>OX419634.1:11257392-12757284 GCA_948473465.1 Lithophane ornitopus
ATACCAAAATCACGATTGATTCCACATTTAAAAACAACATTATCTAAAACCGATCACGTTTTAGCATTGTTATTGAACATATCATTGGAAGACCACCGCAGTAGAAGTGTTATCTGACAAATTTGACAAATCACAACCACTGTTGACAAATGACGGCCGCGTTTGACAAATTACAGGCCCAGTTGACAAACTGCAGGCCACCGTATAAAGGCCTATTGTTTGATGTGGTTGGGGCTACTAGATGTTCTCATGATTTTTTACTAGCTAAGCATCGCGGGTCTGCCTGCATTTTATTATTTTGATGTTTTGGACTGAAAAGTCTCCATATCCAAATCCTGCCAAATTATACATGGTAGCGATTTAGTAACTTGTATACGTCAAGGGAGTGATACTACCTTTCATACTAAACAACTTTCGCTATGAAATACACATTACACGATTCGTAAAAAAAACTTTTCATACATAAATCGAAACAGTCTGGCTAGAGTTGTCTAAGAATGTTATTTTTTTCATGAATCAGATATGAGTTTCATTGTGAAAGTTGGTTAGTATGACGGGTAGAATTTAATTGACGGGTGTAGATGTCTAAATCGCCATCCTGTATAACAAAAATGGACGTCATTTAGTAGCAAAGTTGCAAAACGTTTCAAAACGACAGACGGACTCCTTTTTCGGGGTGAATGATTACTTTATTATTATTACCTACCTTTTCTGATTGATGTATTTATTACGGACATAGGTATTGTGTTTATGGTCTGATTGTAAAAAAATCTAGGTGTCTTAAAATAAATGGAAAATAATTTATATAATTTAAAACGTATCATATTTCAGGCATAATATCGTGTTCCATATTGGTTCAAATTACCTGTGTATGAATGCAAATCACACTTTGATTGATTAATGCTGTTATTATTCATAGCGTTGTTAAATAAATTTCAAAAGTATGAAGGAACTGGGCCGAAAATAAAAATATAATATATTTTTATTTTCGTATACAGGGTGTTAGGGTAAATTGTTATCCTTGAAACTAGTGGTTTGGTGTCATCTATAATATACTTTTTCTAGGGGGCCAACTTTGAAAACGCAAATAAAAAATCAGCTGTTCCATACATTTTGTCGATTTAAGTGAACACAAATGTATGGAACAGTTGATTTTTTTTTCGCAATTTCAAGGTTATCCCATAGAAAAAGTATATTATAGATGACACCAAACCACTAGTTTCAAGGATAACGGTGTCTACCCTAACACCCAGTATATTGTCACATCCTGATACTATTTAAGAGCAGCGCATCTAGACCACAGCTTTTCAGTTACTCAAAGCTAACCATTAGCAGCTCGAAAAACGTTAAAAACGTTCAAGAACTGTTTTAGTTTTTCTCTTTTCCGAAACTGTCTCGGACTGTCCTCGAAAAAACGAAAGAAAAGCTCTTTTTACTAAACACTTTGGCTTCGAGGAATATTTACTTTTACGAATAGTATTTGTATGGTAAGTTATTCTAGGGAACGTTTCTCCGATATTTGAGTGTTTATCCTTTATTATTTCAGTCCATTACATAGCATTCTTAATTGAAATTGAAATGGTTTTCTTTTTTTAACATTAACTAGTTATGTTAAAAAAAGAAAACCATTTCAATTTCGAATAAACTTGTCATTATTAACCTATGGTAACTACTTATTAATGTAGTGGAGTCAAAATTGAGTTTTTTCTGTGTATAAAGTTGTAAATTCTTTTCGTTAATTTTTAAATCATAATAATATTCCTTAAATTTCACTTATTATAAAATACTACAATTAAAAAAAATCCTTAAGACGGTAACAATTCGGTCCTGCGTCGATAGTAGGGCTGCGCAATACAAGCACTCGTATGTCATCGACATATCGATAAAGCGTCACCACTTAATGCACTTCCGTGAGAAATCACCTACACAATTGTGGGAAAATAGGGTTGTGTCCATTCATTACTGTGGTAAAGAGGGCACTTCGGTCATGTACTGGCTTGAGCCTGTTGGTTTAATCTCTAGACTAGAGTCGCCACATTATTCGCTGAATCTGTGATTATGGTTATATTAATATTCTCACGATTGGTTTATTTCTGTTCGCAGGTCACACTCAATCAAACTCAAACTCAAAGCATTTATTTCAATGAAACCATTTACAGTCACTTTTAAATTGTCAAAGCAGTCGGCATTTAGAAAGATGAAGCTAGTTGCCCATCCCAAAGTGTAGTAGGTACCTACGGAGAAGAAAGGACAAGAAACTCCATGGACACTCTTTTAAATTTTATTGTTTCAAAATATTAGTTACATCATTAATGTTGAATTGATGTGAGAACTATATGAATGGCGGACGTGTAATGTTAAGATGAGAATAAAATTTATTGTTAAAATAAATTGCCAGAAAACTTTAAGCAATCTTAAGTAACATGTAGGGATGCCTTTTACAAACCCTAAAAAAACCTGTACCAATAGATTCCTCTGCGATTTGGAAAAAAGAAAAGAAAGTATGTTTATTTTATATTTCACAAAAAAAAACCGGCGAGGTGTGTTTCGGACCACGCACAATGAAGGGTTCCGTAGTATGGATGCATATATTTATCCCAAAAACAAACTTAACATTGTACAATGAAAGAATTTGGGAATTTATCTCACCGCACTAGTTGATAATGACAAGTGGTACATGGTGTAGTAATATGAACGGTGTGACTATCAGGAAAACTATTCCTGTTAGTCACACTGGTGTTACAACCTGCTGTGGCGACGAGTCCGCACCCTTGCTTAACATGTACTTGTCATTTATCAAGTTACACTAAAACTCCGCTTAATCCATTAGGCGATCTTCTAAATGTCTAGCACCATAACGGTTTTACAAGTACAGTTCCAAAGGCTATCTCAGAAATTCCTTTATGAATAGTTTTCAGTTCTCGAATGCAAATTCTTCGAGGAATCCATAGTGGTCAATGAAAATTTTATGAGTAATAACATTTTAACTCCATTGTTAAGAAGTTAAGCGCTCAAAGTATAGCTTTGGGAGAAAACTTGGGTGGGCTGCTAGAATATTGATGAACAATAAGAATGTAATGGAAAAAAAATCCTATGGGTAGGTAGGTATAGCTTAGTTTCATTCATCATCATCATCTGCCTAGCCTTTTCCTAACTATGTTTTGGCCAGCTTCCTGTCTAACCCGATGCAGCTGAATACCAGTATTTTACATGGAGCGACTGCCTATCTGACCTCCACAACCCAGTAACTGGGTAATACGATACCCCTCGGCAAGACTGGTTGTCAGACTTTCGGGCTTCTGATGACCCGTAACGACTGTCAAAGATCCACAAATGACAGCCGGGACCAACGGCTTAATGTGCTTTCCGAGGCATGTAGGATTCTCGATATGTAAAGATTGTCACCCATCCTGGGACCAACCCCGGCAAGCGTAGCTTAACCTGATGCATTGATCCATGCGGCTGTTATTATTTAGCCACGAGCGCCTTGCTTTAGCATAGTTTTAGGTGAGTGTAAAGACGATGACCACAAAAAAAAACTACTGTTTATAGGTTCTAAGTATTTATAAACTTAGTCATTTACACTATATGCCTACCTATAGACAATGATTACACTACACATAACTGTTTACACTATGTACTAAATTAATTTACTTACATACTAACTAATTAAACGACACTTATGCGTCGAAGAACTCGTCCACATCGCTGGCATTCGGAAACGTGTCCAGAAGACCGGCAGCATTGCCACGTTGAATGGCAAAATGGCAATGCTAATCCAAAGAACGAGCCAGCCCTCCGGTCACGTGAATTGTCGACCAGTGGGCGAGAAATTATTGCCAACCAAAGTCAGATCATGGCGCTAGTATAGTATTTTATTATAGACACATAATTAATAACGATATCTCATTGTTATAATTTAGTTTCAAATTTATTTGACTAGAGATACCGATCTATACTTTCATTTGATCGATCGATCGTTCATTTGAATCGATATCTACTTTCGATCATTTAATCGGCTATTGTACAAATAATAACTGGTTCAACACAATCAATTCACTGGCAAAAAATATAGCTATCGATAATGTATAGTCACATCCCTATTTTACTGAATTATTGGTCTAGTGGTCGCATGCACTACAGCTGAAAATGAGGTCCTGGGTTCGATTCCCGGGTCGGGCAAAGTATTATTGGGTTTATGCATCTGGAATTTCTCAGTAGCAGCCCGGAGTCTGGATTTGTGCCCGTTCGATGCCAATAGGTCCTCGCCCCCTATTATATGGGACTTAAACACTAAACATAACTGGCGAAATGTGGCGTACTAATAGGTACACCTCTGGTTTACCTTTCTGGAAATACAGGCGTTTTGTTATGTCATTTTAAAATTGTAATTTTACCAAAAGTCGTGGTTATTTATTTTATTAGAATTGCTGCAATTTTATATATATATAAACTTTATTCCATTACGATAAAGACTTAATTTTCGGCGCTTGATATTAAGTTTGTAAAAAATATTTATCTGTAATTTGCATACCATTAGGTACAGTTGAAGAAATAAATAAACAAGTCAAAACTTTTAGAAAAGATTTGCAAATCTTTAAAAAACTGCTCCAAACTTATTCATAAAATCAACACTCACAATTTTTTTTTATTAATTTGAATTTTTAATAGACCGAGAACCTAATTTCATAATTTGTTCCAGCATAAAATTATAGCCGTAACGGTCGCATATTTACTTATAACATATATATATTTTTTTTTTTCAAGCAACCTAAAAATAGAACCTTGTCAGATCCGTGAGAGTGTTGTTAAGTATCGTACTGAATGCTATTTATGTGGTAATTCTCAGGAAAAAAGAAAAAAAAATCGCCACATCTTTTTCAATGAGGAATTTTACAAGGCGGGTGTTCAAAACAAGTTCAAACAAGTCATAACTCGACCCCTGTTGAGAATTTGGTAATATTTAAATATTTTGATTTTGAATTTTAAATAGCGATACCTTTTTTATTTTCAAAAATAATAAGATTTTATTACATTTTGGTAATTTTATTGCAGTACCTATGTGTCCCTTTCGGATAGGACCGGGTTTTATTTACATATTGTTTATACGAATTAATAAATCTGAGTACATCTTCCTTATCCCATTTTTATAGAGTCGCCGCAGTATGTTTAACCTGTCATTTCAGTGTTCAACTGTAATTTCTTTCTAGCCTTCCATCTTTATTTTGGCCTGCCTCTTTTCTACTAGCCTCACACAGTCATAAGTGCAGCACTTTTCTTGTTATAAACCAGTACACCCGTTTCTTTTTACATACTCTGCGGTTAATATTTTTAATCCATAATATTCTTTTTCATCTTTTTAGGTCGTGAGCTATCCGAATATTTAAAAATATTAGACCTAGGTATTAAGGGGAAGGCGTAAAGATAGCCGTCAATGATCCAAGGACCTTGGGTATCGTTTACACCAGAAAAATGTATCATATTATAATTAAATACAGAATATTAAATCGACGCTGTCAATTATGTTACCGTGAAATCAACCGATATATCAAGTAGGCGCCATTTTGAAGTGAGGTGATTAATCAAATAACGGAGGTGTCAATCTGTCTGTCTGTCTGTCACACAGTCATATTAGATTTCCTTACCAACGCTGAAACTTGATAGTACAAACTAGCACCTAGATTTTTTGGGACTAGTGAATCGTATACTTTTTACGTGCTTGACTAGGTCTTTTTGTTCGTTTTCTGTCGTTTCGAGGTTACAGTATGAGAAAAAATTTAGAAATTAGCAACGGGAGCTGTTTACCTAAAGCCTGCGTGTTGGGTCTGTGTTCCAAGAAGGCATATTTCACACGTAATACAGAATTCTCTCTCTCACAGAGAGGAGACGTGTCCTAGCAGTGGGAACATTATTTATTTTATTTCTTTTGCTTTATTATTATATATTTGTACATTATTATTGGTTGATTATGCATGCTACTAAAGTTTCATGCGATATCTTTAGAAGAGAGGCGATTTTAAATTAAATTTGAGGTTAGGAGCTAAAAGATAAGCAATAGGCTTCCGTTTTACTCATTACATCATCAATATTCATAATCTGTGTAACGTCTGCCTATGCCAGAAACCAGAAATTTTTCAAACTAATGTTTATTCTTTTTTTTTTCAACGAGATGCCCATTAGTTTATTGGCTAAAATATAATCCCTCAGATAGAATTACAATATATCCGTATCCGTATAGCCGTCAATAACAGTTAAGCTTTGGTTTTCAGAAAGCGGTGAACGGTCACACAATAACTGCTATCCAAATACAGGGCATTTTATGACACCTTAATGTCAAATACTGTTGAAAATTACAGATTTTTATGATCCAAAGCTTTATTCCCCTTCAAATGGGAAGACTTTATTTTTAAAGACCACACGTCTGGACTTAGCCTGGAAAACTGCTCCAATAATAAAATTATTCGCATGCACGTGTTCCTCTATATTTAGTCCTTATTTAAGGCTAAAAATGTCTGCAGTCCGAGTAAACAAATCTTGTTTGAAAAGGGTCTAATTTTGTTTCGAATTTTTCGTTGATTTAGTTATGCAGAGTTGTGAAAATAAATTTAATTTTGCGTGAAATATTATGGTAATGCAGCTAGATGTTTAATGTGTGTGTGTTTTGGTTTTGTGTGATGTGTCTGTGTGGTTTGTGAGGTGTGTGTGTGTGGTATGTTGTGGGTGTATGTGACGTGTCTGAGTGGTATGTAAGGTGTGGTGTGTTTTTGTTTTGGCTTACTAGCTGCGCCCCGCGGTTTAACGATAAAAACGGTCGTATATCCTATTCCAGGTCATGGTCTACCCATGTGCCAAATTTCATCTAAATCCGTTCAGCCGTTTTAGCGTGAAAGCGTAACAAACAAACAAACTCACTTTCGCATTTATTATATTAGTTAGGGTTAAGATTGAGTATTGGAGATAAAGTTTATAGTTCAGTAACAACAACACAAAAGTGAGTTTTTTTTTTTTTTTTTAATTATTTTACTGCTTTAAATATTATTATTCGATTAAGTACCAATACCTTTTCTTATCAATTTTCGTTTTTGAGTCAGAGACAAATTATCAATTTCATGAAATTTTATTTATTCGAAAATAAAATATATTGCTGAATGAAGAGCTCTCATATTTTATTCAATCGCATAACAAACATGACAAGACTGCTTGCTTACAGAAAAATGACGATGAAACCGGTAGCGTAATTTATAATGTAAGCTCAACAAGTACTATACTATGTACACTCCTGAATTCCGGAATCGAGCCACAGTGTAATTTCATGTGATGTATCAGCTTAAAACATCAAAATAATAATGAGTCAAAGAAACAGTTTTTATGTAGTTTTGATTCCGACCTACTGGATTACTGGCCATCATTTAGGTTTCGTCATTATTCTGAATTTGAATTCACGACCATTTAAAAAATTTATAGACTTCTTAAAACAAAAACTGCCGGGTGCCTCGATTAAGGAGTCCGAGAATGTACGTAAGTACAGATATCTATTCGTAATGAACAGATAGCTGTTGCCTTTGCATGAATCTATTCTACTAGGTACACAAATGATAACATTGCATAAAAACAACATAACATAACTTCACATCTGAATTCCCCCAAGGGCAAGGCACATACAGTACACTCACAATTCGCCAGTTATGTTTAAGTCCCATGTAATAGGGGCGAGCCTATTTGCCTCCATCATCAACTGGCAACAAAACCAGATCTACTACTGAGAAATTCCAGATGGAAATACCCAATAAAACTTTCCCGATCAGGAATTGAACCCAGGACCTCATGCTCAGCAGTAGCACTTGCGATCTCTAGACCAACGTGACAGTTAAGACCATTATCACAAAAAGCACAAATGATTCTAAAAATAGATTTTGAAATCAAACAATTAAGTATACACTCACAACACAGAACACAAGTACACAGAATACAAGTATGTGCTGCGCAAACACAACAAGATTCGCTGAATATTTCGTAAGTGCTGCGCTGCCTAAACAGATCTAAACGTAATGCGAGGTGTTGGTGCAAGTGATGAGCAGAAAGCGGATACATCATGACTGTAATGGGTACGAAGCTCGATGGATAGTTTTGTAATTTTTTTGTACACTAATTAGAATAAAAACACGTTATCAAAACTATCAACGTAATTTATTTATAATAATAATAATAATAGACCTCCTGACCGTATTTTCGGCCACGGCGGCCAATCTCAACGGAGACTAGCCTTCGGCGCGGGAGATATTATAATGCACAAGTGTGTGCGCAGACACAGGTGCACTCTCTCTTCCCTCACTCTCATAGTCCGATGGGACGGCAATCCGACACGACCGGAGAGAGATCAGGCGAAGGACCAACGGCTTAACGTGCTTTCCGAGGCACGGAGGTATCACACCGCCAACTTCCAAACTCCGGGCTGAAACTACGAATTTCCAAATTGAAAAACCCAATAACAGTTTGCCACATTTATTTATACTTTACTAGCAGATGCCCGCGGTTTCGCCCGTTTGACAAATTATATGCTAAAACCTTCCTCGGGAACCACTCCATCCATTGGTGAAAACAGCATGAAAATGATGAAATGAAAATTGGTGCAGTAGTTTTTGAGTTTATCGCGAACAGTCAGACAGACAGACAGACGCGGCGGAGGACTTTGTTTTATAATATGTAGTGATTGTACACCAGAATAAATATTACAAATAGAAAAATATATGCACTACAAATTATGCAATGGACGGCCTTATCGCTTACTGCGATCTCTCTATCGTAATTTGGGATCGATTGCTTCTTCTTCATAAGAAATATCGCTTATTGATACTTAGTAGGTATGGCTAGCGCGATGTTAGCGTAGTGTGCGATGAACCGACGACCTTAAATAGGTGATTGGAGTGACTGGATACAGAAGGCGGAACACAGGGTGTTGTGGCGCAGCCTGGGAAAGGCCTATGTCCAGCAGTGGACTGCGATAGGCTGAGTTGATTGAGGAATGACTGCCCCAATTGGTCCGTCCGTTTTACTTCTCATTAATAACTTCATTCAATTCTTCTATCCGCTTACAACTCATGCCTCTACAAAACTGCGCGTAAAACCGCGCGTGCGCAACATGATGTCACTCATCTCAGTACAAATGTTTGTTTAAGATTTAACGTTTGCTGAGGGGAATTAAAAACTACATGCGTAGGAGTGGCATTACGAAATACTGATAAATGCCATGTTTAATACACGCTGGTTTGAAAAAGAACTTCTGGATTTATCATTTGAGAATTTTTTAGCGCCAAACCCTGTACCTACTGCAAGTTGATTTACCCAACCCACTAAAGGCTCTTCCATACTGGCGCGATTTGTCGCGCGACGCAACTTTTAACAAAACAATTTCTGAAAAACTTCACGGCAGAACAATACCGGCGGCGTCGCGTCCATTCTAGTATGTAAGAGCCTTTACGCTTAAACACTGTTTCACTGTAACTTTTAAAAGATCTTCACATAGTTCTAACCATATTTGTACACCGGAAACGGCAGAATATTATGATCGTAATACATGATGCACATAATAACTTTGTACAAATATTCTAACAAATAAATCCATTCTATTCTAAAATACAAAACGCATTTTCCAAAATTTTTACCATCCAGGAATCGAACTAACAACCACGATAACCTAGTCTAAGTGGTGTGACCGTCAGACTTTCTAGTCTTCAAGTCTCAAAATTTAGAGTTTCGTGCTTTGGGTTCAAACTCGAGACCTATTCTCGAGTTGGAACCCAAAGCATGCAACTCAAAATTTTCGGATTCATTTGCGTATTGTTTTATCACATGCTTAAAAAACGATGAAGGAAAACATCGTGAGGAAACCAGCATGCCTGAGAGATTACCTGGCTATTGGTATGCCAACGCTCCTGGTACCACTTCTCAACAACCATTCCGTAATCTCGCAGCAGTGCTGCCGCGTCACTACTGGTCCCCATATATTTTCTATATGTTTATCTCTCCGATGTTCATCAAAACTGCTGCAGCTTGCTGTCATAAGATTACCGTCCTATATTTCGAGCACGGCAGCAATGCTGCGCGGTATTGCTGCGCTGCAGTGTTGCCCTGCCGCCGCGGCAGACCAGTAATGCGGCGTTGATCACAGCGATAACACATAGCATAATCAGCCTATATTGTTCCCTCTGCTGGGACACAGGCCTCCTCTCTGTGAGAGGGAGTGGGCCCAGTGCGGGTTGGTAGATGTCACATGTCTTCGAATTTTTGGTTCTAGGACATGCCGGTTTCCTCACGATGTTTTCCTTCACCGTTTTGAGAGCAGTGGTGATGAAATAATTGACAGAAAGTAAAGCGCCTGACAGGGTTCGAACCTACGACCTACAACTCGTAAGTTGCGGCCGTTACCACTGGGCCACCACTGCTCACACAGCGATAACACATTAATCTTGAAAACTGAGAAGTAAACCACGAGCAGCAGTGCCGCCCAGCAGTGCTCGGAATCGATTCGGAATCATACCTTTAAATTCGATCTAAAGATATTGACTCTGATAATATAGATATTATATTGAACTGTCTACACCTAAGTACTAATCGATTACACAAAACTCGTTGTAATCTATTTCTCAGTACAATCACGAACATAATGACATTTCCAATTACGGATATTCCGTTTATAAGCCTTTTGGTCATAAATCTGTATTTACAGACATATTGGCTGTCTCTTTAAATCTTATTAAATGTTACAAAATCTAATTTGCAAGTTCCCCTTGACATGTAAATTATTGTAGTCAATATTCTGTGGTGTTAGTCATCAATGCGAAATGTTGAAAATTATCGGTTTGTGTGTGGGTTTTTGATTGTTATGGGGTAAGCAGAGGTCCCGATAATATTGTGTTTGGTGTGTTTAGAGTTGATTTTAGTGATTGGTATATCCTGTACCTTTACGATAATAATAGTATGCATAGGTAATGTGTGCATTTAAATGTATTTATAACAAAACATCGGTAAAATCATATTTGCGTTAAAGTTTAGAAACGTGCCGCCTCGGTACGAGGGGAGGCTTAGTTAACCCCACTCCCCCCCCCCCCCCGCCGGAGATAAATAGTTTTTTTAAACTTAAATAAACTGTTGTGGAGGGTTCAGGAGAACCCTAGAACCCCTAATAACCTCACATTATTTTTAGCGAGGCGGCACGTTTCTAAACCCAACCCCTCAATTGTCACAACCCAGTAACTGGGTAATACGATACCTTGATAAGGACCTGTTAGACTTTCGGGCTTCTGGCAAGCCGTAACGACTGTCAAAGATCCGCGAATGACAGCTGGGACCATAGATATAAGAAAGAAGTTTTTATATTTCTATGGCTGAGACCAATGGCTTAACATGCTTTCCGAGACACGGAGGAGTTTCGGTATGTAAAGATGGCCACCCATCCACGGACCAACCCCGGCAAGCGTAGCTTAACCTATTGGATAGAACCGTGTGGCTGTTATTACTTAGCCACTAGCTCCTCAATTACTAGCCCACACACAGGCATAAAATCTCCCACAAATACTAAAACAATACAGAAATCATAAAATCAAAACAGCCATCTTATAAACTAAGTTCAAGTCAAAACTGAGAATAATAACTTAACTAACTTAATAACATTATAGATCCGTCATACGTAGGCTGGTGTAGGCAGATGCTAATTCTAACATGAGATATTAGTTACACACTTGTAACAGGCGACGCGGCGACGCGACCACACGCGGGCGATTTAGCCGCATGATCCAAATATAGGCACACAATACAGAGTGACTGGGACGTCGACGCGCAAACTGTAACCATGAATTCAACACATGATTTTTCCCTTAAGAGAAGCAATATTTCGTCGAATATTTAAATAAAACTGCTTTTTGCTAGAAAATTGCAATACCTACGCGGTCAGAATGTCTGGGAAAGCAATTTTTTTTATTTTATTATCGAAGAAAAATGTCATGTACTGAAGTCATGGTAAGTAACAGGTTGCGCGCCGATCCCTGTGTTGTCCCGATGTCTCCCCTGTATAATTCAGAACACCGCTAACAAAGATGGCATTTCATTAACGATAGCCAACATCACCAAACCTTTATGGACAAGTAGGTATAATTAAAGATACATCTCTAGACTAACTGAAAAGTTTAAAAATCATGCGCGGAATTTTACATATGTACCTACGTGTGAGGTTTCCAGAGTTTCAACCAATGCACTTACAAATTTTAAAAGAATGTTATTTAAACTCAAACTTCTCGGTGGCAATATGCAAATCGATTTAATATACTTTATTGAACACCAATAAGTTTACTTCACCACAAGAGTTCTATTATTTCCATTTCTTTGAGCTTCGCGTCGTATCGTCTGTTACAAGTCTGCTCCAAGCTTTAATTGCAACACCTCAGCTTTACCTACAGTCGATTATTTAGCAAGAGCATGTACTATTTAAATGTAATAGACAATGGGGTATTGAAATATTACCAATGGGAGGATGTTTTGTATCAGTTACATAAATCAATGGTGGTGTTGGAATAATTATCTATCTATTATCCGCGAATGGATTGGAAAGAAAGTTACGGTTATTGTAGTTTTTTTTTTTTTTAATGGATAATATTTAGTAAAATAATTGCTAACTGATATTATTTTGGAATAAGTATTGAACAAGTTTGTGAGATTAATTTTTTTTTTCTACCTCATGATAAAAGATTCTATTAGGTATTTATACTTGACAAATCGAATTCATGTGAAATCTACCAACTCGCACTGGGCCCGCGTGGTAAATTACAGCCCTCTCGAAGAGAAGAGGCCTGTCCCAGCAGTGGGAATATTATAGGCTGATATAACCATAAATATACAAACATGGAAATGTTTTTGGGCTCAATTTAAAACTAAGCTGTTTACAATCACACTAGTGTGTTAACTAAATGCTAAGAACAACATCAGAATATAAAACAAGCAATAAAAAGATGTACCTACATTCCCCAATTTGTGATAACCTTGTAGTTTCTTTAACATAATGTATTCTATGAATAAATAAGTGTTTATTTTATTACCATGTGAGAAAATGTGCTAAATTAGGTACTTTTAAATAAAACATTCAGAAAATCACCGTAGCAACATGTTGGAAATGAATAAAAACATAATAATAATATGACCGCCATAAATCGGACAACAAATTCCTAAAGAAAGTGACAATTATAAAGATGGTGATACAGTGAATGCTTTAAATATGCTTTATTTAGCTTAGCTTTGAGGACCATTACCTATTTTTATTTCTGTAACTTAATTCTTCCAAAATTTCATGGTCTGTTTCTCTGCAATAGTTGTGGAGGTTTTTAGGGAATTTTATGTAATCGTGTTTTCGCCAAACATAGGAGCTAGGATCAATCCTCAACAATTATATTTATTTCAAAATTAATGCTGCAGTATTTTCGGCAAAACGGAAGATCATGCTAAGCAATTTGAGGGTAGTAGGTAGGACCATCGATCGGTACAATAATAGTCGATAGGAAATGTATGCATGATCACTCACCCAGCATACAATTGTTTAATTACCCGGATAGAACTCAGCGGGCGACCGCATTAGGGATGACAGGACAGGAATAACAAAACGGTACTTTGAACTATTGCAGTGACAATAAAGACAAACCGGAATGATGCACTTGACGCAAAAATCTTTACATTCGTTTTCGTTCGCAAATACCGTTTTTTTTAAACCGGTTTTGGAAGAGAAGAGATATAAAGGGTTTTCGGCTTTACCGGTTTATAGCAATAAAAACGGTACTAGGTGATACAGTACTAGCCACTCCTGCTTCGCACGGTTTTTACGACTTGAGAAAACATAGAGATTTCTTTAGTATAAGTAAGTTTATAGGTGTATTATAATACATAACGTTCCGGAATTGTCTAAATGATGGTGGAAACTGTATCAAACTCCATTGTGTAGTTTAGAAGATCTAAGCGATCACACAGACAAACACGAAAAGCGACGTAACTAGCTTCTTTTTAATTTTTCTTAACTTTATTTCATAAAATTTTAAAATATGCTATCGACAACTCCAGAAATACGTAATATACAAATATTACGTATTTCTGGAGTTGTCGATTCGCTCACAAATAAATTAACTTCGTGCGAATTGCGTATAGAAAAAATAATAGTAGGTATTTAAAATTGGCAATTCGCCCGTTTTGGACGATTAGTTGTAAATTGTTAATTCCGAATTGACTAATAAGCCTCTCTGTCAATTAGACCCGTGTGACGGTATCTTTATAATCCAAGAGAAATAAAATCTTGTACAACTTTTTGTTGCTAACCTAGCTTATGCTTCGTTTAGCCTTCTATACACCACAACCTTTAGTGGACCATGGCGAATTTATGACCAATTGACGCCTAGCAATGGTCATCTGTTTATAGTGAATTTTAACGATCGTTTGACCACGCTGCGGTCACAGCATGTTGGAGTTTATGTAACAAATGTTTTCACCAAACATCTGACCGACGACCACTGACCTAGTGGCTAAAATGTTGGTTGGAATGTTTGTCTATTGGCTTAGCTGTAGGTGCTGTGTATTGTCTGTCTTCTGTCACGTACGTAAATTCTGTCAAAAGAAAAATTTTAAGTATCAGTTAAGTGATTTTAAGTGCTTTCCATTTAATTTGCATAAAAATATAAAAACAACAAAGAATGTTAACGTTTAATTACCACACACAAACCTTAATACGATTAAATACACGGAGGTTATTAAGTTTTTATATAACAATTAATAAAAATTAACGCCGAACTTGTACATAATTGCATCGATTGCCGAAAACAAACGTTGGCCCTTTTTGGGGTTGGCCATATTTGGGTATTGGCCAAATGTAGGCCAACTTGACATGCCAATGATTGTCAACGCGCTTTCATTTCTCGGAAAATATTTTTTTTACATTTTATACTTTAACTTCGAAATGTTATATAAAAAAACGGATTTCTTTAATCTATGTTCCTCGAATTTTTGGAGGCATTTCCGAATGCTGTCGAAAATTATTCGATTCTCAGTAAATCTTTCTGTGAATCATTTGAGATAGAAATAAATGAGTGGAATAAGTGAGAGGAAATTCTGAGAAAACCGTGGTCTTTTAATTTCAAGAACATTGATTTCATTTTGATAATCGGTTACTCAGATTACAGATTACACTTGATATTGCCAGATGTTTTCTCTCATGAAATATTTCAATTCGTAGAAATTAAAAACATATTAAATTACCTAGTCCTACTAGGTAATTTATATATTTTTTATTTTAATACATAAAACAAAATATCGTCCAATTAGTAAATAACGTGAAATCTTACACATGTTCAGAATCATAATAAATGACTAACCCAAAATGTTTTGTCCAAAAACATAACTAAGTATTATAAATGCTTCTCTATTTTTTTTTTTTTTTATAACAAAAAAAACTTACTACTTCTCATTAACTTCAAAAAATCACAGCGAACGAGCTAATATTGTAATTATTAATGTAAAGTCACAAAATACTCAAACATTAAAACAATAAACACGAACTATGTATAACAATTAAGTAAACAACAAAATTCTAAACCATTATCACATACACTAAACATTTCATCTCTCACCAAGGAATTTTAAACTGTTCATAAAATAATGTAGCTAAACACTTTTTAACCAGACATAGGGTGTCGTAAAAACATCGAAGTGCCATGGTTTATGGCGCAAACACCCTATGAGAGTCATGAAATCGGATGGACAGCAACTTTTGTTGATCCTAGTAACTCTCTCGAGTCTAAGCGCGTCTAAACGAAGCATTACGACCGCAAAAGCGATTATTGAAATTTAAAATTAGTTTTGAATTCAGATTAGTTTATAATAACACCTCTTTTCTGTGGACAAGGTCAAATATATAAATATTTTATTAATAAAAATGCTGAATAGTTTTTATGGAGTCGTGATGTTTGATTAATAATTATGAATTTTTAGTAGATATTTATTCAGCTTTCACCACGGTGTGTTTAAGTATGGATATAATAAGCTTGTCCTCATACACATTTTTTTCGTATGTTGTTTGTATGGAAAAGTTATTAATACTGGTATTCAGCTGCATCCGGTTAGACTGGAAGCCGACCCCAACATAGTTGGGAAAAGGCCAGGCAGATTGGTTTGTATGGAAAAGTTAATAAGAAGAACATACAGTAAAGTTATTCTATTGTGCCAAACAAATAATCACATCCATACGTTCCTAAACTTAACATTATAATTAATGCGAAAGTAATTCTGTCTATTTGTTACCTTTTCACGCCGGATTCGGATGCGTATAGACCATCAAACTCAAACCATCTATTTCAATTAAACCATTTACAGGCACTTTTGAATTGTCAAGGAGTCGGTCAGTCAGAAATATGAAACTAGTTGCCCATACCAAAGCGTAGTAGGTACCTATGGAGACGAACGGGCAAAAAACTCCACGGAAACACTTTTAAATAAAAAAATTGATACAAAAAATTGGTTACATCATTCATGTGAGAACAATGTTATGTAGAAAGCACATTAAAAGCGTCCGCAATCATAAAATGAAGGCCATGACTTGGATTAGGGTAATAGGATACTTTTATCCCGGTAGTACGTTCCCGTAGGATAATTTCAGACCTCCAAGTGGGTGAAGCCGCGTGCAAAAGCTAGTTTGAAATGAAAAGGCTTTCTTCAAAACTGCTTATTCGCCATGATGAATTTTACGAAAAAATAACAAACACCACATCTACTGGTTCTTCCCGAACTGCCTCGTTGGTCAAGTGGTCGCAAGCGCTACTGTTGAGCATGAGCTCCTGGATTCCATTTCCAGGTCGGGCAAAATGTTATTAGGTTTTTCCATTAAGCATTTCTCAGTAGCCTTTTTTTCTTGTTTTTTATTTTTTGATGATGGTATATTATCAAATGACTTCTCCCGCTCTGGGCGGAGCGGGAGGGCGTGTCAGACTTTTACTGACCAAAAATCACCCGTGTTCCTTCAGGTACCTGTTACCAAGGGTCCCGGTATCCCTTTCGGACTTTCCCGCAACCCTGGCAGGCCTCAGTTTACCAGGCTGGAGACTATTTGTGTCCGGTTAGTGGCAATAGGCTCGCCCCCTATTACATGGGCCTTTAAAAAAAACATAACTGGCGAAATGTGGGTGTACTATAGGTATAGGTACACCTCTGCCTAACTCTTCGGGGATTACAGGCGTGATGTTATGATATGCTGCTTCCCAAAGGGCTCTAGAATACTCAGTTACGTAAGGCATGCATATTTGACCACGCATCTCACTATTTGAGGTCAGCGCCGGTAAACCGCGGTAAACTGAAGTAAACCGTGGTAAAGTGAGGTAAACTGCGGTAAACTCTTTTTAAGTGGCTTCCGGGCCACCCGGTAGTGGTTTCATGTGAAACTTGTAAATGCTCGACTTTAAGTTATGGTTTGGTATAAGTTAAGAGCGGGAGCGACTTGAAACTTCATTTGCCTCATCTGCCTAGCCTTCTCCCAACTATGTTGGGGTCGGCTTCCAGTCTAAACGGATGCAGCTGAATTCCCGTATTTTACAGTGAGCGACTGCCTACCTGACCACCAAAACCCTGTACTGGGTAATACGAGTCCGACTTTCGGAGTTCTGACGACCCGAAACGACTGTCAAATACCCACGAATGACAGCCGGGACCAACGGCTTAACGTGCTTTCCGAGGCACGGAAGGGTCTTGGCATGTAAAGAGGGTCACCCATCTACGGATCAACCCCGGCAAGCGTAGCTTAACCAGATCAATTCATGCGGCTGTCATTACTTAGCCACGAGCTCCTCAATTACTAGTCCACACTGCAAACAGGCATGAAACCCCCCCACGAATACTAAAACAATTCAGAAATCATAACATCATTTTGTTCTCGGCGTGGTCGCAGACGCAACTCGCACAAGGTCGCGCGGGCGGTGATGTCGTGGCCAAAGGGTAAAGAATTTTTCACTTAAAAAAATAGAATTTTACATTTGTTTTCGCTCACAACTTAGACCACCCTGATTATGATCTCCGATTACGTCAGTTTTGCTTTCAAATGGAGGATTACCGTGTAAACACTTAATACCTCACTGATGGCCGTAAGTCGGGTAACAGGCTGTTACTGCAACATGTTAATGTGATAATTATTTCGTGTCATTTTGTATTGAGATCGGCTTTGGGTGCTAAAACGTTAATGCTTGTTTAAATGACATTTTGGGTCAGATTGGGTCAGACATGGGCTTTATCTTGTTTATTTTGATTACACACCGTCTTTGGCTGCCTTATTGGTGATTCGGTTGGTCGTGTTGCGGGTCAGATTTGAACCCTTTTTCTTTTTTTGAGTTTCGGAAATCATCAAATTACTTCTCCCGCTCTGGGCGGAGCGGAAGGGTCAGACTTTTACTGACTAAAACCCACTCGTGTTCCTTCAGTTGCCTGTTGCCAAGATTTCCGGTATCCCTTTCGGACATTCCCGCACAGATTTGACCCCTGAGTCGATCAAATTTTTTTTTTTTTTTGGCTGTTTTTCTGTAGCAGCCCCTTGTGTGAAATTGTTAAATATTATTTTCACTATTTCATTTTGTTATTAGTATTTTGTGTTTCACGAACTGTGTCCAAATAAACGTTTTTTTTTTTTCTTTCTGTATTATATCCGGTTGCTCCCATAATGCATGAAAGAGAACTGCTGAAATGGGGTTGTATTTTATTTATAGTTTCGATTTCGATTCGATTCGATCTAGGTTCTCCTTTGGGAAATACGGGGGCAATTCGTCCAACATCCTACAGATAGTGATTTGATTTGATTGATTTTAAAGATCTTTATTTACAGAAAGTTTAATACAAGTTAACAATAAGATCTTATTACCACGCTTATACCACTATATACCACGCTTTATACAAAATTGTAACGACTGACACCTAGGTGTGCAGCCAGATCCAGTAAGCCAGCATGGGGCTGTCCCACCTATCACACAATACACTCACCGTTTCCGTATAATGGCATGAAAACCATCAACCCTGGCCTCGGCGAACATCCCGGAGGCGCTACAAAATCGTGGTAGACCCAACAGCATCCTAAATACATTGTTATACTGGACACGGGCACTGTACAGTAATCGTGGAGAGGGGCGCGTCTTCGTGAATGTCAATATCTGTATTTCCCCCATTGATCGGAAGAGAAACCTCAATTCCCATCTCACACAGATGACACTGCCAATATTGTGATTTCCTGAAGCATGAATGGCATTCAAATATGTCCAATTTATAATCATGAATTGCTGTCTAGTTTATAGTCAGTAGGACATTTGACCTGCCAATGATTGATGTTTCGCAACGTTATAATGATGTAGAGCCGCCATCTTGAATTTTACGGAGTAGATACATAACAGAGACCGAATCTCATACAGTCATAATATTTCGAAGCGGCATGGCTATTTTGGCTATATTGGCACAAGCAAAGATAGGCCGATATCTCGCAGTAGCGAGCTGTGGAAGATTATGATGATAACTATGTTCTGCTTGCTGTAGGAGCTTGTAGTCCAATCCACAAATCCCAAGACCACCATATGTTACGCCTGTTCCCCCTTCCATTGTTACTGGCGAACTGGTCTGAGCTTGATCACAAGCAGTGCGTAAAAGCTGCTAACATCGTATCAGTGACTAAATGCCTGGCCTATGCGTCTATTTGACCGGTATGCGCTTTTGCATAGATTGCTTATCTTCGAGCCTATGCGACCAGACATCTTGGTCTTGGGCTCCGTAACGCACCAGGTGATTCTCTGGTTTCTTCACTCTCGGCGACGATTTGATTACATTAATGACATGTCACGCACACATACGTCTACGTATCGCAGAGCGATTGTATGAAGTTTAGTCTCTGTATAATTATTACCTCATCTGTTACAAGTAAACCAAAAAGAGTCAATACACACATTAAGATATCGTTATCTAACTAATTTGTCTGTTATTGTTCTTGTCGATAACGCAATCGAGTTACGAAATGTTATCATCGTTTGTCGGGTCGGTTTTGTTAGGATCTTGCTTTTAAATTGTTTTGACGGCTTCATAACAACGGGAAAATGGCAAACAATAGAGCCACCTGAGGTAGAAAATATGGTGGTGAGAAAAACAAGGTCTTTGTTCGAGAAACGGCGACGTTATTTTTGCATGTAGAAGAAAGTAAAGGTTAATATTACCTTTATTATAATATCCACTCTATTTTATATCCTAATAAAAGCCATTAAGGTATAGTATAGATACTAACCTCTGCATCTCAGTCTTTCCCGAAGGGTGGGTACATACCAAAGATTCATGAGAATTTTGATTTAAAAAAAACAAAAGGTTTCGCTAACGGCCTGAGCCCACTCGGCCGGCACGGCACGAGGATCCTTCGGCATCCCTATACCCCATTTGAAATAAGATTAGACATTAAAACAAACCCTTTTACAGTACGTTCAACCTATTTTGACTTCTATACCGTAGGCATAAGGATAGCATTAAAAGCAAAAAAAGTTACACAATACCAACTATCTACTGCGGCTGCCATTTGTCATGCCACCAACGCAATAGAATTCAAAATCGGTTGAACGGAATGTAAAAAAAGGCTTATCTTTACGTCTTGTCTTATTTCAAATGGAGTATAGATGCAAGCGTATTCTGACGGCAACGTTGCAGCGGTATCATGCCGCGACGTCCTTAGACATTATTATTGAAATTTAAATTTTATTGTAATACTTTTAAGTTATATTTTTATACGTCGCATAAAAATCCCTTGCCGTGCCATGCCACCAGCGGGCGCAGGCCCCAAGATGCAAAAAGCATTCATTTTGAAGCTCATAATTTACGAAATTCTTCATAATAAACCGCAAAGTCATAAAGTAATTTCATACATTTTATTCGTAGGTAAATTATATATATCTACCTACATTGGTATATCCAACAACTATCTACATAATATCTACATCAACTACCCGAAATGTTTATAATTACCAGTAAATTCGCATAGTGACAGGGATAACATTTAACCCAATTCTATTCTGAACATACTCAGAATCGGAAGCGCATCTGGTAACTCGGGTGACCACACTCTAGTTTCGCGAATTTCGCTTTTGGCTTTATTATTTCTGAGCCCGGATTGGAGGAACTTTATGGGCTAGAGTGACCCGTTATTGGTGAGTTTTAGGACAGTTGTTATGATTTGTGGTTCTAATGTGTAAGCGGTAATTTTATTTGAATGTGGAATTAGCGGATGTAAATTGCTCTGATTTTGGTTTTAAGCTCCAAGTTTTTCAATTACATGGCATCGACACTTGACATGATTTATTTTTGAATTTCAAATAAGCTGTCTGGGATTTACAACTTTAACTTTAGGAGGAAATGAGGAAATAACTTTACTAAAGTAAATTATAAAAATAGAAACTCGAATAACAATAATTTTATGAAAATGGAAAGAACTACCTAAAACAAATCTAGTAAAAAGTAAATATTCTAAAAACAATGTTGCTATTAAAGTATTTTGTCTAAGAAGTTGCAATACAATTTTATAGAAATTTTATAATAACAATAACATCTCAAAATTAACTTTATAATAACAAAAACTTTATGATAACAAGAAAATCTTTGACTTGACTCATAGAATCAAAGAGAAGTGGTTTTATGAGTCAAATATACCTAATCTAAGATTTTCCCCATACCACAGAAACTGTAGATTCAGTGAGTAAACACCTGAGTTTGATGAATCAGACTTACTGGGAATCGATAACGATAAATTTTACTGCATTCGCTATCGGAAACTGGATTATTTCAAGCGTTGTTATGACTTATGTTATGTTATGTTTATGCTGTGATAACATACATAACTGACGTGTCTGAATTTCTCAAAAAGTTTGGTATATGCGTTTTTCTTTTTTTTTTTTCTTTACATTAAGACAGTGAGTCTGCGATGGATTCCTGCATGGATGTATTAAGAACCCAATTACAACAACAACACAAATTCCAACGTTTGGCTTTTGCAATAATAAGTACAAATAGTAGTATTACTTTATGATGGGTTGTGACAGCGGAGTGATGTAATTTCTAAAAAATGCCAGAAAAAAATATAGGTAGCAATTTTATTATATTTCGAATTCACTAACATCTATTTCTGGACCAATAAGTATATAGGCTATTGAATTATCAAGATATGCATTGATTTCCTTATCAACTTGTGTTCATTGAAAATCTCCGTATCTGAACAGTTTGACAAGAAAAAGACACAATTTTAAAGATTGATTAACTGATAAAATATTAGCTTCAAGATAAAATTATAATATTGACTCATTGCTCTATTTTGGTTATTTAACACTTAAAAAAATATATATTTTATGGGCACATAAAAATCTTAATTTTAAAAACAACACTAAAGTCTTTATCCAACATTTCAAAACCTCATGGTCACCATACCACGTAAGTGCGGGCATTAAAACAGCGTTAAATTATTATTGTGCAGTAAAAAGACTCGAGTTCTATCACTGCCGACTAACTTACTGTTGTAATAACTTTCACTGTCACAGATAAGGGGTATAAGGGGTTATACGACTCTGTTTAGAAGTCTTTTGTGAGGCATTTTGTTAAGTACCCTGTGTAGGGTCTTTCTTTGAGATAGTGAGGTAAAATTATTAGTATACTAACTCATAATAGTAGACTAAGTCTTATTAGTAGCCTAACTCATAGTAGTAGACTAAGTCTTATTAGTAGCCTAACTGTTATTAGTAGACCAAGTATTGTTAGTAGACTAAGTCTTGTTAGTAGACTAAGTCTTATTAGTAGCCTAACTCATTGTAGCAGACTAAGTCTTATTAGTATCCTAACTGTTATTAGTAGGCCAAGTCTTGTTAGTAGACTAAGTCTTGTTAGTAGACTAAGTCTTATTAGTAGCCTAAACTCATGTTAGTAGACAAGTCTACCAATAATTCAATTCCAGACCATAATTAATTACTCATGCAATAAGTGCTCATAAAATACATCGCCTAAAAATCTTCAGGTGTGGCATACGATTGCAGATTTTTGTTAGAAGTCAAGGAGTTTTTCTTTCTTCCTTTAAACTTCTTTCTTGGCGTCAAACCTTGATCACGTTTGCATACACGGGTTCCGAACGGTTGACGTATTATTTGCCAGAAGTTATATTGGATATTCCTAGTTTTTTAATGACCCAAGAACTTAGTAATCAATGTATAGCCCTTTTATGAACTGGAATTTAGCTGGCAATTCTTTTTTATATCATAGATTAGGAATAGCGTGGATTTTAGTATTCTCTCAAACCTAAAAACTTGTGCTAAGAACTGTTTGAAGCCAATTTAATGGCACTATTACCAGAAGTTTTGAAACTAACAAACTCTCACTAGTTAGTCCAGCCTAAATTCAATTTACCTTCAAAAACAAGAATCACACCAAAATATTGCAATTCTGCATCTAATAAGGTTGCTTACCCACCACCCACGACCATTACCCCCACACCATGAGGTCATTTCACGTCTATTTCTACATCATCACGTCATTTTGTATACAAACAAACAAAACATAAATACTTACCTATATTATATAATAAATATGTAGGTATATAACAGGCTGAATGACATAAAAGATAAAGAATTCCTAAATATTTTTGGGGCCATAATTCTTTAAGTCATTGAGTTTTACATGGAGCTTGTAAAATGAAGGAGTAGATAGTTTTTATTTAATTGAAAATCGGTTCATAAACAAAAAAAAAATGCCTGAACATGGTTAGATAAACAGACGAAAAGAGAACATCCTCCCTTTTGAAGTCAGTTTGGGTCTGTGATCGTTCGTTGTAAAATAACATGTTTTTTTTAGGGTTCCGTATCCAAAGGGTAAAACGGGCCCCTATTACTAAGGCTCCTCTGTCTGTCTGTCCGTCTGTCACCAGGCTGTATCACATGAACCGTGATAATTAGACAATTGAAATTTTCACAGATGATGTATTTCTGTTGCCTTTATAACAACAAATACTAAAAAACAGAATAAAATAAATATTTAAGGGGGCTCCCATACAACAAACGTGATTTTTTTGTTTTATAGATAATGGTACGGAACCCTTCATGCACGAGTCCGACTCGCACTTGGCCGGTTTTTTAAATAGTCGTGCAGTGAAGACTACCTGCAAGAAGATCTGAGAAAGAGAAAATAAAATACTGAGGCATTTAATATTAATTTTAATGTTGGTAGTCCTGTTTCAAGCAATTATTCTGTTTATTAATTACTTTAATGAAGTTTTGTTCATGCAAGCGAGATTAATTAAGATTTAATCAGAATCATTCCTATGAACACAGGAAAAACCCTGGTCCGACGATATTTCTTGACAAGGACGCTAAGACCCTAATTACAAAATTATTATTCAAACAGGTTGGATTTAAAATCAATATTGTTTTCCTTATATGTTGAATTTAAACAAATTAGTGCTGTATTTACCACATCCAAACAAGTGATTTATTAATAGTCCATAGCTAGACCACTATCGGTGACGTGACCAGCGATTAAAGGACGCAGTAACGACCGCTTGCGATAAAAACTGATAACTAATCTCATTCTTAGTCAACTAGCAGTCTCACTAGTTTGTTTCTTACATCCGTGTACAGTTCACTCGAATCAGTACGATTTTAACATTAAAATAATCGATTTCGGATCCAAAATCGATTCAAATTTAAAAAAGTGTTGATACAAAAACATTCTGAGACAAACCGTTGCCGGAAAACGATTTTAAACTTTAAAATAATTCCATAAACAAAAACATTCTAAATTCAAAACCGATTTATATTTTATAATTAAAATAACTTTTAAAGTTAAACGTTCGAGATTTAAAAGCAAAAATTCAAATCAAATAAAGAATCCGTGATCGTTTCAATTTGTGACAAAATAACGTAGTGGCCAGTGTTTTTAAATGAGACTTCGATAATTTAACATCTTATTAAAGTACCGTTAGAAAAGATTTTGTATGAAAATCTATATGCATATAACATTTTTACGATTTAAGTTATAACCAATAAAAGTTGCTACTTAGTTGCATAACAGATAATGTGTTAATACATTACAAACAGCAGTTAATAGATCGAAATTTTCGTATGAATGAGTGATTCAGTGTTGAAAATGATGCGCAGGAGTATGCATGTTGCCAAGATTGCCGCGTTTAGTGTAGTTTAGTGCCAGTGTTGTGCATAATGAGTGTTCCTAATTTAAGTGTTGATCAAATAACAGGTAATTTTTATGTTATTTTTTTCATTTTGGCGTTTTATGGCAAACTGTTAAAATTTGCCAGTTTTAGAGGTTTTATTCTTGGATATGATGTAATGTTAGTTTTAACGTGTTCTGCATGCAGTGTGTTTAGGTTTTATAAGAAGTGTTTTTTTAAACAGTTTGGTGTATACCTAAAGCTTTTAATATTTTATAAACGAACAAAGATATCTACATAATAATTTTATGATACGATAATATGGTCAATGTCTCTATGAAGGTTAAAAAACTGGACATTAACCATTCTACAAAATTTTAAACACTTTTTACCGAAAATTATTTTTCTTTTAAGAACGAAAATCGAAGCGAGAAACCTGTTATACCTTTTTTTATTATTACTTTTATTGTACCTATCTTTAAAAAAAGAAGATTGATTGATTGAAACCCATCCTTTCTACAGTTCGCCTGCCGAGAGAATACGTTCTTGACACCTGTCAATTTCATACTAACGAATATGTGTTTGCGAATTTAATCCTTATTACTTCTAGAAATCGTCCAACAGGTGTTTGAACTTGGAACGCATTCCTTCGACGGCCGGACAGTAATGACATTATTGGTTAAAAAAATCAAGAAACTCTGCTACCGTGTATTATTAAATAAAAAAAACAAGAGCAAACATAAAAATAAAAAAAGAAGAGAGATCACGAGTCTAAATCAAAATGCGACCACAACATCAATAATAGAACATGGCTACCAGATAACAATACTTCCACTAACTAAAGTACACACTAATATGTCGTCCCTTATCTCTGCGACTAATTACCCAGACCCATTACTGGTTAAAAGAAGTTTTTACATATTTAAAAGTTACTAGACGAGCAAACTAATTAAAGACCATCCATCGCTCTTTTTGTATCGAAAAGGTTAAGTTATGTGCAAACGAAAATAGGAATGGATACTGTTCTTTTGTTTTTGGCGAGTAAAGTTTAGTAGAGAGTAGTTTAGACTAACCTCATTAATGTCGTGTCTCTAATTGTCATTACCATCGTGCACCACAGCTTCTATTTACTCCCTGTTTGTTATCTAACTATATTTTTTTGGAAACCTGTCTTCATCATTATTGACAGGTTTGTTCCACCTACTGCTGAGTACCTATTGGCCTTTTTCCCTTTTTGCCATGTTTCCCTGGTCTATCTTAGTCTCATCCAGGTCTTAACCACGGTCCCTTTCCAGACCCTTTTCTTGGTATATACTTATTTAAATAATACATAAATATTTTTGTAGTTTGGTATCTTATAAAATATACCTGCAAGACTTCTGAAACCGCAATTCGACGTAATTTACTAAGCAATAAGTATTTATTAGCTGCAGTAAGTAGTACCATGAAATCACTTTTCCTCTAATTCTTAATCATCATTCTCCTGCCCTTATCCAAGTCTAATCCCAATTTATTTGTGCTCAGCGCAACATGTCCCTTTCTTCCATACTTCTCTATTAGTCGTCATCACGGTAGTCACCCCCTTTCTATCCATATCATCTCTCACACAGTCCATCCATCGTTTCTTTGGTCTTCCTCTACTCTTATAGCCATCGACATTCATACTCAAAACTTTCCTCACAATATTTTCTTCATTCCTTCGCATCACGTGCCCATACCATGACAACCGATTTCCACACAACTTTTCAGTCACCGGTGCAACTTTCAGACTTCCTCTTATGTACTCATTTCTTATTCTATCTATTCGTATAACACCGCACATCCTACCTCTAATTCTTAACGTAAGCAGAATTTTCCCGGAAATTATTTATTATTCACGGAATTTCTTTCATTCACATGACTTTGAAAGAGCCATGCAAATCTTACAAAATACACAGAAACTTGAAGGAAATGTATTACAAAAAGCAATTTTCGGGTCATTATAATCTTGCAAAACTTCCACTCCTAAACATGGACCTCCCTATACAACGATAAGCATTTCTATAATAAAGCAACACATAATTTATGATACTTCCTTATGAGATCTTTTCTCGTCCATAGTCATAAAAATGCTTTGCGTTATGAGGCGTGCAAAAGCGACGATACTCTTCGTCACTTATGTATATATAGGATAGCCGGCTTCTTAACAGCAAATTGTAACCAATAATGCATCAGCCCAACGTTATCTTTCGGGTCGACACGAGGCTCAGACCGTGATAAAAATGTTAGTCGGACAGCAGGTTCGTAACGTGAGTGTCTCCCAAGGGTGCTCCAGACAAAAACGCCAATCGAATATAGTATTTTTATGGAAAGCCTTCAGCCATGTCCTAACCAAAAGCAATCGTCAGGCGAATACGCGATCCTCACGCTCTTTTATATAAATACTAGCATCCGCCCGCGGCTTCGCCCGGGTGTTGCCGATAAAAAGTAGCCTATGTCCTTTCTCAGGCTCTAGACTGTCTGTGTACCAAATTTCATTTAAATCGGTTCTGTAGTTTTGGCGTGAAAGCGCGAAAGACAGACAAACAGACAGAGTTACTTTCGCATTTATAATATTAGTAAGGATAGTAAGGATTACAGTCGCGCGATCAATTAAGTCGCGTTACGTCATAATTCATACAAAAGATTCCATCGATCGAGTACTCACACAACGATCGCCTTTAGTTAGGACGCGGGC
Organism: Lithophane ornitopus; assembly: GCA_948473465.1. NCBI lineage: Eukaryota > Metazoa > Arthropoda > Insecta > Lepidoptera > Noctuidae > Lithophane > Lithophane ornitopus. Next base: position 11,285,325 of record OX419634.1, read on the forward strand.
AATAGGTAAACGATTGCGAAATCGCGAATTCGCGCGACTGTCGCTGTCCGGTTAGGACGCAGGTTAAATTGTTTTTTTATTATTTTTATTGTATATATCTAAGACAGGCAACAATGTCATTAATAAAAACCTACAGAAAAAACAGTTCTTTTAAAAGGTGCTATATCTACTTTTTTACCGGAATACCAAAAGGCATACAATGATTGTCAAAGTCAAATAATTTATTTCAAATAGGCAAATAAAAGGCACTTTTGAACGTTAAAGTTTATTTCAAACCGGCTTCCCGAACAGCTGTTGCGTAGAATATAAACTAAACTGCGTATACTACGAATTCTTATGTTGATAGTAAACCAAGACATTGCCAATCTTTTGATGTTTCAGTCCATGTTCATACAGATGAAGTTTTTTCAACAAGTTTTGAAGAGTTGCGTAATGTTAAAAATAGTTGTGTTTTTCTTAATGAATGAAAATTTGACGTATTTTTAAGAGAAACTACATAATTCGACCTGTATAGTGTAATTTATATCAATGCTTTTATAAGAGAATATTATATATCCCATAAACGTGTGAAAACAGAGAATTTTTTTTTTTTCCTTTGAAAAATCTGAAGGCATTTTATATTTTCATAAGTTTTTTTAGTTAATTACGATGTTGTTTTGTGGTGAACGCTGTGTCTTACTACAAAAGGCATATATACTAGTACTTTTATAATGTTATTGTTCTGTTTTTTTTTTTTGTATTTACTGCTGTTAGTTTACCATAAAAATAAATAGCCCCCCAGTAAAAGTGTCTCACAAAGGTTAAAAAAAAATGTAATGGCTGCTCAAACCAAAAGACTTTTCTCAAACCAGAAGAATTACCCAACAACCACAAAATAAAAGGAAAAAAAAACACGGTTAATTTAATTATTTCATAACATTCAGCTTTTTGACTACTGGGTCAATATTGTTTACAAAACAAACGGAAAAACAGGTAGAGCTCAAAAAACAAATAATTAATTTCATTGCATTGGATTGAAATAGCTGCTTTTTTTCCACTATTTCTTTGAAATTGGGTCTGTTTTCCTGAAATCTATTGTACTGATGTTGAACCTAGTTCTTTAATGTTTACGAGTTAAGGTTAACGTAAACAGCGCACTGTAAAGGCCCGCAGAGAGGAGCGACGCGACAGCGCGATGTGTCTCGTAGAACAATTTCTATAAAAACTTTATTGAAATTGTTCTACCAGAATCACGTCACACCGTCGCGTCGCGCCTGTCTTTGGGAGCCTTAATGCTGGATTGAATAACGTTGAGTATGAAAGTTATGACGGTATAAATGTCAGAAAAATGGAAAGAGAACTAACCAATGCAGACACTGCAACGTTTTATCCTAACTATGGTATGAACCCAATGTTCATCTAAAGGTTCAGCAATGGACTTTTGCTTTTGCCAAATAATACTTTATCTCATTCATATAGCTGTCTATGATTATTATTGGTTATTGTGTTATATCCTAACTTTATAATTACAATATTAATTATTATTTATAATAATTATAATATTTATAATATTAATAATAACTTAACATCCTAACTAATATTATAAATGCGAAAGTGAGTTTGTTTCTTTGTTTGTTTCTTTCTTTGTTTCTTTCACGCTAAAACGGCTGAACGGATTTGGATGAAATTTGACACAGGGTTAGACCTTGACCTGGAAAAGGATATAGGCTACTTTTCATCCTGTATCGCAGACGAAGTTGCGCGCAATAGAGTACTGTATAATTTTTTAATCAAATTTTCATACTGCATTTGTTTTATCCGTATAAACAATGGGAAGCTTACGTGAGATTATAACTAAATAGATAAAATTAAATACACTCCATTTCTTATAGTTCTGTGCTACCACTAATATTGATCGAAACACACTGCATCTAACTTACATCTGCTAGCCAGCTGCAAAATCTGGCAGTTGCAACTGCATCGCTATAAAGAGATGTCAGCTGCTTCAAAATAGAGGGCGATTAATCTGCTATTGCTAAAACATTTTTTTTATTATTTATGTAGCCGTGCGTCCGACCCGTGAATAAGTACTATTTTCAGTTACAAACCCAAACATTTTAATAGAGTTTGAGCATTTCAATTCTCAATACGAAACTAACTTTTGGAAGAAAAAACAACTTGAATCAGTTCTATTTTTCTGTAAATGTTGTCGTTCAAAAGTGCCTTTTATTGGCTTATATACTTGAAATAAATGATTTGACTATGTACATAAAATTTTACAAACACTTATAACTACATACCCCAGCCAGATCGGCCAATGTACCATCATAGACAGCAATTTAATCTAATGTTATATAGACATTTTATTTTAGTTTTGTTTTTAATTTTAATATTATTTTAATTTAATTATATTTGTAAATGTATGCCTATTTTATGATGAGTCTACGTTACTGATTTTTTTTTAAATTAGGACATCTTGAATAGAGTAACCCAGAATCTGGATTTGTGCCCTTTTGATGGCAAAAGGGGCTTAAAATAACTGGCAAAATGTGGGTCTAATAACGTACCCTTCGGGGAAACAAGGCGTGTTATATAATTTTACATACTTATATATTTTCCATACCCCACCCATATTTGAATAACTAATCTGTGTGTGGTCTTATATGACTGTACGAGTAAAGTAAGCATCTACGGACGGACGCGGACGTCATTGAAGTAATAAACACTTGACTACCGGTACAATAAATGCACAATACTCAGATAACATGAGCTATCTAGTACTGGCAACTAAGAACTGGGCACGTGTCGAATTATTATTCATTTTATGCATTTTGTATATTTTCCTGCAACGATAAACACCATTGAGTACTTTGCTATCTGGATGTTAATTATTCTTCCTAGTGTTAATCATATTTGTGATGAGAATTTCTAAGAACAGGTACGTACCAGTGGCGTGCCTAGGGGTAAAAATCAGGCCAAACAGACACGTTTTTTACGATTAAAAAAAATTGCCAAGTGAACGATTTACGGATTTTCTATGTTGTTCATGGTAACACCATTATTATATAGTGTTATTTTTATTTATTTATTGATAGGCTTAATTTTGAAGGCAAGCCGGGCTTTTGGGCTTCTATGGAAGGAACTCCACTGGTACCTACTTAACGGTGGAGTTTCTTGCCCATTCTTCTATAAACTTAACTACATTTTGGAAGGGGCAATAAATTTTATTTTCTGTCAAATTTTGACGTTCAAAAGTGCCCTTTTAGGATGTGCCTATTTGAAATAAATTATTTGACTTTAAACTGAATAACCTCTGTAGCAGACGCGATACAGTACGTGCACACCCATCGATCCCGCTCCCAACTTGATGACTGTCTAATCGGTCGACCACTGTATTTTTACAAGAAGTTGCATTTTGTTCTGAAAACCGGAGCGCTGTCTCGCATAGGGTCGCAGCATTATGCTGAGCGATGACAGTTTTGCGTGGATGTTACGCATATTTTCCCCCAAATTATTCTTTTTTGTGTGTGTGTTCTTTCTCTGTGTCATCTTAGCGCAAATAATTTTTGTTTCTTTCTTTCTTTCTTTGACCCATAGTTACCACCAGCGTCATATTTTTTTGTCATTTCTTCAGAAACCAAACTCACATTTTAAAGAATCAAGGTTTAATAATTATTTGAATTGGCTGCCAATTATGACTGTATCTTTCGTTTTGCATTTTTTCTTTCCTCAAAAAAAATCGATTTTATAATTTTCGAAACACCTACATATAAGTACTACAAATTATCAGCAATAACTCCGTCTTTCACCACAACCAAAACGTATTTTTAAAATGATTTAATATCACAATTTTTCAACCACCCAAAAACAATATCTTTATAATAACATCGGCTTCTTTCGGCGTATCTCGTAACAAATTATTCAAAACAAAGAGTGTTGTCCCAATCCCGTATTATCGGTCCATAAACGGCCATACATCTCGCTGTCGACGCTACGCCGGTGGCCGATAGGCTACATTTTGTACAGACAGCAAAATTTATAAGTGTACAGGCAGCTAATTGCGTTTGCATTTAATCAAAGTCCCCTGCACCTCCCTTAATAGGTATCGTTAAAACGGCTAAGAGATTGTTTCAAGAATTATTAGTTTTCTTCTTTTTGGGATAATAACTAAGATCCAAACCAATTTTCTGCCAAGCATGGTTATTATGACAATATCTGAATTAAGAAGTGCCCTATGAAAACCAAAAAAAGAATAGAAAGAATAACATTTATTTGCAAACAGATCGTGCAACACAAATACAGATTTAACAAACAAAAGTTAAATATTTTAACAACAGCGTGTGCCTCACGACTGCGCCAAAGGTCAGTTTCAGTATTAATGCCAGACAGATGCTTTTGACGCTGGTTTTCTAATGAATAATCACGTCAAGTCACTCCAGCCCATCGTTAGTCGTCTGCGTACTTAACTATTTTGTCGTTAGTACAAACAGATACCATACAAATCATACGTTTAAAAGTGCCTATGAAAAATCGATCCGCACTTTGCCACTATCCGCTAAGGTAATGGAGTCGGGAGATGATAATGAGCTGATGTGGTATATATAATGATGAAGTTTTGTAGCATAGTTTGGCCTGAGTAATTCAGAACTAGGAAACCAAATCTTGTCTTTGTGATAACAGCCGCACGGGTCGATCCAAAAGGTTAAGCTACGCTTGCCGGTGTTGGTCCGAGAATGGTTGACCATCTTTACATACTTAGACTCCTCCGTGCCTCGGAAAGCACGTTAAGCCGTTGATCCCAGCTGTCGCTCGTGGATCTTTAGCAGTCGTTACGGATCGTCAGAAGTCCGTAAGTCTGACAACCAGTCTTACCAATGGGTATCGTATTACCCAGTTACTGGGTTGTGGTGGTCAAATAAGCAGTCGCTCCATATAAAATACTGGTATTCAGCTGCATCTGGTTAGACTGGAAGCCGACATTTTTCTCAGAAATCGTCGCGCCTGTTTGTGGGAGCCTTAACTATTCTTCAAGAGTCATAAAAATCCCTGTAATAATCACTTACCACCATCTTGGACTACCGCATCCACAAATTCCTCACTCACCATCCGTTACCCGCTTTCCTCTCCATTATTTAGGCATTTGTACCCGTCACGTTCACAATACAGCTGATTGTACTTCGGTAAGACAGTTCCGACACGACCATTTTACTTTGACCTCTGTCGCCTAGTACAGATTGATTGATACCTCCAAGATTTGTTAAGGGTCCAGAGGCCAAGTACGCTGGTTCTAACAAATTAATATTTATTAGTGAAAGCCTCTTGGTGTATTTTTTTTCTACGGAATCTTAACTAGTTCTTGTGTGAGCCAATTAGTATTGTAACGCTACTGAGTAATGAGTGTTCTAATTATGTAATTATAAAAGTTGAAAGGAAATTCGTGGAATACTTTTCCACTAAGAAATACTTAGATAAAAGTTTTTATTTTTTTGTCTGTATTTTGGCTGTATCTCATGAACCGTAATAGGTAGACAGTTGAAATTTTCACAGATTGTTTATTTCTATTGCCGCAATAAATAATAAAAATTAAATAAAATTAATATTATAATAAAGGTGTTTTTTTCAGCGTTTTTTGCTCGACTTTAATACTTTACGGAACTGCAACGTGTGTGAATCCGACTCGCACTTGGCCGGATTTTTTATAAAACTGAGTTAATTTTATATTTCAATTGTTAATTTCCTGTGTAGATATTGAAATTCAACAGCAAGGAAAACGGTATTTCCTTGTAAACAAGATTGTTCTATCTAATCTTTATAGTGAAGTTTTCCGACCTTCTTAGAAGAAGCTCGAGTTTTGAGAAACTGTAAATAACTGTTTGCATTCTGAATATCTTGAAGATCAGCGTAAGTTAGATGATGGACTTTTCCAAATAAAGTTAAATATTAGATGAGTAAAAGCTGTTATTACAGAAAGGGGATAAGTGTATTTCTATAAGTTCTCTGTAATGCCTGTAATATCTCTAACGCAGATTTAAATCCACAAAACATTAAATACCCATAAAACAAATTTTAAACCCCAACTTAAACAAGTATTTATGCAAAATACAACAATAAATTATGTACAAAATTAAATAGTACTGCCATTTACTGCGAGTTACGACTTTTGAAGCGTGGGTCGAACGACTGTTTTTCCATTGTTTTCCCATAAAAATCTCAGTAATAAACTAAGATGAGACCATAAAAATTCTATTGGCTTTCACGGTGATGAACTTTCTATTAGACTTAATTATGTAAGATAACCTTTTCTGAATTTTATTCCGAAGTTATCGGAAAATGATAACGGTGAAGAAAATAAAAACATGCATTTTTTTCGATGCTGGAAGCGACATGGTTTTAATTTTTGGAACAGCTTTCTGCTTTAAAGGCTCGTGCACACTGAAGCGACTTGTCGCGCGACGCGATTTTGCGATATTATATCCGTAGAAAAATTTATATGTACACGCGCGCGACACTACACTCAGGAGTGACCTGTCGCGCCACGACACGGAAAATACTCTCTTATTATCGCGGCGATATCGACGCGACGCCACACAAAATGTGCCTTTGGTGTCAAGCCTCGTGCAAACTGGCACGGCGCGACGCGACAGCGGTAATTGCTATACCGTGAAGTTTTTTAGAAATTGGTTTGTTAGAGTCGCGTCGCGCAAGTCTGCACGAGGCTTCACGCTGCCTGTCGCGCCCGAAATATCGCGGCGCGCTAGTGTAAAAAGTGTTGCGTGTTGATAATATCGCAGAATCGTCACGCGACACGTCGCGGGACAAATCTCGCCTATCTGCGGGAGCCTTTAAGCTTTTCTATGTACAAACATTTAGGCTAGTAGGATAATTGTGACCTTTTCCGTTACAGCGTCATTGGATAATTTAACAAGTATTTACAGTTAAATTATGTTTTGTTAAATGTGTAGAAATAGATGGACGAATTTGACGTAAAAGTATAGAGTTTGGCAAATGCTGGCTGTCAAAATACTACTAATATGAATACGTCGCTACAATTTTACGTAAGTTCATTAATTGTGGACTAAGGCTAAAGGACCAGGAAATTGTGTACCTAGTGTTCATAGCTAGTAAAATTCTAGTATTCATAGATAGTAAAATTCAATAGTGCGGAGATCATTATCACAATAATAAAATTATGTATTAATATAATAAATATGTCGTATCTATATGTATTTTACTGTGGGTACATAAATAAATGTCTATTTACAGTAAACTAATTTATTAATTTTATAATTATTGTTTCAGAGATCGAAGCGGCGGAGGCATGCAAATGGCTGAGGGCAGCAGGCTTCCCGCAATATGCGCAGATGTACGAAGGTATGTGTCTACATTGTGTTTAACCATTAATACCAGAATAGATACCTATTTATTACAGGATCAACTTTTAGTTAGCGAAACTCGGCAGACGTGTTGAGTATAACACGATAATAATAAAAAAATAAAAAAAATGTCTACTACTCGAAACTTTAAGGCGAAAGCTTCAGGGTAGCCCGCGAAATTCAAATTTTCTTACGTTTTTTGCAATTTGCAGGTCAGTATCAGGTTATATGCTGATTAAAATATGATTCGCGACCGTTACAAATATAGATTTACAGAATTACAAACATTAAAATCAGCAATACAAATCTCCAAGTTCATAAAAGTATATTGAATGACTATTTCATGAAATCATGACAATTTGACAGTTATTCTAACATAAGGACAAAGGGTTTCAGTTTCGGACGCCCGAATTTAGCAATGATAGGTAATTAATTAATTAGGTTGTTTAGGGCTTTTATCAGAATCACTTGCGAGATCTTCGTATAATAACTTAAATTTATGGTACGTATTTACATATTCAAATATTTATCAGGGATGCAAAACTTTTCATGACCTTATACCTACTCGTTCCAGTCTTAATATCTTCAGTTGATATAAAGATGCCAAGAACCAGAAAATATTGACACTTATTCAACCTATCAACGTTGAGGATAAAATATCAAACTGTCTCAAATAACACGCAAATAACTAACACTCAACTACGTGCTTACCCCACAAAATATAACGTCATAACGATACTCTAAATTACATCTTAACTTTCGTCCCAACAAATTTACAATATGCAAAGTCTCCTCCAGACAGGCACGACGAGACAGTGCGGCGCGTTTCTTGTGAAACAATTTCAATGAAAACTCATAGAGATTGTTCTACTGGAATCACGTCAAACTGTGGCGTTGTGGCTGTGTGTGGAAGCCTTAACTTTTGTCCCAACAAATTCACAATACATAAAGCAAGGGTTTCCACGAACTCCTCGCCTATTAAGGACAGGCCCAATAATACGCAGTCCCCAGTCTAACCTAACCTAACTTATCTATTAATCATACTTACTAGTCAATGCGCGGTTTGTCCTACATTTTGAATACTTATTATATAGGGTGTTGCAATTTGTTTACGCAAATTCAAACATTTAGTAACCGTATTTTTGAATTCATTAAGTTTTTTGAAAGCTTGAAAAACCTAGCAGAGATATGAATATTAACATTTTTGGGTAATTTTTGATATTCAAGTAGCAATCATGTACCTACTTATTCCGGTTTTAACCAGCGACTATTTTGTAGCATTGACGTTATCGAGCTTACGTTATGTCAGTGCATTTATGCGTTTGAATTAAAAATGAGGCCATGAGGAATGATAGCCTGATATAAATCTACTATAAACAGCTGGTCTAATTATGTACCTGTATTTGTTTTAAATTATATTTTGAACTAGCTGCGCCCAGCGGTTTCATCTGCATAAGTCTCGATCCTGTAGGAATACCGGGATAAAAAGTATCCTATATTATGCCAGGTCATGGTTTACCCATGTGCCAAATTTCATCCAAAGCCGTTTCAGCGTGAAAGCGTTACTAACAAACACACTTACTTTCGCATTTATAATAATTATTATAGTTACCTAGGATAGTCAGGATTAGCAAAGCGTAGGTAGGTTAATTATATTTTTACTTTATTTTAAACAAATATTTGTATGTCACTTACTGGGACAGGATACAGAAATACCCTATCTGTATGTTGTAACATGTACCTTGTCCCTGAGTGCACAAATAAACGTAGGTATTTGATTTGATCATTATGATTATGCTTCCATTGATATTTCATGAGGCGCTCGTGGCAACGTAATTACAACCGCACGGGTCGATCCATCAGGTTAAGATACGCTTACCGGGGTTGGCTCGTGGATGGATGACCATCTTTACATACCAAGACTCCTCCGAGCACGTTAAGCCATTGGTCCCGGCTGTCATTTGTGGATCTTTGACAGTCGTTACAGATCGTCACCAGCCCGAAAGTCTGACAACCAGTCTTACCAAGGGGTATCGTATTACCCAGTTACTGGGTTGTGGAGGTCAGATAGGCAGTCGCTCAATGTAAAATACGGCTAGATCCGGCTGCCAGCTGATCAGCTGCATCCGGTTAGACTGGAAGCAGACCCCAATATAGTTGGGAAGAGGCTAGGCAGATGATGCTTCCATTAATATTTCATCTAAGTAGTTTCTCGTATTGTTGCCAAAAAATTGCTTTCATCACAATTTCTTCAAAAGCTTCAGTACAACTAATCGAATCCAATGCCCTTACGATATCCAAAGAACCATAGAATTACACAGTGACTCACCAACCACGTTCTACGCAAGAATAAGCCTACAAATCCCTCGACACATTTTTCAAACACCCTGTACCACTGAGCTGGTAACGAAGCTCAGCTGGCCAGATGAAGCCAAATCCCACTCAATTGATCGCTATTCTTACATTTATTAATGAGAGAATTAAGTGGATACACCTATTACAAACTATGGCTTAGATCTTTGTGCAACTGATAGTGAATTTTATTGGCACTTTTGTACAGGCTGGTGCAAAAAAATTGACACTTTTACTAGCAAGTTCTTCTGTTATTTTTATTTTTTGAAAACTGTTTGTCAAAGTGTATGTGAATGAAAATAAATAAGGAAATTCAGAAAAAAACGATGAAGTACATTATGTTTTTGTCCAAGTTTCGACTGCATTAACAATTATGATTCAATAGTAATCCAATAGAGTTTAGAAGAACAACGCGGTCACACGGACAGACACGAAAAGCGACTTTAATTTATAACAAACACTAGCTGCACTCCGTGGTTTCACCCGTGTAAATCTCGACCCCGTGATAATATCTGGATAAAAAGTATTCTATGTCCTATTCCAGGTCATGGTCTATCCCTGTGCCAAATTTCATCCAAATCCGTTAAGCTGTTTTAGCGTGAAAGCGTAACAAACAAACACACCCACTTTCGCATTTATAATATTAGTTAGGATATAATATAGTTAGGATAATTGTATAAATAAACCTGTGTAATAATCAGTATTCAATCGACAATTCACAGTTTTACCGAAGTCAAAAATCTAAAATGCGAGGAAGCTTTTCCATTCTCACATTTTCGAGATATCTTCATTTCGTATTCTAAAGACAGCATTCAGTTCGACGTGATAGGTCCGCTGTTCTCTAGGACCTTTTAGCTTCAGGAATTACATCACGTTATCTGTTCTCTTATGGTTTCATTCACAGTCAATTTGTTTCGTAGTTACAAATTCTACTCGTGTTTGAGCCAAACTGTCTTAACACAATCTCCGAACCTTTTGTAATAAAAAGGCCACAAATTGGTTTTAAAGCACGTCTGCTTTAAAACCAATTTGCGAACTAATACGTTTTTTTCGGTGTTGTGTATTAGGTATGGCATGTATTTTTACAACCGACTTCTTCAAAAAGGAGGAGGTTCTCAATTCGTCTGTATGTTTTTTTTTTTTTTTTTTTTGTGTGTATGTTACTCGATTTCTCCGCCAATTATGAATCGATTTTGATTATTCTTTTTTTGTTTGGTAGGTCATGCTTTTTGGTTAGCTTCAATATTACGTATTTTTTCCCACTTAGTGTATGTAAATGATATATTGATTGACTCCGTCACTGTTATTTACATAGCAGGTACTGGTATTCAAATTTGTGTGGGGTAGGTACCACAACTAAAAAGTGAAAAATAAAAACTTTTTACAAAAAAAGAGTCGGTTGTTTTTTTGTAAAAAGTTTTTATTAAATAAGACAACAGATGAGTTTTCACAGTAATTTAATTGGCCACTAAACAGACATAGATTTTTGTAGTAACATTGCTGGCCTCATATTCACTTGTTTTTGACGAGTACAGCAACTTCGATTTATCTCGAAGAAGGTTGTCAAAATAATTCTCGAATTTCCAAGCATGTTTGAGAAAAAAGATTTAACTTTATAATAATATCCAGCGTATCCACAATATTTCCATCCTCCCATATTACATCTACGCTGACAATATAGAGTAAATTATCCTTTAATAGGAGCAAAAGGACCAAGCGCTTACTCTCTTTGTGACGTAAATATTCCATTATGAGGCCTCAGATGGAATCCATTCTCCAAATATGGAATACTGAGATGGGTGTTTTTTATACCAAGATGACCTGCAGGTTATGAATAATTAAATTAGATGGTTTTTTAAAGGACTTTGATTATGTTCTCTATTTTTTATTCGTTTTTTTTTACTAATGTAACTTATGTGATCACGTGGTGCTTTTCGTGTGATTCCTATTTCACATTGGTTCGAAGTGATGAAATAGTTGTATTTTTATTTTATTTTTTTATTCAATAATTTCAGAAAGTAAGAAAGTTTCATGAAAAAAACATAAACACTTAAGTAACAGCTCATCAAACAAAAATGTAAGTATAAAATAAATATTAAAAAGCTCTTAAAACACACTTTTTACTAATCTCCCGCATCCATTACTGTGTCAATATTTTTTTGAAAAACGTAATTACTTCTGATAAAATTTACAACCTGAACAATTCTTGTAGCGTCAACTTTATACTTACCACATAAGACTGATATTCCATTGCACATTTTTTTAAAGTTTTATGACAAACACCAATTTCCAAGGCCTTTATCATAATCTGAGATAAGACTTACATAAATATCTGAAGCAGAGGATTTTGTTTACATTCGTGTTGTATCATTGATACGCACTTTCCTTGTGTTATGACGTAGATCTTTTATCATAGGATTCCGTCATTTTCTAAGAATTTGTGCGTTTTTTCCTACAATTTTGTTGGTGATTCATTCGTGTTCAGTTTGAATTGGTGAGAAATGGACGTAATTTAATTAGTGGTATGTTACGTGGTACTGTGTATCAGTGGTAATAAAAGTGTGTTTCGAAGGAAAATTCTAATATGCTATGTAAGTAGAAGTATTTTACTCAATATGAGGGGAAATCAATTGTTAAGCAAATTGACTCTCTATGTCGGGAACAAAATTAAAAGAGAGAATTTATATTTTTCCTTTTATTAATTTTCAACAATATTTACGCATACAATGACATCTTATGTCATCCCTTTTTCTTCTTCTTTAAAAACAATATAATATGTAGAGAGTATTCACGACACCCTACATTAACTTACCATGATACAGACATTTCATACAACTATCAAATAATGACAGTTGTGATAGACAATTTAAGTTGGAAGTCAATTAGTTTAAACATTAATTTCCCTGACTTTATTATAATTTTATTGATAGCTGGGTGAGGTTTTCATCTATTTTGAACCGACTTTATAAATATTCTGATTTATGCATAAAAAGATCTTAACGCTTAAATAAATTAATTAATCAGCTATGCATTTACAGTCTATTGCTGGTAATAAGAACACTCCAATTAGGTTATAAAATAATTAAACAATAAATGTGAATAACATAACTCTAAATACATTAAGAAACAAATTAATTATATTTATTTAAAATATATACTACAGTACCTACAAATAAAATACATAGCAAAAAAAAAGTACACTACTTGTACTTGTTTTTTTCCTTATACGAGATTTCAAATGTATTTTATCTGTCAAACAATTGTAAAACCCAGTGTTAAAAAACATTAATTCTTGGAAAAAAAAAACGAAAACGCGTATTACAATCTGTATAAGTCTTTATCTGAATGTTTTATAGTTTTAAGGAAAGTATTTAACACAATTTATAGGCGTAATTAAATCTTAAATTATTTACTCTGTATTAAAAAATACTTTATTGCATTTTATTACGGGTTTCATAAAACTGTAACACCTGGCGGTAAATGAAATTAACAAGAAAACACATAAATTTCACCTTTTTAATTGCTTTAAAATTGATTACTGTGTTGTAAATTAAAGGTTTAAATATTTTTACAGATTTTGTAACCTTCGTCGAATTTAACTGTAACTATACAGTATTTTAGTTTCTGACCAATTTGGACTTTATCTCTGTTACATAATAAACTTATGTATAATGTGAATTTTATTGCATAATGATAATGACTAACACAGAAAAACAGAGTTTATTGTAATAGTGCAGATATACAGTTAAATTGCAATAAACTTTAACAAAAACAGACCCAGCTTAACTTAAAAATAAGTTATTTGTTCCGTTACAGATAGTAAATTTTTATTGACTCTATAAAATTCTGGACCTTCATAACTCTCCTATTTGGCCTCGAACTAGTTTAGAAACGATTTAAAATGACCCACAAAAAACATAACAATAAATAAAGTGACCGTTCCAATGACATAATCCAAAGGTTTTGCTAAAAAAACTTAAGTATAAAACCTTTTTTTAGTGAAAGTTCCCGCCCACCCATTTGATACCCACTAACATAATGCTATACCCACAATAAATGATCGTTTACGTCATCCTTAAGTCAAACAAAACGTTACTGATTAGTCTTATCTGTTACACAGGTAAAATATTTCTCAAAAATGACTAAATTCCGGAATAAAAATTAATTTTACTTTACAATAAGAATATCTGTTTGACACTTTTTTGACAGTAGACCAAACAATATTTTCTGCTTTTTGACAATTAATTCATGCAAAAATAGCTCCAGTCCCACTGAAATAGGGATTGAATTGTTATTTTTCGGACTGTTGTTATTCAAATTTTGATGTATCATTGGTATAGCAATAGGGGGTCGGCATCCTTGACAAGGCAAACTTATCCGTCAAAATGTTTTTTTAGTCTCCGATTAGTTCAGGTAAGGACCAGTGGGTGACTGCATGTTGCAACAGACGGACGGACTTTTTGTGTTTTCTGTGATTTTCGACCGTTATAAATGTGTGCGTTTATATTTTGCACGGTGTGCTGTTTAAGGAATTTGTTTGCTCAAAGTTATAGTTGGTAAGTTGTTTATCATTTTTTTTTATTTAGCATTTTCCTGCGATATATTTGTTATCTCGTTGACTCTAAAGGATTTTTTTACTTGAATTCATATAGATAGCGGCAGCTATAATACTCGTATATTGTCCGTTAACTGATATTCCAATTTTTTGTGAGGCATTAATGCGACCATCTGCATTAAAAAAAATATTACTTAACTTTAATAATAAAAATATTTTATTCAATCAATCAAAAAATTACCAAACTCTAGAAAATAATACCCATTCTAAGGTTGCCTGAAAGAGATGGCAGAAAGCGATAAGGCCGCCCAATGTAAGTTTTGTAGTGTTTTTTTTTTTTTGCTATATATGTTTTGGTTTACATTAAAGTATAAATAAAATAAAATGAAGATAAGAAACCTAGGTACCGATATCCAATCACTTACAGCTAGAATACTATCCGAAACCAGTCTTCAATATGTGACCAAATAAACTCTAGAACTATTAAAAAATGACCTTCTAAATGCCCATATCCCACATAAACTATTGACTTTTCAAAGCACAGCTGACTAAGTAGGCGTGACCGGTCCAGCGGAACACGTACCAAATAAATAACTAAGAAGGTCCACAAACACAAGAAATCTTTGAAATTAATTACACTAATTCATAGTAGTCAAAGAGCTAGGAAATTCATGCGTATCCATACTAATCTTATCCTAATCCTAACTTAATATTGTAAATGCGAAAATGAGGTTGTTTGTTCGTTTGTTTGTTTGTTACGATTTCACGCTAAAACGGCTGAACGGATTTGGGAAGACTTTGACCTTGAATACGACATAAGATACTTTATATCCCGATATTACGTTCCCGTGAGCTAATTCCCGACCTATAAGCGAAGCCGCGGCAAAAAGCTAGTAAACTATAAAAAAATATATACAAATGTCGTAGCAGGAAAACATAGTCGACAATTTTGCAATATATTCGAGTGTCACTGAAAAACCCATATTTTGTAGCCTATTTATTGGAAGTGGGAATGCAGTTCATCTGTCTACACTCAAGATGACGAATCACACAAAAAAATGCTCAAGCACGTAAAACGGGCACGTAATACTCAACGTAGCTTTAAAAATTGGCAAAAAAGCACCACTTGAAACTACGAATGTCGATATCAGACTACAAACATAATAATACTAACTTTTGCCCGCGACTTCGCTCGCGTGATGGTCGGAAATTATTAAACGGGAACGTACTACCGGGATAAAAAGTATCCTATGTCCTATTCCAAGTCATGGTCGACACTTGTGCCAAATTTCAACCAAATCCGTTCAGTTAAAATGTTAAAGCGTAACAAACAAACAAACTCGCTTTCACATTCATAATATTAGTTAAGATTATAAAATAAGTTAGGATTAAGCTGTAATTAGGGAGCTTTTACTGAAGTAGTAGTGACAAACAAAAATCTCTATAAGTGACAGGGATATTAATTATTTCATACTTCTCACATCAGCAAAATCAGAGTTGAAAGCTGAAGTTCGGCGCTGGGATAAGATCGTATATATATAATGTACCAAATTCTTATCTTATTTGGTAATGGGATTCAATGCTTTTCTGGCAATAGAACATGATAACAAATATAGCCGGGATTCGTATACAGGGTGTTAGGGTAGACACCGTTATCCTTGAAACTAGTGGTTTGGTGTCATCTATAATATACTTTTTCAATGGGACCAACTTTGAAATCGCGAAAAAAAAATCTGCTGTTCCATACATTTGTGTTCACTTAAATCGACAAAATGTATGGAAAAGCTGATTTTTTTTTTGCGATTTCAAAGTTTTTTTCAGAGATTACAGAGTTTCAAGGATAACGGTGTCTACCCTAACACCTAGTATAATTACAAGTTCTAACTAAGTACTGTGGATTGAATAATGAATCACATTAACATGTGATAATATTGATCTTTCTGAACATACTTCTGACATGGATTTATGACTAAAATGAACGGTGTGGTGTGTCCATCTATTAACACTATTAGTTAATAATGTCTTACAAGGAAACCTGACGTCAGTAATGAATGAAGTGTTTGTCATCGATTTTTAAATTGCTTCTGACACTATTTGCCCGACTGCGGCGAAGCCTAAAAGAAGGGGTTATGTTTTTGGAGTGGGTTTTTATGTACGTATTGTGACGTGGTTTTAAGGCCTAAGAGCGAAATAGTTATCATTCTGGGTGAATTATTTAACTTTTCACAATTTAATTGAACGAACAATACAATTTTTACCTAGTATTTGGAAATTATTTATTCCTAAACTAAGTAGTTAAGTACCTGCTATAAAATCAATCTACCGAGCCCAACTATGTTGGGGTTGGCTTCCAGTCTAACCGGATGCAGCTCAATACCAGTATTTTACATGGAGCGACTGCCTATCTGACGTCCACAACCCAGTAACTGGGTAATACCCTTGGTAAGACTGGCTGTCAGACTTTCGGGCTTCTGACGACCCGTAAAGACTGTCAAAGATTATATAAGTACATAATTTAATCCTGAATTTAATATCTGAACGTTAGCAAAGCTCTAAAAAATATATCTGAAAGCAATTCACCTAGATTTGGGCTGACGTAAACAAAATTCAAACGTAACGTAAATATACGAAAAGCGAGCAATATTTTATACCACATCTGGACTTAATAGCGCCATTTTGAATATTGCTCACACATAAAATTGCCCCTGACCTATGTTAAGTATCAATTTTGATACCTTGCAAGCTGGGATATCTAGAAGATCGAG
Source organism: Lithophane ornitopus (assembly GCA_948473465.1). Taxonomy (NCBI): domain Eukaryota; kingdom Metazoa; phylum Arthropoda; class Insecta; order Lepidoptera; family Noctuidae; genus Lithophane; species Lithophane ornitopus. The sequence goes on from OX419634.1 coordinate 11,302,349, forward strand.
CAAGCTATACTCCATTTAAAATAAGATTAGACGTATGATAAGCCTTTTTTACATTCCGTTCAACCGATTTTGAATTCTATTGCGTTGGTGGCATGACAAATGGCAGCCGCAGTAGATAGTTGGTATTGTGTAACTATTTTTGCTTTTAATGCAATCCTTATGCCTACGGTATAGAAGTCAAAATCGGTTGAACGGACTGTAAAAGGGTTTGTTTTAATGTCTAATCTTATTTCAAATGGGGTATAGTCATTTTTAGACTAGAAAGCTAGTGAGATAGTTTTATAGAATGGGGTTCTATTTTTGAGCAGGTAGCGACCCCATCTACTGATTTTACTATCCTCGTTTTTGTACTAGTCTTGTATGACCAGCAAAGCTAGTTATTATATCCAATTGGATCATTTTATTTTAATCTACGGTAGTCCTTAGAGTCAAATGTCACTGTTAAATAAGCCAGTAGCATTGGCTTATTTAGCATCGTCTAAACAGCTTAGCATGTGCTAAGCCGGATATTAGTTACGTGCTTCCTTTCCTGACTACAAAAACTAGCTTCGTGTAACCCCGGGCATCTTAACTGAGAGAGTTTGTTACGCTTTCACGCTAAAACGGCTGAACGGTGGGTAGACTATGACCTGGAGAAGGACATAGGCTACTCTTCATCCTGGATTGCAGACGAAGTCGGCAGCAGATAGTGACGCATAAATTCAAAAGTATGAAACGCCTACGTCATTTCAAAAAAAGAATGTTCTCAAACAACCATAATCCCTAGATTATAACATAGAACATTTTTTTTTAAAGAATTTTTACATTTTGAAATGACGTAGATAGAAATCGAGTTTGTTTTAATATTTTCTTTACAGGATAAGTTGTTTTAGAGGAAATATATTTAAAACGACGCAGGGAAAAACCCAAGTTCTGAATTATTCAAATTCAATAGTATGTATCTAATTATCTTTACATTTTAGTCCAAATGGCAATCTTAATAAATTCGCAATAGAAATGCAACGACATTTTCATTGGAATGTCAATTTAAAAATTATGACCTTATTACAAAGTTGTTTTAATTGCTTTAATTATGAGTCATTCTGTTCGGAAAATGTGAAACAAAAATAATTGGTAACGGGTCCCTATCAATTTTCATCTTTAACCTAATTCTAAAAGCGTTTAGGAAAACAAAGAGTCTTTGTCGCGAACGTAATCAATTTTTGTTCTGTTGTAAGTATTTCGTTCCAATAGGGTATCTCACGACACCTCGCGAGTTTTTTTTTAAAACGATCACCTTTCTTGCCAGGCTTGCGGGAATGTCCGAAAGGGATACCGGGACCCTGGCAACCGGCAACTGAAGGTTGGTTTTAGTCAGTAAAAGTCTGACACACCCTTCCGCTCCGCCCAGAGCGGGAGAAGTCATTTGACGATTTCCCAGCCTCAAAAAAAATAAAATAGAGGGATGCACTAAGGTAGCCCGCGAAATTCAAATTTTCTTAAGTTTTTTGCAATTTGCAGGTCAGTATCAGGTTGTATGTTGATCTAAATATATTTTGCGGCCGTAAAAAATATGGATTTACAGAATTATAATCATTAGAATCAGCAATACAACTCCTTAAGTTCATATGGGGTTTAACAGGAACGCCCTTTGTTGCAAATGCACTCATTACTTGTTGAACTGTCAAAATGAAAGCCATTACTACTGTTACTGTGTTACGCAAGTACCTCGCAGTTTCATCACAATCCTCTACACACAAAACAATTAACTAAACACCATAAAATATAAATACGAACAAATTAACAACACATTTTTGCGTCACTCTGTTTAATTACTGACGACAATCATTAAGACATCTGCAGCTGTGAACAATGACCGGCCACTTTGATCATCACCATCGTTGAGCCTCTGGTGACATAGTGACCATCATTATTGACTTGTTAATGAAATAATTAACCTAAGTGTTAAGTGGGCGAGACAATTTATGCGGTTCCATAAAATAGGTTGATCTTCTGCCACGAGTTGCACATTCTTATACAGGGCGTCCCACGGATATGCCACATGGAGGGAAAGTACCTTGAATATTGTAGATGGAACATTTTACTGAAAGAAGACATTATTTGAATTTCAAAAACAATTTAAACTGCTTTCATAGGTATGTAACCTTTAACACCGGGCTGGACCGCGCGCTATTCCAATTGAATAATTTACATGGTTGAACAAGGAATCGAACCCGTTACATGAGAAAAATAAACACCCTGTAGCTGTATCATACCGATCGAAAGGCTCATAAGGATTATTTTTTGCTAAATAACATAGTGTCACAAATAAAAGGAAGACCATGAATTTTAACATTTTTAATACAAAATCAATCAATTTATCAAATGCTCAAAATGAGTCCCTTCCTGTTGAATACAAAGTCGCACTCTTTTGATTATTTCGCTCCGTTAAAATTCAAGGTACTTTCCCTCCATTCATATAATACATGACCTTGATTCCCTCCAACACATACTCACAATCACTCACACTTACACACCCACACACACACACACTCACTCACTCACCAAATAATCTACTTCCTGTATTCTAGATTTAGATTTACTTTACTTGCATACTTAATTTATATTTCTTTCATGTACCTATTTGTTTAAGACAAGTATATTTATATTAAATAGTTAAATAGTTTTGTAAAATGAACATTATGTTATGGGAGAGCGGAGTCTCCTAATACAGGCTTTCTTTTGCTTAACAGGAGGCTCCAATCACACCATGGTATACCTATTCTTTGTTTGAAACAAAATAAACTATTTTCATTTCATTTTTTCATTTTCATGGGGCATATCCGTGAGACGCCCTGTATAAACATACATACCAATATTTAGGAGGTTTATTTTATTTTTAGGAGCTCGTGGCTAAGAAATAACAGTCGCACGGGTCGATCCATGAGGTTATAGACACATAAACTTTCCGGAGTAAATTCTCTAAACGATAGTGAAAACCTCATCAAAATCTGTTGCGTAGTTTAGACGAACAACGCCGACATACAGACAAACACGATAAGCGAATTTAATTTATAATATGTATAGATTATGCACTATATGCCCTTCAGACCTCCACACAGTTACAGAACACATTTGAATACTTCATTCATCCATTCAGCTGTATTGCCATTTTACCCGCCGCTACCCTTCAACGTCATCGTTAATGAATGTCTTTCATACAAACTGAAGGGGAAACTGGGCCAAGTTTTCTCTATGCTTTATACCGACGCTATGGAATGATTCAATAATCTTTTACGAGTTTGAAAAAAAAAAAAGAATTGCTTTATTGTTAGTGTACGTTTGACATTTTAAAATTAGCAACGGGCATTATTAACGACTAGTTGCGCCAACGGCTTTGCCCGCGTGATTTTTTCTTTATAAATTATAGCCTATGTTACTCATTGATGATATAGCTTTCTACTGGTGAAAGAATTGTTTAAATCGGTTCAGTAGTTTTTGAGTTTATTCATAAAATACAATAGACGTAGATATAGACAAGAGTCCTAAAAAACCCTGTAAGAAATCGACACGTGTTTCACCTTTCAACGAGGCATCCTCAGGATGACGATTGACCAATTGCAAACCAGAACGCGACGTGTTACCACACCGAGCGCTGGACGCAAAGTGAATCAAATCGCCCGTCACCCCCACTTATATAGGATTGCTGCTCGGCGCTGATTGGCTAGAATCGTTATCAGTGCGATAAGCGCGATAAGGGGCGAACAATTGCAACAAAGGCGACATTGGCATACTGGTATTTAAGTCACGCCTGAATCAATTAACGAGTTTATTCATTACAAACAAAAATACAAATATTTCTCTTTATGTGTAGATTACCGTGGGCTAAGCTCTTGTTAAAACGTCGATTGGATGATTATAAATAATAGCATCATCTTGAAAACTCCCAAAAAATTTAGAGTTTTCAAAGTAGCAGTTTATAAACCTTTTTTTATACTTGATGAAAACCTTTTTATTTTCTTTATACTAGACCCTATTTTTATACCAAACATAAGTGATATTGAGACAAACAAAGAAGCGTCTCGGGGTTGTAAAGTAACTCCCCAAACGATCTCTGAAATCTTAAGTATAGATATCGGAAAAAAAACCACATAGGTACGAAGGTACTTCAAAAGCGGAGAACATGCCGAAACGAACAACATAATAGGCTCAACATGCGTTCTGTCACGTTCGCACCGAAATATCTTAGTAACGTGTCGAGCATTCACCATAGAGATCTGATAAAGATATCTCTCTAAATACCACAGATTTTGTGTAGGTTTGTAGGAAATTTTTCGTTGATAAGGTTATCATTATTCTCCTGCCCTTATCCCCGTTTACTAGTGGTCAACGTGACATGTCTTTTTCTTCCATAAGTACTTCTCTATTACTTATCATCTCGGTAGTCAACAGTAGTTTTTAGCTACGCCCCACGGTTTCCGTGCAGCCGTTTTAGCGTGAAAGCGTAACAAAAAAACAAACTCACTTTCGCATTTATAATATTAGTTAGGTTATCATCTCTCACACAGTCCATCCATCGTTTCTTTGGTCTTCCCCTACTCTTATAGCCATCTACATTCATACTCAAAACTTCTCTCACGAAATTTTTCTCATTCCCCCAGATCACATAGTCAACGTTATCTATTATAACAATCAATCTCAATCTGCCTAGCCTTTTCCCAACTATGTTGGGGTCGGCTTCCAGTCTAACCGGGTGCAGCTGAATACCAGTATTTTACATATAGCGACTGCCTATCTGACCTCCACAACCCAGTAACTAAATAGGGTAATTAAAGTAATAGGGTAGATAATACGATACCCCTTGGTAAGACTGGTTGTCAGACTTCCGGGTTTCTGACGACCCGTAACGACTGTCAAAGATCCACGAATGATATCCATAATGTTATCTATGTATATATCTGTTTTATTTATTTACTTCGGTGTGGGTAGTTCGGTTGAGCAGCAATCAATTAACACTTGTATCGTATGTATAGTCTACCACACATGTGCGGATTAACCTTGTGCGTTTCGCTTGAAATCGTCAGTTGTATGGGACAAGTCATAAGAATTACCCGAATAAGTGACCAAATGTTAATAATTTATAAGGTGATGGGGCAGGTGGTGAGGCAATCCGTTAAGGGGATGTAGGAGCGACATTTTCCAGTAATTTGACATTTTATATTTTAAAATGTAGGTATTGTAACGAAATAAAACATATTGCTTCGTTATATATGTATAATTTCGCTTATACAAAAGAATATAAAAACACTGCCGAAAATATAAAAACGGGATGAACAAATTACAAATTATATTATTATTATTTATAATGTTAGATTTATGGCCGGATTAATATAGGAAAACTTTCGGAGTAAATATCTCGGATGAATTTAGTAACGCATCGGAGTTCGGTGTGTATTAGCAATTGCAAACGCTTATAATCCGTACCCTATTCGCGTAAACGCAACGCGCCGAATAAGGACCGCAACCGAATGTTAGCCTGACACCAACGTAATTTATTTCAATTTACAAGATCATTTGCATGTGAAAAAAACCCTAAATCGATTAGCCGAATTCTTATGATCTTCAATAGGGAAAATTCCGGAGGCACGCCTTCGCAATGAAGAAATTAAAGTTAAGTTATAAATTGAGGATAAATTGGTCAAACGCTGGGCCCGCCAGGTACGTGGGGCAGGCGGGGACGGTGCGTGGCACGACGTTCTGCGGACTGAACTGCCGGAGTGCCAGGTCCACGACCGCTGACGAAGCACTGGATCAGGCGGGCTCCCAATGCCCTGCCGGTAAAAGGCCAAAACAGGCCTTTTCTCTGGTTCTTAACAAACCTATGACAAATAAGATTGTTTTAGACCAGCGAAAAGACTAAAGACATACCTTGGGGAAAGAGCGAGTAAGGTAGCACAGATAGAATTCGATACGTACCATAAAACTCAGATAATATTCACGAAACTGCACTGCTGATACACTGCTGATAATTTACTATTATTTCCACCACATAGTTGACCAAGAAATTATTTAAAAATACATAGATGTTTATCACCAAGAAATGGAACCGCGACTGACGTCCGCCCTAAAAAATTGCTCATCTTTTTTTCATTGTCAGATTCAAATTCAAAAATTTGAAAATTATCGGAAGATTTAAGACGACAACATCGATGGCCAGAAAATTAATAAAAAGATCCAAGCTCGAAGATTTTATGCAGGGAAATACTGCAGTATGAAATAAAAATATAAAATGTCAAATGACTTGAAAATTGTTGACTTTTGCATAGGAGTCAAAAGGTCATTTGGTTGATAAATGACCTCTTTACATCCCAACCAATAACCATGTGCCTTTCGACCGATTCCGGTAATGGTGGCCAATTTACGGAGGTTCGCCAGGTACGCAGAAGATATTATTAGAGGCTGATTATGCTATGCTTTCACTGCTGGCCAAGCGCAACACGTCATACTCATACCTACAGATTTTAACATTAGCATGTCGGTGACGCGAATCAATAAGATTTTCACCTACCAAAAATTTCTCAAAGGGCCTAAGAATATTTCGCTCACAAAAAAAAAAACGAATATCATCGATCGCTCACACCTTACTCCACCGCACATGGTATTCTGCCCAGTACGAGTATGACCAGCCTTATAGTACTCGCATGTGGGTTCAATTGAATTGTGTAATGATGCACTTATTGCACTTGGTCCCCGACCACAAGCCATTTGTTATTTCAGTTCTGTGATGCGAATGAAGAATGTGTGGCTTTGTTTATGTTCACGACTGTTTGGGTAAGGAGGTTAGCAGAGATGTAGGTTTTTCAAGTATTGCTTTGTGGTATCTCATTGGTGCGATGCGACTTTGTCAAAAGTTACTTATTAGTCTCATTTTTTGCGCTGTTTTATATAGCAGAAAATGTATGAAAGAAACTTGCCAAATTGTCAGATATTCACCTGTCACCTGTTAAAACTGTCATAGATCTACAAATGACAGCCGGGACCAATGTGACGTGCTTCCCTAACCACGGAGGGGCCTTGGTATGTTAAGATGGTCACCCATCCACGGAACAACCGCGGCAAACGTAGCTTAACCTGATCGATCGACTCGTGCGGCTGTTTTACTTAGCAACAAGCCCCTCAACAACAATAATAGGGAAATAACAAACATTAATACACAAATAGGTACCAATACATTAATATAAATTGGGTCCCATCTGGAATTTGACTGATAAAACCATTATCAGCTTATGATAACAGACACAATAATAAATGGATGTTAGACATTTTCTTCGATTACATATTTATCTATTATCTTTCCAATAATAGTGTTATTATAAGTATTATGATACGATTATCAAACGTACTTAGATGTCAACTAAAGGAAATTAATGTGTTGTGAATTCATGTATTGAAATGACTAATGTTCAATTTCTATATAGTAGGTACCTATTTTATCAAACTTCGGTGATAAGAACTCTAGGTTCGTCAATTTTGATGCGTTAATTTGCTAGTTTAGCATATAATTATGTCAAAAAATAATAGGTAATCAAAAAGTGACTATTACAAGAAGACAGACTTTTATGAAAAAGTTTTTTTCATGATTTTCATTTGTTTTTTTCACACACAGCACATTCAAGCTATGCATTTCTTTTCGTTGTATTTAAAAAATAAATGGAAAAATCACTCCATTCGGCCGCGTTATTTACTGCAATTCTTTCGTGGGCAAAAAAAACTAGAATTGAAAACCTCTGATATAGGTAACCGATAAGCAGTCTGTGGACACGATTGATTGCTTTCACGATCACATACAAAGAAATATCTTTATCTTTACCTAATTAGGTCAAAATGCAGACGTTGAGGCATGCATTTCAAATAATTTATATTTTCCTTTCCTAAAAATATTAATGAACACTAATCTAATATAATTATAACGCCTCTTTTTGTGAACCTTAAATCCTAATCCTAACGTAATCCTCAATTTTGTTTGTTAGTTCGTTTGTTACGCTTTCACGCTAAAACGGCTGAAGGGATTTGGATGAAATTTGGCCCAGGGGTAGACCTTGAACTGAAATAGGAGGTATGATACTTTTTTCCCGATATCACACGGGATCGAGACTTACGCGGGTGAAACCGCGGGGCGCAGCTAGTAATTTATATTTCTGGGGTCCTAAAATTACTACATACCCAAGCTTGGATATATAGCGCTCGCCGGCCGCTGTCTCGGCCTTTTGCAAGGCCTTTGCATCAAACCATTTCCCCCTTACATTAAAAAAAGATAAGTAAGTATTTCAATGATAAAATAGGTTAATTTATTTTGGACAAACAGACTGACCCCACTTTCCCGTTTCATAATCCAGGGCTTACAATAGTATCAACTAATCCCACATCAATATTATCTACGCCATATTGTCTCTGCACCTTGATCATCATAATATTAATTAATATTCAGCTGACGTTAATAATTAGCTATATGAAGCAATCATCATTGTGTAATGAGTGACGTATCATGACGGGGAATTAGGGGGTATAAGTAATCGTTTTATTGATAATGTATTCTATACTTTGAATATTCGTTTACAGCACACAGGCCACTGTTTGAAGGATTACGATTACAGTTGCATAATTATACAAAGGACGTCATTACGAAAATAAATTAAACTGATTATATCTAATGACGAAATGAGGAGCTCGTGGCTAAGTAATAACAGCCGCACGGGTCGATCCATCATGTTAAACTACCCCTCCACGGTTGGTTGGTCTGTGGGTGACCATCTTCTTCTCCGTGCCTCAGAAAGCACGTTAAGCTGTTGTCTTACCAAGGGGTATCGTATTACTGTATCGTTTCTGGAGGTCAGATATGCAGTCGCTCCATGTAAAATTATACTGGTATTCAGGTGCATCCGGTTAGACTGGAAACCGACCCCAACATAGTTGGGAAAAGGCTAGGCAGATTGATTTTATATCTAATGACGTTCCTAGTCTGCACACGAAAATTGAACCAAATGTATCCAATAGCTTTGATTATTTATATGTCTAGATAGAGTGTCGCGTTGCAAAAGAACTAAAACAAACAAGCCAACTTTGTTATGCTGATGTGCGTGACAGCTTCGTCTTACACTCGCGACACGTCAGTGCACTGTCATTGTGGTTCTCTAGTGTGCGTGCACTTAGCAGCCACCAGTTGGACGTCACTTTCAAAACCCATAATTTTGTTGGAGTGCCTAAACAAATAAATATAAGTATAAAATTTGGTTAAATTTAAGAATTGAAGGGAAACAGCCATCAGGATTAGTCGAAAAAAAACTGCCAATGAGGCCAAAGATAACCGAAATCCGACATCAAACAAACAAGATGACTTCTTTAGAATTTGAACTCAACAAAATTAGTATATTTCCAAAATGGCTTCGAACACTGTCTACCCCAAAACCTCTAAAATCGTGCATATAAACATGCGTGACTACCAGCACGTTGATTGCACTTGCGTATTGTTATTAGCGGTATCATTGATTGCATTTATCTATCTAGTTCAATTAAACTCATGGAAACTTATCACTCACGAATTGTTTACACGTTGGAGAAGAGCTGCGTGTGAGCGGCATTCTTTTTTTAAAATTCGAGTTTGAATTTGGAATTTGTTTTTTATTTCGGTAGTGTTTTTTTTTTCGTTAGCTCTTGACTTCGAACTCGCTTATTGTGAAATTCCTTTCAGAAAAAAGGCAAAAATAATGACTGGATTGAATGCTGTTATTTTGTCAGTTTCATGGGTTTATAACAGTGTTACTTAGATAATTTTTGAGTTGATTAGCCTTCTGACGATTGGATCTGACTCTGAATAAAATGAGGCAAACGTATTTCATCGAGGCTAAGATCGCAGAGCAACACATCTATCAACCACCTTGTCTGTGAGATAAACTCGTAATTATAAAAGTGCATAAATAATGTGGAATTTGAAAGTGTATCATAAAATATTCTTAGAGAAACTGTATTGGTTTGAGTGCTGAATTTACACAGTAAACTGAATAAAGATGCATTTTCTGAAGAATAACGTTTGTATCCAGACGGAAGTTGAGATCGAATATCCAGGTAAATATGTTTCCTGTAATATCAAGACTGGTTGCAAGAATATCTATACTTTAAGTTACTCCCTCGCCAGGAGCATTCGCCTGTAATGAAACGTTACAGATTCGATTTTGAGCATTACGTTACAATACTGCCCAGGGAGGCAGTCTGCCAAGCATTTGTTGACAAACATTGATGTTATTTGTATCAAAATATTACAGACATTGCGCACTGTAATGTTCGGTACGCCTCACTCACTTATGAATGCTCGACTCTGTTACTTTTCATTACAGGCAATAGGGAAACTGCATGTATTTTTTAAATATTTTTATTCGATAGTTTACTAGGCCAAATAACAGTTAAAAAAAATTCGACGCCAAAAAAGCAATTTAAAGTCCTTAAAAAAATGTTAAAATATTAAATCCGGACCCGGGCTATTTAAACGCCCTCCATTTGGCGCGCTTGGTGTGGTGACGTAACAGTCTATGACAACAAACAAGTGTCAAGGCAATGTCAAACACTCCTACAAAACACATTGACATTTTGATTGTTGTCATAGACTGTTACGTCACATCCGCTCTGACCAATAGCATCTAGAATGTATGAATAAAGTAGAGAAGAATAGAATAGAGTAGAGAATAGAGTTTCCCATAGTATTTTGGCACTTCAAAAAAATTAATTTCTCTCTCAAAAAGAAATATTATTAAAAAATATTGATGGAGGCATAATTTTGAAATAAATAGGTTATTTAAAAAAATACTTGACCCTTATTTGAATCACATGAATATTCCCATATGCTCTCGGTGAGGGAGCACCTCGGTAAAGGAATTTGCCAAACATTGTCAAACTCCTATTATTTCATCCTATAATATCCTCGGTTGAATCTGGGTTTATGGCTAAATAATAACAACCGCACGGGTCGATAGAAAGTTAAGCTGCGCTTGCTTCAGTCGATTTGTGGATGGATGACCACCCATTACATATCGAGACCTCTTCGTGCCTCGGAAAGCACGGTTAACCGTTGGTCCCGGCTGTCATTCGTAGATTTGACAGTCGTTACATAGTCCAGAAGTCCAAAAGTCTGACAATCAGTCTTACAAAGGGGTATCGTGTTACCCAGTTACTGGGTTATAAAGGTCAGTTAGGTAGTTGCTCCGTGTCATCATCATCATCATCATCATCAGCCTATAGCAGTCCACTGCTGGACATAGGCCTCTCCAATTGCACGCCATTCAGCTCGATTCTCGGCAGCTCTCATCCAGCTGCTACCAGCCACCCTGCGAAGATCGTCGCTCCACCTAGCCTGAGGGCGTCCTACCTTATGTTTCCCGATTCGCGGTCTCCACTCAAGAACACGTCTACCCTAACGTTCATCGGTTCTACGGCTAATATGGCCGGCCCATTGCTACTTCAGCTTGCTTATTCTATGAGCTATGTCAACAACTTTGGTTCTCTGCCGTAATACTACGGAAAAGAGAGTGTCTACCTACCAACCGAAGTGATTCACTATTTCGAAAACTAATCCTAACCGTTCAAGATACCATAAATCTAAAACAATCCAAAGTACAGTCGCGGACAAAACCCCGTTACCTGGTTATCTAAAGTACACAATTATTCAATTCTATTCTAAACTCTATCACTTAGAGAACAATGTTATCAATTTCGGTTAAGCCCTAATGATGGAGTAGGTACCCTTTGAAAAGCAATAATTGTTAGTAAGAATTGTTGCTACGTTGACGTGCAATGGGACTAGTATTGTAATTAGGTATAAAAACTGTGTGTTCATTGTTGTTGATTGTTTGTAGGATGATTCATCAGCAACAGCAAATAACTAGAACAAACTCACGGGAGTGAAAGAATGGTTATTTGCGCTAATTACTCATAAAAACAGTCTTTGAGGGTAATGCAAGATTGAATTAAAACTTTGGCGTCTTTTATCAGTGCAAAGTAATAAGTGGCCAAGTAATAACAGCCGCACGGGTCGATCCTACAGGTTATGCTATGCTTACCGAGGTTAGTCAGTGGATAGGTGACCATTTTACATACCAAGACTCCTTCGTGCCTCGGAAAGCACGTTAAGCCGTTGGTCCCGGCTGTCACACGTGGATCATTGACAGTCGTTACGGGTCGTCAGAAGCCCGAAAGTCTGACAACCAGTCTTACCAATAGGTATCGTATTACCCAGTAACTGGGTTGTGGAGGTCAGATAGGCAGTCGCTCCTTGTAAAATACTGGCATTCAGCTGCTTCCGGTTAGACTGGAAGCCGACCCCAACATAGTTGGGAAAAGCCTAGGCAGAGATTATCAGTGCAAAGTAAGAAAAAAAATGCATTCTTACAAGTTTCAAATGGTCACATTTCAAAAAGTTGTACGTGATAAGGTCTTTTTCTGTGTTGATTTGGTTTTCACCATCATTTAGAGAATATGTTCCGGAAGAAAAATAAAAACAATATAAAACCGAGAGTTGTTATGTTTTTAATTGTCAATCGTATCTCCATCTCCATTCCAAAAACAACAAAATTATCTACCCATTCATGCAAGAAAAAAAAACACGAAACAATCAAGTGTACAAACATAAGGTAAAAATCATAACCCTGTCTTTTCTGAGTCCAAGTCCAAGTCCAAGTCGGGTAAAAAAGGGTAATCAGACCAACGAAAGTCGACCTGTTGCTATAAAAGTCGGTTAAAAATAGGCAAAAAGACATATTGAATGAATTCATTTATGGCGAGTTAATCGAATACACGGCCCACTGACCAGGGCTTTGTGAAACGATTTTAATTTGCAGATGTGAGGCAACCCTGTTTGTTTGATGTACTGGTGGAGACACAAGTGGTTGGGCAGACTTATGTTTGTTTTGTTTGAGTTCTGCGAAGCTTGGAGGATTGATTTTTATCCGATCTTTCGTGTATTGTATTGTTTGATAGGTAAAAAACATCAGATAGGTAACTAGTTAACATACCATCACGCCTGCATTTCCCGAAGAGTTAGGCAGAGAACTACATAGCACTCTTATTTTCCAAGAAGCAGCCGAAGGACCGAAAGACGTCCACTGCTGGACATAGGGCTCCCTCAAGCATAACCAGTTCGACTTGCCGGGTAACTACCTAACATACTTACAGTAGCAATGGCTTTCATATTATTGAGCATTTCGAACATATTATTTATATATTAAGATTGCTTAATATATAAATAATATGTTCGAAATGCTCAATAATATAAATAATGAAATGAATGTTGTTGAACTAAAATGAAAGCCATTGCTACTGTAAGTATGTTAGGTAGTTACCCGGCAAGTCGAACTGGCTATGCTTGAGGGAGCCCTATGTCCAGCAGTGGAAAGCATTTCGAACATATTATTTATATATTAAGCAATCTTAATATATAAATAATATGTTCGAAATGCTTTTGAAGGATATTGTTAATCCATTGGGATTAACAATATCCTTCAAAATCATTCAGATTGTGATTGCAAATATGTTACGAAATTAGGATGCGATTCTGTGCTTCTCGCATCTAGGAAGGCTTCGCTTTCAAGAAGCAAGCGAACCTATTGCCATCAATCAATAATTATTTATTTATTTTCTTGTATATTATGATAAAACTTTTATAAACAACATTTATATCCTTATTTTTATCAAAAAGCTAAAATAACTTGATTTATTACTTAATCCTTCCGATTAAGTAATAAACCAAGTTATTTATGCGGTAGTCTTAGTAAACGATTGACGCTTGATTGATTTATTAGTTGATCTACATACGTTGCGTAGTTACTTGTAACACTACGTGACACAACAAATATTTTTGTACAATTTTTTTTTTCCTTATATTAAAGAACTAAGTAAGTATTTTTAGAAAAAAATCGTAAATACTTAATTTGATATTGTATATTAAAGGACTGAGTGTGAACAAAGTCTGTATTTTTTTTTCTATTTATTTACCTTGTTCTTCACTCGATAGAAATCTGTACAGAAAAATCTATTTTACATACAATAAATTCTTCATTTTGCTGAAAATCTACACTCAGAATTTCTTATAAATATTAGATACTGGAGTCGAAGGATTTCTTATTCAATTCAATTCTGAAAGCCAATATTTGCTCTCTACTGCGAAATACAGTTATGGAGAATGTTTGAAAAGTAAAATAGAAATATGTAGTTGCAGTGTTACGAAAATACGCTGACACATTAGGATTTCCATGTAAACGGGGAAAATGGATTTTGAAGTGACGTTTCGGAAAATGTTTTAAGAAAGATTTTGCGAAGATATTCATTCTTCCACTTTTTACATTATTACTCCATTTGTTATAGATTCTATTTCATTCGATATCAAAGTCAAATCATCTCGTAGTTCAAATGAAATCGATGACTAGTGTCTTAGGGCGACTTTTTGATTATGTAACCATAATGGGGCAGTTATAGATATGTAGTCATTGTTGAAATTAAGATTTGCATTGAATATTTACTAGGTTTCCTGACATAACGCTGGAATCACACCGGCGGATTTTTTTTCATCTTACGGTCCGGTGATGCGGTGGGGCGGCGCATGGGTGATATTCATTCGTATACACAAACATGCGGTCCGGTGTGGGTGCGGCTCCGGCGTCATGTACAGGAAGCCTTATACGTACAAGAAGAAAAAGTTTTTCTCTTTAGCGCTTTTCACCACGACTGTACTGTACTTCAAACGTAGGTAAACAGCGAAAGTGACGGATATTTTTATAGAACATTTTATATTCATCCGGTTTTTGTCAAATGTATTGGATTTTGTTGTAAATAAATGTGAAACGGCTCACGCAGTCACGACCGTCACGATATTTTGTGACAAAGAATGAATTCATGCGAATTTCTAACAAAAGATTTGTTTACGGAAGTTTTTATTATGTGGGTAATGTAGCCCATTACTTTATTTAAGAAGGTATACTTTCAACAACATCAATAGGACATCAAATTGATATTAGATTGACTGTAGTATCTACCATTGAAGTAGGTACCTATAGCATAATCAGCCTATAATGTTCCCACTGCTGGGACACAGGACTTCTCTCTGAGAGGGAGTGGGCTGTAATATAATATACCACGCAGACCCAATGTGGTCATATGTCTTCGAAGTTTTTGGTTCTCGGAGTAGTTCTGCCTGGGTTCGAACCTAGGCAGGCGCTTTACATTTTCTAAATATTTTCAACCGGCTTGTCCTAGAACACGAAAATATAAGACATTGTGACATCTACCAACCCGCACTGGGCCCGCGTGGTGGATTACAGCCCACTCCCTCTCACAGAGAGGAGGCCTGTGTCCCAGCAGTGGGAACATTATAGGCTGATAATGCCAAGTTGCTGACGACAGATGGCAGTCACAGTAAGTCTGAAAACCGACCTCAACATAATTGTCTATGCTCTTCTCTACAATGTCAATATAATATCTTTATTGCTCCCTCCCTCAACTCTACATAGTTGCTCGCCGCCCATATTTACTCTACCTATCTCTAGGTAGAGCACCGTCGCACTGACCGACTCTGTTAATTGGATTCTGATAAGTAATTGTATTGAGTTCTCTCCTATACAAGAGAGGCGCTTAGATTACTGACGCAGCCTATTTTGGGGTTAATTTCGTTCTATTTGATGTGTGGTTTATTTTAGTACAAGACACGTGCAAGTTTGCCATTATAAAAATAAAATGAACTAAAGACATACAAAAAAGGAAAAGTGCCAAAAATATTTTGTTTGATTACTATACACAATATTTATAGAACACTACTAACTATTTACATAAAAAACTAAAGGGACTAACTAAATAAATATAAAAACAAAGGGATCTTTAGGGGTCGAAGTATTCGTCCGCATCGCTGTCATCCGGAAACGTGCCCAGAAGACTGGCAGCATTTTGTTTGATTACTTTAATAATAAATAATAATAATACAATATACTATATAATACTTTACAGTAGGTAATTTTGACAACTTTTCGCAAAAATTTCATTTAGAATTTTAATATTTCGCATAATAACAATGTCGACCATATTATTATCATAATCTCTACAAACCCGCACTGGACCCGCGTGGTGGATTACGGCCCACTACCTCTAACAAAGAGGAGGCCTATGTCCCAGCAGTCAAAGTCAAAGTCAAATACAAATTTATTTCAAATAGGCACATAAAAGGCACTTTTGAAAGTCAATATCAAATAAATAGAACTGATTCTAGTTGCACCTTCCAAAAGGTAGTTTTCGTATGGAGAAGAATGGGCAAGAAACTCCACCGTTACTCTTTTAAAAATGTTTTGTGTGCGAACATTATAGGCTGATTTAAGCTACTTGTGTTCACTTCTTCGTGTATTATTCTTGGTTAAATTATGCTATATCATAACTCGTATATTAGTTTCTTTTTTTGTCCCGCTAGTTTTTCACAATCCAGGCATACGTTTTATCAGTAGCCTTCATCAGGAAAACATCTAATTCAGTACCTAATTAGCAAGCAAAATAAATCCTTTATCCTCACAAAACACCCACCCGCAGTACACTTCAGGACAGATGAAACCGCCCAGTTAACGTTTTAATTAAAGCTTTTAAATTATCTTCTTTTTTCCATTCTCTTCGGTGAAAACTTCTTGGAAAATTGACGTCAACGGAAAACACTGAATAAAACGAAGAGTTTTAAATCAATTTGGCTGTATGCAAAGTTTTTGCCTCAAACTTTTCGGTGCTTTGTTAGCTTTATTAAAATTTGGGTTCGCTGTTAGGTAAGGTGTTCTTTGTTGATCGTTTTTGTGCGTTATTAAATAATCTTCTTTTTTAATATTTTTTATCTAAAAAAGATTCCCGATCTTTATTAATTTTTATAAACGTTATTTTTTTCGGTCCAAGCCAATACAGCTTTTGGCAAATGATATTTATCCAATATTTTACCAAACATAATATAGTTTTTTTTTTAATTCAATATAATATATATAATATAATAATAATAACAAAAAAAAAACTATATTATGTTTGGTCAAACTTTGAAAATATTATTAATATTTTTTATTAAATATTGCTATCCAGTAAGTTCCCAAAACGTATCATGAACTTTAAATCGTACTCATTGAATACATATTTAACATACTCAAGCGATTCTTTTTTAATCTACGGTGACATACCTTATAACATAGGAAACAAATAAACATAAAACTGCTCAAAACATTCCACAGACACGCACCATTAAAAAGACTTACCCTCTTATTCATAAACGTTTCTTAAAGTTAAAGACACGTATAAACGTCGAAAATGTATGGTTAAACAGTTGCTAATTCATAACTTAACTTTATGCAGCGTTTTTGAATAAGGCGGTTAATATACTGTCCACAAAAAGGAAAATTTACTACCAAGCTTGTTTTAAAGAATACAAATGGCGGACAAAAGGCGCCTACTTCACATGCCAAACGTCAAGTTGTCAGTCACTTGTCTATCCAACAGAAAAATACATGAATACATTTACTCAAACTTGAACTTAAATGCCTTTGTACCATAGAAAGAAAATATTTCAAAAAAACATAATAAAAACGCTGGGTTTTTTTTTTCTGGTACGATATTCATAAGGTTATACTAAACATGTCTCACTAATAGGTGAAATAATGACATATTATGAGGGCTAACACGATTCGATAAACAGTTGCTTTTTTTTTGCAGTACTTTGAAAAAGTTAATAAGTAAAAAACAATACTTATCAAAATAAATTTAATTCAATTTATTTATTTATTTCAGACATCATTTTAGTTCTTAGACATACAACTCATACATTAAATTACAAATTACAAACTATTATACATTCCATACAGATAAAAACCCAAAATAAAAATGTGATTAATAAATTTCATTGTACAAAAACGAACGAAAAAAAAAAAAATGACAAAAATAAAATGTCAAATCTAATATCAAAATAAAATAAAGGCTTATTGGTGACTCGCATGAATTTACTCGTCTGAAACAGGCGACACTTTTAAATAAGTAATATAATTTTTTTTTGAGGCGATTCGCACGATGTTAAGTTGTAGGCGAAAATATTAAGTTCTTGCGAAACGTCTCAAGAAAAAAAAAAAATTTATAAGTTTAGATACGCCCGTTTCGGACTAGTTAATTCGTGCAAATCAACAATAAGTCCAAAATAAACCCGACTACAACTAAAAAGTTAAAAACAAGATCACTTTTTTAGTTATAGTAGTTAGGATTTAGTTGTTTCAAATACTGCAGAAGTTTCAGCTTAGTTATAAACTTGAAGTGTGCAAGCTTTACGGCTTCATTACTGAAACTATCGTAAAGTAATGCCAACAAACAAGTAAGTTTGCCACAAGTTTACCAAGCCCATGTTTAGATGTAATTCTGATTCCATAATAATTAATCCTAACTAATATGTTGTTTTTTACGCTTTCACGCTAAATCGGCTGAACGGATTTGGATGAAATTTGGCACATGAGTAGACCATGACCTGTAGAAGAACATAGGCTACTTTTCATCCTGGTTCCCAGACGAAGTCGTGAGCAACAGCTAGTAACCAATATTTATAATATAGGTACTATGAAACGTTGCATAGTAAAATTTAGCATTGATGTAAATACGCATGTTTTTTGGTATTTTATTTGATCATTCATATCCATTTTCACATCTCATTTTACAGTACAACGCCTCTTTATGTACTTCACAAATAATTTCCTACTTACATTACCATACAAACCTTAAAACGCTCATTACTGATTCACATGTAACACTCAATTAACTCCCTTTGATTTCCGTAACCAGCAACAGCCTCATAAGCACTCAAATATGGCTCTTATTGCCATCCAAAATCTGCTTTTTAAGGGTAGATTTTCCCTTAAATAAATAACAATATACATGAAAGCCTCCACTGGTTTAGGTTCTGATTTGGGATAAAAGGCGAGAGCGTTCAAGCGTACATTTCACAGGCTAGCGATCGCGTGCTAATTTTAAACACGGCCCCGAGTGTAGGGTTGTGTACACTGCCGTGCAATGTAAAGTATACAGGTGTATACAGCTAGTATATGAGAACGAAACGAAAATAGGGTGCATCATTTTCTTTTTCGGTGAAACCTGTTTTTTTTCTGTTTTTAGTGGCTCTGTCTGTAGGATTTTGTACTTGACTACTTTGACTATAGTACTATAGGTGGACTGTCGTGCAATCATTAGAGACAGTACGCTGATAAATAATGTATTGTTTCTATAACGAAGCCAAATGAGAGAGCTTTATTCTCGACTATTAATATTCACATGAAATCTAGACTACGGCAAAAAAAAATGGTGGATGGTAACGCAGATACCTATAGTATAAAATTCCAAACCTATAAAAAATACAGCCTACTCGAAAATACAAAAACAAAACCAGCAAAGCAAACAGACTAGCAAATCATATAAATTCACAACAAAGCAAGCCTAACTAAATAAATTAAATTTATCCAAGGGTCCCCTTTTCCATCCAGATAGTGTTTACCTAAAAAGGTTGTTCTAATGATGCCTGTTTTTGGCCACCAGTGTTTGTATTTCATAAAATATGTAATAGTTGGTCATATTGTTATTAAAATAAATTTAAAAGGTCGTAAGGTTATGTAGCTACGGCGCCGGCGCAAATGTTTTGCTTTCGTTATTTAGTTTCTCTGTTTTGGTGTGAACATGTTTTAAAGGCACGATTTTGTTACTATTTCTTACTAGTTAAATAATTTAGTTACAGTAATAGTTTAGTTAGTTTTATGTGGGTATACTTTATGTCACCTCTACCCAACCCTATGGGGAATCAAGGCGTGAAGATATGTTATGTTAAATAATTTACTTATAAATAGGCAATATAGCCTAGCCAAAGTCAAAGACAAATAATTTATTTCAATTAGGCACATAAAAGGCACTTTTGAACGTCAAAAACAAAGAAATAGAACTGATTCTATTTACCCCTTCCAAAAGGTATTTTTCTTATGGAGAAGAATGGGAAAGAAACTCACTCTTTTAAAAATGATTTACAATATTTTGTATACATCAATTATATTATATGAAGACGATACACTAGTATTTATGAAGAAATAACATTATTTGGGCATGGTATTTGTATGCATGTCTTTCAGCCATGCATGCCCATGCAAGGCTGAAATAGGACTGGGCGGGTCACACCTTGCAACAACACAAATGGGCCAGGTTCGTCACACAGTAGGTGCCTGAAGACGGGCGTCGTCATCGAAGCCGTCCTACGAAACGCTGGCGTGACTATTTGGACTCGTTCGTGACCGGTCGGGAAAGGCACAGCATAAAGAAAACCGGTAAATTATGGAGGAGACTTTTTCCCAGCAGTGGGACAACATAGGGTAATTTAAAAAAAAGTTGAATGGGAACTTGAATGGATCCCATCAGGGTATGTTATAAAATTGGTGATATTACCAGGCAGTCCTTTATTTCAAGGAAAATTTTAGTATCAATCAAGTAGTCTCAATAGACTCGCCCCCATTACATGGTACTTACTTAAACATAACCTGAGAAATATATGTACTAGAAGATTTTTACTTTTAACCCTGAAACCTAATATTCTAACATCAAATTTATGTTATTTATTTCATTTCTAAAAATAAATACTTAAATATTCATTATAAAAATTGTTTTTATTTTACTCCGTTCGAGGATTAGGTAGGACAGATTTTTTCGTGTTATTTAAATAAGATTTCCCTTCCAATTTCAAAAGAACACAGAATCGAATAATTACCAAAAAAGCCAATTTATTTCTACGCGGTCTCAATTTCAACGCCACAGAAAAATCTCACCCCAGTTGGTGAGTTTTTTCTGTACAAAAACTTCGGAGCTCGGGGTAGGAACATTAAGGAAATTGCTTCAATATCTGTCTGTCGCAGTGACAAAGTGGGAAAGCCTTTTTCTGTTCGTCTGGCGTTCAGTTAATTACCGTATTGACTTCGCTCGAGGGTGCCTTGTAGCGCTGAATGGCGTTTGGCGGTGAATAGGAACTGTGAAAGTTTGATAAAATTGAGTGACGTTTAAAAAAAATTAACGCTCAATCAACTTAAAAAAAAGTTCAATATTGGGTTCCGCACCCAAAAGGTACAACGGGACCCTATTACTAAAGCTCCGCTGTCTGTCTGTCTGTCTATCTGTCCGTCTGTCACCGGGCTGTATCTCATGAACCGTGATAGTTAGACAGTTGAAAGTTTCACAGATGATGTATTTCTGTTGCCGGTATAACAAAAAATACTAAAAAACAGAATAAAATAAATATTTAAGGGGGCTCCCATACAACAAACTTGACTTTTTTGCTTGATATTGATAACGGCAACAGGTAGACGCTTGAAATATTCACAGAATAATTAGTATATATTCACTTTAAAAATAAATAATTAAATTAAAATAAAACAAATATTCAAGGGGAGCTCTCATACAACAGACATGATTTTTTTGCCGTTTTATTTGTAATGGTACGGAACCCTTCGTGAATAATTCTTAAATAGTCAGTACTAACACAAGAGAAACAGACATAATTGCAAAAATTCAGCGCGGCCCCCGGTCTATTCCTTGATATTATGTAATGATCTCTGTAGCACCATGAAACACATGAGGCTCCAGGTGCTAGTGACAATCTTTGGGTTCCATTGGGTGACTAGAATCAATTCTATTTCTTTGTTTTTGACGTTCAAAAGTGCCTTTTATGCAATCGAGTCTGGTCAAACCACGCTAGGGTCGGTGCATTTCATTTATTCATTCATTCTTATTTATAAGAAATACTCTGTAATCACGTTATTTGTTATTTGTTGTTATTACTTCTATTATAATCTATACAAATGCAATAATACACATATAATACATTCGGTAATTTATCGCGTTCTTAATCATAAAATGCACGTCATTTCGTTCGTGTCAAAAACGACCCGTGCATAAACCATGAAAGATCCGTTCCAGATAAATTAGTCCCTGTTGGACACTGAAGAATTCTTATCAGACAATCAACACTGAACAACAGACAACAACAATCACCAACAACTATTGTTGCTGTCCGTACCTACGTCGCGTGACGTGACGTAGGTACGGACAGACAACATTAGTTGTTCCCTCATCAGATTATGACATGTGTTGCCATAAAGGAGCCGCTACTTTGTAGGCTTGTAACATTATTTTCCGCTGATTGATGGACATTATTTAAAATTTTACGTTTGTCTTTTTTTGGTAGACCCTCGTTAACTGAGTTTGAATTGGTTTTTGCATAAATAAATGTTGCAACTGATTTAATTAATCATTATGTTAAATAGATGCAAATGTTTTGAGCGAAATTAATAGTTATTTATGATATAAGTGCGGAAAGTAGGTGATTTCCGACGAGTGGCATTTTGATTCACGAGCGAGTGTATCAACCGACACGAGTCGGAAATCATCTTACGCACGTGTATCATACAACGTTTTACTATGCATTGGTCCTTCTCACAGAAAAGATACCGTCAGACGAGTCCCATCAAAAAAATATAGGCTGATTATGTTGAAGGAGAGAGCAGTGCCAGCCCAGTGGTAACTGCCCACTTACGGTCGTGGGTTCGAACCTAGACAGGCGCTTTACTTTGTGTAAATAATTTCATCAGCACTGCACTCAAAACGGTGAAGGAAAACATCGTGGGGAAACCAACTAGAACTTAAAATTCGAAGACATATGACATCTATCAACCCGCACTGGGCCCGCGTGGTAGATTACAGCCCACTTGAATCTCGAAGAGAGAAGACCTGTGTCCCAGCAGTGGGAACATTATAGGCTGATTATGTATGTAAGAGCGTAGAAAAAGCATTTTCTTTTGCGGGAAACAGCACGTTGCATAAAAATATAACATAAAGACCAGTATCCAAAATACATCACATCTACTGATCTAATACTTCCCGTCGTAACGTTTCAAACTTCTCTATTACGACCAAGGGCAATTTATTGAGTTTTTCAGCGTATTTACGGCCACCAAACACATTTAATAAACTGAAGTATGTTTATATTGAGGGCCCTGAGATGAATTATATCTTATTTTGTGATCACGTTTTCCGGAGTGTGACATGATAGGGTTTTACAGGAAATTTTATATTTTTACGGTCCCATTTTTATTCAGTTACTTCTAAACTCGATCGGCATAATTCTTCAATTTAATATCGCATACAATATTTGTTAGCTTCAGGGTAACCCGCGAAATTCAAATTTTCTTACTTTTTTGCAATTTGAAGGGCAGGTGTCAGGTCGCAAATCATATTTTAATCAATATACCTACAACCTGACACTCACCTGCAAATTGCAAAAAAGGTAATAAAATTTGAATTTCGCGGGCTACCTTGGCGCATCCCACTATCGTTTCTAAGAATAAATTATTCAAAAAAACAAATCCTGTAACTTCATTACAATATAAAAAAGAAAATCGCGTCAATACAATATAATTTCCCACATATGTCTAACTCGCCAATTATTTTCAAACGCGACCTACATCCTCGACATACGTCGCGCGACTGCGCCTCCCCACTTCCGTTACCCCTCCCCTGACCGGATGCTGACGTCACCACGATACGGGACGCTTTGTGACAACCGGCCTACTTTTATACCCCGCGATAAGTTTAAATGTGGCTTTTTTCTTTATAAAAAGAACTGCTGTAACATTGTTGGGGCAAGCGATGACAGTTGCAGGCTGTATTGTATCTCTGTGTCTGTCCTGATAAAAAGGTTGATTTTGTATTTAATTGTAACTCGGAAAAAAACTGGGTCAGGTTCATAAAGTTATTTTGCATATTTTTTTAAATTAAATATCAAGAAAACCAGTGGTGTTCAACCCGTAATGCAACGCCTCCGGAATTATGGAAGATATCTAGGTACCTAATTTCATATTTTTTTCACGACGAAATACTTTCCAATCTTATCGGGACATATAATTATGTTCGAGCGGTTTGGGGTTGAAACCCTAGGGCCATGGGGCCGAGTGCCCACTTGGTTTTTCAAGACATCGCCAAGCGGTTGGTCGACCCTTCACGTGACCAGAGGGCTGGCCTATTTTTTGGCCAAAGAATCAGCATTGCTATACAACGTTTCCCCCCTTTCTTTATATAATTGTACAATGTAGGAGCTCGTGACTAAGTAATAACAGCCGCTCGGGTCAATCCATCAGGTTAAGCTACGCTTGCCGTGGTTGGTCCGTGGATGGGTGACCATTTTCACATATCGAGACTCCTCCGTGCCTCGGAAAGCACGTTAAGCCGTTGGTCCCGGCTGTCATTTGTGGATCTTTGACAGTCGTTACGAGTCGTCAGAAGCCCGAAAGCCTGTCAACCAGTCTTACCAAGGGGTATCGTATTACCCAGTTACTGGGTTGTGGAGGTCAGATAGGCAGTCGCTTCATGTAAAATACTAGTATTCAGCTGCATCCGGTTAGACTGGAAGCCGACCCCAACATAGTTGGGAAAACGCTAGGCAGATTGACTTGTACAATGTACATGTTATTATTATTAAGTATTTTAAGTTTTTTAGTTTTTAGATTAGATTCTAGAACTGAAAATATCAAGTGAATTTATTTTCTCTAAATTCAGCACGTGACAAATTTTACAAAAAAGCGCTACGAATAGCAAGCCTTTTCTTTCCACCCTCTAATTTACTACAGCTTTTACCTTTCAAAGAACGTTCGAACACGTTGATTGATTTAAAAAACTGAAACCCTGTTCGGAAGGCCAGTTTGAGCGAATTACCACAACAAAGGGACAGGTAACCGAGTTTGGCAGGAAATAACCATCCTGTATACGCCTAATATTGACTGGTAGTGCACAAAGGGTGTTGTCAGCGGGACATGTAGAGGTTGAATTGCAATTTCTGATTAACATGGCAGTTTAAAGACCAGTGGGCCTAAAACGGTCACATTAGCAATTCCTCTAAAAGCATTTCATTTCCTGAATTTCCAGCTGTCATTAGGAACTCCTCTAATTTGACACAAAAGCAATTCATAAGTGGTACAATATTCGTACAATATTACTGCACGGTGGTATTTGACCACCAAAAGTGTAAGTTTTAAAGAGAATTTTCAATCACTGAGAAAAACGTAAGGCTTTTAGTTTATTATTCTGAGTGTGGTTGTAAGTGAGGTTACTTCCGGTACTCTTACCTCCTTTTATTCATTTTTCTTAAAGGTACGCTGCTGCTTTTAAACCATTAAGTCCCTTGGTTTTCTTCCAGTGCTTTTCTTCACCGTAATTCAATGATGGTATATACAGGGGGTTAGGGTAGACACCGTTATCCTTGAAACTAGTGGTTTGGTGTCATCTATAATATACTTTTTCTATGGAACCAACTTTGCAATTACAAAAAAAAAATCAGCTGTTCCATAAATTTTGTCGATTTAAATGAACACAAATGTATGGAACAGCTGATTTTTTTTCGCGATTTCAAGGTTTGTCCCAGAGAAAAAGTATATTATAGGTGACACCAAACCACTAGTTTCAAGGATAACGGTGTCTACCCTAACACCCTGTAGGTATTATGTTGGTGCAACTACGGGCACTTATCAAAAGAAATCTCGATTTTTGTAAAGTGGTAACGGGTCGGGTCGCTAGTACATTAATACTAAACTTAATAGAAAAATCTAAATTTTTAATATCTCGCCATTGCACTCGTGAAAAGCAAACAAACAATAAAAAATCCAAAGTGAAAATTACTTTACTGATGGAGAGAGATAGAAGATTCTTCTTCCCTTTCATTCATCATCACAGTTGACACAATGCACAAAACCGTTTCTTTCGTTTGAGTTGAGAACGTTTCCGGTTCCGCCACGTGCCGCTTGGTTTCATTTCCGTGACGAACGGGAATGGCGCGAGAGACGCTCTTGTTAAATAGGTACGTGTTCTAAACTTAAAATTTTGTGGTTTATGGTATATTTTGAATCTGTTTGGAATTGCTGCTTGATGCTCAGCAATGCCTTGTCTTTCGTTTCGTCTATGAAATTATCTATCGTTCTACGTTTTGTCAATAATTGACTATGTACTTATGTATAATCATGAGCCTATAATATTCCCACTGCTGGGAAACAGGCCTCCTCTCTTCGAGTGGGCATTTTATGTGCGTTACGTAAGTACCCCGCTGACGATATCGCTCCAGATTCTATATAAACGTAATCATTATGATTACCACTTAAAATATTTTTGAGAAGATTAGACAAAAAAAACTCATCAACTTAATTTCTTTTTTTTATCATATCGATACCTATCACGTCCGCAGAGTTTCACGAGCTAAGTTCATTTGACCCTGTATATTCAATACCCATAGAATCGCAGGAAAGTCCGAAATGGATACCATGGCCTTTGGCAACTTACAGGCAACTGAAGGAACACGGGTGGGTTTTAGACAGTAAAAGTCGGACACCGCACAGACCAGGAGAAGATATGTCATAACTACCCACCCAAAAAAAAACCTACCACACCGTAAACAGTCCCATAGACTAGGTACCCTTACTTTGTAATAACTTGAAAGCCATGATCACGTCTCACCTCTATCAACCACTATAGTATACATTATCTTCTAATCTTGCCTATTGAGCACCAGACAATAGTACTTGTAAGATAGTGACGTCATCAGAGTGACGTGTCCTCTAACGATGTTTTGTGACGACGCAGGTGGGTACCTATTTAATAGTCAAGTGATGTGTATTGTTACTTGTAACTAGTGAAGCGGTGATGTTCGAATGACATCTGTTGACAGATATTGGTCATAGAATTCTGATGGTAGGAGATACTTGGAAAATTTATGTAACTGCAAAGCATTCATTTTACATATGAGACCTCTTCAATGTAATGTAGGTAAACACATTGTCTTCAAGAACGTTCGTTTTTGGATATAGCAATTTTACTGCACCCTCACACTGAGTCCCGAGTGACGGCGCACCGCGCAGGCGGATTGCGGAGCGGATTTATCAGTGGGCGTCCTGAGTGACGGCGCGCGGCGACCCGCTGTAGTTTGTTGCTATGGCACTACCGTTGCCATAGCAACGAACCCAAAGACGTGACATTGTAATAACTTCCTGTCAGAATATTAATCAACGATTAATTCGTGTTTTTGAGTCCATTTTTCCAATATAAAGTTAAACTTTGTGCTTTCGAATGATACTCATTGTTATAGTGTATGGGTAACATAGTAATTAATGAGGATTATGAATTTGATTTTTCGATCTCTTACGTATACGTTCATACAAAGTTATCGCGGCATGTATAATGAGAAACGTCAAATGCGCCGTGAAATCCGCGCCCGCTCGCACTCCGGACAAGGTCGAACATCTCGAACATTTGTTTTATCCGCTGTTTATTCCACCTGCGCGGTGCGCCGTCACTCAGGACTCAGCCTCAGCAATAGAAAATACTAGATATTTATGTCGGAAAACAACAGAAAAACCTGAAAATTATTTTATGGCTGTTTTCTGAGACTTGTGTCCCTATTATCCGTTAAACCGTTGGTCCTGCGCCTGATCTCTCTCCGGTCGTGTCGGATTGCCGTCCCATCGGACTATGAGAGCAAGTGAAGATTGAGCTTTCCTGTGTCTTGTCTAATCACACACTTGTGTATAATATCTCCCGCGCCGAACGCTGGTCTCCGCTGAGATTGGTCGCCATGTCCGAAATTTGAGGTCATTCCACCTTTAGCACTGATTTCAACGGCACTTCTCCGAACAGCACTTGAGCACTTCCACTAATAGCACTGAAACAAAAATGTTTTAAGTGCGATTCGGTGTAACAGTTTATTCCTTACTAGCTGCGCCCCGCGGTTTCACCCGTTAAGTCTCGATCCCGTGGGATTATCGGGATGAAAAGTATCCTATGTGTTAATCCAGGTTATAAACTATCTGTTTGCCACATTTCATCCAAATGCATTCGGCCGTTTTTGCGTGATTGAGTAACAAACATCCAAACACACAAACCGCACCTGCGTACAGTTTGTAGTGATGGGGCGTATGTATTCTTTGTCCAGGCCATTACCAACTATAACATATCGATACGGCAAGTGAAAGTGGAACCACGCACAGAAAGAAAAAAAAATGTGATTACCGACCTTCCCCATTAAAAGGGAGAATATTAATTTGTAAAGGAACCTCTCTAGTCGATCTTGAGGACTACTACAAGTTTTTTTTATTCTTTGAGTTGTTTCTCATAAAAACCCCTTCAGGGGAGACGTCATGTCGAACTACTACCTACTGAATAACACCTTACGGTTCTTTCCACTACCATTAGTAGGGAGTCCGGGAGATACTTGTAGGAGACATTCGCGCACACCCCCGACTGGTATCAGCCCGCCATGCTGAGCGGGCCCCATTTCTAAAACAATAATCTCGTGTGTCGTTAAGGTTCTCTTATTAAATAAATGATCTTTAACTTGTTCCAGACCTCCAGTTCCCGATAGACGTGTCAGGCGTGCAGAACGACCATCCGTTCTTAGACGCAGACTCTCTACAGTCGCTGTTCAGACGTCTGACTGCGCTGAACAGATGTGCCAACATGAAGTTAGAACATCATCATCATCAGAAGAGATCGGTAAGTTACTTATAATTATGCCAATAGTTTTAATACTAGGAAACAAAATACGGTCAATAAAAGTACAGTACACGAAAATGTATACTTCAGCCAATGATATTATATCATAACATATATTATTATTTATATTATATTTAATATAATATCATTGACTTCAGCAGATTAACTCACTGCTACGAGTTTGAATTGCGTAGGGGAAAAAAAATTGAATTGAATTGAAAAATAAATTTCGCACATGAAGGGTTCCGTATCACCGTACATTATTACTACTTTTTTTTTTTTTTTGTGTCGTAAATCCAAAAAAAAAAACACGTAATGCTTTTACTCTTGTTTTGTAAGTTTCAGAAGAAAAAAATGAACATGCTATAAATACTTATCGGCTAGCGAGATAAAAAAAAACTTCTCCGTTTGAAATTTCGTAAACCAAGTTAGAAATAAAACAAGCTTCAAACAAACCAGATGTTTTTGCCAACGCAATTAAAAAGTAACAAGCTAACCTAATAATTTCCCTTTATAGTGATTATTACGTGGGTGTTGAAACTGTTTATTTTTTCAAACAAACATTAGAACTTGCCCTGAACCATTTTTCATGAATATAAAGCTTCACAACATCTCTTTAAACCAAGCTAGCTTCCGCCAGCGGCTCCGCCTGCGTGATATCTTTTTAAATTATAGCCTATGTTACTTAGTGATAATATAGCACTGTACAGATGAAAGATTTTTTAAAATGGTCCACTAGTTTTTGAGTTTATTCATTAACACAAAAATATTAATATTTTCTCTTTATAATATTAGTGTAGGTACTGGTGGGAAAAAAAAGTCGCTAATTGGAAAAAATAATTAAAGTCGCTTTTCGTGTCTGTCTGTTTGACCACGTTGTTCTTCTAAACAACGCAACAGATTTTGATATAATACTTTAATATAAAACTTAGGTATCTACATCTTATAATAAAGAAATCTCGATGTTTTGTTAAGATCATAAAAACCGGGCGAAGCAAGGGCGGGTCGCTAGTTTATAATAAGTTAATAACATTAATACGGAAAAAACAAATCACAAATAACGGAATGAATAAATCTACCAAATTATTCTTAAGAAACAGTACTTTTATCTTAATATTATTACAAAATTTAATCAACCAATGGGAAACTATTAGATAATGATAACCATCATTACTCAAAAATAATTCCCACAGACTCATAATTACTACCCAATAATTAATATTTATGAAACAATTTCCAGATAATTACTTATTTTAGTGAATTGATCGTGTTAATGGAAAATTTTAATTTAATTGATCTATCAACGTTATAGATTAATAACTTAAAGGTATAAGATAACAGTAACTAAAAGGTACAGTTAAAAAACTTGATTTAATTATGGATGAAGTGTTTTATTGGTAAATATTACCTACTCCAAGTAATCAGATCATAATATTTTTTAACAAAACATTATAATATTTTTTAATAAAACATTACATATTATATAGGCGCCACTAAGGACAAAAGGATACTAAAGCAAGGTTTTTGTGGACAATACTTGACAAAGCATAACGGAAAGAACAGCTAAAACATCATTCTATTATTTAAACATATTGGTGCGCTCTATTGTGTTGAATAAGGCACCATAATAAAAACAAAAATACTTTCACTATAAATGGTTCAGTAAAGTGACATTGGAAAAAAAAAAACATAAAAAGTTATACGGTTTATTTGTCATAATTTCAGAAACTATTTTTAAATTCTTCAATTGTCGATGTATAGTTATAGAAATGTATTGTTATGTAGATGAACACACTGCGTCAATTTTCCGTATTAAAATTGCGTTATTTTGTATGGTGTAGGTAACCTAGAAACTAAATTATAATTATGACTATGCTAAGTTATGTATAAGTTAGGATTGAAAAGAAAGTGCAAATCGTAGTCGAAACTAATTGGCCGTTTATAAATGTTATTTATTAATAAATAAACATTACAATTTATTGTACATACTTGACTTTTACCGGAAAATATAAGTTAGGATTCAGATTTATAAGTTTAGATTTCCGGTAAGAACAAGAAAGTTTTAAATATTATTTGTAACGCAATTATGCGAAAAGACATAAAATTCATAATTATTATTATTACTAGTGGGTAGGTTAGCATTTTCTCTACCTTTACTTAAAATTCCATTTCCGTGATTATAAAACCTTGTACGTTTTACGAGATAAAGGTTCTAAAAGATTTTCTAAGGCCATTTTACAAATTACCTTAGCATTACTAAAAGGTAATTTCATAAATTATAAAGAAATATAATTTGATGGCTATAAACCAGGGCATATTTTTTTAAAGAAAGATTCATCTAGTGACCATATCAAATGAATCGTGTCAATTAAACGTGTAAATCTTTTAAACATTTTACACAAATTAGGTAGGTAGCAATAATGTATAACAGTGTAAGTAATAGCTCCTTAGATGATTTAGTAACAAAAAAATATTAATCATTATTTAATTATTTACTCGTTTATTTCAAAAGGTTGGACAGTCAGTGGCGATAAAAAATATAAATATTACAATTTAGGGATCTATCATAAAGAGAGTAATAAAATAAAATATTAAAGTACCGATTGCTAGTTTTACCTAAAAACAACAAATTAATAAAGTAACAATTTTGCAGCTAATAATAAAATAGTAAAACTATCAATACACCAAGTAATTCACATTTTTTCCTTGTTTTCTTCAACATAAAACGATCCAGACAACAAAATCCATCCAATCAAGTCAACGCCCCCATTTACTTGAAAGGCGAGTGCACTCAATCGCTCACCCCAGGGGGCGATCACTTTAACTTGAGAACCACTGGACCGCAGCTTAGTAAACTAAGCAAACAGCTTGTTTTACGATAATTGGCCATGTAAAGAGTGCATTTGATAAAATACACGAGGTTCAAAGCTATATGTTTGATTATAAATTGATTTTATAACATCTTCTAGACTTTAAGATAGGTATACTAAAAGGTAATTGTAAATTGTATGGAGTTTGTGTTGTGTAGAGGTTTTATAGCTTCCTGATTAGTGTTTGATAAATTATTGGGCCGTAAAGTGGAAACAGGCTCGTTATTTTGGAAAGTTATTGTAGATATAGCGGGAAACATTGTTTGAAATTATTATGCTTTCATCTTTAGCAAATTCATAATTCTTATACTGAGCTGTGTGCATCTTAGAGTATGTGTGTGTGTGTTGTTAGTCATCCTCATATTCCTGTCCTTGTCCCATGTCATTTGGGGTCGAAATAAATCAATCAGTCAGCTCAACACCCCTTTATGAAAGCTTATTGCTGATTCGCACGAATTACTCGCCCGAAAAAAATTAATCGATACTGTGGCGGTATCTACATCGCCACATGCGAACTACGCTTCAAAGACTAGACGTCACACAAAAATCCTGAGGTAACATAAATCCTGCATCGCGCAATTAGAGTTTACCGTGTGATGAACATATACTGTACAAGAACCCAACATCAATCGTTGGGCAGTTGCCGGCCTGACACAACACTCGTCTGGTCCGAGGATCCTCCCTTTTCTATGGTGGATGAGTGAACTTTACACCTTGTTCCTCATAACCCTAAAACACTTTTACACTTTTTTTCTAATGTCTATTCGCACGAAGTTAATTTCGCCTCGAGAAAAAATATTATTATCTAAAAGTGTCAATTCGCCTATTTCAGGCGAGTAAATTCGTGCGAATCACCTATAAGCCATTATGAAATAACCCTTTACTTCATAAATAAAAAAAGTATAAAATTACCAACGTATTATTTTAAACAAATCACGTCCTAATAAATGTTAATTACTTCGCAACTTAATTAAGCGAACATGAGTTAATTATATGCTCCACACGACTCGTGAGCTAAGGAAACTCTACAAAGTCGTTACAACAGGAGCGCTCAACAATTTGACAACGTTACAGGGGTTGACAATCTCTGGGGATTTAGTGAAAAGTTTGCTCACATTTTAGGTAATATGAAAATATGGTTAAGGATTTATTTTATTTTTGTTATTACTGACAAGGGAAAGCTTCTGTTTCTTGCCTCTGCTTGTATTATTTTATCAGTTGTTGCGAAAGTGTTATATCTATACACACATACAATTGAATAAAATTGAAGTTTCTGTTTATAATGTCAAAATTGTCAAAACAGATTTTTACTAAATGCATGATTGAAAATATTAACGGTACTTATAGTTAATAAAAAAAACAAATTTTAAATTTTGTCCGTCTGTCTTTCTGTTTGTTCCGGCTAATATCCGAAACGGCTGGACCGATTTTATTTTAGAAAAAGAATTAGGGTCCACGCGGGCAAATCCGCGGGCAGCAACTAGTTATTTCTAATGAAGCAACCACATAAACTTATATAGGTATCTAATTTTAGAGTCTAGATGAAACACAAAGTTGTCATAATTGAATTGCTCACTGTTGCAGGGGTCGACAATCTCTGGGGATTTTGTGAAAAGTTTGTTCATATTTTAACTAATACGAAAATGTGGTTAAGGTTTTTTTTAATTTTACTTTTATTACTGGCAGGAGAGATTCTGCTGTGGAACTTTATTACATTTGCAGTACTTGGGTTCTAAATCTACATTCTACGACCAATTTTTCTCTACGAGCATGAACAAATTGACTAGGTAAAACGCGATATTTACTATGAAAAAATTAAAAGTACTTGATGAAGGTCGATAATAACTTTTTTTAACTTGAAATTTTACGAATATTATACGATATATCCCGATTTAAAAACGTGCATCCACAATGAGTAGTTGCGGTTCACTAATAATGCGAATCAGGAAAGTATTAGAAACGGATAGTGGTGATGGTCGGGATCTAATCAAAACACTAGGGGGTTTATTTATAAACTTTGCTTAAGATAAGTAATGATTAGCGACTGTTTATCCATACATTTTTGATGTTTGAACGTCACTTAACTTTAAGCAACGTTTATAAATAAACCCCTAAATGCACAAGGTACGTGTCGTCATTTTGTTGAATGGTTAGTGATACAGGGTTAAATCCCTACCCACTTTGTCCATTATCAGCTAATCCGCACACACTATTACCACCAAGCAATATATCACAAAATTGCCGGGCAATTTCAAGCGTGGCCGGTCACAAGTTTCAATAGAGAATTATCACGTAGTTCATTCTGCTGTTAAATTACTTCGATACAATGTTGGATAACAATGTGTGAAGTTTGATGGTGTGGTTGGAAGGGTGAGCAGAATTCTATACTCCATTTGAAATCAAAATCAAAAATATTTTATTTCACATAAACCTACATGGGCACTTATGAAACGTCAGAAGCTAGGTGCACGGTTCCAATTGGTCGTTTCCTATGGAGAAGAGCCGGCAAGAAACTCCACGGTTACTCTTTTAAAAATAATTAGCTTTTACAATATTTTTAAATTACAGTGTTAGTAGGCATGGGAGGACAATGTAGGCCTTTCAACAAGTAAGTACCAGGTACTTAACAAAATAGATGTTCAGCAAATCTACAGTCCAATAACCTACAAAGTTCTCACATTCACAAAATAGAAAATAATCTATATAAAAGACAAACAATAAAAATAAAAATAAACCTATTTCAGCCAAATGACGTGATTGCTATTACAACTGTAACAAATTGAATAATTATCATGTCCACAAAAGCCACTAGGAGTTGAAATTAAATTGGAGGTATCTATAATAATAGGAATAATGTCAAATACAATGATTATGTCAAGGATGAATGTAAAGAAAATGAACATGGTAATTTGGGAGCAGTTAATAGACTCTTACATAATTATGCCGTTTATAAGGTACCAGGAAAGCCACATGTGCAGAAGGAATTATTGCCAAACTTCCTTGTCATCAACGTAGTCTTTAATCTTATAATATGCTTTTTTGATAAGGACACGTTTGATATGGGTTTTAAATTTTCCATCGCTAAGTTCTGTAACCGACTTTGGCAACTTGTTATAAAAGCGGATAAGTAAGATTAGACGTATAGATAAGCCTTTTTTACATTCCGTTCAACCGATTTTTAATTCTATTGCGTTTTTGGCATGACAAATGGCAGCCGCAGTAGATAGTTGGTATTGTGTAACTTTTTTTGCTTTTAATGCTATCCTTATGCCTACGGTATAGAAGTAAAAATCGGTTGAACTGACTGTAAAAGGGTTTGTTTTAATGTCTAATCTTATTTCAAATGGGGTATAGGTGGTGTTAAAATAGGCTTCGTTGTCATCTTCTGTACAGTACAACTTTTTTCTAATGTCCTTCGGCAAACTTCGTGTTTCGTATATCGTCGGATTTCTATCAGTTGGCCTTTGCACTTGGTGCAGACCGGACGCTCTCAATCGATTTGGAAGTATATAGAGTTTTTAATTACTCTTTTAACATAATGTAATGTATTTTTAAAATGTGAGGAATTTGTTTAAGGAAAATAGTTTTACAGCTCTATATAGTTCACACGGAAATCAAAACAAAACAACCATAAAGTACTTAATTCTGGAAAACTGGAAAGCGCCCTCTGTCGGCGTGATCACGCGTTCAGATTCACCGAACAAAAAGTTCTATTAGAGAAAAAAAGAAAAAGATTTAATTAGGTATTCAAAAATAATATCATCTGCCTAGCCTTTTTCTAGCTATGTTGGGGTTGGCTTCCAGTCTAACCGGATGCAGCTGAATACCAGTATTTTACATGGGGTGACTGCCTATCTGACCTCCACAACCCAGTAACTGGGTGATACGATATACCTTGGTAAGACTGGGTGTCAGACTTTCGGGCTTCTCACGACCCGTAACGCCTGCCAAAGATGCGAATGACACCCGGGACCTTTCCGAGGCACGGTGGAGTCTCGGTATGTAAAGATGGTCACCCATCCACGATCCAACCCCGGCAAGCGTAGCTTAACCTGATGGATCGACCCGTGCGGCTGTTATTACTTAGCCACGAGCTCCTCTCTAACGTAAAACAACACGCAATTTTCCTGCGATCGTTTCAACACAAGATTGATTGTTTTAAAAGGTCGATTGTAACGAGACTCGGTACACTGACATTATTGATGATCTAACCTTAGAGTATGAAAGAGACAAGCTCTTTTAGCCAACACATACATCTCGCAATAAATGTGGCCACCTACTGGCCATAAACAGAATAAGAAACATTTGTACCGTCGAAATGAAAAGAAGTAGAAGAAAGAAACTGATTTCTGTGGCAGCTTATTTATGGAACAGACTATACTTCATTTGAAATAAGATTAGACATTTAAATAAGCCTTTTTTTTGCAGTCCGTTCAACCGATTTTGACTTCTACTGCGTTGGTGGCATGACAAATGGAAGTTGGTATTGTGTAATCTTTTTTTCTTTTGCCTACGGTATAGAAGTCAAAATCGGTTGTAGGGACCGTAAAAAGGTTTGTTTAAATGTCTAATCTTATTTCAAATGGAGTATAATTATGTCGGGTTTCTGAGGTCTCCAAATAAGGTCGAAGTTCTTCCTTGACTGGGTGTTTAAAACCCAGAGGTATCTTTATAAACGTTGCCGTTAAAAAGAAGCAATGATTTAACGTCTAACCTAACCATGTATTTTTTTACGTTTAAACATCTTCAACGTTTATAAACATAATGGGAACAGCACTATGAATTAGACAAACTGCAGTTTAACATACCTCATAAATTATTGGACGTTTGATCAATAGAATATGTTGCATAGTTCTTTACGTAAAATTTGGGAAATCAACCGGTTTTTATGCGTGATAATTATAGAAATATTGTTTAAAACTAGTTTTGCTTGTAGGTCTATTAAATTATGGGTTATTTAGTTTTGATAATGATGATTAATAGTGTTGTGACAAGCTTACACGAAGTAACCGATGTGTAACACCTCTGCTTTTGCTGGCAGAAATCCACTAACACCCAATTTCTGGAAGCTTCCTTTATATTTTAAGAAATTGGGAATAAATTATATCATGGCTGCCTGTCCATTAAAAGAAAGAAAGCTAAAATATTTACAGGGACTCGGATTGGAAGATAATTACACAAACTTAAGCGAAATGCAAAGAATGAATGGTCTATCATTCATCCTTTGCATTTCGCTTTGCATATCATACCAATTGCTTATTACGGAGATCAGTGGTGGCCCAGTGGTAACGGCCGCGACTTACTACTTGTAGGTCATGAGTTCAAACCCAGGCAGGTACTGTACCTTGTATAAATTATTTCATTACCACTGCTCTCAAAACTGTGAAGCAAAACATCGTGAGGAAACCGGCATGAATAATTCGAAGATATGTGATATCCACCAACCCGCACTTGGCCCGCGGGGTGGATTTCGGCCCCCCTTTTCACGGAGAGGGAGGCCTGTGTCCCAGCAATGGGAACATTATAGGCTGATTATGCTCTTATTACATCAGCGCTCTATAAATAATATTCATACTCTAAGGCTATTATTAGCTGTCGTTTAATGTTAGGTGTTCTTTGTTTTAAAATTTACGTAATATCAGATTGTTTGTTGTGTCATTGGCTGTAGGCGGCTTACGCCAGTGGACTTCTGAATTGAGATTTTTTGTTTGATAAGCGACAGGTCAAAGTACTATTATGAAAGTATAGGTAATGGGTAGATGACCCGAATTTATTCGCATACAATCTTCAACCGCTCCCCTCATCAGATCTGTGGGGTAATTGCGTAACACACTAAGGCCGCTATCCCACTTACGAGCGTTGGGCAGACAAAAAGACAATGCCAAGAATATTTCATGTTATCATTAAAATCAGAAGTATTAAGTGGTATTGTTTAAAAAACTATAACTTTTTTTGGTGTGCTTCTAATAGAAAACGAATTATACTATTAAATTCTATACCATGACGTCGAGAGCTCTCCTACAGGTTGTGAACGCTTCTAGTACCCTGCACAATCACATGCCCTACTGGATGAGCATCCGAATGTAGAACGCACTTGATCGCCTTTTTATTTATTACTGTACGTTTACATCTGGAATTCTGGAATATGAGTATCGCGGTATTTATTTTCCTTTTTTATGAAATATAGTTCATCTTTGTCGGTTCTGGCCGAGTCTTGTAGGAAACCTTGGCATTCTCCTTTCGAACAGATAATATGAAGTAATGGTTTTGCCCTTAAAAATCATTCAGTTCGTGATTGAAACTGTGTTACGATGATGAGGAATTGAGGTGCAAAATCCTTTCTTAGTGTGCCTCAACATCTGCATACCTTACAAATAATAAAATAATTATCCTCAGAAGGTTCCAATACTCTGAATGTATGTTCAGTTCAGTTAAGCAATAGACTCGCCCCTATTACATGGGACTTCATTAAAACTGAAGAAATTTCGTGAAGTTTCTAAAAATATAAAATGGGAAATAAGTCTCTCTCGAGTCAGTGGCATTTAATGGACAGAACATTTTTCCCTGCTCAATCTTGTGCACCCTTTTGACAAATTCTACAAATGTCTTGATTTTACACTTGAGTGCAAGTTATTCGTCGTGCAGTGAACCGAATCGAACCCAATCTCGTTTTAGTAGTGATGTCATGTTTTTTTGCGAAAGATAAGTAGGTAGTTAGGTACAGGGAAATAGTTAATACCGTATGTAGAATGACAATTTGCCGTGTTATAGCCATTTCATACAACTTACTGTCGAAGAATGACAGTTTTGATTTTTTTTCTGACCTTACCAAATATGCAACACTTTTCATGGCGTTGTTATATCCTCCATTCTATGTAAAAAGTAAGTATATATATATAAATATTTTTTCCTTTTGCATTTTACTTCGCACATATTCCGCTACGGGACAGACATCGCGTATTGCATTTCAAACAAAAAGGGAAAAAAAATTTTTTGTTAAAAAAGTTTTATTTTAACACTATCGAAGTATCAAAGAAGACAGAACTCTATAAAAATCTCATCCCAACTTATCCAATACAAAAGTAAGTAAGTAAACACTAAACAGATTACCATAATATTATACTAACATAATATCGTTAAAGTGCAAATACAATGCCCATGTAATCCCAGCTTTGTAATACGCTAAGCGCGTATTATCGGGCTTACGATAATCGATATTGTTCGAATCTCCGTTCGATTATGTCAGCCTGGTACTTTGGAATCAAGGTGCTAAGGCAATGGGATCAGGAGGAGCAGGGTCTAAAGTTCACTAAGTTCACTCATCCTCATAGAAAAGGGTGTTGTATCTGGTGGGCTACTGCCCGACGTTACGTTGTATATGCTAATCGCGCGGGTAAACTCTGCTTGCGCGATGCAGGATCTTGCGTGACGTCAGAGTGATGTGTAGTTCACAAGGGGTGAGTTAGCTGCCATAGTAAGATCAAAAATTCACCGTGGGAATTAGTCACGATTTTATTCTCCAATAGGATAGGCCGACATGTCCTAGAACTAAACATTCCAAGACATTGGACATCTAGGTACTAATTCACACCAGCCCCGCGTGCTGGATTACAGCCCTCTCCCTCTCAAAGAGGTGCGATGGACGATGTATGAAGGCATGCACACCATTATCAGAATCTGCTTCCACTATTTTCAGAAAAGCGCGTCCTGAAGTACAACTTATCTTAAAATAACAACAACAATGTTGTTAACAGTCATATATTATACAGGTATAAAGATCACATAATTACTTTAACCTCTCCGAGATCATATCATGCGGACAGGCTTCCATCATTGTTAACGTTAGGCGTCGTTTACACTGAACAGATTGGTGAAGTTGATTGATACGTTGGTGTATCAATCAATGTGAGATGCGAGTTATAATACCAATCATTGTTTCGTAAATTTTATTGGCAGGTTAAACGTATGAAGTTCACAAAATAAAATGCACAAACAAATAATAAACAGATTGTTATGGTATATCAATCAATATGATATGCGAGTCATAATATCAATGATTGTTTGATAAGCTGAATTGGCATATTAAACTTATAATGTTCATTAAAAAAACACATCTAAGCGATAATTTTATTATAGTGCTACTGGATATGACAATAAATATGAGCTGTGTTTAAATGTTAGTGTAGGTACCTACATCAAAGTATTCTATTCTAAATAACATTACCTTCTATTGGGGTTTGAAAGGTACCTATTATTATGCTAAGTAGTTGACATTATATGCGACTTATCACAATGAGTATTTCCTTGGTCCAAGAATCTGCTTAAACTTCCTTTTCATCAGACAAAAAATATGATCAAACTAGCTGCGCCCCGCGGTTCACTTGCATACGTTGAGAATATCGGGATAAATAGTATCCTATGACCTAACCCAGGTGATGGTCTACCCATAAATACCAAATTTAATCCAAATCTTTTTAGGCGTTTTAGCTTGAAAGCGGAACAAACAAACTCGCACTCGCTTTTATAACATTATAGTTAGGATAACTTCTCCAGTGTGTGCGCAGCCTTTTAACATGATCTAACAACATTTAACCTTTGATATCTTGTAGTAATTAGTACACTATTAAGTTTCGAGGTCTTGAATTATTGCGAGTAATTATAACTGTAATAATAACACCTTCGGTCATGTGCTATTAATAGTACCTTCGTACATAGTTTGTTTCTCAATGAATAAAGATTTTAACCGTCTTTAATATTTTTATGCTGCACCAGTCTGAAGTCAGTTATTATATTCTTTGCCAAGTACAACACGGAACCTCTGATCTCCTATCTTCTCAGAATACTAAAATTAATTTGTAACAAAGTGATAATCTTAAATCAATCAATTCTCTGCTCACCATATTGGCCCGCAGACCAATAGGCATCGAGGTCGGTAGCAAAAAAGTAAAATACTAATTTTGCGATAACACTCCATCTTAAAATTATTTTAATATTTTGTCGAGTCATTATCAATCTATGTGTACAATCGTAAAGATAATTATTATATTACCTACTGAAACTTTTTAATTTTAATTTCCCTAAAATGGTTCCAAAATTATCAAATAAATTATTTATTTGTAAAATTGTAAGTTAAAAAGACAAAAAAAAAATTACGCGTAGGTACCTAAGTATGTATTTTCGTATTTAATTCTGAAACGGTAATCCCATCAAATAAAAACAATAACTTAGTTAATTAAAAAAATAATAAAACAGTTAACAATTTTATTGACGGAGATATCGCTGATCACATACAAAAACATTCAGTCGAATTGATAACCTCCTCCTTTTTAAAGTCAGCTACAAAAGTAATCTCCACCAACCACGCAAAAACAATAAAAACAAAAAAACAATATCAACGGAATTATTTATTTTCAATCATCAACCATTTACGTGAATGACTGTACTCTTTAGCCATCCGATACGATCTCAGTTCGCTCGTCATGCTTACAAATTGATCTGAACTGTTATTAAATGGCTAGTTCAGCCATTTAGCCACCTTTACCACACTATTTATTAAGCTTGTTAGCCACGTTCTGGCAGGTTAAATGGATTAAAAAGTTTAAGAAATTGTGGAGGATTTAAAATAAATCATGAAATAAATATTTTCTACTTTCATGAATTTAACTTATACTTTTAAACTAGCGACCCATTTGACCCTCGTGCAGTCATGACATTTTAGGATTATTCTAACATAAGGGGTTGTATTGCTGATTTTAATTATTATAATTCTGTAAAGCCATATTTGCTACGATCGCGAATCATATTTTAATCAAGATTCATGATAAAACCTGATACTGACCTGCAAATTGCAAAAAACGAAAATTTTGAATTGCGCGGGCTACCTTAGCGCATTCCCCTTAATAACTTTGTCTCATCAAAACCTATTGAGGGTTAATTAGAGCTCCTCAGAAACCAGTCATAACATTTCACTACAGAACCCCACAAAATCAATTCACCTGCACTTTAGCTATATTCTCGAAGCAACAACTTCATTGAAAGCAATCAACGCTCTTTAGATCGCTCGATTCAAAACAGATTAATTCAATTAAATTGGATTACATTCACTCGGTTTACGGGCACGGGCGTGTAAAATAATTTGTGTTAATCCAATTATTTGACTTCAATCGCGATTGGATTAAGCTTGTTAAGTTGGTCTTAATTTTTTTTAGAGGTTTTGCGGAGGTTGTTTTTAGAACAGAAAGGTTGTTTCATAAGATAGCCAATAAAAAAACTGGGAAGTACCTACCAGGGAACTCGTAGAATTTGATCCATCTATACCAGTACTATTAATAAAGCTGAAGAGTTTGTCACAGAAATCTCATATTTTGACATGCCATCATTGCATCCGTACAGAGAGAGGCGGGTCGTTAGATTTATAATCATAATATAAGGTGTATCTTTTCATACACGAAATATATTAAGAAGTCATAATTTTGAACAACTTTCACTATGGGACCAAACCAGAAATCGCGAAAAAAACAGCTGTTCCCTACATTTTGACGAGCTATGCGAACATAAATGTAGGGAACAGATACATGATACATATCTATGAAAAGATACATCTTTGTATAGTATATAATTTCCTATATACTTAACAATTAATATCAATATTATGTTTTGCCAACAGAACGACTCTGACGATGAGCAGTGCGCGTTGAGCGACAAATGGCAATACGAGAGGAAGTCTCGGCGATGGTCCAGAGTTGTGGAGATCACGCCTCAGGCACAGAGGAGGTTACAGGTAGGAATAAATACATAACATTAAACTTATATCCCCCCATGTGGTAGGCAGAGCTGTATAATAGCTATAGTCCTAGGCTTTCGGGTTTCTGACGACCGTAACGACTGTCAAAGATGCCAGGCAGGACCAACGTGCTTTCCGAGGCACAGAGAGGTCTTGGTATGTAAAAATGGTCACCCACCCACAGACCAACCGCAGCAAGCGTAGCTTAACCTGATCGATCGACCTGTTCGGCTGTTATTACTTAGCCACGAGCCCCTCTTTTTACACAAAGGTACACAGTTAAATAATATGTGTACAACTCTAATAGTTATAGCTTCGTACAAGCCGCAAAGTCTAAATCTAACTAATATTATAAACGCGAAAGTTTGTAAGTATGGATGGATGGATGGATGTTTGTTACCCTTTCACGCAAAAACTACTGAACGGGTTTGGATGAAATTTGGCACACAGATAGTTTGTAACCTGGATTAACACATAGAATACTTTTCATCCCGATATTCCCACGGGATCGTGCCTTACGCGGGTGAAACCGCGGGGCGCAGCTAGTCAAAAATAAATACCTGGTGGAGTTTGGCGAATGTCTAAAAATCACATGGCACATACCTATATAAATTATCATTTCACAATACATCCTTCATTTTACACCTCCGACTCTGACACACATGTTTGTATCCAAATAATCCTAGGTGATTAGTCCTGACACGAAACATATACCTTTCAGTAATAGTTGAGGGTGTAAGATCTGAAACGTTTGTCTTGCATTACATACGCTAAATACGCGCATAAAGGTATTAGTTGCTATTGTAGTTGCCAAGAGCAAGCGGTGACAGTGCATTAATTGTGCTTAGGTATAATGGAGGGTTGAAAGACGGAGTTAGTGCATACTTAAGAGGAAATAGGGTCGTTCCCCTCTCCATACAAACGCTCTCGCTTGTTTTCTCTCTGGTTTATGACCTTAGAGCAATGATTTTTTACAGAAACATAAATGTCAACTAGTTCTATGCCCCTATGTTTTCAGTATTGATGATACATTATCACTAGAACCCTCAGAAAATGCTCAAACTTGCCTGTTTAGACCGCTGCCATCAGAAGCCTATTGTACAAATTTGACAACTATTCATGAAAAAGAGAAACATAGGGGCACAGTAAATATCCTTCTTATTCAATTTATAAAATATCTTTCAAATTGGTCCAATATTGGAGGAGGAAATAGACGAGAGCC
The DNA here is from genome assembly GCA_948473465.1 of Lithophane ornitopus. Classification (NCBI taxonomy): domain Eukaryota; kingdom Metazoa; phylum Arthropoda; class Insecta; order Lepidoptera; family Noctuidae; genus Lithophane; species Lithophane ornitopus. The sequence continues at coordinate 11,345,835 of OX419634.1, forward strand.
GAACCTCGAATTATGACTTTTTGTATGGAGAAAAGACCGCCCTATATGGACGCTTGTAACACCCCTTTCTCTCGGTAACTCAAGCGGAATTACTAGTGTCTGGCTTAAATTATGTATGTATTAAGTAGTAGTACATAATATTAGGCTATATTATGTACTAAGTAGCTATTTATATTATGTTCTTGATGCTCTTACGCCCCTGAAAGATAAGCTTAGAGATTCTGTTTCATGCTCAAAATTGAAACTATAACAAATACCTACATTTAAATTAAGAATATACATATACAAATTTTAATATCCAATGATCATATTATTCAGTATTATTCTGCCTTTCATGCACATTTGTACATAAAAAGATACCATATTTAATCACACCATGAAATATACGATACACACGAATTTTTTGAACGCTGAAATTGAAGAGTTTTCATCCGTACATTGTGAAAAATGGTTGGACGCACAACATTTGTTTCGGGGTATTTGAATACGTCGAAAAATGGGGTTTGCATATTGAAATCGATTATGTGGATGTCGGGTCCATGAATTGGAAAGTTGTATGGGTTTTTAGACATCCCTGCAATAACACATCGGTTCTCAGGTCTGAAATATTGGTTACGCATTATTTTGGAAATCATTTTTGAATTATTTTCTAGAACTATTCTATGGTGGTGTGCTAAAGCCTGGTTGTATGATCGCGGATATTAAGAATATGGCTTCATTTTCAGTTTTTTTGGGAATTTAACATAACGGCGAAATGTATGAGTACCTACCTCGGCCTAACCTTTCACGGATTACTGGCGTGATGTTATGTGCTGACATAATAAAACATAACGCACTGATTTGACAAAAGTTTACTTAATAAAAAAGACAACCGACTTCCAAAAAAAACATAAAAAAAAGTGAAAAATAACTTTAATTTCGGAAGTCGGTGTCTTTGCTTTTCAATTTTCGTTTTTTGCCAAAAACTACCCTAAAGAATAACTAAATCCTAATTATTAATCATTTTTCTTTTACACCAGTTTTTTCTAATGTTTTATTAATTTTACAGGTTATAGCAGCTCGAGCATTAGCAGAAAGAGAAGCAAGGGAGGCGAGAGGAGAAGTAGAAGATGATGAAGATGAGACTCTCCCCACGATTAGAGTGGGACTCGTCGACCCAGAAGGGAATTATACTGATGTTGAACCTGATTTGTAAGTACTATTATTTTTGGTGATATTTATAATATTTCGCACAGAACAGAACACTACACTGTAGCATAATATGGAAATAATTTTAATCCTGTAGGTACAACACACCTATGGCATTTCCGAGAGCTTGATAAAGGTCCTCTTGAATTTAGCATACATAAATATTAACACAAACGGCTTTCACATTATTAGGCTTATTCACAGATAATTTAAATATGTATTAAAGGATTTTAGAGGTATGAGGAACAGGGTGTAAAGTTCACTCATCCTCTATAGAAAAAAAGAGGATCCTCGGACCAGACGGCCCAACGATTAACGTCGGAATCTTATAGGTATAATATGTCCATCGCGCGGTTAACTTAATTGCGCGATGCAGGATTTATGTGACGTTAGGATTTTTGTGTGACGTCAAGTCTTTGATGCGTAGGTCGCATGTGGCGATGTAGATGCTGCCACAGGATCTTCAAATTAAAAATTACACCGCTTCCTCTAAACTTTCTGATGAGGTTTCAGTTCAATAATCTAGCTAAGTAGTTAGTTAGATTGTCAATAGAAATCTCAGTAATATCTTTACTAGAGTAATTAATATCAAAATATATACTAGCCAGAAACATCCACGGTTCATAAACACGATTTTCAAACTACATCCTCTCTAAGTGACATCAAAATTCATGAAATTCTACATAATAATAATATGAACACTCAAGGTGCAAGGTAATTCTATTTACCTCCTAAATCCTGATTTCCCAGGAATACGTGCTGAAGCACTAATGCGTATGCTAGCAGCTTGGCAGTTGAATTTGAATTTAACTTTGAACGTGTCACAGCTAGTTAGGAACTAACTAGAGTTTGAGCTATTATGCTAGTGCTGCAAGCCCGTTTTAACGATGGAAACTGTATTGTATATGTTTTGGGACCTTATTTCAAACGATACATCTTTCACTTTAAAATCTTGCGTCGAAAATGAACGTTCTTCGACCGTCTTCAAAAATGGAGGAGGTTCTCAATTCGTCCATTATATTTCATACTAGCCGCACCCCGCGGGTTCACCCGCGTAAGTTTCGATAACGTGGGAATATCGGGATAAAAAGTATTCTATGTCCAGGTCATGATCTACCCCTGTGCCAAATTTCATCCAAATCCGTACAGCCGTTTTAGCGTGAAAGCGTAACAAACAAACAAACAAACAAACTCACTTTAGCATTCATAATATTAGTTAGGATCAATAACGCCGAACTTTTCGGTATTTCTATCACCCCTAAAATATGCCAAGTACCAGGCATGTAGAACTGTACAGAAGATATCATAATTTACAATAACAACATGGAGATAAATTAGAAGCTGTCCTTCAGTGACCATTTTCAAGCTTTTATTCACAAAACACTTTCGTGCCAACTCCATAAAGGGACCAATGGACCCCCATAAAGTATAATTTTAATAAATTTTATAACAGGCATACACAGTTACCTATATTCTTATATAAACCTTCCTTTCCTCCGAAGCATTACATATAATATGTAGTTAGGTATTCGCTAATTACACAATATATAAAAAAAAACTTGTAGGTGCCTAATTTTACTTCTATTTATACAGCTAAGACCCTTTGCTAGTCATTTGTTTTTCCAACAAAATGCCTAGTACGATATTCAGAGTACTAGGGGCACAGAAAGCGCAAAGAGACTAAACTCTTATACAAATTGGTGTTACAAAGACGAAGAACAATGCCCAGTAAGTGTGGTCCTCTAGTTGAGAGCTCTCGAGACTGTCTTTACACGCTTTTCTTGCTATTCTTGCAAAAAAAAAAGGAGCTAACCTATTTTCTTTGTATTTATAAGTGTTTTCTTTCGTTTTCACTTGTTTTTTCATATCTGGACTTGGCATAACATCGTGCTGGTATTATCTGAAAGGCTATTGAGTGAGGAGTATAATACTCCCACATTTCGACAAAGAGTGGCATAATGCAACTCCTTGGTAAAGTTTAGTTGATACCTCAGTCCTTTGAGTAGGAAGCTATTGATTCCTAAGGTACGTATATCTATAATGGAGGTAGATCAATACTATTTCAATTTCGTACCGACCTGTAGATTCTATGCGGCATGATTTTCAGGTATTGCGATTCTGTAGTCTTTGACGATCCAGAGGACGCATTGCTAAACGTTTGACAATCAATTTCTCGAAGCATGAAGGTTTTTACGTAGATTTACGGTATTTTGGTCTAGATAAGAGGAATGACTTGATCAGGCAAAAATACGGTTTAAAAGAAGATGAAGTGATTTTTTTTTTAATAGTGTAGGTAAGTACGGTTAGTGTCCTGCGTTACCTGACACTCATATAAAGAAGAACAGGGGTCGAGGGCGATCCCTCGACCCCTGTTCTTCTTTAAGTGAAGTAAGTCATGAGATATGCAGGTCACTGACTTACTCGGATGGTTTTGCCATACCTAATTATTGTCAAAAGGAATGAAAAGATTAAAAGGCACATGTTTTTAGAGGTATGAGGAACATGGCGTGACGTTCACTCATCCTCTATAGAAAAGGGGGGATCCTCCTAACAGACGGGTGTCGTGTCTGGCGGGCAACTGCACTATGATTCATTTCGGGAAGTTATATAAATGCTGATTGTGCGGTAAACCTGCTTGCGCGTTGCAGGATTTTGCGTGACGTCGGTGAGATGTGCAACAGCTCTGGTAAAAATATGGGTCTATTATTAAACCCTTTTGTCCACTTTTCCTGAGCTATAAACGCGTTGCTAGAACATCAAACCAGGCGTCAAAACAATTTAAGAATATAATCATATTATTATTATATCATATACAGCAATGGATATCAATTTAATTATTGAACAGTAAGCTGAAACCTTTTGTATCTCAAATATCAATCGTTTGCGCAATCAAGGGCCAATTATTTTAGTCTGAAGACTCAGAAGTACTGTTAGGTTGGGGCCATTAAAACGACCGTAGCGGAACGGAGCGATTGTTATTACTAGTTATCGACGACTTTTTTACTACAAAATGGACAGTTTTTCATATACCGCATACAGGGTGGCAGGGAGATAGATACACAACCTGTTAACATGGACTCAGTGCATGATACTGGAACCCTCTGTGTTGAAATTATTCGTGGGTTATTTAAAAACAATCAACTGTTTCATACAACTTCTGCACTAACTATGCGGTCAAAATGTATGGAACAGGATTTTTTTTATCTTATTGTTTTGGTACTGTCATAAGCGAGCAAGCATGCTCTGTACCGGTCGTTTAGATCTAGTCTTAGCTTACCACTAATTATGCTACTATTATCAAAATCTTAGCTTGCGTTTACCACACAATATTTTGATCATTACTTCCCTCGACATTAAAGCATACAAAGCTAATCTAGCCTTAAAACATAGTTCGCTATTAAATCGCTTCAGCTTTATAAACCCCGCTGTTTTCAAAGCCCACGAGCACATCCTCATTAACACTTACAGATGATTATAGATATTGTAGGCGAGCTTATTAATTTGATTGTTACAACTGATTGATTGGAATGTTAAGTGGAATGATACTGACGCGTAACGGAACGGATTCGTATCAGTTTTGACTGACAGTATTGTTGAATCAGTTAAAATGTCGATGACCGCAACTTCTTTTATGATAGTATGATGAGACGTTTTCTTTGTCATATTAAGTAACGCTTGTGTTATGAAATTTTCTGTTTATTATTTTTTGGTATGGTAGCGAATGGTTGAAGGTTCGATTCTTGCCTGGGGGTATTGTTTTTATGGGTTCTTGTTACGCGTTGCCGTGTTTGTGTACTTAGATGATTTATGTTTATGTGAAGAGAGATTATGAGTAATTTAAGTAATCACTGAAAATGTTAAAATGCAGTAACTGTTTTTTTTTCTTTACAAATTGTGCCCGTAATTGTTCTCCTGTGAATTTTGTTATTTAGTGATTTATTTTTATAAGGTATTTATACTTGACAAATCTTAAATATACCATCCTTTTTTTTCCTTTTTCTTTATACAGGGTGTCTCAAACGTAGTGGTCCAAAGGCAAAATTAAAAAATAGAGAAATTTTCAAAAAAAAATTGTGAGACTTTGGTAACCAAGGTAACCAAGGTAGCCAAGGTAACAGGGTTTTAATCATTTTTTTATAGTAAGCTATAATTTACACCTGAATAATAAACATGGCAGTTTGACGTAATTTTCTAAACAAAAGCTGTCAAACCGCAATATCTTTTCCTCATATGGAAAATTGAAATAATTTCTCTAACAGTCGATTCTTCAATCTTTTTCGACATGAAAGTGTCTCTTTCATTTCATTCTAAGTCATGTTGTAAAATCTATCAATACTAATCGCATCGGCATCAGTCAAAGACGTAACAGTAAGTTAAATGCAGGTTAAAGGTCGCAACTGTCCATCGCATACTATTACGGAACTAACCTATTACTACTTTAGTAGCTTGCAAAGATAGTTAAACGAACTTTTTATAGGAATTTTAATGGTTGAAGATGAAGCGTTGGAAGGCCTCCCACAAGGTGGACCGATGACCTGGTGAAGGCTGCAGGAATCCGCTGGATCCGAGAAGCACAAAACAGGTTGAAGTGGCGGTGCTTAGAGGAGGCCTATGTCCAGCAGTGGACGTCGTTCGGCTGAAATTTTCATGATGATGATGACTGAAAAGAACAAAAAATATTTTTTTTCATGTTTACCCACCTTCAGACTGATTGCGGCAAGCACTGCTTAACCTCAATACGTGCAGATTTTTTTTCACAACTATAACCAGTTGTCTACGTGTTGTTGTTGTGAATTCAACGCATGAGTTTGCGGAGGGCTGGCCCTTACACCCTGTATATGGGCACCAATTAGTTCAGAAATCACCCATCATGAAATTCAAGCAGTCAGCAGCAAGCTTAGCTTAGCACACATCATCAAACTGGCGGTCCAGACCGCAACTTTAATAACCTGAAAAAACTACTAAATATAAAAAATTAAATTATGTTCACCCTTTCGCAGACTGGCCGCTGTAAATTCAGCTTAACCTCGCAGTTATGTCGTATACATTCTCCTTCCAGTGGCACTCAAAACCAACAAAACAAATGAACAACCGTATTTATCCTCAACCCTTTTGTTGTCCTCACATCACTCGCCCTTTCTACTTATAGAAGCTCTATTGACTAAGAGCCTCATAATGGTCCCTTAGCAAATATTATCAAAGTGACGGTCCGGACTGTACAATGACTATAATTAAGCCCGCAGTCCATTTGTTCTACATAGTACGGTCCCTTCACCTATCACGTTTCTATTTTGGATTGCTAAACCTTCAGTAATGATGGGTTGTAAAGGGAGCCAGGTTTGTTTGGTAGCGGAAAGCGAGACCGATTGGAAATGCAATGTGAATTAATCCTAATCCTAACTAATATTATACATGCGAAAGTGAGTTTGTTTGTTACGCTTTCACGCTAAAACGGCTGAACGGATTTGGATGAAATTTGGCACATGGGTAAACCATGACCTGGAAAAGGACTAAATGTACTTTTTATCCCAATATTCCCAAATCGGAATCATGACATATGCGAGTGAAAAAAAAATATAATTTTACTAACCGCACCCGTTACTAACAGCTAGTAAAATTATAAAATTTTGTTAATATTTTTGGTCGAGTTAAATTTTCAAGAAAATTATTTGCGGTTTTCACCTTTAGCAAATAATTTTCATTCAATTTATCAGAGCAAAAATTAATTGCCCAATTATACAAAGAGAAAGCAATTATACTTACTGTGATAGCTGAAAAGTAGAAATAAACATAGAACCTACTTCTTAAAATAAATTATAGAAAACGCCAACAATCAGACCATCACCTTATGTATTGCGTCGGGCCCAATAACCTACATAAAGGGCGGCCGTATTCAGAGCGGAAAGCTCTTAATGTAACATTAATTGTTAGCGTGTGAATTTGACGCGATAATTTAGTGAGTACCTACATTAATACATGGCCAAGTTCGAATATACCTGGAGAAAACGATCCGCAGGTATAAAGTGGAGTGGTTGTTTTAAGTAAATACAATGACAACGATATTATAATCTGAATCGATTGTGTGTATAACAGATTATGTAGAAAGCTAATATAACAGCAATTTAGTGAACACTTTGATAAGAAAATAATCCCTGCGGTAAATTCAGCAACCTCAAATGGTTATTCAGGTCCGGTTGAAAACCAGCGTCAGGCACTGTCAGCACACCTGACGGGGTCCGTTAGGACCGATGCCTGCCAGGGTTGCGGAATAGTCCGAAAGGGATACGGGGACCCTGGCAACAGGCAACTGAAGGAACACGGGTGGGTTTTAGTCAGTAAGAGTCTGACACGCCCTTCCGCTCCGCCCAGAGCGGGAGAAGTCATATGATGATTTCCCACCCAAAAAAAAAAAAAAGTCACTTATAGTCTGGCATTTTTGATGAACTGGACCTTTTTGGCATAGCCTTGAGGCACACTCCCCTGATTATTTCCTACATTGCACTTTTTATTTTATTTTGTTATCTTTTGTATAGTTAACTAATGGATTTAGGCGTGACTTTGCGGAAATCCATTATAAAATACAAGACGTAGATATATTTAGTAACCTATTCCGCTTAACTATTCTTCAAGAGTCAGAAAAAACCCTGTGAGAAATCGACAGGTGTTTCACCTCTCAACAAGGCATCCTCAGGATGCCGATTGACCAGTTGCAAACCAGAACACGACGTGTTGTCACACCGAGCACTGGAGCCAGAGTGAATCAGATCGCCCGACACCTCCACTTATCAGTTGTATATTATTTTGTGTGCCTTTTAATCTGTGCTAAATAAATATATTTTCTTTCTTTCTTTATTTACGAGTGAGAAGGATGATGATACAGTTCGATTCAAACTTAATGGCTGCTCGGAAGTTAGCTTTTCGCTGCGCAGAACCCCACCCCTCACCCGCGCTAACACATGAAATTTTTACTGCGCAGCGACTCGCCTCATTAACCGCCATTAAGTTTGAATCGAACTATACTGCAATACCAATTCGATTGGTTTTTTTTTTTGTTTTTAGACTATTGAGATATTTGTAAGTAAAACTACGCGGAGACTTAAAAACTACTTGGAGACCTATAAACAACATTTTATTTATTTGATTCTTTATTGGCAGACCTTAAAGTCCATAGTGTTAGTAATGACATGAAATATACTTATTTAACTATTATGAGTAATACATATACAACAACAACAAACACAACAACAACAACACAACAATAAACGATAAATTAATTTATGTTGTTGTTGTTATTAATTTAAACGATAAATTAACAACAACAACAACAACAACACAACAATAAACGATAAATTAATTTATGTTGTTGTTGTTATTCATTTAAACGATAAATTAACAACAACAATAACAACAACACAACAATAAACGATAAATTAATTTATGTTGTTGTTGTTATTCATTTAAACGATAAATTAACAACAACAATAACAACAACACAACAATAAACGATAAATTAATTTATAAACCCGACCATAATGAAAATGCAACTAAAATTAAGTCGGCTATTCGACCTACTAATTCCATTCTGCCGACAACTAAGTTCCGCTCTGTAACATAATCGGTAATCACCCACCTTCCATAATTCCCTTAATCGCCTCTTTCAACACCCACGTTCACCAATAACATCTATTCTAACTCCAGCCATTCAGAGCAAATTACTGCCAACAAATCCTTATTAATCTGATTCTAATTTTCATTTATCTCCGCACATTAACAATTTGTCTCCACTCTTAAGGCCCTACCTCAAATTTTATCTCGCTGGTGGCTCTCAAGTCTCGAATAGTTAAAATTTACGGTGAAAATTTATGGCAATTAAAAAATATATATATATAAGACCTGCTTTAAAGTTAGTATTATGCAAAGTTTCATGATCTAATTTGAAGTATTTTTTTAATAACAGCGGTTTATAGTTCGGTTTATAGGTAACATTGGAATTTTTTTTCTGTAGAGAAAATGTTATGTAATCGTATTTTCGTCAAACATAGAACCAGGTATCAATCGTCGGTACGGTACGGCCATAAACATATTTATCATACGGATCTCCAAATTCGTTGCCGAGAAAGTAAAATATGCATCTGAATCACTTATATCAACAGAATTTAGATAAGAAGATACTCCAAAAATTATACTTTCTAATAATACTACGAAAGCAAAACTTTCTACTTTAGAACAATAAAGTTAATTAAATGTATTGGAAAATTTCCGTTGTTAGTTTAATTCGGTAGGTAATGGGATAACAATGTTAAGTGATTGTATACTGTATGTTATCTAACGAAGGGCGTTCCCACATGCAGTATAGCGTTTATACATGCTAACAAAAAAACACTAAAAACGTGAAAAATTACTTTAATTTCGGAAGTCGGTGTCTTTGCTTTTCAATTTTCGTTTTTTGACACTGACTTCCGAAATTAAAGTTATTTTTCACGTTTTTTTGGAAGTCGTTTGTTTTTTTTGTAGACGAATTGAGAACCTACTGCTTTTTGAAGATGTCGATTCAAAAAAATATTACCATAAAAAAAACGTTTTTTTTATATTAAAATATTCACAAAATATATTAAATTGATACAGAAAAGAAACACTATGTACATGTACACTTGTCTTTCTAGGTTGAAATACAAGTGTGAGAATTTGAAATACAATTTAATAACTAAATTAAAAAATATTTTGATTGTTAATATTTTTAACCTAACCTAGTCCTTCGGGGAATACATGCGTGATGTTATGTTAAGAAATTGGCCATTATTCTTACAAAAAAAGTAAAAGTTTTCTTTGAGCCACGCATCAGTGAGGACTTTATCTGACCCTCCATATAGAAGTGAAAAGTTTTTCATTCAAAACCTGCCTATTTATTTCGACAAAAGTTTAGATTTGGTTAATTTTTTACAAAAAATCTGACTTTTATTTTTGCTTTCAGTTCATGAAAACATACAAGAAAAACTAAGTATAGAAACCATACAGGAAAAACTTGAACACAAACAAAAAGAAATTACATGTACCTAACCAAGGCTTTGAACACAAAAATTCACGCAGAAATAATTGGTTTACAAAGTAAATTAATCCAAATGAAATTGTACAAACGAACAATGGTAATATTATAGTATTAACAAAAGTTATATTAATTTTGGCGTTGAAACTAATTTCACAAAAACTTTTGACGCCCCCAGTAACAAGTTAAATGCTAACTGTTGGCAAGCATTAGGAATTTTGGAATCATATTGAAAAATACATATTATTTCTGTAACTGAAGGGTTAGTTTTAATAGGAGTTCAGAATTTGTAGTAATGATGATTGAAATTTTATTGGAGTTAGGTACGTATAATGTGTGATTTGGAGTGTCATTTAGTGTGTCATTCAAGAGCTATCAGTTTCCAAGTCAGTTTGTGCTGATCGCGTTCATTTTAATTGCTAAAATTCACACTTAATCTCTGCGCTTATGGCATATATAGGTTTTAATGAAACATTGTAGCCTTTACGCTTTGAAGTACCTACAGTTTTCACTCATACTATGAAAATATGACCATAGAGCATAAGGAGCCTAAAAAATACGACTCCTTAGAACCTGAAAGAATCCTGTCATCATAATGCTAGCCTATCAATTTCTAAGACATTATGTAGACAAAAAACAATATTAAAATTAAATCAAATAAATACTAACTAGAAGTCAAAGTCAAAGATTTATACAACAAGGTTAACAAGACCTTTGTTAAAATAAGAAAAAAAAACTGAAATCTAATACAAAACCAAATAATCGATACGTAAACAAACCAGCTGAATTCTTTCACCCAATTATTTCTTTATACGCAAGTTTTCACATAATAAGACCTTTTGTTACGCGACCCTTAATCCGTCAACCAGAAAGTGAGTGAAGTTTATTGTGAATACTTTTTGTTTACTGAATATAATGAGGCTTTTATTTCTGAAGTAATTCCGTATATTGTCCAAAATACTTCTCAGTTACGATTTTCAGAGAACTCATTAACGAAATTGACCCTTCATTATCATTTCAGCCGAAAGACGTCCACTGCTGGAGAAAGGTTTCCCCCAACCACCACCACTTCGACCGGTTCTGTGCTTCCCGCTCCCAGCGGATTCCTGCGGCCTTTACAAGGTCATCTGTCCACCTTGGCTTTCCAACGCTACGTCTTCCGCTACGCGGTGGCCAGTCCAGAAACTTTGGGCCCATCGGCCATCTGTTCTGCGAGCACAATGTGCCCTGCCCACTGCCACTTAAGTTTGGCAATTCTTCGGGCTATATCGGTTACCTTGGAGCTCCAGCGGATTTTTTGTACCTTTATCATCTTTATACGCTTGAAGTCTCTTCGATCGCTTCAATCTTCACCACAGTTTAAGTAAACCATTCACATGCACCTTTGAATAAATTGTCAGCGTCGGTAGTTCAGCAGAAAGTCAGTTGCCCTTTCCAAAGCGTAGATTCCTATAAAGAAGAACTGGCATGAATCTCTTTGGTTACCACAAAATTTTGAAAACATTGTTCTCAGTTAAGATTCCATTGGAGGAACATCAAACAATCCACAAACTTTGATAACGCCATTATTGAGAAACCACCTTAGCTTTAATTAATACACGCCAAAATTGTGTATTATAATGGAAATAAATTGTTTTCTATTAGTTTGACGAGTTTCGAGTTTATGCAAAACTTTGTACTTGAGCCTCCGAAGTTGGAGTAACTTTGGGACCATAATAGGCCTTCTGAAGTTTATGGAGATGAGTTTGTGCTTTTAAGATGGTGTTTGTAGTTCCTTATGCGTCTTTGGGTTGTTTTAAATGTGCGTTTCACTTTTGTTAAAAGGCGGCAATTTGTCTTTAACATCCTCCAGAATTCATGTAAATTTTATACTCCATCTAACGAAATAATTTTGTATTTGTTACAGATTAACAGTGCCAGGCCAAACAGTGATACAGTTACCAAGTGACAAAGAAGATGAAGAAGAAACCGGCACACGTTTCCGACGCACAGGCTCCGAAAGACTCCGAGACGGAGCAAAAGCCTTACTCCGAAGAGTGGAATCCCTCAAAACAAGAAGAAGAAAACGGCAAAACCGTACAGAAGTCATCGTATCCTCCCCCCATTTCCTAGATGTGCAGCAGGATAAATATGCTGACCTAAGTTACATTGATATGACCCCTACTACGCCTACGGCATTCCCTTTCCCAGATTTTCATAGTTCTCCCTTACATGCTCCAGCAATTAGAACTCAGCCACCGTCACCGATGACTGTCTTGCCTCCATCGCCTATTGCTCCGTTAGAACAATCCTATGTCCTAAACGCTCCTTTTGGAGACGACTCAAGTTATGCCTCGGATGGAAGCATGGGTTCCAGCCATAAGAGTTCGAAGTCAAAATTGGGAAGAGCTAAAAGGATTTTCCATAGAGGGGGGATCGGGAAGAATGAAGATTCTAGCGCTCTAAGCGATTCGGAGTGCCAGCCTGCTAGTTGGAGACATAATTATTATAAAGATCATAATACTCATCAAAATGCTGAGGTAAGTGTTTTGTTTGATAATTTGATTATTATTTAGAATAAATAGTTACTTACATTAAGTAGAACTTTAAGGTTGATCTTCTCTTGAATTACTCTGTTAAACTGTGGTACTGTGTTAAAACCTTCAAAAGTATCATAAGTATCGGTATCAATTTGTATCGATCACCAAACCATGCCTAGGTATATTATTACTAGCGACCCGTTTTGTCAAATCGCAAAAACCGGTTTTTACGACTTGATAAAACATCGAGATTTCTTAGTTACATGTAACATTAATACTAACATTATACACAATAAACCTTTCGGAATAAATTCTCTACGAAAAAATTCTAAAATTCTAAACGATGGTGAAAACCTGTCTGTTGCGTGGTTTAAAAGAACAACGCGAACTTATACACGAAAAGCGACTTTCATTTATAATATACACAGAATATGTAACCGATCCGATGTATTCAGGATCCAGTATTAATTGGCTGACATTTTCGAAAATATAAGGCTTGAAGATAACCATTAACGGTCTCTATTACAGCAAGAAAACTTGTAGTGCTTCCTAACTACCGCGAATAGTTTGCGGAAACTCGCTGGTGCTTCAACTAATACAGAAGTTTGGCTTATCTCCTGCAATGTAATCTTAACTACTCCGCGAAGCCACTTAATAACATCTCTCTCATAGCTGGAACTTTTTGTTATTTTTCAAGTTAATCATCAATAGTTCTTCTTGTATTGGTCCTCTTGGTAATTTTGCATAAAGGACCTAGATTATCTTGTTATTTTATTAAAAACTTTCTTTTATCTATAACCTAGTTTTTGGGATTTCCTAAAAGTGATACGCTCTCAAAATGGTGAAGGAAAACATCGTGCGGAACCCGGCATGTCCTAGAACCAAAAATTCAACGACATTTTATATCTACCAAACCGCATTAGGCCCACTCCCTCTCACAGAGAGCAGGCCTGGGTCCCAGCAGTGAGAACGTTACAGGTCGATTATGCTTTGCATGATACTGAATTATTTAACACTTGGTTGTTTCAAATGGTACGTTTTTCTTAGGAAACATATAGCAATAGTTTGTAGACACGCGGTTTGTTAATTCAAATACCAAGGCGTTCTTTCAAAATATTAACAATTTTATAAACACTGCTAACAAAACTGCTTCAGGAACTACCAATCTTTATCATCTTCTTTTTATCACCAGGTTTACGTAGAGCCCCCATCTCCAGTGGATTTGAAGCCAGATCCTGAAATACTCCGTGAGGTCCAGAAGTCACCAGGCCACACTCATCACCGGCGGCAGGCTATAAGGACCAGCTCGCTCAATTTAGGGAATGATGGGAAAAAGTATGTAACCGTTCTTCTATTCACTTTAATTGTTACACCAGGCTGGCGACCTGGTTAGGGCTGTCAAAAAATCTTTGACATTATCGTAAATTCATTCGCTAAGCAAATCCATTTTAGACAACAACAAATCTCACTTTAGTAATCCTTTATAATAATCCTTGAAATATCTTAAATAATAAAACTGGTACAAGTCCTCTGCTCATGTACCAAAACACGAGTATCTTCTAGGATACAACACTCAACAAATTCGTCGTCAGATCTTACAAGTACTAATCCTTGAGAATTAAATATTTTTTCATGTAATATTTCAGTCAACGCTGTAGGGCTTCTAGCAAAATCTCAAGGACGGTTACTCAAAATATTCCAGAACTCCTTACTTTTAAGGCGTTTATTTATATTTCCACGGCAAAGCGACATATAACTAGAAATCTACAAAAAAAAACTGTATCTCAAATATATTCTTTTTTCAAGAAGTCACTATTAATATCTGAACACTAACGATAGCATTCAGTTCTAGACATTATATCACAGTAACATAAAAAACTTAAATATTCGGCCCTTTAGCGGCATCTACATCGCCACATGTGAACTACGCATCAAAGACCTGACGTCGCACTAATCCTGCATCGCGCAAATAGAGTTTACCGCGCGATCGACGTATATATAGCTTCTCTACATCAACCGTCTGGCAGTTGCCCACCAGACATGACACCCTTCTGGACGAAGGATCCTGCCTTTTCTATATAGGATGATTGAACTTTACACCCTGTTCCTCATACCTCTTAAGTCCCAAAGACCTAGATAATCCCTTCTTAAAATATCTTAAAGATACACAAGATTATTCTTGGGGATACAGTATTCCAACTTTCTTTGAACCTTAGTTTGAATAGGACGCTTGCAAAACAAAGGATAATGTATTTTGCCTGCGTCCTATACAAACAGCTGTTCAATAAATCAAAGGTTTCCGTCATATTGAAGCGAAGTGTAAGTGATACTTAACATATTATCACTTGGAAGGTTGGAGGCAGGTATGCAATAACAGCCCTAAATGAGAGACTAAAAACGTCCACTAAGATTCTTCACAACGCTCCTAGACAAAGTGACCTTCTATCAAGGATGATGGAAAAGTCAAAAATGTACCCATTGGCTAACGAAAAACATAAGTCAATCCTGTGCATGATATGATATGACTGGGAAGAATGGAAGAGAAAAATAAACTGCGCTTTATGTATATTTGTGCGCTGTGTATTGTGTGATAGGTGGGACAGCCCCATGCTGGCTCACTGGATACGGCTGCACACGATGGTGACTGACACCATCGTGTGCAGCCGTATCCGTTACAATTTTGTATATAGCGTGGTTTTTACTAACAGTAGGTTACAACATATGGACCATGTGGTCTGAAATAAATAAATATATATAATATATTTATTCTTGAAACAAGTAGAGAATCGAACAGGGTTGTTCTTTCTTTCCCCAGGCTCACAAGGAGCTCTAATAAAACAGAAGATTAGAGCAGAAAAACAAAACGCAAAAGCAGAACCAGACACTACCATAAACGCCATATTTGAAAGTGACATTACCGCGTGAAGACTAATTACTCCAACTGGTTCCCATTAGTTTAAAATGAGTGTCGCAGTAATGGACAATGCTCAAACAAGTGATTGGCATACTAATGGCAGTGTTGGCTGTGCAGTATTCGTTATATTGTTAGTGGTTGTTGAGGTTTTGTGGAAGTGCTGTGAAATTGTGGATGTAAGGACTAGTTTTTGATTGGATGTGACTTTCTATTGGTCCTTATGGTGTATTGATGATAAGGATTGCAAGTGTCATAGTGACGTCATGTTGCGGTAGCGTCATTAGCACGAGGACTGTCTGCCGTCACGTCACCAATGATAGGTTGTTGGTACTGGTATTTGATGTGCAAGATTTTACGTACTTTATTTACATTACACAATTTGAAAATATCTGTGGCCCTAGTGAAAAGGGATCTAAGTCCAAAAATGCAACTTTACAGGAGACGCAAAAAACACTCTGCGCGCTTCAAATTGCGTGTTTAACCTCGTGTGACATTTAAACCGCTACCAATTGAAATACATATGATATTTTTTATAGGTAAATAATTTATGCTCTTTATTATTATTGAGTTATTTTTTATGTAAGGTTATTAGTTTTTAAGATAGTGACTTATACTAACCACAAAATGAATTCCTTAAGGTTATATCCCTACTCCCATATGTTAAATGTTAATTCACACAAGTGAAAATGGATACCCATTTGGAATGATTGTGTTCATACTGATCTCAACAGAGTTACTTTGATTTTTTCTCTTTATTTTGGTGAAAACGGATTTATGTCTAATAATATCACATTACTCACTAAACCATTTTTAAGAACCAGGTATTGTTGTATTGATAAACACCAACCAAATGAAAACGTGGGTAATGTATGTTAATTTAGATTAAAAAACACAAAATATATTTAAAAAATCCGTTTAAAAAAGTACAAATGTACTTGAAACCGTCTTTTGTAGATTTTTTTGGTGTCCGTTGGACCCTTTTACACAAGGTAACTTCTTAATTTTTAGAGATAGCTTAGATCCGTTTACACCAAACGATAGAGCATTTTTTTCTGATCACTTTTGTTTACTTAACTCATTTTCCACAAAATCGGACTTATACCTCTTTTCACTAGGGCCACAGATATTATCACTATCGTGTATGATCTTAATATCTAGGCACCATGCGTGCTATATTTTTTCATTTTCTTTGAAATTATATGAATTAATGCTTGTCATAATATATTTGTTCAACAGTCTGTGCTAGTCATCGTTTTCCATCAGAGAAACTAAAAGTTCTATCTTGTCTCCAGGTTCCGTGATAGAAGTCTCAAGAGAGATAAGTCGGCGTCCAGGAGTTCTGAACTGGACAGCAGTCCCAACTCTGCAGGGTCCAGGTCTCATGATGGAGACCAGGATGATGATGATGATAGTCTTGATATGAAGAGTAAGAAGTAAGTGATAATTAAAAAATATCATGTAATAAACATGATATTTTTCATGTCTTAGGTTGATAAACAAGCTGACGGTAATGGTGGGCTGCAAAACAGGACCTGGAAGATATAAATGTTATGTTTCATGTACATGTAATTTCACTGACACTCAAACTTTTTTTGTTAGTTTTAAATGCTCCTTTTATTAATGATACGTATTTCCTGTGTTTTTCTTTCCTTTGTTTTTAACCCAGTACCCAGATTATGTGTTCCGGTATAGTAATAAAGGCACGATCTAAAAAGCCAATAATCAATATTTTGCCTGACCTTGGAACTAAATTCAGGACACTCTCTCTAAAAGCTTCTGCATTATTAGGGTTGAGTTATTAAATAAATGTTTACAATATGGGGGGCCCTACCACAAATACTTAGACACTTATTCAACGCGTGTTTAATGTCAGTTGTATGTCAAACTCCAATGTCGTGTTTAAAAGGTGTTAAGGCTAAACAACAGATAAACACGGTTTTGTGGTAATAAGGATAATGTTCTAACTTTCAGAAACAACATACAGCGATGGTACTCGTTTAGGACGAACGCGCTAAACGGCGGACCGAAAGCCAACAACACATTGACGCCGACCCCGAACCAGAAGGACCCGGATTCGTACCGTGAGTTACAAACAGTTTTCTATAAAAAAAAGTTCTCAGACCAAAGCCTAATGACTCTTACTCAAAAGGGTTCATAAAAATAAATAGGTACTTATCTGCTCCAAAAACTGTCGATTGGCCTTTAGAAGGCAGATAACAATTAAAATTCCATTGTGTCTCGTTAGTGACAGTTGGAGGTGGACTCGTATTATTGTGTAGTTTATTAAATGATACAAGAATTGTTATAGAAAATCTTTCTAATAATGATTTTAAATAAAATGTAGGGTTGGGTTTTAAAACAGCTGGCACCCCCGGCGGTTGCAAGAGCCCGACGGATGATGTCATCTAATAATGATGAATAATATTATTCAACAAACGCTTACAAAATCGTCAAAACATCTTTAGAAAAACATTTACTCAAAACTGTGAGTCCCGCGTGAAACATTTTTGTGAAACACAAGATAATCATAGTAGTCTGTATATATTGTGATTTATTTCATAATTATTTTTACAAATCTTAAACAAAATATACAATCTTTCACTAACAGTATGTACAAGTATACAAATGGAAAAAAATAAAATAGAAAGGAAGACCTCATAGGGCATCAAAAAATTTGTCCGCATCGCTGTCAGTGGGAAAAGTTGTTGGCTGGCAGCATTGCCACGTTAGATTCCTCTGGTTACGCAAAGAGTCGCTAGGATTCTTCATTAAAAAAAAAAACATGTTATTCTTTTTTTTAGTATCCCGCCCAATGTCTTCACTCTCATGTGGCCAGCTCCACATCCTAAGGAAGTTGGCACTGCTTCGACTGACGGCCTGCATGGAACGGTACTGTCCTTCGCACAAGTCTGGCTGGAACTGGGAGCTCCCTAAACTGATACGGAAGATCAAGACTCCAGATTATAAAGGTAAGTCTACTGAGAGTAATGTTGGTGAAGAAGATCCTTGCGGTATCTTATAAACTGCCTCGTTGGTCTTGTGGTCGTTGACGGCAATAGGCTCGCACCCTATTACATGATACTTAAACATACCTAATTGGCGATATTTGGTTGGATCGACACGTGAGGCTGTTATTACTTAGCCACGAGCTTCTAAAAAATAAAAAACCGGCCAAGTGCGAGTCGGACTCGCGCACGAAGGGTTGCGTACCGTTATCTATAAAAACGGCAATAAAATCACGTTTGTTGTATGCGAACCCCTTGATTATTTATTTTATTCTGTTTTTTAGTATTTGTTGTTATAGCGGCAACTGAAATACATCATCTGTGAAAATGTCAACTGTCTAACTATCACGGTTCATGAGATACAGCCTGGTGACAGACGGACGGACGGACGGACAGAGGAGCCTTTAGTAATTGGGTCCTGTTTTACCCTTTGGGTACGGAACCCTAACAAACAACATCCTATTTCGAATACTTAGTTTCCTTCCAATAAAGTTAAACCAATAATAATGGGCACAAAGCTATTAAAATGACAAAACAACGTCTTTCAAAGAAAAAGCGTTTTCCAACTAAAAGTTATTGGAAACCGAATAAAACCAATATGTTACAATATGACATTTAAAACTCCTAAATCATGAAAGCCGTTATTATCCTTACTCAAAGCCAAAACATACATTCTGAATTTCTTTTTAAAGTTACGAGCAAAATTGGACTCTAACTTAAACAAAGCAGGGATTATTTTCATTTGAAGATATACATTAAGCCGATGGCCGCCACCATCGTATCGAAATGTGTTGCTTTGCTAACATTTATATTAAGTTTATTCATCCCATGAATGTTAACCATTCCGGTTTCCCCATTTTACGTAAAATGTTTTCGGGAAAATGGGGTATGTTGGATGAAATGTAGTTATCATCCTGTTCACATAAGAGTCAGTAGAAAATACTCTTAAATAAGTACACCATACGAGCGTAGTTACCTACATAAATTACAGATATAAATGCAGTATTGTCTCTCCTTCTTACTTTAATCCATCCAAAGGTTGTCTGTAAAAGATCGCTTTTAGCGATAAGACCGCCCATTGTGTCACCCTATGTATAATTTTTCTAATTTATGTCTGTAATTTTTATGGTGTACATAATAAAGAGTATTCTATCTATCTATCTAAATGTAGTAATTTTACATAGGGCGACGACACAATGGGCAACATTCAATTACAGTTTACACTATGCGGTTCTTTAGAAAAGCCGGCCTTCATAAACGGATATTAAGTTTAGCTAATAGATTGTTGAATGTAATAAAATGCAATCAATGCTCATAAAATGTGCATGATGATCAAGATGACCGAAGAGAATAATCTAATGCGGACCATAAAGGTTCAAGTAATTTGATCAAAAACAATGGTTCAAACAGTTTGAAGAACAAATAGAAATTCGATAATTCATGCCATGCCATTTGACAATAAAATTCATTTTGATCAAATTTTCGAACACACATTCATGCCAATTTGATGAAACTGTCTGAACCAGCCTGTTTGATCAAATTATTTGAACGTCTATGGCCCGCATAATGAAAAAAATACTTTTTTTAAAACGCAAGTTTGTGTGCACGTGCAAATACTTAGTCGATAATCGTCAGTTTTTGTTTTAGTAGATAATAAAAAATATTTTTATTTTCTGTTCCAGATAAGACGGTGTTCGGTGTGCCCTTAACTGTATCTCTGCAAAGGACAGGGCATGCACTACCAAAACCAATACAATGTGCGCTGAGCTGGTTGAAAAACAACGCTTTGGATCAAGTAAGTTCTCCTTGCATTCGTGAATAGTCGGGATGGTCAGATCTTCTGTGAAGTCCAATAAAACTTGGTTATTATTGCAATATTTTGCCGGAAAATAATATAACCGATCTTCTTGGGATATCTATTTTGAATATTGGAGGGGCGGATAGGATGATAATGGATTTAAGGCGGTCACAAAACAAGGGTGGCCGTAGATCTTTCTACCCGACTGCGGCGAAGCCAAAAAAAGAGGGCGATGTAATCGACCAGTATGTATGTCTGTCCTTATGGTCCCTCGTAACTATTAAACGACTGAATCAATGTTGATGAATGATATTTAAAAGATTTTCTGAACTTCTGACTTTTATGCACATAATTTCAATTCCGAAATTATGGTTATTCGTCCGTTCTTCAAAAACATTAGTTTTTTCATGGCATCCATATTTTAATACTCTGTTTTACTACCTACATTTACTGATCTAACCTCTTTCTCCACCTTTCCAGATGGGCATCTTCAGAAAAGCCGGCGTCAAATCCAGGATAGCTAAACTCCGGACCACAGTCGAAGCTGCAGGGGCTTCAAACGCGAGCTTTGCCATAGAGAACATAAACACCATAGAGCCGAATCAGTCCAGCCTCAACTTTGATGGGGCACAGGCCCATGATGTGGCTGACATGGTGAAGCAATACTTTAGGGAGTTACCTGACGCGTTGCTGACGAATAAACTGAGTGAAACGTTCATTGCGATCTTTCAACGTAAGTTCCGAGTAACAAATTAAAAAAAAAAAAAAAAAAACTTAAATTAATATTAAAATATGACCAATAATATTTTTTTTTTTATATAAGTTACAACTATCCATAACTACATTAAAGTCTGTTTTTTAATCTATTAAACAAATTTGACAGGTGCAAATGTCTAACTCCAAATTGAAAAAAACAAATAACAATCACTTGAAATGTCAAATTAGTCTATGAAACAGACTTTAGAAATGTAGGTTCTTCAGTTTCTTCAATTTCTTGGATATTAAACAATCCCGTTTTGCGTCGGTGGTTAAAAATTTAGCCTAATTGTCGAACGACCCCTAACCCGTCTAATCAAAGTAATAATTGAAATAAAAAGAACATTTTACAATAATATCGTAATAAATTTCAGATGTTCCTGAACCATTGAGGCCGGATGCCGTGCAGTGTGCATTGCTACTGTTACCAGAAGAACATTTAGAAGCGTTGCATTCTCTACTCATATTTCTAGCAGACGTAAGTACCTATCCTACATAATTACCTATATTTTGAAAACACCATAAAATAGCAAGTTTTTGAATTACATTATGTGTGTGTCTGTGCAATGCAAGAATCGTAGAAAGGTGAAAAACCTTTAATGTTTTTTTTAACATGAACTCTGCAACTCGGATATCTTTTATTTGAAATTGGTATTGTTACCTAACGCTTCACAGGCTTATCCAGTCTGCAAGTCTGAACCTTTTGTCTTCCAATTTAGCACTCCAATCAAATGTACAAATTACTGCCGTAGGGACTGGCAATGAGCTCCATTAGGGCTCGTGTACATGGCACAGCCGTCGCGCTACCACCGCTCCGTCACCGCGCCGTCTGCGTTTGATTAATTAAAGTATTATAAAGCGCTTGCACTTTTGCAAGCAGTCGGTTACGGAATAAAAAAAACAGTAGCGGTGTGGCGGCGGCGCGGCGGCGGCGTCGAGTCCCCGAGCACTTCGGCTGACTCATTATACTAAATCTATGCTGCAGGTTGCTGAACATTCGGCTGTGAACCAAATGACGGCGTCAAACCTGGCAGTTTGCCTAGCTCCTACGTTGTTGAGGTTGCACCATGCACCTCCAACAACTGGTAGCACGAAGGAAGGGAATTCTAACAGGTACGTACCTACGTTAGGTTATTTTTTACCCTTCCAATAAAATTAAAATTAATAAACAGAGCGGGCTATGGCCGGAGTTTCTTTGACGGATAGAATCAGAAATTAAGTTATCCGGAAAAGAACCGGAGTTACCGACATAGCCTGCAGAGTAGGCAAACTCTAGTGGCAGTGGGCTGGCCATGTTTGTCGAAGGACCGATGGCTGGTGGAGCAGACGAGTCCTAGAGTAGAGACCGCGTATCGGCAAGCATAGTGTGGGACGCTCCCCAGAGTCGATGGATTTTAAGAAGGTAGCTGGGACAGACTGGAGGCGGAAGGCAGACGACGGTGTTGTGGCGCAGCTTGGGAGAGGCCTACGTCCAGCAGTGGACTGTGATAGGCTGAGTTGATTGATTGAATAAACAGAAGACTTCATAAAATATCAAGTTTATCAAAAATTACGTGACTATTTTGTGTTTTAACGGTCAAAAATTTTTATTTCAAATAGGCACATTAAAGGCGTTTTTGAACGTCAAAAACAAAGAAATAGAACTGATTCTAGTTGCCCCTTCAAAAAGGTTACTAAAGTATTAAAGTACTTACCTACTTTTCCTTCCTTTGGTACAAGACATCGTTCAAATCATAACTATAAAGTCATGAAAACCCTTCACACAATTAGCAGGCCAACGAATACCACCAATTCCATTTTTCTCTACAAACCCATTCTCACCCAAAATATTCCAATTCCAGAATGGTTATCGAGAGCGTAGCCGACCAGCGTCAGATCAGCGAGAGTCGCGCCGCGCATGCGTGTCTCTTACTCCTCATCCAGAAACATGACCAGCTGTTCCTGGCGCCGGCTGATATGCTGGCCAGGTGCAAGTTTAACTACTTCGAGGAGAGTGTGCCGGTAAGTCATTTGTTAGAATTAGAATTTAATTTATTTTTAAGAATGTAGTTTTACATAGTATGGTGTTATTATTTTTGTTAGTTCTTACATTCTACCACAAAATATATGGTGTTATTATGGTGTTATTATTATGGCATGGTATTATTATGGTGGTATATTGTTATTATTATTATTATGTTGTTATGGTGTATATTGACTTGTCGTTTTTGACTACCTAAGTACAAGTAAAAAGAATTGTAATTTCCAAATATGTCCAATAAGAATTAGTAGGTATTATAATATAATGTAATTAGGTAATCGGTAATTTAAAATGTCAAAATTAAGTCCATGTCATCTTGGATTTTTGCAATATTCGAAGTATTCGCGAATGTCATAAAAGCAGTTATCCAATAACCAACTGGTCAGCTTTTTCTTGACCATGGGGATGGGAAGTTCCGTAAATGAATCAGGCAACTTGTTGTACACCTGAATGGCATTAACGTATACATTCCTCCTAAATATTTGCAACATAATTGTTAAAAAGAGTTATCCATAACAAAACAAAAAAAATGTGATCAAATGAAAAAGATAATGAATGATAGTTGACAGTCAACACAAATTATGACGGATCCGTTATACAGCTCATGCCAGCGGAAGGGCAACTTGATCAAATTCCAATTCCTTATATAGATTTTTTATTCAAAATCAAAATCAAAATTCATTTATTCAAACTAGGCTGAGAATCAGCACTTTTCGAACATCAAAATTACATAAGACAGTCCCCCAAAACGCCCACCCTTCACCACTTCCTAGTCCAGCTTTAGCTGGGAAGAAGAAGTGGCGCAACAAACTCCCCAGTAGCACAGCTGTCTGTTCAGTTAGAGAAAAATTGATTCTATACAAAAGTTTACTAAATCATTTACATTACATACATAAAACTTAAATCTAATTATTAGCCATATGTCAGCTAGCACACGCCGATATACCAACCACAAAAAAATATGATAAAATAAAAAAAAAACGACATCTACTCAAGCAGAAATAAAAGTTAAACATAAATTACCTAAATAAAAGCCTCCAGGCACAAAGGGCGTTCCCGCTTACATATAGCTGTAACTGGAAGTTATAAATGATAAACTAGGACCATCGAAGTAAAATAAATAAAAAATTAATTACTGATATATTGATTATATAAATATAAAAGTTAATTACTTATATATTGATCGACACTAGCCAATTCCATTTCGACATCAAATAAGTAAATTACGCCGAATCGAATGATCGTAAAGGTTCTGAATCAGAGCTGGCTGGTAAACCCGGATAATGACACCGACGTAGTTAGGAGATAGGTTTGTTGTTTACGCTTTCACTAATACGGAAGTATGTAATAAAGACTTATACCTATTATTTCGAATTAATACGTAAGCGAGCATTATCCTGTTCGAAATGTAAACAATAAGGTAATCCGTGACGTCAGTATTTAATGGTCATCAGGAAAATCTCGACTTTACCTTACATGCTTATGCCCACGTCAAACATCGAATGATGTGGTTACTATGACCAAAAGAAAGTGGGATAAACTTACAGGATATTCCGGATCAATTCCGAGTAGTCACACAACGTCACAGTTGTAGAGGGATTGGCTCTGATGTCACTATCTTGACTAATTGAAGGAAATCATATCAACATTTTCTCATGAACTCTAATAGTAATATACATGCAACATTATGAAAGTATTAGAAAACTTATCCGTTCTGAAATTCCAGGTCGCGTTAGAGGAATTGGGTGCAGATTTCAACCAAGACTGGAAAGGTTTCCAGCAAGCCTGCATAAAAGCTTTACTGAAAGAAGCCAAAGAAAAGTAAGTTTTATTCTCTTTAACATAGTAACGAGTTTCCAAAATTCTTGAATATCTATAGTAGACTCTGAAATCATAATTCTCTTCAAAATCTACTACTACTCGTAAACTTGTACCTCATAGAGTCTAACTTTTTTCATGCTTTTTTAGAGTCTGTGGCCGATCAGGAAAGAGGTGAGACATCGGTGTTAGAGCGTATATCCACCTTATCATCGATTTTTAAAAGCATCTGTTCTTTTTTGAAAGATTTTATAATAGGATACATTCACTTTTTAGACAATCCAAAACTCTTTGCCAACAAAATGGTATTGGAAGTAATGACAACTTGTGTCTATATATAAAGTTTTATTTATTTAGGTTAGCCAACAATTGTTTTCACAATACCTACGTTTATAAGTGCAACAATTACTTAGCTACATGCATCATAGATGGTTTTACATAATATTACAAAGCCAAAAAGGATATTTACAATTAAGGTTTCATTCAATAATTTTTGGTAATTCATCCGTAACAATATCCCTTCGACTGAAAGCTGTCAAAATTAGTCTAGAAAAAGGTCTGACTTTCGGCCTAAGGGATAATAATAACAAAAAATGCATTCTTAATAATAACAAAAAGACAGTTAAAATCAATTAAGACAATTAAAATAAAATAACAGCTAAAAAAATAAGATATTTTCAATCAGATTTCACAGCAAAATTAGCAGAATGGGCTTTCAAAAACATTTGATCAATTCTGCATTTCATTGCTAGTCAAAAAACTTAGTTAATTCAAATCTGACAGAAAGCAGTTATCAGGGTCATCAGGAACCGGGTGTCAATAACACATAATTATATACATAAACGTGTAACAATTTTTACACGAGGCTAACTGTTGTTTCGGTTAAATATGTACACCTTTGTTATGCCAAGTGTGGGAATCATGAAATCAATTCAATTTGCATGTATCTGGATCTATAAGTTTTGTTATAAAAAATAAGATAATATAAGTAGATACATACTATGTTATTCGTAATTTGTTGTATAGGACAATGGGAAAGTATCAAAACAAATTATTACCTTTTTCTCTTCCTTAGACGTCATAAATTTTACGTAGTTCTGTTTAATTCCCTGACGAAGGTTTTTACCTAATATTTAATGACTATGAAAATTGTGTTAGTCATATCAGTCACTTGGATACTTTCGGGATACTTCGGCAAAGTTATTTCCCTTTTTTGGTAACTGCAAAGCCTAGAATTAACTAGGATAAACTTCACAAATTCCTTACATAAAATATAAATTACAGTAGCTACAACTATTTTAATGCCTCTCGGCAAACTTCGTGTTTCGTTGGCGATGACTGACGAGACACGAAGTTTGCCACATTATGAAAATAGTTGTACTTTGTAGAGGTCTAGCTTTTTCTTATGGGATATCAAATTGCACACTATCACTAAAGAACAGATGTTTTAAACCCAAATTTTCATTGAACACATGTCACTGCCATTTGTAGTCCTATCATGGCCACTTAGGTGTTTATCCGTAGTGTTTTCGTTAATTTTGATTAAATCTAAATGTTGCTTGTTATAATATAGGTGAACTTATTTTTAAACGAAGATTATTGGCTTTTGATTAAAATGACTAAGGATTGTTTTTAGCTAGAAATTGCAGTCGAAACGTGATGTATTAGAACATCATAACTAAAAAGCATTAGACTTGATGATTGGCTGTTTTACCTACTAATTCGATGTTTTTTATTTTATTACTTACAACAAAACACAAACCGGAATGGAGGAATATAATGGAGAATTATCAGTCACCAGAGCCTCAATAATTTAAATTTTACTAATACACAAAAATATTTGTTGCGTTTTCTATTTTTAATGGATGATACGCATGTTCCAGTGTTTAATTAGAGATTTTCAGGCTTTTTAATTCTCATCCAACCAGAGAATGGAACTTAACCCAGATTCTATAATTCCAGAACACGTGGATGGATGTCAGTGTCAGGGGCAGCGCCTCACGTGGAACTGTGTTGCAAGAAAGTCGGTGATGGACATCCGTTGAGGTTGTGGAGAGCTACTACAGATGTGGAGGCACCGCCTCAGGAGGTTATGCAAAGGTACTTGGAAAAATATTCTCTGGAGTTCCAGTTTGGAACTTTTTTTTTGGAAAAGCCTCTGGACATAATAACATGATGCGAAGAATTTAAAATAAGTTAATGGAATAAAGCGTAAAATAAAAATAAATATTATTTACATTCTAGGATACTCCGTGAGCGACACATATGGGACGATTCGTTAGTAAAATGGCGCATTGCTGAGAAGCTGGGCACTAACGCTGAGGTGTTCCAGTACGTCACAGCATCTAGCATCAATCTGCCGTCAAGAGATTATTGTGTTTTACGGTAAGCAAAGACATTTTTATAGAGGATCCATCTTCAGTACAGGTCATTCAAGACTTAGAGAATAAATCAAGACAAGACATTCTAAATGAAATATTTCACAAAATCATTTATTTTTCCTAAGGTTCTCTTTTCATGATTGCTCTAAGTATTCTTCCGAGCCTGACATTGCCTTTATTCTGCGGCAGGTCATGGCAGCAAGGTGGTGGTGGCGGCGGCTGGTGCGCCGTGGCCGAGACGTCGGTGGCGCACGGCGCGGCGCCCGGCGCGCACGGGCCCGCGCCGCCCGCGCCGCCCGCGCCGCCCGCGCCGCCCGCGCCGGCGCCCGGCCTGCCGGGGGACCCGCCGCTCGCCGCTCGCGGCGTCGTGCTCGCTTCCCGCTACCTCGCGCAGCCCGCCGGGAAGGGACGTAGCAGACTCGTGCATTTAGCTAGAGTTGATACTATGTAAGTGTTCATATTGAATTTCAAGAAAGTTCTTTAAAAACCTTGTTGCAACTTGGGAG
Organism: Lithophane ornitopus; assembly: GCA_948473465.1. Classification (NCBI taxonomy): domain Eukaryota; kingdom Metazoa; phylum Arthropoda; class Insecta; order Lepidoptera; family Noctuidae; genus Lithophane; species Lithophane ornitopus. The sequence continues at coordinate 11,373,783 of OX419634.1, forward strand.
AGGCATGTCGACAGCGGCGACAGGTTATTTGATACTCTTCTTCTCCTGAACTAAAAGTTGAAAAGGGAGAACATAAAATCAGATGTTTTCGATAGCATGTAAAACAAGATTAATACCGTCAGTAACGGCATAATAAGAGATCTTTTATTGTTCCAGGGGCCGAACGCCAGAATGGTACAACAAATGCTACGGACACATCTGCGCTCTATACCTCGCTAGAATCCGAGCTTCGTTCAAACATAACACGGAAGGTCCCGAGTCGAACGTATGATCCAAGCATTTCACTTAAGTTGGTACCATATTTGGAACCGACTTAAGTTGACGTATCAGACGTCAGTGTACATAGTTTTAAAATAAGTTGGAACTGGAATTATATAATGGAATAGATTGGCGTTTTTGCCAACGCTGTGTTGGTTACTGGTGTAACGTTAATTCTTCATATTGTCTGAAATGTTAAAGGTGGTAATTATATGGGATATTAATATATTATATGTAGATAATTATTATAATTATAACAAGAGCAATAGATTGTCAAACATATTTTTATTAGTGTCAGTAATGGAGATAGGTACCATGTCTGTGTAACAGATTGTTCTGTAATCTATAGCAATGATATTAGTAGGTACCTACTATTGGATTGACTTCTGATTACAATATTTATTGGTCATTGAGGAAATTATTGAGTTTAATATAATATTATGATACAATACAATTTTATATGTAAGTATTTGAAAATATGTGTCAAAAATGGAAAAACCATTTACATAGGCCCTCATTTTAAAGTAATTCTCTGACATATTTAATAAAATTAATAACCAATAAAATAAACAGAATTTTAGTATAGGTATAGTTTTCATAATACCTTTATCAAGTTATATATTTATATTATGTAGACGTGAATATTTGACCAAAATTATAATTAATATTATACGCAATATAAAACTGATCTGATATGGTCTTATAATTACGTAAAGACGTTTATTGCAATATTTAAAAATAAATTGAGAGCTTTTTCCATGTAAATAATTGAACAGAATCATAATAATTTCGGATAATTAAATATACTGCATAATAAATTAATGCATATTAGGTTTTTAAAATATTATTTACCTACCTCTATAAAACAAGTAATTCTAGATCCTTATCCCCAAGAGGGACCTACCAAAAAGCCTGATTTATTTGAAAAATTAGTTAGATATTATTAATTACCGAATAGTTAGATCTACCCCGTGGTGCATTGTAAATATAAGATAAAATCTAAATAAATTCATAAAACTCAATATTAAAGTATACCTAGTAAATAATATAAATATCAAGAAATCTCGTTGAATAATATTCGAATATAAAATTATTCTGTTTTACCATACCCTATGTAAAGTTATCGTTACATATCACTAGTCATATTATATAAATAAAAATAATAATCAAATATAAAACACATTTTAACCGTACCTGTCCTGTGTTCAGGAACATAGTATTAAATTATATTTAGGTACATTAATTATTCATATAATATTCAATTATGTAATAAAATAATGTAATTTTTGAACGTTGAGATGTATCAGAATGAAATAAATTGAATGTTCAATTGAATAATAATTGTTGTATGTGTATTGTAAAAAGTCTGATTGTAAATAGTTGCATTGTTAGCTTTGATAGGAAATGACCATCACAATTTTAATGTACTTAGCATAATTATTGTCTGAAGATGTGTTTCATATAATGCAGAAATTGTTAACCCCGCGGCCGTTCGCATCCGTAACATTAGAAGTAAATTTTAGAAAATGGGTAAGACATTGTTACTTCTATAAGGTAAAATAGTTATGGGTAAAAGTACCCAATATCTTCCTATATTTAATACGTCATTCAGTATTGGTATAAGTAAGATGACTAACATAGGACGTAGGATAGGGTTAACCCCTTTTTTCATAAACCCCTGCCCATCATACTAAACCACAGAGCATTTAATGAAACACAGCTTCATACAGAATTTTCCTGTATGGAAAATCAATTTTAAGCCAAATATCGCAAATTGAAGATATTAATTGCTTTTAAAATACCTAGATGTAACGATATTTTAATTATTATTAATCTGTAATCTCAATATTATAATGTTGTTAGTTACCTATGATTTCACAAATTGTTGGTGCAGTTATTCATATTAACTATTTTGGAGTGTGATGTCAATTCGAGAAACGGTTTGTTAATTCTCTATCGAGAAAGGGAAGTTTTAGCATAAGGCAAGATTGTATCTACTTTGGCTCGCGATTTTCTTTGAATTCCTTTCTAATAACGAGGGAGTCTACAGGTTCCAATTTCGTCAGACAGTTCTTACGTAATTGCATTGTATAGACAATAGATAAGTGTTAATTCTGTAAGGTGTTAAATAAAATATTGGAAAGAAAAATTCAACAATCAGTTTCTGGAATTTGCTCCACATTCAAAGAATATTTCGCTCCAATTTTGGCGAATGAAAGTTCAGTGTATTAGGTTAATTCAAATAAAAGCATCACATCATCAAAATGTAAATAAAGGCCAGTTACATGATAATCTCATAACGTACCAATTCCAAAAATAAAATATTTAAAATACTACCCTACTTAGTATCAGATAAAAATCATTTTTCATTCCGTATTTGAAATAGGAATTTCGATCACATTTTTCCATTCTGGAATTCCAGTTGTAGAGAAATGAAAATTGAAAATAAAAACAAATAGTCGTTCATTTCGATAGGAAAGATAGAATGAAAGTGTTTTCAGCCATTCCATAATGTATTATAATTATGTATTGTAAAACGAAACCAAATAATGACAAAAAAACAAAAGTCTGTCAAATAAAATGTGTTTTTAAGTTTCATCATAATACGCAGTCAGTTTTCAAAATAATTCAGCTTATTAAAGTACAAACTGAATTTTCTAGGAGCCTACTCATCTAAAATAATGCAATATTGCCAAACTTTTAACACATTTATTCGACAGACTATCATTTGATAAATTTGTATAGATTTCCACAATTTTACCAATATTGATGTTCAATTGTTCACAGTATTTTATCTGCACTGTCACACTCGGTTTTTAAAAGGCTAATCAACACAAAAACCAATTACACACTGTCACAGCAATTAACATAGGTACACTTCGAATCAAACTTAATGGCGGCTCGGAAGTGCGCTACTTGCTGCGCAGTACCCCACCCCTCACCCCCGCTGACCCATGAATTTGTTACTGCGCAGCGACTCGCCTCATGTTCAGAGCCGCCGTTAAGTTTGAATCGTGATTATGTTCTGCGATTGGACATTGGCTGACGAAAATGACAATGCAGCCTATAAAATCACTTGACAGAATTTTGACAGTTGGTACTTTTTTCTTTAGTCTTTCAAAAACCAGTTGTTAATCTATTTATTATGAGGTAAATATCTATGTCCCAGCAATTAACTGAAATATGTAACCATTTAATACTCCGTGTTTGATATAACATGTCATGTAAAATATAAACTAATGCATTGTGATTTATTCTTTATGAAAATATATGGACCATTGTATTGAATTTTTTTGAAGTTTTATTTTGCCTATGCACTTACAATATATTTTTTGCTTACCATTGTTTAGATGGCATAATTATAATTAATTATTATAATTAAGTAGAGATATCTTATAATTTATGGTAGGTATATCATATCATAATATTTTTACTTTGCTTGCCGCCAGTTTTAAGTAGGTTCCTAATGAGAATAATTCAAGAATGCAACTAAGTACCTACTTACTCACCTACCAACCTACCTATAGATAAAGTAAAAAGCATATACTTACTAGATAAGTAGACAGTAGGTACATAGCGTCTAAAGTGTAACATAATACCCTATGTATCTCCTAGATACTTAGTGTTGCATAGCTCAGCCAAAAAGGAGCTGTTTATTGAAATAGAACACAATTTCAGGACTTTAATTACCTAAATAGATACCTATATAATAACCCTAATACCTACCAAAAAACCCCATAAATGATGTTTAGCCTAAACATCTTCCAAACACGACAATTCTGTAAGGAGTTTGACATAAAACTGACAGTAGTCAGTAGATACGCGTTTAAAAAGTGTCTAAGTTTTTGTGGTTAGACCAGAGGTCTATGGTGCCTATCTCCTATTATCCTATTGTGGCTGTTGAAGTTACCAGTTACCTTAGTACCTACCGGCCAACAAAAACGTATTAATAATTTCTGTAGGTACTAAACCACATTACAAATATGCGTATCTAACTCATAAGGGACTTTACAATGAGTAAAAACATAGCTAGGTACTAAACAAAGCAGTAGGCCTTGTCGGTCTAGGTAGGTACCTAAAAATAACTAAATATTAGGATGGGCACATAATTGCATCCATAAACTTACTAAATAAACAATATGGCCATTATAACTTGAAGGATGTGAACATACGCGCATTCATCTTTCTGACTGACCGACCCCTTGACAATTCAAAAGTGCCTACTGTTTGAGTTTGAGAACTTTCGCGCATGATCTCTGACTCACACTCGCCTCGTGTCACTATAAGGAACCAATCAGCATAATTATGGCTCATAGTAAGTAGATGAAACTGCGACATATAGGTAAGTTCGCATAGTTCGTTAAAATGTATGGAACAGCCGATTTTTTTTTCGCGTTTTCTATTTTGTTCCCATAGTGAAAGTTTTTTATAATGATGAGTACAATGATCCCTTTAAGAGATTTCGTGTATGAAATGATACACCTTATAATCTAACTATCTAACTAATATTATAAACGCGAAAGTTTGTTAGTATGGATGGATGGATGTTTGTTACTCTTTCACGTAAAAACTACTGAATGGATTTAGATGAAATTTGGCAAACAGATAGTTTATAACACACAGGATCACAGCACATAGGATACTTTTCATCCCGATATTCCCACGGGATCGAGACTTACGCGGGTGAAACCGCGGGGCGCAGCTAGTATTATATATATCAAAACCCTTCTTTTTGCTTTACCGTATCGGGTAAAATGGCGCATTTTTAGTGATTAATAGGTAAAGTTATTCCAATCAAATAATCTACTTAATTTTCGTCATGACTACATGACACGATGCGCGCTGTCAGCTAGTCGACCAGCTGATCCAATTTATATTCTTTTCTGATCTTCTAAAGTCTGTTTTTTAATCTCGTAGACTAATTTGACACTTCAAGTGATTTTTGTTTGCTTTTTAATTTGGAGTTTGACATTTGCATCTGTCAAATTAGTCTACGAGATTAAAAACCTGACTATATTATTATATAAGAAATAGGTAGTGTTTATCTCATTCTACTTATCATCAACTTATAAATTACTTGCGGAGATTGCATTCATGCAGGTTTTAAAACAGAATACCTACCTAACACCCTTCAAAGTTATTGTGGTTACAACGTCCTACATGGTGTATATTTTTCCTAGAATACTCATATTTATAAAATAAAATATTTCTGCATAAAACCACATTACACTTAAATGTCTATCAGATATCTAGCCCATATTATTTACGGGACTTTTTCATAGCAGATGACCAGCTCTAAAAATTACAGAAAATAATGACGTACCTACCTACTTAGCAATAAAAAAACACCGTGATTGACATTTTGGGCTTTCTTACTGATCCTTTACACCACGCCCTGCAAGCACGTCCAAGATAATTGCATCATGCATCAGGGGCGTAGTTAGGTACAGAGGCCCCGAATGTACTCATGTATGCAAACATTTGTAAAATATTATCTAAAACCTCAAATTCATTTACTTCATTATGAATTTGAATAGGGATTCGTTTTTGATAAGGGGTTTACGTTGCATAAAGTACAGTACAGTTAGTGATACAGAACAAGTGTCTAAGTTTTTGTGGTAAGGGCCTAATGTTTACAGGCTTCAAGCTAGAATTTGGACCAACTGAAAATATGAAAATTAACGTAATTTATTTATGGCTTACAAAGGTATTCATTTAATAAAATCACACAGAAAATCTTAACTGTTTACATAACCTATCCAAGTGAGAGTGTTCTTTACTACTTCTAATCACAATAACAATTTAACCCATTATCCGAGTCAGAGTGCTCAAATCATCTAACTTCGCTCGCTCCTGCATTCTCTTAGTAAAATCACAATGGAAACATAACCTTCCAAGTCAGTAGTACTACGCTATTTTATTTGTAAACATTATTTCCTTTAAAACTTTGCTGCAGTCGAGTAAAACGGGCCCCCAACAAAATTTGATACAGCTGGCCCCTGTATGACTAGCTACGCCAGGTTGTCATGCAAACACCTTTCCATGAAGAATTTCTTCAACGTCAGTTAATTTAGAACAACAATAGTAAAGAGTATGAAAATGGGGTGGCTATTCACATTGCATCGCAAGATAAGTATAAAAAAAACTCTGCCGAAAAAATCGATTGAACCTGCCGCGAAAGGCGAGTAAAGTGTGGCATCTACTACCTACCTATATGTAACATTGCTTTCGCTCAAATAATTAGGCAGGTGCATGACTACCCTGCCAGGGTTGCGGAATAGTCCGAAAGGGATACCGGGACCCTGGCAACAGGCAACCGAAGGAACTGGGTTTTAGTCAGTAAGAGTCTGACACGCCCTACCGCTCCGCCCAGAGCGGGAGAAGTCATATGATGATTTCCCACACAAAAAAAAAAAAAAGGTGCATATCTACCTACGGCACCTACCATCAGTAGCCTGTAGTAGGTACCTATCTAGGTTATAATTTTATGAAACGGTATTTAAAAAAAAAAACGAAAAATCGTTCATAAAATGTCGCACTATTTTGAATTGTATCTAAGTATCAATAAACTATTTAAAATGTTTTCATTTTTTCAACAGGCCATCTTTATAAAAAATATCCCGCAAATTCTACTTGTGTTATACCAACTACGTTAAACCTTTAATGGGAAAGTAATTATTCACAGAATGTCGAATGAAAATTACCTACTGCAGTGTTTACTGTAAGACATTCAAAAAATTGCATCAGACTATAACAACCAATCAATGTACGGCTATTCTCTAGGAGAAAGGTGATTGGGCGGGGGAAATCCAGTTACCACAACAAAAATAAAAGATGAACGTCAAGTTTCTTTGCACGTAGAATCGAGAACAAAGTTTAAAATATTTAAATTTAATTAATGTACATATCCATTTAAAATTATTAACTACACCATTTCTGCGTCTTAATTTGTTAAATAATAAGACTAAAATCCTAAAAAAATACGAACTAAACTCACAATAAAATTCAATAACCTCAAATTCTTGTTTGACAGATGAAGCAACATCGTGTAACGAAACGCAAATACGCGCCCTAATTCGCTGTAAAGTACGAAACGAAAAATGTCTAATGTCAGTCCGCAATATAAAAGCGCAATGGATGGTCGTATAAAGTTAAAATAACATTTTTAGTGCTAGTTTATATTGCAAGTGCGTATACTAAATACCAACAATGAGACACATGTAGAATAACAAAAGTGGAGTTTTAAAAATCTGTGATAAGAGCACGCGACTCGGTCTTGCGCTTTCTAATTTTCTATTCTTTATTTGAATTCGCGAAGTGTTCTACGATTCTTATTTGTTTCTAAATTGAATTCTTAACATAAAACAAGGTTCAAAATCAATATGGATATGTCAGAAGATAGAATTAAAGTTATGGGAGCGAAAAAGGAAGCATTCTGGGTTTTTGGTTACGGTTCGCTGTGCTGGAACCCAGGGTTTGAGTACCAGCAGTCAATCACTGGGTACGTGAAGGGATTCTCGAGAAGATTCTGGCAAGGAAACACGACACACCGAGGGACCGATACGAAGGTAATTTTTGTATAAAATTTATGATATTGACACACACCTACCACCTTACATCATCCAAAACGAAGAAAGCATTTTAATTTCTGAAGCATACGATGACTTGACCCGAACGCTTGTTCGAATTTTGAAATTCCTAAACAAAATATAATTATTGTTGACTTACAACATAACAATGCTTACAACTTCACAAAGGTTGTACTAAAAAGATTCTAATTGGAATTCAACTGTGTTTTGATTTACCAGAGATTAATGAACCAAAATAATATATAATCAAGCAAGTGATTTTTCAGTGTTTTTATTTTAGTTGTTTTGAATATTTATAGTAAACAATTAATTTGTCTTTGGAAATAGGCCATTAAGCTAGACTAAAATTTTGGGTTGTTTTTCCAGTTACATACTTGCCACAATTATCTTTAATTGACTGCACAGATGGTTTAGTTTAGGTACTCAGCATGCATCTGAATAATTACCAAACTCATTTACTTACATTATTTTTGGTAATTGAAAATTCAATTCATGCAAACTAAATTGTCTATTTGTAACCTGGTAAGTATTCTAATTTCAAAATTAAACTGAGTAAATACTTTTTCCTCAATTCCTTGGAAGTTTTTCATTTTTCTAGCCAGCAGTACTCAATCATTTTTTTTTAAGCAGGTCTTGGTTAATATTTTAAAACTAGGTACGTAAGTAACAATTTTATTATCTGTATTTACGTCTTTGGCCTAATGATCCCATTTCTTATGATAATCTGATGTGATTGGGTCATGTCAATAAAGTTACCTACTGAAATTATTTAAACCTTAAATGATATAATTTGTGTAAGAGACTAACAAGGTAATTTTAATCATTTAATAGTATCCACAACTCGTATACTGTTTAAAAAAATAACATTGCATAGTTCAGTGTGCAGCCCTTAACGGCAACTTGTATTTGAAATATTATTCTGGAAGCAATCCCGGATTCAATATTTTTAAAGTTGAGGGCAAAATTGAATTAATACATTATTAATTTTATTTTAATAACTCATAATTGAAAATACATGTTTAGAATGAAACACTTATTGTTCATATGCTTTGGATATATGAAGAAACAAAAAATAAATATTTGTAAAATTCCAGTTAATTTTTCTGTATTGAGGAACAAAATAAAAATAAAAACAAGATAATGCAATGATAAAATATCATTCTAAAACATAAATGGAAATAATAATAAATACATAACTATAAATAGAATATCCAAACAATCAGGATAATTACCAAGCAAATTTAGTGCCACAATGAAATTTAATTGTACTTAAACCCATTACATATTTACTTAGCTCAATACTATCTATCCTGTAAACATTGAAACAATGATAAGTAATATCAACATAATCCAGTCTAGACATTGATAGCTAATTTATGGCTAGATTATCTCTTATTAACTTTGATGGAGTACATTTAAATGGCTAATTGTACTTACATAAAAGTTTAGTATCATTAAAAAATTTAAGAAAAATATTTTATTTTTCTTTCTTTCTAATATTCATGATAAGCTAAACTTTCGGATTCAAAGGACTTGCAAGTAACAAATTATCAATCGATCGGTTGGGTTAAGCTGCACCTGTAGATGGGGGACCATTATTTTTGAATCACTTACGTTTGTGACTCCTCTAAGCCTCCAGGTTGATAATAGAACATCGATGGCAGGCTCCCCAAAGCCTAAAAAGCTGTCTTACCCAAAGATATTGCCCAGAAGATGAGATGCGCAAATCAGATGGTAGTTGCTGTACCTATGTAAAATACTGACAATAAGCAGTTTCAGTAATATTTCAAGCAAACCCCAACAGAGTTGGGAATAAGCGTGCAGACGTTAGGGTATGTACTTGTAAAACCGCGTTTATAACAAGTGACAAAAAGCGAAATTCGCTTGCGGATTCTACGCGCCTACCAGAAAGCAAAAATGCACAAGAAAGTGTGTCAATGTACTAGTTTTGCTTTCATATTTCACATTAAACTGGACTCTAATTGCTCAGTGAACGAAAACGTAATAGGGGTCTGTCTGTTCCAAAGTTTGCGTAGATTGCATTATATACTGGAGAAGGGGGGGATAATAACATCGTGGGTGATAATGACCTTTCGGTAGATGCATTGTTGTCAGTCATTTTTGCTTAAGATTAATCTGTCTGCAAACTATTTGGGATTACATTTAATTACCACTACGAAGGATAGCATTGTGTAATAGATGAATGAAGCTGAGATGATGAATAAGATTCTTTGTTACATTAAACTGAATGAAGAAGCAAAATTGGTCCGCGACAAGCCCGGCTTTGTCCCGGGCTTGTCCTAAGTGCGCGTTATATTTCCATATAATTCCAAACTGTCCGTGGACAAATTTTCCATCGTCTGCTCAGCGGCTAACGCACACGTAGGTGAAAAATAGACTCAGAAATGGAGTAGGAGAAGTAGAGGCGTCATTTCTGTCCGGCGGACAATAAGTTCATGATCTGCTCAACGCTACTACTCTGTGTCAGCGCTTAGCGACAACGCCTACAGCCAAAGATTAAATCATAATGAACAATGATGGCCAAAGATACTCCCGAGCAATCAACGAATCAAATTCCTCGCCGGAATCGCTTTACGAATCCAATGGCCTCTAAATATGTAATGACACACGTCGAACTGGCGAAGATTCAAGGTGGATGCACTTTCACACGAGATGCGTTGGCGCATCGCGACTGACATTGTTCTGAGATTCACCAAAATAGCCAGGGTCGAGAGTATTTTTGAGATAAAAAAAGAAGGATGATTCCAAAAGAGTTACGAGTGTAAGGCTTGGCTTTGGCATCTTGTTCCTATTGTCTTTGGTATTTCGTTGTTGTACTTTTTTTTCCTGGGTGCGGCTAGCCTTTGGGTGAATCCTTCGTTACCAATTAGACTGTACCACACACAATGCTCTAAGAGAAAAAAGACAAAATAAAGTCACATACAGCTGGATCATTGCGCTAATAAATAAGCATAATGCAATCAAATCTTGCTAAACTGTAGTAATATCTGTTCGAGGCGTTGAATATTGAATTGTAAGCAGTAAGAATTAACAGCATTATGGCAATTTTTATGGGAAACAAAACCACAGATTATTCAATTTACAAGAATATCACAAGCCGTGTCATACAGTTGACAGCATTTCCCTGATTATCCTGTTAACAGTGACGTATTCATACATCCATTTCCTATTGAGAATTCCAAATGTTTTGATGACGTTCGTAGAGTTTGTGAGACTTTTGTTATGAACTTGCTGCGCTGACGCTGATGCGTTTATCAAGGTCGAGTTTCCTTTAATAAGGAATGTGATGAGTATTGTCATCGGCTGTTCATTTCTGGAGAGAGTGCCTAAGCAAGCAAGTGCATTCAGTGATGCCATCGTTACTTCATATGACACCGTTAGAATCATTTTGAATATTAACTTATTGGCCAAATAACATTGCAACATTTTGGTCGCTATCATTTTCATCATCTCTCAGTTTATCAGTATGATTGCTACTTAGTTATAATGAAACTTAAGATTGCAGTTTAGATAATATGTAGAGAGATAGATCCTAAGTTGACATGCGTAAAACACATGCAATAATATTTTTGTTTTGTTGTCCCCAAATATTTTACGTTCCAAGCGATAAGAGCAGGAAAACAAAAATAGTAAAAGTGAAATAATTTAATTGTTATGACCAGTAAAAAGAACAAAACAAAAATATATTTCGTAATATTATTCTGCAATACACATAATATATGTTTTGTTTTAAAGTATACTTAAGTAAAGATAATTATACTTACAAAAAAAACTACTTCACTCATGTAGGCAAGGCACTAAAAAGTGACGATCATGTAAATGCACTTCGATTCAATAGCTCATCAGCCATGACCTTCCTGGGCCGTGATGTTCCTTGCAGTTGAACTACTGCGGTTGCGGAAATAGGTATGTACTCTGGGCTGAACTGGCTGGAACTGAGTGAGGTCATTGTAAGTAAAAACATACGATTAAGTAGAATACGGCCGATATAACTTGGCAGCATAGAGATATAGGTATTGGCAGTTTCGAACTTCGGGCAGAGAGCTGCGTACCTATATAACATTTTTGAAGAACCAAATGGTGACATGGGGCGAGTGTCAATGAGAGAAAATGCGCGAAATTCGTAGTGCCTATGTTCTGACCTGCTAAGTGCGTAAACAGAATCATTATAACATCATTTATACTTTACCGAATCTAATCGAAGAAAATAATTCTCGTATAGTAATAACAACATGTTAAAACTACGACATTCATGATTCACCTTATGACTAGCAGACAGATTGTCTGCGAACACCGTAGTTTATGTTTAATTGACCCGCGCATCAGGGGCACCATTGATACGCGTAATTCAAAGTGCCATATCAAGATGAAACAGTAAACAATAATAAAATGCCCATTACGAAATAAAATATTTTTGTAAATATCTGGTCAGGCAAAATACAATAGACGTTGATATATTTAGTAACCTATTCCGCTTGACTATTCTTCAAGAGTCCGAAAAACCCTGTAAGAAATCGACACGTTTTTCACCTCTCAACGAGGCATCCTCAGGATGACGATTGACCAATTGCAAACCAGAACGCGACGTGTTACCACACCGACCGCTGGACGCAAAGAGGAATAGGTTACTAAATATATCAACGTCTATTGTATTTTATAATGGATTTCCGCAAGGTCACGCCTGAATCAATTAACTGGTCAGGCAATTTGATTACGAAGATAATCTTCATATAAGTATATAATTCTTCTGTACGTGTGTTTGGCACCTAACTCCTCCTAAACGGCTGGACCGATTTGGATGAAATTTTGTGTGTATGAGTGGGTGGAGTCCCTGGATGGTTTGAAAATACAATTGAACCCGGTAGGTGGCGCTGTTCGCGCAGGACAACGTCTGCCGGGTATGCTAGTTTTCTATAAATATGTTAGTATTTGTTTTTATTGCAATGTCATAGATAATTTAGAGGTTTAATCTAGAATTTTTCGTCCATCAGACAGTCCTATAGCGGACCCTAGACGATCATGCGGGATGACATGCATTTGTTACGTGAATTATCATGCTGCATGAGGGTCCATCATGCAAAGAACACAATGCACTAAATTCTATGCAATTGTTAATCAACTGTCAGCACGTAGTTTGCATGTCATTCGCATGAATCAATACATGCAAATACAATGGTCATGGCATGCATGACAGTATGTAACTTATGTCATGCCGCATGATCGTCTAGGGTTCGCTTATTATGTGATATTCTACTCACAGTTGTAATACCTATCCTCTTACACACTCAATAGTTAGTGTACCTACCCCCTAATGTGATAAATCAACTGAAAGTATTGGTTCAGCAAATAATGCTAAAACGTTTTCACTGTATGAGATTGATACCTACAGAGTTATCATTATTTATCATACTTCACATTAATTAATCGTCACCTTTTAAACCCAGATCGTACCAAAGTATTCGTTTTTTACCACTTTTAATTAGCTTCACCTATCTTGTTGTGTTGAACTCAAACCGAACCTAGATAAAGATGATTCCAAGGTGTTATTTTCCTTCTTATAAGCAACAAATAGATGTACATTCTACAGATTTTAGTCTGAACATGATACTATTCAAAGACTGGCCCATAAGCTACCATTTTGCAGCTATAATTTTGTAGTCGAATACATATCTGAGGGCCTAGACAAGTGACAATCGCTTCGAAAGCGTTTCGTATTTCTACAACGACTTTCAACAGGATTGACATAAGCTTTTCGATAGCTTATGTCAGTCCTATACATTTTTGCCTATTCCATCATCGTTATCGCTGATAGAATGTCACTTTGTCTAAGGCCACTGAGCGGCTACCGTGACATTTGACAGCAGATATGCTAGATGAAGTCAGAACTGAACTTAGCTGGAAAAGAACCGGAGCTACCGACATATTACCTTGCAGAGTAAGCAAGCTGAAGTGGCAAATGGGCTGGCCATGTATATGTTGTTAAAGGTCAGACGGGCGGTAAATTAGACGAGTCCTGGAGAGGAGAATGCGTATCAGCAAGCGTAGTGTGGGAAATTCCCACCTTAATGGACCGAGTACCAAGGGCTGGGACAGACTGATGCGGTAGGCGGACAGTGCACTGCGATAGGCTGAGTTGGGTGATGCTGATGACAAACTAGACCACGCTTGTAATATCCCAAGGGACTTGTACGCCCTATACCCTCAGGATATGGAAAAATGGGTCAAATAAAAGTTAATGAACAACAGTCTTGTGAAGATTCCTCCTTGCTTCGTGTTCCTATTTGCTAAGGATCGTAATACTTGTAATAATTCTCTGTAGGTACTTCATCATTTTCTCCCTAACGATCCTGTAGAAGATTATTATAGTTATCGTCCGATAAATAATGTGATCTTAAGTCAAGGACGATTAACTACTGAATAATTTCCGAACAAGTTAAGAAAAGTGGTAAAACATGTTCTGAAGTATTTAGCATGCCAACGGATCACGCTAGTTTATTTGCGTTAGATAAACTGCGTAATGATCACGTACCGATCACGCTCACCTATTTTCGTACTTTTGCGTGAAAACACACCCACGTGGCCGCTCATTTTGATTTCCGATTTTTACTTCTGTCTGTCTACTTCATCCGTTTCATAACAATGCGGAGTGTAGGTCTCCTTCCTGCTTGGAACTTCTGCATTTTAATCTTCCTTTCTGCTTTGACCATGATCTTATGGCCAGCTATGGGCCTCCATTCTAGCACTTTTCTACTCTATTGTCTCTGTCTGTCTGCATATAGATAGGTACATGCTGTTTTTACCGACCCTACTTTCTATAAATCTGAATCTCAAAAACTGGCTTTCCCGAAGAATCATACCTAAATGCTAATCACGTGATCGTTAATGTATCAAAAGTAGTAACCGCAAAAGAAATTTATAAATTAGAAAATACCGATACTGACCACATTTAAAATAACTTAATTGCGGTCAAAAACCAAACCACCTTGTTTTGTGTTTTTAATCTATGATCTCGTGACGCAACTAAAAAACATTTATTTGTTATAAAAAACAAGTATTTTACTCCAATAACAACGAAAGAACATGTTATTCAATGTTTTGATGATACGACAAAATACTCTCCTTATCTAATTTTTCATTTCATAAACAATGAGTTAACGAATCCATTTCTTTTTTTCACAGCCGGGCCGAGTCGCGACTCTCATAGAAGACAAGGAAGTGAGTATTATTTACTTTCATAATCACATATTATGATGTGCTTTTTATGTCAGTACCAACGTCATTCATGTTTTTACGAGAGAATCAACACTTGGACGCTAATAGTTTGACCCGTTTGCTGGATTCTATAAACAGGGTTCATTTCCAACAGTTTTTGGAAGAAACTAATCGAAATTTGTTTTTTTTTTTACTTTTCCGATTTTTTCGCACAGATGCACCAATCTTTAGTTGATAATGCACCTGGTTTCCATCTGCACAAGTCTCAATCCCGTGGGAATATCGGGATAAAAAGTATCCTATATTCCAGGTGACGACCTAAGTCATGGTCTACCCATGTGCCACATCTAAATCCGTTCATCCGTTTTAGTGAGAAAGTGTAACAAACACACTTTCGCTTTTCGATTATTGCTGCAAAATTACTTAATAAGCAAGAAATAAAAAATATTGACTGTATTAGGTATAGGACGAGGAACTATTAAAACTTAATCATCTAGCTAGAGCTTAGACAGCAACACAAAAAGTCATTGACTTTTTATGCATATAATCCCACCACTGTTTAATTTGACCCATTAACTGATCTCATTGTTATCAGCATTAACTTCCTCTTAAACACTGACCGTGAATGGGAAACGGTTATTTCGTTTCATTGTATTTGCTTGTGTCAGCAAAAAATACGGACTGTACATAGTTGTCAATTTGACATCCTTATTGAGTAGGTACTATACCTACTGAAGTAAGTTTACAGTGCAGGTGCAAACATGTAATAACTTAAGAGTTGTAATTGAAATATTAAAGTATTCATTTAATTTAAGGTAAAACCATGAATGTTGCTCATTAACCTACAATGAATTACGTACTTAGTCATGTTTAAGGCTGTTAACCTGAATTTATCGTCTATTATTAAACATTGGCTTAATTTCAAATCTGACATCGGTTCAGTAACCTATGACCTAATGAAACAGAAAACATTAAACAGACATATACAATGTTATCCCATGTAATCAATGAGAATAAAAGCCATATTCCCACAACAACACAAAAACATGAATACATTAATTAAATGAATTCATATCATCAATCTAAAACATTGAACAGGTCAACTGATAACCCAAAACGTCAAAACAAAAAGTATTATTACGTTACGTATTAACAGCGATAAAACACTCGTTAAGGAAACTGTAAATTATAATATAAATGCGAGAACTAAACACGTTAACGTTATCAACGTTACGTGCCATTTCAAAGAAGTTTTTCATAAATGCAATAATATAATCAATAAGGACAATGTAAACGGCAGTATTGCAGTTGATATTATAGTAAATGGAGGTTAATATACTGTAGAGCACGCGCCATAATTCAATGAACGATTTGCCTACACACGACAGGTGCGTTGCGTAGATAAATAAAGTACGCACTTGTTCTGTCGTCTTTGACACAAAGACAGACAGTAATTATAGACGATCACCGGTGTAACAGATGAGATTAGAAATAAAAGTGATATAGTATTGATAAAACCAACCACCACCACTGAAACCAATGATGGAATGAAAAGTCTATTCGCAATGGAAGTGTCCAAGAGTCCACCGCGACAGTCGTACAATTGTACATATGTCGTTAGTCAGATTAACAAAGGGATAAAAGAGATACTTCGACAAAGAATTGCTGCGTAGTTTTTTCATTAATGCCAATTCGATTTAACTTAAATTTTAAAGAAGAGACTGTAATTTGCATTATAATTAAAACATCTGTTGCTCAGACATGTGCTATGCAAATAAACAACGTTAATAAAACCAAGCACATTTTTCTTGTGCTATTTTTCATTTACTTATTCCTTTTATAAATACGACGCAAAATCTCTGATGCGTACTGTCCAGTTCAATCTAGTTCCTCTGTTTTTATTTTATTATTGTGCTAGATAGATAAACTTCCGTATATCCATTTTGTGATACTTTCTTCAAATCGTCACCATTTTCTAATGAGATATTTTTTTATTTGTCTTAGCATTTGAGTTTATAATTAGAACCATTCTGTAATCTTAACCTAATTTGAGAAAGTTTCTCACTCTTTCAACCTCGATTTATGCACGAGTCAAAATCTCGTAAAATTTTCTCATCAGCAGATTTGTTGCTGTTTACCTGGATACACACTTGTCCAGATGCAAAGTCTTATATTTTGTAAACATTACCATGTTTTCATCACATCTTTCCAAACTGTTCCACACAGTGTTCCAGTTAAAACCGAATTTAGGTCCAATCAAATGGTGAAATAGACCTTTCAAATTATTACTAATCTCAAGCAAATTGGCATTTTCGTTGCAACCACCATGGCCAATGGGTCTTAGATTAAATTTGAACCGATGATTTCGAAATGGTGCAGCGGCTTCTTTTGTTTCATTTGGGGACCTTCAATTACCGCTATCTTGGACAAGATCAAAGACTGATTAGTTCCTGTTATGTAGCGGTTCTTTTATTGCACGTAACCTAGTTTCATATTGGTTAATTAGAAATGAAATTATCTTATTAGTTAAGTAGCTTGTATTCTTTCGCTTACTTTCTTATAGCTTGGTTTATCTAGTTCTATACAATTCTACATACGTATCTTCTAGAAACTGATCTCGTCCTCAATTTTGTGATCTTCACTTATAAGCCTCTTAGTATTTGTGACTTGCCAAACGATATGACCGATAGTCGCATCCGCCGCTCGCCATCGGAATAATAATGACTTGTCATTATAATCATTTGATTATTATGGCAAGTAATTACATTATTTCATGAATACATCATTATTATTTTCAAAACGCATTCTTAAGCTAGGTCGCGCATTCTTAAGCTACGCATTCGCTAGGTTAGTGGAGAGATATGGAATCTGAAGTAAGATCAATTTTTATTAGATATGCATTTTAAGAACCTTATTGAGTTATGTTTATAAAGTCCGTGTAGTACATTACGTACCAGACTGGGCCTTGCTAATAGTCTCAACCTACCTTGTTGTTTCTTGCCAATCTTTTTGACACTGCAAGGGGTTGTAGCAACTTTTGCTACTGTAATCAATCAACCAATCAACGCAGCCCATCGCAGTCCACTGCTGGACATAGGCCTCTCCCAGGCTGTGCCACAACACCCTGTCCTCCGCCTTCCGCATCCAGGTTTTTCCAGCCACCTGCTTCTATAATGCTGTGTCATATTGTCTTTCCGACATTCATATTTTAGTACCTATCCAATCTCTTTATTACAAATACCAAGTAATGTTTTGTGACGTAATCAACAACTGTACTGTACCTTTCCTATCACGAAGGAAATCGAGCATCTCATAATTCTACCAAAAGAAGTCGTGCATCTCTCAACATTCGTTCATCACGTACGTGGGAGTTACAGCATCGCACCTAATTAGTAGAAATAATTGGGTTTGACGTTGACTGTATAACACATGGTCTGTGACGTAATCAGAAGCCTTTCTTTGGGCAGAAATCCCTACTGTCAGGCTATATGACGTCAATCTAATGTTGGTATGGGAGAAAAATGGTACTGTAAAAGGTGAAATTTATGTTTTTGGTCAAGTGCTTCTTTTCTTCACAATAACACTATCTTTATGACCTATTTTTAACCGACTTCTTCAAAAAGGAGGAGGTTCTCAATTCTCTTTTTGTATGTTGGTTACGCGATTACTCCGCTAATTATGAATCGATTTTGATAATTCTTTTTTGTATGGTAGGTCATGCTTCCGAGGTGGTCCCATATAAATTTTATTAACTTTGCTTGCATAGTTTTTGAGTTAGCTTCAATATTACGTATTTTACCCACATTGTTTATCTAGACGATGTATTCATTTACTCCTTCACTGTTATTTACTTCAGTTAGTGGTGTTCGAATTTGTGTGGGGTAGACACCACAAAAAAAAGTGAAAAATAAAAAAAAATTACAAAAAAAAAAAACCACTTCCAAAAAAAAAAACACTCATAACTGAAAAATAACTTTAATTTCGGAAGTCGGTGTCTTTGCTTTTCAATTTTCGTATTTTGCCACCGTCTTCAAGTGGAGGTCGGTTTTTTTTTTTTTGTAAAAAGTTTTTATCTGTAGAACTACTACGTGGTCAAGGTGGAATTCCTTACAATAACACTATATTATGACCTATTTTATTTATTTTGATTTTTATTGATTATGATGACCTATTTTCTGTAGAACTGCGTGGTCAAGGTCGAAATGTTCTGAGTAAAAGCTTCATACACGGAATATTCGAGTGATGTCGGGATATCGAGCTCAGGTTGGAATAACCTAGTGAGTTCCTTAAAAATTGACGTCACACTATTACCTCTTGGCCACGACATCACCGCTTGCGCGACCTGCGTCTTGCGTCTGCGACCGCTGCGAGAACAAATATTAGAAGTTATTTAGAGAGCGTGGCATGAATCGCCGCGGTGCGACTTGTGGAGAGGAGACTTTGCGTCTTGCGCCGCCCCGTGCCGCAAGACGCACTGCAAGATGCACCGCCCTATGTCGTGGCCCTGACCTTATTGGTAACCAAGTCAAGCCACACAGTTAAAAAGATTGCTTAAGGAAAATAGGCAGAAATGGATCGTCATAAAACTGCATAACTTCATCTCTTATCACTAGGTATTGTTGTACAGGAAAACCTTATCTCAATAAGAAATTACGTTCTGCTATACTAGTCGAATTTATTGATATTGCTAATGGTGTATTAAGAAATTTAAAAGTAAACAAATCATTTTCCTC
Source organism: Lithophane ornitopus (assembly GCA_948473465.1). Classification (NCBI taxonomy): domain Eukaryota; kingdom Metazoa; phylum Arthropoda; class Insecta; order Lepidoptera; family Noctuidae; genus Lithophane; species Lithophane ornitopus. The sequence goes on from OX419634.1 coordinate 11,393,596, forward strand.
AAGATTAATTACAGATTTTAATTGGTACACTGCCTAGTGATTGACAGTCATTGTTTTACTTTGAATTGATGTTTTGTAATTCGGTTATTATTTTATTAAATAAGCTCCCCAAAATCATCAGATTAATGTTTAGAATATACCAATTTTTGCATAGAAATTAATCTTCGGCATTTGCCAATGATTTCGGTAGAGCGAATTATTGTTAATACTCGAACATGGCGACTGGTTCTCCTTTTCCCCGAAAATGATTAGCATTACAGCTCTAATTTTCTTCCGTCTCTTTCTTGTTTCGCCTGTTATTAAAGTTTATCGTATCGTGGTCATTGACCAATTTCTTTATAACAAAATGGGTGCTGGGATTTGCATAAACAGATCAGATTTCAGTAAACATGGGAGGTCTAGTCTAGATTGTCAAGGTTCTTTCCATTTCAAGTTTGCTACGAAAAGACAGTGTTGACCATTTTTCCTTGACCCCTTGGCTTTGTCAACTCTAACAATAATTTCTTAACTTAGCAAATTCACGCGCAGTATGTACATGCTTCGTATTATTATCGACACGTGTCACATACTAACACGTGTCAGGTTTTATTATTAGATTAACGTTTAATATTACCAGTTTACTTGTATTACTGAAATAACTTCCGACACTCCTTTGAGTAGATATTTATTCATTCAATCTTCGTTCTACAGTGACGTTTCTGTAGAGATTTAAGAATAGATCGTCTATGTACGTCACGCATGCTTTTGACGCAATCTATTAGTGATTGGCTTTTGTTTACATGTCTGTTGTTGGTCGTGGGTTGTGTCAATGATTGATTGGATTCGGTGCTATCACTATACCAATATCACTATAGTTCCTAAAATTGGCTGGTACATTGTTGCTATTTCTCTCAAAACAAGCTCTTCTTAGCTTTATCTTTAAAGCAAATATTTGCAATATGGTCATTGCCATCATGTTAGTACGATGCACTCTGAATCTTGATCTTTAACAAACTTCAAGTAAAAAGTTTTCTTCTTTCTATTTGTCTCCACAAAGCTAATCCCACTTTCCCATTATAGAAAACACGTTTCCGAACCCACTAAATAATAAGGCAACATCAATTAAAGTACCTAATAACTCTAGTCGACCAATTTGGGTCAACCGATTCCCTGAAACCTATCAAACAAAGAAATGTTGGCTTCATGCCAATACAATAAAAACTCCTGTGGTCCAGAAATAAAATTCTATACACTTGTTCGGTATTGGACAAAGGACGGGGTTCTCGATGAACTCGACACGGTGCGAATTACGTCCGCCGATTTATAAATTGGCAGTCGTATGACACGACAGACACGTGATAAAGATAATGTCTTCGTGACTCGAGTTGTAATGACCTGGGAAAGTATGGACGGTCAGACGTACTGAGGCCTTATTGTGATGACGTTGATGTGTTGCAGAATTGGAGAAATTGATATTCGAAATGTCATATCAGAGTTTGTGTGACACGAAATATTGAAATCAAGATTCCAATCGATTTCAATATTTCCTTAAAGATATGGTGTTTTTAAACTGTTTCTTGTCTAGGTGTGAGGTTTCTATATTTTTTCTTATCTCGTGCAATCAAAGGCAATGATTTCTCCGATATAGGTCTGGGAGTGAATTGTAACCACCACCGGTCGTCCCGCCATCTTCGCCGAAGATTGTTACAAATCGGTCGGTTAATGTGATTATATTGGGTCTAGACAGAAACTGCTGCTGCTCGACTCGATTTTCCCCTTTCCTGTCGAACCTGTTGAAGTTATAGACAGTTATAATAATAGCCTATCTAGCAGGAGACCCTTTTGGAAGGGTTGAATTGAAACTGTGCGAAAAGTTTCGAAGAGCGATGATAAAGAAAATCGATATTAATTTTGAAATTCGAAAGAATTTGTTATTTTCGACATGTCTTGTGTCACAAACGAAAGGACATCGATAAGACGGGCAAAGACTGTGTCGAAATCAAAATATATGTTTGTTAGAACTCCCAAAAAAATTGCTAGAAATGACTTCGTGTTTCATACGGCTTCGGTCAACAGTCTCGAATTGGTGCAAGTTGAATGTAATTCAGAGAAATAAATCAAATGTTTGGTCTTGCCAACTTGTAAATTGACTCTAGTCGTATTCCTTGCACGTTGAAGACAAAAATTATACTTAGTACTATTAAAAAGAATCTGGAAAAGCAAACTCATGAAATTATCTGCAATTCAAGATTAACGACACCAGTGAAACTATAGTGAAGTAAACCAATCAGGTGCATACTCCAGTTTGTCTGGAGTATGAACCTGATTGGATTAATTCTGATACCCTCCTAACCTTCAGTATTGCAGTGTCACTTCTATACGTTATTCCTATGATAAGACTTTTGCTAAAGGTGAAGCAACTCGTAGCTCGTCTTTTGTTATTGGTTGAGCTTCTATGCTAGAAGATAATGTAGACTGTGTTTTTAACTCATGTGGAACTATGTGTCCCTCATTTTGCTAATCATCCTCATCTATCTAATAGACTATCCCGAAAAGATCTGAGATTATATTAGGGTTTAGGGTCTCCATATTATTATTCAGCCTTATGCGTATCTGCATCACCATCGTTAACAGCCCAGGTGATCTATTTCATGTACACTGTCGTAATTATCTTAAAGACATGTTTCATCAATAACATTGTGTTCCATAGGATTGGTACTTATTTATGATACTCTAATTTGGTGATTTGTGAGTTTATTCAGGCATCTTTTACACTTATAGGTATTGTCTATAAGTATGCCTAGTTATTTTAAATGATATTATTTGTCTGTTATTAATATTGTTCCGCGAATAGGTACCTACCTTTTCCAATATTTTCTATAATTGCAACTTGAAGAAATTCTACGCTTACATAAATATCCACTTCTATGCTTACATAAGTAAATTGTTTTAAACTAAAACAATTTGAGACGGACCTTGCAATAATAACATTAGTAACCGTGAACTTGGTAATTTATAACATTGCAGTATCAGCTTGGTTTCAAAATACCTATTGCAAAATTAGCGAAATGTCATGCGTTAGCGGTTGAATTACTTCATTTGCAAGTATTATTTTGTTTAGTGGCATTTCGGCTACTTCTATTGGCTGATAAAGTTTAGTGGACTCTTTTATACTTATTGCGTTCTATTTTATAATCGCCTATTTTATTAGTAGGACTGTTTTTTCTAAGTGGAGCTCGTGGCTATATATATAATAACAGCCGCTCGGGTCGATCCATCAGGTTAAGCTACGCTTGCCGGGGTTGGTCCGTGGATGGCTGACCATTTTCACATATCGAGACTCCTCCGTGCCTCGGAAAGCACGTTAAGCCGTTGGTCCCGGCTGTCATTTGTGGATCTTTGACAACTTTGACGTTACGAGTCGTCAGAAGCCCGAAAGTCTGACAACCAGTTTAACCAAGGGGTATCGTATTACCCAGTTACTGGGTTGTGGAGGTCAGATAGGCAGTCGCTCCATGTAAAATACTGGTATTCAGCTGCATCCGGTTAGACTGGAAGCCGACCGCAACATAGTTGGGAAAAGGCTAGGCAGATTGATTGACTGTTTTTCTAAGTTAGAAGTTATCTTTTGATATTGTAGTTTTACGAAATTTTCTGATCAAAATAAATATTAAATATAATATATAATGTTAAAAAGTTTGGAAATGACCTTGCCCACGTCCCTATTCGATTTGATCCATACTTCCAGGTACAGCCTGTATAACGTTGAGATAACAACACTATGACAATAGTCTAAGAGATTCCATAACATGTATTTATTATGAAACTAAAACAATTAAAAGGATTTCCCATTCATACATCAATAGTATTTGGTTTCATCAGTCATTATCGGATGAGACAGATCGCTAATTGTTTGAACAGTTCACAGTTCGATCGTCTGTTGTTATTATTGGAACAATAGTTTTGTTATCGGACTTTATCTCAACGAAGTTATACATTCTTTATTATAAGTATCTACATGTTTGTTTAGTCATTATTGTCGTAATCTCTACCTGTATGGGAAATGTATTGCCTCCACGTGTAGCGATACGGTGTACGTCCGATACACCCTGGACAGCTGAGTCACTGTCTTTTTGCTGTCTTTCTCTACTACATTGATGCTTAATGTTCGTAAGCCTCCACCCTTCATTCTCCTAATCTTGCCTTTGTCCAGTTCATTACAACGTTTTAAATTATGTAATGACAAATTAAATGAGAATAATTATACATTTAGGTATCCCATTTATCAATATTATTCAAATTTTATTTATGTTGTCTATCAGTCTTGGTCTTAACTCGGCTTCTCTAAATATTATTTCTTCTACTACCTAAAGTATCAGTAGATTAGTCTTAGTAGATATTGTATTTAGAATTTTAGATGAAGTATATAATTTTATATACTTCGCGTCCCATATCGTTAATCCCACTTATATTATGTGATGTGGAAGATGTTTGGATGTTTGTTACTCAAACACGGCTGAACGGATTTCGATAAAATTTTGCCCGCAGATAGACCCATGTCCTGAGTCCTTACTTACATCATCATCATCATCATCATTGGCAGCATTGTTCTATCCGCTGCTGAGTATATGCCTCCTACCTTTTGTGACATGCTTCCCTGGTCTGTTCAAGTCCCATCCATTTCTTCCCTGACTTACTAACCTAACACATATTTCCCCTAGGATGTAAGTGAAACCTCGGGAAAAACTAATTGCCTCATAAACGGCGATCCAAAAAGAAACTTGATAACAATTGATTTACTTAGCAGTTGCTATCTCCAAAATATACTTTATCAGTACTGTGTACAGACGGCCACGCGTTACATAAAAAGGTCGCTTTTGTCATAATAACAGGGTATCGGGTTATCATATAGCAGTCGTATTTTATCTTCTCGTGTGTATAATCCTTGTAATTCGCCTTCAGACATCGGCAATATTGATAAAAATATTTGATCCATTGACCATCAAATCTAACTTTAGCGCTATTGATTCTGTACGTATAGCCAGTTAGTAAAAACAACATAGTCAGAATGGGAATAGAAAGCTGCAATCAAACAATAAACACAGTATTCTTTCTTTTCCATTTGAGTTAACCTTTTTGTTCGATTTAAAATATACTCGAATATCGGTGAAGACTAATGAGAGATCGATCGATCTAGCACGGTGATCGATACCTGCTGGTTTTCAATATAAAAAAGGCCTTTGCTCTGCGTCTGGAGCATAATAAATCTAACTTGAATGAATGACAATCTGGAACAGAAAATGGTTTCCCATTCTATCATTGATCTTTCAGAAAAACTCGTTCAGTAATTTTTTCACTGTTGTCATTATTAAACAAACAATTTAAAACAAGGCAAACTAAACGTAAAAAACCGTTTTACACTTTCATCGGTAAATAAAATATCAGCAAAATCATAACAACATAACAATGTTCTGTTTTAAATAAATAACAAAATACCTAGTGCATAAATAATAAAATACCTAGTGAATAAATACTTATTGTTAAAAAAAATATGTAACAAGTAAAGCACTTTAAAATGTCCGGCAATAAACGAGCATGCAACTTCGGGAATTTGTTGAATGTTGTCAGGCGTCGCCATTTGTAATACTGCCATTTGTATATGCTGCATACTTTGTAGGTGTTTAGAACATTATCTATTTCAGTTTCACTCTTTACTACACACAGGAAGTGTTTCATATTTACTCGATGTTAGCTCAAACATCAAAGACGATGACTAAAATAATATTTACTATCAGTTGTATTGCTAGTGTTTGTGTCCTATGATATTTGGTATATCCATAGACTACTGTTGCCAGCGGTTTCAGTTACAAACGAATTGATTGCCAAAATCTTCCTGTGTGTTTCTTTGGATTTCAAATAAGATCATTCTTCTTGGATACCAAAATGTCATCACTAAGTATTTCTCCTCCGTAAGCCTATTTGTCTTCATCAGCGAATTATCAGTATAAAATTTATAATATCAAACTCCATTATAAAACCAAATGGATATCGTTATCTACTACGGAAGTTAGTTAAAATATAGGCTAATTAAACACAAAATTTCAAGACAATAAATTATAGATGGAGGTGATTAAAGAACACACGGCCCCCGGACTTCATATGTTTGTTCAAATAATTTCAGCAAATATTTGCCACGTGCACACTCGCCGATGTTTGTATTATTAACGGCTCAACCTTGACCTATTTCGGGGTCAGAAACACAGCGAATAACCGAAAATTTTATAGATTAAAGATAAAAATAAAAATCTGGTTTAAAAATTCGCGGATCTAAAAATATGATTTTCCCTTTGGCTATCGTTCAAAATTGAGAAACCCATTTGGAAATTAATGCCAAATACCACGTTTTGTTCAAATGTTCAATATTACTGTCAGTGTTAGTAAGCGTCCAGAGATGGCGGTAGCTGATGGGGGTAATCTTTTAATCGTCGCATTAATGCTATCTACTATGCGTGTGCGCACTTGACCCTGGTGATGAGCAGACAACACTATTATGTTTGTTTTATGTAATAAAGGATCACTTACCTACGAATTTGTACAGTAGATACACAAATAGGCCATGAGAGGCTCAAGAACTTAGAATTCACAACAAAAAAAAATGTGATTACAAATTCGGTGCATACGCACGATACGATACAAAAATGAATATCTTATTAAAAAAATAGATAAGATTCAGACACAACTTTCAGTCAATGCTGATAAAGAGACAGATACAACATGTGCATATTAAGATTAGGTCCAGATAAAAAGTATCTAACAATAATTATTGACAGCTAACATTTTTACATAAGACTTACTTTAGTATTTACCAAAAAATTAAAGTAATAAGAACTAACACCCAACTACGACAACAAAGGCAATCAACTTAAAAGATATAAACAAGACACCACAGACAGGCAAATAAAAAATCCGGAGTCACACGTGTGTCGCCCGCGATTTCGCGTCTGTTTGCACGAGCCTTAAATCGAACAGATTACGAATCGTAGTCACAGAGTCGTTTAGAAGATATGAGGGAACAGGGAACAGATGAACATACATGCATACATGCTGGGCAAAATCATAACCCTCCTTTTTGCTTCGCCGTAGTCGGGTAAAAATAACCATCAAGGTGGTAAAGACATAAGGACTTATAGAATCAAAAGTGGTCCAAACTACATAATTATATCACAAATTATAAATTTAAGTCGCTTTTCGAGACTGTCTGTGTCATCTTCAACTTAGATTTAGCACAGAATCCTCAATGTTTTGACAACAGTAGATCACACAGGGGCAGGTCACTAGTTTCATAAGTGCGATAGAATCGGATAGATGAAAGTGAACGCGAAAGCAAATGACTGATACATATGCATCTCTTATCAAACATGCGAATGAAGCGTGGGACACGCACTCGCACATGTTCGGCTCATTAACTATTAATTAGCATATCATTAAGTTGATATAACGTGATTTGTTATGGCAACCGTTTTCATGATAAATGGAAATGTTTTTTTTTTTTCTATCTGACTTTTTATCTTTTGCTTGGCTCCTTATGGTCGTAGCGTGATGTTAAATAGCCTTCCTCAAGAATTGGGCTATCAAATGCAAAAATAATGCAATTTTTCAAATCGGACTAGCAGTTTGAGACATTAGCGTGTTCAAAAAAACACAAAATCTTCAGCTTTATTGTTAGTGTAGAATGTAGATATGATGTTTTTTCGTCTATGTTTGTGGTCAAGCAGTTTTGGTGTCTGCTAATTAAAAGATTCTAAACTTGTACATCTTGTAATCTTTACGTGACTTTGCTACTAAGTCGTTAATTGTGACAAAAACAGTTTTGTAATCATTTCGAGACTTTCAAGTTATCACATAAGAATTCCGTCAATCTTCATCACGGATTCATTTAAAATTCGGCCATAAAATAAGTCCTTGATAGACCAATAAAATAAAACTTGTTTTCATACAACCATTATTTTCTTAAACCTCCAATAATCACGTTTGAATCAGTTATCCATTTCGTCTATATGGAATCGCGAGAGTTGTGATATATTCTGGCGTAACTTGACTTTGAGGCAAACAATTACTTTTGTTTGCGGATTGAGTCAAACAAATTAATTACAATAGTCCGATATCTGGTCATTACCCTGTTTTAATTACATAAAATAACAGTCTATGCCACCATTTTTGTTTTCACGATTGTCGATATTAAATCAACCAGTCTTACCAAGAGGTATCGTATTATCCAGTTACTGGGTTGTGGAGGTCAGATAGGCAGTCGCTCCATGTAAAATATTGGTATTCAGCTGCATCCGGTTAGACTGGAAGCCGACCCCAAGATAGTTGGGAAAGGGCTAGGTAGATTCTTTGATTGTTGAGCAATCTTACATCTTTACCAAATATAGACGTTGCTACTGCAGGTGTGGATCCTAAGGATTTGTGTAAATTTTCAGCTCTTAAGATAAAAGGAATTAATGTCAAATGTTATTTTCAGAAGAAATTGTAACCAATTGGAGAAATTATCCACGAAAATATAAAATATTATCAATACTAATGTTTATCTTTCATTTGTTCCAGGGCATCACTTGGGGCAAAGCGTTCCTGATCTCAGCGGACAACAACGCAGCTTTACCTTACCTTTCAACCAGGGAATGCCAACTTGGTGGTTACAGAACACACACAGTAAACTTCCACCCGCGCCCCATTTTATTCTCCTCTTCATCAAGCTTCGCTCCTAGTACCTTAGAAAAGAAAAACGCTCTTCTGTACATCGCTGTCCCAGAAAACAGGCATTGGTTGGGAGCAGCCCCATTACCAGATATAGCTAAGCAAATCCTAGAATGCCAAGGACAGTCTGGTCCAAACGCAGAATACCTTTTAAGATTAGCAGACTTTATGAGAGACGAAATCCCTGAAGCTTTGGACGAACACCTCTTTTCATTGGAAAGGTTGGTTAGGAAATTCGCTTCTGACATGAAGATTTGCTTGAGAACTTTGATGGGAGAAGAGGCACAGGAAGAGCAGAAGGCAGAAGTGAAAGCGGTCGTGCCTAGTTTCCAGTTTGCGTCGAGAGTACCAGAGAAGAAATTGCGTTGTGTCAATATGTGATATGAATTTGAAAGGCCATGGTCAGTCTGGATAGATATAAGAAAGCATATTTGTCGTTGTTGAAATGTTTGACTGAGGTGAATAGTTGTGACCATTATTTGGTATAAATTACTCGAAAACGTGCAGCCGTTTTCATGTTTTGCAAGTAGCAACCCAATCGGCCTAACTCTGAGCTTTTATTATAATACTCTTAATTGCTATGAATAGGTATATCACAGAAAAGCTGTAATTTGACATTCTAAATGTTATATCAAAAGTTTGATTATATTTTACTTTTGACGGCACCCGCTTAAATGGCACCTGAGGTATTCCACATAAGGCACCTATCAATATTTTTCGCAGGTGCCATTAGTGGAATAATTTGACTACTTATATTAATTGACATATTTAAATTAACTAAGATCGTCATAACTATTTGTCTTATTCTAATAACCAAATCGGGTATTAGGTAGGTAGCAATGAAATTAACATTTTGCATGTGATATTATAAATCGTTTTCGCAAAAAGTATAAAATTTTGCAAAGAAATATTAAAATGGTTAAAAACCTGTGGAAAAAGAAGCATTTTCCGCTTATTTAATTGAAAACTTGGCTGCTTCAGTAGTTAGTATAATATATTTTGTAAAAATAAACAGTTCCATTTTTATTTCACTTTGCAACATTTATTTATTTGAACGAAAATGTTATGTTAGTTTTTTGTTTACAATGACATAGAAGTTTATATAGACGACAAATAGTGATTAGATGATGCTGCGTTGCCATTGTTTTCTGCGACAATACACTGTCAGGGGACTGTATGACATGAGTCCATGTCAAAACAAATGTGCGGATGTAGCTATTTATATAATTATAGACTTCTAAACCGAAGCCAATATTTTTCTAGACAATCTATTTATTTTTTCTGCATTTTTTAACATAGTAGAGCGCTGGCCGTTAATGTTGAAAATACAGTCTTTAGATGAGAAAATTGATAAAACATTTATCGATCGAATAATGAAATCGAATCCTGACATAAGATTTTTTTTTTATTGCTTGACATATTTTTAATATTATATTAATAACGCCTTGCCTAACGCGGCACGTATTCACGAATCAAGTTTGAATGACGTAAGTCATTGCAATGTAACTCTTACCTCATTGTAATAAATTAGAATGATGCTCGTGAGTTTGATAAAACTTCGGCAATCATTCTTATTTATATTTAAGAACCTTACCTTACCTAGATAAGAGTTACATTGCAATGAGTTACTGGTTTTACGTCGACAGTGAATTACCTTTATACAATTTTAATTGTTTCTAGAAAAATATTAATTTACATTCTTGTTTGTCATTCAATATAGATTTGGCAGCATAAATAATTGGTAATTACTTTACTGTGCCTACTTGTATAGCTCGTTTAATACTTATAATATTTTAATAATAAAATTATGTAACTAACAACTATTCTTTTATCTTTATTTCGTTAGAACATTTAAAAAACAACGCACAAACAAAAACAAAACCAAATAAATAATTGTAATAAATAAGTATTATCTACGAATCTAGATTATTTAAGTTAATTTTTGTGATTAATTTAATTATTAAAAAGAAATCGTTTTGTATAATTTTTAAGTGAACATTATTTTAAGTTACCGTCAATGTTGATGTTATTTAAAATGAATTTTGTTTTAACTAAAAATGTTTAATTTCGCTAGAATCCTAAAGACTATTGTGATAGGTAAAAAATGAAATTTTTAAAACAATTTATTTTGTAATTCAAACAAAAATTGTGAACGTTCAATTAGCATAATTTTTGTATGAACATTTGTATGTTAATTTAAGGCGATGCCATTATGTACTGACAAAATAAAATGATGTATGACTAAAACAACATCTTTAATTTCAATTTTAACCCTTAAAATTCATAGAATTTCTAGGTACTAGTAATTTCAGCTAATCAGCCAAAGTTGTTCTGAAACAAACGGATTAATTCTCCAGTCTGAAAGGTGACTGTGAATTCGGATTAGTGTAATCATAAGTTGCGTCCTAAAATGGAATATTGTTATTACAAAATAGTCAAAATCAATACTAAAACAGAGCGGCGAACTTTACGTGTTCCGTACCTAAAATCCATTTATGTTTTTTTGGCAAAGATATCTTTGCCACATAAAAAATCTGTGCAACACAGTATTAGAGCTTCTAATAACATTTTGCAAAATTCATTTGCCGAATGAACTCACAACAGTGGTAGGTAATGTTTACCTTGCTTCATGCAATATGAATCCAACTGAATTGACAAAGGTCACGGTCGAGGTCACAAATAGTCATCCATGGAATCTATAGACAACATCCGGGGGTGTGACACAAGGGGGGGATGCAATTTTCATTATTTTTTACATAGGACGTCTAGTTTTGAAGATATTGGTGAAAAACTCAAAAAGTTATTCATTTTAATTTCGGACGCAACTTATGATTACACTTGTCTGAATTGATAGTTGTTCGGGTCGTGTTTAAACTGGTAATTTCAGCCAATCTTTGCCATTTAACAAATCTGTGCAAAAGTATAAGAGCTTCTAATAACATTTTGCAAAATTCTTTTGCCGAATGAACCTACAACAGTGGTAGGTAATGTTAACCTGGGTTCATGCAATGTAAATCCAACTGTGAATTGACAAAGGTCACGGTCGAGGTCACAAATGGTCATCCATGGAATCTGTAGACAACATCCCGGGGGGTATAATACAAGGGGGGGATGCAATTTTCATTATTTTTTACCTAGGACGTCTAGTTTTTGAGATATTGGTGAAAAACTCAAAAAGGTATTCATTTTAATTTCACACAAGGGGGGGATGCAATTTTCATTATTTTTTACCTAGGACGTCTAGTTTTGGAGATATTGGCGAAAAACTCAAAAAGGTATTCATTTTAATTTCGGACGCAACTTACGATTACACTTGTCTGAATGGGTAGTTGTTCGGGTCGTGTTTAAACTGGTAATTTCAGCCAATCAGCCAATCTTTGCTACTTAACAAATCTGTGCAACATTATAAGAGCTTCTAATAGCATTTTGCAAAATTCATTTGCCGAATGAACTCACAACACAGTGGTAGATAATGTTAACCTGGCTTCATGCAACAGTGTTTTGACAAAGGTCACGGTCGAGGTCACAAATAGTCATACATGGAATCTGTAGACAACATCCCGGGGGGTGGGGGCATGAAATTTTCATTACTTTTTACCTAGGACGTCTAGTTTTTGAGTTATTGGCGAAAAACTCAAAAAGGAATTCAATCGAAAACCTTTCTTGAAGCGCGATTTTTTGGGAATTGTAGCCCATCCCCATTTTATAGTACCTACATATAAACTAAACATAGGTGATGATATAAATAGCAGTCAGTCATTTACGCGTGTGATGCAGAAAACATTTTTTTCAGGCGCCAGTATCTGGAAGCTTAGTGCTGCCCTCTATTAGTAGCTGTATTAACTAATACAAAGTGAACTCTAATGCGTATCTTACAAGTACATGTATATTTACAATAGATGGCGTTGTTCTATAAAATAAGACTTTAGTAGGTACGTCCTAAGGACTAGTATTATGAGGAATATAATTTCGTAGAAGAAAAAACAATTAGGAATATTTTGCGAATATTCGGGCTTTAATTTGTTAGAGAAATCAGGTATGATATTGGGCAGTTTAGAAAAAATACAGAAAATACATTCGCACTATAAATCTTTATTTCATTATAATTCTTACAACTTCGTTTTGACCCACACATAAACCATCAAATATACATACAAGGAGCGCCAAATATTAGTACAAAAATATTCAATTATTTTATTTAAGGCACATCAACATTCAATTAATTGATTAAGTATAATTAAATGGATTCAATTAAATTATAAATACCAATAACGGTGATGTCATTCATAAAATTATTAGCAGCTATATATATTTATAATAATTATAATTTTCCCATTTCAAATAACAAAAACATTACGGCTTCCATTAATAAAAAAAAAAAATTGACAACTATCAACTCATTCTTTCAAACTTAATTACTTGTCTCATTACATAAAAATGAGTAGAAAATTCCTACCTACTATTTACAAAATAATCTCATAATAATTTCTCGCTAATGGTTACACATTTTTAATTAATAAAATGATAGCATAATTAAGTACGATAAACATTTGGTGGTGAAATGCATCCTCCGCACAGACATACAAAAACTTGTCTGTGGTCCGTTAAAACTAAAAATTGGATTGGGAAATTCCCATAGACTTCAAAAACTGTGGACTTACTAGGAAATATTCCTAAACTATTTTTAAATACTACGATGTGTAGTCTGTCAGAAATACCTAACTCAATGTAACAGCCATAATATATTGTGATAAATCTAAAATACTTTAAAAAAATCCTAATAGAAATATTAATAAAAATATCGTTTCGATAGATTATTATTTTTACTCAAAAATAGTGTGTCATGTAACATCCCTCTTTATAAAAAAAAACCTCTAAAACTTCACAATAATATTTTATAATACAAAAAAAAACACAAACTTTGGTACTAGGATATTTACATTTGACCCCAAAGGGAACTAATTATTTCTATAAATATTTACACGAAATATTATGCAATACTTTGTTTCGCATTTTGTGTAAAACCTATACCTAAATAAATATCTAAACTAATTAATATAGTAATATCTTAAAATTAAATATAAAATGACACGAACAGTATACGGTACCTACTATTCTGACTTTCGAGTATCGTCAAATTCGTCTACAGGGTGCAGATTTTGTTCAAACTTGCACTAATCCTTGTGCTTTAAGTCGTATCTGATTTACATTAAAAAAATCAGATTAAAACACTAGTTCGTTTATCTCTACTTGTTTCGTAAAGAGCCTCATGATTTGTTTTGAATGTGGCATGCAATGGTGGATTTTTTAGTACCGCAACAGTTCGTACACATAAATAATGTTGCACGTCATGTCCAAAATGGACCAAAAGGACCAGACATTTCTGGTCCCCTGGTACTTTTACAACTAGGAATCTCAAATTCATTGTAAAATCTACCTATATTTTATCAAATACAAAACGATTCTCATTGGTGGGTTCAATATTAAGTTCAACTATTCATTGGGTATCAAACAGTTGTGTTCTTGTCCGAGAAATACTCCTTCCTTCATCTTCCTCCCACAGGTTTCGAGTAAGAACCATACCCAGTCTAACCGACCAGTTACCGGCAAATGTAATAACTTGGTACCTAGAGGAGGAGCTCGTGGCAAAGTATAACAGCCGCACGGGTCGATCCATCTTAAGCTACGCTTGCCGGATATGGTTCGTGGATGGGTGACCATCTTTACAATAGACTCCTCCGTGCTTCGGAAAGCACGTTAAGCCGTTAGTTCCGTCTGTCATTCGTGAATCTTTGACATTCGTCACGGGTCGTCAGAAGCCCGAAAGTCTGACAACCAGTCTTACCAAGGGGTATCGTATTACCCAGTTCCTGGTTTGTGGAGGTCAGATAGGCAGTCGCTCCATGTAAAATACTGATATTCAGCGGCATCCGGTTAGACTGGAAGCCGACCCCAATATAGTTGGGAAAAGGCTAGGCTGATTGATTGGTACTTGGGACCTTTAATAGGTACCACCAGTTTATCTATAGCTCAGGTCCTACTTATCTAATCAATCGACAATATTACCAGTACAGTATATGTCCCTGTGGACTGAATGGCTATTTATTTCCAATTTATAAGGCATTCTAGAATAGAATTGCCGCCTATAATGACGTCACGAATTGGAACACTCCATCAACCAATACTTTACAAAATATCTTCTACATTTACACTTACGCGTAACTAATACTGTTCACCTTTGCTACATTCAAAATTGTCACATTTCAAGTCTACTTGATGAAGGGAAAGTCACTGTCACTCTCGTCTCCTGAGCCATCGTAGCTCGAAGGTGGGGTGTCCAGCTGTGGTAGACCGAGGTCTAGGTACTCCTGGTTAGCGGTGACTGTGAGGATCTTGTCCAGGTCTTCTACCAGTTCTGTGAAGGAGGGCCTGTCTCCCGGTGAGAAGGACCAGCACTCGCGCATCAGCATGTATCTGGGGAGAAGATAATTAGTTCGTTAGATCTATATACGCAAAGTACATCTGATTAAAGAAAGTTGGTAATAAAAAGGTTAAGAAGTCTGTCAATTAGGCAACTCTTTAATTTGTACGTATTCTATTGGTTCAAACTATTATCTATGGTTGAAGAATTGCCCCTAGTTCACTGCTATTTAAAATGTTGCCATGTTATGACAACAAAAATACATTCAATATTCCGTCTGCCCAATTACGGTGTTTTTTGACACCGTAATGAAATTACTACGGTAGACGGTGAATCAATGCTGAATATGGTGTTTCTACCGTAATTACGGTGCAGTTGGCAACGCTGGATCTATTACATGTTTCCGGATGACAGCGATGCGGACGAATACTTCGACGCCTAAGTGTCCTTTTGTTTTTATATTTATTGGTAAGTATAGTTAGTTAGTCCTTTTAGTTTTTTAGATAATTTAGTATAATAAGTTACCCTATGTATATATTTTATCATAATTAATAAAAATTGACCGCTTACATGTTTTTATAAATAATTACTTAATTGAGTAGAGTTTATGTAAGGAACGGCAGGTGGCGTTCCGTAGTTTTTGCCTACCCCCATGGGAAGAAAGCGTGAGTTTATTGTATGTATGTACTTAAATAATATATTAATTTATTTAAATAATTAGTTAAATTAAGGCCCTCTTCCTTTCTCCTTTTTTTATTTTTATTGATCAATCAATCAATCTTTATTCGTATAGAGTCCTCAATGATCATATTATCTTTGTAAAACATACCAAACTAAGTTCACTCTTCAATAGTTAAGCGGAGCAGGTTACTACGTCTATTGTATTTTGTAAATGGATTTCCGCAAAGTCACGCCAATTAACTTACATTTCAAGACTACAGCATGGCGGCTTCTCCATCCGATGTCCCGCGCTAAGGTGCTGGTACATGTACTGTCCCGGGACCGTGGGGTACGGCGTGCCTCCTAGCGTCATGATCTCCCATAGCAGCACGCCGAAGGACCAGCTGAAACATAGCAAAACAAATAAAGGATATTGACCAAGCGACTAAGGAACCTGGTATCGGTATGAAACATGCAGTGACCCAAAGATGTGTGGTTTAAATTAAAGCACGATTTTAGGGCTTTCAAATGTAATTTACTATTTTATCATAATTCTCCGCATTACACGGTAATTACATAGGTCTTAAAATCTTGGTTCAGAATCGAATCTCTTAGTGACTTTTTTTGTCACAATGTATGGTGGTAAATTCAAAATACGAATTAGTCAAAATGACGGTTGAGCATTGTCAATGCTCGTCAATTCTAAAAGTTTTATAGGTTTAGAGCTTTTTATGTAAGTAAACACTCAAGAAATCACAAACATCGAACATTGAGACTAAACGTAACTGGCGAAATGTGGGTGTAGGTACTACACACAGAACAGTTAAAAGAGGTTAGACACCTCTAACTACCCTTTGGGGAATAATTCAGGAGCGATAATATGTTACTTCGTATTAATCGTATTAATAAATTAACTTTTTATTTTT
Source organism: Lithophane ornitopus (assembly GCA_948473465.1). NCBI lineage: Eukaryota > Metazoa > Arthropoda > Insecta > Lepidoptera > Noctuidae > Lithophane > Lithophane ornitopus. The sequence goes on from OX419634.1 coordinate 11,410,339, forward strand.
CAATCATATTCCAAACGATTTATAGTTGTATTACGGTGAGAAAATGTGGCGTCCGTACCAACGAACCCCACAAACCCTGAACCGTTACATGCACCCATAAACACAATGTTTTGCGTGCGTTACGTTGCGCATTATCGTAAAAAGCGAGCGTATGTTATGAGTCTTGTTACACCCTGTTCCTAAGTCGCAGCCATCTGATTAAATTAACCAGCTAATTGGACGCCTAGGCCGTTCACTAAACGCTGGCATCCAACTAAATAGCTGAAGGATTAATAAACATGTAGGAAGAATAGATATGAAGTTATTAAACATAATAATATTTATGATCATAATAATAATTATGTACGCCACCCGCTTTAATGCCGTTCCACCTAGTGTTCCACTACTTCTAATATGACTTACCGATGTTGTAGAAATCCAAGAAGCCAGAGTATTGTACCTACACTAGCTTCTTTCTACTACTGCCAACGTAAATACCGCAGTAGAACCGAACAATTAATACACGGACGATCTGAGTCCTTCATAGTGAACCACGTACGCATCGTGACGCAATTACATAAAATGTTATTATTGCTCAAGAAAAACAAAAAAAAATAATAATAAAAAAAAACTAAACACAAATTAAAACAATCTGTGGAAAGAATACAAGAAGTGACAGTAGGTAGCAACTCACGTATTCAAAAATTGACGCCAACAATTGGCGCATGTTGAGTCACAACGAAATGGATGTTTTTTGTACCACATATTGGTTTCTGCCCGCGGATTCACTCGCACCCATTTTATTTTAATTGGTATAGGTAAGTACTTGTTTACAGTTATGTAAATATATAGGTACTAATCCAAACCAGAACTTATCTTTAAGTTTTTGTAAGTTGTTGAAACTGGACATTTACAAAGAGGTCACCATACTTTTAAAGGAATTTTATATTGTAAAATGAGTATAATTATGATTTTACTACGGGTAGGTACGGTCATCGCCCGATTTGGGTGGTCGGCATAAGAATTTTCCTTATCATTATGTTTATATTAAAAAGGAATTCAATTAATCTCGACAACCGTCATATGATCATGGTTGCTTTATAGATATATTTATTTATCAATTTATGTACACACATAATAAACAGACAAGAAGAATAGAACAGAAAAAAAAACGTACAAAGGTGATGCTTATTTCTAAAGAAATCTCTTCCAGCACACCTGCGATAGGAAAGTAGATAAGAGATGTAAGACACCGTGTGTAAAATTCGTGAGAAAGTAAAATACATATAATCAAAACAATTCACTTAATGAACTAAAACAAATTATATAAATAAAATAAAATAAAATTCATTTAATTAAAACTGCAGATAACTAAAACTGCTACTACTATTCAAATTATATGATCATACACTTACATACAAATATACATACATATACCATACATATATAATGTTCTGCAAAATATTTGATAACTAAGGCTAAAAGGCTAAAAGCTGAATAAAATTGAGACAACGTGCAATCTAAGTTTTTGGGGGCTGAGTCACCCAAGCTTCATCAAATTCTTCCGATCTTAAAGGTATTTCAACTTACACATCAGTCTGCGTAGTAAAAACTTTATGATACAGCGACTCCGGAGCCATCCACCGGACAGGCAGGCGTCCTTCTGTCTTCTTTCTGTAGTAGTCGTTGCTGTGGACATCCTTGGCGAGGCCGAAGTCGGCTATCTTGAGGATACAGTCATCGGAGACCAGCACGTTGCGGGCGGCTAAGTCGCGGTGGATGCACTGAGGAAGGATGAAAAGAATGACAAGATTAGAAAGACTAAAAAGGTATTAAATTTGTACATAATTACGGTTGCGGTTTCACCCGCGTAAGGCAAGATCCCGTGGGAATAGCGGGATAAAAAGTATCCTATGTGTTAATCCAGGTTATAAACTATCTGTGCGCCAAATTTCATCCAAATCCGTACAGTAGTCTTTGCGTGAAAGAGTAACAAACATTACCTCCATCCATCCATACTAACAAACTTTCGCGTTTATAATATTAGTTAATAGTATAATAATTAGCTAATCAGAAAGGTCGTTGTGACAATGCTTTAGACAATTTAGCAGTGCACTTTTTTCGGTTGATCTGTGATGATAAATATTATGATGATAATCGAAACTTATCGCATCTCGCACAGAGGATTCCAAAACCCTGTTATGTTTTGGGAGACAGTTTCGATAAACTTGCCACCCTTCGATCTTTGGAGACTTTATATGGTCGTTTCACAAAAATATTATAGTACTGGTATCTTACTCGTCTAGACGCCAAATATTCCATTCCCCTGGCAACTTGATATGAGAATGAAACTAGATCCTTTTGTGTGAGCGTTTTCTTATCTTTTAATTCTTCTGTAGGAGACTCGTATCTGAAAATAAAAAATATTTTTTTATAAAACACCTCAACAAAAAAATGCTAGCATCCAAGTATTCTAAGTTATAATAGTGGTAGCTGTTGTGATAATAAGATTTAATGACCAATTGCATTGAAAGAAATGCAATTGGTCTCATTCACACATGATGAAAATAATCTAATTCCGTCTCTAGCAGACAATACGGCCAACGACACAACTACCAAACCAATTTACTCGATCACAAGTCTTTCCCAAAACATCGTAAAACAAAGTCTCGATTAAAAACGTTGTTAATAATCCAATGAAGGCTCACCTGTTCCCAGGTCGGTGATTCCTCAGGAACTCCCTCAGGTTTCCATTAGGAGCGTACTCGACAATGACGTAAAGCGGTCCATCCTGTGTGCAGCATCCGAGCAAGTTGATAATGTTGACGTGTTTGCCGATCATCTTCATCATCTCCATCTCCGAGACTAGCGCCATCATCTCCGCGTCGGTGTGGCCCTCTGGAATATTCAGGTAATGTTTTAAGTATAATATAGATGGAACAAATGGCGGAGTTTCGAGCTCAACAAAACAGACACAAACATAAACGTATTTTATGGGTCTGGTAGGACACAATAAGTCTTCAGAGGTAATTTCGTCAGGATACAAATCTCATCAAAATGCACTATCATCTTCTAACTTCTATGATAATTTTAGGTAGATAGGTACTTGGTGAACTAATGACAATAGTCGGCACTCATCACAATATTTAACAGCATATTCGATATCACCATCGACTAGCTAGTTTATCGAAACTCTAATAGCAAGATTCACAGACCGCACTTTGACTTTGCTTTGCTAACTAAAGTAAGTGAGTCATCGTGAAGTAATCCATACGAATATGAACCTTATTCTTATCCTCAAAATGGTCATATTCGTATAAGCAAATATGAGCAAGCGTTTATCTGTATAAGTCTGAACCAAAAAATCTCACAAAATAAATTTTAGAATCTACAATCTTACCTTTCAACATCTTAACAGCTACAACCGACTGCATTCCCGGCTTCAGTATCCCCACACACTCAGCTTTCACTACCTTGCCAAATTCACCTTCGCCAAGTATCTTGCCCAAGCACAGTGACTCCCTCGGCACCTCCCAGTCGATATCCATTGGTAGCTCGTATTCCGACATCATCATCGAATCGTTGGTCGTGTTCTGGACTTGCGATAGCTTTTGTTTCTCGATTTTGACTACTGGCATCAGCTGTAAATTGAAAATTGTTGTATTTTAGTAATATTGTTGACTTGCGAGTTAGATGAGAACCTTGAATTTAAAAAGTAATATTCTATTATTGTAAGACCTAAATCATTTTCTAACTATACACATTATTATCTATTACTATTTTATTTATCTTTGAAATTAGTCTGTGTTTGCTTATAATAAATAGGTGAGGTTATAATTACAGAAATTATAATAGAAATTTCAGTTACTTAGATAATTTCGTATTTTTTTTTTCCAAATATGTGAATACAAGTTATTTTGGGTCTATATCAAGATTTTGTCTAAACTATTATGTAATTACCCATTCTTTCTCATGTTCCCTTGTCGCATGTTACATGGGGTTGGTCAACACGTTTTAATATTCCATTCTCCCCTGTCTATCGGCACGCTATCATTCACTCTTTTTTCTTTCATATCACCCAAGGTTCTTTAGGTTACCCAGTATGCATTTTTATGCTACAAAAAGTAACGCACAAAATATTAACTTACCAAAGCTTCACCCGTAGTCGTCGGCGATCCATTCATGTTCGGCTTCTCCACAGTAACCTTCTTCGTCCAATGTGTCACTATCACCGCCCTCGCCGTCTCTATCGCCAATTGTTTCTGTTCCTTCTCTCTCTTCAGCTTCTTGCAGATCATCACCACTATGATGGCAGCTACAAAGAACATGGCTCCCAGGACAACTGTTAGTATATTTATGAGGAGAGTATGCTTTCCGTGGTCTTGTGCTTCTTGGATAGTAGGTGCAGCTGAAATTTAAAAATGGATTGCTATCATTCTGATATACACATAGTAATATTTTTTCTGTAACAGCATCTTTCACACGTGAGACCAACACTCGGAGCATAACCACTTCTATCTCTACTCTACGAAGACAAGTGAATTTTTCTTTTTTTCATTGCGCCCAAGAAATGTTTCTCCTGTCATCCTCTTCTTTGGCTGTCATCCTGTTCTTTGGAAGCCAAAGATGCTATGCGTGCTAGTTTACCAGTCTACATCACAGGTTCCGTTAGAACCTATCAAGCCTAAACTAATGAGACCGAGTTAATTATCTATTGTTCGTGGCTCTCTTGAGAGTCGACCGGTCTCTCTTACAAAAGGTTATATTACAGTACATTCTATTAGTTTGTGCCAAACTTACATTTAATGTAGTTAGCTGTTTTGCGTTTGTTTAGTAAACACTTCTAATATCAACTCATAAGTCATCTATAACTTTACTGACATTTACTATCTGCTAATGTTACTCACATTCTAATACAGTCAAGAATCCCTTAGCCGTAGTGTTGCCCAAACTGTTGAGGGCCACACAAACGTACCAGCCTTCATCTTCCTTGGTTATATTGTATATCGTGAGTTGTTCCGGTTTGTCTGCTGGGTTCTCGCTCTGAAATTATCAGGTTAGGTCAGTTTAGTTCAGAAGTGTTTTTATTGTGTGGTTTGTTAGTTGTTCACTCGTTTATCATTTCTGATAATAGGTCTTTACCTATGAAATTGCCGTTTTGTATGAAAAAATTTAAACGAATTTTTTTCATGAATTTTTTATTTGTATGAATCAAAGTAATCACCCATGCAATCAATGCATCTTTGCCATCGCAGTGGCAGTGTATTGATGCCCTTCTTAAAGAAATCAGCTGGACGGGAGGCAACAAATTCTTCAAAGGCATTTTGTACTGCCTCTCGGGTATTGAATTTTTTTCCCGCCAAGAAGTTATCCAAATTCTGGAAAAAGTAGTAGTCTGTAGGCGCAAGGTCTGGTGAGTAGGGCGGATGACGGAGAGCTTCCAACCCCAGTTCTTGCAACTTGGAGACCGTCTGCTGTGCAGTATGAGGTCGCGCGTTGTCGTGCAGGAGCAGCGGAGACGAGCGATTGACCAATGCTGGTTGGAGATGCGCCAGCTTCTCCATCATTGTGTTCAGTTCTTCACAGTACACATCTGCAGTAATGCTCACCCCGTTTGGTAAGAAGCTGTGATGAATCACACCGGCGCTAGACCACCAAACAGTGACCATCACTTTTCTAGGGGTAAGTTTTCGTTTAGGGCATTGTTTAGGTGCTGAACCAGGATCCAACCAACTTGCTGAGCGCTTGCGGTTATCAAACAGAATCCATTTTTCATCGCAGGTAACAATGCAGTTCAAAATTCCTTCATTTGTGTGTCTGTTGAGCAGTGCAAGGCACGTCTCGACGCGTACTTCGCGCTGGCGATCATTGAGTTCGTGGGGCACCCATTTGTCAAGCTTTTTTACCTTGCCAATTTGACGCAAATGGACCAATATTGTTTTGACGCTAACGTCGAAAGCTGCTGCTAATTCAGCCGTAGATTGTGTAACATCAGCTTCCACAATCGCCTTTAATTCGTCATTGTCGACCAAAGTCTTCGGACGACCGCGAGGTTCATTTTTCAGGTCGAAATTTCCAGAACGGAAGCGAGCAAACCAATAACAGGTGGTGCGTTGGTTTGTAGTGTTAGCTCCGTAAACGTCGTTGATGTTGCGTGCCGCTTGTGCCGCGTTGCTGCCACGACGGTACTCATATTCCATAATTACTCGAATTTTTAACGTATCCATGATGACGAAAAAGATTGAAATGCGATGAAAATGTAACACTAATCAATAAAGAAATGACTACTTTTGGAAAAAAAAATCCATGTTTTTAAAATAAAATTAATTTGAAATTAGAATTCTTAGCCAAACAAAAATTATTTTGATTTGAAATGGCCAGTACTGCAGAACGGCAATTTCATAGGTAAAGACCTAATATTTTAATGCAGTCGTATTTTGAGACATAAAATAGAAACTGTACTTTATTATGTCGAACATGCTGCTACTGCTGAAGAATTAAATTTTATTGTACGTATAAAATTATTATTAACATGCATTAAAATAATAACGATCATTCAAAACAGAAAAGCAGTACGAAATGCTGAAAATTAAGAAAGAAAAAAATACACATTCACCTATATCAAATCGATTACGTAGGTACTCCAAATTACTTAATTCTAAATAAACATGCACCACACCATGCGTTAGTAACAAAGCCCTCACCAAAACCATTTTGTTCTCATTGAAGATCACAATAGTCTCCCTGACGGACGCCTCATTAGTGTCGACGGTGTAGTTGTAAACGTACTCGTCTCTTGTAAAGTACATCCAAAAGACTGACGGATGCATGTCAGTCAGGAACTCACAACTGAAACGAGCTGTATCTCCAACCACGACCGTCTGATTCTCAGCACCTCTAGTCAGAACTGGCTTTGCGTAAAGACGCTCTATAAAAAAATTGGGATGTTAGAATTCTGTTTCTATACATACATCTTATTTTTCATCTGTTAATTGACGTGTTGTCGTCCATATACCAGCTGGTACGAATTTCAGGTGTGTAAGATGCCTAGACTTAGCTTAAATGTTCAAATTGAAAGTATCATTGATTTTCTGGCCATCATGTTTAAATAATTTAACACGACGCATGACATGGCATCGTTAAACAGTCTTAATATGCTCTTAAGAAAGCCATCTAAGATGTTTAGATGACTTTCTTAAAGAAGCGTCCTTCATCTAAATTAAGACTACATTCCTTAAAAATATTTTCTCTCTAGAAAACAATGAACAAAAATAGAGTAACAATGTTTGAATTGCAACACTTCGATCCAAACTAACAGTGGAATTTCATTCGTTCTTTTATACGTTTTGCAGTTTATATTTGTATTGAATCAAATAGCTAGCGAGTTTGAAACGCCTATCGTTTAAAACAGACTAAATGTTAGCAATGTGAACTTTGCCGAGATTAAAAAGAAGATTAATTTTCGTCCAACACATTCTTTAAAGTATTTGCTACCACTTTACTAAAGTATCTCGCCCTGCGAATACAAATAGATGAAACAGCTTGAGTTAAGGTTATTACAACATTTACCGCCACCAAAATTAAGACCGTCACCAGTTACCAAACCAACTCCTTCAGACTTACACTAAAGAGTATAAATAACATAAATGTGACATTTACCCTAAACCTGCAGTGAAAATTGTTTCTAATACAAATTATTACCAGACAAATGACTACACATAGCGTTAAAGATAAGCAGAATAACATAAAAGAAGATTATCAATGAACCGAAGATTTTGATGATACCAAAAAGAGTGACAAAACCTCCTCTTTCTGAAATAAAGCCAGTGATCCAACACCAAACCGTGATTTTGGACCAACACCGTGAATAAGAAATTGAAAGACCTCTATAACATCTCCGACAGGTATTGGCATATCACTGGGTCCAACTTCAGCATTTTGCACAGAATAGTTGTATGGCCTGACCCAGTACAAGTAAGGTTCCAAGTCTGAGACAGGTGGACAGGACAGAGTCACAGTATCGTTGACCAGGAGTGTGATGTTACCAGGATACCCCTCCTTTATATACGGCTTCGATGGGTAGCGTTCTATAAAAGATAGCCTATTGAAATATCGTAGTATTTCTACATGGTGAAGTTGGAATATTATATAAAAAAGAAGAATACATCATTTGAAAATAACATCACTTGCATGAATTATTATGAACGAGATTATTCAAATAACTTCACGTAACATATTTTCATAAAACAATGGTCGTCAATCATTACCTTGAATATGAAGGACAACAGTATGCTCGATGCAGCCAAGCAGATTACAGACAACACACGTGTAGTTCCCGTTATCAGCCTTCGTCAGCTCATCCAGTGCCATGGACCATTTTCCATAAGACGGTTGGAAGAACACCCGAGATATAGGCGTACTCTTGTTTTTATACCAAGTAATGTTCGGAGTTGGATTCCCTGCAAATGTTTAACGATGTAGTAAACATGCTTCTGGCTATTTCTGTGTGGTCTGCATTTACATAAGTTAGTAGAGTAGAATATGAAAGCAGACTGTTTGGAGACGATGACTAGAGTTTGCGAATTTAGTTTAATAAAACTCTGAATATATCGCGGTTTGAATATATGAAATAACAAAAGGTTATAAAAATAGATGGACGGAAAAATGCAATTGCGATAATATGAAAAATAACATGAACTTAAACCTGCTACAAAAATGAAAGAAACAGAAATAAAGCAACACACCACGGTGCTTAAAATATCCACTAATAAAAATATTTATTACCTTCAGCCGCGCATTTCAGTCTTATAGAATTCCCTGCAGGTTTCATGTCCATCTTATACAGTTTTGTGGGATGCTTGAACCTTGGAGGGAAGTATTCTTGCTTCTCATCAACATGGCCGTAGTTAGGATGGTCTTTTTCGTCTTTCTCTCCTTTCTCATCAAGGTCTTCGTCTTTTATATATCGTTTGGTGTCAGTTACGTTTTCTTCTAGCGTATTATTTTCTACTTGGGCTGCACTTTTGATTTGTGATAGTGTTTCTGGGAGAGCTCTGTCGCCCATATCTGCTTGATACCCTAGGAATTAGCAATATTACTATTATACATAAAAAAACTTAAAAGCTATACTTCTAAAAGTCATATTACAACAATAAATATATCAAAATGGATATAAATAAGGAAACTCATCAAATAAAACTGAAGACGACACAGGAAATCGTTAGTTATTTCGATCAAAATTTAAGTGCATCCCGAGTCATCGAAAAAGCTAACGAAATGTTTTATAAAACCGAATGTTTAAAGCATTTCCACACGAGTGCAATATTGCTGCAACCCCGGAATCCGTTGCACGCTGTTTACACATCTGGATGACCAATAAAGACGCTAATAAAATATAATATTAAAATAACCACGCTCAGGCCAAAGACACTGAAACAGCGATGAAAACTGTTCAAAGTAATGCTACTGCGATACGTTTGACATTGAAGATTTGTAACGCGAATAGTTTTATTGTTTACAGATTGTGGGATGAGTTTGCGAATTTCGTGGAAACCTTTTCTACTGAAAATGTGTGTGCTTTAGAAATGGTTTCACCAGAAAACTTCTTTGCCCACCCATCCTGGTTTCTATCGCTTCGTTTCTTTGTATATAATTGTTAGTTTCCTTCAAATACTATACAACTCAGTTGGCATCTATGTTGTCTGATCTGAGAGATGTTTAATACTACTACACTATATTTGTTATGAATCAAAAACTTACCTTCAATATCTTGTGCACTATTGCGCTTTAGCCTGATCCTAATATTCATCTCTTTGGCATGTTGATTACAAGTATATAGTCCTGCATCTTTGGGTTTGAAAGCGTTTATTCTTAACCTGAAATTGAAAATGTTTTCATACATAAATCAATCAAAAAGACCAAAGAAACGATGGATGGACTGTCTGAAAGATGATATGGCTATAAGAAAGGGGAATACCGAGATGACGACTAATAGAGAAGTATAGAAGAAAGGGACATGTTGCGCCGACCACAAATAACTTGGGATAAGGGCAGGAGAATGATGAAATAAATCAATCAAAATCACCGTCAGATATTGATTCTGATAACGTTGTGGCAATCGCTTTTTAAACCTATATAATATATTTGGCATTATGCTGAGCTGAGCCCCTTTGAAATGATGTTCGTAATAATTATTCTTTATTATTGTTGTTGTTATGTGTTATGTCTCTTGGCATAAGCATTGTTTTCTTTCTTTTTAAACTGTTTGCTTGCACGCATTTTCTTTCTTTCTTTCTCTCTTCTTTTTATTAACGTTTTTCATTAAAAACCAAAACATGGAGCTCTTAGCCTTAAAAAGCTAATTATAATTGTTGGTGAAAAAATTAGTAAGTGACTTTAATGAGATAATCTCAATCAGAAGATAACTAACGTCGTATATTTTAGGAGGATTCGCACCAAGCCAAATACACAGCAGGACAAAAATACATTCATCCACAATGAAAGCTTTGCCTCAAAAAGATTTTATATGAGCAATAAACTGTGGTTCGAATTACAGTAGAAATGTTGGCTTGAGTTTCAGTTTATCGTTTGCCAATTTATTGCAACTACAGACACATTTGCTATTAAAATCTCAAGCTTCAAAGATCTTGCTATTCTTTTTCCTACAGGATCTAATATCATACCTAGCTTCATGAAACACTTCTATTTCAAAATCTATAATATCTGTATCATCCAATACTCCGTCCCGTGGAAAAACTTGTTCAGTTTCATGGTCTATACCACACCCTGTTTATGAATATTCCAACAGCTCTGACGTTTTCATTCACAATTTATATGTGATTAGTATTCAACATAATTTTGATCGACACAGTGTTTTGAGCCGCCTCAAATAGAATCACATAACTCAGCCATGCATTACGGGTTGTATTCAAAGTTCTGTGTAAATATTGTTACTGGATACATTGCTTAATGTTTCTATGTCTCTATTTCTGTGCTTCGCGAAATTTTCGTTGTTATTTCTAGATTTGCTTAGAATAGGTAAGGTAGCTTAGTTGGTTTTGTTGATTGAATTGGTTGCCTGAGAAGCGAGCATAATGAGATGAATAATTTTGATTCTACGGTGAAGTTTTAAACTTTACTGAATCTACTGAACTTATATAGTTTCTTCTAGACTTTTCATCGGTTGTTTTTTCCGACTAGGGTCAGTTGATAGCACGTTTAATTTCATTCTTTACACCTTTCTATCAGCATGATAACTTACAACGATAAATTTACAAACTTATAAGCCCCTATTAGCTGGTATTTTTTTTCAGTTAGTTACTAGTTAATCGCATCCCGCATCAGTTCTTCCATCAAATCTACTTTGATTATTAACTCTGCGTAATCATCATCGTTCTGTTTTCAACGCAATTCATTTAGAGTCAATATCTCTGTTAGTCATTATCTCATTCCGCCATCACACATCCATATTTTTGTCAGGCTCTTTCCAGATTGTTATCTACATAGAACAGTATATCTTCTACAAGCTGTTGCCCGCGACGTCGTCTGGATCCTGGATGAAAAGTAGCCTATGTCCATCTCCAAGTCATGGTCTACCCATGTGCCAAATTTCATCATAATCCGTTCAGTCGTTTTTGCGTGAAAGCGTAACAAACAAACTCACTTTCGCATTTATATGTATTATTATTAGTTATGATAGTTATAGTTAGGATGTTAGAACCTACCATTGCCTCTGTCCTTTGCTTCTGTGGCCCTCCGTCAGCAGATATCCATCCTTATACCACAGCAATAAAGACTGTTTTTCACCGTTAGTCTTCACTGCACACGTCAGTCGTAACCGCTCGTTCAGTGAAGCTTCTAATTGTGTGTAGTTTTTATCTGTAACAAGAGATATAAATGTAAAGTTAGGATTAGAGTGTTAGGAATAGCCTGCATCAGCAGTATTACAGATTTGGGAGACCCGCTAGGCATCATCATCATCATCATTTCAGCCGAAAGACGTCCACTGCTAGACATAGGCCTCCCCCAAGCACTGCCACTTCGACCGGTTATGTACCTCTCGCATCCAGCGGATTCCTGCGGCCTTCACCAGGTCATCGGTCCACCTTGTCCCGCCTTCCAATGCTACGTCTTCCGGTACGCGGACGCTAGGCCTGGCGGGTTGATACCAATCGGGGGTGCGGCGAATGTACAAATATCTACCAGGTCCCCGGCTTCATGGTAGTAGAAGGAACTGTGGGGTTTTAGTCGGAAGGAGTCAGACTTAACCCTCCGTTCTCCCCCGAGAGTATCCATGAGGATATACCCACAGAAAATGGGGAAAAAAGGTAGTAACGCTTAGTCAGGTTCAGAATCTAACCCTGAACTAAATTATTCAAAGATAAACATAATCCATTTATATTTTTGAGTATCAAAACGTAAATCTGTTAAAAGAAAAAGTTATGGAAACTGAATGTTTACATTTTTAATGTGAAACTCCTTCCTTACCAAATGGCAGGAAAAATACATATGTTTACAGTATAATTCGCATTATAGGAGTCTTGTTATTGCGGAGAAAAACAACTAAAGTTATCGTTTTTGTATTTCATACTGTGTATAATAAAGCAGCTAATTCAAGGAATTATTTCATTATTTTGCATGGTAGGTACCGTAAAAACTGAAACATTTTATTAATCTTATCCTCTAAGGACGGACTTCTCAGAACTACCTACATGAGAAATGCTGTATGGAATCCAGCAGTGGTTTTCTGTAATAATATCACCGTGAAAACTTTGGTGAAGTGAATTGTCATCCCATCTGATGCTAGGGATTGACACTATTGACAGCTCACTTCACCTAAGCTGGCTGAAATATCATTTTATTTTATATTCTGAATGTTCAGCAAAAACACTTGAAACGAAAACTATGCTCGGTAAAAACATTACCCTATGCCATACGCCATAAAATAATGAGAATAAAGTAACCCTTTAGCGTTGCGTTCTCAGCTCATAAAGCAAACCCTACAACTGCAGCTTGTGAATGCGAATGAGCTCCCGCGACTTTAAAAAACAAGTCATGAATAAATTGAGGATTAAAAAATGTTTACTGCTCTTAAAATGTCGATTAAATGAATATCATTGACTTTTGTTAACAATAAACGAAGATTTATCGTGTTTGTTTTTGTTTAAGGTTTATTTGAAATTTATTAACTTGAAGTGATGTATTTATTAGTTGAGCGGCACTGTCTGTTCATTCTCGTAAATCTATAGGTACAATGGGTAATTTCGCAGCGATAACCATAGAGGCAAGAAACTTACCTATTATTTACAAGGTACTACGAAATCAATAACAGCAACAACCGAAATCAAATTACCTGCGATCTAAGCCTTACGTCAAAGGCCGTTTGGGTTTGTGAGCAGAAATCCCTAGAGTTGCTGTCGAAGCAACACTAAGCACGATGTTCTCACAAGAGCAAAATCAAGACCCCAAGTTAGGCAGTAAGATACGCTTACAACTTTAAACTATAAATGTGTCGCCAAAACGAAAGAAAAAAAATCCTCCCGAACCCAATTCCCAGTGAAATATAGAAAATCCATTTGCAACACTTGGGCGTGTTAAAATAATATACAAGTAGATTTATAGTGTTCAGGTGTCCGAACCGACTTCTATTTTTAAACGCAAACGTGATTTTAATGAGCATTGACGGGTTCAGTTTTTATTTTAAGGACTTTTATTGTAACGACTTTGACTTTCGCTCTGCACTTTAGGGTTATTACTTAGGGTTGCTACTTTGAGAATTTATTTGGTTATTTATTACCAATTTCGAGGTTACTCTAGAAATAGAGCAATTCAACTACCTATTGGATTTTAAGGGAAATTATGTTTTTTTTTACATGATTTTAATATTATTTGTTACGTGATTTAAAAAATTGATAAATAAACTTTCTTTATCGAACTATACCCCATTTGAAATAAAATTAGACATTAAAACAAACCCTTTTACAGTCCGTTCAACCGATTTTGACTTCTATACCGTAGGCATAAGGATAGCATCAAAAGCAAAAAAAGTTACACAATACCAACTATCTACTGCGGCTGCCATTTGTCATGCCACCAGCGCAATAAAATTCAAAATCGGTTGAACGGAATGTAAAAAAGGCTTATCTATACGTCTAATCTTATTTCAAATGGATAAATAGATGCTTCTTAATAATCATCATCATGTAATAATTATCGTCATTGGCTCTATAAAACTCCCAAAAATTCTCTATTTTAAATTCTTTATTTTAATTCTAAATTTGAACCACTCGTATCAAGATCAACTTAAAATCTTACTAACACTAAACTTAATTGTTAACACTATTGTGGCGGTATCTACATCGCCACATGCGAACTACGCATCAAAGACCTGACGTCAGACAGACGTCACGTCGTGATGAGGTGATTGAGGTGATTCCCCAGTGGTTCGGGGTGATGAGGCTGAGGGTGATGACCAGGAATGCGCGTTCGCTGCATGCTGGTGTTCAGGATACCCGTTGAAGCCTCGGGTGTTGGCTTGGCTGTGTGACTCGCCTCACTGAAAGCTTGTGGGAGTGATGCTGATGACGTCACGCTGGAGTAGTTGCACGAAGGCTGCGCTGACGTTCATATTCGGGGTCACCAATTTAGGGGTATGAGGAACAGGGTGTAAAGTTCACTCATCCACCATAGAAAAGGGCAGTCGCCCGCCAGACAACACTCGTCCGGTCGGAGGGTCCTCCCTTTTCTATGGTGGATGAGTAAACTTTACACCCTGTTCCTCATACCCCTAAAATATTATTATTTTAATTATATTTTGATGTCCACAAACGCAAATAAACAACAGATATGTATTTATAATTGACATTGAATATATATTTTCAATCGATACGGTAATACTGACTCAAACCTGACGTCAGTACGAGACAACTGACTCAAGAATGACGTATGAACTAAAAGAGGGAAACAAAAGAACGACTGTTTAATTTTTATTTATGCATTGTCAAGTTCATTTGATTTAGTGGGTTACGCATCTTCACTACGTTTCTTGAACTGAAATGGGAATCATTTGCAACAATCCTACCTATTTTTATTAATGTCATATGGACTTGAGAAACTAATGTCGTCTCATCGATCAGATAAAATACTATTAAAAGGAGATTGGGCTATGTCGTCTTAACATCAATTGGATCCACTTTCGATAAAATAAAATATTTGTTAAAAGCATTGTGTTTTGTCTAACACAGACAGGCGCGACGCGACAGCGCAACGCGACTCTAGTAGAACAATTTCTATGAAGTCTTCATGGAAATTATTCTACTAGATTAGCGTCGCGCCTGTCCGTAGGAGCCTTTATAATCATCCTCTGACATTGATACTAGGTGCTTGTAGATTTGTGTTCGTGTTGTGTGTGTTTTGTATGTGTTGTGTTGAGATCCCTACGTACCTCAAAAACACGTTATGTTGTTAGTCCCGGCTATCATTCGTAGATCATTGATAGAAATTTTAATTACCTAATTAGCAATGTAGAGGAAGGAGATCCACATGAAAGTGATGTAGTGCTGTTTTAACTAAAAATAGGTAGGTAATCACCAACACTAAAAAAGTACTAACATTTTTATTACTTAAAATCTCAATTGCCTGCTCAAAGACTTATATTTTTAAATATCATACAGAGATTGTGTATTTCTTACGAGTTTATTGCAGTTTTACAAAGTAACGTCGCTTTGTTTCGCAAGTGGTCCCGGCTGAAATTTTAACTGCCATCAAGATTTGTGGCCTGTGAATTATGGCCTGCGATAGTGTTGTGTCGATGAATGCTGCTGGCGATATCGATGAAAGGGCGTTATTTTAAATATTGCGGTTATAAGAAGTTGCCTGGTTTATCGACAAATTAGTAGTCCAATTCGAGTATGAAAAGTGAAGTGTTTCTTTTTCTGTTTTTAATTTTACTTACCTTCCCATACAATTAAACATTAACATTTATTACAAAAAAAAATGCAAAGAATTTCTACTTCATAAACTATTTTGAATTTAAAAAATTTAAAACACACTAGCCTTTATAGATATCGATATGCCAGTTTAACAACACTATTCTTTTTGCAAAGCTCCTTAACCATCGATTTAGTGGTTGCATATGTTGAGCAGATGCAAGCCCTGCACCCATGGGGCACAAAAACATGGAAACTCAAAACTAAAGTCATAAAAGATTTGGTGTTTTTAAAAACAATAGCCCCTTGAGGGCGTGAGAAAGACTTTTACAAATGACCATTTTGAGTGAAGGATGAATTTTATTTAAATAAATTAACTTTGACAAAAGAATAACAGGTTAGTCGTGGCCTGGCGGTTAGGCGTCTTACATCCTACTCACATTCAAGAAAATAGAGATTTCTAGTCAGTTTAAACATTTAAAACCCAACAAACATCGCTGGCCTAGCGGATAAATTACTACGAGTTTTTTAAATTAATTTCACTGAAGTAAAATCTTTATCTCTCTTCTAAGCGTAAGCTCGTCGACATGTGTACCTATCCTGCCTATCCTAACCTATGGCGCTCAGACTCTGGCTTTCACTGAGGCTCAGAAGTCCAAACTAAAAGGTTTGCCAAAGAGCGATGGAGCGTAGCATTTTGAATATAAAACTAACGGATCGATTTCGCGAAGACAGGTATCGCCGATGTTGGCGATAAGACTCCGAGGATGAAATGGGACTTGACGGGCAACACGTACAGGATGCATTAGGACGGACTGATGGACTCGGCTGGGCGACGTTCGGGAAGCTGCGTGCATTCTTCTCGTCTCATATACCACAGTGTCTCAAGACAAAAGTTTTTGAGCAGTGTGTTTTGCCAGTCAATCAAAATCAAAATATTTTATTTCACATAAACCTACATGGGCACTTATGAAACGTCAGAAGCTAGGTGCACGGTTCCAATTGGTTATTTCCTATGGAGAAGAGCCGGCAAGAAACTCCACGGTTACTCTTTTAAAAATAATTGGATGTTACAATATTTTCGAATTATAGTGTTATTAGGTATGGGAGGACAGTGTAGGCCTTTCAAAAAGTACCAGGTAAGTACTTAACAAATTAGAAAATGTTCAACAAAACTACTACAGTCCACTAAGCCTACATCGTTCTCACATTCACAAGATGAAAAAGAATCTATACAAGAGATAAGTAAGATAATAAAAATAAAGACCTATTCAAACCAGTGATGACTATAGCACTGAAACGTGGTCGCTCACAATGGGCCTCGGGCCTATGCTCGGAGTTTCCCTGCGTGATCGAATCAGAAATGAAGAGATCCGTAGGAGAACGAAGGTAACCGACATAGCCTGAAGTATTGCCAAACTTAAGTGGCAGTGGGCAGGGCACATTCCTCGCAGAACAGATAGCCGATGGGGCCAAATGGCGGTGCTTGGGGGAGGCCTATGTCCAGCAGTGGACTTCTTTCGGCTAAAACGATGATGATGGGCCAGGGACTGATGGAATTGTGCCTGAATCGGGCGTCGTCACCGAGGCAGGCCTAAGAAACGCTGGCTCGACGACCTAGATTCTTTCTTGACTGATTTTCCTGAAAAGGCTGCAGGCAAAGATGAATGAGGAGCTATGGGGAAGACCTTTGCTCAGCAGTGGGACAGGATAGGATAAAAAAAAAACTTTAAATTCGTGAAATAAATCCTTCATAAACGCCATTATATTGAAATATCAAGAATGCTGCAAGTCAGTTAAAAATTAAGATGCCATTATAAAGGGCTCCAGGTATCTTTTTTTTATTTGTGACTCAACAATGATAAGTTTAGGACTATACTTTTCTATAATACCCGAATCTTCATACAATTATGGTACTCCCGAATTATCCCAGAGACAATGGTCTTACTTCCAATTGTTTAAACCCTTTAATCTGTCACTATTCGGGTACAAATTATGTAAAACAATGGAAGGTGACTAATCTTGGACGTTGCGCGTGTGTGGTCTGGGTGTTTGAGGTTCGTACCGAATTTAAAGGTACAATTTCGTACTGCAGACAGCAGCAGCAGACGACGTGTCGCCCCGACACTACTGGTTTCTATGTATTTCTATGAGATCGACGTGTCGCTAGCTACGGAAGGTATTTGTTGTTGTGTAACGCTTGTCTTCCAGCAAAACCATACCTTAGCCAGTAATACATATGAATGAATGAATGTTATTTATTTCTCAGTATATGGTACATTGAGATCTTACATTAAAAACTGTTTCACAAATACACTATCATTGCTGGTGTAAAAATATTAAATAACTAGCTTCCGCCCGTGGTTTCGCCCGCGTGGTATGTCGATAAAAAGTAGCCTATGTCCTTTCTCAGGCTCTAGACTATCTGTGTCCCAAATTTCATTTAAATCGGTTCAGTAGCTTTGACGTGAAAGCGCGACAGACAGACAGACAGAGTTACTTTCGCATTTATAATATTAGTAAGGATAAGCTAATAATAATATTAGTACATGCCAATTAGAAGATAATTATATCATATAAAATTATGGAATCTTGTATTAACTTTATGAATTTCATCAAAAATGCAATAAATATAAGGGATGAGTACCTATATTAGGAGAAACTGTTCCGATTTCGAAAGCTACAGTATTGCCAAGTCTCATAGGGTTATATGTTTTATAGTTTATTTGACTACCACACGGGCAAAGACGAAGGCCGAAGCTGGTATAGTATATAAAAAATAATTTTCATACAAAATCATGCGTGTAACGCGAATAATTTGTATTGCCGTTACATATGACTTTTTAATTGCTTGGCACAAAGCCAAAAAGAATTTCATACGTAGGTGTACATTACTGTATATTCGAAGTTGTATGTACTACATTATGTTTAGTCGATCAAAATGATTTATGATGAGTTCAAAAGTTCATTTACATTTGAATTTGAAATAGATATTGCAAAAAACTGCTTACGAAAAGTTTTTGAATATCAGATTAGATACGCACTGAATTTCAGAATAATTATTGTAATATTGGAAATATGAGGTGTTGATTTCTCCAAGACAAATCAATTTTAGGTGGTCGTAATTACTATTTTTGCCAAGGACTGCGAACTCAAACTTTTTTTCATTTGAAATGAAAACCAACCATTTCAAACTATCAACTCCTCAAGCCTATTACAAAATACTACTTCACCATTATAACAGTACTTCTAATTACAAACGACGGTCTCAGACTCATTGTTAATCAGTTAATCACTAATTAATGAATGGCTAAGCCATCCACTGCACCATTGTGAATGAAGGTTACATTCCGATGGCGATCGCATCCACTTCCTTGTTCCATACAGGAACTAATGATTGGCGTGAGGAGTTATGATCGATAATCGTTCATTCATGATTATTTCTTAGGGCGTTTCCACACGGAAAATCCGATTTCAGAAAATATGTGGTCCGAAGCGGAAGTGTGCTACTGTGTTGGATCATTTAGCTCCCTTCAAAATGGTTAAGTTGAATGGTGCTGATCCATGCCATGTTCGTGAACAGGCGCCGTCAGTTGTGACTGGTCATCTCTTAGCTGCCATGGCTTATTTTAATTTTTGAATTGTTTATTGTTTTTATGATATAATTGCGGACGCATTTAACGTGCTTTCTACATTGTTCACATGTATAATTTCAACATGAATGATGTAACCATTATTTTTATTTTATTTAAAAGAGTGTCCGTGGAGTTTCTTTCCCATTTTTCTCAATAGGTACCTACTACGCCGTGGAATAGGCAACTAGCTTCATATTCCTGACTGACCGACTCCTTGACAATTCAAAAGTGCCTGTAAATGGTTTAATTGAAATAAATGCTTTGAGTTCGAGTTTGAGGCGTCAGCACAAGCATCTGAAACAAGTTTGTTTCATTTCTGAAACATGTCTCCACTTCTATGCCGGAACCTTGTACCTTCTGATAAAAATGAGGACTGAGAATCTTCTTCGGTAAAACCTAATGACATCTAGATCTTTTTACGCAGATTCAAGTTAATTCATTTAATGATAATGTGCTAGATATTTAAATTTTGTAGCATGTTTTAAATACTGCAAGATACTTTTGTGCTGAGACCTAGCTCTCTAAATTAGATTTGTTCATAGATGTCATGATTTCATGAAAAATGTCATTCAATGGAACAAATCTAACTTAGAGAGATGTATTAATGATTATAATTCTTTAAATAAATATTTGTCATGGTCGCGCTATCACTGCGGATCCACCATAAAAAAGTTTCTCTTACATTTTCAATTGAACTCCAGAGGCCCTAGACAAAGTGACATTCTATCAGCGATAACGATGATGGAAAAGGCAAAAATGTACAGGACTGACATAAGCTATCAAAAAGCTTAAGTCAATCCTGTTGAAAGTCGTTATAGAAATACGAAACGCTTTCGAAGCGATTGTCACTTGTCTAGGCCCTCAGGTTACCTACCGGGTTCATACGCGTACTGCTATTCCGACTCCCTAAGGGTAAATAGTACATGACCAGGATATTTATCGATGATACTAACAATAGCAGATGCCATTCATCATATTGCTTCGTTCCTTATATAGCGCTTCGGTTTAAAGGACTCGACACGCGATACATAATAAGAAGCAACGAGAAAGGTTTAGAGGGCATCAGGTGTTTGATTATTGTTTATCTTTGTTTTGGCATCAAAATTATCCAGGTTCAAGGATTTGATTTAATCCAGAAATCCCCACCAACAAATCCCCACCAATGGGGATTGTTACTTTTTTTTTTCAGAAATCCCCACTAGCAAAATAAACTCAGCCTAGTGGGGATTTTTGAAAAAATAAGCAATCCCCACCAGATGCTGCTGTTGCTATTATTAAACAAAATGCGTTAATCAATTTAATTATTTCAGAATTAATTATGAAATTGTTTGCACAGTAAATATTACAAAACTTCAGTCACCGGAAATCTGGTTTATCATACATGCAATTCAGAGATAAACAATAATACACCACAAAAAACGGTATAAACTGTGGTAAAATTTCTTATAACCGTGACTTTGTGCAGAGTTGTTATTGGCAAAAGTCCGTTTTTCTCTTACGATTTAACTCAAAAACTCAAGATTAGAGTAGAAACAGCTAGATCGATGAGGCAACATTAAAATCTACCGCCAAACCGCATCTTGCCTTTCATTTCCTGAAGTTTAATCAACATCAATGGTAACCAGATTTGGTTTCTTTTACATTTCCTTTGTCTCAAATATCAAAGGAACTTCTATAACTATTGGCGATAGAATCGGGGCATAAATATCTGTCTTTTTGAATTTTTAAGGTCTCTTTCCAAGTAGCTGGCATAATAAGAAACTAAAAATATTTTCAAATAATATGTCAGCCAATGGACAAACCAAACCATTTTTTTTTTTTCAGTTGTCTTACTTATAGTCGAATCTTCACCAATAGTCCTCGCACAAGAGATCTCATTGATGCTAAAGCCGGTTTCTGGTTCTCATCTTCACCCAAAAACAATTTACCGAAGTCTGTCCTTCAAACCATTAAAATACAAAAAACCACTTAAAACATCCCCTAAAAATAAAACCGCGTACGAAATAAGGCGTCAAGTATCAATGTCAAGCCAAAACTGATACTCAAACCGACATAATTAATTCTGCAGCTAGGACACAAATAGCCAATGAATTCTCGACCTTATTACTACAAAAATAGGAATGGGTGAGGTATGTTTTGATAGCAACATACTTGGTTATGTTTGGAGGTATATCGTGTGACATACATCATATCGAGTGCGTTCGTGCGAGATGCAGAAATAGCTTGGTTTCCTCTGATTTTACGGTTTGTTCATAATAATGTGACACGGGGTGGCCGCTTTGAGATTATGGAAATAATTTGAGAAGACAATCCCCAAGGGTGATATCTTTCAAGTCTAGAGTGGCATTGGTTCAAAACTGAAAAAAATTGTAGGTAAATCACACAATCCGAAAGTGAGATATTTACAGTCGAGAAGCTCGTAGTTCAGCAGCAATTTGAAATTCATTTAATTGGCAAATTAAACCATGCCTTCGAAACGCTAAGCTTATAAGTTTTGACGTTTGAAGATCTATACCTAAGAAAGTTCTTTTGTTTAGGTGCTGCAATTTTTCTGCAGAATCGTTCACTTTATTGGTATTTACAGTATATAAGCGAGCCACACACATCTTCAAACTAAAATCCACCGCCAACTCTTTGAATCTCTTACTTCTTAACACATTATAAAATTAATCACTTAACATCTAATTAGGCGTAGTACCAAATAGTTTGTTATGACAACTTCAAAGCCCTATCCAAGATATAGGAAACTATTAACAAAAGTACCTACATTCAAAAGATGAAAAGGAATATTTTTAATTCCAACGAGTTGTCGCGTCGGGAATATAAAAATATTAAAAAGACACACCGCTACATCCGTTTC
Source organism: Lithophane ornitopus (assembly GCA_948473465.1). NCBI lineage: Eukaryota > Metazoa > Arthropoda > Insecta > Lepidoptera > Noctuidae > Lithophane > Lithophane ornitopus. The sequence goes on from OX419634.1 coordinate 11,432,739, forward strand.
CTGTTCGGATTTCGTAGTTTGCGCGTGCGCAAGCTTTTTCCCAATTAAGATGGCGGCTAAAGGCGGAAGCAGAACGTCGTCCATAGTAACCCGATACGTCATTTCCGCTTGTAATATGACAGTTGCGAAATTTGAATTCAACGGTTGTGTTGACGTTTAATTTGACAGGAATGTCAATTTGTAACCGAATGTCAAGTATTTTGCCACGAGGCAGATGGTTTAATTTTGAGGTAGAAACTTTAATTTGAAACCGAAAACCGACCGCAACATAGTTGGAAAAAGGGCAGGCAGATGATCGCAAAATGTGTAATTTTGTGGGCATTGATGCAGTTTGTCATACAAATAATCATGACGTATTACTACGCCACAAACTTGTGAAGAAATTACTTTTGTAGTTGTATAAGATAAGGCCAATATTATAGAACGTAAATATTTGAGAAACAGGTAATGAGACAAAATAAACCCTTTGCTAATGATACTCGCGCATTTCCGCGTCATAACTTATGCAAACAGTTTATGGCGTTAAAATTACATAAGCCAGCTTAACAATGAACAATATTGCACATTTGCGCGAGACAAATGAACATCCTACTAAGTAAGAGGTAACTATTGTAAAAAGATCCGAAGTGCTAAAACATAGACGTTAGAAACATTGTAAAAATTCTGAAGAAGAACTTACATAAAATTATCAGAAATTCCAATAACTAGTGGCACATTCTGTTATGGGCAAAAACGGTTGTTAGCATTTCAGCTGCAATACGTTATTAATTAGCAAAAATATTCAGACAAAAACTGCATCGTTATAAATTCTCGTTACAAAAGGATAATTACTTGCATTTCTGCTAATAGGCATCGAATAGTGAAAACTTTTTTGCTACTGTTCGAACTTTTTCTATCGCTTCCAATTTTGGCGCGAAGGGTGGGCCGCCATCTTGGATTTATTTATAGGAGCACGCGCACGTTTCTTTTAGTTGCGTTCAATTAGTTTGATTTGTGGGAAATCGATTTCATGGAAGTTAAAATGAGGAAGTTCTTAAAATGCTATACTTACTTAAATATTTTTTAATTATTAAAAAAAAAAGTTAAAATTAATATCATATCTGAAATAGGAAGGAAGGTACTTAGGTATGGAAGTTAAGGATTATCACCATAAAACAGATGAACCAAGTTATAAAGAGCCACAGGTTAAGGAAGAAGAAGTCGATTTGAACTGGAATAAAGAATCTTGGAGTGGACTGCTTTGTTGGCCTAGTGGTCGCCAGCGCTAACGCTTAGCATAAGGTCCTGGGTTCGATTCCCGGGTCGGGAAAAGTGTTATTGGGTTTTCCAACTGGAATTTCTCAGTAGCAGCCCGGAGTCTGGATTTCTGCCCGGGTGATGGCAATAGGCTCGCCCCCTATTACATAGGACTTAAAAAACATAACTGACAAAATGTGGGTGTGGTATAGGTACGCTCCTGCCTAGCCCTTCGGGGATTGCAGGCATGATGTTAAGTTTATAATAAATAATCTTGATGAGACTATCATTTATTTATACACAATATTTCCAGAACACTACTAACTATTTACATAAAAAACTAAAACTAAAGGGACTAACTAAATAAATATAAAAACAAAGGGACCTTTAGGCGTCGAAGTATTCGTCCGCATCGCTGTCATCCAGAAACGTGCCCAGAAGACTGGCAGCATTGCCACGTTGAATGGTAATGCTAATTCTTGATGAGATAACCTAACTTCAGTCAATGTTGTAACTGTCAGATATAAGGTGTATGGTATTGCTCACCCACTAGATGTAGCTAATGATGTAGACAATATGATTAAAGGTGATAACAAAAGCACAAATGAAAGAGCGGAAACAATCCATATTTCTTTTATCCACAACCCACGAGAAGCATAATTCAAATACAATTCCAAAATTGCAGCGCCTCTTCATAAGTTCACCTAAGATATACATATATCGTTTCTTTTCTCTAAATTCTCACGTAAATTATCCAAGAGTATATAAGCTTGTAGTATTTTATGTGGCTACGTCTGTAATTAGTCTTGCGCGTGGGCAAGTGGTAACAAAGTTATTTATTGACCTTTGCCAACGGAAGCTTGTACTCATAATAGTTAATTTGGTTTATTAACTGTGATGTCTGTGATATCTTTTTTCTGTGTTGTTATGGAGTTCTCGTCTATACATCTTTTGGCATTGGTATACATGTTCAAGAAGAGACTGATGGTTTTCTTCTTAAATTATTATTTTCAACTTTCACTATCGTTCCGTCTAACTACTCTCGTTTTCTTGTATTTCTTATTGTCTTTATAATTTTTCAATGTAAAAAATGTTGTCGGAATTATTTTTGGCGAAATTTCTAGCTATAACAGGGCCCTGTCTACAAGTCTACATGATCACAAGTTACCTAGAATGTTAATTTTAGTTAAATTCATAGCTCATCTCCATATTTTATTTATTTTTATTTATTTATATTCATAATCAGCCTTAATGTCCCCCCCACTGCTGGGACACGGGCATCAGCTCATTTTAAAAACGGTACTAAGCACGACACTCGTAAACTTGTAAGACGGAATCGAAGTCGCCGGACAGTCTCAGGATTTGCTATGATTTTCTACAAGTTGTAACTTACAAAGAATTTTTTGCTAAACAAAATCACGAATAAAAGTCTAAAAATAAAAGTACTTGTGAACTAAATAATGACACTTGGTAATACAAACCTTGTAAGTTTTGATAAACAGGGCACTGCTCTTTTCAAAGAGCTGTTAATGACAGTCAATTATTACTTGTCTTGTGAATATTCATGTGACATGTTATTCCCTTCAATGGGCTTTTAGAACATGCTTAAGACCTTCTCCGTACCACCTCATATTTCTCCCATAGCAAGCTACAAGCCTATTTTAATTAAACACACGTTTCGTATCATGTAGCAAACTATTTTACCGTAACATAATTTCTAATGTTTGTTCGCATCAACGTTACAGCTTACATTAACATCGCTTTCACGATCCACGTCTACAAAATCAAGAAAGCGAAATGTTCCCGCCTACATGCGTTTGCGCAGGAAGACTCGGAGCAACACAGAATAGATGGGTACAGAAGGCTCATTGCAATACATGATTATGCATGGTTAGATGAGGAAAGAAATAAATCTGCGATTTTTTTTGTTTAGGACTGGCGAAGTGAGAATTGTTTTTTCCTCAAGAATTATAATTTGTAACACGGTCACATCAGTAAGTTTTGGGTTTGAACGTTTAACTAGAAGTAATTCCAATTAGTAGCTCCATTTGAGCGTTTACTGATTCGATCTAAAATATTTGCGGTTGTCTTTTGACTCTTTCGATTGATTACACAACTTATGCGAGAATATCTGAAAGTATTCTTAGGAGTAGATCTTTTTAACTTTATCATATTGTGGCACCTGCGCATGAGTTGATCTAATGCGTCGCGCTCAATTTAGAAGACGAATTTACTCTACGAATAGTCGTGTACTTTATTAGTTTATTAGAGAAAATGTTGGCTGTGCTGCCAAACTGTGACTTTAGTGCGTAGAGCTAGTAGTAGTAGTAGATAGTTTGTTTACATACAAAATAATCCAGACTTGTGCACTATAGACTATACTATTTCGGTTATAACTAAACTTATTTATTTATTATTTACTAGCTGATGCCCGAGGCTTGGGACGCGTGGATGTCGGTTATTATATACTCAAACCTTCCTCGAGAACCACTCTATCCATTGGAGAAAACAGCATGAAAATTGGTGCAGTAATTTTGAGTTTATCTCGAACAGACAGACGCGACGTAGGACTTTGTTTTATAATAATGGTCATTTATCAAAAACTCCAGTTGTACTGTTTCTATGTTTATGAGTTATATTTTCCACTTAGCTTTCTACAAAGAATCCTCCAGATTTTTCCATCTTTGGCATTTCGCTTTTTACTATGAAGAGTTTTTTCATACACACACCCAATATTCTGGCGATGATTAGAAAGTTTCAGTTCCCTCTCACCGAGAGGAGGCCTGTGTCCCAGCAGTGGGGTAGGCTGAATATGTTATGATTAAAAAGTTTTTTATATAAAAATAGCACTTTACACTGCAATTAATGACCAAGTTAACAATATTATAATATATTTTTATGAATGGCATTGGATCTTACCCACTTAGGTTATGCCCAAATAAATATTTTTCTATTATTTCCATTTTAACAAAATATTTTTAAAAGGACATCTCCGTCCGTCTGTGGACGACTTCCGGAGTCTATTTAGATGTCGTCGGCTTCCAATACAATTCGGTAGGAAGTCATTAGTCACGGATTACTTAGCCCCGGTAGTGACGTACTGATCCTGGCTACCGTTGTTGGTAAACCCCGGATTAAAACGGTTTAAGAAAAAATTATGTTGAAATTCGAAGTGGGCGCCGATTTGATGCGTGGGAGTTGAAATATAAATGTCCGTTTTGTATTTGTATTTCTTTCGAGTAATTTTGTTTTTTTTTTTGTTTTAGGGAATCGGATGTAGGTCGTAGAGAGGACCATTTCTATGTTAGCCATCGTTTTTGTAAGTAATTTTCGAATTCCGAGTTTTCTGAAATATGAGACATGTACCTAGTAATCAAATTTAAAAGGGTTTATTTGTAAAAGTTGCTTAATAATGAATTATTATGTAATTTAGCGTCTGCTTAACCATACAGATTTTGTCGTTTAAACGACTCTTCACATTAAGCAACATTTATAAATAAAGGGCCAAATGTGTTTGTTTTTTAGGTATAGGTAGTGTGTTTCATATCTCAATATTTCGAAAGATGGTTGTCAACAACATAATATATTTATATGTCCGCCATTTGCAATTGCATTTATATCGAGACTTTTCTTTTTCACAATGTTTGTTTTCGGGACCATCTGATATATGAGAAAGATCTCTAGCATAATCAGCCTATAATGTTCCCACTGCTGGGACACAGGCCTCCTCTCTCTGACAGGGTGTTAGCCGTAATCCACCACGCGGGCAGTGCGGGTTGGTAGATATCACTACATGTCTTCGGATTTTTGGTTCTAGGACATGTCGGTTTAATTACGATGTTGTCATCAATGTATCTGATAAATATGTTTTATTGGTGAGTTAACTGTTATGATAAATAACCAACCAGTAGAAGCAGAAATAGAAAGATCTAGTAATGGACAGTAATGTGATGCATTTAATGGTATATCGTGATCAAAGTCCGTTATGTTTTATTTTATGATTCGGTATAAAATAATAAAACATGCACTTTACTGTTTACTCTATAATAGTGATCAGTTTCCAATAACTTTCTAGTTTCAAGTTACGCGAACTGATTTAGTGCACTTACATTACCATAAAATGAATAAGTACAGAAGTTCAACTACAAGACACGAGAATTTTTTTCAGACTTTTTTTTTATAATCGTTCCACTGACAGCCGCCTTGGTACGGCCGGTAGCTGACAATACTTTGCCATGTTTACAATAATTACAGAGCGTTGAGTGAGTCGGGTTGGCGCTGCGAGGCCGAAAATCTGACTTTTGCAAAACTAGATTTGACAGCTGTCAGTTGAAGGGATAATCAATCTTATCTAATCTACTCATAATGAGTCCAGTCCACAGTTGTATACGACTATGGACTGGCTCCACAGGACAGCTATAATAAAAGAAGTTCTTCGGGTTTCAGTTGTCTTTTACAATAAACTCGTGAAATCGTGACAGTTTGTCACTAGTACTTAGGTACCTACTCCCAACTTGAGATCCTGACTGCTTTTTGTGGTTACAACAATGAAAGTTCCGCCTTGGGGTTTGACTGACAGAATACGAAATACCACGTAGCGCCCAAAAACGGGATCCTAGACGTAGTCAAAAAGGCTGTCAAGCTAAAATGGGATTGGGCGGGACATGTCAGCCGCCGCGCCGGTGGGTGCCTAAAGATGGACGGCGCCGCCGAGGCCGGCCCAGGAAGAGATGGCGAGACGAACTAGACGCGTACCGCAAGGGTTGGATCGAGGTGGCGTTGGAAAAGGATGTTTGGAAAGATTTGGGGGAGGCTTTTGCTCAGCAGTGGGACAAAGCAGGCTAACAAAAAAAAAATACAATTAAGGTAGTTTTTGGTCGGCAGGAGCTTGACGCAGGCGAGCCTTTCAACCGTGCGAATTTTCACACGGCAAAAAATTTATCTGTAAGAATATCTAATATCTGTCTTTTTATGCAAATTTAAAACCGCACGGTACAAAAATAAACCTTCTGCATTTTATCCCGTAGTAGACCCTCCAGAACATAATAGAAATGTACTGTCCTGTCTTGACCGCGTTTATTTATGCTAAGCCAAGTGCCATAGCAAGGTGTTCTGTTGGTTTAAACACTCAGGGGTGCTACACACTAACTTGTTCGGGTCGGCATGACGATGATCGGCGCAATCGGGCGGAAAAAAATGAATAAAATTGTTCGGGCAAAAGCCGCTCGGCTAAGCTCGAATTCTGCCAATCCAAAATGATTCAGCTGCAAATGCCAAACGGAGTTTGCCGTTCGGCACGAGACGAATCAAAGCCACACGTGTAATAAACTGCTCCGGGTCGGCTTTGTTGTTCAACAAATACTGCCAAGGCGAACAACTGCGTAGCACCCCTCAGGTTTAAACACTCTCCGGACTGCACAGGGTGTTCATTTAAATAATAACAAGAGTAAGGTGATTGTAAATGAGGTAGTCGGCGTTCCTGATTCAGAGCTTTTGAATAATCGGTGAAGCTTAATGAAGTATAGAGGTCTGCGGCATAGAATAAGGAAACTAGTTTCTTCTCGGAGAGGTCCTGTTGGTGACATGTCGGATTTCTAAGGCGCTGTCATTTGGCTCCAATGGAACATCTATGAGCATATGTCACATGTGATTACTTAAAATTTGAGTGAAAGAGAAACATATATAGACTTGAGAATGAAAAGCATTCTTTGTTCGATTCACTTTGTACCAAATTGTAGGATAAGAGTAGGTACGTACGAAAGTTATTTTCAACAATTATGTATTTGATACATAAATATTTCTTATCGTCACAAACTCTCTCCTAATCCAAAATATTTTAGACTTAATCCGAAAGTCTTAGACACTTAAGTAGCGAACTTATCGACCATTTATCAAATACCAAATGGCCGTTAAATCTGAACTGAACGTAAAACGGGAATTTGTATGAAATAGGTACAGAGCTTTCTTATCCAATATCGAGGCATTATAATCTAGACTTAGGACATTCGATAGGGTTTAGGCACAATAGAGCCTAACTCCGTGGCCACGAGCTACACGCTCAAGCGACAAGTGTCTTGCGACAGCGACTAAGAAGAGATGTGAGACGAGGTCGGGACGCAGATGCGGCGTCTCTTTCACATACCTTCATTATTGTTCATACAAAATGTATTAAGGGGGATGCGCTAAGGTATCCTTAGGTTGTATACTCCTTAAGTTCATATAAGTGCCAAATGTCATGATTTCATGAAATAGTCATTCAATGCACTTACATGAACTTAGAGAGTTGTATTTCTGATTCTAATGTTTATAATTCTGTAAATCCATATTTGTTACGGCCGCAAATCATATTTAGATCAACATACAACCTGATAACCTGCAAATTGCAAAAAACGTAAGAAAATTTGAATTTCGGGCTACCTCAGCGTATCCCCCTTAACGCGATCTGGCACAAAACATACAGAAAGGACAAGATGCAGGCGCATTGCTTTTCCATCTGCATACTATTGCCGTGTCTATTTCCCGTCCTCATCTCACGTTTCTTCTGTGTGGCCCGCGCCTAGAGCATACCATGAGTCACCGAACTACGGTACTCAAGCGAAGGAAAGAAGTGACGCACGCGCATGTCGCTTGAGGCAAGTCACTCGCCCGTGTTCGTGAACGGGGCCTAAGGAAAGTCTGTAAAGATAAGCTGACAATGAGGAGGGATACTAAAGGGGAACATGAGCCAGCGATTAAAGACTATTGTTGATAAGCCTACATGGTTACCGGATCAACTAAAATGGGATAGCAGTAGTAACTGTATTTAAGTTTTCACTAGCTGTGTCTGCGGGTTTGGATTACAGATATTTGTCTTAAGAAAAAGAAAAATAGTTATTTTCACGAGTCGATGAATAGTTGCAGCCAATCGTGGTGAGTGACAAATGCAGATTAGGTTACGAACATTCACATTTATTCACGTTTACAATTATGTATCATCATCATCAGCTTACAACAGTCCATTGCTTTGACGTGTAAATCCAATACACTGTAACTCGAGTTACAGCACTCATTTGATTATTTCGAGACAGTTTTTTCATTTTATAATATGTAGAAGGAGACATGAGCACATACTAAACACTGTAAAAGAGAAAAGAGTTTTAAATAAAATCCGTTTTCTTGAAATAGGTTTTTCTGAGATACAATGTTTTGGATTCACACCTGGACATAGGCCTCTACAGTTGCACGCCATTCAGCTCGATTCTCGGCAACTGTCATCCAGCTGCTACCAGCCACAAATTATGTATTGTGATACATAATGACCACGTACTTTTATCATTCATAGCTACTATGATCCCCGAGTTTGTTAATTTTTTTTTTTTCTTCTCTGTCATTCAGGTATGAAAAATTGACACCAGCTGGCTTGTTACAGAGATCTATAACTATGACCATAAATAATTTCATCTCATTTCATATTTCGTTAAAATAGCGTTTTAGATTTATGTAAACTAAAGAGACACTTGCCGTACATGTTGCCAAGAAGAGTCTACCTCTTGTACAGTCGACAATGTTTTCTGTTGACCACTTTGCAACCTTATTACAAATGGCATAAGGGTGAAAGGACGTCAACGACCAAAGAGTTTACATACGAGATGGGATACTAGTACAAGCTAGAACACATAATTTTCATCACAACACTTATACCCAACGTTTCAGTCTATTTCAAGATTTTCAGCATTTCCTCGTACGAGGTCATTGACACATTTACGGTTTTCATGAAAATCTTGTATCTACCTGCGTCATGAAAACGTGTGTATGAGTGATGTTTCTGTTAGATATCAGTTGTGAAACAACGATTGCTCTTAGTTTGAATTTCACTAATGTACTAGTATGGGTATGGAAGATTATCACTATTTTGCTTCTATTGGTTAGTTATTTATGCAGTTTAGTGTAGTTTACGCACCAATAAAACATATTTCTAACGATACATTGATGACAACATCGTGAGGAAACTGGCATTTATAAAATTCGAAGACATGTGACATCTACTAACCCGCACTCGGCCCGCGTGGTGGATTACGGCCTACTCTCTCACAGAGAGGAGGCCTGAATCCCAACATTGGGAATATTACAAGCATTAAGCTTACAGATGATAATGAATGATTAATGGACAAGAGTAAATCGAAATCATATAACCTATTTTGTTAAAACCTTCAATACCTATTGCATCTATCTGCCGACTATGTCACTTCAAATAGATCACATAATTTTTACAACGTGCCCTTTAAAATGTACCTCCCCGTTTGATGATTCTTAAATAGGTAGGTAGGTACATTTCTCCTTAAATCATATGGGTAATAATGGGCACGTCTTGGTAAATTAACGAATAGTCAATGAGTCAAAATAACAACAAACCAATGAAATTCCTTGATTTCAGTTCTGACAGCAGATTAAAAAAAAAAGCCAGCTATTATTCGGGGTTATTGACAAGGCGCTTCATAACAGTACCTTGAGCCTATTTAACATCGAAAGCAAACTACCCACATCCATAACTATTTCCAAAGACAATTTCCAATAAATCATCGTCATAATTATGACACGCGGCTTGGCACCTGCAGAGGGCGCGGTATGCATAACAATGTATTACGTCACAGTACTGTTATAACGTAACGTTTATTGTTACGTTTTCGGTTGGTGTGATTGCGTGGATTTATGGTGTTAATTATTTGTTGTTTTAATTATGTAAGTAGATCTAGTTGTTTAAGTTAAACAGATTATACCTATTAGTTATTTGTGTCCGGTTTTTGGCAATAAATCCGTGTCCTGAGATGTCCTGAGATCTATCAGGGAACGAATTGTGAGATTTGATGATTTTGATTTTGATGACACTAACGTGATACTATGCTGTGAATAGTACATTTTGATTTTGTTTTTAAAGCCACACGTTTAGTAAAGAAGTTAGTATTAGACAAGTAATTGGTATCGAAATGGTACGGTAATGTTATATTATTTTGTTAGATACCTCTAATTGATAAATATTTCCTTTATTATCTTTCCTTCAAATATTAGAAGCATATTTCTTTATTATGATTTTGTTTTCTTTTTTTTTTATGCAAAAGAAACCTTGTTAAAGTTCAACTTAACCTAACCACAGTGTTGTGCTCAAAGTATAAATAAAACAATCTTCAAAAAACAAAACCACATTAGCATCTAATTAATCGTTTACTAACAAACAGACAGTGTACTACGCAATGTACTAACATTTTAATGATCAACGCTTGCGCACGCGTCGATTCCCGCTAACGATGACTGATACACTGTTTATAATCTATGGATCTGTTTTCCTCTTTTCGCGCCTATTTTTTAACGGTTTTTAGTTTGACCTTTTTTCTTCGGATATAGGGCATGATTCATTCCGTGCCCTATTATTTCATCTATATTGTTTAGAGTGTTTAATGTATAGCGCTACTGCTGAGCATCATGGGGTCCTGGGTTCAACTCACAGGTCGGGTAAAGTGTTATTGGGATTTTCCATCAGGAATTTCTCAGAAGCACCCCAGGTTCGCCCCCTATTACATGTTACTTAAACATAACTGGCGAAATGTCGGTGTACCATAGGTAGGTACACCTGTGCCTTACCCTTTGGGGAAACAGGCGTGGTGTTATATTATTTGTGTAAAATAGGTCCGGACATAGTTTCAACTATAGTATCTGAAGCATATTCCATTTAATCTGTCAATCAAATTAAATCTTATCTCAACAGTATAATGAGATGAATTTTTATGAGAACTGCACCCCGCAGTTTCACCCACATACGTCTCGATCCCGTGAGAATATCGGTATGAAAGGTATGGTATATCCTATGTCCTTCTTCAGGTCATGGTCTGCCGATATGCTAAATTTCATCCAAATCCGCTCAGTAGTTTTAGCGTGAAAGAGTAACAAACAAACTTCAGTAATCAGTAATCATTTATTTATTTGGAAACATGGGTAAAAATATACATTGATGTTTTTTTAATTAAATAGGTAATAAAGTTCTACATGTTTAACCATCACATGGGTATGCAAATAATGAAAAGTAAGTAGGCAAGTACAAGATAAAATTAAATATGTATGTCGTAACTTAATTTCGCATTTATAATATTAGTTACGATTTAGATTTTTTTTCATTAGAGACTCGATCAAGCTTGATCAAACATCAACACATAACATAATCAGCCTATAACGTTCCCACTGCTGGGACACAGGCCTTCTCTGTGTGAGAGGGAGTGGGCCGTAATCCACCACGCGGGCCCAGTGCGGGTTGGTAGATGTCACATCTCTTCGAATTTCAGTTCTAGGACATGCCGGTTTCCTCAAGATGTTTTCCTTCACGGTTTTGAGAGCAGTGATGAAGAAATAATTTACACAAAGTAAAGCGCCTGTCGGGGTTCAAACCACCGCTTTAAAAACAAAGTTGGTTTGATAATCCAGCTGCAAATTCCTCCTTTCCACGGTTTAGTCCACGTTCAACCCCTACAATCTTTACCCCCGACCATGTTGAACCCCTAAATGTTGTCCATGTTCAACCCCTGGGGTTTGAACATGGATTTCAATACATTGGTCATCTTTTCTTTGTCCATATTCAACCTATTGTTGCTAGGTAACTAATAATGACATTGTAATATTTCTGTCAAGAACAAACCTATGTCATCGTGATTTTGAACAATACAATCACAATCTTTTGTTTTGCATTCCATAATTATAATTTACAATTGAAAGGTCAGTCACCTTTCGCCTACAGGCGACATGATGACACATTCTGCTCAATTACTTCTAGAGCCACAAGACAATAGCACCTAGCACATTCTAGTTTCTATTAATCTTAAGTCTCGTTTACATCCTACTCCCAATCAATGTGTCTAGCGGTCTAACCGGATGCAGCTAACTACCAGTATTTTACATGGAGCGACTGATGCGTATCTGACCTCCACAACCCAGTATCTGGGTAATACGATACTTTGGTAAGACTGGTTGTCAGACTTTCGGGCTTCTGATGACCCGTAACGACTGTCAAAGATGCACAAATGACAGCCGGGACCAACGGCTTAATGTATTTTCCGAGGCACGGAGGAGTCTCGATATATGAAAATGGTCACCCATCCACGGATAAAACCCCGGCAAGCGTAGCTTAGCCTGAAGGATCGATAGCCACGAGCTCCTCTCACCTAAGTACCAGTGACAAACTGTCACGATTTCGCGAGTTTATTGTAAAAGACAAGTGTAACGAAGAAATTTTTTTTTATGGCTGTCCTGTGGAGCCAGTCCATAGTCATACACAACTGTGGCCTGGACTCATTATGAGTAGATTAGATAAGATTGATTATCCCTTCAACTAACAGCTGTCAAATCTAGTTTTGCAAAAGTCTGATTTTCGGCCTCGCCAAAACCTTTTAGATAAAGAAGTACCTACATGTAAATAAAACAAACTTACAATTAACTAGTAAGGGCGAATTCGACCAAAAGTTTTTTCCTAGTAAATATTTTCTATACAAAAACTATCAGACGTCAATTTTATTCCCCGAATAAACGATATCTGGCTTTGGTTAAATCAACCCTAAAGTAACGATACCAACTATTAAGTAAAAAAAAGTTTTATGTAGAAGGCGAAGCCGAATATTTTCTGTATACTTGCTTATTCTTTGGAATAGATTTTGTGGATCAAATGAGACTCATTAAAATAATTCGTGCAACAGCTGAACAGCGAGCTATTATTAAAACCGCGAATCATTTTAAGCCTACTTGGCAAGATCCTTACGTTCTCTAATAGAACTGTAGTTAAGACATTCCTCAAATATCTTAATTCACAGACATTCATCAGTTCTAAAGGGCAAGCTATTAGGACGAAAGTACTCCACTCCAGACAAGAATTTATTTTCGAAGTCACATCTATCGAAGTATTCAGTAACATCTCTATCACACCGGAACGCGATTATTTTCAAAAAACATTCCTCCCAATACCCACACGTGTTAAGTGCGAAACCGCAATAGACTAATGCAAAGATTAGGTATTTCCGTTGCTCCTGCGCATCTGTGATGTTTAATCTGTGACTCATTTCATTATTTTAGACTTCTTCAGATGTTTCTTTTTTAAATAAAGAATGTTGAAGTTATGTGGGGGGTATGTAAAACAATGCGCTGACGTCGTAAGCTTATTCTTAAAGTATGTGTGCCAAAGTTCATTAATCTGTTGAAGTTATTGCCTGATTTTGGGTTCCGAAAATAAAAATCTCTGTCCACCCACAATCTTAAAGCATTCATATTTAGGTAGGTGTAAAATTACTATAGACATAGCTATATGAAACGAACGTAATGAAGTTGAGAAAAAATTAGAAACTGAATTTCTTAAATAAAACACGACTGCCCCTGCTAAAAAACGAACTAAAAATTAAAAAACAAGTTGATAAAATTATCATTGCAGTCGGGGGATCCTTCTGTGGAACAATTTTTAATCTAAGAGGTCCCCCGACTGCAATGACAATTTTGGCCAAATAAACATGGCCTATGTCACTCGGGATGATGGATTACAACGATACCCCATACATCCACATCTGTTCAGGCATTTCAAAGTTATGATGGAATAAAGAAACTCACATACATACAAATATACATACATGAACCCTGGAAACATTATAATCCTTTTTGGGCGATCGTGTAAAAAGCATCATGTGTTTTCATTCCGTCCCATAATGAACCAAGTAGCCAATAATGTAGTGACAAATCTAACGGTGCACAATCCTGGATGGTGGGTACTTAAAAGCTCTACAGTTCACTCTTCACACTTGCCTATGACAGTTGGCCACTGTAGCAGTTCTTTGTCATTTAACATAAAATCAACATAACTGTTGCTACACTTAAATAAGTCGCGAAATAGAACAATCAGAAGAACTAGTAACTATACAATAGAAAATTACTGTTGCGGCCAGCAATAATGGCATTGATGGACGATCGTGAAAATGGTTAGTGTTTTGAATAAACCGCAACAGTTTAAGAAAATTAATCAGAGGCCCTAGACAAAGTGACATTCTATCATGTCACTTTGTGGAAAACGATGATGGAAAAGGCACTAATGTATAGAACTGACATAAGCTATCGAAAAGCTTATGTCAATCCTGTCGAAAGACGTCGTAGAAATACGAAACGCTTTCGAACCGATTGTCACTTGTCTAGGCGCTCTGAACTTTTTAAACCACTACCACATATGGTTTCTATGTTAACTTAAACTTCTCAGCAAATCTATTTAATGTCGTAAAATGAAGACTGACTCACTTGACCTTGATGCAGACGCCAGCGAGACGATGGCCAGACGACGGAACAACAAAACGTCTCGTTACTCATGTGTCGCTGAGATGAGGGGCTAGTAGGGGTGCCACTTAGCAGTTGTGGCTTTCTTTGTGTAGAGAGTAGCTAGGGATGACACAATTGGTGTTGGTTCTGCCAGTTTGAATATGGAAACTGTGATGGAATCTCTTTGTAGGTATTATGAAAGCTAGACTGTCTTTTGTTTTCGTGGTAGCCAAGAAGTCCCCGTCTTGGTTGAACTTGTGTGATTAGCCTAGCCGTAGATTTTCCAAGGTGTCATGATCCTGGATCATGCTAGATGTCAGTCGATGGCTAGACGGACCAACAAAACTTCTCGAGAGTCGACATGACGGGCCAGTAGGGCTGTCACTTAACAGTTGTAACTTTCTTAGTGTAATGGCTAGGGCTGCCTTTCAAGATGTTGATTCTGCCAGTGTGATTTTGGAAGCAATGACTCAAAATTGTAGTGTGACAAAATGAGGACCGTATCATTTTGTTTTTCTCGCGAGTCTTGCAGTAACTGTTTGTACTTCCCGTGACTTGTTTTTAGATTAGATAAAGATTCATTAGAAAACCGGCGTCAAACAGTATCTGTCTGGTAATGAAATGAATCTTTTTAGCGCAGCCGTGAGGCACACACTATTATTGTAAAAACATTATTTTTCACTTTTTATTTGGTTATATGTATTTTGTGTTTCACAAACTGTGTCCAAATAAACGTTATTCTTTCTTTCTTTCTTTCTAAACGTGTCTGAGTTATTGATTTTCGTCAATCACGAAAATCTCTGCCATAATCCGAAAAAGTACCTACGAATAATTAAGAACCGTTCAAGAAAAGAATATGTTCTAAGCCCGAAGATTCATTATTTAATTTATGGTCAAGCAAGGATATATATAAAGAGGATTTTAATTTTGTAATATCTTAGAATCTCATTAACGGACTATCGATGGTTTTAAACACAAGAAGACTTTACAGAAACCATGACTCAAAACATCAGGTCGATGAAGAAGTCATCCTAATCCTAACTAATATTATGAATGCCAAAGTGAGTTTGTTTGTTACGCTTTCACGGTAAAACGGCTGAACGGATTTGGATGAAATTTGGCACAGGGGTAGACCATGACCTGGAATAGGACATAGGATACTTTTTTATCCCGATATTCCCACGGAATCGAGACTTACGCGGGTGAAACCGCGGAGCGCAGCTAGTTCTATATAAATATTGAACCTTCAGCTTTTAAATACGATATATTTGTCTTCTTACCACTTGCTTCGAAAGTGTCGAGCACATATCATGCCATGCAAATCTTAAATCAATACTAGCCAATTGCAGAGTTCTTGTACAAACACAATATGTACTGATGATGCATCAATAAGGGCTCTTAGGAAACTTCCCCTTAACACTGCATACATTACATCCGACTGCCACTTAACTGCACTTGGCAGAGAAATGGCTGCGGTTCGTATGTTGCTGATAAGAAATAATGTTCCACTTATAGTTGGAAAGGGTTTTTTCCAAAGCGTAAAGTATGATCTTAAATCGAGCCACCGTGCTTGTTTTCATGCAGTTAATAAAAAGGTCTAAAACATCAAAACAATTATATGTCAAAAAAGTTTTCAGCCGTATTTTGACATACTGGCCATCACTTTCGTGTCATCGTTGTTCTAAATTTGAATTCACGACCATCTTAAAAGTTGCAGACCTATATAAAAAAAAAATGCTGTGTGGCTCGAATCGGGTGCCCGGAAGTGTATATTTTAAAATTGATACTTTAGTGTGTCAAGCCAAGTAAATTCTCCCGCAGACAGTCGCGATGCGACGGCGCAATGCTAGTCTGGTGGAACAATCTATGAAAGCTTCACGGAAATTATTGTTCTATCGTTGTCGCGTCGCGCCTGTCTGCGAACTTATTTATGATTTTAGTAAATCACGTGAAGTTATTTGATTGGCTACTGTTACTGTATTGAACCAATCACAAAAAACTTGTGTCAGATTTGAAAGCTTTGTGGTTCCGGCAGAAAAAACTTGTACGATGTGTCCAAAGCTTTTAACGTTTTTAATTGCAGTCCTATTAAGTCTAGGGAACTTCTTTTGTGTAAAAAACATATCTTTTCAAATAAGTAACAATATTAAAGCTGTATAATTCAAAGCACTCAATACAAACAGTAGTTTCCCAGCAATGCATACCTTATTAACATTATTGGAAATATGTAAAACCATGGGCTATACAATTATCATGCCACTCAGACCGTATTTACATTACAATTAGCCGTTCGGGTCCGCTCGGCTCTGTTCGGGTCTCGGGTCCTCAGTCGTAAAACAATTTCTCGTCGTGAAGAGCTTTGCAAACATGCTGCCTTGGTGTTGGTGTCACCTTGCGGTAAAGGTCAGTCGAGGAGGCGTTGTGGAGGTAAGGGACAGTAGACTAATAAATCTGTTTGAGAAGTGCATACTGTACCATGTTGTATTTTTTCTCAGTAGCATCAGGCACTCAATGGTCTTTAGAAGAGGGATGAAAGTTTTTTTTTGTTAGGAGATTGGTCCACTCTATTTTGATTGTAACCCACAGCACACCCAGATTTCACTAGTTATGTTTAAGTCCTATACTACGTGTAGCGTTAAATGCGCAAAACCTCAGACACCCCAACTGATTTTTAATTCAATTGACCTCTTTCGGAGAGAAAAAAAATTGTAAACGTTTTATGTGCTGTTTTAGTTTTGGAAGATTCGTATTTGCATTGAAATAAAAGCTATTATTTTCCCGCTTATGAGAAAATTTAAATTGTTCGACAACAATTTGTGTCTGTTTACCTATTTTGGCGGGTTTGCGCATGTGATGGCTTGACCTATTAATAAATAGACACGGAAACGTTTTTAATGAAGATTTTTTGAAAAATGTCACTTATATTAAAAAGTGGTTCAATAATTGATTCTGCTCGTTATTCTGATCAAACTATTTTCAGGTTTTGCGCATATAACATATACAACGTGTATATGTTATATTATTGTATACATTTAGGGGCGAGCCTATTGCCATCGACCGTTTACAAAACCGAACTCCAGGCTGCTACTGGAAATTCCTGTAGTCTTATGTACATTCATCCTAAAATAAAATTAAGTCTAACCATAGTCTTGTGATAATTCCCAACTGTACTAGTTTCCGGGATCATTTTGAAAACACAAAATATTCAAAATATTATTAGTTTTGTAGCAAACTTATACTACGGCAAACACCTGTACTAGCATGCGCCGTACTCGCATAAAATTAAAATAAATATCAACGCAGCGTTGTTTCATATTAATTATGAAGCCATAAGCTTTGTAATGCGCGCTAAGAAGCATTTTGAATTTATCTCCCAGAATTATCTAGCGTATAAATGTTTTCATTATCTTCATAAATTAGTTTTATGGAAGTTCCTTGTGTACCTTTTCATATTTTATTGATATCATTAATTGCTACTTAAGCACAAAGTTTAGAGTTCTAATCTGGCTGGTTATTAAGGGGCCTGCGGAGCATCGATCTCAACTACGAATCGAGTGCTACAAATTTTGCGCTAGTGTACCTGTCGGAGCTATACATTCAGCTACTGTGAACTGTACGACCACGCACACATTTTCATAGACATGACATTTGCTTGACGCGATAGCACCACTAGCTATTGAAAATTTATGATAAATTTGGATGTGTTCTGTAATACCAAAAATGATGAATGAAAACTTAATGTTTTTCCATTTTTTTTTTGATAATTTGTATCTTGATTATGTTTCTGCTGAAACAATATCACAAGTATTGTTGTTTATAATACAGAAAAAACAATGGCATGTTTTCAACATGCCATTTACGCTGTAAAAATGTGCGAAATTCAATTCGCTACAACTTCATTTTAGTTAGGATTTATAGCAAAAAAAAGATGTAGGAACCTAGATAAATACTGTCTCAATCCGAATAACAACACATTATGGTGGAAATATGCTCAAATTGCAAATGATTTTGGTATTACGTTTGTATGGAGAATTCATCGGTCACCGGAGTCTTAATGAGTTTTAATAATTATGATGACAAATTACAGTGCCCAGGCGCAAAATATAACACATCGAGTTTTGGAGAGCACAAAGGTGTGAGTGACATAGACAACACTCTACTCTATTGACCAGGGGGCCTACCACCACCCGTTACAACAGTATTATTTTAATCTTATTTCGAGGGGGAAAGAGATGGAGCTATTATACGCCTTGTAGAGCTTCATCTCTTTCCTACACTGAAGTAATATTAAAATAATACTGCTGCTGTAAGCGGTGGTGGTAGCCCCCCTGAACTGTTTTTTAAGGCCCTAGCCTACCTCACATTGCTTAGCATGATCCTCCGTTATGTCAAAAATACAGCAGCATTATAAATATATATTTATTTCAAAATTATTGCTGCTTCTTCTAACGTTGCACAACTTCTAAAGTTGGCAGTGTGACCCCCGATGCCTCAGAAAGCACGTTAAGCCGTTGGTCCTGCGCCTGATCTCTCTCCGGTCGTATCGGGTTGCCGTCCCATCGGACTATGAGAGTAAGAAAAAACAGAGTGCACCTGTGTTTGCGCACACACTCGTGAACTATAATACCTATCTCCCACGCAGAAGGCTAGTCTCCGTTGAGACTAGCCGCCATGGCCGAAATACGGTCTAGAGGACTTTATTATATAGATAGCACTAGATATTTTGGCAACATTTACGTGAAATTGAATATGAGTAGGTAATAGATATGGAGACTTAAATGGGAAACTTAGGAAGTCACTTTTGACCTTAGGTCACTATTTATCTCTAGTTTCATTTTTGTACTCAAACTACACAAACCGGCAAAATTAGAGGAACGCAAAAAAAAGGTGCCTTTTTTTAAAACTTGTGGGTATTTCGACAAGTTGTTCCGTTATTTGAATGATTACCCATTTTTCATATACATTATGGGTTTTTTTTACATTTTTTATGTTAGAAGGACTGATTTTTTTTTACATTTTTTATGTTAGAACTGTTAGAAGGTTTTCAACCTTCTAACAGAAATTGTACCCTCGTAAGTGTTTGTTTACTACTACTACTACACTATAAGCTGCTAAGTGTTTTTGATAAGAAAGTTGGTTTATGCAGTCAATGGTGGCCCTAGCTGATTACGTTTGTTTTGTTTGGAGAGTTAACATTATATTGCATAAAGAATGAGTGATTTGCCTGCAACTGAAGTCGCCAGGGCTGTATCAATGATTGAGGAAGGTCACACCTACCGTTCAGTCAGTCGAACGTCGGGTGTATCGGTATACGTGATACACCGTAATGTGCAACGGTACAGACAGACAGGATCTCATGTGCGCAGACGAGGGCAGGGCAGAAATCGTGCAACCAGTGCCGTCGACGACCGTTTTATAAGGGTGCAAACTTTAAGAAATCGTCGTCAAACGGCTATTCAGACCCGAAATGTCTTATAAGAAGTGCCTAACGTACGTGTTCGTTAAATAAAGTTGGTTTAAACTCATACGTGTCTGCAAAAGCTCCAAAACTTGAGGTGAGTCATCGAGTATCGAGATTAGAGTTCGCTCAAATTGGTCCGATGAGTGGAGTCGAGTTTTTTTCTAGAGTGGAGCCGTTTTTGTGTAAATTTCTCTCCTCTCCCTTCCGCCGATGAAATTTAAACAAAAACGGCTTTCGTCGGAGAACAAAACTCGACTCCACTCATCGGACCAATTTGAGCGAACTCTAATCTCGATACTCGATGACTCACCTCAAGTTTTGGAGCTTTTGTGAGGGACATTACAAATATTTGTTATGATCATGATTATGTTATTTTATTAGATACCTACCCTGCACAAGTGAGGACCTAATGAGCTAGCAAACGGCATAAGCATTGCTTTATTTTGGGCCAAAAAATAAAAACATTACGTGTAGGTAGGTAAATGTTATTTTTGCCATCGACACGCTCAGAAAAAGATTAGATATCTAAATCTGGGCAAGTACTACTTACATTAGGGTCTCATCAATCAATTATTTAATTTCTAATCAACAGGCTACATTTGATAGGACACAAAATATAAATCTCAGCATGCATTGTAGATGTCCATCGACCTTAGGTCTCGGCCAGACTAGCAAAAAACCCCAGACGCATAAAAAGAAACACTTTACAGCAATTATTACGCTTGCATTTATCTAGGTACTGGCTACGGTCTAGGATTTTTTGTTAAATGCAGTCACCGTTGAGATTGAGTCGAAAAATTAATTAGTTATACTGTGCAGATGATTCTTTTCGTTTTTTTTTTTTGGTGGGAATCTTGAACGCCTAATTTATTTATTTTTTTATTTATGAGGATATTATTTTATGAATGTTAATAAGTACTATACACATTTATATAACACTACTAACTATTTACATAAAAAACTAAAACTAAAAGGACTAACTAAATAAATATAAAAAAAAAATTATTTATGTATTCATTTAAATTTCTATTAAAAATAACTCAGTAAATAAAAAACCACTTCCGACCAAAATGTAGTAGGTAAATCACATAACTACAGGAAATACCTACGTAATTGAAAAAACTACTACTAATGACGGCTAATGTTATTTTAATGCTATATTACGGACTAGTGATGTGCCACCGTATCATTACCATTAGAACTAACTATACACCGGTAGCGAGTAGTGTTGTCAATTATGACAAAATAATAACTTTATTTTGTAAGTGATGTACCTAAGTATTGAGATTGATTACTTTCACGTTAGTAAAAAAGATAGAAAACAAGTTTAAGCAAGTAGAATAAAAAAAAAACTTAGAAAATAATAATCTTGATTAAAAACTTTTACGTTAATTTTTTTTTTTTTTTTGAAAAACGTTGCCCCACACTAGGAATTTCTTCCTGTATCGTGGGTGCGTTTACAAACATAGAAACTCACATACACTAACACCCAGACCCGGAACAACTACTTGCAGATCATACAAATATCTGTTCCGTGCGGGAATCGAACCCACGGCACGTTGCGCAGCAGTCCAGCCACTGCGCCAACCGTGTCGTCGCATATAATAGTTAATTGATATAATCAATTAACTATTTTGCTCTAAAAGCTTGTTATTATATGTATTATTTTGTTGTTGAAGAAAAAATGCAATTTACTTTGATCTAGCATTGTTACTTATGAATGTTCTAAACGACTAAAAGATTGCAAGTCCAGTACTACTATCGTTACGACAAAATGCTTGCCCATGGCTACAATTAACACTTGCACACATTATTCAAACAAAAACCAAAACAATCCAGACTTACTTTAACAGCTAACATGATTTACTTAGCATAAACCCATATTTACCTTCTGTTGTTCACAAATAGCTTTGACTACTGCTCCCGTTATAGCTAGCCCTCTGCCTACCCCAGTCCCCTTCACGACGTTCCAAGGACAGGCCACGATTCAGCACAAATATTTATTTAGTAGCGCGCTCATGGGAACTAATTTAAGCTTTTATTTGAAAACGTTTTAAAAATAGGTATACGTTAGATTCTTGATGAAAAATTGATTTTTGAAGTGATGGTTATCAATCAAAAGTTTGAAAATAGATGTGGTAGTTATCAATGAAGTGTTCGGAAAATATTTAAAATATAGAATTTGAAAAGTTTGAACTTGGAAGTGGAGGTTATCAATCAATCGGTCGACGAACAAATCAATCAGTAGACAAATCAATCAATCAAATTAATCGATATGTAAGATTATATTTTGTAGATTTTACAATAGTTTATCATATTAAAGTTAGGACATTTAACAGTGGTTTCAATCCATACTAGTATTATAAATTTGAAAGTAACTCTGTCTGTCTGTATGTTACCTTTCACGCCTAAACCACTGAACGGATTACGATAAAATTTGGCATGGAGATAGATGGCATCCTGGGGAAGGACATCGGCTACTTTTTATCGACGTACCACGCGGGCGAAACCGCGGTCGGACGTTTGTATGTCATAAATACTTATTACCATAATATTATCAGATGGATATCTAACGGCTTCAAGAATATTTTCATTGGGTAAGTAGTGGTAACTTTATGTAAGGAGCATACAATTTATATAATACATTCGTAAACTCTTGAATAATGACCAAAAAAAGATGGTTAATTGATTCAAACCAGCATAATTAAAAACCGAACACAATAATTAGGAAGTCCAATAATTCCTACCCACACCCAATTCTGTAGGAACTCTGTAACAATTCCGATGTTGTGGTTGTAAGCCGAAACTCCTAGTAACACGATACTAACATGTTTATTAGGAAAACAAGCTCGGCATTCCAAGTAAACTGTTAGATGGTGGAACTGAGAATGATTCGGTTGATTTAAACTGTTTGGTAAGTTCGACGAATTAAGGTTTTTGGGAATTTTTAAAGTTTAGCTTCAATTTTGTAGGTTTTATTAATCAATCTCTTTTCCCATCTATTTTGGAGTCAGCTTCCAGTCTAACGGAATGCAGCTGAATTCAATCGCTCCAAGTAAAAAACCATGGAGCGACTGCCTATCTGACCTTGTTGAAAGTCGTTCATACATTTTTGACTTTTCCATAATCGTTACATATAGAATAAATGTCACTTTGTCTCGGCCTTCTTCTTTTCTCTGATGAATTTTTCAAAAACATTGTTTTCAGCAGTATCCCCGTGCTGGTTTCTGGATTTTTGCCCGGTTCCTAGCAAATTGTGCTCTATATACAAACATAAAGCTTTGGTCAAACTGAGGTGAATCCCACGTGAGATACGGGATGAAATTCGCTCGCACCGATTGTTTCAACTAACTTGAATGAAGGTGTTCATACAAGGGCGAAGAGTCGCGTGACTTCTAAATCATTAAAACAATTGACGCGCGCCGTCGCGGGAAAATTTTGGTATTATGTTATTTTTAATTATTATTTATAGTATAATGTTTTTTTTCGGTGCGGGTAGCGGCGCGTTTCATTGCATAGATTTATAATGGAACTCGCCTCGAAGGCAGCGGTGCGGCGACAGTTCCATATAAATCTATGCATTGAAACGCGCCGTACCCGCCGCTCCGCGCCCGCTGACTCCGTGTCCGTAGCCTAAGAGGCATATTCGATAAGTTATTGATAATATTAGGACACTGTCGTTTTATTATTTGTCTTTATACGTGGGTACCCATTTTATTTCCAAAACGTCATACGGAGAATTTTGGTACAGGATAATGTACCTGTACATTGTATTATTCGTTTCCATTTATGGTTACTTGACGTCATTTACTTATTTAATATTGTGTCTGTTATACCGAACAGACTTAGTAACAATCAAATATGACGTAATTTGAGCTATACCTAGTAAATGCACATTGATATTGTTAAAGCTTAGTATCATCGTACTGGCTACATGAGGCTATAATAGTTATTTATGCAACTGTATAATAAGTGGTATTAAAACACGTGTTTATCACATGAATCGGCGAAGCCGAATGTGATAATAGTATCACATGAGTGTTTTAATATCTAATTATTTACAGTTGCATACAAGACTTTATCTACACCCATGATATGAATCCTCTATAAAAGGTACTTTGCAATACTAATATCAACAAAAACGGAGGGATACGACGCACGTGAATTCGAATTTTTCGAATTCGGATAACATAGACGTTTTTTTGTTTTAAATTACGGTGCTTTTTTAGTGAACCCGCCTGCATGACAAGGTTCTTTTTTTGAAATGAGTTGTATTATGAAATTTTGTACAACATAATAACACCCGTTTGGATGATATTATGGTTATTATGACAACATTATAACAACCAGTGTTTTAAAGTTCGCAATAAGCTAACTGTTTCAGAAACTTTTAAAGAGGATTTATAGAATGGGTGTAGATAAAAAATTGTTCTAAATTCTAATAGGTAGGTATGTATTATTTTCATAATGACATGTGTCATTGAATATTTTCTAATGTGTGCTTATAATAAACCTCTAACCTTAATTTAACAACTATTATTTATAAATACAACAGATGTTAGGTATGGTCAGCGACAAAAGTCATCTGAAAAGAGTTTTTTTTTATTTTTTTTATTTTACTTCTCTTCCGATTTTAATCTAAGATGACCCACTGACCAAATCAATCAATAATTACGATAACGCTAACTGTATAAACCTAATGAAAAAAAACATCAAAGGTAAATCATAAAAGTTACCGTAAACTTTAAAATATCCAATGTAGGTACGAGGAAATGCAGACAAAGATATGTAGATAATCACACAAACCAAGGCAAGAATCACATGTAGCTACCGAAGATGACAAAAAATGATTCGCACAGTTAGTATACAATCATTTACTCTGCCTGCTCTACGGTGTTTGTGCAACATGACACGATGTCTTTTTTTAAATAAAATAAACAAGCAAAAAATGCTAAGCAATAAATCTGCAGGTCGAAATGAGAACACAGAAAACTGTAGAGTCTTATGCGCGAACGTGTATAAAATTATATTTTTTTATTATGGAAATATAAATTATCGATAAACATTTCTCTGGAGTGAACAAAAATTATGGAAAATGACATAAAGCATAATACTGTTTCTTTTTAAAGACTTCTAATGGCGAATTAAAAACTTTTTACAATTCACTGTAACACATTGTCAGTAAAAGTTAACATTGCCATAGTGAAGAAGGAACATAAAAGTCTTTCAGCTTATTTTCTACACAATTTGTAATGGTCAGATGAGGTGTCAACTTGGGTCAAATTGACGCGTGTACGCAATATAACCTATCACTAATACCGAAGTGTGAACTTTGAACCTACTTTAACGTGTAGGGAAAGCCCATTACAGGTTGTAAGCATCACCTAATTCGATTTATGTTGAAAACGAAAAAGCTTTATATTTTTTAAAGATGCGTCCCTTCTATTCGACGTAATCATTAGTCTAATGCCACATTATACACTTCCATTTTCCTTTTTTATTTTTTAAATCTCATAAAACTAAATACCTAATATTTGCGGAACAACTTGCAGGGAACTTGCAGGGATTAAAAAAAATATATATTATTATTCTTTTCTATCCCCTTTTTTATATTACATATTACTATTATTATTTTAAAACTGTGGTTTTGTTATGTAAATAAATAAATAAATAAATTCCTTAAAAAAAAACATATGATATATTATTTTATAATCAAAATTAAATGGTGTATCCTATCAAATATTTGCAAATGAATAACAAACTCTAGTTTATAATAGGTCAGATACTAAATAACCTTAATCAAGCATTACAAATCAAAATAAATAAAGACGAACAAAATAACACACGCAAACATATTGATGGAAACAATCCAAACAAAGGTACACACAAACAAACATCACATCCTTAACCTAATGAAGTTTCCCTTGCGAAACACGTTAAATTAAACATTAAACTTTCGCCTGTAGATGCAACTGCATGCCCTCGGAACCCATGTGTTCGTGAGAATTTTTTTAATAATGTACACAACGATGCTTTGAAGACCCGCTGTGCTAGCAGAAACTCGCTAGGTTTTTTACAAAATAAATCAATGGTGCAAATGTTTTGAATAGGCCTCATGCTGATTGGCTATATCCTTTTTGTTTTTACTTTGAATTCCGAAAGGTGTTTTTCTGAAGCCATTCCTATAACCATCTATGTTCAAATATCCGTTAATAATTTCAAGTTTGCAATTGCACTTGATTTTCTCCGCCTACATGCCAAGTAATTTGCCTGAAAATACCAGAGACATAATCCAAACGCGCAGATATCTAAACAGATATCAAAGACTATCATAAAGTATTCGCTCAATCTGAGATCAAACATACAACTTCAAATGCTCAAGCAACAAGACCAACAGGACATTCAAAAGCTCGAAACATTAATATAGCAGATACCACCGAAGAAGATACGAGATAAACTAATTCCAATAGATAACGAACCGACGGACAATTACTTATCGAAGATAATGTAGATTTTGAAATTATCGAAATGGCATAAGATATCTTGGACCATTCTCTGATAGTGTTGGCCTCTGATTCCGCAGTCCAATTGAATAAACGGACCTATATTTCTTATCAGATTTATAGCCTTAGATTGGATCGGCTATTAATTTTGTTATCTAGTGCTTGCTTGGAGGGATAGCGGAAACAACTGGGCTTTCTCGAAAACAGGCCGTGTATGCATTTAGTCATTTATTAACTCTTTGTGTTATGTAGGTTGCAAGTGTTACAATATCCGATTTAGATATGTCCAAAGAATGAATCTAACTAGGTATCTTGTTAATGCAAAGCAATTGAACCAAATAGATATGAAATAAATAAAGTTATTCACATTTGGAAAGCCCTGAGAAGTGCACACACCAATACAATGACACTTAGCCTAAACATAGAAACCTTAACAAATATGAATGTGTCACGCTAACACAGTGACACAAAGAATCAAAACCAAGTTAATCAGCAATTAGTCAGTCCACAGTAATTGGGATCAAGTTCACTAACTTGAAGATACCAAAACTAAAAAAGCAGACCCTAATAAATCCAGACAGATACAACCGAATAAGAAGACAAATTGCCTGATACATAACTCCCCTACCGAAACTTTGGCAAAAGGAAAACTGAACACCACATCTGGGCACCTGTACCAAAATACGCGAATATATGGAGGAATATTATTCCTAGAATAGCAACAGACTGTAAAATGAATATGGAGACACCATGTGCATTCAAAAACTTGCACCGTCAAACTGGTTAGCTGTTGCAGAAATGTTTGCCAAGGGAATTTTAGCTTTCAGATTAGAGGCACAGAGGTTTTTGGGGATCAAAATTGCAGGTTCTAAAAGCAGATGCTGGTAATGGGATGATTTGTCATTCAGTGGACAGCGTTGACGTGACGTTTCGCTCTTTTGCTAATGCTCATTTTGGGAGGTGGAGCTCCTCTGCAGGTCTTTAAGGGGAAAAAGTCTGCCGAACAGTTTTGGATACTTTGATGTTTTAAATTAAGATTTCTGCATATTTCTAAATATTACTTCATAATTTAACTTTGAGATTAATTCTTTCATTACTTAACCTTTATTTTTTTATGAAGCACAATATTGCTGGTGCTACCAATAAATAAACTAGAAAAGTATAATTTGTTAAATTAAAACTGTCACATTTAGCTTCACGTTTATAACCAAAAGTCAAAATCACGTTTATAAACCAGAAAGTCAAAATCACGTACAATTTTCTCTCCCTACGTGTACATTAATTAAGCTTATCCATAACAAAATAGCTAACATAACATCTACATTACAGTTGTCCAGTAATGCCCACTGGTCACAAATAGAAGCGTGAGCGCAATGAACTGAAACACATATCATACCGTGGCACAGCAAATATTTACAGAACTGCAAGTCGCCGCGAATACATCAATGACAAACATTAAGCTTTGGACATGGACGAGGAAAATTAATTTAGAAGGAACTTTCGTATAATATTACAGATTGGGACGTAAATAGTAATACTAATGTACGGTATGGAATCGTATTTGAGTTGGTTGAAGTAAAACATCATGTAAATAACAAAGTTAATGATGATATACGTAGTATGAAGCCTGATAATAATGTTATTGGTACTCCTAAGTTTTAAAATTAGAACTGAACTTTTTCACATTAATTAGTTATGAAAACTGACCACCTAACAGCATATGCAAAATTGAATGCGACATAAACATCGCTAATATTAATATGCGGGAGATAAAACTGAAATAGAAGAAAAGATACGGATCAAATAAGACGCTACGTCAAATACACAAGATTTATAATATGCCGCTGGAGTAGTGTTTAATGAAGAAACATCGAAATTATCAGCTGGCAACGTGGTGACAAGACAAACTGGGGAAATATATGCAGATGCAAAAGTGTGGGACGGAAGCAAAATTGAGTAGATCTATCTATGAAGGTAAACAATGTGGTAAAAGTAAAATACATTTGGATGCAAAAAAGATGAGTCGTTGACAAAACGATACAGTTTTTTTAAAGAAAATGTTGAGATGATACTTGTGTATTTTTTTAAATCCATTTCTCTTTTTGATACAAAGGATGTATTATTGTAATGTACCTACTATTGAATGTACATTCACAAGACACAAATAGAAATGGAACTTCAATTTATCACTGACATTAATTTCAAATGCATCGTGACAATAAATTCAAACATGAATAAAGGTAAAAAAGTACTGCTTACACATTTATGACATGTTGATAAATTCATGATTTGTCTTTATTACATGTGCCATGTGCACATGTTCAGTATTGACAGCTGAAAGAGCAGGTGCTCTTAAAGGTCTGTAATAGATGACCTTTTTATCTTTATGGGCTCTTGATAGTTAGGTCTCAGTTTTGCAAATGGAAGAAGCTATTTCAATAGTACTTAAGATAACATTATATGACATGGTGACTGAATGAATATTATAAGTGAGACCTATAATTAACTAATATGATTTATTGTGGCTATGACGGTGACCTAAGCCTGCGAGCACGATATGCAATATTCAGGGGCCTCCTGAAGGGGGGAAGAGACTTACATCAAGTGACCATTAAAATTATTAAAATGTAATTACTGCGACGTCAATTTTCAAAATTGCAATAATTGATAATTGGTAAGCCAGCAATTGGCAGATAGCGTAATAATTTCAAACAGGACAAACCGTCCTACCTATAATTCTTGATATATGTACCTTGTCTGATTATAATCTTTACAACATACATCAAAGGGGCAATTTTCCTGCAAAACACCAATTAATTCAGTCTCATTTGGAGAGAAAATAACCGTTATTTATGAGTTTAAAGTTACTTACGAGATTATGCGCGTTCCTGACAAATTTCCCGGAGACAAGCGCCGGCGCACGTTTCACTTATTTGGTGCGAATATATCAAGTTGAATAATTGGCATTATTTACTGACCCATGATGCGACGTCTTTTAAGTTACATCATTACAGCTGGAGGTTAGGATATTGTAGCAGTGAAATAATAAGTAAATAAGATTATGGATCTTCCAAATCCTGTATTACAAGAATTATAGAAAAATATTGAAGAAATAAAAGTATTATTTGATCGAAATAAAGCGGTGAATGATACGCATTAAAACATAATCTCGGAAAACGAACACCGCTCCGCAAAATAGTTATTTTTAGTTCGCATAGGTAACAAACAAAAACATATAAGACCTGTTTAGTAATTCAGTACGTGGCTAAACAAGTAGCAAGGTTGAAATAATAAAACTCATCTAGACTAAAATGTAAGAAGCAGAGATTGACTCAGCTACTAAAGGCAAAATAATAATATATAGAAGTTCTTAGTAACAGATTTTTTGCATATATTTCAGATAGATTATTTATTACGCAATATGTTCCAGAAGTCTATTTTCTTGCAGTTGTAAAAACTTTTATAGTGGACTATCTAAATGGAACACGGTGAAAAACTATTTATTTTCATTCGTACCATAAAAATTTTACGACATTTTAAGCATCATCTCCACTTCGGAACTACATTTCGGAGTCTCTTAGTTAAAGGTTTATTTGTCTTTTGGCTTAGCAAGGATTTAAGTACATGTCAAATCTATTATGTCTCATTTAATTGCTCGTGTTTCTTGGAAAGTATCAACTGTGGTAGAGAAATTGGCTGTGAGAGATACGAGCTGTAAAAATCGGACAGTAATGTCTGACATCTGTTTATTGACATGAAAATTGCCTTGCCCGATTAGTGTTTGTCCACTGAATTAATGAATTTAATGTGTTGGTAGCTGAAGAAATAAATATGATTGAAATACTACCAAAAAAAACATACACGTATTGAGAATTTTGTAAATAACAGTGAATATTAATTGATTGGCACTCGTTAATTGCAAAATTAATGTCATGATGAAAATACTGTCAATGTCAAAAGAGATAACATATTTATCGTTCGCATCAGACTTTCCACTAGACTCGCTGAAACCATTTTGTCATTACAAATTATTGTCACGAATCCAAAAATAAAGCCATCATCCATGCCAAGATTAATAAATAAAATTAATATGAAACGCAAAATGAGTGGAAACACATATGAAGAGAGCTTTCTTGGTTGTCATAATAACATTAGTTGAATACAAAATGGCGGCGCAAGCGCAAGTCGCCAAGGTTGGGTAAGGACGTCACGAAGTCACTGATCACGATTTTTCCAACGTAATAGAAATTCAGAGGGCGTTCGATGACCATACAAGGGCTGGTAGGGCGGAAAAGTTTCGCACTGGACTTGAATGAAGAGTTAGAGCTTGTATTGCATAAAAAGTATGGTGTGTTGTTTTCTTAAGGAAAACACAGCATGTAACAATTGTATAACAATGGTGTTTGTTTTTAAAACGACTTGACGTGATATTACCTACATGGATTGGCAAAATTCCCAAAGGTACACGACATGAGATATGAAAATAACAAACTATATGATTCTTCCCATACGAAATATAAATTTTTACTACCCGTTCAAATAGAGAAGTCTTATTGATTTTGATATCTGTATTAAAGGTAACACATGCATCATTATTATTTCATTTAACAGTAAGAATATTTGTTTTTTTTACTTTTTACTATTGACTACATAATTTACGCCAATTAAGTTAAAAATCCCACCCAATGACCAGCCCTAGAAGGGCCAGAGGATGCTCAGGCGCAGTTGTCATCCGTCGTGTTGGTACTACTGTTGCAAAAGGCGCCGACATCCGTCGTTCGCGCACTCCATTGGTATGCAATACGAAATCATATTGATTTGCCATGGAATCGTTTACGTGGGATCAAAGGTTTTTTTCGTCTTTGAAGGAAACTTTGAGGCCTTTTGTTTAGATCTGTGTTAACATGGGATGGTTGTTAAGTTTGTGATTTACATGTTTTTGCGCCTGATATGCATGAACAAATCCATCTTCAGATAATTCATTCAATGGGTAAAACAATCGTTCAAAAAAAGGATCCTGTCAATCCCGAATGTTGCAAGTTCGTATGCAAAATAATAATACTAAAGCAGGTAAATTTCGAATAAGCAACATAATTTTATCTAATACCAATACAATTTATGATTTCGATAACATTACTATGAAATAGAATATTTGTTTAGGTCCACACGTGAAAAAATATTCGCAGAATGTCATCACTGTACACAATTTCTATTTGGGTTTCGATAGTGACGGCGAAAATATTTGAGTTCCTATAAAAAAAGATAGAAGATACAGATACCTGCATATTTATATTGAGATAAACGATGATATGACAAATATGAGGGTCGAAATCATGGAGTTTGCAAAAGCCCAGGTGATGGGGATAGCCTGTGTAAATGTTGGGATCATTTAAAGTTTGACTGGTTACAAGCAAAGCTTCTAGTATACTCATTCTTCAATCCTAACTAATATTATAAATTTTAAAGTGAGTTTGTTTGTTTGTTACGCTTTCACGCTAAAACGGCTGAACTGATTTGGCTTAAGGGTAGATACCACCACCATGACCCGGAGAAGGACAAAGGCTACTTACTTTTCTTCCTGGATTGCTGTCGAAGTCGCGGGCGTCAGCTAGTTTGTGATAAAGCTATAACTTGACGACAGATTTAATACATACCTCATTTACTCTCATAAAAATAATCCATAACATCCTCTCAGCCCTAAAAATCACGACAAATTAAACAAATTATCATCCCTCAATCAAATTGATGTACCAGGACATCATAACTACACAGGACGTTACATTAAATAGATCAGAACGACCAACATAAGACGACCTCCAACAGACAGACGCTGGACCGACCAGACACAATGACGAAGATTCGAAAAGAGAGCAAAGAGCTCTAAATTAACTGGTTATTAAAGTAATTAGGCATCCGGTGCTTCTAATGAGAACCAAATGAGAGGGTTGGGGAGGGTACAATCGATTTGTGACCGTGAAGTAATAACCTTTTCCGTTGCTATATTAACATTTCGGTGTTAACTTGTGATACAAAGTCGTTGAAGTTATAACTAACCACGTGGAAGTCACAATTTGGTTACAAATTATACCTTAACAAAGTTTTAAATAGCTAATAGCGTAACTGAATTAGAATTTAGCACAACCGAAAAAACAGTTACAAAAGCTGTACCTGCCAAAAAAACGATTATGAAACCATATTTAAATATCGTTGGCGCAGCTCTACCAATTGTACACGATACCGATCAAGCCCTACGCGTTGAGTTTGACAATATAATTCTCGACATGGCGCCTTAAACCCGGTTTGAATAATAAACGGACAAAAGAAATCATTTCCGACTGCCAAAAATTACGTACTATAGGCCCTACGATTGATTTTGGTATACCAATTCGTATTCATACTATGAAGCGATTAGAATTTTAAATTCCGGGTATCCCATCCCAGATTTTTGTTAATACGGATGGATTTAGAATACCAAATTCATGGTTTTTAGTTTTAAGAAGCCCATGTACATTCAGCACGTGTATTTTGGGTCCTATTGTTGGTTTTTTAATATAGTTGACATTTGTTACAACAGTATTCTTACTTCCTACGATTATTTGGCAATTGATGTTTAATGGTCAAGGCGCCTGAATAATAATTGTTGAAGTAAAATATGAAGAGGAAGTAGACATACATCCTTTACTGGCTTTTCTTACTAACCCTGCATTATTATTCAGCTTTAGAACCTGGTTACAATGCCCCATGTTATGTTAGACATGATTAAAACCCACCATCTATTCGTGTTATTATAAAATTCTCATAACAACGTTTATGAAAATTGGAAATTGTAATTTGTATACTCATTTCCAGACATTGAGAGGTGATTGCACTTATGGAGTTTTGACAAGATGGATGACAAATTTTATTTTTAATCAGGTTTTATGTTTACTTTCAAAATATTCAACAATAATATTTTCATAATAATATATTAATAAAAAAACTTACCTAAAACAATATCTCTTGCTGTAACAAGACACGCCGTTGCCAGCAGGATCGTGATGGCGATCGGCATTTCGCGCCAAAACGCAATGGCGGCGAACGTCATGTTTCACCGACAAACTCAACTCCTCTTATTGGGATCCATTAGTTTCTGAAACAAAGGAAGGAAAATCATTATTAATAACATATTTTTGACAATAGATCTTCGGTAAAACCGAAAGTTCTATGTTCCTGAAAATATCGTAATACCAGCAGAAGAAAATATCTATAAAAGGATATGAAAAGAGATAATGATCTGACAACTCGAGCGTAGAAAATAAACTGTTCATTAACTGTTTATTTAACCAACGTTAATGAGGGTCGACGCAATATCTAACATATTTTCTTATGGAGCTCCTTTTAGATGATATATTATTAATCCTTCAGGTTATCGCTGTATAAGGTGAAATTTCTCTCAACACATTTAGTTTTTAAAAGCTTACGAGCTATCTTAGCTTTAGTATAGTTGAAGAAGACGACAAAACTCAGTAAAGATCAGCTGTAGAATAACAATGGAGACTTAAATACTTAAGATTTTTTCACAATGCCAGATGTTTCAAACACTCGTCTACAACAAACATTCCTTCGCCAGAGCTAAAAAACAATAGCCAATTTTAAACCTATCCATATTTGTTGGCTATACGTATATTGAAGGAACATCTGTAGCCCTAAAAATAGCCTTTCTAACATTTATCGACACTAAAATGCAATACGTAGCGCACATTGGTTGCGAAGCTCTAACCTCTAAAATACAGGGTGCGTCAAACTAATAAATGTCAAAAGGTTCAGAAATGGAGCGGTAAGTGTAGTACTTACTGAAATACTCGAAGTTTATGTAACTTAAAATATACGGAGTATTGTGGAAAGGATTCGAGATGCGTAGCTATAATAGTTAGTAGAAAACTGGTGCCAGAATGTCTTGGGTGAGGCGGCAGTTGCTATGTCTCATTGCCACAGACATAATTTTACTTGCAATTTCGTTTTATGATTTACAGAATACAGAGCTAGGCATACCAGAAAATTAATGCTCCTTGCTGCTTACTGGAGTGCTTCTGAAAATAAGAGCATTACACGCCGAATACCAAGAAATGTATTGAGTACACTCAGTACAAAACGAAAAATATCGAGTCAACAAAATATTTCATAATGTTACCACATATTCTTTGAATACCGGAAAGAAAAACACTTGAGATGATTTCAGACAAAAATAGACTTGACCGGCAATATTGAGTCATTTCACTTCCCGCGATTCGATTTTATGAAAAAAAAGGCGCATTAATCAATCAACATAGCCCAACAGTCTACTGCTGATGATAATCCCTGCCAGCTAACACCATACACTGTTTAACCAGTAATAAATTACCCAAACTGCCTTGAATAAAAACAAGCCAACATTCAGCAACATTTCTTACACGAGGATGAGTCAAAAACAAGCTGTTTTACACAAAATTTACGAGGTCACACTGAATTAATTAAGAAGCTGAAATATTAGGTTCTTGTCAATGACACTCTGATCGAGGGCAGTGCAAATGTCTGGGCAATGTGTATTTCGACAGATTTCTGGGATCCGAGGAGGAAACAAACAAGAATGGTGTTAATAAAGAATAAATGTTGATGTGAAAATAAAAGTAAGACTTGAAATAGATCAGGATATAGATATTGATGTAACAACGAAGACACTGGATGTTAAAAGGATCGAGCCGACCGACTTGAAAAATTAAGGACTTACGAAATCACTCTTTAAATATTCAAATTACTGATATTGTCTGGGATCATCATTTCCGCCAAAAGACGTCCAATTCTGGACATAGGCCTCCCCCAAGCACCACAACTTCGACCAGGCTTCTCGCATCCAGCGGATTCCCACGGCCTTCACCAGTTCATCGGTCCACCTTGTGGAAGGCCTTCCAACGCTACGTCTTCCAGTACACGGTCGCCACTCCAGAACTGTATCTGGGATGTAAATATAAAAACAAGAAGATAATAATCTTAGTTAACCTCAACCAAAGGCTCAAAATAAATATAATCAGCAGAAGAAAGCAAATATATCACTCCATTCTCTCACACGTTATTATCTTCCTGTACGGAACCCATACCATCGTTTAACAACATTTTTATACATATAATTATAACTTTCGGTGCAGTACACGGCACCGGTCGTTGGCACGGTATAAATTTAAACATTAAATAAACAAGCATATAAAATAACTCAGGTTTGATTCACTGCAGCACCGCTTTTACGGAAGGGGTGAAGATTTAATTCTGTGTTAATATAACTTTATATTCAATCTTGATATCGCCTTTCGCTTTATCTAATAGGGTGGTGTATCTGATTGAAATATGGTTTCAGATTTATATACAAGTTCTATAAATATATCCTCAAGTTTGAAATTATATATAGGTAGGTTCATTATCCTCGTTTTCTTAGTGATTTTTTATAATTTTCATTATGACAATGTATCGTTTCTTATTAAGTTACAGTGTTGTTCCCTTTTTGTGTTTAGGCCAATTTCCGCATTAAAAACGTTCAAAATCTAGTCGCGGATATTTAAATGTCAAAATATAGGTAAGTTAGAGGTATTTTGTTTTTTTTATTATTATTTGTTAGTATTTTTTTTCTTTCGCACCCCTTTAAGGCAATGCAAAATTTGTGCTAATCCAGACTATAATTTTGGTTTGTTACTATGTACTCAAACCTATACTTTAAAAATGTTTTTCGGGCATTGTAGTTTGTCACAGAAAAATACTACCTACGTTTAACTTCTATCGCCAAAATAACGGCAGACTGTAGAATCACCCATAAATCAAAGCTTTATGACAAACTCAAACAACCGTTCATTCAACCCGTAAGAAAAAAAAAAAAAAAACATCTCAACAATTTAGTCTACAAAGTTATTAATAGCAAAACAATTACGCGCTCGAATCCCTTCACCCTTCGAAATAAATAAATCATTCAAAAAAGGATTGTTGAAAACCGATTTAGAACGAGGGGTTTATAAAAAGGATTTAACACTAAAAAGCTGATGGTGTATCCATATTTAAAATATATCGTCGGGTTAACCCCTCCGTACTATGATATACGGGGCCAGGGCACGTGTTATACGATGCTATGAATTCTGACACAAAACAGAGCTTTAAAAAACGAGTGTATGTGGAAAATTGAAGGGAAAATATACGGTACTATTTTTGTTTATAATTGGTCGTTAAAAGTTTATGTTAACGTGTACGCGTGGAATTAATTTTAGGTGAATCCAAAACTTTAGTTATAGTAAAAACATTTGTCTGATAAATGATGATGACAGATACCCAATTATGTTTTTTCATGAAACAGAAGAATACAAT
The DNA here is from genome assembly GCA_948473465.1 of Lithophane ornitopus. Lineage (NCBI taxonomy): Eukaryota > Metazoa > Arthropoda > Insecta > Lepidoptera > Noctuidae > Lithophane > Lithophane ornitopus. The sequence goes on from OX419634.1 coordinate 11,469,600, forward strand.
TTTGTATATTTATTAGTTTTAGATACATTATTCAATTCTCATCTCACTAATATTATAAACTGCTGTTTCCCGCGACTTCGTATGCGATTCAGATCCCATTTGGATAAAATTTGGCACGTGGGTAGACCATGATCTGGGTTAGGACATAGAATACTTTTTATCCCGATATTCCCATGGGATTTAGACTTATGTGGGTGAAAACGCGGGGCGCAGTTAGTATTCCCTTTAAAAACGTTGAATGGTATATAAAAAAAACATTTTGCACTCTAATTCTAAAATCAAACTGAGTCTAATTCTTATTCCTATTATTTTAAAACGACAAGGCAATTAATACTTTTTAAACTTAACGGAAACGGTTATCCAAATAACAGCTTCATGCAAATTGAAAATATTGACACATACAAGATTGCAAAATATCATAAAATGCAGACGTTGTGATTTTTGTTTAGTCTTCAGTGGACCCGTCCTACTCTTCTCTATAATATTATACTTCTCAAAAATATATACTACCCACTTGGGTTCGTGCCTTATTTTAATATTCATTTATTGTTTGTCCACTTTCAGGGTAAGTATTTTTTTTAAAATTAATACTGGTATTCAGCTGCATCCGGTTAGACTCGAAGGCGACCTCAACATAGTTGGGAAAAGTCTAGGCAGATTGTTTTTTTTTTAAATTAAAATTTTCTTTTGATATACTAAAAAGACTTTAAACTGGTGGGGTATTGCAATGGGTTGTCTATATTCCAGAGAAAAAATCTCGTATTTATAAGAATGTTCCCATTCTAAATACTGAGATTACATTGCGAACGTTCTTATAATGTAGTGTTGTCGATAGATTCAGTATAAAGATTTTTCTGTGTCTAACTACAATGCGGCCATATTTTTGCCCGAGTTAAATTTTTAAGTTTATGTACGTAACAGGCCTCAATTATAGCCATAATAAAAAATAATTAAAAACTACGTAAAAAAAAAACGGCTCAGGTAACGTAAAAAAAAATTAGTTACCTAAATAAAGGTACCTTATCAAATCATAGATTTTATATATTTTTTAATGCAAGGTGCACGTATTAAAATAATTCAAAACCTAATCGCTATAGAACAAGATAACAGAACAGCAGTTTATTTACAATGTTATAGAGACAGATAAAAAAACGTAAACGTAGATGTGTGTTCATAAAATAAATAATTACATAACGCTAGCGCCAGATGTCGCGAGCGGCGGTTTTTTTTTTTAAATTCATGTTTGTAAACATACTTTTATGAGTTTGTATAGGGTGATTCTTTATTGTATAGACTGTTAGAGATAACCAATGATTACTGAAATTGATTGATTCAGTATTAGGTTTGACTAAAATACTTATGAAATGAACCTTTTTGGCGCATCAGTAAGGCACACACTATTGTTGTTATGTAAAACATTATTTTCACTTTTTTATTCCGTTGTTTGTATTTTGTACTTCATGAACTCTATCCAAATAAACGATATTCTAATTTTCTTTTTTTTTTCTATAAAAAAATGTAGGTAAGTATACTGTTTTTTTTTAATAAGCAGAATAATTATAATTTATAATTTTACTAAGTTATTTTTACATAGTTCATGCTGATACGAGAAAGGGCGCACTCATGCTAGTGCAGAAGCAAAGGAGCATAAAATTCCTTGCAAATCAAGTACCAACTATTTACACACCTCATTACTATGTACAATACACAGTTAATCTGCTTATACACAACCCCGCTAATTAACCCAGTCAATACATAGTTATATTAATTATACATGTACAAACAATCACATTAAATCTCACCACACAACACATTAACTGGTGATAAACAAATAGTGCTAATTATGTACGTACTTGTATTACGCACGAAACGCACGGAGTCGTAGGATTAAACTACGATTCCGTGATTTGACAGGGTGATACTGACCGCTACCATAAAACAAAAAGGTGCAATAGGGACACCCACATTTCGGATATTAATAAAAAGTAAGTAAAGCAGTTGTGTCAGTATGAAAGGCCTTTACTCTGCAGTAGGACCATTAGGCTGGTATTATTATCAGAATCCTAAAACAAATGAAGTTTGATCATCTGAAAGGAGTAAAACTTTCTACAATTACTTAAATTCTGTAATGGGTCAATTCTAGAAATGAGTGTGTATTTGAAACCGTTCCATTTTTTTTGTTGCAATTTTTGATGTACCTATTATAACTTTTTTAGATACCCACTGTGAGTTCATATCACTAACTTATTAGAATTCAGTAGTGGGCCTTTTAGGCTAATATTTTATGTTGTATTTGACCACAAACCGCAGAACAGTGATAATTGACAGAATAAACAATTGAACACTACCACAGATGATTATGCGAAACGGTACGTAAGCTAAGGACAATTTAAATAAAATATCGTGCACACACAACTCGGTCATGCGGTCATATTGCCCACACGAAAAGTGTCATTTGATTTATAATATGTATTGAAAGCTATTTACCTACTTAGCAACAATATTATAAACTTTTTATGGGTAAATATCAGTTGTTACTAATTGTCCTTCCCCTATTTCACCACTACCACCCACAGCATTCCAAATCAAATTCGCATGTACTAACCGCCATTGTTAATTCTAAATCGCGTTCGTATTTTAAAACATCCTGTGTGAGGAAGCTCGCACGTGCTACGTAAACTTCCTGCGTTCACCTTTGTGCGTGGCGACATGGGCAAAGATGCACAATAATCGATCGCACTTGACGATTTAGGCCTATTCGCCAGTTGTGTAAATAGCTTGGTACTTGATAACAATTGTTTGAGGAAGTTGATTATGTTGTACAGGTGTTTAATTACGAAGTCTTTTTTTGAAAATAGAATGATAAATCAAAAGAATTTTGAAAATGGATCGTATTTTATTTGTTAAAACATTTTATCTGGCCTCCCATGACGTGTTTCATCACCTCCTGTTTTAAGTTTAGGTAAAATTTTATTTTATGATTTTTAATTTAGGTGTTGGATCCCAAATGTAAGAGGTTTTTCGGGCACTTTGTGCTTTGCCTTCAACTTTTGATGCGAGAATCACACCCATTGTAATTATTTTTTCTGTGAACAAACTGGTTGTAAGTATCCTATCAGTTTGAAATTCAGTGACTTTCAGTACACACGTTTAAAATCAGAAACGAGAAGGTTCTTGTTACACAAACTTTAAAAATCACTTCTCGTAGATAAAATATCAAGCTGCTATACTCAAAAGCTCCAACATTCGAAGTTAAAAAAACTTAAAAGAGCCATAAAACCTCGTGGTCGTACAGTTAATATACTCTGTACATTAACCATGGGCTACATGGGGTGCGAGTGCGGGGCTATTTATAGCTCATGGCACCAGGTAACCCCTGCACCAACACAGTTTTCAGGATCAACAACTGAAATTACATTTTTCGGTATTGGGATGTGTGAGATTTAGAATATGGTTCATTTGTTTTATTTATAAAACAAGAATTATAGAGTTCATTTTGTTTTTAGCAAGTGTTTTACAAAATTAAAAGAATATACCTCTAAACATTGATATGCTATTTTAGTATGTATATCAATTCCCCTAAATAATGATTTTTCAAATGTAACAATCAGGTACCAACTAATAACATAACATAACGCTTGTTTACCGCGAAGAGCTAGGCAGAGGTGTACACCCACATTTCGCTAGTTATGTAATAGGGAGCGAGCCCATTGCCATGAATAGGGCAGAAATTCAGATTCCGGGCTGCTACTGAGAAATTCCAGATGAGAAAAAAAGGCAAAGTGTTATTGGGTTTCCCCAATAATACTTTGCCTTTTTTTTTAGGGTGGGAAATCTGCAAATCACTTCTCCCGCTCTGGGCGGAGCGGAAGGGCGTGTCAGACTTTTACTGACTAAAACCCACCCGTGTTCCTTCAATTGCCTGTTGCCAAGGTCCCGGTATCCCTTTCGGACTTTTCCGAAAATAACACTTTGCCTGACCTGAGAATCGAACCCTCATGCTCAGCAGTAGCGTTGCGACCACTATTGGCCGATTCCTATAATTTACGGACCGTTATGCGTTAAAATTGAGACTCTTGTATCTTTACCAATTATGAAGCAAATTAGTTTCAATTAAATTCGCCTTAGGGAAGTAGCTATCACAGGTAAAATGGAATGTCAGTTTGGCATTAAGAAATGCTACCAATTGGTAAGAAAGACGATTCGTTTTTGTTTTTAGGAACCGAGCATAATTATACCAACATAAACTCCTACCAACCTTACTTACCTACTTATTAATATCTATTATATCTTTTTAATACCATTAACCCCGACTTATATGGCTTCTAAATCAGTTCATAGATAACTCCTGTTACAAGTGTTCTATGAAGCAGTAAGTTATCTCAAACAACTAGTAGAGATATAGAATGGAGTGCCACTTGGGTCTCGAGTGCAATCCTTTAATTTATTTATAGAACTGTTCCAAGGTAGAAGGTTACGAACGAAAATAAAAGTGAATTGGTTTTTGAACGATTCTGTCTGTTATGTTATGATTCAAGGAAAGTAGATAACTTGATATATAATTATAATTATTTGTAATATTATGAAGCAGAGCTCGTCTTGGCTAAGTAATAATAGTCGTACGGGCGGTCCATCAGGTTAAGCTACGCTAGCCGGGGTTGGTCCGTGGATGAGTGACCATCTTTACATACCGAGACTCCTCCGTGACTCGGTTGGTCCCGGCTGTCATTCGTTGATCTTTGACAGTCAGAAGCCCGAAAGTCTGACAACCATGTCTTACCAAGTGGTATCGCAACAGGCAGGCAACAGGCAACTGAAGGAACACGGGTGGGTTTTAGTCAGTAAGAATCTGACACGCTCTTCCGCTCCGCCCAGAGCGGGAGAAGTCATGTGATGATTTCACACCCCAAAAAAAAAAAGGGCATAAATTACAGAGTTTTGATTAAATTACAGATTTGCAAAACAGACAATTCTATAATTCTGTAGTTTTCACAAGGCATAGTCAATTAGCAATGAAATAACCATAATTGATAAAGAGTTACATTCACCAAATAGAAGAAATATACACCTGAACGCCAACACAACCATAGGAACGGGTATTCTGCGGGTTTTGTAGACGGAAGAATAGACAAAATGACAGATTGTGATTGTTTATCTGTCATTTTATCTATTCTTCCGTCGACAAAACGCGTTTCTATTGTGGGCTTGCTAAGCGTGCTGGAAAATACATATAACCAATGAGTTATTTATTAAAGAATTTGAAGACAAGACAACTAGGATTATGTCTTAAGATAGATAATCCCGGATTTAAGACTTCAGATGAATGGCAAGCTTTGCTAATCCCGTTTTGATCTTGCGATAATAATCCTAACTAATAATAAAAATGTGAAAGTGAGTTTGTTTGTTACACTTTCACGCTAAAACGGCTGAACGGAAAACAAAAAACAACACGACACAACACAAAAGAACAAAAATCGGTAAGAAACAATAAGTGTCCTAACCTAGTACGCGAACGTAGGTCTACGTTCCCGTGGGATAATTTCCAACATCCACGCGGGTAAATAAAGTATAAGCTACTTTCAAATCGGTTAAGAAAATCATTAGGAGGAAACTGGCAATAGAACTAAAAATTCTAAAACATTGTGACATGTACCAACCCCTACTGGGCCCGCGTGGTGGATTACGGACCCTCCCTCTTGAAGAGAGGAGGCCTGTGTCCCAGCAGTGGGAACATTATAGGCTGATTATGCTTAGTAGCATTTCAGCCAGAGCCAGAACAATGCTTATTCCTAAAACCGAACAAGTTTCATACAACAGCTTTCCATATATACGCGGACCCTTATTTTTCTCCAAATTAATATCGTGAAAGCATTAGGAACCCTTCCAAAGTGTTCCTATATTGAGCTGTGATATCACAACAGATCTGGTCCGGTAATCAAACAGTACGTTCACACGATAGGTCAAATTCATACGATCAGAGTTATTTTGGGATTTTGTATACCTTATGCTGCGTTTGGTTGTGCCAGTCGGTGGGAGAGTGGTGAAAGCGTGAATAAATTATTATTAAAATTGTTGTCCTAGTTTTTCATAGTAGTTTAGTTTCTGTCCTATTCCGATCTGCTATATAGGAAAGTACCTAGTAAGAAATCAAACTATTTAAAGTAATTATTACTGTAACTACAAAATGCTGTAGTAAGATTATAGTGAAATGCTAATCATAATTACCTATGTATAATCAGGTTGCTTGAAGAATATGGAGTTATTTTAGTTAATGCACTCTTGAACTATTCCCTAATTGAAGCATTGGAGCTACTCAATATTACTCCCAGTTGAACTAATACTGGAAGATTTACAGTACATTATGTTAAACCTACTTTCAACCGGAACAAACAAACCGATATTGCACCCATTACCGATAAACTTTGAAACACATCATAATCTAAACACTAAAATTTAGCAGAAAACACTAATATCCGTTTCCGCAAAGTTCATCAAATCGACCCACTTTCTCGACCGTAAATCATACCTATAGGAGAGTGGATCACTAATCTTTTACCGAAAATGTACTCGCTTATAAACTCGATCGATAATCTAAACAGGTCATGGGAGTCAACGGGTGCTGTTTTCTGTCTGTCTGTCTGTCTGTATGTTCTGCAAAATTGTTGGTGTAAGTAAGTTGTGCGCAAGAGTTGTGAGCTGACAATGGGCTCTTGTAAGTACTTTAAAGGCTTGAGTTATAAGGCGGGAGGTAGAACGAGATTTTTTTTTTTTGTTTTGGGGCGAATTTCACTAATGAAACTGAACGCGTTCAGCACATCTAAACCGCGTTCAAAAGCTTTCCGTGTCAAAATTGTTATGGAATATTGACACTGATAGAACATAAACACTTTATTTTAAGAGGAAAAAGAAACTCGTCATGAATTTAAGATAATGAACCCAGGATTAGTCGAAGTAAATCAATGTTTCATGTCAAGATAACGTCAATGCCTGATAATAATAACGATACTAGCTGTTGCCCGTGAATTCGTCTGCGATCCAGGATGAAAAGTAGCCTATGTCCTTCTCCAGTTCATGGTCTACCCATGTGCCAAATTTCATCCAAATCCGTTCAGTCGTTTAAGCGTGAAAGCGTAAAAACAAAACCAAACAAATTCAATTTCGCGTTTATAATATTAGTTGGGATTTCCGTACTTTTCGATAACATGCTGTTATCGACTTGAGAACACTCCTTTTTGTAATTAAATACTAAACTATTTTCATTAACAAAAGTCCTACGGGGGCCATGTGGGAATTTATTACTTCAAATGCTACAATGAAAAAAACAATAAATCTAAAAAAAATACTTCCCTGCCCACATAAATATTCTAAACAATGAATTCACCACGCCCTTATATCGCCATTAAAAACAAAATATTCCCACATTATAGAAACTGCAACACAAAACTCTCACTAAATATTCCATTGAATAATCATTTATATGAAAAAACTTCCGCATTACGTTAAATAAGTGTATCTCCCGGGTTCGAACTCCCGACCTTGGCGACCGGTCCTCCCCTATGCCCATTGTCCGTCTGTACAATTTGTAAATCATCGATAAGGAGCCTGAGATTTTGTAGGGAGGGGACGCTGTCGATAGTTTTTACACGGGATTATAAGATTAAGGTAATTTTTTAAACATTTTTTTTTGTTTTTTTACTTTTTGCGATGCCTAATCTAGGTTAATAGGTATATGTAGGTAAAATGAATATGAAGTTTGTAAAAAATGCTTCCAGAGTATCTAATGTAATGTGTTAAAAGTTTCATTGTAAGATATACCTACATACATTCGTAATACATTTCGCAATAAAAATAATTATCATTTGTAATTAACACTATAAAACATTTATTAGTCACATCGTTAATTGCTACAAAACACTAACATAATGTTTACAATTAACATTTTCATCACGTGTATGAACTTAATCCGTTTATCGATAACAATTGACTCAGTCGCAACACTAGCTTGCGCCCGCGCAGAAAATCGTTATTCAATTGGGCGAGCCGCTACTACAGGCCATAACTGTTGCTACTATCAAATACGTGGTTTGAATTACACGATGGTCATCAATTCGACATTGATCACTGTTGTAGCTTTTGAATTTTCGCTTTGACCACACAATCACACATTGTAATAAACTGAAATTGTTGTTGTTTGGAATGCTTTTAAGATTTATTACTACAGATATTCTTCGGCACTTACATATTTACATAAACTGACGGATTTTTTTCCCATAGACGTAGGCTGCAACTACAGAATACAACGTGAAATTGCATTTAATTAATATATTTACTTTAAAAAATCTAGTCTAGCATGGTTTTGGCAGACACGCTGAATTACTAATACATATCGAGTCGGCTCCTCACTAAATAGTGGGGAGCTCGATAGTGGGGGAGACGATTATTTGAATGTCCGAGAGATCTGCCAGAGAGCAATAGTCAAGTCATAGATTTTGCATGATGCGCTCCGAAGCAAAATCTCTTAGTTTTTATACAGTCTTCCAATATAATTTTGTCCCAATCTTTTCAATACTGTCCACCTCTTTGATAGCCGATATTAGCACGCACTTAGGCTCTACATTATGACAGAGGCTATATGTATACTGGCAGTGACCAACTTCGGTGTCCAATCAAATCATATCAACACGTCGCCAACCATTCTAGGATTATAATATGCAGATTATCACGGTTATAAGTAGACCTGTACTAAAAATTTAACTAACGTTTGTAGTACAAATAACTGTTCTAGCGTATGAATACTCAAGTCATTTACAGTACGGTGTTGTTGTTATTCAATGGTTTAGTTAGGTTCTCAGGACTTTATAGCTTTAGTAGGAACTGTGGGTGGTATGTTTCTTTGAAAGACTTGTAGAAGTTCTTACTTTTTAAAAGTTGCAATGGTTCACGTTCAAAATTTCCAAGAGGAAAACCCATGACCGGGAAATGTGGACGATTAAAGGGGAGAATTTTAATTTAATTAATAGAGGCTATTCACTAACGCTATTCTAACGGTGATGGAAAACATCGTGAGGAAACCGGCATGTCTTAGAACCAAAAAATTCGTAGACGTGACATCTACCAACCTGCACTGGGTCCGCGTGGTAGATTACGGCCCACTCCCTCTCACAGAGAGGAGGCCTGTGTCCCAGCAGTGGGAATATTATAGGCTGATTATGCTATGCTTATGCTATTCCGTATCATTATCATTATTCTAAGTACTTTCTCAAACTCAAAGCATTTATTTCAATTAAACCATTTACAGGCACTTTTGAATTGTCAAAGAGTCGGTCAGTTGGTCAGAAAGATAATGTGATGTTGTTGTTTAATCAGTACAAGTCTTTAAACCTGACTTGGTTTCCGAACGTCAATTTCAGGTGACCACTGAAAATCAGCGCTGTGCTGTGGATTCCCATCATGCTGAGTGGAAGCCTTCTTGCCACAGTCACGATGTGTAGCTGCCGACTATTTCTGTTCTGCTCTCGTGATTAAAGATCAATTTTATTTTTATTATTTGAGTTAACACGTGTTTTTATTAGGTATTCTAAAATGTTCCACTCTAAATGTAAATCAGCTTGATAAAATATTTGTTGTAGGTATAAATTAAAAACCTTTCTTCTACATCACAACTATGAGTATTACTAAATGTACTTTACTTAATTTGGAAGAATTATGTGGTCCTGCGACTGTTATATTTAATAAATAAAGTAAGAGAAACTAATTTGCAACGTTCTATATTTGAGAGATTACCACAGACTACAGAGTTTACAAAACCGTTACTAGTGAAGTACATTTAGTAATACTCTATAGTAGTGATGTAGAAGAAAGGTCTTTAATTTATACCTACAACGAGTTTTTTATATTAGTTTCGGTAGGAGGAGCGTAAATTTTTTATTGGTTTAAAATGATAGCTTCTTTTATTACTCATCTATTTGATAGCTAAGCTAGTATGATTCGGATGGTCTGCCTACAATAATATAATTAAAACCCATATCATAAATCTAAAGGAGTCGCTAGTAATCCTACTAATATTATAAATGTGAAAGTTTGTGTGTTTGGATGTTTGTTACTCAACCACGCAAAAACGGCTGAATGGATTTGGATGAAATTTGGCAAACAGATAGTTTATAACCTGGATTAATACATAGGATACTTTTTGTCCCGATATTCCCACGGGATCGAGACTTACGCAGATGAAACCGCCGGGCGCAGCTAGTACGCCATAAATGTTAAAGAAGTGATAAAATAATGGTTTTGGTCTTAATATTATTTTTCAATTTGAATGTGGCTAGCGTGTTAAATATGTAAATGTCTGTTTTTTTTATCTCGTAGACTAATTTGACAGGTACAAATGTCAAACTCCAAATTGAAAAAACAAACAACAATCACTAGAAATGTCAAATTAGTCTATGAAATTAAAAAACAAACTATAGTTAGTAAAAGGTCATTCATTGATAAAAATAAATTACCTCCAACTATTTCAAATATTTTTATCAGTCAGACATGATGTCTAACATTAAAACGTAATAAACGCATTAGTACTTACTATATTTAAAATCTTATGGGTGATTATAACATCAAGTAAGTAGTTAGATTCATAATCCCAGCTAATAAAATTATAAATAAATTGAAGTTCACACCGAATACGACGAAATGTACACTGAGACTATGCAATCAAAATATTAATAGGATTGACCGTGACTAATCAATCTGCCTAGCCTTTTCCCAACTACATATGTTGGGGTCGGCTTCTAGTCTATCCGGATGCAGCTGAATACCAGTATTTTACATGGAGCGACTGCCTATCTGAACTCCACAACCCAGTAACTGGGACATACGATACCCCTTGGTAAGACTGGTTGTCAGACTTTCGGGCTTGCCCATGGCCAATACCAAAATAAATTAATTTCGGTGGTATAATATTGACTTGTATTTATTAAAATTAGTTTACCAGGTAAAATACAGTAAATAGGTACTTTGTGGTTTTATTTCAGGCATCCCGCTAAAGTCTGATTATTTTATTCTCTTTTTTATTTATTAGCCTCCATATAATTTGATGCAATAATTTCTTGACTACAAAAATACCAACTCTTCAAGTATTGCACACATCAAAGCAGCATTTTGTAAAGAGCGTATTAAAAAACCAATCACAGATATAGTTCACAACGAGAAGCGGTCGAAGCACTTTGCATCTTTCTCATAGAATCGGCAAACGCATTTACATTACAAAGCAGTATAGTAGAATGTTTTGCATCTTTCTTAGAAACCGTACTTATCGATATGAGAGTTTGAAAAGCTTGAAAGCTTTTATATCGATGAAAAATAGCATCCCTATCAATTCGACTTAGTGCCATTCGAATCAATTGCTGCGATAATTTTTCCATATGAATTCAATTCTCCTTTCATAATTAACTATTTATCTTCATCAATCGGCCTAGCCTTTTCCCAACTATGTTGGGGTCGGCTTCCAGTCTAACCGGATGCAGCTGAATACCAGTATTATACATAAAGCGACTGCCTATCTCACCTCCAAAACACAGTAACTCAGTAACACAATAAGTACCCTTTGGTAAGACTGGTTGTCAGACTTTCGGCTTCTGACTACCCGTATACAACTGTCAAAGATCATCGAATGACAGCCGGGACCGTGCTTTTCGAGGCACGAAGGGGTCTCGGTATGTAATATATGGTCACCCATCCACAGACCGACCTCAACAAGCGTAGTTTAACCTTCGATCGACCCGCGCGGCTGTTATTATTTAGCCACGAGACCCTCTATCTATTTATCTTCATGATAATCTGATATTGAATACAAGATGGCTCTCGAATTGAAATTCAAGTTTTATTTAACCATAACTCATGTGCAAATGGTATCTATTTATTTCGCATTGCCTGTGTATTTGTTATTTATGCCCGCTGAAGTTTTCACGGCACTTGATAATTTATATTGAACGTTATTTCTGTACTCTTACAGCATTATATTTTAAATAAAATACAGTCTTTTATATCATATTCTAATGCATTATAGTCGCATATTGCATGCGGGAGTTAAAACAATAGAAGTGGACGTCCGCGAAGTAGTTTATCGATAAGTATTATCGACCTTTTCACAGCATTGCTTTTGAATACTTTTATGTAAGTTACTTTGAATAATATGTGTGACGTAAATGTTTAAAACATTTATTACAATTTAAAATACCTACTAAAATGCTTGCTGTTCTATCACTAGTCTCGATTAGTGTTCCTAAGGCTGGAACACAGGCTTTCATCAGGAGGAATTTCACATCACACTGTAGAGGTGGGGTAGTTTTCCCGCAATGATTTCCTCAAAGAGCTTCGATCTATTCTTTAAAAATCTCGCCGGGAAAACTTAGGTGAAGTGAGCTGTCATTCTACGATGCTAGAGATTGACACTATTGACAGCTCACTTCAAATCACTTCGCCTAAGATTTCACGGTGACATTTTTACAGCGAGCTGATGACATTTGTCCGTATTTTATCTAAATCTACAAACCATAGACTTCCTAAGTTCCCGACACATATCATTAGTACCCGAAAATTCCCGAAAACCACAACAAAACGTCTCAAGAAATCAACTCAACCATCGCAGTCCACTGCTGGACATAGGCCTAAGAAATCACCTTAGCACAATAATTTACCACCTTCCGCATCTAATTTGCCCATAATTCTTACCTAACACACTACTTCCTTTACATAATATGCGTAGCAAATACGTTCACACCTCATGTACGTACTCTTGAGTTATTGCAACCGTCACAGTAATAGCGTATTAAATATATTCAACATTTCGTATCTCGTATTATATCTATACAATTATACATATTATTATAAATTTTAAAGTCGCGTTTCGTGTCCGTCTGTATGTCCACGTTGTTCTTCTAAACCACGCAACAGATTGTGATAACTACAGAAATAAAGTGCATGGTACCTTAACTTCACTGATTTCTTCGGAAACTTCGTTTCTGGATTTTAACACTAAGGGCGAATTCGACCAAACTTTTATCCCTAGTATAAGTCTAATCCAGCGAGTAAATATTAAATTTTTGACAGATTTTCTATACAAAAACGTCAATTTTATTCCCCGAATAAAAGATATCTGGGTTTGGTTGTATCGGCCCTAAAGCAGTTAACGTTGGAAGACACGCAGTCTGTCATTAGAATGACGTTTAAAAAACAACAAAAAAATTACTTAGCTAACTACATTTTTTCAAATATAAACTAATACTTACTCTAACGCTCAACGCTGTTTAGTAGCAGAAATTAGAATGATGGCAGTATTTCCATGGAAGATCTCTTTCACAAGAAGCAATGCTACTGAATAAATATGGATACTAAATTATGGATTTATTTACAACTTCACACTTCTACCGAAAAACTACATTTCATAAACATGAAATACACAGAAAAACGGATAATTACATTTTTCCAAATCTATATTATAATTAAGCTGAAGAGTTTGTTTGTTTGAACGCGCTAAACTCAGGAAATAAAAGTCGGCTATGAAAAAAAAAAATGTATTTGCTAGCCCAATATTTTAGGAAGGTTAGGTTAATATCGCTAAGAACAAAAAGAAGTCAGAAAGAACGGTAAGCGAAAATAAAGTAGATAATAAATAGCGCAGGCGGGCGATGCAATGCGACGCGTTGGGTAGGGAAACAAGGAAATTATCGCGGATGAAGTCTTGGGCAGAATCAATCTGCCTAGCCTTTTCCCAACTATGTTGGGGTTGGGGTCAGCTTCCAGTCTAACCGGATGCAGGTGAATACCAGTATTTTACATGGAGCGACTGACCACCACAACCCAGTTACTGGGTAATACGATACCCCTTGGTAAAGACTGTTTGTCAGACTTTCGGGCTTCTGACGACCCGTAACGACTGTCAAAGATCCACGAATGACTTGGACTACAGCCGGGACCAAGGCACGGAGGAGTCTCAGTATGTAAAGATGGTCACCCATCGTCGGACCAACCCCGGCAAGCATAACTTAACCTGATGGATCGACCTGTGCGGGTGTTATTTCTTAGCCACGAATATATCACAAACATCCTCGCATCTTAAAAAATCTCAAAAACCGTAATTACATCAAAAGCAGAACGCTATCTAATCTTTTACGAACGTCGGAGTCAATTAGAGGCATCAGAATTTATTCGTGGCATCTATAAAAGTGTATATCAAAGAGTTTCTCATTTAATGTATGTGTTTTCCGATATTAAATCATTCGCAGTATCGAATCAAGGTCAGGAAATCCGTATGGACTTAAAATAGACTGTAGTAGATTATGTTTAGTGGGTTCTACATTTACCATCTTAGATCTACATTTATCTGAATGACGTAGGGTGGGACGCACTCCTCTGAGCTCCACTATTACTGACAAATGCTTGCACTGACTGGATAGGTTCACTCAAATCTTTGTGGTCCTTTCCTCAAAAGACCATTTCAGACACTAATCTACATGATCCTCATATTGCCTGACCAAGATTATGTCTGGACTTTAAAAGAAACTGCAACCTCTGAGTTTCTTTCGGCCTTTCTTCTCAGAGTAGTCAGATAGGAAACGCCGACCTCATCTAGCTTATTTTTAATATTTTTTAATATGACGTGTAAAAGTGTATCCTATTTACAGAATAAACAATTTCATATCATCTCGGACTAGGCTCTTTTTTTCAACGACGATCTTCGCAGGGTGGCGGTCAGCGGATAGATGAGAAGCCGAGGAATGGCGTTAAAGAAACCACTGACCAGCAGTGGAGTGCTAAACGCTGATACTGATGATAATGATGGCAATTCAAATGTATATTTATGTATTTTGACAATTTGTTTATACTGTTGTGTTACAGCAGGTAATACTGCCTTATTGGTCAAGTAGTCGCAAGTGACTACCTACTGAGCATGGGCTCCTAGGTTCAATTCTCGCATGTGGGAAGGAAAAGTGTTGCTGTAGTTTCCATTTATTTCATTTTTATTTTATGGTTTTTTTAATGTTTGCAGGCCGGTATCTGGATTTGTGTCCAGTTATTGACATTAGGATTGCTCCATTTTACATTGGATTTTCAACTTATCTAGCAAAATGTTGTGTACCTATAATCAAACTGCCTATCTGCCATAGCTTTTTGGGGATTCGCACGAAACGGGCGAATCGACCCTTAAATAAGAACATTATTTTTTCTTGAATTTATTTGTTTTATAATTTAACTAACTTCATGCGAATCGCCTCAAGCAAAAAAAATATTATTGAAAGTATCAATTCGCTTGTTTCGGGCGATTAAATTCGGAGGAATAACCAATAAGCCTGCCATAGGCAAGATCGTTACACAGATGGTGAAACTTCGGTCTGCTGTTTCTCGTTTTATCATTTTGCTATGAATGTTAAAAACTAGTGTTGATTGATGGGCTGTAAATGTGATGATTGATTGCGTTGCTTTTACATAGTCGTAAAATACATAGGAATAGGAATTACTCAAAAATGTTTAAGTGGGTAGGTATAGGAATGACTCAAAAAGTGTTTTATTCAATTATTGTAGCGCAAATCGAAAATTGCGCAATATTATGTTTTCTTATTTCAAAAAAAATAGCGGTATAGCTCGATTTTTACGATCGATTTTATAAAAAAAAAATACATTACTTGTAGTTGTTTAATAATCAGTCATCATATTGTGAGAGTCAGTCGCCGCACCCATAGAAATCCAAAGTTACAGATTTTCAAAATTGTAAAAAAAACCTTATAAAAAAGTAATTTCAAACCGCGCCAAAACCATATGGGACAAACTCTGGGACCATCTTCTACCCAAAAAAATAGGCTGCTGTTTTAAAATGGGGGAAATATAATTATACATTATGTCAGTAACGTAAATGAACATTAATGCCGAGTACCATAGGATAGGTTTCTGCTACGTGGACAAAATCGCGGGCAGAAATCGCTAGTAAATAATAAACCCTGAATAATTTTTCTCAGCTATCGTGAGCAATCTTAAATGAACGTTATTCTGATGTATTGATTATGTAAAAACGCTATAAGTAAGAATCAAATGGGAAAATCTCTCTCCGATTCATAGTAAACCGTGGCTTGACCTAACGTTTCGCTAAAACGTTTTGCGTAAGCTTTATATATAGAAATCTGGGAAGATCTTAACGCAAACTTGTTTGTTTACGTTTACGTTTCGATAAGTTTTCGTTTCGAATTCTCTGCTATCTTGTGTATTTGGCTGTGAATTGGTTTATTTTTAGGATTGCGAGTTCACTAATTAAATAGGTAGGTAGCTATATTAATCTTCTCTCAGTTAGGCTTGATTTATATTGGTGTTGATTGTTGAATTATCGAGTGTCTATAACAAACTCGACGACTAAGATAACTACCTCTGATAAAAATGTTTCGGAACACATACATTACAATTTTGAATATATCTAATGCACATTTAAACTTTTTACCTTCAAAAATTGACAATAAAAAAAACTTTTTAAAAATTCTAAAATTTTAGTCACGGAGCCGCCATACTCAACAAATTATTTATAGCATCAGAAACTATTTTACATCTAAATGACAAACTACACTACAAAACCAACAAATTCTATACGAAAATAAACATCACACACACCGCACTGGGGTTCAGTTGTCTCTACAGTGAAGTGACACATTTCATGTGACCACAAAGGTCATATTATTATTGTGTAGAGTGGCAGTTACGTATTTGATCTTCTAATTTTTTTTTTTTGTAAAGATTTTCTACTGTCTACATAATAAACTTTTGCCTTTTAAGGTGGAAGTGAAGAAAGATGGGCTAATATTTCAACCAAGTTGGTGATTATATGATTATAAGATATTAATAAAAAAAACAACCGCAGCTCAGAATTTCAGTAGAATTTGTATGAAAACAATACATGCTGTTTTGATACCATTATGAATCACTAACATCTATAAGAACGTTGTTCGGTAAATAGTTTCAGCTTTTTTATAACAGAGAAATCTAAAAGGAAACCACTTCACACATTCTACCCTCCAAAAAAATATGACCCAACTGTAACACAAAATTTGCAACCAATACTCCAACAAATGGCTCCAACAAAAAAACTGCCCATTTTTCAAGAGCCAGCATTTTGACAAACATACGTCTCTTGCTCCCGATCTAGGCCAATAGTATATCAACTATTAGTTCGAAAACAATAGTAGCATTGTATGTAGCGGGATTGGATAACGACCCGCGAGGGGGGCCAGGATTGATGCTGGTGTCTTCACTCAAATTGCTTGTTTGTAGGTTAAGAGATTTCAAATGGTTCAACGTTTTGAGCTTGACATAAGTACGTGGACTAGATTGAATTCATTGATTAAGTGGTTGTCTATCAGGGAGTTAATAGAAAAAAGTTTTTAGAAAAATACGGAGCTTCGTATGTCACAGACTCACAGTAACTAATATATCGATTATTTAGTTTAATCCCTTTAGTTTTTTAGTAAATTTAGTACAATAAGTATATAGGTATTTTGTATATATGTATATATTTTATCATATTAATAATAACGTAAATCAATTTTATAAATTAGATGCTTTGCCGAACTTCCTTCGCCTCCGCCAGAGAGAACAAATTTTTTTTTTTTGCATTTATTCAGCTACCAGCTTTTATTGAGGTAGGCATCTAGAATTATAGACCCGTTTGAAAGTATTTCCTATCAATAGTTAGTATCTTAGTAAGTCCTATCAATTACAACTTCAGAGCTTAAGCACACTTTAGAATTTAAAATTCTTGAAAAACTACTACGAAATGTTGTCACGATTGTGTGATAACTGTGATAAGATTTCTAGAGTTCTCAAACCAAGTATGGAATTTGATTGAAAAACGGGACCTTTCCAAACACAAAACCGCGGAAACCAAAATACAATAACCCATTTTCACCATTCCCATTCCTGCCCTCCAAACCGACTGATTCACTCCACAAATCCATATATGTATTTCATCGACACCGGACTATGAATGCTCATCACACATTCCGAACGCAACGTTATAACGCGCCAGAATAATTTACGCGCTTCGACACATTTTTCGAACAACGTTTCTGAGAATCGGCATGCCTATTCTGGATTCGTCTCACTACTCGACACCGCGGGACGAATGTCAAGTTCGAGATGATAATCTTTGGGACAATAGGTGGCGGTATTAACACCTCTGACAGGATGAAGATAACACTATGGTAATTTTGTTTGTTGTTGGAATTAATTGTTTTTAATTAAGGTGTTTTTTTTTATCGTGTTCTCTTTTGTTTTAATCAACGTGTGTGTTGTTATTCGATATTAAATGAGTTACTGTGAGTGTGAAGTAACTAATTTAATCTCGAATAATTTAATATTGAATCGCTTCGTATGTCACGAAGCTCTACGGTTCTCTACGAAGATCTTTTCTAAACACTTTTCGTTTGAAAAGCAACTTCTATAAGTCTAAATAATTATAATGTGTTACTATGTGCTGTTCATCATCATCATATCATAAACTATACTAGTTATGGATTTTCTTCAAAAAACTTAAATTCTACATGTTGTTTCTATTTCAATGCACCTCATAAACTACTAAAGAAAGCCTTCAAATCCACTTCAAACACTTAAATTCATAAATGGTAACACCACCATTAACCTTCGTTGCAGCAACATTTAATCAAAACCATTACTAATGTAATCAAACAAGCAACCGATGATCACGAACGCATGTAAATGGGTCGTCCCAATTCTTACAAACGTTTGTACAGTCAACCACACAGCAGTCACACTTGTACTACAAAAACCACCCTTACACCTACCAGATAAAGGCGCCGTTAATTTCAAATTGTTACCACTGATATACAGTTGACTATACAAACGTAAAGTGAGCCAAACAGGGACGAAATATATGAGCTTTCATTGGGGCTGACGATGTTAAGGATTTTCGAAGATTCGCGATCGTGATTCGGTATTTAATCTTTTCTTGAGAGCCGCTTATTAAACTTTTTTTTTTTTTCGTCTCCATACGATTAGACTTGAAGCCGACCCCTGTCAACAGCTGAGCTCATTTTTTAGGACCATTAAAAATGTTGCACTACTCATTGAATATACTGAATATACTGCAGCTGCCATAAAGTTAAGAAGTGAACTAAGTTAAAAATGAAATCAAAGTAGTAAGTACGCAGAATGATACCCGATGCCAGAGTACCTTAGTCATAGTCATTTATTGGTAAGGGCTTCTTACAAGTTATCCCAATAAACATAATTATATTTTTTTTAAACATAATGTCAAAATATGCATAAATAATACGAATAAAAACAAAACAAAAAGCAAAAAAAAAACCAATAGTAATCAAACAATATACAAAAGAAAAAAACTAATCGTTAAATAGATCACATAGCACAAACATTAGAAACATGGCATATAAGGAAACTTATTTATATAACTTAACAAAATCTCATAGTGATTTCAAAAACCAGCCTATACTTTTCTAAACTAGGGAACGTCTTCCAGTCTAACTATGAGCAACTGATTTTCATTTGCTTCTTCCTCACAATTAAATTATTCAAGGGACCACCAACGATTACTAAGCTTAACACAACCACTCCTTTACTTGCTTTCACAGCCCTAATTCAGGCAGCAAAGACATTAGCATTCTCTGCATCGCATACAAATTCCTGTTGCTTGTCGACTGCCGCGATTCTTGTAAACACATTGATTTACGGAATACGGACACGCTATGACAACTACTTAGGTGACTAGGTGAGTTATTCGATGTGTGCTGCTATTGTCTATGTCACGGATTATGTGTAAATTGCATACAAATTCTATGACAGCTAGACAGTTTATCACTGAATGGAGTGAATAGAATTATGCAGTATGTAATTATTGGGAGAGAATTGCGACCTTGTGAAGGGCGCGGGAGTTTTTAGGATACATGTAGCACAAGACTGGTCGTTTTTGTGATGCTTGAGGGAATTAAATGTCCTCCTTGATAAGCAATGGCCTCTGTAGCCCCATGAAACATGAGGTTCCAGGGGCTAGTGCAAATCTTGGGGTTCATTCAATTTATCAAAGTAATTTATCAATTTAGTAGGCTCCACAAGTTACCGAGTAATAATGTACCAACTGTTTGCAGTTGTAAAAACATGTTCTCCGACACATTCTGTATGGAGGAACAAGTTTTTCAACTACAATGTTAAGTTTGTTTTATAAATTCATTCCAACTACGGAACCCTTCATTGTGCATGGTTCGACATGCACTTAGCCGGTTTATTCAGATATGACAATGATGGTGATAATGCACACGTGTGTAAAAGGCATGCTTTTTACTCACACGTGCATTCTATGTAGACCCCTGACATGAACGATGTATGTTTCTAAATCAACCCTCAGGCATAATGTAATTTACAGATGTAAACAATTTTTAAATCGAGATTCGAGTCTGGGTGCTGTTCTAGAATACGAATGTGCGATTAGCACATTCGTATTACGCTCGCATGAAGATGCTGATAATCAGGTTTTTCCTCATTAATGAAACGGCTCTCCTTGAACTAAACACATTCATTTGTATTTTTCTCGCTAGCTGGACTGCCTGCCAAGTTACCAAAGCTGCGTAGAACGCAGGTACGCAGGCACGCACTACTAATGTAATTCTTTAAGGCTATTTTAATCCATAATCTAACTAATATTATAAACGCGAAGAGTTTGTAAGTTTGGATGGATGGATGGATGTTTGTTACTCTTTCACGTAAAAACTACAGAATGGATTTGGATGAAATTTGGCAAACAGATAGTTTATAACCTGGATTAACACATAGGATACTTTTTATTTCGTTATTCCCACGGGATCGAGATTTACGCGGGTGAAACCACGGGGCGCAGCTAGTAATATTATAATTTCGAAAGTAATTCTGTACGTTATTTTTTCATGCCTAAACCACTGAACAGTTTTCGATATTATTTGGCAAGGAGATAAGTGGCATCCTGGAAAGGACAAAGGTTACTTTTTGACATAGGATTAAAGTTTGTATGGAAAACTAAGCATTTCTTAAGTTAGGGTTATGAAAATTAAATTATGTATATATGTATGTTTCAGCGTTATTGTAAAACATCCCCGGGGTAAAAATAGGGGATGATTTATAAAATCACATGAGTATTGTTTTTGTGTACCTCTTTTTAAGAGATTTTAGGGATATTTCCGCAAAGCCGCGGGTAGAAGCTAGTGCTCTATAAACAGACAATATCGTCATTCACACAAAGTTCTTTACAATAAATGTACCTAAAGATACGTATAGATACACGTGTTTTCCAACCGCTACCGCATACCTGCGTACACGCAGCTAGAATACCGTTGATTTTCATTAACAATTGCATTCTATTAATTAATTAGTGATCTCCTTTGTTCAGAGTAATTAGTAGTACTGCAACTGCGAGGTATTTAGGTAACGTCTCGTATACTTAAGGTACAATTCCGTTGCCGACTGCAAGCAGCAGCAACAGGCGATGCGTCGCGTCGCCGTGACACTACTGTTTGCATGTCTTTCTACAAAATCGACGTGTCGCTAGCTATGGAAGCTTTGTGTTCGAAAGCGAGGGTCTTATTGTTCGCGCTAAAAGTAAAAACTGACAGCCGATGGATTAGTGCGAGCGTTACATGTAATGCTCGTAGTGCCGTCCACACGCAGAATTCGCGTTACATTACATGACACACGATCGTCTAGACACGGCTTTAGACGTCGAATGCTTAGCTGTTTTTTTATTATGACATTGCATTCTCTACCCAATGAGGGCCTAGACAAGTGACAATCGCTTCGAAAGCGTTTCTTATTTCTACAACGACTTTCAACAGGATTGACATAAGCTTTTCGATAGCTTATGTCAATCCTGTACATTTTTGTCTTTTCCATCATCGTTATCGCTGATAGAATGTCACTTTGTCTTTGAACATGAAAACATGTTGTCCAATGGGCTGGTATCATAGATATCCGTGGCTGGTATACTACCCAGTCATCAATATCCTGAACACTTTCAGCACGTTAAGGTAGGTTCTTTTGACGATAAAATTATAATTCTCCTAGTGACCCTTAAAAGGAAAACGGCCGTAACTTAAGCATCATATAACTACTTGATATACACGCAACCAACCACTCGTCATTCGTCTGGACTCTTTGATTAGGGGGAGTCTACGGACTGTCTTGCGTTTGGTCGATAAATCGTGGAGTCGCAGTTTTAATTTTTTTGAAACGAGACTAAGGCCAAAGAATATAATGTGACATTCTATCAGCGATAACGATGATGGAAAAGACAAAAATGTATAGGACTGACATAAGCTATCGAAAAGCTTATGTCAATCTTGTTGAAAGTCGTTGTAGAAATACGAAACGCTTTCGAACCGATTGTCACTTGTCTAGGCCCCCAGAGGCCCTAGACAAAGTGACATTCTATCAGCGATAACGATGATGGAAAAGACAAAAATGTATAGGACTGACATAAGCTATCGAAAAGCTTAAGTCAATCCTGTTGAAAGTCGTTGTAGAAATACGAAACGCTTTCGAAGCGATTGTCACTTGTCTAGGCCCTCTGATTATCTGTCGCGGATCTTCAAGTCACGTTGCATCTAGAAAAGACAGCATTATCGGAGGAAATGAGATTGTGGGTAAGTGCAAGCCTACTCATTTACGTTTTCAATTATTTTCAAAAGTGAAAGGGTTATTTTTGATGTTTGTTTTCTCTTAAACTTTTTGTACAATTTTGACAGAAATCTGCATGAAGCTAAATATAAACACACAAAGCACATTAATTGCACTATCTTCAATGACTAAACTTTTCCTTTCTTCTTGTAAAATTACATTCTTACAAATAAATAAATTCTGATTCTGATTCTGACTGTTAGGCAATTTTAAACACCATATGGAGGTATATTATCAGAAGTGGATGGATGCGCGAAGCACAGAACCGGTCGAAGTGGCGGTGCTTGGGGGAGGCCTATGTCCAGCAGTGGACGTCTTTCGGCTGAAATGATGATGATGATGATTATCAGAAGTATTATTCAAAAAACGCAGCTAAAATAAAACACACATGCAGGCTCTCCATACATCTGCTATTCCAAGCCGCACGGCGCACCAATAAGTCTCCAGAGCAGCAGTGCTTCAAAACGTTAAGATATCGTGGTATACTGACCACATTGTACTAGCACTTGAGACCTTAAGTGCAACCTCTTTTGTTTTTGTGCCATATCTACAGAAATATGGGTTTGGAGGAATATGAAGTACAACGATTGTTTGAAAAGAAAGACTTGATAAAAATTATGAGTCAGAAAAAAACACAGATATGTAGATTTTTCAACTGCAATATGACTGCACTTGATTTTTTTTTATCATTGTTAGACGGTCAGATAATGCAATATTTAATCTGAATTATCATCCTCATCTTTTTTATTGGTTGAATACGAGGCTTTTGGCTACTTTTGTATCATTTCTTATTTTGTCTTTTTATATTGTGTCTGCGTTTTGTTTGTGCAGAATAAACAATTTTTCCTTCTTTTCTTTCTTTCTTCCCATACGATAAATTCATCTGAGCAGATAAAAAATTGAATAGTATAATAATTTTTTATGTTGCTGATGGATTATAAAGCCTCGATTATATAGTTCTCGTATAGAGAATATTATTTCAACAAAAAAACAAAATGGCTGCCACATAGCGGGGAAGTGTATTAGACCTAAGCTCAGAGTGTAATTGTACTTTAAAATAGTTTAGGTTTATTTAATTATTTAGAATATTACTAGTCCATATCTGGACACATTGTATAAAAAGCTATTTCCAAATTAAAAAAAATCTGGTGAAAAAAACAGGAAATATAGTAATAACAATCTATAAAATAACCTGAATCACTGCTATAATATGTCTGTTTTCCATACCAAACAATGTAATGACTCAAAACCGAATCGACGTATATTTAGCCGTCTTCTTGGGAACTTTATAATCTGGATAATTTCCTGGATGAACTGGACTTCCCGGAATATTTGGCACTTGATTATAAACAGTTGAAAACACTCGTAAATATCGATTATCCAAAATCCATAAATAATGCATCAGGACAGTCCTTTGGTACTTGAAATGTAACAATCAGTGCCAATACAGTAATTCGAACTACAGTTGGCACTGAAGATGGGTTTCGAGGAAATGAAGTGACACTCTTCATTTGACTATCTTGAACTACAAGATAGTGTTGAACGTGATCCCAATGGCACTAGATATGACTATGTTAGACTTTTCAAGATTTTAGTTGGTAATAGTTATTTCATATTTTTTTAAGACCACATTTGACAAAGAGATGGGGTTCACATACAAATCAACTATGTAGATCTCAAAGTGCACAAATCAAAGTTAGGATTAAGAATGGGTTCGGATTTGGACCCCTTTTTACATCAGAAATAGGTATCTAACGCATGGAAATATGCGCGGGAGCACGAAAGATCTATACGCTATATCGTCAAAAACCAAAATTTCACCAGAAACCACAATTTCGCAATTACCATAACACACAGACAGTTTGATAGACTCAAAGATCCAGTCGATCCATCAATAAAATTGATAGTCAAAACTACAAGCAAACCTTTCATCAAGTCAACGACTCCACCGGAAGTGACGATAATATTCCACTAGCTACCACGAATATAGATGATTGACTGCAGTAAGACGTTGCCCGAGGAATCCTCCATCCCACTCTAGCGCACACAATTGAAGGTATGGAGGAAAGGGACGAAGATTACCAATAAAATGCACTTCACGTACAAGGAAGTGGGAATGATTCCTGATGCCATAGAAATATTAATCGGGTGCGCTGTGAATGCAAATGGTGGTTTTTGTATATTCTTATGTAAGAGTACATAATTTGTGGTGGTGTTAATTTTACTACAATTCTACAGGAGGTACTAGTTGGCTGTTATTTGCTATTTTGTTCCAATGAAACTTGACCTGCGTTTCTTCCTTTTCTTAACCGACTTCTTCAAAAAGGAGGAGGTTCTCAATTCGTCTGTATGTTTTTTTTTTTTTTTTTTGTAAGTTTGTTACGCGATTATTCCGCCAATTATGAATCGATTTTGATGATTCTTTTTTTGTTTGGTAGGTCATGCTTCCGAGGTGGTCCCATATAAATTTTATTAACTTTGCTTGCGTAATTTTTGAGTTAGCTTCAATATTACGTATTTTTCCCACTTAGTTTATCTAGACGATATTCTGTTTGACTCCTTCACTGTTATTTACGTAGCAGGTAGTGGTATTCGGATTTGTGATGGGTAGTAACCAAAACTAAAAGTGAAAAATAAAATATGTAAATATGTAATATGGTTAGTGACTAACCTGGTGTCAGAGTTTTTATGCCGCCCATGGGCCTCTGACTTGGCTTCACATACTGTCAAGAAATATCTCTCAGCATGCCGGTTTCCACACGATGTTTAGGAAAACATCGTTTTCAAATTTATACAATAAGCACATGAATCCGAAAATCAGAGGTGCGTGTCACTGCGTTTGATACTTTTGCTTGAAATGAAAAATTCTTTTGTTGCTTTGGATAATTTGTCTTTAGCACTTGAGTATCGACCACTTTTAAGTTTTTTCTAACAATAGTTCCAAAAAAGCTTGATAAGTGAGAGATTTTCTTTTTTTAAATAATTATTGTAAGAACAAAAATAAAGTTCTAGGTGAAGTTGCTTCATTTTAGCAGAATTTAAATGATGCGTTGCATTTCAAAATAGAACATAGACATTTTTCTGCATTTTTGGTGTCCTGACCTATATTTTTTTTTTATTCATGCATTCAAAATATTTTTATGATTCTGCTCTACATTTAGAATTAGGTGCACTTAAAAAATACAAATTGCGAAAATGTCTTTCTGGTTTTTACGATTCAATAAAATAGGTAGCTTTTAATAAATCAAACTCAAATAGTGGTTTTTTTTTAAGAACGTAAAGAAATTTCGAACCAAAATCAAGATAACGGTGACGTAGGTAATCACTACATATTACACAAAGTCCTCCACCGCGTCTGTCTGCCTGTCAGTTCGCGATTAACTCAAAAACGACTGCACCAATTTTCATGATGTTTTCACAAATCGATAGAGTGGTTCTCGAGGAAGGTTTTAGTATATAATAACCGACATCCACGCGGGCAAAGCCGGGGGCATTAGCTAG
The DNA here is from genome assembly GCA_948473465.1 of Lithophane ornitopus. Taxonomy (NCBI): domain Eukaryota; kingdom Metazoa; phylum Arthropoda; class Insecta; order Lepidoptera; family Noctuidae; genus Lithophane; species Lithophane ornitopus. The sequence goes on from OX419634.1 coordinate 11,495,808, forward strand.
TAAATAATACAGAGAAGGCATGATCATTGATCGCCGCGCTTGCTCAAGCAGGGTAGGCGAAAAGGTAATCTTAAAAAAAAAACTTGAATATTCCATTACAACATATTAACAAAATAAATATTTTAATAAAACAATAAACTTGCACCCTGTACCAAAGTTAATAAATTAACTTCTCAACAAACAATAGTACATAATAATAAAGATGCGCAAACGCAGCCATTGCAATAAATTACTTACAACACGCAATCGATTCAATTTTATTTACATATAAATTGGTTGAAAATGGCCTCTGACCGTCATTTGACATCACTTAAGGGTATATTTGAGAATAATACGCGTATTACTTTGTACATACATAATTAATTACTTTTATGGGTTTAATGACTTGTATGCCTTGTGTAGGACATCAGTTATGGGACGTCCTGTATTGTTATTATCAATATCTGTCCATAAACACTGCTCAACATGGTTCTCCAAAAAAATGCTACGATAAAAATGATTATGACACATTGGCCAGATGTGCCTATGATTGGCATCCCCTCAAAAGACTTTTGAGCAGTATAGGTCAAGGAATTACTAAATCATATAAATGGTTTCAAAAATTTCGTAAAAGTGCAGTAGGCGCAAAAAAAAAAAAAGATGGTCATAAAAAATCTAATCGCACCTAGATTGAGGGTTCACTATTCAGACCGTCAGACGTATTCAAAACCTTCTAAAAACTGTAAGTTCAGAAAACGGAATCCAAAACACACAAGTAATACAATACAGGACATATTGCACAGGCAAAAACTAATAAAAAAAACAAAAACGAACGTCAACTTTTTGTCTAGATCGAATTTCATCACCCAGACACAATTTTCTGAGAAACCAATAAGTCTCTTTTAGTTCCTTCATAGCAACTGCCACAGCCTAGCCAAATCTCTACAGAGACAATGTCATATACATTGTTGACAACATTAATTGAAATTTATTACATCTCACATACAATCCAGTCCATAAAATGACACTTACAACCGTCAACTGTCCATTTAAACTTGAACTTTAACTCTCACGTCATAAGGTTGAGATTTGTGAGTTACAACGTGATGTAATTGTGTCGTTTTGTTTTTCGGTCTTAATATTTTATTGTAGACGTTCAATCGAAGATAATGCTTGCACTCATGTGATTTGAGACAATCGCCGAGCGCTTTTGTTTTATTGAATTATGTTGGTATATCTTGATGGTCGGGATTAAGTCATTTATCTCTTGTTGTTGATAATAGATAATGGCTGGACTGGCTAGACTGATAAAATTTGTTATTAAAAGCTAGCAGATGGTATCGTGCCTCGGAAAGCACGTTAAGTCCTTGGTCCCGGCTGTCATTCGTGGATCTTTGACAGTCTTTACGGGTCGTCAGAAGCCCGGAAGTGTGAACCAGTCTTACTAGGATATCGTATTACCCAGTTACTGGGTTGTGGAAGTCACATAGGCAGTCGCTCCGTATAATGATACTGGTATTCAGGTGCATCCGATTAGACTGGAAGCCGACCCCAACATATTTGGGAAAAGGCTAGGCAGATTGATTGAGATGGTATCGGAGCACGCAAATACGTTTTATACAGGACAACAGACAACCCATGTGCACGATGGGTTTCTCATCGGAAAAATAACAAAGTTCCGTACAAAATTTCATCCCCTATTTAAGCCCTCTTGATGATGACATGTTTGGATGTTAGTTACTCAATCACGCAAATACGGCTAACCGGATTTGGATAAAATTTGGCATACCGATAAATTATAACCTGGATTTGCATCTACGCGGGTGAAACCGCGGCCGAAGTATAAGTAGATAGATAAAGAATGACGGACAGAAAAACTATTTACTGTGAACGGACTTTCAATTAACAGAATAATGACGTCACTCATCACATAAAACGAAACATACCCACTGCCAAGACAACGGCTGAAATTCGAAATGATAAAACTAACAATAAAATGGTACTAACCAAATTAAAAGATAAAATTGCCAATAAAAAAATTATGACAACATTCGTAATTCGAAATTTAAAAATTCAAATGACGTCACCTCGTTCCATAAAAAAGCACTTCCTCTAAAAGTTTACAGTTTTCACACAACCAGGTCATCATAATATTTTCAGTACCTAGTAATCAAAAGAGTATGAATCATTTTGATTAGTAACGGATATTAGTACATTATTTTGATTCATGTTTCCATGTTCATGTGGGAATAAAACCAAAATATTCTACCACTACTATCTTTATCTTAAAAGTATTAATAATTATAATTCTTAGAATTTTACTCAATGGAAGATATATTATAGCAAAACTAATGATTCTGCGTGGACGCATGTTCGAATGAAAAATTGGAAACTTTACAAGTTGGCGGTTGACTGTTTTACTTTTGCGTCATATTTACACGAAATTACATAAAAAAACTCATAGATTTTTTATGGTCGTTGTCAATTAAATAATTTCAGGAAGTCATAGACATGAATTGATTATACCACAAATTATGCCAGCGCGCGTGTATGACAAGATGAATGAACGTGGGTTAAGCAAAAGGACTGGATAAGTAGGTATGTTTTGGAGTGGTGACAGCATAGCGGAAGACGAAGCGTTGGAGGGCGTCCCACTCATGACCTGTTGATGGCCGCAGGCATCCTGGATTCCCGCTAGATGCGGGAAGCACAGAACCGATAGAAGTAGCGGAGCATATGTCCAGCAGTGGACGTCTTTCGGCTGAAATGATGATGATGAATATGATAGGACTGCAGCACATGTCCGTCTGCAGCTTCTGTCTTTCTCGTTGGGGAAAAGAGGCGTGAATCCAATACCTATTAAGAAAGTGGGGGTGATCTATTCTCGTTGCTTCTCTGTTTGAGAAGGGGCATATGACACGCAGTGAATTAGGACAATAAAATACAGGCTAATATTGTGAACTCTTTGGTCAGAAAGCCTTTTCGGGTTCCATGGGTCTTTGCCGAAATCTTTTCGGGTGCCATGAGTCTTTGCCGAAATCTTTTCGGGTGCCATGGGTCTTTGCTGAAATCTTTTCGGGTGCCATGAGTCTTTGTCGAAATATTTTCGGGTGCCGTGGGTATTTGTTGAAATGTTTTAGGGTGCCACATATGGGTCTTTATCGAAATATTTTCTTAACTTTCTACGTATATGGTAAACTTCCTTATCCCCCTAGCAATAAAACCTAGAACCCCAAAACCTAGAAGGACCGACGACCTCAAACGGTGGCCGGGACAGACTGGATGTGGAAGGCGGAGGACAGGGTGTTGTGGCGCGGCCTGGGAGAGTCCTATGTCCAGCATTGGACTGCGATAGGCTTAGTTGATTGATTAATTGAATAAAACCCTACTCTGAAACATTCCAATTTATAATACAATCACATTATGTCCTTTTATTTACTTAGACATATGTCCGGGACATATTCTATGACGTCTTAAACAAACAACAGTAACTCAAAATCACATAAAACTTAACAACAAAGAATGTTGTAACTGTTGTAAACATTTATGTCCTTTTTACGAGGGCGCGATGTGACCACACATTAGTGCCTTGATAGTCGTGACTTGGAGTCACCCTATCGGTCATACGTATAAAAACAATGTCCCTCTGTATGTCTGTCCGTTGGGCTTCATAACTGTATGAAAACTTCTTAATTTCTATTATATTTTTGTAATGTATTTTCAAGAGCCGGATATTGTTTTGCTTTTCGCCTTTGGAAGCATAATCATAGCAGCAGACTTGAATTCGTTGATTTTCGGCAGTAGATTTGATCAAATTCAATCAATATAATATCTGCCTAGCCTTTTCTTAACTACATTATGTGGGAGTCTTCTTTCAGTCAAACCGGATGCAGCTGAATACCGTATTTTACATGGAGCGACTGCCTATCTGACCTCCACAACAACACTTCTTCAGTAACTGGGTAATACGACACACCTTAGTAAGACTGGTTGTCAGACTTTCGGGCTTCTGACCACCTGTAACGACCGTCAAAGATCCACGAATGACAGCCGGAACCAACGGCTTAAAGTGCTTTCCGAAGCACGGAGGAGTCTCGGTATGTAAAGATGGTCACCCATCGACGGACCAACCTCGGTAAGCGTAGCTCAACCTGAATGATCGACTCATGCGACTATTATTACTTAGCCACAAGTTACTATACCAATTAATGGCAGTTAACGGCGGTTAATTGGTAGTTTGTATAAGATAATTCAATGTCATTCGTGCAGACTTGAATTCAATGGATGCTACAATAAAAATTTGATTTGCAGCAATAGATTTTATCAAATTAAGGAACTATTTAAAACCAAAATTGCATGCAGCAGCTTAGGCTGTGCGTTGTTTGTCAGTAAAATCTTTGGCAGTATAATTATTTCATCAAATTAACCAAACCAAAATTGCATGTTTCTAAACCCAGTTTGAAGCTTAGACAGTGCGATGTCTCAGTCTCCCAAAACTTTGAATACTGCTTGTGTTGGGCATTGCACTTAAAAAATTAGTTTCTTTCTATGAACTATATCATTGTCAAAAATCTAGTCCTGAAACTATCAATATTCTAAGCTCATCTCAGATAAATCACTGCAACAGTTACTCGCTGGTCGATGCCTACTCAATTATGCATGTCTTATAAGTTGATATGTCAATCATAAGCTTCTCGCTCTGTTAGGTTGAGGACTTGGTAGAAGCGGAAGCGATTTTGCAGTTGCATGATTGTCGGGATCTATATCGCCGAAATTATCGTCGCCATTATTTGCAATCAGCGTTTTTATACTGTTGAAGTTTTATTGTTTAATAAATTTGATGTGTAATGAAGCTTATTTGCTTCTTTTAATCTTCATGTCTCACATTTCATGTGATATTTATATGTTGGGCAGCTCAAAACAGCGTGCGCTATATTTTTTGGTTTCTTTAATAAGTTTCATGTTTTTATTTCATAGGAGCGAATCTCTGAGTTCTCATACAGCGTGCTAACTACCTTATGAGTTCCACTCCCGCTCCCGCTTGCCCTTACACCACATCCTTACTAAATGTGTACTATGTATTAATGCCACGTCCAATTAGCGTTATCGTGACCGAGGAAGCGTTTTTATTGAACACGGCATGATTCCGCTACCGCTTCCGCTCCGGCCTGTCTTAACTCCGCACCTTTTAACTTGCCACGTCCAATGAGTGTTATCATTCGCACATCGTATCCACGAGGAAGCGATGATGTATCGCCGGATATCGAGATTCGTTTGACCCATTACGTTCCAGGTTATCTCTAGCGTGTGTGACAGACGAGTGAAGATTATGGAAGAATGAGTGAGTGAATGAGGTAATTATTGTGTTGAGAAGGAGAAACAATCCTTTTTATTGAATAGAAGAAAGGGGCTAGTGAAGTGGGGTTATTGTATAGTACGTAGTAAGGTACATTAGGGTAAGTACGGCACTGAGCACCGGGACAAAACCGTACGAATAAAATTCTGAAAAAAAAAAGAGTTGTCAGCATAAAAAAAATAGCTAAATTACCGAGGTACCCGAGTTATTCGTACGGTATTATCCCAGTGCCAAACTTACCCCAACACACTCTAAAGATGAACTGTAAACTTTCTGACAGATAACATGATAAAGGTTGACAGAATTAATCGGATGCAAGTCCAGAACGGATCGTTATATAATTTTCCTAGTGGTATATTTTGGCTACCATGATGAAACCTCTTTTCTTCTCGTGGTGGCTTTGATGTTCTAACTTTAGGTAATTTCGCTATAGTTCATACGATTGTAACGTAAATAAGTGGTTAACCCATCACAACAGCACTAACATCGTGTCTCAAGCAGGACATGACGGGGACTGGAGCAGAGGGCCTAGAGCCCTAGACAAAGTGACATTCTATCAGCAATAACAATGATGGAGAAGCTAAAAATGTATTAGATTGACATAAGCCACCGAAAAGCTTAATGCCAATCTTGTTGGAAGTCGTTGCAGAAATATGAAACGCTTGTCTATAGTCCGTACGCGACTGGTAGTCACCGCCTGAAGTATGTGAGCGGTGAGACGGGGGAGGGTGCCAATGAGATGATTGGCAGACTGAGTTAGCTTGGCCTTAGTCTACCTCCCCCGTCTCACCGCTCCAATACCTCAGGCGGTGACTAACAGTCACGCACGGACTTACCCCTTCAGAAGTTTGTGCAGAAGTTCAGTTATAACCACGGTTTTAACTTATAAATGTTAGTGACATATTTAGGGGTATGCGGAACAGGGTGTAAAGTTCACTCATCCACCATAGAAAAGGGAGGATCCTCCGACCAGACGGGTGTTGTGTCAGGCGGGCAACTGCCCGACCAATGATTGATGTCGGGTTCATGTATATATTATGTCCATTGCACGGTAAACTTTAATTGCGCGATGCAGGATTTATTTATTTTTTGTGTGACGTCGTCTTTGATGCGTACTTCGCATGTAGATACCGCCACAGATATAAGAGTAGTGCCAGGCAGACTCGAGCCAGATCTAGAATAAGATGTAGACAAACCATAAACCCGAAATGTATCCTAAGTTTATTTTGATCCCAACACATACAATGTGCTACCGTAAATCTCGGAACAAACTGATTATGTTTATTGAACGTAATGGCTATATTTAGATAATGATGCAACGTGTTTACTGAATAACTAATAATATAATTACATCTATTATGTGCTGATCTAGAATTAGCATAAGGGTTACAGATTAAGACTGAATCGGAATTTCCGCTGAACAAGATTGGAGTTATAATTCCGTGTAAAATGTTGGTTAACAACTAATAATAGTTCCTTTACGATGTATCTAATACAAAAGTTATCCCTGGAAGTGTGGATTTATAATATTAGTTAGTATTCCCGGTTATAACCTCGGAGGAGCTCGTGGCTAAATAATAACAGCCACACGGGTCGATCCATCAGGTTAAGCTACGCTTGCCGGGGTTGGTCCGTGGATGGGTGACCATCTTTACATTACGTGGATACGAAACTCCTCCTTGCCTCGGAAAACACGTTAAGCCGTTGGTTCCGGCTCTCATTCGTGGATCTTTGACAGTCGTTACGGGTCGTCAGAAACCCGAACGTCTGACAACCAGTCTTACCAAGAGGTATCGTATTACCCAGTTACTGGGTTGTGGAGGTCAGATAGGCAGTCGCTCCCTGTAAAATACTGGTATTCAGCTGCATCCGGTTAGACTGGAAGCCTAACATACTTGGGAAAAGGCTAGGCAGATGATGATTCCCGGTTATAACCAAGAAGTTTAATTGAAATAATGAATAAAAAAATAGACTCTACCTACACAGGATATGATACGTATATACCTTTCTGGAGATAATAACCATAGACGGAGTTCAATGAATTTCCTTGAATTTTAATTGATATCATATGGGAATATACTAATTTGTATGTGCGGTAGTAGGTCCTAATAGTTTTTATACCGTCTATGAGGCTACGGGGCATGCGTTGCATATGCTATGGGCATTTTATATGTTACAAGTTACAATCTCGTATGCAGATGACATATTTAAATATAAGAGCTTCCTGGATAGTGGGGGGAAACGCCGTCTGGTAGTCGAGTTCTTGTAATTATTAGAGTAGGTAATAATTATCCAACTGCCTGGTTGGTCTAGTGGTCGCAAGCGCTACTGCTGAGCATGAGGTCCTGGGTTCGATACCCAGGTCGGGCAAAGTGTTATTGGGTTTTTCCATCTGGAATTTCTCAGTGGCAGCCCGGAGTCTGGATTTATGCCCAGTTGATGGCAATAGGCGCGCCGCCTATTACTTATTTATTATAAACATAACTGGCGAAATGTGGATGGTATTATAGGTAGACAGAATAGAATACTCTTTATTATGTACAACTTAAAACCAGACATCTTTTTTTTTTGTTGAGGGTGGGAAATCATCTAATAACTTCTTCCGCTCTGGGCGGAGCGGGAGGTCGTGTCAGACTTTTACTGACTAAAACCCACCCGTGTTCAGTTGCATATTGCCAAGGGCCCCGGCATCCCTTTCGGACTTTCTCGCAACCCTGGCAGGCATCGGCGCTAGCGGACCCCGTGAATTGTGCTGACATCTCTTTGAGGCTGATAGATACACCTCTGCCCAAGCCTATGGGGAATACAGGCGTGATGTTATGTTATGTATTAATTATGTTCTACTCATGCAATAGGTGGTTCTATAAGTCTCTCATAGAGAGGAAAGGAACAATAAATACCGATTATGACTATATGCACCGACATTCGACTAGATTTGCTTATTTAGGCTTGCCTGATTTTTACAAGCTTTATATTAGTTTTATCTGTTCGTATGTGTATCCGGTTACTCCAATTGTCATCTATTTTTCAAGCACTTCCTGGCATCCGATCGAGTTGAAACTTGGCATACTTATACAAGTACCGAGACAATTTGAAAAAATCATACCATGGAGCTGTACTGAAGAAGTAGCCGGAAGTTGGGCATAGGAACTCCTCAATGAAACAAGATAGCACCATCGTATTTTCAGTTAATTAAAAGCTTGTTTTTAAAAAGATTTTACAAATATTTTTTTACGATAGTGTCTGAAGAATCGTATTTTACCCAATTCTATCAATAACTTCATAGATTCCTACAATCCTCATCCCACCTCTATAAACCACCATCAGCACACTACCGGGTTCAAGGCCAGAGGTTTACGTCACCCTGACATAGTGATGACAACCATAGAGAATGCCAATCTTATGCGGATCGCGTCCACTACTAAACATAGACTGTTCAACTATATCTACATTATACACGTTCAAATTCAAGGAGCATCGAAACTTTTTGTTGGAAGTAGTTAGTATTAATAGTTGATCGTTGACTATTCACACCGCCAGCGAGTACTCGCTCCACTAGTATGCCACTGAGCGACAAGAGCTATAAAAGATAATACTCGCTCAGCGATACTTGCTTAGCGATGCTCGCTTGGCGGTCAGAACTCACGCTGATAGCCTAACGATAAAACTATCGGAACTACACACTCGCTGCTCGCCATCTCGTTTTCAGTTGCTAGCTCTACTAGCTACTCGTTCTCGATAAAGAAGTACGCGCTACACAACATGCAAAAACGCCGTATACCTAATTCTAGTCTTACAAGGCTTAACGTTATATAACGGTTATATATACGGTATTTAGCTAACTAACTAAGACGTTATATATAGATAGACGATTCTAAATTCAAAACAAACTTCCAAATTCAAATGTAGCCCAGCCGATGACGTCAGACGATGGTAATAGACGCATCTTACGATATTTTAGTCGCGTGTCAATAATGTCTTATTATATTGTTGAGTAAACGTTTTCAGGACTAACGTATACGACGTTATACAATGGTGTCAGTGTATATGTTGAGTAAACGTTTTCAAATACAATAAATACTAATGCATTTATTCTTTTTTGAGATAAATGTCAATTATGTTGCATCTGACATGTTTGTCTCTGCATCACCCTAAGGTTGACTGGTAGAAAATGCTAGTCCGCCTTTGTACAGTATTTTTTTTTACTTGTGCATTAAGTTTTAATAAATACATGATTAATAACTATCGCCATATATACGTAGGTAGTTTATGTCTGTTGGCATCAGATTAAATAAGACCACCCTCTAGTAATCGTAAGAATAATGGTTCAATTAGCGTAATCGACTTATATTAGCGCAGGCGTTAGTATAAATTATAACTTCAGCTCGAAAGATATAAATCTTTTAGAAATGACCAAGTGCGAGTTTTATACGAGTGTTCACCTAGCGAAGCGAACTAATCATTATAATTTGCCAGTCGGATTCTACGATCATAATGGTCGCATTAAATACCGTTGATTGATTCATATAAGCATTATAATACTTTACGATGACAAATGCTACGTTCAATACAGAGAAATGCATGTATGATGTACAACAAGGTGCATATGTACAGGCTTTAAATAGAATGGCATATCTCTTCCTGTCTCGTGGTAGACCAGGATATGACGTATGCAGGGAGCATCTGCAGTGATAATAGTGAAAGTCGATTTCTCCAAAGTTTCAAGGAATCTAAATGATCGATTTCTCTAAGTGACCGACCGATATTGTATTCGATCAATAAATATGTACCTATCGTTTAGCTACTGTTAATAATTAATTTATTAGCTTTCCATATTGAATGTTATTTATTCAACCAATTCTTTACAATTTTGTCTGCATATAATGTACCTAATACCGACACTACTACTACTACTTACTGACTTAATTTAATAATTATTATTATGTACAAGTATATAAAGAAGGGGGGAAAATATCGAAGGGCATCAAAAAATTCGTCTGCATCGCTGTCAACAGGAAAAGTGCCCAAAAGGCAGCATTGCCACGTTGAATGACAATGCTGATTCTTTGGCCAAAAAATATGCCAGCCCTCTGGTCACGTGAAGAGTCGACCAACCGCTTGGCGATGTCTTGATTGGGTTCCAAAACAGCTGGCACCCCGGCGGTGACAAGAGCATAGTATCCTACAATAATGTATACAATACTTTTTGAGGGTTACGTAGATAAAATTAGCTTTTATAAGTCATCTAGGTTTCGCCTGCGGCTTCGCCCTCGTGGAGGTCGGACATTATCCGACCGGAACATGGTAACGGGTTAAAATTTATGCTATATCCCGGCCCAGTGTCATGGTCTACCTGTTTGAAAAATTTCGTAGAAATCAGTCGTTATGGTATGGAAAAATAAAATAAAATTATAAAAGGTAGGAGAAAATCAGAAATGAAATAATCCGGAAAAGAACCGGAGTTACCGACATAGCTTGCAGAGTAAGCAAACTGAAATGGCAGTGGGCCGGCCATGTTTGTCGAAGGACCGATGGCTGGTGGAGCAGACGAGTCCTAGAGTGGTGACCGCGTATCGGCAAGCGTAGCGTAAGACTGTCGACCTTTAGAAAGTGGCTGGGATAGACTGGATGCGGAAGGCGGAGGACAGGGTGTTGTGGCGCAGCCTGGGAGAGGCCTATGTCCAGCAGTAGACTGCGATAGACTGTGTTGATTGAAGGCGTGAAAAGGTATCTAACAGACGAACAGAGTTTAAGTATTAGTATGTATTTTAATTTGCGATATTAGACCTGCAAAACTGCTAATGGAAATATGAAATGAGATCATATTTAAGGAAGTCAGTAATGGCTACGGTCCAAAAAAAAGATTTTTGTGTTTCGTCTGTACTCGAAGCCATATTATTGAATAAAAAAGTCTGTTCAATATGTACCTATACCTACATATTCTGGTACGAATCATGTCTGTATGTATGAGCAATGACCCCATTTCTTTGGGATGACTTACAGCTTGCGGTTTCATTAGCAAACTCAATAATGTATAGTCAATAACAGCAGTAATTTTAGGGATATTGTTTGAAATACGCTCTATAAATTCTGTTTTTTAATCTCGTAGACTAATTTGACATTTCAAGTGATTATTGTTGGTTTTTCAGTTGCACCTGTCAAATTATTCTACGAAATTAAAAAAACAGATTTTAGTTGAATAATGTATCTATTTGCCCTATCATTAACTATAATGCAAAGAATCTTTTTTTTCTTTACATTTGACGGTAGTAACAACTATTTTTGTGTAGAATGGTTTTACGAAGGGGAATCGTGTTACCCAGTAACTAGGTTGTGGAAGTCAGATAGGTGCCTATCTCAAACAAAAAATCGCTTCATGCAAAATACTGGTACTCAACTGCATCCGCTTAGACTGGAAGCAGACCATAGTTGGGAAAAGGCTAAGTAGATTGAATACATGGTGGTCTTACATTTTAAAAAGTCAAAGAGTTAAAAAGTTCAGACAGTAATAAAAAAACGCGCTCGGAATTCCTAATTTGAATTTGTATTGAGTTTTTTTCATTGTCACACGCATTCTATTTTCGATCTGTATTCTATACCGCCAGTGTTCTGATTCCGTCGCCCTTTGCGTACTCGAAAAACCTTTTTTACCGTTAGTTAATTGAAAATTATTCTAATTTAAACCTTGTTGCGTCGAATCAAAGTGACGTAGAAGTTATTTTAGTCATAAGTGTAATTTTGTTACCATCAATGTAGTTCCGAGACGGATATTTAAAACTATTTCAGTCTGAATACTTTTTTTCGTCTGGAATGCCATTAGAAACTTTTTTAAATCATAAAATATACATTTGCTAATGATAAAGCACAAAATTATTAAGTACATAAATCAACGTATACCTACCGTGAATTTGTCTTCGTCTCAATCATGTCATTGTGTTGCAGCCTATAAATTTATGCAACATCTTTATTTTTAGCACAAGCGGAACCTCGGATAAAACCTACTCCATTTCGAATCTAGGAACTGAAATCCCGATCACACGTCATTATTCAAAAATATACTCTATTGTTATTAGGCTAAGAAATAATTCGCCACAATCTGCGGTTTGGCAGCTATCATTTATTGTTTCCTTGAATACAAGGGAGATTTATCCGGGAATGTTATAAGATCTGCAGAAATCGAAAATTTTCTAGACGTTATTTTTAGTTAAAACGTATTCTGCAAGCAGACTATCGTTGTGAATATTTTGTGTGCATAAAATGTACAAAGTTGTTGCTGATACGAGAGCAGAAGGCTCACACTAGGAAGATGGATACTGAAAACTCTGCTGAGCTCACTTTTTATGTTGAGATATAGAATATTATACAGAACAATTTTTTTTTTACGAAGGTTATTACACCGTCTATGTCTATCACCATCTGCCGGTCAGAAGGCCAGTAAGAGATTTCCACAGAATACGTGATGCTAATAGTTTTGGAGTATGGAACCCTGAGCGCGCGAGTCCAAATCGCACTTAGCAGATGTTCTTTACGATTTCACCAGTTACAGAAAGAAAAAATAAATATCCGTACAAGGCGACCTTAACGTACATTTTTATTTTTTAATTCGCTTTTGACTACGTTTTTTTGTATATGTGTATTTTATGTCTTTTTTTTTTGTTGAATTTGCGTTTTGTTTTTGCAGAATAAACAAATTTTCTTAATTTTCTTTCAATTCAAACCAAAAAAACAAGTGCCTAGTAGTAAGTAGTTTTTTTTTTTCTACTATTTCCAATTTTAATCATCATAGTCATATTGACTGGTATACTGATAAAATAATGTTGTTTACATTATAGTGTTTGAAACAACTCACACTTGACCTAGTTACAATGACCTTAATGCAGCAGATTGTTTATCGAATACCGATACTTGATGCATTTCTGTTTGTGTGTGCGAATGTTGGAAACTACTGGATTGATGGTGATGCAATTCTAAATGGAAGAGGTTAAATCTTATTCAATAACATACAGTAGGTATGTTATCCAACGAAGGGCGTTCCCGATAACTTGCAATAGTATAGCGTCTTAAAATGCAAAAAAAATACTAGGTACTATTAAAATAAAATATATTTTTTGTACTAAAATATTCACAAAAAGTATTAAATTGATACGGAAAAGAAACACTGTACACGCTACGCTATTGAGAAATATTGTTATAACTTATCCTATTAGAAATTAACAATTTGATGTTAAGAAAGACGAGGAGCTCGTGGCTAAGTGATACCAGCCGCACGGGTCGATCCGTCAGGTTAAGATACGCTTGCCGGGGTTGGTCCGTGGATGGGTAACCAACTTTACATACCGAGACTCCTCGGTGGCTCGGACAGCACGCTAAGCCGTTGGTCCCGGCAGTCATTCGTGGATCTTTGTCAGTCGTTACGGGTTGTCAGAAGCCCAAAAGTCTGACAACCAGTCTTACCAAAGTGTATCGTATTACCCAGTTACTGGTTTGTGAAGGTCAGATAGTCAGTCGCTCGATGTGAAATACTGGTATTTAGCTGCATCCGGTTAGACTGGAAGCCGACCCCAACATAGTTGGAAAAAGGCTAGGCAGATTGATTGATGTAGAGGAAGATTAAAACATTTGACTGTTAGGTATTTCTTTGACACTCTAATACAATAATTGAGACCCTTTTATGATCCTCAAATAATTCCCAAAATCGATATTCTAATAAACTGGATCGTCTATTTATTATGAATCCATCATAATAACCGAACAAAACGGACCACTAATGCATACACTATCACATCTCTAATGTATCGATACCGACCGAACATTAATCGATTAAATTGGCATCGATCCTAATTCGATTCCCGTCTTGTAGATAAAGTGTAATTTATCTACGTACGACTGAATGTAATGCGGGAGTCACATTCAAAATAGTTCACTCACACTGGAAATGAATACTGGAAATCTTTCTAGGAATGTATGGAATCCAGGATATTGATGGAACCTATCAAGAGATCATGATTTCACAAGGTCAGCTAGTAGATTTATAGAACCCTGCGGAGTAAGATAAACCGGCCAAGTGCGAGTTGGACTCGCGCACGAAGGGTTCCGTACCATTATCTATAAAAACTGCAAAAACATCAAGTTTGTTGTATGGGAGCCCCCTTGAATATTAGTTTTATTTTCATTTAATTATTTATTTTTAAAGTGAATATGTAACTAAATATTCTGTGAATATTTCAAGCGGTTTCGTAAGCGGTAAGCAGTTTTCCTATTGCCGTTATCAATATCAATTTTGTTATATGGGAGCCCCCTATTTATTTTATTCTGTTTTTTAGTATTTGTTGTTATAGCGGCAACAGAAATACATCATCTGTGAACCGTCGTGTTTCAACCGTCTAACTATCACGGTTCATGAGATACAGCCTGATGACAGACGGACAGACAGACAGCGGAGTCTTGGTAATAGGGTCCCGTTTTATCCTTTGGGACAGACCAGCATCACGCCTGTAATCCCCGAAGGGTTAGGCAGAGGCCTACCTACCTAAACATAGAGGCATAGGTGTTCCCATCGAGCAGGATTGCTGAACGTTATTTTTGTATAGTATAATATCTTCAAGTATAATATTAGGTCTTTACCTATGAAATTGCCGTTCTGCAGTACTGGCCATTTCAAATCAAAATAATTTTTGTTTGGCTAAGAATTCTAATTTCAAATTAATTTTATTTTAAAAACATGGTTTTTTTTTTCCAAAAGTAGTCATTTCTTTATTGATTAGTGTTACATTTTCATCGCATTTCAATCTTTTTCGTCATCATGGATACGTTAAAAATTCGAGTAATTATGGAATATGAGTACCGTCGTGGCAGCAACGCGGCACAAGCGGCACGCAACATCAACGACGTTTACGGAGCTAACACTACAAACCAACGCACCACCTGTTATTGGTTTGCTCGCTTCTGTTCTGGAAATTTCGACCTGAAAAATGAACCTCGCGGTCGTCCGAAGACTTTGGTCGACAATGACGAATTAAAGGCGATTGTGGAAGCTGATGATACACAATCTACGGCTGAATTAGCAGCAGCTTTCGACGTTAGCGTCAAAACAATATTGGTCCATTTGCGTCAAATTGGCAAGGTAAAAAAGCTTGACAAATGGGTGCCCCACGAACTCAATGATCGCCAGCGCGAAGTACGCGTCGAGACGTGCCTTGCACTGCTCAACAGACACACAAATTAAAGGAATTTTGAACCGCATTGTTACCTGCGATGAAAAATGGATTCTGTTTGATAACCGCAAGCGCTCAGCAAGTTGGTTGGATCCTGGTTCAGCACCTAAACAATGCCCTAAACGAAAACTTACCCCTAGAAAAGTGATGGTCACTGTTTGGTGGTCTAGCGCCGGTGTGATTCATCACAGCTTCTTACCAAACGGGGTGAGCATTACTGCAGATGTGTACTGTGAAGAACTGAACACAATGATGGAGAAGCTGGCGCATCTCCAACCAGCATTGGTCAATCGCTCGTCTCCGCTGCTCCTGCACGACAACGCGCGACCTCATACTGCACAGCAGACGGTCTCCAAGTTGCAAGAACTGGGGTTGGAAGCTCTCCGTCATCCGCCCTACTCACCAGACCTTGCGCCTACAGACTACTACTTTTTCCAGAATTTGGATAACTTCTTGGCGGGAAAAAAATTCAATACCCGAGAGGCAGTACAAAATGCCTTTGAAGAATTTGTTGCCTCCCGTCCAGCTGATTTCTTTAAGAAGGGCATCAATAAACTGCCACTGCGATGGCAAAGATGCATTGATTGCATGGGTGATTACTTCGATTAATACAAATAAAAAATTCATGAAAAAAATTCGTTTAAATTTTTTCATACAAAACGGCAATTTCATAGGTAAAGACCTATTATATTCAGCCTCAATCAGCCTAGCCTTTTCCCAACTATGTTGGGGTCGGCTTCCAGTCTAACCGGATGCAGCTGAATACCAGTATTTTACATGGAGCGACTGACTATCTGATCTCCACAACCCAATAACTGGGTAATACGATGCCTCTTGGTTAGACTGGTTGTCAGACTTTCGGGCTTCTGACGACTCGTAACGACTGTCAAAGATCCACAAATGACAGCCGGAACCAACGGCTTAACGTGCTTTCCGAGGCACGGAGGAGTCTCGATATGTGAAAATGGTCACCCATCCACGGACCAACCCTGGCAAGCGTAGCTTAACCTGATGGATCGACTCGAGCGGCTGTTATTACTTAGCCTTATAAAAGAGGGTTATGATTTTGTTAAAGTTGCAAATTTTTTTTTTAATATTTTTAATAAATCGTCATAAATGGTTCTTATTTAATAACAAATTGTCCTGTTACATCAAAGCTCTTATTTTAATAACGTAGGTACTATTGTTATTTCTATATTGTTATATCTACATCTCTGCTGACCACCCAACACGCTATAACTATTAGCTAATAAAAATTAAAGAACAATAAAATGTTCCATTACTTGACTCATGACCTAGAATAGAGTTTTTCTCAATAATTCTGATGTCTAATCAACTCCTGCGCAACGTGGGCGGAACGGGTGACCATACTTTTATATTTTGCACTAACGCGTGTTTTTGCATATTCTCACTTTTGTTGTTCTTCAATCGGCTGATCAAGTTCTCAGAAATGTGAAAGAAATTACAATCAGTTTTCTAGAATTTGAACCATTTTATCTCGGGACCGAGAGACCATAAATTACAAAAAAAAACATTCGTTCATACGAATACTTAAACCACATAGTTACCAACAAATAGTTTAAATTAGCAAAATCAACTTGACGTCTATTCTGTACAATCTCACCGTGAAAACTAAAGTGAAGTGAGCTTGAAGTGAACTGCCACTTTGACAGTTCACTTATACCTCACTTCACTGACACTACTTATTGTCATTAGTGTAATAGTGTCATCAGGTACAATGACATCTCACTTCACGTAGGTAAGTTTTCACGGTGAGATTTTTACAGAAGACCAGTTGATGTCGTAGACTGCAGAGAATAACATAACGAATATACTATGAAATCACGTTCCCGTTATCTTAAAATGCCAATAGAATACACAGTCACATGAACGAATCCGCGGGCACAGCTAGTACTTTTATATTTCTGACAGATATGTGCCCTGAAATGTTTTGAGTGCCGTCAGTTGGCGTCATTAGACGCGTCTCACTTGACGTGAAATGATTTGATGTTAAAAATATATATGTGCTGGCACATTATTTTAATTGAATGGGAAGAAATTTGGTGCCGCTTGATTAAAAGAATTTTGGCGCCAGTCTGTGATTGAAATGTGTTACGTTTATCTTGTGTATTTCTTTAATAATCTCGCTAACGGAAACATAGTAGTAGGTATAGTCAATCTCGTTATTATAGGTACTAAGAAATCCAACGCTGGTCTTGGTGTGACCATTATGCCGGTGCCACACACTGGCCTTGGCCATTGGTTCAGGCTTGGCACCAAATCCAATGCAACAATCATGCTCCAAGGCTACATCTTGGGTCAAATTATGTCCAATGTGTGGCCCCGGGATTAAATTGTGAAATGCCCTATCATCAAGCAATAGAGAACATTGTCAAACGTTGCACTTTTAATTTTTAAATACGAGACTTTTGGCTACTTTATACTAGTGTGCGTATTTTATGTCGTTTTTTTTGTAATGTGCATAATAAAATATTACATAATCAGCCTATAATGTTCCCACTGCTGGGACACAGGCCTCCTCCCTGTGAGAGGGAGCGGGCCGTAATCTGCCACGCGGGCCCAGTGCGGGTTGGTAGATGTCACATGTCTTCGAATTTTTGGTTCTAGGACATGCCGGTTTCCTCACGATGTTTTCCTTCACCGTTTTGAGAGCAGTGGCGATGAAATAATTTACACAAAGTAAAGCGCCTGTCAGGGTTCGAACCTACAACTCATAAGTCGTGGCCGTTACCGCTGGGCCACCACTACTCCCTAATAAAATCTTGTTTATGCGGAATGACAAATTTTGATTTATTTACTTTCTTTCTTTCTTATATGCTTTACTACTTTTGACAACAATTACCAGTCAATCGAAACTTCATTAAGGTTGAAATTTTCTTACTGTTACATACACAAATACAGCCGCACGGGTCGTTCTATCAGGTTAAGCTACGCTTGTCGCGGTTGGTCCGTGAATGGGTGACCATCTTTACATACCACAAGACCCCTACCTACATGAATCGGAACCACGGCTGTCTTTGAAAGTCGTTAGTTAAAAGCCCAAAAGTCTGGCAACCATTCTTACCAACCATTCTTCTTAGTTAGTAACACGATATTCCCCTTGGTATATCGTGTTACTAACGGGGTTGTGATGGTCAGATAGGCAGTTGCTCCATGTAAAATACTGGTATTCAGCAGCATCTAGAAAGACTGGAAACCGCCCCCAACAGTTGGGATAAGGCAAGGTAGAAGAGATAAAGTGATAGTCCGTCTAGAGACAGTATTTAATCAGCAATTCCCTTATTTTTAAGAACGTTCACATTCGCATCTCATTTGCAATCTGTCAAAAAAACCATCAATTTACCAACATTTTGACAAATTTGACAGATTGCGACGTGAATGTGAATTTTTTTTAAGTAAGAGAATTGACAGCCGTATAATCGAAGCGTTAATTGTCTTCATGACAATTTCGGTCTTTGAAATCGTTTATAGGTAATTTACTATACCTACAAATCGTGTCTAAGTATCTTAATTGCTACTACATTTGGTCAATGCTAGGCAGTAAAAGATCTGTTTTAAACATAGAACCGGGCAAATGATAGCTTTTACGAATCTAGCGTTTATGAGTTTATATTGTTATGATCGAAATAAAAAATATGACTTCGCAGAAATGTGTTATGTTGCAAGAATAAAGTTTATTTTTGTTATAATATAAACTTTAGATCTATGATCGGGTTTTATTGCTCATATTTGTGATATTTCGATCGGTCTCACCAAGGGGTTTACTGCAATGTCGAATCATCAATATTTTATTGTTAATCACAATATCTTTATCATTCGAGATTATAATTTCGACTTATCACTCGACTGTGAGGTGTTTCATGAATATCACTTGAGATTATCATTTCACCATTTGCCTTTCACATTCTTTAACGTTGACTGGTAATTCATAGAATACCTACTTGAAAGTTGGTACTTTTATGTTTCTGTATAATGTGTCAAAATAAAAATCGAGAATCAGGGGATAATAGATCCAACCGATACCCAATGAGCATGCGGTGCTCCTGACCAAACCATGTCCTATATGTTGAAGTGTCAAAAGTATCCACCCGCCTGCACTTCTGAGGACCTAAAAATGGCACTGATGCCGCGATCGCCACCTACTGGGCCCAACTCATTTAGCTTATTACGTCATGTATTAAGAAAAAGAAGCACTTTTTGAACATCAAATCAAAACTTACTACTAAGTACCTACTTTTTATATTCACGTTTGTGTGACAAACAAACTTATAGTTCTTTCTATTTCTGAATCCGAAAAGTCGGAGGTGCAGAGGCCCTAGACAAAGTGACATTCTATCAGCGATAACGATGATGGAAAAGGCAAAAATGTATAGGACTGACATAAGCTATCGAATAGCTTATGTCAATTCGGTCGAAAATCATTCTAGAAATACGAAACGCTTTTGAGACGATTGTCACTTGTCTAGGCCCTCTGATCCGAAAAGGAGAGGCTTGGATTCGAATTGGAGAACTATGAATTGGCAGTCCGACGGTCACACCACTAGGCTATCGATGCTGTTAATATGGTGGTAGACAAAACGCACGGATCGCTGCACCGCGCGCCCGCAGCGTCTATAGAGACGGTAGAACTAATAAAATTCGTGACGTCGAAGATGCGCTGAACGCACAACAGCTGTCACGGGCCGCCTTTAAAGCCGTCAGAGGTCCTAGACAAAGTGACATTCTATCAGCGATAACGATGATGGAAAAGGCAAAAATGTACAGGACTGACATATGCTATCGAAAAGCTTTATCAGTCTTGTTGAAAGTCGTTGTAGAAATACGAAACGCTTTGGAAGCGATTGTCACTTGTCTAGGCCCATCAGTTGTGTGTCGCTGTGCGAATAAATGATAAACGCTTGGTTTATATGGAAAGTGTTGACAATGCCGCCTGTACCGAGCTGCAGGCTGAGGCGTCTCCTTTAGTCTGTACTAAAAAAACGTATTTCTTTCTTTCTTTCTTTCTCCGTGCTCGGTGGTGGTAGTATTTCCCCGGACGAGCTCCCTCACAAAGGGGTCTATTACTAAAACTCCTATTACTAATAACCAATACGTGTCTAAACTATTTAATGAAGGCACATGTCATGCCTCCACAGTCCAAAGGGACCAGATTAAGGGTAACATCTTCATTGTGACTGTCCGTTTTTTTGTCGCTACCTACAGAACCACGTGTTCCGCACACGTTAGCTTCACCGGAAAGAATTGAGATGTTTCCGAACTGTGGACTCGCTGTTGCGTTTTATTTTTGGTCTTTAAAGGAATTAATTTAAAATTTGTTTTTAAGTAGGTACTTAATTATATTATAATTTATTTTTGAACATTTATTATTCAATTTGTGTATGAAAAATATGAACCAATTGACATATTCTAGTAGGTAAAATAGTATTTTTTCTCTTATTTCGAGTTAAAACATAATTTTTTGCATTAAATAAAACAAATTAATGAATAAAAAGTATCTTGTTATTTCATTTTCCACTCTGTACAAAAGACATACCAGCCTAAAATTACTGTCTTTAACTTGTAAATAAAAACCACAATTTACACACATACAGTCAAAAACTATTTTAACCGCTTATCAAAACACATAATTACAAAAATAAAATTTACAATAAAATTTATATTAACAATAATATCAACGCATACGTTCCAACATCACGCCTCATTGCCCGAAGGAGTAGACAGAACTGCTTTGTGTTTACCTACTTAACTGTTACACCCACATTTCGCTAATTATATTTATGTACCAGTTCCGAGTCCTGTTGCTTGAATTAAATTAAAAGGTAAATAAAATAAATTTGGATGAGCCTATTGCCATCAACCAGACATAAGTCTAGGCTCCGAGCCCAGGCTGCTACTGACAAAATACGCACAGTTTAAAAAGTTCCCACTAAATACAATTAATATTTTTAGCATCTCACAGACTCCATTCATTTCTCTGTTCGTTAAGCAACAAAAACACATTGTTTGCCACGTGTTACGCGTTAGGACGCCGGCTGAATGCTAAAAGGGACACTGGTTCGATTCCCGCTTTTGAACATCATCCTCAAGACCATGTCTTTTTAAAGATTTATTTATTGGTTAGCTGTTTCCTTTTCTGTTAGTTTTTTTTATATTTTTTAAAGACAATGACCGTTAATTATTGGGAGTTTTTCTTTCAAGTTTGGTTACATATTTTGAGTCCCAACTAACCTATTTTTGTCTTAAGTTAATTAAAATATAATAAATAATAAAATAAAATATATAATATTTATTTAACCAAAGTAATACATAATAAATGATAAATAATTGTTTGTACAAAAGTTAAAAGGTTACAAAAAGTCGATATAAACTCTATCTCATAAAAGGATGTATTTCAGAATTATTTTGTAAATACATTAATATTTGTTATGATCGCGAATCATACTTTGATCAAGATACAACCTGGCAATGACCTGCCAATTTAATAAATAATAAATTTTTCAAAAAATTGAAAAAAACGTAAGAAAATTTTACTTTCACGAGCTATCTTTTTCGATGGGGGACCAAAGGTAGCCCGCGAAAGTAAAATTTTATAGATAAATAATTTAAAATTCGATAGTGCTGTAGCTGTAGCATAATTGATGCAAATAATACTTAGTTAAACTAACCGAGTTCCAAACGTGTTAGCGGCTACTCCTCTTGTTACATTAATGAGCTATTTAGGCAACTACTTTTTGCGGTAAACCATGTAAATTACTCAAAAGCTTGTTACATCATTATTACTAATCTCAAACAAATTCCCGCCAATTCACATCTAATTAATTTTCAATTCTAAGAAAAAATTTAGGTACTTTATCTAATCACACCCAAAAAACAATACCGAGAATACTAAACTAAGCTACATATGAAACTAATTATATTTTCATATAAATGCCGCCAGTCTATATTTAATTATATCTTAAAATAACACAAATCGGCTTACCAACTTCTGAGAATGAACACAATTCCCGCTTGGAGTATCCGCAATGTCACAGAATGTCACTATAGCCTCCAAAGTATCAGTTTATAACACAAAACGTCACAAAATGTCAAAAACACAATCACTTGGACACAGTCACATCAAAAGTTTAGCTCCGTACGTGAAAATTCGATTATAGTTCGACACTTACAAGACGACCGCACGCGCCCAGCTTTGAATGAAGACTGAAGACTGTTCGCGCTCGCGCAAGCTTTCAGCGCCGCGCTAGCGCTGTAATAAGAACCGCAGGGAAAAGCTCCATGTATATCTATCTTTTTCTAACACTCACTGAAAACTAGAGTTGTTTTATCTCCGTCCTTGTTTAACTTTTTTCATCGCATGAAAATCTCGGAAAGCGCAAGTAAACAGCACGTTTGCGTCGTATTACGTAATCGGAGGTGCATATAAGATATATTTTGTCTTGTGATTAATGTATTTTCACTGTTTTCCTTACGTTTTGCTAATGTTGGCTTATATTCAATGATATGGGCGCCAGAGACATGGTTTTTGTTGAAAGTGGGACGTGGTTCATTGAGAAAAGCGGTCATCTAAATGTGTTCACATAACTTGATAATGTCTGATAACTGCAAGAATATTAGAGTTAGAGTGGTTCGTAGACGCTCATAAATTATACTAATGGCTGAATTAAATCAGATTAATATTTGGCTAATTTGTTTCTTTTTGGCAAATGTTGAATTTCCAGTTGCAGCAAAGTGTTACTGCCTGTATATTTGCACTAGTTAGCGCATGTGCACCATTGATATACTAGGTAAGTTTATAAGTATATCAATGACGTATACAATAAAGTATCTTGTTATTTCATAAGTATAGAAATAAACAATAAAGTAAAGAAAACTCTGTCCGATCCCGAAGGGGCACACAGGTACTTTAATAACAACATCAGAAAAAAAAAAAAAAAAAAAAAAAAGAATATTGAAAATAAAAAGTTATCGCAATTTGAAATTCACGTTTTTAGTACCAAAGCTACCCCCAATTTCATTATTAATTAACAATTTTTCTACAGAAGTCATAAGTCATTACTTGTAGACACCCATGGTTGTCTACAAGTCGTTTAGTGCAGTAAACGACGGCCGCCCGCGCCCCATGTAAGTACTATCCCGGTAAAATTCCCCATTAAAAAAAAAGTGCGACTGCTGAGCATGAAGTCCTGGATTCGATTCCCGGATCGGGCATTGGGTTTTTCGATTAGGAATTACTAATTAACCGCCCGGAGCTTGGAAGTTGGCGGTGCTTCGGAACAATTATGAACACAGTGCAACAAATTTTTTTTTTTTTAAATTGTATGTCATTATTCTATGGTTATTGTCATATCTTATTTTTTAACAAGTCTATTATGAAAAACAAACCGAAACAAATTCTACGCATCTACGACTCTTGCCAAGTTGTGTGCAGGCAACTGTGACAACTATGCATCAAAATACATAAAGAAAGAAAGAAAGAAAGAATTAAAAACAAAAGAAAAAAAAAAAAAAAAATTACATTTATTTGGACACAGTTCGTGAAACACAATATACAAAAAATTATAAAAGAAAATAATGTTTTAACAATAATGTGTGCATCACGGCTGCGCCAAAAAGGTTCATTTCAGCATTAATGCCAGACAAATGCTGTCTGACGCTGGTTTTCTAATGAACCCTTATCGACAAGTGACGGGGAGTACACACAGTTTCAACATACTTAATACTTATATAAAGACTTTTAAATAAATAAATAGATAAGTAAAAACAAACACAATTACAGAACCAAAAAACAATTAATAAAAAAAAAAAAGTTATAAAATCTAAAACCCAACTACGACTAAAAAGTTATAAACAAGACACCATAGACAGACAAATTAGTTCGTCGTAGTTGGGTTTTAGTTTTTATAACTTTTATTTTATTTTTTATTCCTTTGTGGTTATAATATATATATTTTTGAAATGTGCTCATTAAGCCCTTTCATTTGATACCCAACATGGTACGATTAAACAATTTTTTTTTTTAGTTCCTGACTTTATGTCCTTTAGAGGGCGCCATTTTTAATTTAATGTGACGTAGCCATACCACATAGCCTATAACCAGCGGACGATCAAAACGCTTCCAACTATATGTTATATGTCAAATTGTGATGAGTGGTTTAGAAGATAGGAGGGAACAGATGAACATACATACATACCGGTCAAAATCATAACCCTCCTTTTTCTTCGCCGTAGTCGGGTAAAAATAAATTGGCACAATGTTAAATAAAATATGAAGGTAAGCGTCATTTGTACGTGCTGATCAGTATTGTCAGTTGATTGTGAGTCTTCTGTTGGTGTAAAAATAAATCAATAAAACTACTCCTTTCTCTCTCTCCGTACACAAGGTCATATTCCGAAATTGCACAACTGAAACCAGTTGTGCAATTTCGGAATATGACCTTGTGTGTGTGTGTACCTTGTGTACATATTGTAGGTATATGGATGGAATCATTTACTAATCTTTAAATACTTATCATCTTTTATTAAGGAGAAATGAGAAAGAAGTGTAGACAATAGTGTGTGAGAACAAAAAGAGAAAAACATGATTATGCGAAGTCTTAACTAAAATATTAAATATTACCCAACGTATACGCAAGAAAAAAGCAAATAGCAAATATTTTTAGCTTTCACTTGTAATGTATTGTTGCAACTATATTGGGTTCGGCTTCCAGTCTAACCGGATGCAGCTGAATACCAGTATTTTACATGGAGCGACTGGATATCTGACCTCCACAATCCAGTAACTGGGCAATACGATACTCCTTGGTAAAACTGGTTGTCAGAGTTTCGGGCTTCTGGCGACCCGTAACGACTGTCAAAGATCCAGGAATTACAGCCGGGACCGAGCCACGGAGGAGTCTCGGTATGTAAAGATGGTCACCATCCACAGACCAAGCCCGGCAAGCGTAGCTTAACCTGGTGGATCGACCCGTGAGGCTGTTACCTATTACCTAGCCACGAGCTCCTCACTACTCACTAATTTACGCAATACTAGCTATATTATCTAACTAATATTATAAACGCGAAAGATTGTAAGTATGGATGGATGGATGTTTGTTACTCTTTCACGCAAAAACGGCTAAATGGATTTAGATGAAATTTGGCAAACAAATAGTTTATAACCTGGATTAACACATAGAATGCTTTTTATCCCGATATTCCCACGGGATCGAGACTTACGCGGGTGAAACCGTGGGGCGCAGCTAGTCGAAGTATATACTAGCGACCCCCTTCTGTTTCGCAGGTTTCTTAGACCACTTGACAAAACATCAAGATTTCATTATTAAAATTATGTAAGTTTTAATATGAATGTTTTAAACACATAAAACTTTTGGAATAAATTAGGCAAATTATGCATCCGCAGATCTCAGGTCAGAGGTCAGGTGGGAAGAGGTCTTCTCCCATGGTTTATTGACCTTAAACTATAGCTAAAAGTTATACATAAAAGTAGAAAAAATAATTCTGTAGCTGTAAATCGAAAAGTTTCAATTTTTCAAATCAGCCAATATGTTTCCGAGAGTAAAAAGATCAATAAAACATGCAGTTTATGTAAATGATGCGCGTTGCTTAGACTTTTTTTATGTGTATATAAAATAACAATGGGAGGTGGCTTGTGGCTAAGTAATAACAGCCGCAAAGGTCGATAGGTTAAGCTACGCTTACCGTGGTTGGTCAGTGGATGGGATCGTTACATATCGAGACCCCTCCTTGCCTCGGAAACCACGGTCCTGGCTGTAATTCGTGGATCTCTGACAGTCGTTACGGGTCGTCAGGTGCGGGTTGGTAGATGTCTTCGATTTTATGGTTCTAGGACATGTCGGTTTCCTCACGATGTTTTCCTGCACCGTTTTGTCCGCAGTGCTGATGAAATTATTTATACAAAGTAAAGCGCCTGTCAGGGTTCGATCGAAACGACCTACAACTCTTAAGGCCGTACCCTACCTCAGATTTTATCTCGCTCGCGCCATAATACTCGCGACCTGAGTGAGAGCAAGACGGAGTGGGGTGCTAGCGGCTCTCAAGCCTCGAAAAGTGTAGGTAATTGCTTTTTACGGTGAAAATAATGGTACTAAAAAAAAAACACATAAGACCTGCTTTATAGTTAGTTCAGTTATTATGCAAAGTTTCATGATCTAATTTGAAGTATTTTTTTAATACCAGCGGTTTATAGTTCGGTTTAGAGGTAACTTTGGATTTTTTTCTATAGAGGAAATTTTATGTAATCGTGTTTTCGCCAAACATAGGACCTAGCATCAATCCTCAACTTTAACACATATTTATTTCAAAATTAATGTTGTATTTTTTGCTTAGCATGATCCTCCATTAGAGGATCATGCTAAGCAATTTGAGGTAGGGTGCACCCTTTTAAGGCGTCTGATACCGTGTATGGGCCATCATTGCTCTAAAATAATTTATCATTTATCAATATCTAGATTTTCTTCTCCCTTAAGATATACAGGGGTAGGGTCATTTGCAACCAAATGACCTCTGATGACCCCTATGCCATTGTCAACAATTTTCGAGTAATTTGTTATTTTAAAATAAATGAAATACAAATATAAAATGTCAAATGACATTTGCTTAGGAGTCAAAAGAGGTATTGTGATCGTAAGTGACCTCTCCTACATCCAATTAATGCATTGCCCACATTAACCAATAAACCTGTATTTATCGGCGTTAAAAAGTATCAAGAATAATAAAGACCAAGTTGGAGTACTTTAGTATGGATTGAACTAAAATAACCGCTCAATATGGATATGGCGGACCTGTCAGCTCATGCTAATATTATCGCTATCTTCTATTATTCGTATTATATTGTCTGTATAATCTATGGACTGAGCTGCAATACGACTGTATTTGATTCTGTTGAGATATACGCGTTAGTGTGTTAGTTTTGCCCGTGGTTTTGCACTTGCTTGAAATAAAAACTAACTGATTATTTTAATTTATTAAAAAAAACATGTGAAAAATGATTTTAGAAATCTGCTATCTACAGACTACGGATTATAAGCGCTATAGGTATCTAGCAACTTTGTGATATCTACCCAAAAAGTCAAGGACAAAAGATATTTTAGATATTCACAGGAGGACACATCCGCCGCTAAAAGCGGCGTACGAATATATAGATAATAGCTGAATACCAGTATTTTACATAATACTAAATACTGGTATTCAGCTGCATCCGGTTAGATTGGAAGCCGACCCCAACATATTTGGGAAAAGGCAGATTGATTGACATAAATATAAAAATGTAAAATCTAACTTATAACTAATTCTCTAAATGATGGTGAAAACCTCATGAAAATCTGTTGCCTGGTTTAGAAGAACAAGGCGGACGTACAAACAAACACAAAAAGTGATTTTAATTTATAATATGTATATAAGATGTAATGTAATATACATAATCACTTTCTACAAATAATCTTACTAAAGTAGCAATTTCTATTACATGCCATAATCGTAAACTTAAGGGTTTACACAGAGAAGTAATAAATGAAGTGCTCATATCCCATTCCTTGTCGAGTAAAAACACTGGTTTGAAATTATTATTTTCTGTTTATTGTACCCTTTTGAAAAAATAGCCATTGTATTTTATGAGAAAGATAATACAAGTTGGGAGTTTCTTGAAGTTGTACCTACAACAGGTATCTCTTTCCGTATTGTTTTAAAGATAACCTTAGCATGGATAGAATTGAATGGGTTGGCTAGTTAAATTCGTGTGCCGGCTGATCTCATACGATGCAATCTAGATGCTGATATTGAGATTATGTTACAATACCGTACATTTATTTTTCTTTCACGATAACTTTTCCAACGATACAGACTTATTATGACAAATATAAAGTATTGTTTAATGCATTATTCGCTGGTTATTTTCCTACCAACTAATAATGACTAGCCAACAACGTGTGTTAAAATAATACCTACTACAGTACTACAATAACACCTTGTTTTGTAGAATGCTGCGAAACCATAAAAGCGTAAATATAAATCCAAGATTATGACAGTCACATATGCGCGCGCGCCACACTGACATAAACACTCCATTTAAACATTACTCCTTGCCCGTATATGTAAATAGTAAGAATTGTAGTTTCACAAGGAAATGAATTTCCTCCATTACTAATGTTCTAGGAACATAATAATGTGTTTTAAGAACTGTATGTATGTCTGTCCCGGCTTCCTAGTTCTATTAAATGGATGGATTGTGTTCTAAATTGTGATTTTGTAAGTGTATGTGCTAACATGTCTGCTTGCCATCCGGCTAAGTTAATTAAGTTAAACTAAGTATACCTATATGGTCTGGTTTCTACAGAAAATGTAGTACAGACTAAATAGTTCAGTGGCTTCTATTTTACTGCCCGTTGGTTTGATTCCCGTGTGGAACAAGTCAATTAGCTAATTTCTAAGAACAAATTAATCATTCTTACAAATTAGCTATTAACTAGTAAAAAAACAAATCATTCTTACAAATTAGCTATTAACTAGTTCGGTACTACTAACAGCACCTTTTGTGTAACTATCTCACTTAGTTTTTTTAACAAAAACAATAAATCTCGACCTATCCTAAAAAATGTCATTTGCACCCAAAAAAAAACAAACACATCTTCGAAATTCTTCCCCAACTTACTAACGGGCACGTGCCACTATTTAGAACCGGAAACGGATACGAATACTCGTAGATTTAAGAACAAATTCGTGGCGTGACCCGCTCTTGTCGATTGATTCAGCACTGATTGATTGATTGATTAATACACAGAGTTAGATTAAAAGCGACACAATGTTGGAACTTGGAATGGAGAAAACGGATGTTGATTTTAAAGATAGTTGATAAAGGAATTTGGTAAAATATACTCTTGGGACAGTTGGATTTTTACAAGAAAACGTTTTAGAAGAGATACCGCCCTATGAAGACTCCGTGGAGTTTCAAGGTATGGAGAACAACTAATATTTTGAACGTCAAAATGACCAAGATTATAGAATTGAGAAAAAGAAGTCATTGATATTGGATACGATAAAAAAATACGGAAGTCACTGATACATTTGAAGATGATTTTTTATTTACAGACATAATCTTCCAGACATAATTTTTTATTAACAGACTTCTACCCATGGGGATAGGCAGAAACTGTAGAACTCCACCTGCTACGCTCCTTACATACTGCTTTTGCTAGGTTTACGGTTATACATCTGAGGCCCTAGACAAAGTGCCATTCTATCAGCGACAACGATGATGGAAAAGGCAAAAATGTATAGGACTGACATAAGCTATCGAAAAGCTTATGTCAATCCTGTTGAAAGTCGTTGTAGAAATACGAAACGCTTTCGAAGCGATTGTCACTTGTCTAGGCTCTCTGGTCCTGACCTTTCTGAAGATCATCACCAATTAAGTCACTATTTATACATGTCCTACTTTTTTTTTTACGGTTGAAAATCTTCAAATGTCTTCTCC
Source organism: Lithophane ornitopus (assembly GCA_948473465.1). Lineage (NCBI taxonomy): Eukaryota > Metazoa > Arthropoda > Insecta > Lepidoptera > Noctuidae > Lithophane > Lithophane ornitopus. The sequence goes on from OX419634.1 coordinate 11,525,866, forward strand.
CGCTCTGGGCAGAGCGGAAGGGCGTGTCAGACTTCTACTGACTAAAACCCACCCGTATTCCGTCAGTTGCCTGTTGCCACGGTCCCGGTATCCCTTTTTAAGGCGCTGATATTTTATGTTTGTAACATTTGTTCCCTTGCTAGGAAATACAATAGGAACCCAGGTCCCTTAAGTACAGAAACCAATAATTCAGTCAATCTCGATACGTTTACTGTACTGTGTGTACTTTAATTAACACAATCCATTGTGATATTTTGATCAGGAACCGGACATTTCAAACACCCTAATTAACCCACAAACGAAACAAGACAACTTACTATCAACATATACACATCAACACAATACTAAGGGATGTATTTCAGAACACTGAATCTGTTACCGTTATGTTTTCATAATGTGAAGTAGCAACAATAGCTAGCTAGAATAGAGCCGTAGAGTGCTCGAGTTTATAATGTTTTGCTTTCCTTGGACATGTCGGTATGTATTTAGGTAGAAGCACAGAACATTTGAAGTATAGAGCTGGCGTTACGTCCGGTAACGTAGGTAAGTAAATTTAAGTTGATTTTAAACTTTATCGCTAAAGTATTAGGTTCAAGGCTGATTGGGAAAGTTTGACAGTTTCTGGTAGCTTGATGTGCTGGTGTCTGTACGTCTAGTAGCACAGAGTTATAAAAGATTTGATATGAAAGCTTATTATTAAAGGCTCCCCTAGACAGGCGCAACATGACAGACCGATGCGACTCTAGTAGAACAATTTCTATGAAAACTTGATGGAAATTGTGCTACCAGTGCCCTGTTTATCAAAACTTACAAGCCTTGTATTACCAAAAGTCATCATTTAGTTTACAAGTACTTGTAGGTTGACACTTTTATTCGTCATTTTGTTTATCAAAAAAATATTTGTAAGTTACAACTTGTAAAAAATCATTACAAATCCAGAGAGTGTCTGGCAGCTCTCTATTCCGTCTTACAAGTTTACAAGTGTCGTGCTTATTATCGCAATAAATGTTTAAATTCGATTTTCTTTTTTAAAATGTGGTCAAAAGAGAGAGATGACCTGATGCCCGTGTCCCAGCAGTGGGGACATTAAGGCTGATTATGAATATGGAGATGAGCTATGAATTTAACGAAAATTAACATTCTAGGTAACTAGTGAACGTGTAGACTTGTAACTTTTGATAAACAGGGCTGCACGCGTAGCATGACAACCATATAAAGGGGTTTTCTGCGGGTTTTGCTGACGAAGAATAGACAAAATGACAGATAAAGAATCTCAATCTGTCATTTTGTCTATTCATCCGTTGACAAAACCCGTTTCTATTGTGGTCATGCTAAGAATCGCGTCGCATCTTCGCATCGCGCCTGTCTGCGAGAGCCTTAAAGGTCCCCGAAACGATAGACAAAAATGATAAATGAATTTGAGAGAACTTTTTTTTTGTATCAAGAAGCATTTTCGTCTGGTACCTACTTATGTAAGCCGTTGGTCCCGGCTGTCATTTGTGGATCTTTGACAGTCGTTACGAGTCGTCAGAAGCCCGAAAGTCTGACAACCAGTCTAACCAAGGGGTATCGTATTACCCAGTTACTGGGTTGTGGAGGTCAGATAGGCAGTCGTTCCATGTAAAATACTGGTATTCAGCTGCATCCGGTTAGACTGGAAGCCGACCCCAACTATGTTGGGAAAAGGCTAGGCAGATTTTTTTGACTTATGTAGGCAATGGGCAAGTCCACCTTTCTATTGAATACATAGTACTATGCAAGGATAATTGTTAAGAAGTTCCTAGAAATTAGTTTAAAATTAAAGCTCTTAGCGACGACCTACATAATATTGTTTTTGTCTTAATGTTTTAACTGCATCCAGACTTTCCTCCGATCTCTCTTTCTCTCTCTTCTTAAACAGCTGATACTAAATAAAAAACTTCAATATCAGTCAACAGTCATTAGGTACTATCGCGGTCTAAAAATGTTTATCATTTTTCAAATTAGATTCTTTACCACACGTGTACAGTAAAGTCTAAAATGCTATAGCATTACTATACAGGGTGTAAAGGTGAACACCGTTGTCACTCAAACCATGGGCAGTTGACTTGAATATAAAAATAAATGGCCGAGTAACAACAAAAAAACCGTTAATTTTATTAAAAGATTTTAAAAAGTTTCTATCCGACTCAGCTGACTGACTGAGGGAGGGGTCGCGCTCGCGGCCGGTCAGGTCACGTCCCGCGACCCCCACCCGTATGAAAACGCAAGATCGTTGCCCTAGCGCATAGGCGAAAGGGTGAAATACTCGAGTGGTAAAATGTAATTTAAAAATAAGAAAATAAATGACGTAATTTTTTCATTGATTTTACGTTCTAGAAATGACACCAAACCACTGGTTTCAAGGATAACGGTGTTTACCCTAACACCCTGTAATGACATTTAACAAAGAAAATAGGTTTGAATTTTGAATTATCGACCTTGTGACATAATAGATGTGTGCATAAACTCTCAGACCGCAACCGTACATTAATACATAACTTCGCGCCTTGTTTCCCCGAACCTACTTTATGAGCAAAAAAACTCTCAACACAGCATTTATAAAAAAACAAAAGAACACATAGTCGTAACATCACGCCTGTAATCCTTGAAGTGATAGGCAGAGGTGTACCTACAGTACACCCACATTTCGCCAGTTATGTTTAAGTCCCATGTATACAAGTATACAACATTAGTTTATGTTTATGCAAAAAAAAAATCTTCTGTTCCATACATTTCTGTTCACTAAAATCGACAAAATGTATGGAACAGCTGTTTTTTTTTTGCGATTTCAAAGTAGGTCCCTTTACGGGTTTAGCATAAATAAAAACTAATATTGTATATAAATAGGGGGCGAGCCATCAACCGGGCACAAATCCAGACTCCGGGTGAAATTCCTTATGAAAAAATTCAATAACACTCGAACATAACATCGAACCCAGGACCTCATCTCAGCAGTAGCGCTTGCGACCACTAGACCAACGAGAAAACAAAAAAAAATAGGGATAATCCCGTTTTCTTTCAACGATAATTTTCTTCACCAGTGTATTGTCGGCTTGTTCACTCGTTCTGCACTCACAATCTTACATCACTACTTTCAAATATAGAACAACCAAAGCAAATATGAAAGCGACTGCATTTCCCGATTCATTCACTCCTCCATTGACTCCCACATATAGCCGTTCTTTTAATAGCTTTCATTCATACCGATTCTCAATCGATTATAGTTTCGATACATCGATTCACATTAAAACTTCCGATTAGTTTCGACCTATTTCACAATCGTTTGAAAAGGATACCACTGTGAGGCGGAATTTCGATTCGACGTTGTTGGCCCAATTTTACGTTTGGTTTCGCTGTGAAGTTGTGGACCACCCGACATTTCCCGTGTCGTTAGAAATGGGTTGAAGAAAATTGCTACAGATATAACTTTGATTATTACCGCTTTGATACGACATAGAATTTTATTTTCTTGCCGGTTCGAAATGACAAATCGAATCGAAAGTATGGATTTACAGAATTATTATAAATATTGAATCAGCAATAAAACTCTCTAAGTTCATGAAAGGGACAAATGTCATGATTTCATGAAATAGTCATTCAATGCACTTACATGAACTTAGAGAGTTGTATTGCTGATTCTAATGTTTATAATTCTGTAAACATATATTTGTTACGATCGCGAATAATATTTAGATCAACATACAACCTGATACTGACCTGCAAATTACAAAAAACGTAAGAGAATTTGAATTTCGCGGGCTACCCTAGCGCATCCACCTTAAGTAGGTAGGCAATAGGACTAGAAATTCAGAGAAAAGGTGGCACAAATAAATATCCTTCACGAAAGCGGTTGGTACATCAGCAGCGATAAACTTCTAGCTTGTAAGTACTCATACACATGACACAAGCGGCACGTGTCAACAGCAGAGGCTACTGCAACCGCCAACACGCGTCGACTGACGCCGCCTAACCGTCTACGGCTGCCGGCGACAAAGTGCCGCTCGAGTATATGAGCACTAAAACAACATGACATAGCTACTAAGGGAATTAAAAAATCACCACTTTAGAAAAATTCTTTATATAAACTTTTCTCACTCAAAAAAAAAAGGTAAAAAGGCGGACTTAATGTCTTAGGCATTCTCTACCAGTCAACCAAGGGTGGTGAAGAGAATAGATGGCGGGTGCTCTGAAAAATAAAATAAAAATATATATCATAATGCATTATAGATGAAACAGTTTTTACCGTACATAAATACGCTATCAACTTATGATACATATACTTACATATATATTTACTATAATATATACCTATAATATATATATATATATAATACTTACCCTATTATTCATAAACGTTTCTTAAAGTTAAAGAGACAAATAAACGTCAAAAATTTATGGTTACACAGTTGGCTAATTCATAACTTAACTTATAAATCGAGTCAGTCAAGGAACTAACTCACATTTTATAGAAGAAAGATAGATTTTCTCATACTCCCATATTAATCATATCCACCATTACCATCTGAATACCACTGAAACGATATTCATCCTTTCCATCCACCTTTAATGTCAACCATATAAATCCTTTGAGGCCAAATGGTCTTCGGTTTATCATCTCGCATCCAGTTTACATGTAAACGTTCCCAGAGACTTTGTAAACACTCGTGTAAACGTCAAACTGATAATAAAGTGCTTGACCGTGTAATTGAATGGTGGTGAAGGTCAGGAACATAAATCCATAAGGCTTCCCGCCCACCGAGACACTGTAGAGGTAAGGGACAGAAGTTTACATAGAAAAACTTTTTAAATTGTATTAGTAATCTATTTCAATCTGCCTAGCCTTTTCCCAACTATGTTGGGGTCCGCTTCCAGTCTAACCGAATGCAGCTGAATACCAGTATTTTACATGGAGCGACTGCCTATCTAACCTCCACAACCCAGTAACTGGGTAATACGATACCCCTTGGTTGTCAGACTTTCGGGCTACTGACGACCGTAACGACTGTTAAAGATCCACAAATGACAGCCGAGGACTTGCTTGCCGAGGCACGGATGAGTCTCGGTATGTAAAGATGGTCACCCAACCATGGACCAACCCTGGAAATCGTAGCTCAACCTGTTGGATCGACCCGTGCGGCTGTTATTACTTAGCCAAGAGCTCCTCTTTATTGTACACATACAATTACAACAAATCGATGCAACAATAATATATTAATAAATCTTATGAAGGTAGTAAGAAAAGGCGAGTTTTGGTAGGGCGGACTTTTATATAGAGTATTGGAGTTTACGTTTTTCGATTAGGAATTTCTGCATCTGAACATCTATTCAATAAACCTAAAACATATATTTAATACTTACCCCTACATTTAAGGTGCAGTTTTGGACAAGTGCCGATGTGTGTGTAACATTACTTTCATGTCTTGATCCAGGTAGATTTTCTGTATCTATTTTGCATCTTAAATTGCCGTTTAAACTATTAGTAGTCTCGTACCGCGGGTTTGGATGCAGTTAAACGTTAGATGCGCTTTATTGTAATTGATTGTAAATGCTCCTTGTATGTATGTAGTGGAATCTAGCTCATAATTTTGTATGATTATCGTAGATTGTTACATAACAGAGTTTTTTTCTGCCGTGAAAATCTACAGTTTATTCGCCCTGTGGAGCCACTGCCGACATTGTTGGATGGATCACTATATATCATAAACATATTACTTGTTCACATTGCCAGTTTACCGGTGAGGTACATTTGAATGATAGCCAAATTAGACCAGCTTGGCGAGTACTGGCTTCCTTCGAGACGATTGACCATGGACCTCCCTATCCTGACTATGGAAGTTTGTTGAAGACACAGCGCCACGACGGGCACCGTCGCCGTATGGATCGTCTGGTGGTTTGTTATGTCATAAATAAGTCACACAGTAAAGAAACCAAGCTTTAAAATGAAAGAGAAATACATAATCAGCTATAACGTTCCCACTGCTGGGACTCAGGCCTCCTCTCTGTGAGAGGGAGTGGGCCGTAATACACCACGCGGGCCCAGTGCAGGTTGGTCGATGTCAAATGTCTTCGAATTTTTGGTTCTGGGACATGCCGGTTTCCTCACGATGTTTTCCTTCACCGTTTTGAGAGCAGTGGCGATGAAATAATTTACACAAAGTAAAACGCCTGTCAGGGTTCGAACCTACGACCTACAACTCGTAAGTCGTGGCCGTTACCACTGGGCCACCACTGCTCTCTTGAAAGAGAAATGCGGATGATCATATGGATCAGGATGATGATCATCCACAATAAAGTAACAGGAGGATCGAAAATGTCCTGAATGGCTTCGAGAAAAGGACAGTTGTGCCTTTGTTTTTGCTCGGCTTGGCTGTACTGCCCTGCCTCCTTTTCGCATTTATAATAACACATTATCATAGTATGGATTATTAAAAATAAATTTCCTCAAACAGTACAAACAGATTTCCAATGCCCATAACTCTATAGATATTAAACAGGGTGACCACTGACCACACTGACTTATATACAAGCCGACAGTTCACGGCACATTATAAGTTACATTGAGCGACTCTTACTTTATGAACCGACTCCATCGTTACTAGCTATGAGAATTTTCCAACCCAATAGTCTTCAAAATGAGGTCAAATGTAGCTTGCTTTACATAACAAGACTTACCTACATAAAGGCCGCTATAGACCTTGCTTGAGCTTCTTACGTGTATATTTGGTCGGTGATGAATATTTCCTTTTTCTTTTTTTAATTTCGGTAAAATCTTTCCATCTTCATCATTGCCTTCCTCATCACCTGCTTCGCAGTATAATACGTCTGTATCTTCCACACTTCTCTTTTAGCTGGTATCTCAAACCTCACTTCCTTCTCAGCCATATCACATTCCAGCATCATTTATCTTCTTTGGTCTGACTATTTTCTTACCTCTACCACATTCATGTAGGTACTCAAGCCTTTTCCCACCTATTGGCATAAAGTTATTAATAAAATAGTTACTTTTCTCAAACATGCTTGGAAATTCGAGCATTATTTTAACAACCTTCTTCGACATAAATCAAAATTGCGGTACTGGTCGCATACATGCAAGCGCGGGAGGCCGGCAATATTTGTATGAAAATCCATCTGTCGTGCTTAGCGGCCAAATAAATTACTATGAAAACTCATATCTGTCGTGTTATTTAAAAATTGAACTTTTTACTTCAACGCATGGCAACCAAAGTTTTTATTTAAATTTCGATTTGGCTTGCAAATAGAGCTGTTTAAAGTAATGAAGAAACAAATGAACATATTAGCGCGTGAAAAATTATCGTTGTTCGTTATTAATTGATTTACTCAATTTGAATTTCCGCGCATTATTTGAGAAAAGTACTAACAAGCCTTGGCTGCAGCCAGGCATTGATGGACTCACGTATGTATGATAGTTTTCACGACCGTCCATCAATGCACCAGTTGCAGGCCGCGACAGTAATGTACTATTAAACCAGTATCACAACTACTTGTAATTAATTATCATTCCAGTGTGTACTACCAAAACATATTTCACCGTCACGATTTGTCCCATTTCGTGTAATACCATCTTAATACTAGCATTGTTTATTAAATACTGACAGGTTACTACCGCCCACGGGTTTAACTTAAACAATAAATCAACGACTTGTCTATTTCAATAATCCAGTGTATTATTATTGTACAACATTATATATATTTTATGTTCAACACAATAGTTCGATCGGAGAAAGTTGGATTATGACAATGAGCTTAAGGCTAGATCCATACTAGTGTCTGTCCATTATTGTACTGATCAAAAAGAATCCTTAGATGACCCAAGCACCTGGCAGGGTTGCGGGAAAGTCCGAAAGGGATACCGAGACCCTTGGCAACAGGCAACTGAAGGAACACGGGTAGGTTTTAGTCAGTAAAAGTATGAGACCGGGAGAAGTCATTTGAAGATAACCCAACCTCAAAAAAAAATAAAGATGACCCAAGCAAACAGCGTTCTGCAAGCAATGACAGATGGCCGATGGGGCCGAAAGGTTGTGGAGTGAGACCGCGTACCGGAAGACGTAGCGTTGGAAGCCTTTAAAGTGGACCGATGACCTGTTGAAGGCCGCAGGGATCCGCTGGATGCGAGAAGCACAGAACCAGATGAAGTGGCGGTGCTTGGAGGAGGCCTATGTCCAGCAGTCGACGTCTTTCGGCTGAAATGATGATGATGATGAAACAAAGAACGCTGTTGTAGGTCCAACGAGTGAAGAGTTTAATCACTATACTACATACATACAGCAGCTTCTCCTGTGATCATATTATCTGCTACAACTAGAATGGTACAAGCATCCTTTGGCCCCCCGTGACTACAATCAGAACTAACGCTGACATCTTGTTTTATAATTCAATACAATTTCTGTGACAATTGCACATTTTAAAGGATAAATGTGTTTTTTCTTGCCCCTTATTCTCCATACGAAACTACATTTTGGAAGGGGCAACTAAAATCACTTCAATTTTTTTGTGACATTCAAAAATTTATTTTGCATTGAAATAAATCATTTGACTAAGGACTTTGATTTCGTTCCGTCGCCCGTGAAGGCTAAAGAGCCTTTTCAAACTTTTTTTTTCCATAATGAAAAATCCTTACTTGTAATATCACCTATAACTACAAGTCTATCAAAGCGACCAATATCAACTACGGTGCTAAGCGCCAATTTCTAAGCTTTTAGTGTCCTGACACTTGGTCACTTGGTCACTCGTGTCAATTCAAGATGATTTTAACCTTATTCGATTATGTTAGAAAGTACATTGTATTCAAAACGTCACATTACTCCAAACCGTCAAGCCTTAATATATATTCCGTAAACAATACTTCGATAGAAACTAAGATTATGTCACTATTGTTTATAGAACTATGGTCTTGAAATATTTATGGCGAGTCCAACATAGATCTAGTTTCTATGGCTGAACTGGAATGATAGACTGTCTGGTCGTTTGTTTTGATTATGAAGATATTATGCTTGAACTAGCTTTTGCCAGCGGCTTCGCCGTAGATGTCCGAAATTATCCCACGAAAACGTACTACCGGGGTAAAATAAAAAATGCTAAGTGTTAATCCAGGTTATAAACTATCTGTCAAAATTTCATCCAAATCCGTTCAGTAGTTTTTGCGTGAAAGAGTAACTAACATCCATTCATCCATCATCACAAACTTTCGCGTTTATAATATTAGTAGGATAGGAACTAGGATTACCATTCATCATTTTGATAACAGTGTTGTTTTGTAGCTTATACAGTGTGGAATTATGATGTCTGGAGCTGGGCTTGGTGTTTATCTTGTGGACTTAAGCGCTAAGAGTTTCCATGAATGATTCAATGTTAGTTGGAAAAAGTATGCTGGGGCCCTAGACAAGTAACAATCGCTTCGAAAGCGTCTCGTATTTCTACAACAACTTTGATAAAAGCTTGTCGTGTTGCTCGATAGCTTATGTCAGTCCTATACATTTTTGCCGTTTCCATCATCGTTATCGCTGATAGAGTGTCACTTTGTCTAGGGCCTCTGGTCAGTCAGCCAACCTGTTACTAGCTTTTTTGCTACAAGCCACATCTACCCCCCCCTACCCTTATCTCCACCCTTCACCTGCCACACCACTTGCTGTGTTTTGTGCATTCCTAAATTAATTTCCTTTACCTAATCTGCAGAACATCTTTGAAGTTATGTTCCATACATTTGTGTTCACTTAAATCGACAAAATGTATGGAACAGCAGATTTTTTTATTGTCACCAAACCACTGGTTTCAAGGATAACGGTGTTTACCCTAACATCCTGTATAGGCAAATTAGTTTCTGCCCACGGCTTCGGCCGCGTGGTATGTCGATAAAAAGTAGCCTATGTCCGCTGCATGCAATCTATCTCCTTGCCAAATTTTGTCTAAATCCGTTCAGTGGTTTAGGCGTGAAAAGGTACCATACAGACAAACAGAGTTACTTTCGAATTTATAATATTAGTGGATCAGAAAATATGAATGTGACAATTTTACGTTGTGGTATTACTGCATAAAACATGTATCCTCAAAATAAATCACAGATCTACTACATAAGTCCGCGTAAATCTTGCCCCTATCAAATGAAACCCAATGCTGACCATACGAACTATAGTCCTATGACATTTCACCTCCACCCAACCCCGTATAGGATCATGGCCTCACAGACCATACAAATAAGATTAATATTTCCGTGTACCATACAAATTACTTGACATGCTACTTACTAGTAAAACACGCAATGGATATTATAATTTCCATATACAGGAAGAAAATTATGTTCGGCCTACATTTTAGTGGGTACTGATTTCTCGCTTTGATAGTAATACTGATGAGCAGAGATACTAGGCTGAGGTAAAATATTTGCTCTGTACAATGTACTTACATGTCACACACCAACTGTTTATTACCAAAAATATTTTTTTAATAATTATGAATGACATTTTTTTTTTTTTCACATAAACCTACTTGGGCACTTATGAAATGTCAGAAGCTAGGTGCACGGTTCCAATTGGTCGTTTCCTATGGAGAAAAGCAGGAAAGAAACTCCATTGTCACTCTTTAAAAAATAATTGGCTTTTAAAATGTTTTCCAATTACACTGCTAATAGGTACATAATAAAATAGAAAATGTCAACAAATAGAAGCATCTATGAGTCTCTTATTGAATAATTAGTACCGTTTGTATGATGTTTTTTTTAACTCTTGACTTTTTAGGTACCGACGGGTCTGCTCTTGACTTTTTAGGTAAGTACCTAAGTCTAACAACATCAACAATGACTTTTACGACATATGTCTATGTCAAACAAAATTATAAGAAAATAAAATTATGAATTATAATAAAATTATTAATATTATTATTTTCTAAGGTTAGAGGTAGTTTCAGATTCTAACTTCATTTAATTTCAAATCTAAATAAAATTATGAATTATATTTTTTTTTTTTAGATTTGAAATTAAATGAAGTTCAAATCTGAAACTACCTCTAACCTTAGTAAATAAGTATGTAAGTACTTAACTCGACACCTTCGTTTTAAATGAGTAGGCAGAAACAAGAATACAAACAAGAAACAAAAATTTAAAACAAACAACGTTTAAAAATAGAACGTTTAACATCCATACAGTTTTAATAAAACCCATTAGTATAACAGGCATCGAAGGGCCATCAGGTACCTGCCCACGGCGTGACATGCACTATTGATTCTGTTACTCATTGTAATTGATTGATGAACTTACTTCGACACCCACTTTCACCGTACTAACATAACATAACATCACGCCGTATTTCCTCGAAGGGTTAAGCAGAGCTGTACCTATAGTACGAACACCCACATTTCGCAAGTTATGTTTAAGTTCCCATGTAATAGGGGGTGAGCCTATTGCCATCAATCTGAAATTCAGATTCCGGGCTGCTACTGAGAAAATCTAGATGAAAAAACCCAAAGACACTTTGCCCCAAGGCTCGGATAGGTACCGGTTAAATATTCAAACCGATATGATGTAGAACGATACCGCTACGAATCGATATGATAAGACGCAGAACCCTTAACATTCGGTTTAGTTCGCATAAACCGGTTTTGTTAAACCGGTATTTGGAAGAATATAATATAAAGTCTTTCGGATTTACCGGTTTAGAGCAATAAAAACCGGTTAATACTTCAGTTTTTAATCAGCGCGGCATCCTCACCAGTATTCAAAAGGTCACATGCTGCTCGTGGAATAAACCGGTTAATTTAGGTTAACATAAAATTCTCTAAAAGTTCGCGTTCTTTAGAAAAGTTCGGAGGAAAACCGAAATAAATTATATTATTATTATTATTAAAACCGGTATTTTTTTAACCGGTTCCGAGGTTTGCTTTGCCTAGCCTGAGAATCGTACTCAGGACTTCGTGCTCAGCACAGTAGCGCTTGCAGGAAGTCCCAATCCGAGTGTATGTCTGTTTGTTGCTTTCGCAGAAACTGATGGGTGCCGGAATTGTTGGATACATTGGCGTCGTGGCTATTTAGATACTGTGCTGATTGATAGATTGACTTAGGCCCAGTTTCTGGAACGTAAATCAACGCAAAAAACCAAAACTGCTGTGATTGGTTGCATACATTATTATCAGGATATTACATCATTTGACATGTCGCGTTGATATTTTTTGTTCCAGAAACCAGGGGTTAGTATTCTTCGATATAGTAAGTAATAGATATGTTTTACACAAAAATATCCTTGCTCATATTGTCTGTAAGTCAAAAGGCTAAATGTATTACCCTCATGACTACTCATGATTAACCAAAACTCTCTGGCTATTTTGATTCACAAAGAATTGTTTTCAAAAAACTAACTTTAGCTTACTCAAACTATTCACGTGGCATTTAATATATAACACTCTGTATACAAGTTGTAAGTTTAAAAGGAAACTCAACGGTATATTGTTACTCATCTTCCTTTCATATAAATTTTTTGCTCAACTGTGCTGTTACCCAAAGAGAGGATATTGTACTTCAATGAGTGTGTACTATTTTCCGCCTACAGAGTAACTGAGTACTTATAACATCTTGTTTTAATATAAATTAAAGTTGCTTTTCGTGTTTGTCTGTAATTCTGTTTGACCGCATTGTTCTTCTGAACCACGCAACAGATTTTGATGAGGTTTTCACCATCGTTTAGAGAATTTATTCTGGAAGGTTTATGTATACCTAATACTTTAATAAAGTTACAAATAACTAACAAATCTCGATGCTTTGTCAGGACGTAAAATAAATTAATGATTATTGATAGATATCTCACAAAACATAGCATAGGTATATATAACAATCTTCTTCTGACACTCGTATGGAGATACTTATACTAAGCGTTGATTGCCCCTCAGGTAAGCTGCTGGCCAGTTTGTTAACCTTTAGTCCCTAATCTAATCTATGGCCGTAACCTTACCATTCCATCAAAACTCTATGGTATATCTATTATTGTATAAGTTTGTAGAACAACCAAACTCGTTTACTCACGTAGGTACTTCACTGACACCTACTCCAAGTTCAAACCTTCACACTAATTGGTCACTCGCAGTAACTCCATAAGTCTGTACATTTCACACCAATTTGTACCGGCCACTAGTTATCGGCGGTATATAATCAATTGTTATAAATAACAGCGCGGTAACTAATGACTTCCTACGCGTCTGTCTGTCTGTCACAACGTATCGGCCACTGTGTATCGAGCTTGTAGGGTTATAGGGTGGAAGCGGCTTTTGTTTGAAGTGAATGTTCTGCTTTGCAGGGTATGACTAGGTGGTCGATGTTGAATCCTGTTGATCCCGTATTGAAACTGATTATTACTGCACTGGCTCTTCACCACACTAAGCCCCTAGTGCAGGAACCGCTTCACTTTCACCAGTTTCCCGCCATTCGTGGTAACTGACAGTTGACATTAGTGACAGCTACCTCACTACTGATGCGCATGAAATAGTGTTCAATTGTATATAATTATCTATTAAATATAATAATATTTACTACATCCACATCCTGTTATATTTTTATTTGTTTTTCTTAAAATACGTCGGTATCGTTGTAATTTCTATTCGGTTAAGGGCTTACTGTATACTACCTGACTTTGAATTCATTGGCAATTCCACTGCAGTTGAAAAATTTATATTTTTACTAAGGAACCAAGTCAGAAATATCGGAAAAAAAAAACATAATTATCCGTTCATACATTTTGATCGAGTAGGAATTACAGTTTTGTATGGAGCAGCTGCAAATAGAGATAAACAAATATGAAAAGTAATGAGAACTAATCAGATGTTTTTAGCAATAGATATGAAATTCACTGAGAAGAAAAACAGGAAAATAAATAATCAATTTAACAATGTATTTTTACCACACTTACAGATAAGATAATCTCAGGTAAGTGCAATGTCTTTTTTGTCTTTCACGATCAAAATGCATCATTACTAAATTATAATCTAAATGTACAACTTAAAGAACCGTGAAAAGAAAAAACTCACTCATCACGTTAAATAGAAGGAATGAAGAGAGGCCTTTGCTCACTAGTGGGACAAAATAATAAAAACAAATTAATAGTTAACCCTTTCCATGTTAACCCAACCGAGCAGGACATCATTAAGCATCTTACAAAAAAAAAAAAAACCAACACCACAAATTCTAAATGTGGCCACTTTTGAAAAAACGTCGCCATGTAACGGTTAAGGATGCGCACGCGCCTCTAACTCAAACCATCGCTTTTTAACAATTAATCGTTTCCTCTACCCACTTCCTTGGAGGAGGGAAATAATATTTATATTTAGAATAGATGTAAAGGAAATGTCTGATTTCTTCTGGATGTATAAAAATGTTCGCACGTCACATTTCTTGTAAGATTACAGTTTTTGTTTTTCATAAATGGAATGCGAGGAGGAGATAACGGCTTATAATAGAGAGTATCTTTTGCGAACATAGATAATAGACTGAGCGTTCTGTATTCAGTGCAGTAAAGAGTAGACTGAAGAGTACGAGAGAGACAAAGCAAATTCGCGGCGAGTTGTCTCTTTAGTAGTACTACGGGTATTAGCCGCACAGTCGTTTTGTCTCTTTCTAGAGAGTGGTCACTTTTGTGAGGCTAACACTCGATTGCATAGACAAGATTCTATATCCACACCGATGATGTCATGGGTGGAAATTCCCGTTTCATTATCAGTTTTGTTTTCTCTCAACTATGTGGAGATTAACTAAACAGATGCGTGTGATTAGCAAGTGCAACGACACTGACCCATTGCAGTTGTTAAATCGAATAATTGTGCAAGAGAGAACATGCATGTTCGCTCTTGAATGAAGACCGCGAATCGGATATCGTATGGTTTAACCCACTCAGAGGCCCTAGACCTTTGTCTAGGGCCTCTGAGTGGGTTAAACCAGAGACATTTTATCAGCGATAACGATGATGGAAAAGGCAAAAATGTATAGGACTGACATAAGCTATCGAAAAGCTTTATGTCAATCCTGTTGAAAGTCGTTGTAGAAATACGAAACGCTTTCGAAGCGATTGTCACTTGTCTAGGCTCTCAGGTTAGGTAGAGAGATGATTTTCGCTGAGTGAATGGTAGCTGGATGAGAGGAGCCGATTTTTTTTTTAAACACAACGGTGAAGCTCTTTGCCTGCATCTTACCTGATGGTAACTGATGATCAGGCTGCAGGTGGAAGCCAGCTTCACCCGGAATCCTCAACCACAGAGGAACTGGCTATCTTACCTCTAACTGTCTGTAAACACAACAAGCTGTTACACAACACGTGTCAATTTCTTACAGGGTTTTTTATGACTCTTGAAGAATAGTCAAGCGGAATAGGTTACTAAATATATCTACGTCTATTGTATTTTTTTACAATGCTGTTAACATTGTTGTTGTGGCGACAGACTTAGATAAGATGGTCGTAGCTAGACACTTAGAACAAGCTCAACTTTAACTGCTGAGTGTGGGGTCCTGGGTTTGATTCTCGGGTCGGGCAAAGTGTTATTGGGTTTTTAAATTTGGAAATTCGTAGTAACAGCCCGGAGTTTGGAAGTTGGCGGTGTGATACCCCCGTGCCTCGGAAAGCACGTTAAGCCGTTGGTCCTTCGCCTGATCTCTCTCCGGTCGTGTCGGATTGCCGTCCCATCGGACTATGAGAGTGAGGGAAGAGAGAGTGCACCTGTGTCTGCGCACACACTTGTGCACTATAATATCTCCCGCTCCGAAGGCTAGTCTCCGTTGAGATTGGCCGCCGTGGCCGAAAATACGGTCAGGAGGACTATTAGAGCAAGCTCTACAACCAACAAAACCGAGCAGAATATTTTGCTCCCACTGCGAATCGTACCCTCCACTGGGTCTGAGATAAGTGTTCTAACCACTAGTGTAGAGTCATAGGGTAAACTTAGGCCTTTATGATTAAAGATCCTATGTCCAGCATTAGACTAATTAGGCTGTTAATGATTGTTCTGGATAGTTTTAGTACGCAACCTATCAACGATAACTCAAACAAAACAAATTGCATAACGCTAATACTACAGAGAGTTAGTATTCACCGCGTGTGTCCGCTATCATTCACTATCAGTATATGGCACGACCTTGATTAAGGATGTCGGTCGATGCATTGTTTGAACAACAATTGCAGTTTAATATATTGATAAATAATATGACAGATATCGAGAGGTGTGATGGAAGAAATTGTTTTGATTGCAGTTTTGTTTTCACTTATTATTTTGGATGAGCCTGTTCTGAGGGCTTAGACAAGTGACAATCGCTTCGAAAGCGTTTCGTATTTCGCCAACGATTTTCAACAGGATTGACATAAGCTTTTCTATAGCTTATGTCAACCCACACACACCACACATTCTTGCTTTTTCGTTAAGCGTTATCGCTGATCGAATGTCACTTTGTCTGGGGCCTCTGTTTTGCCAACTTTTACTAAACAATTCCACAGGTGACAGGTGAAAATTCTGAGAGTAATTTTGGTCTCATGTACTTAAATAAAAAGTTTTCATGCTTCTTAGTTTCATGATTTGTCCCCACCGAAGCACACTATGAGTCAACAATACCTATTCTTTCATCGGTATGTTTAAACATATTATAATCATTAATCTTGTGCGTGTTTCACAATTAGGGCTCGAGCCGTTCTCCATCGATCTTTTCAAATCATAAATATTTTAATAAACATAGTCAAATTTACGTCTGTTAAATTGCTTCACAGCTCGTTAGAAACTGTGACCAAATAAATTAAATAGAAAGAGTTAGAAAAAACAATTACAAAGAAAAACAAACATGACATTCTTTGCTGCCAAAATCAATCATCCGAATACGTGTACCTATATATTTTACAGTAGGTATTAAATTTTATTTTGTTTCAATGTGACGGGAGATTCCTGTCAGACTGGGCGATAGCTGTAGATTTAATTTCGCTTGAATTAAAATGTACACCCTGTATAACTCTCGATTTTAATTAACAGGGCTTGACCACAGCGCTTGACCGTTCCAATATAAATATAAACTACTCATAATTAAATTAAATTCCGAACAGTATAATCGGCCCCTATTTCTTGCTTTTGTGGACTATGAGAAGGCTTTTGACTCTATCGAGACCTGGTCTGTTTTGGAGTCTCTGCAGCGATGCCAAGTTGACTGGCGATACATCCAAGTTCTGAGATGTCTTTATGAAAACGCGACAATGACCGTCCAAACTCAGAACCAGCAAACTGAACATATCCCCCTGGGTCGAGGTGTGAGACAAGGGGACGTAATTTCCCCGAAATTGTTCTCTAACGCATTGGAGGATCTGTTTGAGATGCTGAACTGGGAAGGACGTGGCATTAACATCAACGGCGAGTACATCTCACACTTGAGATTTGCAGATGACATCGTAATGGCTGAGTCGCTGCATGACTTGCAACAGATGCTGAACGGCCTAGTTGATTCTTCTGTACGCATTGGTCTCCGGATGAACTTGGACAAAACCCAAGTTATTTTCAACGACCACGTTAGTCGGGGACCGATTGCTGTCAATGGCGGTGCTCTCGAAGTTGTTCGTGAATACGTTTACCTCGGGCAAACTCTGCAGTTTGGTAAGAACAACTTTGAGAAGGAAGCTAGCAGAAGAATTCAGCTGGGCTGGGCAGCTTTTGGGAAGCTCCGTCGAGTATTCCGCAGAGCCTAAAGATCTTCAACCAGTGCGTCCTGCCTGTCATGACTTACGGAGCCGAAACGTGGACACTCACGGTACGGCTGGCCAATAAATTCAAGGTCGCTCAGCGAGCTATGGAACGAGCTATGCTTGGAGTATCTCTGAGAGATAGAATCCGAAATGAGGTAATCCGGCAGAGAACCAAAGTTGTTGACATAGCTCCATATTAGCCGTAGAACCGATGACCGTTGGGGTAGACGTGTTCGTGAGTGGAGACCGCGAATCGGCAAACGTAAGGTAGGTCGCCCTCAGGCTAGGTGGAGCGACGATCTTCGCAAGGTGACTCGTAGCAGCTGGATGAGAGCTGCCGAGAATCGAGCTGAATGGCGTGCAATTGGAGAGGCCTATGTCCAGCAGTGGACTGCTATAGGCTGATGATGACTCATAATTAAAACGTCAAGAAAAACAAAATACGATGTGTCAATAATTGAATCAAAAAAAGAACTCGAAACCAAAATACGACGATCGGGGACCAAAGCTGTGAAAAATCTTCTCAATAACTGTCGATAGTTGGGTTTAAGCGCGGGCGCAAATTAGGCCACCACTAGTGGTCTCGCGTCCACCAGAACAGTGATCGATATATTCTGAAATGTGACTCTTAACAGATATGGAGCATGAGAGGCTGAGGAAAAAGAAGTAGAAAATAAAGATAAAGATCTCGCACAAGAAGAGAACGACTAACAAGGCTAAGCCTGTGACTCGGATGCAAAGACGAATGAAAACGAATACAAATATTCTACAACGATGACGGCCACAAATGGACAAGCGCTGGCAACAGTAGTCTAGTATGCAGCAGCACTAATTATCGTCTTATAAAGCCGTCAACAATAAGGTAAACAGCCCAAATATCCTCTGAGCTTATTTTAGTTCAGTATGAGGAAGGAAGACTTACGGACGTGGATTGAGGTCGGAATCAGGGCTGGCGAGATTATAAGATGTTTGATGATAGGATGCTGTTGACTTGTCCGGTTATGTCTAATTCGCCCAGCTGTGTAATTGCGTAACTTATTTTCGTAACCGATTATGACTAATCTGTTTCATTTTGACAGTTCAACAACATTCATTTATTGCGTTATTTACGTTGTTAAGCAGATTTTTTTTCTAACTTATGAAGCTATGGATTAGTAATTTGTTTCAAACCGATTCAGAATGTGATTGATCGTGTATTACGCAATTGGGAATCTTGGATTTTCCAAACATACTATCTTATTTACGTTTCCATATCTAATTATTGAGTTTAGGCTGTGGTGAAAAATCCAACTTAACTATGTAAGGTCCTTACATATTTTCAGTCATGAATATTTTAATGGGTTGATCGGATCATAAACAATTTGCTTACTTTGTTAAAGATACTTGTTTATACCGAAGTATCCTTGAAGAATTGAAAAGAGTATGCTAAGATGGTTTGGTCATGTTGAGAGGATTAATGAAAGGTGACTAACGATTAATGAAAGGTATTTACAAGGCAGCTGTATGTGGAAAATACAAAAAAAAATACAAAATAGTTTATTGTGACAAAAGAAAATTACATTTCATTTATACGTGTTTGGAGCCTCCTGTTAAGCAAACAATGCCTGTATTAGAAGGCTCTGCTCTTTCACATCATTGTCGTACATTTATACTAACTGGAGTTAATATAGTGTACTGACCTTCCGGGTAATATTGAGTGTAAGTACATATTGTATCTGCAATTAGATTAAATTTACTAATCTTAAGAAAAATAAACAATAAAAATAGTGAAACGTAACGTAAAGTTGAGGACAACAGTAAAAAGGCTGGGAGGGGACGCTTTAGGAGGGCATATAGTGACCTTATTGGTGATGTACTTCAAAAAAGTCAGGTACGTAGTACTCGCAACCGGAGCGTGCGTGTATGACCAGATGAATGAATGTAAACGAGGCAAAAGGAGTATGTAAGGATCGTAGCAGGTGGCGTTCTGTAGTTTCTGCCTACCCCCATGGGGATAAGGCTTGAGTTCATGTATATTTTTGCATGCAACTTACATGCAACTTAAAATATTTTATGAATCCAGGACAATACCTGTACCTTGTCCTTTGTACTGATGTTATAATTGTGTCGTATCTCCATGTATTTTACTGTGTGTACATAAATAATAAAATAAATAAATAATAAATAAATAATAAATAAATAATAAATAATAAATAAATAATAAATAATAAATAATAAATAATAAATAATAAATAATAAATAATAAATAATAAATAATAAATAATAAATAATAAATAATAAATAATAAATAATAAATAAATAATAAATAAATAATACATAAATAATAAATAAATAACTGCTTATGGGTTTGTTTGACCTGATCATATCAATGGTATCCAGCCAGTCATTTGTCAGCCCTATACAAACATACTAATGTTACATTTAGCCGAGTTACGTCAAAACCTGGTGTGACAGCGTTTTTAACGAGCTTTTAGCGTTTTAGTGCGCAATGTCGGGGACAGTCGCACTAAATACGACGTTTTATCTCAGGCCTAAATATTTTATGAATTACTACAGAATAGTTTTCATTCTTCAAACAAGATGAGGAATATCTAGATAGGCCACTTCTCATTATCTGCCTAGCCTTTTCTAAACTATCTATATTGGGTTCAGCTTCCAGTATTTTACATGGAGCGACTGCCTATTTGATTTCCACAACTCAGGTACTGGGTAACTGCCCCTTTGGTCTCGTGGTCGCAAGCGCGACTGCTGAGTGGTACTGGGTTCGATTCCCGGATCGGGCAAAGTGTTATTGGGTTTTTCCATTAAGAATTTCTTAGTAACAGCCCACAGTTTGGAAGTTGGCGGTGCCTCCGTGCCTCGGAAAGCACGTTAAGCCGTTGGTCCTGCGCCTGATCTCTCCGGTCGTATCGGATTGCCGTCCCATTGGACTATGTGTGTGAGTGCACCTGTGTCTGCGCACACTCTTTTGCACTATAATATCTCCCGCGCCGAAGGCTAGTCTCCGTTGAGGTTGGCCGCCGTGGCCGAAATACGGTCTGGAGGACTATATATACTGGGTAACAAGATACGACTTGGTAAGCCTGCCTGGCAGATTTTCGGACTTCTGACGACCCGTATCGACTGTCAAACATCTACCAATGAAAGCCTTTGTTATTTCACTACTGCAGAACGCAATGGTGGTGGTGTACTAACGGCATAAAAGTCCATCCAAAGAGGTTGGCATCCAAATTCTTTAGCCGTTCATCCACCGAATTGGATCAGGGATAATACGACATGAAGATGGCCTAAGCAGGCGAAATGTTCAAAAATCTTTGAATGGCTGGGTTAATAAAGCATATTAAAGTAGGAAAAGATCCCTTTCTTCAAACCTGCATTGCTATTCTGTAACCATCTCACCGTGAAAACTTTGGTGAAGTGAGCTGTCAATAGTCAACCCAGAACATCGTGGAACACTTTAAGCTCACTTCACCTAAGTTTTCACGGTGAAACTCTTACAGAATAGACAGGCTGATCGCAAAGAAAAGGGTACGTTTTTACAGTATAAAGGTCACTGCTGCATAAAGTCTTTGCATGTCTTTAAAATATCATAACAAAACATCATGCCTTGTTTTTCCCAAAGAGTTGGGTAGTGGTATACCTATATATAGTACACCCACATTTCACCAGTTCAGGGGAGCCTATTGCCCTGCCAGGGTTGCGGGAAAGTCCGAAAGGGATACCGGGACCTTGGCAATAGGTAACTGAAGGAACACGGGTGGGTTTTAGTCAGTAAAAGTCTGACACGTCCTCCCGCTCCGTCCAGAACGGGAGAAGTCATTTGAAGATTTCCAAACCTCAAAAAAAAAAAGGGGAGCCTGGAACCGGACACAAATCCAGACTCAGGAAATATCCCATACAAAAAACAACAAAGAAATCTTCACCACATTTTTCCAACATTTTTTAAGGACACTGTACACAAAATTTAATGTAACCACCCATTCATTCAATACCTCAATAAATTCTTATAACGAGCCGATTCAACAAAAAACAAAAGACAACACGCCGTTTAATAATAATGGCTTGTTGTAACTTGTCTTGTATTTGGGTCAGTGATGTCCTCATCTTGAGGACGCTGGCTTTTTTCGATGCAGAAATGCAGTTTTAACGGCATGGTATGTAATTGAATAATGTAAGGATGATGAAGTTAAACGACTCGGGTATAGTAACAGACAGAGGAGTAGCGTGGCAATAGCGTTCCTGCCCTTTCCCTAATATGAGGAGCTCGTGGCTAAGTAATAACAGCCGCACGGGTCGATCCATCAGGTTAAGCTACGCTTGCCGGGGTTGGTCCTTGGATGGGTGACCATCTTTACACATCGAGACTCCTCCGTGCTTCGGAAAGCACGTTAAGCCATTGGTCCCGGCTGTCATTTGTGGATCTTTGACAGTCGTTACGGGTCGTCAGAAGCCCGAAAGTCTGACAACCAGTCTTGCCACGGGGTACCTATCGTATTACCCAGTTACTGGGTTGCGGAGGTCAGATAGGCAGTCGCTCCATGTACAAAACTGGTATTCAGCTGCATCCGGTTAGACTGGAAGCCGACCCTAACATAGTTGGGAAAAGGCTAGGCAGATGATGATGTCCTTTCCCTAATATCTCTCCGTAGGAACCGTAACAATAAACTATGTATGGTTTTTCGTGATTGGAACATGTTGAAGATCACGATAGATATTGATTCCGGACGTTATCGAACTATGTTTCGGTTTTTGAAATACATATTATGCAGGTGGATTGCCACGCTGACTCGGGTATACACACACACTTTACAATTAGTTTTAAGGCTTTTCTTCTGCTTAATGCCAATAAACGTATTTTTCTTTCTTACTTACATGTACACCCCACATTTACTCAACTGTTTTTTCTATGTAAACTTAGCTTCTATTTACAGCTGTTGCGTGCGAAAAAAAAGTTACTACAAACGCTGCAAGAAAAAAAAAATACTATCACTGTAAGACGATAAAAATAAATTATTAGTTTTTTCGAAGATTTTTAACATTTTAATATATACTTATTATCATAGGACATATCATAACATATCATAATATGATATGTATGTTATACTTATCACAGGACATCCGCAAGAGTAATATCATTGTTTTCAGTAATCTATATAATAAAAATCCTATTTTTAAATATGAGGTACTCATTTATCTTTAAGGTCATTTAGGGGACCTAAATGACCTTAAATGGCAATAATAATTAGGCGTAGTAACATTTTGCCCAATTTTTAACAGACTTCCAAAAATAACGAAAGTCAATCATATCAATCAACTCAGCCTATCGCAGTCAACTGCTCGACACAGGCCTCGCCAAGCCTCCACAACACCCTACCTACACCAATACGTCGTGTTCGAGTTCGCGACTGGTCAATCGTCATCCTGAGTATGCCTTAATTGTTGCGAGGTGAAACACCATAATATATACCGACTCTGACGATTCAAAAGTGCCTGTAAATGGTTTAATTGAAATATTTGACGATTCAAAACTGCCTGTAAATGGTTTAATTGAAATAAATGCTTTGAGTTTGAGTTTGAACTCTGTTAAAAATCCTAAATGATAAAATGCAAAGCGATCTGTATAAACTGATACAAGAGCTCTTCAATTCTGGGAAGCAAGGCCGAGACAATTGCATTCTATTAAGACGATTAGATACCAATTGATTGCTAAGTACGATTATACCTATTTTAGCTTGTACGTTTATGGATCGTAGATATAGGTATCGGATTGGTGGACTTTCTACTAATTAAATTGTCTAGAATAGACTTTAATTAGTAGAAAGATTAATAAATAATATAAATTCTACTAATTAGTAGAATTAGTAGAATTTAATTAGTAGAAAGTCCACCCAAGTTCTGTCTAACCGAAGAATTGCCAAACTGACGTGGCAGTGGGCAGGGCATATTGCTTGCAGGACAGATGGCTGATAGGGCAGAAAGGTTCTGGAGTGGCGACCGCGTACGGAAGACGTAGCGTTGGAAGGCCAAGGTGAACGAATGGCCTTGTGAAGGTCGCAGGAATCCGCTGGATGCGAGAAGTACAGAGCTACTCGAAGTGGCGGTGCTTGGGGGAGGATGTCTAGCAGTGGACGTCTTTCGGCTGAAATGATGATGATGATGAAACTGTCTATTTTGTTATTGCATTTGTTGGTCCAAAAACTATAATTGCTTGACACTCTTGGAACATGATAATAATAATGGCTTTCTTCTTAACAACTACACGATTCTAGTTTTGTAAGAAAATTCTGAATTATCAACAACTAGATTACAAACTAAATCCAGTCCGGACGAGCGATCGTTTGAAACTTAATAGACGAAGGTATAAACATATTCTGCCTTGTCTACCATCACGAAGATCACGCAAACTTATCTGTTGTTTGAATGGACTAGGTGTTGGCCGCGACTTTGTTCACATAGGTTCATACAAATAAGATATTTCAGAGTCGCTAAAAGTTATATTCATGAGTACCTACCTACCCCTGACAGATTTCCAATGAATTCGAAGTCCGAATGAAACGCTCTGTGGACTGCATGGTTCCTTCAGAAATTAAAGCACATCGTCTTCACATAATTATAATTAATATATACAAAATATTTTAAAAGAGTAACTATGGTGTTTCTTACCCATTCGAAACCACCCATTTGTTCTTGTTTTGTTGTTTGTTTGTGTGTTTGATTGTTTGTTCTTGTTGCACACTCCACATTTGATAATTTTACAGTTATAACCGGAAATACGGGAATAACCGTCAGTAATCCTGATAAGATTATCTCTAAATACATTAATTTATATTTTTAAGGACTCTTGACGGTTATTGCACATTATCCATTGACGAATAATCCAATACCTAATAGTTATAATAGTCACCGTCGGCACAAAAATCACATTAGCTCGCAAAAACTGCACTGTAGGTACTGATTTTTTGGGATGCGATCCTTATAGAAGTTATAAGCCAAAAACTGAAAGAAGTTTTTTTTGAAGAGATTTTTTTGCGCCTTGCAGGCACAGAACTTTCGAAGGTGCTAACTTGGTTTTACACTTTTACAATTGGTAGGTTTATTATCCAAACAACATCCTAAGAAAAAAAAATTACTTACAGTACATTTTTTTACCCATACGATGTTTTAAGTGACTGGCCTAATTGGTAAGTACCTAAAAAAACATCTTTCATTCAAAAAATACAATATACATATAAATGCGTCACGTTGTCGTAGGTACAAGAGCGATATCATTCATTGACATTTTAAATCAAACTGTCATCAGATGACAATGACACCAATCATAAATCACAAACAGACAACAATGCACTATAAATGAGATTTTATTAAAATGTCCGGTTGTAAAAACTGTTCCCCTGTCCAAAAATTTAAAAACATTACTCGCCATTGTCATAGATTTTAGTATTCAATCGATATAGCCTTACTACCGGCTGTAGAGATCTTTATCCAGATAAAAAATATGCTGGCAGCAAAAATAAAAATAAAATTACCTAACTAGAACGTTCCTTTTCGGCGGATATGCAAATTCAAATTCGCAACGTTCGAAATTTTTTTACCTTCTACGTCAATCTTTTTTTAATTTCCTTTTCAGCATCCTGACTGTATGCATTGCAGGTATTGCCATTGTTATTAAAAATACTTTATTTAAAAGAATACTCCCGTGGGAGAGTTGAAATCAGATGCGAGTTGTATCGAATGCAACATGGATTCCGATTTATTAATATGCATAAGAATATAGGCTAGTACCAAATATTTACAAAATGATTTAGTTTTATACCGATCAATCCTACAACATTTTCTAAAGGATTTTTTATAATTTTACAAATCAGTATTAATAAATGCTGATCGACCGGGTAACTAAAGCTGAAAATTCTACACGATTATCTATAACAATATTAAAAAATGACATTATTTTAATTGTTGCAAATAAAATATGGAAATTTTGATTGCATGTCAGAACACCACAATTAATTCTAAAATCGCTCTCAATTGCAAACGCTTCTGGCAACACCCATATTTTTGCAACATCAACACGCAATCAATATTTTATTACAAGATAAATAAATAAAGTCAAGTCATCCTATACAACTAGTTCTACATTATAACGTTTCACAGGTTATCTTAAATAGAAACTGCGTATAAAATCGTCGAGTTGACACTAACGACTTTGAGGAAAAATATTATTTGTCAGCTTGCAACACTGGACATAAAAACTAATGGGGCGTTATATCCGAACGAGACCACTATCGACGCATAAAACTACAAGCTAGTGTTGCCACACTGCTTTTTTATGGGAATTCCCGATTTAAGAGGGGGATCATTTTCAACTTTGTTAGTTTGTCAAGTACAATTTGATAATAAGCGAGCGAGTAGTCAACAACCGTGAAATGCGTCTAATCTAAAGGAAACCAAATATTCCGTGATTCTTTTTACATTGAATAAGTAAGCAGCATGATCTACATCTAGGTTTTCCCTCACCCATTTTATAGCCTTTATATATTCCAAGGAAGCCAGCAGGTAGCAATACTGGACATCATGATACTCCTAATCTCATCGTGATGATCAGGGGAAAGCATTGAAATTGACTTATTCTTAACATTTTTTATCCCTTTTCGGTCTTGAATTTTGGTTTCCCTACTAGTCCTCAGCGGAACCAAACTGGGTGATAGCTAATTCAAGACACTTTATTACTATACATTTTTTTTCTCTTTCAGAATACGCGTCGCCAAAGATTTTAGTATTTCACTTAATTTAAATCATTACGAAAGTTTTCTGTTCAAGAAAATGTTCGGGAAAGTAATGCGGTCGTTTTTCTTTACGATATACATTACTCTACTCTTTACATTAATTTAAAATGATGTCCATCGATCCTTAACTAAGAAGCATAAACAAAGTATTCCATACAAAAGCAGGAATGGACGTGTTTTTCTGAACATTAGTTAGTTAACATGAAACGGCAGCGTCAAAGCGATAATGAGTGATCTTGGAAGAGTTATTATTATACAAGTGTTGGACAACGACCATTTTTCTTCTTAATTGTAACATTACCTTGATTGGAACTCGTCTAATTTTCTGAAGAAACAGCTCTGTAGCGTCTTTATAATTTATTTGTTTATGATCGACACGAGTTCGTCATAATCAAGAAATGCATCTTTGGTTTAGCTAACTTTCCAGGTTGAACCCAATGTTTTAAAATATCGTCACTTGTGATGAATCTTTGAAGCACTATATCATCAGGAATGGCTGCCCATTCAAGGGCGTTCTTTGCCAAACGAGAAAGACCCTTCCAACTCAGTACTGAAACCTTGCACTCAATGTTTTGGCATAATTGGCAGGGTCGAGATAGACGCGAGACATAAGATCAAACAAGTCCCGTATACACTCCACTTTGACGAGCTGAGTCTCGGATAAGTGCACTACAGTTTAGTGATTGTTGCAGTTGCGGTATCGATATCGATAAACATTGGTTCGACATCGTGAAACCCATATGAAGGTTTAGTTTTAATAAGATCTTTGACCGACTTTTCGGACTAACTGACAGAATATTTCAAAAGTGCTATAAATGGTTAAGTTTAATTGCAATTAATGGTTTTAATTTTATAGAGATGAAACCAATTAAGTACTTATAGATAATAAATCGTCTAATAAACTACTACATGTACAATAATTTTATATTACGTCTTGATTTTCATCTGCATCTACAAATAACATATGCATTATAGCTTAGTCCGAACATTGTGATAGTATTTGCATAGCACAAAAAGTAGTGGTTAGTACATTTTTTTAAATTAACTGCCTCTGAACATGCGAAAGGGGAAGTCACAGGGCTTGAAGTCATGGACATCAGTTACCAATTTTTAACTCCTAAGAAATAAATAGATATTTCCAGATCTATCGATAAAACTCCTCTCTAATAAATCCCAACACTATTGTTTCGGACCCCTGTTCGCCGTGTGCGCATTAAAATCGTTATTCAATTGTAGCACTCGTATTGTAGACCAATGACGGCACTTTAGCAGCTCTATTTGCTACATTACAATGTCAAGCCGTGATTTGTCGCTTTTCGATACCTAGCCTCGAATTTGGAACTGTCAAGGCTGGGAAAGTTTTTATCGATATTTTTGGTGATTAAATTGATGAGAGGCTCGTGGCTAAATGACTATCCGCACGGTTCGATCGAAGGTTAAGCTATGCTTGCTGCGGTCAGGTCATCGATGGATGACCATCCATACATACCGAGACCCCTCCGTGGCTCGGAAATCACATTAAGCCGTTGGTCGAGACTGTCATTCGTAGAACTTTGACAGTCGTTACGGTTAGCCAGAATCTCAAGTCTGACAAGCAGTCCTACCAAGGGGTATCGCGTTACCCAGCAACAGTGTTTATGAGGTATTCAGCTCCAGTTAGACTGGAAGCCGACCCCACCCAAAATAGGTACCTACTTAATTGGGAAAAGGCTAGGCAGATGTCGAAGGCTGGGAAAGTTTTTATCGATATTCTAGAAAAATAGTCTAAAAAAATATTATTGAAAGCATAAGAATTCAATCTTCTCTGTTCCGAAAACAATGAAACCATACCACAGCGCTCTAAAGTTTACTATACTGTGACCATACCCAATAAAAATAGACGAGAACCTCCCATTAAAAAGTAATTACACGCCAATAAAAGCCCAGACAATTAGAACAAGAACAACTATTCACAAACTAATAAACAAACGAACAAACTAACGAACTGCAAACAATAAAGTGGTAAATAATTTACAGAAGAATGCACACACATTGTGCCGACCGTTTAGCACTAATTAGCAGTAAAACATAATTAGTATTGTTTTAAAAGGAAAGGTGTGAAGAATAGGATGGTGATTATTTTTTGTTTCGACATCATTTTTGCTTATCATTGAAACTAGAGTTGGGCTGTTGTTTTGTTTTCGTTAATTATTTAATTAGTAATATTTGCACAAGGAATTTTACCCTGGGACCTGGGAGATTTTTGAATGTTGGTTCCCGACGATTCATTCCTATATTTGTCGGCTCACCGAGACCAATAGAAAGGACATCCGTTCATACTACACACTAGAAAACAGAAAAGGTTTAGAATTTGCAATTCCCAAAATGTCCAACGTTTCCAAAATGTTCATTTCCCAAATGTTCATGTTGGACATTTCGGGAATTGGACATTTTGGGAAATGGACATTCTAAACCTGAACGGAAAAGACGGTATTCCACCTTTTACGTTACGAAACGGCTGATTTTGTTTTCAGAAGTGAACATTTTATAGAAATATTATATATACACATACATATAAAAGTTCATATAAGTTACCCAGCATACGCAAATAAATTATTCCATAATAGGTATTGTTATAGTATACATATATTATTATGAATAAATAAGATAATGGTATGTTACTGCTCTTGACGTAACCAGCCATCTTTTACGCATCCAAAATGCACCGGAACTATATAATACTTGCACCAGTTGCACCAAAACTTTTAGTACTTACGTAAGACCAACACGGGAACAAATCGGTTTAATTACTGCACTACCGTTTGATGGTACACCCTTGAACAAGCTTCAGCATTCAGCATCAGAAACAACACGCTATTTTCAACCCTATTTTTGTACGTAAAGGGCGAAGATTGCTTGGAAGTGCGGTTGATTATGGGAGAATATGTGTGAATGGTGTACAAAATCCTTTTGTTCTCGCCTCCTTTGATTCGGGTTGTGTGGGAGACTTTGATTTGACGTATGTGTTCTCTTTTATAAACAAAATGTTTGTTTGAATTTGAATCTCTTTTGTGTGTATAATTTATAGGTTTTGAAATGGCGATAAATTTCTTCTTGTTGGTGAATAGGGTTAAGTTATGGATGAACTAGCTTCCACCCGCGGCTTCGCCCTCGTGGTATGTCGATACAAAAGTAGCCTATATCCTTCCACGGGATGCTATCTATCTCCTTGCCAAAGGATGATGCAAGAGATTGGGCTTCAAAAAAAAAGTAACTGTGCAGAGCTCAGACATACCCTAATTTGTAGATCCCATAAATACGATCACATTTTATTTCTACGTCGAGTAAACTGGCCCTTTTTTTTGTTTTTTTTTGTGTGGGAAATCATCAAATGACTTTTCCCGCTCTGGGCGGAGCGGAACGGCGTGTTAGACTCTTACTGACTAAAACCCACCCGTGCTCCTTCAGCTGCCTGTTGCCAGGGTCCCGGTATCCCTTTCGGACTATTCCGCAACCCTGGCAGGCTTCGGTCCTAACGGACCCGTCAGGTGTGCTGACATCTCATTGAGGCGCGCGTGGAACACGACGCGCCATCGACCCGGGCCTGGCCCTTATCGGACGGCGAGCTACCCATTGCTCGCCGTCCGCAAGCCCGCGCCTATGGTGGCCGGGAATCCGCCTGGGATTCCCGATGCTCAGGGTGTCTCTAGCGGCGGCGGTTAGGGGTGTGAGGGCGCAAACTTTGCCTCTCCCTCACACGTTTTGCCTCCTCCTTCGCGAGCATTACTGCTTCGCAGAAGGAGGTGACCGCTTCCCATTCCCTCTCGCTCCGTACCATGGCCTGGACCAGGGCCGGATGCGAGAGGTCATTGCCGCCAATCGCCTCCATGAGGACACGGCGGTGCTCCGCCCAAGCAGGGCACTCCTCCACGGTATGCTCCACCGTGTCCTCCGGACGATCCGCACAGTGGTGACACCCGGGCGTTTCCTCCCGCCTAATCCTACACAGGTACCTCCCAAAGCTGCCATGTCCGACCTGCGTCAGGCGGAAGGTGAGGACGCCGTGGCGCCTCTCCAGCCACTCCTCAAAGAGGGGACTTATCGCCGCAATTGTGGCGTGCCCAGCACTGGGTTGCGACAATCGTATTCTCCATGCCGCCATGAGATCCTGCCGGAGCTCTGTCCGCTGTGCCGCGATTTCTTGCGGCAGCGGAGTTACGCCCCGGCGCTTCATCGGTAATCCGGCAAGGAGTAAATTGGCCCTGGGAAATAAAAAATATAGATCCATGAATACGTCTTCAAAATGTATGCATAATTATATGAAATGAATCCTTATTATTCTCACATATCCTGTTTATATTGAAATAAATCAATGCTGTTACACTTTTGTTAACCGAACCGAGAGTCCGAGATCCGACTTTCGGATATTTCGTCAAAATTTCAACAAATCAATGCTGCACATGGTTCAAGACGTGTTAAGGATAGCCGCAACGTTGACCAACGGTCCCGGCTGTGATTTGTGGATCTTTGTCAGTCGTTATGGGACGTCAGAAGCCCGAAAGTCTGACAACCAGTCTTACCAAAGTTACTAAAGGGAATCGCATTACCCAGTGACTGGGTTGTGGAGGTCAGATAGGCAGTCGCTCCATGTAACGACATTACGGAACTCCGACACGTCTTTACTTTGACAATACTTTAATTCGACATGACTTAACTTAACGACTTACTTAAGAAATCATGTGACTTCGACGACATACTACTTCGACAATAGTGCTAGTTCGACATGATTCAATTTCGACATACTCTACTCCGACATGCTGTACTTCGAAAATTCAAAATTATTCTGCGACGTTGGGAAACAACTGAACTTGTGAAAGATCATCGTGTCTGAGATGCACATCATTTCGTAGTTAAGTCATGTCGAAGAGACGTTTTGTCAGAGTAGATTAGTGTCAGAGTAGATTTAAGGCATGTCGAACTAAAGTATTGTCGCAGTAAAGACGTGTCGGAGTTCCGTAATGTCGAAGTAAAATCATGTCGTAGGACCGTTTGTCGAAGTTCAGTTTGGTAGTCTATGGTAATATATCTTGAAATCTATTTTTTGTAATGCGTACGAGTTTCGTATTCAATGGCTGTAAAGGTCGTAAGTATTCAGTGTTAGTATCGTAAAAAATAAAAATCGATTTTTATTTTATTGAAAGCAAAATGTATTTTTGGTCATATCTTTTTTTTCCCAGGACGAATTTTATTGGCGTCTTAACAAAATATGAATGACTTAACTCCAATCTATAATTTGACTCCCGTCTTATCCCTGCACAATGACTTTTTTTTTTGAACCCAACTTATAAGGCATTATTTGCATTATCCTTTTATCGAAATCTGTTCAGTAGTTTAGGCGTAAAAAGGTAACATACAGACAGATAGATAGACAGAGTTACTTTCTAATTTATAATAATAGGTCTTTACCTATGAAATTGCCGTTTTGTATGAAAAAATTTAAACGATTTTTTTTCATGAATTTTTTATTAGTATTAATCGAAGTAATCACCCATGCAATCAATGCATCTTTGCCATCGCAGTGGCAGTTTATTGATGCCCTTCTTAAAGAAATCAGCTGGACGGGAGGCAGCAAATTCTTAAAAGGCATTTTGTACTGCCTCTCGGGTATTGAATTTTTTTCCCGCCAAGAAGTTATCCAAATTCTGGAAAAAGTAGTAGTCTGTAGGCGCAAGGTCTGGTGAGTAGGGCGGATGACGGAGAGCTTCCAACCCCAGTTCTTGCAACTTGGAGACCGTCTGCTGTGCAGTATGAGGTCGCGCGTTGTCGTGCAGGAGCAGCGGAGACGAGCGATTGACCAATGCTGGTTGGAGATGCGCCAGCTTCTCCATCATTGTGTTCAGTTCTTCACAGTACACATCTGCAGTAATGCTCACCCCGTTTGGTAAGAAGCTGTGATGAATCACACCGGCGCTAGACCACCAAACAGTGACCATCACTTTTCTAGGGGTAAGTTTTCGTTTAGGGCATTGTTTAGGTGCTGAACCAGGATCCAACCAACTTGCTGAGCGCTTGCGGTTATCAAACAGAATCCATTTTTCATCGCAGGTAACAATGCGGTTCAAAATTCCGTCATTTGTGTGTCTGTTGAGCAGTGCAAGGCACGTCTCGACGCGTACTTCGCGCTGGCGATCATTGAGTTCGTGGGGCACCCATTTGTCAAGCTTTTTTACCTTGCCAATTTGACGCAAATGGACCAATATTGTTTTGACGCTAACGTCGAAAGCTGCTGCTAATTCAGCCGTAGATTGTGTATCATCAGCTTCCACAATCGCCTTTAATTCGTCATTGTCGACCAAAGTCTTCGGACGACCGCGAGGTTCATTTTTCAGGTCGAAATTTCCAGAACGGAAGCGAGCAAACCAATAACAGGTGGTGCGTTGGTTTGTAGTGTTAGCTCCGTAAACGTCGTTGATGTTGCGTGCCGCTTGTGCCGCGTTGCTGCCACGACGGTACTCATATTCCATAATTACTCGAATTTTTAATGTCTCCATGATGACGAAAAAGATTGAAATGCGATGAAAATGTAACACTAATCAATAAAGAAATGACTACTTTTGGAAAAAAAAATCCATGTTTTTAAAATAAAATTAATTTGAAATTAGAATTCTTAGCCAAACAAAAATTATTTTGATTTGAAATGGCCAGTACTGCAGAACGGCAATTTCATAGGTAAAGACCTAATATTATAGTATACAAGCTTCCGCCCGCGACTTCGCCCGCGTTGTATGTCGATAAAAAGTAGCCTATGTCCATCCCCGGGACGCCATCCTTACCAAATTTTATCGAAATCCGTTCAATGAGACAGAGTTACTTTCGAATTTATAATATTAAGTATGGATTACATGGGAGTATTTTGGTCCCCTACTGAATTACTTTCACTACTTGCTATTATTATATACTACTTGCTATTTAGCTTTATTATCCTTACTAATATTATAAATGCGAAAGTAACTCTGTCTGCCTGCCTGTCAGTTTGTCTGTCGCGTTTTCACGCCAAAACTACTGAACCGATTTAAATGAAATTTCGTACACAGATAGTCTACAGCCTAATAAAGGACATAGGCTATATTTATAGGCTTTTTATCGACATAACACGCGGGCGAAGCCGCGGGCGCAAGCTAGTTGCCTATAATTTTGTCAAGTCTGTCACCCTGCTAATAAGCTACCAGTTATCCACAGTGTCAAAGACCATATGCGAATCAGACACTTACGTCACATAGCGTGACGACAACCTTGCACAGTCGCAAATTACTCCAACCACTATCCGACTGTCAACTGTTTCTCCTCTAAACAGGTACAACAAGTTACAACTCATAACTTGTTGACAGCAGCTGTCAATACGTTCGCGGCAATTAAACGATAGCTAACAATTTTACTATTCAAACCATGTCCGCCTGTCTATATGGGAGAGATAGTACTAAATTATTAATGGGATGCATATTTTGATATTGAGCATCGTAAGCCAGGTTTTTCCATTCACATCTTATTCCAGGGTTTTCATATAAAGTAACAGCGCGTCTGCACCCTAATTGCGGAATACACAATCAATCGAAATATTTTGAAAGAGATTGCTAATCCAACGCTTTATATGTACCAAAACAAACAATCTGCTCAACTACGTAAATGAAATGTTGTTGAACTGCCAATTTTTTTTACGCAATAAGATAGCTGTTTCGCACAGTTTAAACTACTCTTTGTTTATAGGTTTAAGCGTGAATTTCAGCATAACAAGAGTGACAGATTTTCTAATAATCCAAAAGTGCATTGCATTGAAGTCAAAGTCAAATAATTTATTTCAATTAGGCACATAAAAGGCACTTTTGAACGTCAAAAACAAAGAAATTGGTCTGATTCTAGTCGCCCCTACCAAAAGGTAGTTTTCGTATGGAGAAGACTGGGCAAGAAACTCCACCTCCACTCCACCAAAAGTTTTATATACATCAATTATATAATTATATGTGAAGACGATGCACCTAGAATAAGATTACTGTACCACAATAGGTAAAAAAAAATAAAGTAATAAAAACTGAAACCCAACTACGACTAAAAAGGTATAAACAAGACACCACAGACAGACAAATTAAAAATCCGGAGTCACACGTGTTAGGGCATAAATCGAACAGATTACGTGTGACTCCGGATTTTTAACTTGTCTGTAGAGGGCGCCATTTTTATTTAATGTGACGTCACATAGCCTATTACCAGCGGACAATCAAGACGCTTCCAACGATACCTCACTTGTCAAATTGTGATGAGATGGTTTGGAAGATATGAGGGAACAGATGAACAAAAAAAAGAAAACATACGTACATACATACCGGTCAAAACCATAACCCTCCTTTTTTCTTCGCCGTAGTCGGGTAAAAAAATTAATAAAAATGAAGCAATGACAAATAAATTAAATATGTGATAGATAAATTGCTCACATACCTACGAAGAAACATTGTATTTATAAACATTGTTAAAGTTTACGATATATCCCAATGATAATATATCCCAGTGATTAAATTATTTACACAAATTAAAGCGTGTTGCATATAGGCATAATTTGCGTTATGCCTTTATGCACTATTCTTATACAACGTTATTTTTTCTTTATGCTAAACCCGAAAAGGGGTCATTGTACTCATCATTTTAAACAACTTTTTCTATGGGACCAACATTGAAATCGCGAAAAAAAAATCAGCTGTTCCATACATTTTGTCGATTTAAGTGAACACAAATGTAGGGAACAGCTGATTTTTTTTCGCGATTTCAATGTTGGTCCCATAGAAAAAGTTGTTCAAAATGATGAGTACAATGACCCCTTTTCGGGTTTAGCATAAAGAAAAAATAACGTTGTATTGTGCCCATCAAGAAATTAAATTTAACTTTAACATCATCTGTTGCTAAGATCCGCGCTCTAGGTACATTATTTTGGTGTCCAAATTGCACGTAATTGAAGCGTCCAAACCAAAAAAAGTATTTACAACTTCAGTATTCAAGGGCCAGCCTGTCAACAAGGAGTGCGATAGTCTTAGATTGTAAAATAATTAGTAATATCACTACAACCAATTAATTTCCGCCCACGCCGCCGCCATAATCAATATCAAACATCTCAATTTCAATACGTGTGGGTTGGTAGGGATGTTCTTAAGCAGACTCGAAAACTGGGAAAATTGAGGAATAATATCAATCTTCCTAGCTTTTTCCTAACTATGTTGAGATCGGCTTCCATTCTAACCGGATGCAGCTGAATACCAGTATTTTACATGGAGCGACTGCCTATCTCACCTTCACAACCCAGTAACTGGGTATTACGATACTCCTTGATAAGTAATGGTAAGTTTGGTTGTCAGACTTTTGGGCTTCTGACGACCCGTACCGACTGTCAAAAATCCACTAATGACAGCCGGGACCAAAATCATCAAAATCAAAACAAAATATTTTATTTCACATAAACCTACATGGGCACTTATGAAACGTCAGAAGCTAGGTGCACGGTTCCAATTGGTCGCTTCCTATGGAGAAGAGCCGGCAAGAAACTCCACGGTTACTCTTTTAAAAATAATTGGCTTTTACAATATTTTCAAATTACAGTGTTAGTAGGCATGGGAGGACAATGTAGGCCTTTCAACAAGTAAGTACCAGGTACTTAACAAAATAGATGTTCAGTAAATCTACAGTCCAATAAGCCTACAAAGTTCTCACATTCACAAAATAGAAAATAATCTGTATATTCGTAAAAGACAAACAATAAAAAAAAACCTATTTCAGCCAAATGACGTGATTGCTATTACAACTGTAACAAATTGAATAATTATCATGTCCACAAAAGCCAATAGGAATTGAAATTAAATTAGAGGTATCTATAATAATAGGAATAATGTCAAATACAATGATTATGTCAAGGATGAATGTAAAGAAAATAAACATGGTAATTTGGGAGCAGTTAATAGACTCTTACATACCAACGACTTAACGTGCTTTCCGAGGCACGGAGGAGTCTTGGTATGTAAAGATGGTCACCTCTCCACGGACTTACCCCGGAAAACGTAGCTTAATCTGATGGATCGACCCGTGCGGCTGTTATTACTTAGCCACCAGCTCTCTAAAACTTTAATAAATCATACAATAATAATTAGTAATGTCACTACAGAGTTTGAAATGACTTATATATCTTGCTTTGATCATGATGATAAAAATACCAGATATTGAAGAGTAACTCAATAATAAACGAGGTTTAGAAGGTAATAATGGTCTTTACAAAAATCCATGTTATGTCTTGCTTTTTACCGCAATTTTGATCAAATTCCCGGAGTATCCCGCGAAAATGAAGCCTAGCCAACACTAGTAGTTCCATTGGCTGCAGAACTAGAATACAGGCGATAATATCTAAGTTGAATTTATTCGCTGCATATTGGAGTGCAGAGTTAATTGCTATATATCGCTCTGTGAAAGCCTGCGCGGTTCGTATTGCGACGCGGATTATAGGACCAATTTTTGCGAAATATTTTTTATACTAACCTATTCTGGCTAATGAATACAATCCCAATAAAGGAAAATCCAAATCCTGAAAATATCGTCAGGGTTTAAAAAAGATGCAAATTAATTAACATTAAAAAGTTAACGTTTTGTTACAAAACTATAAAATCAATCTGCCTGGCCTTTTCCCAACTATGTTGGGATCGGCTTCCAGTCTAACCGCATGCAGCTGAATACCAGTATTCATGTCCACGACCTCCACAACCCAGTAACTGGCTAATACGACATCCCTGGGTAAGACTGGTTGTCAGACTTTCGGGCTTCTGACGACCCGTAACGACTGTCAAAGAGCCATGAATGACAGCCGGGACCAACGGCTTAACGTGCTTTTCGAGGCACGGAGGAGTCCCGATATGTGTACAAAACTACAAACCAATCAAAATCATTATAAGTAGGTACCTACATTAAAAGCACTCGTACATGATTAAACCAGAATAAGGGAAGATACATATAAAAATATGCTTGCGAGATAAGTATGCAGCCAAGAGTAAAATGGAGTTGCATTGAATCCTAAGTAATATTATAAATGCGAAAATAAGTTTGTCTGTTTTTTTGTTACGCTTTCACGCTAAAACGGCTGGAATGAACGGATAGAATTTGGCTCATGGGTAGACTAAGACCTGGAGAAGGACATAGTATCTTTTATCCCGATATTCCCACAGGATCGCTTACGCGGGTAAAACCGCGGAGCGCAGCCAGTCATTCAGGTGGTGAAGTAGAATGGCTATATACTTTATTTTATATAAAGTATATAGCCATTCTACTTCACCACCAACAGTTTACGATGCACAGATTTAATACAAAACTAAAATAAATCAACCAAAAGCGTACAGTAGTAGTAAAAAATAACAGTAAAAATCCAAAATCCTACTAATGACTAGAGGCACCTAATTAGCTGCACAGCAACAAGAATTCGCCGGCACGAACCCGTGACAATCTTACCACGTTGCCTGCCAATTAGTTACTAAAGCAATGCAAGGATAAAAAGACCAGAAAGATGGTATCGAAGGACCGGCGCCGGCGTCGAAGATGTCGCGTTGGAAACACTGTGAGAATGTGTAAGCTTTGGAAGAATTGAATTTGGAATAAATAGAGTTGGATTTAATACATGATATTGGTTGGTACGATAATTGGAAACCTAATTGGCCTAGCTAGGTCGCATCGACTATAGATGCTTAGGTAGCTTTTCCTGAACCCAATAACATAAAAAATACAATCGACGTAGATTATTTAGTAACCTATTCCGCTTAAATATTCCTCAAGAGTTATTTTAAAAAAAAACCCTGTAAGAAATCAACACGTGTTTCACCTCAACGAGGCATCTTCGGGATGACGATTGACCAGTCGCGAACCCGAAAATGACGTGTTGCCACGCCGGACGCGTTGCCTGAATCAATTAACTATCCCAATAACAATCAGGTAAGTGCAATTCCAGGAATATAAGAATTAATGTTTGAAAAATTTCCTGGCAAGCGGCCTCACCACCCGAGGCATGTGGTGAGGCCACCTGCCAGGAAAAAAGACCATTAAATTACATCATCTACAAACTGTGGGCATACCTAAATATCCAGGAAGTTCCAAAATTTCATTCACTTTAGTTTCAGAATGGAATCGAATTAAAATTTTATGGGCTTTAAGTGTGAGTCAATCGTCGTAAACATTTGACACTTTATGCTTCTACGTTGCGCTAATAAATTATGTCCAATGAAGCTACAATTTTTAGGCATGTTTTTAGATTTTATGATGATATTAAAGTAGTTTTCTTTACTGAAAATAACTCTACGAAGGTGTCTTCAGAAACTTTTATTTTACTTGGTTACTTTGGTAACGAACTATACTACATTTGAAATAAGATTAGACATTTAAATAAACCTTTTTTACAGTCCGTTCAACCGATTTTGACTTCTACTGCGTTGGTGGCATGACAAATGGCAGCTGCAGTAGACAGTTGGTATTGTGTAACCTTTTTTTGCTTTTAATGCCATCCTTATGCCTACGGTATACAAGTCAAAATCGGTTAAACGGACTGTATAAAGGTTTGTTTAAATGTCTAATCTAATCTTATCTCAAATGGAGTATAGTTACCGACTGAAACCACAAAATTGAGGCGGTATACACTAGTATACAAATAAAACTGACCAGGCAATCATGCCACTATAAGAAGCAGACCTTGACAAAGCAGGTTGAAATATAGCAAAAAACAGCTGTCAATATTAATACCAATTAAGAAACAGAAGTAGAAGAGAAGGACAATGCTTTAAGGAGGCCGTAGACCCAGAAAAGATAGATGGCAAGGAAGGAAGTACACCGTGAGGAGCGGGTTATCATTAGATGCGAAGTCGCAGACCTTAGCAAAGATAGATGTGCGAAACAGGATACTGCAAGGAATGCAGGAAACATTGAGGAATGAATGAATGAAAAGAAATGAGGAATTGAGGACGGATCTCAAAGGTGAAAGAAGTAGTAACAGAAAAAATATAGGAGGATAATAAGGAGTTATAATAAGGAGGGGGACGGCTAATGAAAACGCCAACATACAATAGGAATAATGAATATATGCTATTGTAGAAAGGATAGCTGCAGTTAATTTCCTATTTTCATGAGCCGTCCCCCGACGCGACGACGCTTGGGTCAAAATATTACCTACAACTTTTATATTAAACTTAAAGGGCCAATACATATTATTTTTTTACTTTTTAAATGCTTTGTTTTTGTCGGGGGTTTTTTAAATTTTAAATTTAATTACAGTCATTTCTCGCCTGCTGGTCGACACTTCACGTGACCAGAAAGCTAGCCAGCCAGCGTTCTGTGGCCAAAAAATTAGCATTGCCATCCAACGTGGCAATGCTGCCCGTCTTCTGGGCACGTTTCCGGATGAAAGCGATACGAATACTTCGCAGTCAAAGTGTCCTTTTGGTTTTGCATTTATTTGTATAGTTAGTTAAGTCATTTAATTTATTACCACGTAAATGGTTATTTGCTTCGCACGGGTTTTATGACTTGACAAAACTTCGAGATTTCTTAGTTCTATGTAACTTTAATATTAACGTTTTATACACATAAACCTTCCGGAATAAATTATCTAAACAATGGTTAAAACCTCATTAAAATCAGTTGCGTGGTTTAGAAGAACAACGTGAACATACAGACAAACACGGAAAGCGACTTTAATTTATAATATGTATAGATAGATAAAACATTATTAAACCAGAATTTGATGTGAGATGAGAATGTATCATCGTTGTCCCAAGTGGAAAGGACCAAGAGGCTGATAAAAGGATTCATTTAATTGCCATACACGATTGTGCGGCAAAGATTTATTGAGAATAAATTATGTTAATATTTATTATTGTATCGCTATTTCAATTAACTTTACATGTGGATTGTTTAGTTATTTACAAGTCTATTTTGAGAATCACTTGGACTTGGAATTACTTCTTCGATATAATTTGACTTGCTGCGATGTATATATGATTTTGGGCAGACACAAAGCTGAATTCTTTGTAACTAGAGGCGATGTTATTACTAGGGCAGGCAGCAGTACCTTCTTCTTATTCTCCTACAAAAGGAAATCACTATTTGGCTTCTCAAACATGTGCTGATTTTAACAATAGAAATCAATCCGTCACTTTATACAACGTGCCGCTACAATGGTGACGTTAATTTAAGACACGTATACAAAATCGCGTATTCTTTTTATGAAAATATTTTAATTTCATTGAACGTTATTATTTATTGATTTATTTACAATTTTCTAAATTACCATCTTGGAGCAACCTGTACTTAAAGAACTGTAGCGAAGATTTACCGGGGTCACGGATCATATGTAGGCGAATAGAAGGAAAGCCGCGAAATTTCTTAGAAATTATGCCGACAAAGCGATAGAACGTAAGTCAGCTGGTAGGTAGCTTCATGAATGAATCTTTTACACAGAGTGATCTCAATTTTGGTTATGTTTTTATTATTTAGTTTGTTTGAAAATGTAAATTTTTCAATTTACGAATTATTTTATTTTATTATAATTTTTATAATTACTGGCCACTAGCCCTACCCGTGTGTTAAATTAATGTCGCTATTGTAGCGGCACGTTGTATAAAAAGGAGTCCTATTTCAAACATAATTATTTGACGTCTGAAGTCTATAAGATCACAATAAATTATTTCACTTCAAATCTCCGTTAATAAAAGAACAATTTTCTGTATCTAATTAAACGTTAAAGGAATCAGGATATCTAATCTACACTTTATGTTGCATTGTTTTGGAAGTTCATCAAATTCCCCTCTACTCAAACTCAAAGCATTTATTTCATTGAACCATTTACACTTTTGAACTGTCAAGGAGACGGTCAGTCAGAAATATGAAGCTAGTTGCCCATTCCGAAGCGCAGTAGGTACCAATCGAGAAGAACGGGCAAGAAAGGCCACAAAACCCTATTAAAAAAACTGAATTTATAAAATTTCTATAAATACTTAAAGCTTTTTTACTACCAATTTTTTTTTTATATAAATGGTAGATACAGTTCCTGATGCTGTACAGAACCGATAACAAAAAGTTACATGTTTTAAAACAATGAGTAACAACCAACATTAGATTATTTAGGCAGAACTGAACTTTGACCTTTGCTTTCTCAGTAGTTTTGTTCATGTAGTTTTATTTTGACAGTCAGACAACATGAACCTCTTCCGGAATAATTATTAGAACAACCGCTAGGTATGTAAAATACAGGTACCTACTTAAAATATACAGGGTGTAATTGAAATCAATATACTCATAAATCAAAAATATCAGCTGTTTCATACAAAAATGCAACATTTACTCTATAAAAATGTATGAAACTGATTTTTTTTTTTTGCTATTTCGTATTTGGCCCCATAGTGAAAGTTTTTTATAATCATAAGTACTTTCACCTCCTGAAAGGTTAACAGTGAATTCAAAATCACCGTGTATTTTGGGGGTTTATTTATAAACATTGCTTAAAGTTAAGTGACGTTCAAACGTCAAAAATGTTGGTTAAACAATCGCTAATCATTACTTAACTTTAAGCAACGTTTTAAGATGAATGTTAATTATCGAAACATTTAAGTAAGTTGGTAGGTAGGTAGTGTAGGTACTTGGTAGAACATTGACTTGACCAAAGTTAGCAATATTTATATGCAATTTTTGAAACAGACTATTCCAAAATGATTAGGCATGTATTTAATCGAACTTCAAATAATTCCCATTTTGAATTCTAAATACACTATTGAATAAAATGAAAACCTCATCAATCAACCTCATCATAGTCTGTTTCAAAAATTGCATATAAATATTGCTAACTTTGGTCAAGTCAATGTTCTACCAAGTACCTACACTACCTACCTACCAACTTACTTAAATGTTTCGATAACCAACATTCATTTTACTCTTATTTGCTGATCATTAATGAAACGGATGTGGAACAATTGTCCCATTAAGCCATGGGGATGTTCATTTGTCTAATCAATATCAATAAGTAAAAATCAAACTGTCTGGCCGTTTGTAATGGCCGTTGGGTTTCGAGTTCAAACAGTCAAGGGATTGAAATTGTAGGAAGGTTACTACTTGAACAAATGTTTAGAACATCATTCAAATTCAAAATCTTTTTTTTTTTAGAACTAATACAAAAAAATATGTATTCTTTATTCAAACGATTTTAAACGGTTTTAATCCCAAAAAAAGTAGGTGATGAATAGTTTCTACCAACACCTACATTTCGCCATTTATATAAAACTGTTGCCATATTAAACACATCTCGAGACTCCGAGTCGTTACTGAGAATTTCCCCAAACTAGGGATCGAAACCAGGACAGCTCAGCAGTCCCCCTTGCGACCATAAGACTAACTGTGCGTTTGCACTAGCGAAACATTCACCACTAAACATATTGAAGTCCTGTCAAAAATTTTATGGGACTTTGACAGAAAATTGAGATTTCAACATGTTTTGTTGTGAATGTTTCGCCAGTGCAAACGCACAGTAACGAGTAGGTAGCAGCTAAGCAGAAAATGAATGCAGATGGCGGTCAGAAAAAAGTTCCAAGAGCTTTTTAAGCATACATACAAAAGTACCTCCTGTTTTTCCAAGTCATTGCTTATGATTGCATACAAACTCATAATTTTATTCATTTGTCCATAGTAATCTCGTTATTTGTATCTTACAATACTTACAAACGCGTTGAAAAGACGTATTTACGGCGAATTCAATGCAATTGATTA
Organism: Lithophane ornitopus; assembly: GCA_948473465.1. NCBI lineage: Eukaryota > Metazoa > Arthropoda > Insecta > Lepidoptera > Noctuidae > Lithophane > Lithophane ornitopus. Next base: position 11,569,163 of record OX419634.1, read on the forward strand.
TGTTTCATTCACAGTTTAATAACATTTCAGATTTATTTACATAGTTACCTTCATACAATGAATATTCTTAAAGTAATTACCTACTTATAGAATGTGTGAGCAAATCCACATACAGAAGCGACCGACCTATAATTTTTTAAATGATTATTTTTCTGTAATGATTTGACAAAATCTGCCAAAAACGCCACATATCATGCTAGGATTCTATATAAAGTGTTCATTCTATATCCCATAACTCCAGGGTATTAATGAGACCATAATATATGTCACTAAATAACTAGCATAAATATGAATTATTATTTATTTAAGTAATTATTATTTTCGTTTACATTTTTAAACGAAATAACACACACATGTCATTTCATGTAGCCAACTAGTTTATAAGTTAGTATCTTTAAGTTATTAAGTTGTACTAACATAGGCTAAGGTCATACTAACACTATATGGATCCCTTGATCTGAAATAAAATATTTGAGTTTGAAAACGCCCTTGCGTGAAATATGACAACATCGCATTTTCTTAGCTTTAAATATGAATGATTGGTTCGAATGAAAATGATTTACTCGTACTTTACAATGAAACTTAGATACACATAAAGCGAGTCTAACACTTCTTGTACTTGGACTTTTTGTATTATTTTTACTTATAGCATAATTATAACATTAGAGGGAACATTTAAAGGAACACGTTGTATACGCCAGTTGCGAGTACGTACTACTGCCACTATGAATATCCAGAATATCTGGATAATCCATACTAATATTATAAATTCGAAAGTAACTCTGTCTATCTGTCGGTATATTACCTTTTGACGCCTAAACCACTGAACGGATTTCGATAAAAGGCAAGGAGATAGATGGCATCCCGGGGAAGGACATAGGCTACTTTTATCGACATACCACGCGGGCGAAGACGCCGGCGGAAGCTAGTAAGTAATAATGGCTCAATGTACTGCCAATTTACGCAGAAAAGTAACTCCATGTGCACGCTCTGTTTCGTTCTCATTGGGCCATTGACATGACAGTTGAGTTATGGGCTCTGTACACAATGGTCGATGTAGGCCACTCATCAACCATGATGGACCACTGATTTATTGAGCAATTATCCGCACCTTCATTCATGATGCAATCCTTTTTTTTCCGTGGGCATGCCTCATGGATACCCTCTGTCTTGGGGAACGGAGGGTCGGACTCCTACCAAATAGAACCCCACTACTCCGTTCTCACTACTACCATTATGAGTCGGGGGAGATACTTGTACATTCGCCACACCCCCGACTGGATGAAATCCTGGTAACTTTTGAAACAAGATAAATTAAATTTAAAATTTAAAAAATTCCCCGACATAAACACAGCATCTAATAAACGTTTTTTTTTTATAGGTCAATCAAAACCAAAAGTATCATAATCAGTACAGCCGTTTGAGCAGCTACGATGGCGCAGACAAACATACACACACACGTTAAACTTATAACACCCCGGTTTTTCCGTCGGGGGTTAAAAATAAAATGCAACGGATTTCGGGTTCTTTACTGTAATAAGTGCTGTGAGATACGACCGATGGGTAGTTTGTTAAATTGACTAACTGAATCTTAACAGAAGAAATTAGCAAATGAAAACTTATAATCAGATGCAGAAATTCGTTATCGAAAAACGTAAAATCCAATCCATACTAATATTATAAACTCGAAAGTAACTCCTTCTGTCTCTCTGTATGTTACCTTTTCACGCCTAAACCACTGAACGGATTTTGATAACATTGGCAAGGAGATAGATGGCATCCCGGGGAAGGACATAAGCTACTTTTTATCGACATACCACGTGGGCGGAGCCACGGGCAGAAGCTAGTACTCTATATAAAAGTCCGCCCCACCTAAACTCGCCTTTGTTACTACCTTCATAAGATTTCTTTGTATAGGTATTATTACTGCATCGATTTGTTTGCAATTGTATGTGTACAATAAAGAGGCTCGTAGCTAAGTAATAACAGCCGCACGGGTCGATCCATCAGGTTAAGCTGCGCTTGCCGGGATTGGTCCGTGGATGGGTGACCATCTTTACATACTGAGACTCCTCCGTGCCTCGGAAAGCACGTTAAGCAGTAGGTCCCGGCTGTCATTTGTGGATCTTTGACAGTCGTTACGGGTCGTCAGAGGCCGAAATCTGACAACCAGTCTTACCAGTTACTGGGTTGTGGAGGTCAGATAGGCAGTCGCTCCATGTAAAATACTGGTATTCAGCTGCATCCGGTTAGACTGGAAGCCGACCCCAACATAGTTCGAAAAAGGCTATGAATGAATGAATGAAATGCACCGACCCCAGCGTGGCTTAACCAGACTCGATAAATCGAATGAACCCCAGGATTTGCACTAGCCCCTGAAGCCTCATGGTTCATGGGGCTACAGAGGCCATTGCATATCAAAGAGTAGACCGGGGGGCGCGGGTAATGGTAGGGAAACAACCTGTGCCCGTCGGGATAGGCAAGGATGCGAGCCTACCGGATATGCATCCTTGAGTAAGTAATGGACTAGTGGAGAGACGAGAGACGGGTAATATTTATATAAGGATGGGCATCTTTTTACGACGTCGCCGCCAGTTGGCTCCATTCGATCTTCACCGTTGAATCCATTGGAGGCTAGGCAGATTTATTGTATGTGTACAATAATAACACTTCCACTGGGGATTGAACCCAGAAACCAATGCTAAGCAGTTGTGTTTGCAACGACAGGACCCACGGAGCAGTAATTTACATAGGTACCTGAAACCAGTTAAAACTCACACAAAACTACATAACAATAAACAATAACGGTTTCCTAGCCCCCTTATCACCCACCACTATCGAAGAATCTTACAACTCGACCCCTAAGCAGCCCCAACAGTTAATAATGAATCTTGTTCTCAGTAACCTAGAGTGCAAAATTGATCTTCGTTTTCGCAGATCTTAACACCTCCAGTCCCCGAACCCTGCTCACCTACATTCTTGATAATCATGCATAGATAAGCAACTGTAAGTCCTATGTAACTATTTATTAAGCTTAAAATTATACGTTAATTAACTAAACTTTGTTAGGTGAGATCTTAATAACGATACTATGAAACAGTTATGTTGTAGTGTCATAAATAGTTGGGTTACAAGTACAGACAGCAAAAAAGATGAGTCCGCAGGGTAACTAAAACTACACTGTACATGTCGTGAAGGTGGACCTGTCGAGACCCGCTCCTCAAGCATAATAGGATGAAACAAGGTCTGGTAAGTACCAATTTGGACTTTATCAAAATTGAAAGATGTGCATTTTTCAGAATTACGGGGAAACCTGCATTGCTATTCTGTAACCATCTCACCGTGAAAACTTAGGTAAAGTGAGCGTGGAGTGAGCTGTCATTGTCACCGATACCTACTGATGCTAAGGCAGTTACAGTTCAGTCCAAGCTCACTTCACCTAAGTTTTCACGGTGAGATTTTTTCAGAATAGCACTGAACTTAAACAGTTCGAAATTGCCAACATTGCGTTTTTACGACTGCCCAAAATGGAGTGTAATGTTTTTTAAGAATAGTTATGTCGATAATCAATCTAACTAATAATAGATGTTTGTTACTCTTTCACGCAAAAACAACTGAATGGATTTGGATGAAATTTGGCACACAGATAGTTTATAACCTGGATTAACACATAGGATACTTTTCATCCCGATATTCCCACGGGATCGTACCTTACGCGGGTGAAACCGCGGGGCGCAGCTAGTATGTCATAATAGGATGAAGGTTCGACGCCTGGCAAATACGAATTTAGACTTATTCAAAATATTTGCATTTTTCAGAATTGAGCGGAAACCTTAAAAAAAACAGTTGGAAATCGCTAACATTGCTTTTTTAAGCGTAGTTATCGTTAGGCTGTATTAGAAAGTTGTGGTCTTTAAGTCATCATCTGCCTAGCCTTTTCCCAACTATGGTGGGGTCGGCTTCCAGTCTAACCGGATGCAGGTGAATACCAGTATTTTACATGGAGCGACTGCCTATCTAACCTCCACAACCCAGTAACTGGGTAATACGATACCCCTTGGTTAGACTGGTTGTCAGACTTTCGGGCTTCTGACGACCCTTAACGACTGTCAAAGATCCACAAATGACAGCCGGGATCAACGGCTTAACGTGCTTTCCGTGGCACGGAGGAGGCTCGGTATGTAAAGATGGTCCCCCATCTATAGACCAACCCCGGCAATTGTAGCTAAACCTGATGGATCGACCCGTGCGGCTGTTATTACTTAGCCACGAGCTCCTTCTATTGAAGTTAAGTATGGGGCAGTTAATAATTTTTTCGCGATTACAATGTTGGTCCCATGGAGAAAGTTGTTCAGTTTGAAGGTCAGTATCTGTCCCTTAAAGACCACACTCTTCTGATACAGCCTGTATATTGGGATACTATCAGGACGCCTTAACAACACTACAACTACCTACCCACTTTTAACATGTGAGGATTATGACGTTTTTTCGATTGTGTTTCAGCTCTCAGAGGCCCTAATATGAGTTTCTTCGCCGGAGCCGGAACTCACACGAGGGCCTCAGCTCTCAGTAATTAGAAACCTATCTACAAATCGCGTTAGGTCGCAAACAATTGCAATGTACTGATTTTGTTCTAAGATAGATACCAATAATGTAAAACCAAGTTTGCAACTTCGAAAGAACAAGATGCTAACTGCGTAGTGCTCGAAAAACCCCGAAATTTTTGAACTTCTTTCATTATTTGACTTATAACTTCTAAAAGGTGCATTAGGCCTATTACGCAAGCAACACAATTAATGATATTTATTTTGTTGACTGTACCTAGGTCCTAGATAGGTATCAGTACTGAACATAGGTGTCTTGCTAGGCAATAACAATAAACGATTTGAATCAGGTGATAATTAACGCCCTATATGTATACACTGACGATTGTTTAGCCCCAAACAGAGAACGATTTACGTCTATTTCAATTGTGCTTGCCATCAACAGAGCGTTGACATGGCATTTTGTACAATCAAAACATAGGCTACTAAACTATGGCCAAAACTAGGCTGATGGCTAGGTCTAACGACAAATCATTGTGTAGATAGAGATTAACACTTAGCTATTTAGGCTTTACCTTTTTGGACCACAATTAAGAACCGCCTTTCTCTTGTAAATTAAGACGACGGTTGTGTTGTTGGCTTATAAAACCGCTGGAATTCAGAGCCGTAAAACGTAGACTTTATTTCCTAGTTTGGTATTTATTAAGATTTAAAAAAAAATAAGTAATAAAATCTAAAACCCAACTACGACTAAAGAGGTATAAACAAGACACCATAGACAGATAAATTAAAAATCCGGAGTCACACGTGTTAGGGCATAAATCGAACAGATTACGTGTGACTCCGGATTTTTAATTTATCTGTCTATGGTGTCTTGTTTATACCTCTTTAGTCGTAGTTTTTTTTATTCTTTTGGGTTTATAATATATATATTTTTGAAATGTGCTCATTAAGCCCTTTCATTTGATACCCAACTTGGTACGATTAAACAAATTTTTGTTTTTAGTTCCTGACTTAATGTCCTCTAGAGGGCGCCATTCATACATGCATACCGATCAAAATCATAACCCTCCTTACTTCTTTGCCGTAGTCGGGTAAAAAAAACTCAAACCTCATAAAGTAAAAATATTTTTTAGAAAACACCGTTATATCGATATTTTTTCGTCATATCGAAATTGATTTTTTTTTAAATATCGAACCGATGTATATCGATACTTTTTGGCATTTCTTGCATCCCTATTGTGTTGCCTTAAATCAGGATTTCTTTATTAGGACTTGCCTAGTCTCTCGGTAGTGCATCTTATTCTCCTCTCTACAAACATGCAATAACGGTGTGATTTCTACACAAAACTTATTAAATTCCTGTCAGCCTCTTGAGACTTTTCCTGTTGACAGCGATGCGGACAAATTTTTCGATCCCATAAGATTCTTTCCCCTCCCTTTTTATACAATACATAATTATACATAATATTATTAATGTTATTTTGAGACTGCTAGCTTAAATATTTTATGTAAATATCAAATCTGAAAATAAAAATTCAAAAGTTGAAAAAATAAAGTATGTACCTCCATAGAGCTCTTTTTTTCTACCCTCTACAATTTTTTTGAAGATAATATAAACAGAGATTGGTCTGTTGTTTAAGATTAAAGCACATGGTATCTTTGTAGTCAGCACACGCCTCTCAACCCGTTGCAAGTATTATAATAACAACATCCCTTTGTAAAGCTTTGGTACCGCGGTCATACCGTGGCAACGAAAAAAGAACAAAGTACCCTGCGCTTGTAACTTTATGTACCTACCTAATTTAATCAGGTTCCCACATCTTTTTTGCTTATTTTTTACCAGATTCCGGTTTAAAAAAAACCCACAAGATAATTTAAAACAGTCATCACAAATATCTCTATGCAACGAACATGCGTCAGAACGTAAATGTCATAGTGACAGCCATTTGAATTCGAAAAGTCGTCGAAAGCGTGGATTTTTGACCCAGTTTAGAAATAATTAGTAAAAAACCCATTCGAGGAGGCACTACCTACCATCATTCTGCCGCCAAGCAGCTAGCCTGAGGAAACCGGCATGTCCTAGAACCAACGAATCGAAGACGTGTAACATCGATATTACACGTCTCCACGTCTCGTGTGATCTATTACGCAGGCTTAATGCGTATAGATCTATACGCACTAGGCCTGCGTAATAGATCGCACCACACCCCACTCAGAAGGCCTGTGTCCCAGCGGTGGGAACATGATAGGCTGATTATGGGAAGCAGTAAGCTGCGTTCCATCTTCAGTTTGAAGAGTAGAACCAGTAAAATTGCATTCCCGTAACCGTGCGTTTGCACTGGCGAAACATTCATGACAAAACATGTTGAAATCTTCAGTTCCTGTCAATGTTCCATAACATTTTTGACAGGAACTAGAGACTTCAACATGTTTTGTCGTAAATGTTTCGCCAGTGCAAACGCACAGTTAGACTTTTGCCGCTTTTTATTTTTGTGGGTGGTATATCATCAAATGACTTCTCCCGCTCTGGGCGGAGCGGAAGAGCGTGTCAGACTTTTACTGACTAAAACCCACCCGTGTTCCTTCAGTTGCCTGTTGCCAGGGTCCCGGTATCCCTTTCGGAATATTCCGCAACCCTGGCAGGTCCATCGGTCCTAACGGACCCCGTCGGGTGTGCTGACATCTCTTTGAGGCGCGCGTGGAACACGACGTGCCATCGACCCGGGCCTGGTCCTTATCGGCGGCGAGCTATCCATTGCTCGCCATCCGCAAGCCCGCGCCTATGGTGGCCGGGAATCCGCCTGGGAAGACTTTTGCCCCTGGTTGGCAAAGTAGTGTCAAGTACTTAGGTTTAGAATTTAAGATAGAGGCAACATTATTTAGACTTTTCGATTTTCCATGAGTCGCAGTTACTAAAAAACTCGTGCCAAAAACCACATTATAGAAAAAATACTACCACTACAGCTGCACAGTTCAATTACAAAGCTACAATGATGTAACAAAAAACAGTTGCAACATGACCTCTGAATTCCTAGCAATTCAAACGCGAAAGTTTCACACCTGTCCATCTTTAAATAGAAACGTTTAAATTTTTCTACAATTCGTTACTAATGCTCGCAGTTTAGTGGTTCATGTAATCTAAACATAGCTGGATAGATTGCACGGGTTTTTGTTAGAAAAATAGTGCGGACTTGGATGTTTAGTCTGAACGGAGATTGTACGCGTATGGACTTGAGAAGTTACATATCGTTGTGTTTTGGGAGTCTGGGAGATGTTAGAAGTGTTTCAAGGACATCACATAATACATGAACCGATGAGGCTCAGTTTAGCATTAAGTACAAGTCTTGACAAAAAAGGATTCGTTCGATAAACAATCTTAACTATTGCAAGCTCAAACTCAGACAAATTCTGCAAGTGTGCAAGATAATTCTGCAGCTATCAAATCAATCTGGAAACATAGGCCCAAGAAATGACCGATAAGATATACGTTAGTTACCGAACTGTTGTCATTGAATCAGCCTACAGCAGTCCAATGCTGGATATAGGCCTCTCCAATCTGAAACCGCACGCCATTCAGGTCGATCCTCGGCAACTCTCATCCAGCTGCTACCAGCTACCCTGCAAAGACTCTCGCTCCGCCGAGCCTGAAGGCGTCCCACCTTAAGTTTGCCGATTCGTGGTCTCCACTGACTCCACTCAAGAACACGTCTACCCGGTGACAAACGTTCACCGGTTCTACGCCTAAATTGAATATGGCCGGCCCATTGAAGAAGCTAAATTCGGTGAAGAGAAAAATACCAAAGCTCACCGTGTCAGGTGTGATTCTGTAACTTACAGAATCACACCACTGGTGAGCTTTGGTTCGCTAAATCCGCTGTGAGTTTCTTGATTGGCATTATAAAAACTCGGTTGATACACTAGCGCTACCCTTGCGAGCGTGTCAGCGAGTTGAACTAAATTGACCGTGAGATTTTGACAGATAAAGTATGAGATGACGTAAGAAGTGGCATTCAGTAAGGTAATTCCCCCGTCACTTCGACGCTCACTTCGCACTCGAACCAGATTCAAAATTCGAAGTGAGAGTGAATAGCGATGTGAGATGCGAGTTGTTGTTTGAATTTTACAGGATCGACGTACAGCTTACAAAAGACGTCAACACACTAAAAATGTTCATCAAACATTTACCTCCAGAACCAAAACAGTAAACCACAGAATTTCCCAATCAAGTCGCACTCATCCATCACGAGAACGACATACATAAATCAGAAATAGCTGCGTCGGCCAATGGGCAAACGGGCGGGTTGCGCGCGCGCTGCAAAACATCCTGCGAACGAGGAAACTGTACGCGTGACTCGTAAACTTCCTCCGACGTGACGCGCATGTGCGTAGGGGTGAGCGCGTGGATGAGGTATGATGCTCAAGAGACTTGAGCGATTTGATCCTTGCGATGTCGGACCGCCATGCGTGAGATAATATTATGCTAAGTGCTAAGTATGACGTATCGAAAGGTTCCGGAGTGGCGACCGCGTGCCGGAAGACTTAGCGTTGGAAGGCCTCCCATAAGGTGAACCTTAGGAATGCCGCAGGAATCCGCTGGATGCGGGAAGCACAGAAACCGGTCGAAGTGGCGGTGCTTGGGGGGGCCTATGCCCAGCAGTGGACGTCCTTCGTCTAAAATGATGATGATGATGACCTATCGATATAAATACAGGGTGTTAGGGTAAACACCATTATCCTTGTCAAGGACCGCGACCCCTCCCTCAGTCAGTCAGCTGTGTCGCTAGCGAGTACGGTGTCGGATAGAAACTATTTAAAATCTTTTAATAAAAATAACGTTTTTTTTATTGTTACTCGGTCATTTATTTTTATATTTAAGTCAGTTGACTTAAATATAAAAATAAATGGTAAACACCGTTATCGGACAACGGTGTTTACCCTTACACCCTGTATACAGTATCCGACCGGAATTTTAGAGATTCTATAAAGATGGACGTGTCATGTTAACCCAGATAAAATTACAGGATAGATCCTAGTGAAAATAATTGCTTCCTACTCGTAGGTACTAACTAATTTAAGGCCGTACCCTACCTCAGATTTTATCTCGCTCGCACTATACTACCCGCGGCCTGAGTCATAGTGAGACGGAGTGGGGTGCTAGCGGCTCTCAAACCTCGAATAGTTTAGGTAATTGCTTTTTACGGTGAAAATAATGGTAGGTAATTTAAAAAACATAAGACCTGCTTTATAGTTAGTTCAGTTATTATACAAAGTTTCATGATCTGATTTGAAGTATTTTTTGAATACCAGCGGTTTAGTTCGGTTTAGAGGTAACTTTGGGTTTTTTTTGTTTGTTTTTTTTTGTAATCGTGTTTTCGCCAAACTTTGGACCTAGTTCCATCAATTCTGAACTATAACCACTTCATTGAAGGTTTATTATTTTTTCTAAAATGTAAGTTTTAACTTCTATTAATGTTATTAAATACTATATACATTCACATATATACACTTTAACATATTTTTTTTCAAAATTAATGCTGCTGTATTTTCGGCATAACGGAGGATTATGCTAAGCAATTTGAGGTAGGGTAGGGCCTTAATACATGCCACCTATTCCATCGACTCGAAAAGAAGAAGAGCTGATGCTGTGTAGCTGTAGTTACTAACCGATTGCTTTTTAATCCAGGCTTGTAAGATCTGACTGAATGGTTAAGGAGAAGCTTGTTACATTACAATGATGTCGGTTTTTTTGATGCTGAAAATCCTGGCCTCCTAGAGTGCTTCTAGAAGATAGACGAAGAAATTGTTTGCCACATCCAAGACCCTTTCATAACTGTTTACCTCCACGTCACAAACGGTCGCGCGCCGTTAGTGACTGCAGTGCAGAATGAATATAAATAAAATATAAACTGTCTAATTAACATGACGTCACTGTTTTACAGTTCATTTAATTGTTATTAAGCGTAAATATTTTGAATTACTGTGTTGATTTTACGCTACTACTAATACACAAGATCTCTATAAACATAGGTAGGTAAGTATAGTTCTAATTTGCGGAATCTTGGCCAACAGATATGGTACGCAATTAGTTACTGAAGCTTATGTGAAGCAAAATAATGGTCTAATAGGATAGAATTGAACTAAGTAGACCCGCACCCTAACAATTGCGTAATACACGATCAATCGTTAGTCGATCTGAATCGTTTTCAAAAAGATTGCTAATTCATTTTTAAAAAAAAGATACATTAAATTGCACATAGAACCTCCTCCTTTTTAGAATTCGGTTAAAAAGATACAAAATGACTAAATACTTGGTTACGTTTAGTTTAATTATAATGTTAGTACGTAACAGACATAATATAGGTAACGTACCGTATCAAAACACCTAGTACAAAATATAACTTAATTCCCAACCTGCTAATTAGACATACCATATTTCTGAAACAAAATGGCGCCGGCTATATTTACACCTACTTATTTTCTAAATAAACCCATAAATTGTCATGATTTAAACTAAACCGTCTGCCTTTCATAAATGTGGAGGAGAAATCATTATATTATACAACGATTTATGGTGAACGGGTCGAAAAATGAAGCCCTCTGTGATTAGCTGCTGCGCTAATTATATAGCTGTAAAGATATATTTTATTTAATAATATGTTCGGAAATAGGATTTTTCATGTTGACGTGTTAACGTTATAGCTTTTAGTGATAGTATGGGAGAAGCAGGGGGAAATAGCGCACTAGCCGTTTGAAAGAAGACAACACCAAATTAATTTTATAAGAAAGCAAAGAAAGAAAAATTGTTTGTTCTGCACTCAGACCAAATATAAAAAAACAAGACAGAGCGCTGTCAACAGTGACGTGAGGCCGGTTTCGTAAACATTTGTGCACATATTTTGGTGTAGTTTGAGTTTGGTTTGAGCGTGTAGGCACAAAGCGGTAGTGTAGTGTTAGCAAGCGTCACTGTATTGTTCGCAGCGCCATGTCTTGGTTTTCTATTTGGTCTGAGGTTCTGCAAAAACAAAACGCAAATTCAACAAAAAAAAAAAGCCATAATATACAAAAGTAGCCAAAAGCCTCTTAAGCAACCATAGATATCCGTGTAAGCAACCAATAAAAGTTTGACAATGTAGTTTGAATGGTAATATCTTAAATTATTTTTGTAATGTATAATCTGGTGTACACACGGCTACACATCAAGCTATACATTTCCAGTATAAGCTGACCTCGCATTGTACGGAAATCCTATACAATGTGAGACCAGCAAAAACTAGAATTTATAGCTTGATGTGTAGCCGTGTGTACACTATAGTCACTACATATTGTAAAACAAAGTCCTCCGCGCCGCGTCTATCTCTCTGTCTATTCGCGATAAATTCAAAAAATACTGCACCGATTTTCATGCTGTTTTCACCAATGGATAGAGTGGTTCTCGAAGAAGGTTTTAGTATATAATTTATGTATAAATAAATAAATCTTGAGAGCGAAATGAGTAGTCTTCTCCCGGATTCCCATAACTCAGATTCTCGGATCAGATAGAAGAATCAATCAAATAAAGGAGTGGCCATCTTCGCTGGATTTACCTATAGGCCGACTGGCCGACGCCAACCGCTTAACTGAGTCCGCTCCTGAGGTTCCTGCGTGGTGCGGAAGGGTTGTGATATCGTGATGGGAGAGCTCAGTGATTCGTCAACTTGTGACAACTGTCACCCCTCCCGCACCGCGCTGCCACCTCAGGAACGGACTCCAATAGCTGGGAACTTTTAGCCACTGATGAAATACCTTCAGTTGCCTGTTGCCAGGGTCCCGGTATCCCTTTCGGAATATTCCGCAACCCTGGCAGGTCCATCGGTCCTAACGGACCCCGTCGGGTGTGCTGACATCTCTTTGAGGCGCGCGTGGAACACGACGTGCCATCGACCCGGGCCTGGTCCTTATCGGCGGCGAGCTATCCATTGCTCGCCATCCGCAAGCCCGCGCCTATGGTGGCCGGGAATCCGCCTGGGAAGACTTTTGCCCCTGGTTGGCAAAGTAGTGTCAAGTACTTAGGTTTAGAATTTAAGATAGAGGCAACATTATTTAGACTTTTCGATTTTCCATGAGTCGCAGTTACTAAAAAACTCGTGCCAAAAACCACATTATAGAAAAAATACTACCACTACAGCTGCACAGTTCAATTACAAAGCTACAATGATGTAACAAAAAACAGTTGCAACATGACCTCTGAATTCCTAGCAATTCAAACGCGAAAGTTTCACACCTGTCCATCTTTAAATAGAAACGTTTAAATTTTTCTACAATTCGTTACTAATGCTCGCAGTTTAGTGGTTCATGTAATCTAAACATAGCTGGATAGATTGCACGGGTTTTTGTTAGAAAAATAGTGCGGACTTGGATGTTTAGTCTGAACGGAGATTGTACGCGTATGGACTTGAGAAGTTACATATCGTTGTGTTTTGGGAGTCTGGGAGATGTTAGAAGTGTTTCAAGGACATCACATAATACATGAACCGATGAGGCTCAGTTTAGCATTAAGTACAAGTCTTGACAAAAAAGGATTCGTTCGATAAACAATCTTAACTATTGCAAGCTCAAACTCAGACAAATTCTGCAAGTGTGCAAGATAATTCTGCAGCTATCAAATCAATCTGGAAACATAGGCCCAAGAAATGACCGATAAGATATACGTTAGTTACCGAACTGTTGTCATTGAATCAGCCTACAGCAGTCCAATGCTGGATATAGGCCTCTCCAATCTGAAACCGCACGCCATTCAGGTCGATCCTCGGCAACTCTCATCCAGCTGCTACCAGCTACCCTGCAAAGACTCTCGCTCCGCCGAGCCTGAAGGCGTCCCACCTTAAGTTTGCCGATTCGTGGTCTCCACTGACTCCACTCAAGAACACGTCTACCCGGTGACAAACGTTCACCGGTTCTACGCCTAAATTGAATATGGCCGGCCCATTGAAGAAGCTAAATTCGGTGAAGAGAAAAATACCAAAGCTCACCGTGTCAGGTGTGATTCTGTAACTTACAGAATCACACCACTGGTGAGCTTTGGTTCGCTAAATCCGCTGTGAGTTTCTTGATTGGCATTATAAAAACTCGGTTGATACACTAGCGCTACCCTTGCGAGCGTGTCAGCGAGTTGAACTAAATTGACCGTGAGATTTTGACAGATAAAGTATGAGATGACGTAAGAAGTGGCATTCAGTAAGGTAATTCCCCCGTCACTTCGACGCTCACTTCGCACTCGAACCAGATTCAAAATTCGAAGTGAGAGTGAATAGCGATGTGAGATGCGAGTTGTTGTTTGAATTTTACAGGATCGACGTACAGCTTACAAAAGACGTCAACACACTAAAAATGTTCATCAAACATTTACCTCCAGAACCAAAACAGTAAACCACAGAATTTCCCAATCAAGTCGCACTCATCCATCACGAGAACGACATACATAAATCAGAAATAGCTGCGTCGGCCAATGGGCAAACGGGCGGGTTGCGCGCGCGCTGCAAAACATCCTGCGAACGAGGAAACTGTACGCGTGACTCGTAAACTTCCTCCGACGTGACGCGCATGTGCGTAGGGGTGAGCGCGTGGATGAGGTATGATGCTCAAGAGACTTGAGCGATTTGATCCTTGCGATGTCGGACCGCCATGCGTGAGATAATATTATGCTAAGTGCTAAGTATGACGTATCGAAAGGTTCCGGAGTGGCGACCGCGTGCCGGAAGACTTAGCGTTGGAAGGCCTCCCATAAGGTGAACCTTAGGAATGCCGCAGGAATCCGCTGGATGCGGGAAGCACAGAAACCGGTCGAAGTGGCGGTGCTTGGGGGGGCCTATGCCCAGCAGTGGACGTCCTTCGTCTAAAATGATGATGATGATGACCTATCGATATAAATACAGGGTGTTAGGGTAAACACCATTATCCTTGTCAAGGACCGCGACCCCTCCCTCAGTCAGTCAGCTGTGTCGCTAGCGAGTACGGTGTCGGATAGAAACTATTTAAAATCTTTTAATAAAAATAACGTTTTTTTTATTGTTACTCGGTCATTTATTTTTATATTTAAGTCAGTTGACTTAAATATAAAAATAAATGGTAAACACCGTTATCGGACAACGGTGTTTACCCTTACACCCTGTATACAGTATCCGACCGGAATTTTAGAGATTCTATAAAGATGGACGTGTCATGTTAACCCAGATAAAATTACAGGATAGATCCTAGTGAAAATAATTGCTTCCTACTCGTAGGTACTAACTAATTTAAGGCCGTACCCTACCTCAGATTTTATCTCGCTCGCACTATACTACCCGCGGCCTGAGTCATAGTGAGACGGAGTGGGGTGCTAGCGGCTCTCAAACCTCGAATAGTTTAGGTAATTGCTTTTTACGGTGAAAATAATGGTAGGTAATTTAAAAAACATAAGACCTGCTTTATAGTTAGTTCAGTTATTATACAAAGTTTCATGATCTGATTTGAAGTATTTTTTGAATACCAGCGGTTTAGTTCGGTTTAGAGGTAACTTTGGGTTTTTTTTGTTTGTTTTTTTTTGTAATCGTGTTTTCGCCAAACTTTGGACCTAGTTCCATCAATTCTGAACTATAACCACTTCATTGAAGGTTTATTATTTTTTCTAAAATGTAAGTTTTAACTTCTATTAATGTTATTAAATACTATATACATTCACATATATACACTTTAACATATTTTTTTTCAAAATTAATGCTGCTGTATTTTCGGCATAACGGAGGATTATGCTAAGCAATTTGAGGTAGGGTAGGGCCTTAATACATGCCACCTATTCCATCGACTCGAAAAGAAGAAGAGCTGATGCTGTGTAGCTGTAGTTACTAACCGATTGCTTTTTAATCCAGGCTTGTAAGATCTGACTGAATGGTTAAGGAGAAGCTTGTTACATTACAATGATGTCGGTTTTTTTGATGCTGAAAATCCTGGCCTCCTAGAGTGCTTCTAGAAGATAGACGAAGAAATTGTTTGCCACATCCAAGACCCTTTCATAACTGTTTACCTCCACGTCACAAACGGTCGCGCGCCGTTAGTGACTGCAGTGCAGAATGAATATAAATAAAATATAAACTGTCTAATTAACATGACGTCACTGTTTTACAGTTCATTTAATTGTTATTAAGCGTAAATATTTTGAATTACTGTGTTGATTTTACGCTACTACTAATACACAAGATCTCTATAAACATAGGTAGGTAAGTATAGTTCTAATTTGCGGAATCTTGGCCAACAGATATGGTACGCAATTAGTTACTGAAGCTTATGTGAAGCAAAATAATGGTCTAATAGGATAGAATTGAACTAAGTAGACCCGCACCCTAACAATTGCGTAATACACGATCAATCGTTAGTCGATCTGAATCGTTTTCAAAAAGATTGCTAATTCATTTTAAAAAAAAAGATACATTAAATTGCACATAGAACCTCCTCCTTTTTAGAATTCGGTTAAAAAGATACAAAATGACTAAATACTTGGTTACGTTTAGTTTAATTATAATGTTAGTACGTAACAGACATAATATAGGTAACGTACCGTATCAAAACACCTAGTACAAAATATAACTTAATTCCCAACCTGCTAATTAGACATACCATATTTCTGAAACAAAATGGCGCCGGCTATATTTACACCTACTTATTTTCTAAATAAACCCATAAATTGTCATGATTTAAACTAAACCGTCTGCCTTTCATAAATGTGGAGGAGAAATCATTATATTATACAACGATTTATGGTGAACGGGTCGAAAAATGAAGCCCTCTGTGATTAGCTGCTGCGCTAATTATATAGCTGTAAAGATATATTTTATTTAATAATATGTTCGGAAATAGGATTTTTCATGTTGACGTGTTAACGTTATAGCTTTTAGTGATAGTATGGGAGAAGCAGGGGGAAATAGCGCACTAGCCGTTTGAAAGAAGACAACACCAAATTAATTTTATAAGAAAGCAAAGAAAGAAAAATTGTTTGTTCTGCACTCAGACCAAATATAAAAAAACAAGACAGAGCGCTGTCAACAGTGACGTGAGGCCGGTTTCGTAAACATGTGTGCACATATTTTGGTGTAGTTTGAGTTTGGTTTGAGCGTGTAGGCACAGAGCGGTAGTGTAGTGTTAGCATGCGTCACTGTATTGTTCGCAGCGCTATGTCTTGGTTTTCAATTGGTCTGAGGTTCTGCAAAAACAAAACGCAAATTCATCAAAAAAAAAAGACATAATATACAAAAGTAGCCAAAAGCCTCTTAAGCAACCATAGATATCCGTGTAAGCAACCAATAAAAGTTTGACAGTGTAGTTTGAATGGTAACATCTTAAATAATTTTTGTAATGTATAATCTGGTGTACACACGGCTACACATCAAGCTATACATTTCCAGTATAAGCTGACCTCGCATTGTACGGAAATCCTATACAATGCGAGACCAGCAAAAACTAGAATTTATAGCTTGATGTGTAGCCGTGTGTACACTATAGTCACTACATATTGTAAAACAAAGTCCTCCGCGCCACGTCTGTCTCTCCGTCTATTCGCGATAAACTCAAAAAATACTGCACCGATTTTCATGCTGTTTTCACCAATGGATAGAGTGGTTCTCGAGGAAGGTTAGTATATAATTTATCATGCGGGTGCAGCCGCGGGCATCAGCTAGTTTAGTATAAATAAATAAATCTTGAGAGCGAAATGAGTAGTCTTCTCCCGGATTCCCATAACTCAGATTCTCGGATCAGATAGAAGAATCAATCAAATAAAGGAGTGGCCATCTTCGCTGGATTTACCTATAGGCCGACAGGCCGACGCCAACCGCTTAACTGAGTCCGCTCCTGAGGTTCCTGCGCGGTGCGGAAGGGTTGTGATATCGTAATGGGAGAGCTCAGTGATTCGTCAACTTGTGACAACTGTCACCCCTCCCGCACTGCGCAGCCACCTCAGGAACGGACTCCAATAGCTGGGAACTTTTAGCCACTGATGAAATATAAGAATTTTGGCGACATCTATGACGCCACATACGATCTACGCATTACACCTGGCGCCACGCAAAAGCGTACGTAGGTAAGTACATCGCGCAAGCCGAGTTATCCGCGCAATTAACATAGATAGGAACAATACAACACACATAGGAATGGTATACAGAAATCCGACTACAGACATTGAGCAGTAGCCCCCCAGACACAACACCTGACTGATCAGTGGATCCTCTCTTATCTATGGAGGATAAGGAACTTCATATCCTGTTCCTCATACGTCTAAAGAATAGTGTCAACAAGATGGTACGGTGCCATCTTCCTTGCTACAACCAGCAGCCACGCCATATAGTATCCTTTCCAATCGACTTTGATCCTATAACTCTGCCAAACTCTTGATTTCTCACGAAGATTGCTCACCTGGACATCTTCCAATTATTCAACGGAGTGTTCCAAAAGGCAATGGAGATAAGAATTGTAGCAGCTTTTCTAAGAATTCCGAACCCTAGCTTGTGGTACCTACCATGACTTGGCACAACCAGCCAATAACGCTCCCACTGTTGTTAGGGACACAGACCTCCACCCTCTCTTCACAGAGAGAGAGGAGGTCTGTGGGCCATAATACACAAAGGAGTGGGCCATAATATACTACGCGGGCCCAGTTCGGGGCGTGTTAGTTTATGTCAAATGTCTTCGAATTTTTTATAAATACCAAGAATAGATCAAACAATACCTGTTAATTTACTTTTAAAATTCAGCATGAATTAAATTCTTGGAGTATTCCCGTTTGAGCACCTTTTTTTTGAGAACCTATTATTTGAATATTGCCATTTAAAATACCTTTGGTACTCAATGGATAGGTGCTCAGACGGGAATACTTCAAATTCTTACCTTGACTTGAAATAAGTACTCAACTATAATTATCTGAAAGTTTGTATGCCTACATTTAGTAGCACAAATGCATCACACTCTTGTTTCTTTTGCAATAAGGTTCAAAATTCCACCAAAAAAATCTTGTTAGTTTAAAATATAAATGAGCAAATCTCGAGCAGTACAGAGTGCTTCCCTATTGTATATTTTCCTACCATCTCGCGTAGTAGATTCGACTATATATACACAGTCTGTGGCGGCAAGCGCCGATATTTAGGTACTTACATAAATAAACATAAATAAGTGGTTCTGTAGTGATTTGGAACTAATGGCGTTAAAGAGCGTGTTTTCTCTTTGTAATTGAATTTGTAGTTGGGCGCCAAGTGGCCTGTATAACGGGCCTGTCCACATTTTCCCAATTGAGACTGAATTTTAAGCCAAAAAATATTGTTTATTTATTTATTTAACTATTTATGCACACACATATATATACAGACAACATGAAAGGAACAGAAAAATACGTACAAAGGCAATGCTTATTTCTAAAGAAATCTCTTCCAGCATACCTGCGATAGGAAAGTAGATAGAAGAGATGTAGACAACGTGTGTAAGAGTAGAAGAGAAACAAAATACATAAAATAAGAAACAATTCACTAATTTAAATATAAACATACAATATGAGAATATACTTACATACATACTCCTAAATTAATATCATAAGAAATATATAATATATATATAATAACAATGATATTGTGTGTGTTTTTGTGTCTTTTTTGTCATCGAAACTGTTAGATACTGGGAGACTGGGACTCAGTAAAACGTGAGTAGGTACAGCTATTTTTTTTTTAACCTCATCTGAGCAGCTCTTGGCCTGCATCTCACCTGATGGTAAGTGATGATCAGGCCGAAGGTGGAAGCGAGTCCCCAACCGCAAAGGAACTGGCCATCTTACCTCTAACTGCCGAAACACAACGATGCTGTTAACAGTGTTATGGCGACAGACTTAGATAAGATGGTGGTTGCTAGCCAGGCGGAGTTAGAACAAGCCCTACCACCAACCAAACCGAGCAGAAAATTTTGCCCCCCACTGGGTATCGAATTACTCTGTAAAACGCGTTAGCTGTTTGGAACGGCCCATGTGCGATGTTAACGTAGTGCCAAAAAAATGAGAAAAGAGAGATTAATTAACTTGTTAATAATTCAAAAGTTTAGATAACTCTTCTTTATCATATTAGTTAAAGGAATAAACTTTTACAGCTCTATACAGTTCACACGGAAATCAAAACAAAACAACGATATACACGATAAATCTGGACATATATGATGGACATGGAAATTAGCATTCGTTTGTATTCGGAAATGCGATGATTCCCGAGAGACATTAAGAAAATTGTTGTACTGTATCTACGTATTTCTGCCCGAAGATAGAAACTTTACAAACGTGAGAAATCGAAGACACAGCTAGTTAAAAATGTATGAAATTGAATATAAAATAAATGCGCAAACACACTATGTACAGTCACGCACACACCTTTACATTTGACTTACGAACTACAAGCCTGTTAAATTGTCGTAAAAATTAAGGACTATTCTAATTTATGCATTGTTTATTTTATTTTATATTGGATTGAACACAAACGAAGTTTACATTTGGTTTTAATCATGAGTACAGCCATCCACAGAATTATTATCTACATACACTCACTCTTTCTTCCCATGGACCATGAAACTACAGTCAGAAACTATAGAACATAGAACCCCACCTGCTACGATCCTTATATACCCCTGAAATTTATGTACCAAGAGTCATTGCATAGCTGACTTGATTTTATTGAAAATGACTGATAAGGACGTTCAATTTTTTTTTTGTCTAGTTACCTAACTACCTATTGGTTCGCTAGATATTTTTAAATCTGTTGCTATGACCACCTTACTTCTTAGAAAGTAAGTACCTAGTACTATAAAGAAGAAAGCGGAAATATAAAACCACACATTTGTGAAATACCGCGTATACCGACTGTTCCTTATTTAAAGCTGCACAATTGCACAAAGTACGTAACATCTAAAGATCTAAAGGTACCCACTACTAAGGCAGCCCATTCAACCAGAATTACAGGAAATAAGTACTTCGCAGTAAATTCCGAGATTCCCACCTAGATGTTTTAAGTGGCTAATGCCAGCGCAATTTATCAACGTTTAATGACATCAAAAAAATGACGCGTAATAATGCCGAAGTTGTTAAAATGGCCGACAGCATTTTGCGCGGGAATTTCTTGGGTTATGAAGTGTTTAACTTCAGCTGAGGCAGTTAATATAAAAACTGTTTGTCATGCATAGTCTGATGATCACACACACATTACAAAATCCCCTCTCTCAGCTTAAATTACCTACGTTCACCTACGTCGCACCTACGTCGTTGAATGTAGGCTAGTAACACCCATAGTGAAACATAAAATTACTTCATTATTTCTGGCCTCAGACCGTTTTTTCGTAAATCTGAGTTGTCCCATAATGCGATTCATCACCGTATTTCACGTCATCATTCATCATTAATGTCATTTGTTACAATAAAACCGTAAACCCTTCGGTACTTAATCGTTTTTGTTGAAAATGTGACTTGAAACTGAGATTTAAAATAGCCATCGTAACTCTCACTCCCATATTCACATTGTCCAGTATAAATTGATATGCGGTGAATTTCGGAACTAAAGTTAAATGTACCTAATTTGACATAAAGTTGACGTAAGCCTTTGCAAGTGGCGCCATTTTGGAAGGCCAGGTTATAACGGGTGTTGCCAATCTTGTACTTCTATTTTGCAAACAAAATGACAAAGACTTGAGCTCATTAGAACTGTGTGCCATAAATATCTGAAATATTTTAATGCTGTCGTCACATCAAATGTTACAAGACAAATGTAATAAATATCAAAGTGTCGTCTCGAATAATTGAATGCATAAAATTAATTCTTAGTCACGGAATCGTACTTTGTGATGAAAACTTGAAATTGTTCATAAGATGTTTACAGGTATTGAAATTATAACATAAACAAGGTAGGCTTACTTCAATTTATCAAGGGGTGTTGATTGAGAGCTTACCTACCTTTAAAAACGGTCAGCAGAGTCAACACTTCAGTGTATTTTTTTAACCGACTTCTTCAAAAAGGAGGAGGTTCTCAATTCGTCTGTATGTTTTTTTATTTTTATTTTTTGTGTGTATGTTACGCGATTACTCCGCCAATTATGAATCGATTTTCATGATTCTTTTTTTGTTTGGTAGGTCATGCTTCAGAGGTGGTCCCATATAAATTTTATTAATTTTGCTTGCGTAGTTTTTGAGTTAGCTTCATTAATTACGTATTTTTCCACTTAGTGTATGTAGACGATATCTTGTTTGACTCCGTCAGTGTTATTTACATAGCAGGTAGTGTATTCGAATTTGTGTAGGGTAGGTACCACAACAAAAAAGTGAAAAATAAAAACTTTTTACAAAAAAAAAAAACAACCGGCTTCCAAAAAAACACTAAAAACGTGAAAAATAACTTTAATTTCGGAAGTCGGTGGCAAAAAACAAAAATTGAAAAGCAAAGACACCGACTTCCGAAATTAAAGTTATTTTTCACGTTTTTAGTGTTTTTTTGGAAGTCGGTTGTTTTTTTTTTTGTAAAAAGTTTTTATTTAAATTATTGTTAGAAAAGAATTCATAAAATTATTACACAAAAAGCCTTAGAGATGAAAAAATGCTTCCGCGCAGCCCACGCGATGACGCGAATTCAATTTAATTTAAGTTTTTTTTTTTTTACTACCCCTCTTTTATATTTAGTATGTTGATGAAAATGTATTATGCTGCAGTACATAATGATAATAGGTGCCACCATGACGAGGCAGGTAATCAAATCAATAAAATGATTGCGATGAAAATGTACATATCCGTTCCACATCATAAAGTTTGTTGAACATCGTACAATAAAACCACGTTTGATTTAATCATAATATTATTCAAAATTCAAATCACAGGGATCGCAAATTCCGGCCATTATTCTATTTTTCCAAGTAGTTTTTTTTTTTATCGCAACACGTTACTAGGCAAAAGCAACAGGTGGCGAGTGGTTTATGCATCCTGATCCCAGCACGCTCCTGTGAGAAAATTCTTACAAGGCCTTCACACGTCCTTTGAATTAAAAATGAAAGATTCGCGGGATTGATTATGTGCTAAGATTTTTATCGTAAAGTTATGTTGTAAGATTTTTACAAAAATGAATTACCTATTTTACTGTTCATGGAGAGCAGTGGTGGCCCAGTGGTAACGGCCACGACTTACGAGTTGTAGGTCGTAGGTTCGAACCCTGACAGGCGCTTTACTTTGTGTAAATTATTTCATCGCCACTGCTCTCAAAACGGTGAAGGGAAACATCGTGAGGAAACCGGCATGTCCTAGAACCAAAAATTCGAAGATATGTGACATCTACCAACCCGCACTAGGCCCGCGTGGTAGATTATGGCCCGCTCCCTCACACAGAGAGGAGGCCTGTGTCCCAGCATATTATATTATGGCTGATTATATGCTGTTCATTACAACGTAGGTACCTACTAAAGTCGTCGGAAATGTTTTTTTTTTGAGAATATAACAAGTAACAGATGTCCCTACTCCAAAGTTTTTTTTTTTGTGTAAGTACGTCTTCGTCTAGGTACAGATGTTCAGCGATAATTATTTATCGCTGCCCGGACTCCCGTTGGACCCGGTAAAGTTCCGAGTTTGATGAGTCTTTTTTTATTGAAAAAGGGGGGTAGGTTGTTGTTACCTTCTGAACCGTGAAGGGTGGGCGTTTTGGGGGACTGTCTTATGTAATTTTGACGTTCGAAAAGTGCTGATTCTCAGCCTAGTTTGAATAAATTACTTTTGATTGATTAATCTGCTTCGTATAAGTTGTGTTTTTTTTAAATAATATGCCACTTTGTACCTACTTATAGGTTCCTTACATTGATTGCTAGTTCATACGAACAACGTTCGCGCGAACTTACGTGGGTCACGTAACACGTTCACGTAGTCGCTTTCTATTAGGACCGGATCCGCGTTTTACACAGGCCACGCAAATATTCTTCAGTTCTATTTCTTTGGTCGCATACTTGCATCGCATTAATTTCACAAGATTTTTCACTGTAGAGCCACTTTACTTTGCTGTCGTAAATGTAGGTGATCCTGATCACCCATTATCCAGACTCCAATGTCCACTACGTTTTCCCAATTTGAAAATATTAAGGTAGGTAAGTACCATTGAAAAAAATCCCATCGCGCATTCATATTTTTGAAGCGCGATAATGCAAAACACCCTTTATGTGCTCTCTTGTAAGCGCGTAAGCCCGTGTGCAAAAAATTGTATTTTTTTTGGGTCAGCAACCGCGACCCACCCGTAAATCCACAAAATAATTAAAACCACAGAGCACTATTATAATATATGGGGTTTATTTATAAACGTTGCTTAAGTTAAGTAATGATTAGCGACTGTTTAACCATACATTTTTGACGTTTCAACGTCACTTAACTGTAATCATCGTTTATGAATAGACTAGTATATGTATTTATAATACTGGATTAAAACTACAGACCCATAATGTAAAAGTACTCTGTGCTACAGACCACTTACAGAATAACAACCTACATTACCTACATAGCTACATAGCTACATTTTTTCAAACACAAACCTTACCTTTACCGCCACCTGTTGGTTAACAGACCAAAACACAACAAACAAAAACAAACAAACAAAAATTACCACTTCTGTTTTCAATTAATAAAATGAATGTTTTCATTGTATTATTTTAAAACACAAAATTATATAATAACTATTTTAGGGAAATTGTAAAGTGCGTCGTATTTTAATTTTGTTTTTTTTGTCTTCATTTTTGTAGGAAAGCAACCCCGTGGTTGCGGTGGTTGACAGTTTTTCGCTGACTTGACATTGACAGTTCATCGACCGTCGATTGGAAATTGAACAAAGAATTTTGTCGTAGAAAACCTGAAATAAGTAGCCTAATCTACATTATTATTAAGGTAAAGTTATTTAGCAAACCGGTTATACTTTACACGTTGCGCAATATCGTGTCATTTAACAGTCTTAGTTAATTTTAGTGACGTTATATTCGTACAAATTAGTAGGTACTGAACCGCTGTCACTTCTCATCAATTATTGTGGATAAAAATCGCAGTGAATCACAACAGGAGTCTATTTTGTCCATTTCCTGCATCGCAATAAGTGGTAAATAGTCTCAACTTTTTATACATAGGAACATTCCTTGCGGTTGGAAGTTTAGTGTGACGTTTGTAGTACTTTAAACAAAAGGAAACATTCTGGTTAATTTTTTTATTTTGGTCGGTAAGTGTGTTATATTTATTACACTGGAAGTTACATGTCAATCCAATCTAAGTTACGTTTCAATCCAATCCAAACTAAATCTTACTTGTACAACATTATCTCAGACTCGATTATGTTACAGCTAATCCACTTCCCTGAAACATTTAAAAATGTATTTAGATAACAATGAAAAAGAATTGAGTCATTGATTGCAATACAAAACAAACAAGGTGTTTTTTTTGCAAAATCTGGCACATTCATGTAATTTTTATGCCAATTTTATGTTATGCTCAAAATTAATGGGCGGTTTCTGCTGTTACCAGTCCTCTTGGAATAATTTCATATTTGTCTTTCTTTTGGACAACATCTAAAAAGGTGAATAGGGAAAGGTATTGCTTCATAATTACTCATTCTGATCCCATCAATCTAACCTTATGAATGAATCTAGCAATCACACAGGGGATACAACTTAAAGCGAGTAATACTTGAGACTTCATTCGAGTTTGTCAAACTCTCAAATTGAAAAGTAAATAGTTTTGCTTTCTTATCTTTTGTAAATATTTATTGAAACACGTCAAAGTCATAGATATTTTTTAAGTGAATGAAACTTGATAGCATGTTTTCTACACTGTTGCTGGTCAAACACCTTCAAATGTTTTTTTTTGTTCTATTTTGGATAATTTTGGATAAGTAATCCATCATAATTCAAGATAGGTCTTTTCTGATCGAATGTACAATACCCAGTTCAGTCTCCGATGTCTGCATCAAAGTCTCCCTCTGTCCAGTACCTGAATTGAATTAGGTCAAATTGTAATTGTTGTAATTTATTTGCTGTTTTAAATTTAAGAAGGTGGGGTCTACTTCAATTGAAACTATCAAATAAATTCTTCCTCTTTTGGAAAACAATTATTTTTTGTTGTAGACAGGAAAACTATGTAATAGAATAAATAATTATTAATATGTACATAATTGAAGCTATAAAATCTTTTTAGAGCCTATTATTTTATGATATTGTTCCTTTCTTTGCACATAACAAAAATGTTTGTTATTGCCTTGTTATTATTATGATAAAAGATCCAATAAAAGGCAATTTAACCTTTTAACCGCCCAACTTCATAACGGCTGTCGTGCCCCCAACGCCTGGCATCGAAAAATAAATAGCTACAACAAAGATAATGTGTAATGCATAATTAAATTTAAAAAATGATTAAACGAGTGTCGTAAATATACGACTCTGGCGAAATGGGCACGAAAATATATGTCGGATAAATCCGACGTAAGCGGTTAAAAGGTTAATGTTCGCAATTACATAGTGTGAATACTAGTAGTGTGTACCAGATTAAGGTGAGGTGGAAGGAACAGGAATTTTATTGTATTCTGTACTTGCAATAATGTGGGTATTTAACATCCTATTTAAAATAACACCTACATCATATTTGGTCCCCAAACTAGACAAGCAAGGAAAATTGAATACTGATCCTTAATGTCATACCGCTCAACTGTAGATTGGCTTATAGAAGGCAGCTACCAATTAAATTCTATTGTGTCTTGTTAGTGACAGTTGGAGATTTATTAAGATACTAGTTTTGTTGTAAATGAACATTTGATTAACTTTTTTTTGGCATATATTTCAATTCACAAGGTACAAGTTTATGTAATGAATTAAGCTGTGATTTCCATAAAATTGTACCTAAATTCTTGGGAGCTATATATAATAGTGCTTGATTGATTTGTCACAATTGAGGCAGTCGGCATTTGGAATGTGGCTAACTCAAGCCACTATCAGTGGCGTTCCTTCCATAGAAGCCCAAAAGCCCGGCTTGCCTTCAAAATTAAACCTACTAATAAAATAAAAAAATAACACTATATAATAATGGTGTTACCATGAACAACATAGAAAATCCGTAAATCGCTCACTTGGCTATTTTTTTAAATCGTAAAAAACCTGTCTGTTTGCCCTGATTTTGACCCCTAGGCACGCCACTGGCCACTATCTATAGAAACTCTTGCACAATATTATATTTATATTATTATGGCCTTCATTATTATTCATTCATTCAATCGTCTTTTCATCAATCTTTTTATTATGCTAATTAAATTAATTATCATATCATTGGGATCAACTAGCAACTATGTGGGGAAAATATGATTTTATAACAAAAAAATGCAAATATTGAAAAATTCATTTACCCTAAGTAGACCAGTCAGGATATCAAATTGACATGCTACGCCAATTTGCCGTTATAGCTATTTCATACAACTGCTGAAGAATGACAGTTGTGATATGAATATACAGGCAATATGTTTTATAATGCCTAATAGTTTAGGATCCGCTGCAGTAAACAAAAAAGAAAAATATATTATATTCTTCAGTATAATATTTAGATAGTGTGTTGTAAACATGATATTGTACATAATAATAATTTGATACAATAATAACCCTCATTTTTGCTTCGCAGTAGTCGGGTAAAAAAAAAAACAATCAATTATATTCTAGTTACAATTGATGCATAGGATGATGTAGCTTTTAGGTATACAAAAAATACCAATAATTGAATACAATGTTTTACATTTTGATGGAACCGATATTGTTGTTTCCAGTATTCTTTTTTCCTCTTTCATTAAAATAACATTAATTTAACTTCAGGAGTACCTATTTCATGTAATGTGGGGGCGGGTTGTGTACATAAAATAATGTAATATTTAATTATTTACAGCTCCAACGATGGCGGAAAGAGAACAAATTGCCGGAGGATTCAGCCGAGACTACGGAGCGACTGCGGCTGTCCCTAATGTCGGATTCGCAGACTTCAGTCCCACAGAACTCTATAACCTGAGTGAGGGTATAGCTGACAATGTGAACACTATCAACAGTGGCTTGAAGTCCTTGGAGAAGATGATGAAGCAGATTGGTGGGCCTAATGATAGTGTGCAATTGAGGGAGAAAATGTAAGAATAATGTTATTCTATTTTATTTTTCTTTATGGCAATTGTAGCGATGTCGACAATTCTGCCAATGACAGGTGCGATATGGACAAAAAAATCGGCCAAGTGCGAGTCGGACTCGCACATGACGGGTTCTGGGTTCTGGACCACAATATCTAGCAAAAAAAAACACGTTTCTTGCTAAATAATGTGGGTGTGTTGTATTGTGTTGGGTCCTCAGACAAGGACCCCCTTTAATTTTTAAATTCATACGGTTCATGAGATACAGCCCGCTGATAGACAGACGGACAGCCGAGCCTTAGTATAGGGTTCCGTTTGGCAGCCTTCGGGTAGGTACGGAACTATGAAAAAATAAAAAATAAACTGCATGTGTTAAAAATGTGCCAAACTTGTCGAAATAATATTGTTCTTTAATATTATGATATGAAAATCTGGCAATCAGTCTTGCTAACGAGTAATGGGTATCGTGTTAGTTGTTACCCAGTAACTGGATTGTGAAGGTCAGATAGGCAGTTGCACAACATAGAAAAAGGCTAGGCCGATAATGATGATTAGCGTAGTTTAAGGGAGCGCTAAAAGAGATTCCACTTAGAGTACCTACTATACAACATTAACATAACAACACATATAAGAAGCTGGAAGAAATTTCTTAAGAAATAAGCAGTACCTTTGTACTCATGTTATAATTATGTCGTATCTCCATGTATTTTACTGTGTGTACAGAAATAATAAAATAAATAAGATAAAATGAAATATGCTTTAATCTTCGATCTCTTTCGTACGAAAATGAAGCTTTTGCCGTTTTCGTACTCAGGTGAATTAGTAGTCACAATAAGTAAATAGAAAGAAAGATTATTGTTTAATTCTGCGCAAATAATCAATCACTTTGTGGCAATGACAATATCCGCCTAATTTGAAAACCATTTCTGCATTTGCCACGACAACTCATCATGATGATACCCAAATAGTTTGCTTAATTTTTCATTTGTCCTTGTCAGCCACGACACACAGCAAACAGTAAACGGTTCAGTATCGGCGACTGCGCGCGACATACAACGATTGGGTGTCGTTGTGCGACGAGGCGATAAGCCTCAGAAGCTGCAGGTGGAAAGACTCACCCAGGCCTTTAGAGATGCTTTAGCTAAATATTCTTCAGTTCAGAAGGTGAGCAAGTTTAAACTAAGCTGCAATCGTCACTTTTATATGCTTGATTGGGTTTCAATTCGTGTGAAACATTTAAGACGCTGACAACAGACGAACCGCGGTCACTATCGTATTGCATAGAAAGGAAAAACTAGTGCGATGACATAACGCTTGTAATTGATTGCAAAATATGAAGCAATTATCGATTTATTAAAAAATGAGTTGAATAATCGAAAATTAAAAACAAATAAGACGTTCTTGTTATTAATTAAAATACCAACAACAACGTACGTTGATATTTTGGATTATAACTCAAGGTAAAAGGTTAGCTTACCGTTAATTTGTATCGATATTTTTCAAATCGTGTTTTTGTAACAATCAAGTTCTGAGAAATATGTTCAAGATTAACCTATATTTTTTCCGCTACCACAAACTAATATTTGAACAAAGAATTTTTTTGTTTAAGTCAAGCCTACTTTTACCGTTTGCTTGTTGTCAGCGCCTTAATGAAGCTACACACTTATTCTTAGCCGTTCTATATCTGTGAACAAGAAACGATCCTTTAAAATGACATAATTACTATGAATCAGTTTCTATGAGAGAGTAAGCATAACATGCAATATACTAACTAGTTTATCCAAATTCCTACAAATGATTCTGAACCTTCTCAACATAGCAAACATATTATTTTTCTTTTGCGTTTAGCGGCTTCGTAAAGTTCGCTAGTTCATCGAAAGTTAAATTAAGTTTATTTAAAAGATTTCTGCCCTCAATATACTATTTCTAATTTACAGCAAGTATCCGAGAAAATGGCCGCCCACATGCCGCGGCCACCGCGCGTCCGTAACGACCCACAGCTTATGGAACAGCAGGCCATCGCTGATGATGAAGAGGCCACGCTCATTGCTAACCAGCAGGCACAGGTAACTACCGACCTGCAGTACCGAGCAGGTATATGGCACGTTGAACTTTAAACTAACATCATTTCTGACTGACCAACTCTTTGACAATTCAAAAGTTCCTTCAAGTGCATTCAAGTGTAATTGGTAACTGACGCATTTTTTTTATTCTTTCTTAATGTAACAGTACCTGGTGCGACCGAACTCCGCTCTGGTGAAAATAGAGAATTCTCATAGTATAGGACAGTTCATACTAATTCCATCCTGCCATGATAGTACATACTAATTCCATGCTGCCATGTCGTTATTCTAAGGTAGCCATCTTGTTCTAAACGTTGAGCGCCCCAGTTCTGCTCGGGTGAAAATAGAGAATAAGAATTTTCCCAGATATAACCTAGCTAGATCAATTTTTCGCCCCCGTAAACCCCTATATTGCAACATTCATCGAAATCGTTAGAGCCGTATTCGAGAACGTGATTACAAATATAAATATAATAAAATCTGCCTAGCCTTTTCCCAACTATTTCGGGGTCGGCTTCCCGTCTAACCGGATGGAGCTGAATACATTGTACATGGAGCGACTGCCTATCTGACCTCCACAACCCAGTAACTGGGTAATACGATACCCTTAGTAAGACTGATTGACTGACTTTAGGACGTCTGACGATTCGTAACGCCTGTATAAGATCCACGAATGACAGCCGGGAGCAACAGCTAAACGTGCTGTCCGACCCATCCACGGGCTAACCCCGACAAGCGTAGCTTAACCTGATGGATCCACCTGGGCGGCTGTTATTACTTAGCCACGTGCTCCGAGAAATATAAATATAATATATACACAAATATATATAAATATTGCTCAGTTAATAGCATAGTATATATCGGTTCTTCTTATTTTTCAGGCGCGTCTAGTACAATTCGAGACCAGCATGCTGCTTGAGAAAGAAGCCTATATTAACAAAATAGAAGCGGATGTTTTAGATGTGAACCAAATAATACAGGAGTTGGCCGATATGGTGAACCAACAAGCTCAATCTGTCGGTAAGTTGTGCATGTATAGCGTTGCAACAAACATTCGACAAATAACTGGCCAAACGTGTTTGTACCCTCTGTCTGACCCTTCGGGGAAAACAGGTGTGATTCTGTTAAATTATGTGCAAATAGGGAAAATTCAATAGGTAAACATACTATTAAATGCAATTTCCTGTATAAAAATAATTTAACATTGAACACTTTAGTAAAATAAAAATTTAGAAGCTATTTTGTAATATAAACCCAAATAAAAATAAATCAAACTGGTTTTATGTAACTAACGTAGACAAGTCATTGTAATAAATTGACTAATAGGTCAAAAACATACTAAAAATGTAAATAATGTTAAAATATCGTTGTTAAATTAACCATCATTACATAGGTATAATTAAGGAGAAGCAGAATGAGGTGCAAACAAATCTTAAGAAAGAAAGAAGTCTATCTCTTTTCTAAAGGTATAATTTTATCGTAATTTGCTTACTGTGCTAATATTCGAATGTTAGTGTAAGTGAGATACAAACGACACAAAGTGAGCTTTAAATGAGTCTTACTAATACATAATCCTGCCATTGACAACAAATCCTGCCGATAAAAAAATAAAAGTGAATTGCCTATGTGTACTGCTTAACATCAGGACTCCTCCCAAAAAAAAATACAATCGACGTAGATATAAATATTTAGAAACCTTTTCCGCTTAGCATGCGCTAAGGTAGACCGCGCAATTCAAATTTTCTTACGTGTTTTGCAATTTGCAGGTCAGCATCAGGTTGTACGTTGATCTAAATATTATTTGCGACCGTAACAAATATAGATTTACAGAATTATAATCTTTAGAATCAGCAATACAACTCCTTAAGTTCATGTAAGTGTATTGAATGACTATTTCATGAATTCGTCGTCCAATGCACTTTCATGAACTTGAGAGTTTATAATTCTGTAAATCTATATTTGTTACGGTCGCAAATAATATTTAGATCAACGTACAACCTGATACTGACCTGCAAATTGCAAAAAACGTAAGAAAATTTGAATTTCGCGGTTCACCTTAGCGCATCCCCCTTAACTCGAGCGCTGGACACAGAGTCCAGCAGTTCTGTTTGACTCTGCGTCCAGCGCTCGGCGGTGGCAACACGTGTTCGGGTTCGCGACTGGTCAATCATCATCCTGAGGATGCCTCGTTGAGAGGTGAAACACGTGTCGATTTCTTACAGGTTTTTTATGACTCTTGAGGAATAGTTAAGCGGAATAGGTTACTAAATATATCTACGTCTATTGTATTTTATAATGGATATCCGCAAAGTCACGCCTCAATCAATTAACTGACTCCTCCCAAGTTATCATAGGCCACCACAAGTCCACCACACGGGCATAGTACGACTTGGTAGTTATTTAAATAATCATTTCTAATTGCAGACACTGTGGAAAGTCACATTGAAGCCGCTAGTGCGAACGTGGAAGCTGGCGTCGACGAACTAGCGAAAGCGGCCGAATACCAACGTAGATATCGCAGAAAAATGTTCATTCTCATCATCATAGCGGTTATAGTAGCCATAATATTCATCGTATGGGTCGTCAAAGCCTTCAGATAGGCGCTTTACCCTACAGTCTAATATTACCCTATGGATTTATGAAGGGTAATTTACCCTAACCCGTCTTCTTGAAGAGTATCTATCCAATAATGTATGTTAGGATATGGAATACGCCCCAGTGAAGCACGCAACGAATTTAAGAGGATCTTGGTATGTAAGTAACCAATACTGAAGTTAAAACTTACGTCATATAATAATTGTTTTAAATCATGGTCTATTGTGTTAAATAACTTTCAATATTTTTTTCAATTTAATGTGTCACTTTTGCCGCGATGTTAGTACATAGGGTAATCCCCAAACTGCCGAAGTTTCCCAGGAACTGTGGTATCTAATGGTCAGAGGGATTGTCTATGTCCAGCCCTGAAGCAGCTCTTCCGGCTGTTAGAAGGTTTATAAATAAGACTAGTTTTCCAACTGTAACACACTCATGTTTATTGGTTACTAGCCGGTGAATGGAGGTTTCAAAAGGAGTTTGTTAAAGCTTGATGGTAGATTATTATTTGATTATTCATGGCAACATTTGTCTTGCCATTACAAATTTATTAGAAAGTCAACTGCTCTTCATTTCAATTTAGAACATGCTTTGGGATATTATTAATTACATTAAAAAAAAACAATTTCGTATGGCCACTAATATCATTTGCACTTTCCAATAGCTTTTGCCATTTTAAAATCAAACTTATCACCGTGGCCATAACGTTGATATTTCTGAGTAGTTTGCAATAATGTATTGGTTTTCCATACCGGTTGTAGTATACGTAAATATATTGGGCATAAATAAGTTTTAATATTTACAAAACAAATTCATTATAAGGATGTTTTATTTGTATTTTTACGCTGAATAACTTAATCTGTGATTTCTGGTTATTTATGTTTCTGTTTTGTACTTTTGTGCATTGGATTATTATTCAAAAGGGTATAAATCAACGTATTTATGAAATTACAACAAAAGTTGCGCACCCCTGTTGCAGCAACATTATTTTGAGTTGCTGGGAACAAGTTTCTGATCAAGACTGGGATACACAAGGGGGCAAATGGAGAAACATGTTGCGGAACATGTCCCTCAACAACTACGTGACGTGTCCCGAGACAATTGTCGCGGAAAATTTTGCCGGCCACACTAGTCAGTGCTCATAGAAACAGTGCCGTAATTAGCCTTTTATGCGCCCGGTGCGAGCTGCTATAACCGCGCCCTTGAAATATTTTCTAATCATAGCCGGTTCTGACAATAAAATGGATCGTCTATAAAAATAAATAATATTAGTGGTATTGTTAGTGACCCTGGTCTGGTCATTTCTCCCCCCCTCCAGGGACTGCGCCCTGTGCCTGGGCACCGCTGGCACCGCCCTATTTACGGCACTGCATAGAAATGTCGCCCGAAGAGGTTGTGGCTATTAGTGCTGCGTACATAGTACTTATATCGAGTGTGTTGAAACGAAGGTGGTGGATGCGAAATTTCTTCCTACGACGAGAAAGAAGAGTTAATATTCTAAGTGATCTCCGAATGTCGGATGGCGCTACACTTACGCGGGACACGTGCGCTCGCGCTCGAGGCGGGAGCAAGCAATATGCCCAGCGTCACGTACAATGTTGCGGGACACTATGCAACGTTGCAGCGTCACGTATATTGAGTGTTGCGCGTCATATTGCGGGAGAAAATGTTCCCTAGTGTATTCCAGGCTTGATTATTAGGTCAATCTCAACATCAAAAAATTGACATTGACAGTAAGTAAAGTAATCATCTCTTAGGTTAAAATTTTACAAATATTGCTCACCACAATTGACCTTTTTATAATTTATATAAAAACGTTTTTATGAAAATTTCAAGTTTCTCAAAATATTAATAGTAAACGATCTTTTTAATAAACTAGCATCCTACAATATTGGTAGCTATGTTTATTTATTTTAAGTTTTTAAAGCTTTATATAAAATAGAATTTTGCGGTCACACTGGTGTGTATAAACTAGCTCACACCACTACAATACATAATTTATTATTTTATCTACATATATAAAATCAAGCCCGTAAACTACCACTGCTGATCAAAAGCACGAAATAAATATGCAGGTACGAGGTTGGCTCCACAAACAACAACAAACATTATTCGTATAAAATTAAAGTTCACATTTGCTTACGGGAATGTGAAAATTATTTACTTATAAATAAGGTTCATATTCGTATGTAATTACTTACCAAAGTCGAAACACGTACGGCCTTCTCTGTGCTACCTATTTTTTGTTCGATATGTTATGTTTTTCCTTAAAATCGCGTGTCTACGGGTTTGTTCAATAAATATAATAAAACTATTACTATAACCGCTGTGTAAAAGGCCTTATGTAATGTAGAGAATTATAATTGCGTTATTTATGTATTAATCGTAGTTAGGATTTGATAGTAGGTATAGTATTATTAATAAATTTCTGTCAATCTCATGTTAATTTGTCAACATTCCAAAGATATTATATTAACAATATTTTGTTGAAGTTGACGGATAAAACACAGCTATAAAAATCTCACAGAGTCTATAAAAAACAACTAATACTTTATGAAATGAAGACTTTTTACACGACTGCCCAAAAAGGAGTGTAATTAAAGTTTACGTATTAAACATTATAATAAATTTTAAGATGAAAAGCTTATCTCTCTACTTTATATTCGTCGACTTCGATGAATCGTTTTTCATACGCATTTCATTACTAACTTTAAAGACATTACAATCATGATGAATCAGACATGCAAGCGATAGTCGCGATATATTCTCACATTTGTTCGGAAAACCGGAATGCCTAGTTAGCACGACAGACGACGCGACGCGTTCAGGTTCACCGAACAAAAAAACGCGATAAGAGCTGATATTAGGACACGGCCTAATACGCTCCGAACGCGTTCGAAATCGCGCTGTTGGCACGCTTTGATACGCACACTTTCGCTCCTGTACCAAGTATTACCTTCTTTTGTTGGTACTTAAAAGCGTTTATTCTGAAAGTTGGCAACGTCGCAAATAACTGTCAAATATGTACCTCTTTTGATTAATTTGGCAATTGTCTAAAATATTAATTATGAATTGCAATTATTATAACACTGAATTTAAGTTGTCACCGGTTTTACGTATAAAAAAAAACATTTGGAAAGTTTCCAAATCCTTTTTTTACAACTAAAACTAAATATTCGGTGTTACAATATTATTTATTGCATTTTATAATCACTTTAAGAATAAACGCTCTTAACGCATAATAGCTGTACTGCAAATAAAAGTAACCACAAATGTCATTTTAATTAATCATAGACTTAACACCCTGTATAAAGAATATAACTTATATAATTTAATATATTATAGTCATTATTATTTTATTAGGCAAGAAGGCTGTAACTCTTATCTGAAATACTTTCATATTCAATGTTTTGTTTTTTGTTAAAAGCGTTGATTTTTCTTAGAACATCCCTGAGTGTGCAATATCCTCCATATTTATAAGATAGTTTTTTCTGAGACAATAGGCTAAATTCCGATGGCAATCTTCACCCTAAGGGTCAGTTCAGACCGAGACATAAAGTGACGCGACGCTGCGCTCACTTTTTAACAATTATCGAACTTCATTTCTTCACGAAAAGTGTCCACACTCGCACTGAAATTATACATTTCAGTGCGAGCGTTGACGTGTCAAAGTACGTTGAGATGCGCGGTGCTGCGCAACGCGTGTACCTTATTGTGTAGTAAATAAATTCGATATTGTATCGGATCATAAAAAAAGTGCGCGTCGCGTCGCGTCTCGGTGTGCACTGACTTAGGCCCGTTGAACACGTCACGTTTTCTTTACGGTACGACACGCAAATCGTGTGAGGTTATATACACGGCAAACCACCGGATGACGCATACGGCGACAACGCCGCGCCGTAGTGCCGCCTGTTGTATAGATCACTATGGAAGCTTGTAGACAGACACGTCAACGACCGTGCCCATACGGTGAATCAATCGTAGTTTATCATATCGTGTGTACAACGGGCCTAAGGCGCGATAATTTTCATTATTAATGATCACCAGCCAAAAGTCGGTTAAAAATGATGCGCGAACACATTTTTGCCTTCTAAACCTTGCGACATAGCCATCGATGAAGTTTCAAATGCTTTTAACAATATACATCACTAACGTAACTATATTTTGTTGAATTTGTAAAACATAATTTATAATAAATCTTTGTCAGAAATTATTATTTCATTACCCCTATCCCACAGATTGTTTACCTCTGCTTCCTAACAGCTGTCAGTTGGAAAATGTCCAGTAGTAATAAGGATCAAATTCGCAAGAGCAGGTATAGTAAAAAATTTCGTGAACTTTTCATGTGTGGTGAACTGAGGGACCAAACTGTGAATCGCAAAAAAAAAGTCCTATGATTTAGTAGTAGTCCTAAAACAATTGTAGAACGAATCTGGGAATTTGTAAATCAATATATTAAAAACTACAGCCCTTAAAGTGTGGTCCCTCAGTTCTCACTGACCATCAGCCAAATCTCGGAAAGTATCTCGAAAATTAAGGTTTTGTGATTACAGACATTTTGTAAAGATATTTACTAAATAACAAACCACAAAAGCATTAAAGACAAAAAAATATAACGACAAAACTGTGGTCCCTCAGTCCACACAACATAAATAAATATTTTAGTGAATATTACCGAATTCAATAAATAAAACCGTTATGTTTCGACATAACGTTTTAGTAGAAGTCTTAATACATTTTGTAAAAAAGAAATGGAGCTGAAATATCGACGCAATTTGAAGATAGCGATTATTAATACTGGTCCCTCAATCCTCACCCCCACTGACACAAGTGCGTGTGCTAGCTGCTTGTCGATAGGATTATTGGAAAGTCTAGTGCACTTAACTTTTAGTAAAAACTTTCTACTAAATAATAGAATGCTAAAATTGTGCATTGCTTTCTTAGCTGAGATAATATTATTTTAGTAATCCTATGAAAATAGATAGAGTAGTGTCACCACACAATGAAACAAAATGTGGACAGTATTATTATACTTTAATTAATATGACACAAGAAGGAATGAAAACAAGGTTTTATGGTTAAATTAATATTAAAATACATGACGTATATGTGTTATGGACCAAGTAATAAATAGGGGCATTTTTCGATTCGATTCCCAGTTTGGTCCCTCAGTTCAAACACACATAACTTTTCGATCTAGCTCTTGGACTATACCTTACTAATTGAACTAATTATATCTCCACTAAGACCCGATTAAGTCTGTGACTTGGCGACAAATTCCGACTAATTGGCGACAAATTATTGGAGAAAACAGATCTTCGCTAGGTGCCTTAGTTTTTGAGATATAAATGTGGCCCTGCTGGGGAGACTCCAGATCGGCCACCTATAAAACCTTATATCTTTGAACCAGTGACCGACAAATTCTGATATTTGGCGACAAATCTCGACTAATTACCGACAATTTTTTTGTGTAGTAAATTAAAATCCGTGATGGTGGCCCTGCCAGAGTCAGTGACACGAAAGGTTAAATAAAACCG
The DNA here is from genome assembly GCA_948473465.1 of Lithophane ornitopus. NCBI lineage: Eukaryota > Metazoa > Arthropoda > Insecta > Lepidoptera > Noctuidae > Lithophane > Lithophane ornitopus. The sequence continues at coordinate 11,607,070 of OX419634.1, forward strand.
CTGAAATACCGAATCATATCTTTGTATTTAAATTAAACTGACGAACTAGACAAAACGAACATAGTATCAATAACGAATTATTCAGAGGTGCCTTTACATGAATAAGCACGCTTTTCAATTCAATTTATACTATTGGTGATAGTGCACAATGTTAGCTGAACTAAACATACCTAAAAATGAATAGAGTGCGTTTCATTAAATAGTATCATTGCCGTAATATTGGCTTACTGTTAAATTTAAAAAACGGACCTATTAGATAGTGCCGTAGCGTATTCGTATTGGTCTTACAACAGTGGAGCAAACTTATCGGCATAGGAACTATTTGATGGAACGCACTCTAGGAAGGGGCTGGCTGGATGCATCAAAGCCATACTATGAAATCCTAAAACTGACCATAGAACGAGCTGAGCACGAAAGAGGATATCTTTTTTTGTCTGTGGTTTCTTGATTCTAAACATTGTACACTTAACACTGTCAAAAATATTCTTTTACGTATCACGAAATGAATAAGTTTAAAAAAATTAACTAAATGATCAGTTTAATAGTAATATTGCTTCAGGAACATTTATATTGGGCACCCGTTTATTCAGAAACATTGAACCTAGTGAGGTAAGTGAAATCATGAAATGAAAATGTTACAAAATGACGATGATGATAAAAAAATACATTATGTTGTGAAAACAATATTGATACTAAACGGGTGCAAATATCTTAGAGAGATCTAAAAAATTGCTTTTAATAATTTCAAAACTGAATTAACATTTTTTCGATATTAATTTACAATTTGACACAAAATAGAAACAACACTAGCTAACATAATGTAACAAACGACTTGTTTGCACATTTATATTAAATATCTAAAATAAATATTATTGCTAACAGATGATACTAGTGGAAGGTTAAAATACAGGATATAAATAGTCTTCAGGATTATTAATATAACTAGAAACATAAAGAAGTCGATAAAAGTATCGATATCGACACGGCACAATAACGTCACAACACTATGTGTTACTTTCTATTTTGTGTCGCAAAGTATTAAAAACAATGACAAACAAATGTAGGTAATATAAAGGTGACAGAAACACCAACATTAATGCTTAAAAATATCAAAATTTTCGATTTTTTTCGTAACCTAAAAAGTCCTGTTTACAATGGCCCATATTAGCCCCAATTCGTCTACCAACAGCATTCGTATAAAAACACATCAATCTTAGTACAGGGCACGGCAGTACGAGAATAAGGTAAGTATTAAAAAAAAAACACTATTCATATTTGCCTCTCACTCACACACACTGAGTTCAAGCAAGAGGCAAATAGTGGAGGCGCGGTTTCCAATACCATTCCTGATAGAGCTGTATAAGGAAGTATCAAAACCATCAGTGTATCAGTTGGAGAGATGACGCTATACAAAATATATAGCGCCATCCTTTTTTGGCGCAACGAAACAATGATGACTTTGACACTCCCCAGAGCTACTAACTCCCTTGCTATCGCGTAGCACAACTACAGTGAGTTCACTATAACTTGACCCGTGACGCGATTGTTGAATTTTACAGTAATATAATAGGTAGTAAAGTCCGCGCCACCACTGAACTCCGGCGGAAAATGGTGGAACTACATTTTTTTTAATGCAATGACATGGCCACTAGCGCCGCATCTATCGCACTTGAGTTATGGCGCGGACTCTGTACTGATCTGTCAGTCACCATTTTGAACTCTATTAGTATCTCAACTAAAGCTTAGATTAGACAAGCAATGGTGCCAACACGACGGCAAGAGCCAAGTTATAGTGAACGGTCCGTAGGTTGCTGCAATGATCATTTGGCGCCTGAATGAGATAGTCAGCGAGGCTCCTTGTACCTTTGTACCTACCTACCTATCAATATAGTATTCCAACATCAGCCATTGAAACAGGAAAATAATAAAAATTTAGACAATAGGTATGGTAACGAGATAATTTGGACTTTCCCAACTTATACTAAAAATAATGCGATTTATTGTCGCCAATTATTAAAAATTACATCAGTTACGTTCATTATTGGAACATTTAAATAGAGTATTAGAATGTTGCTATTATTACTATTATTGGAAATTGTTAGCAGGTAACACAATAAAGCCGCGTTTCCACTAGGCAACAATTGACGCGCTACATGTTGCACAACAAGTTGCCCAACATGTCGAAACGCGGCTTAAGTTTAACTGCTTATAATTTCGTTGCGTGAACACTATAGTGTGGCTTTAAACTGCATCAAATTGTTTAATTTATTCAATCATTGCTTTACATTACAAAGCTCAAAATATAAAACAATTGAATGTGTTCAATTTTCAAAATCTCTTGGCACATATATTTTTAGTTAATTCCGAGTATTCATCGTTAGCAAAAAGTTGCGAAAAATTGTTGCAGAAACATGATTTACTTCAATTTATTTATTCAGTAACAATTCACACTGCGTTCGAATATACCTAATCCAGCTTAGAACAAGTATTAGATGTACAAATATATAAAAGAATATATTAAATTCAAATACGTTACTGGATACATGTTCCACACACATAATGAATGCAATGTTACCAGCAAAATGTTTCCAACGTAAAAACATGTTGTTGCAACAAAATGAAAACAGCCAAAAACAATTTCGATGCAGTTTTATTGCTTTTCAAGTGAATTATTACATCATTCAATCAATGCGCAAGCACTTTGATATGCAGTGATAAATATAACAAATTAGAACTATTCATTCAGTTAGATTTGGTACATCAAAATGCATTTATTTCCTTTTTTTTTTAATTATACTTCTTTACGTACACTAAGATGAGACATTCACAGACGATAAGACGCTTGAAGAAATTCGTATATACTTTTTGTACTAGATTCGCACAGTCTTAAACTTTCATGTAAATGTGATAGCACAGAATCAGAAAGTAACTAAATAAATAACTAACGGAACCGGAAAATATATTTACCACAAACATTTTACACGGACAAGGGCTTGTTTCACAGCATATGGAAAGGCACAATCTAACAGATAATATTCCAAAATGGAACAGGAAATGAGTAAATTATTATTGCCAAGGTATCAAAGGTTCATACAGTCGAATGCAAATTTTATGGCGTCTCTGAAGTAGGCTACTTGCTGCGCAGTACCCCGCCCCTCACTCCGACGGTCACAAGAATTAGTTTCTACGCAGCTACTGGCTTCGTGTTCACAGCCGCCATTAAGTCTGAATCGGGCTGTACCGACATCCTGAAGGAGTTGTGGTAAAGCGGCTAACTAACAGCCAAAACGAGCGACAAAGTAGTCGATTCCAACGATTAATCCTCCAACCGCCTGAGCGTCTGTAGGTCCCACTTTACATTATCTAAATGATATTAGGTATTCACAGATTATTTTTTAAACATAAGACAGGCGTATGTACAATTTTTTGTTTGCCAAATTCAGTTAAGATGTGACGAGAAAGTTTATTAGGTAATAAATAATTTTATAGGGAACAGCAATGGTTTTAAAATTCAGTCTTATTTCTGGTATCTATTTACAAAGGGCAGTTTTGGTTTATAGGAGTTTTTTTTTAAGGATTTTATTATATTTATGCACTTCTATCATGAGATTCTTAGAGCATCAGATCATGTTTAATTTTGTGCGTAATTTACAATTACTTACACCTAATTAGATTTTAGGGAATACAGAATCACACTCTTAATTCGACTCACTAGACAATGAAATCGCATCAAATTCATAGATCCATAACATTTGTAACGGACATACATCATGAAATTTAAAGTAAAAAAAAAAAAATTGAAGAAATATCAGTAGTGGTGGGTCATTTAAAATTTAAATTCCAATTTAATGCTCTAAGATAACAACAATTACAATAAAAGTGTTTTCAGGTAAAGTCTGTCACATCGTACCATTTTATATTCTATTGCTTGTTTCAATATTATTGACAAAATAAACTGCAGTTTCAACAGGCAATGAAATACGAAATAAAGTAGACTTTTATGCATTAGGTCTCTCGTCACATCGCTAACATCCGTAATAAAGACAATTTGACAATTTGGTCGCATATATTACAAAAAATATATACCGTCAGCAGAAAAGGTTAAATATTGTTTTTAGCAAAATATTTTTTATGCAATTGAGTTCATCTATTTATCACAGAAACTGTCTTCTAGAAGCATAGCCTAATATTGTTTCTACCTATTGTTTTCCTTTAATGTAATAAAGCGTGTATTCGAGTTTTTAATATTTTTTTGTAATAAAATGCAATGATTATAATTTCGTGATACTAATATAGAACCACCTAGTCTAACCAAAATCAATCCGATATACTATGTCCGGATTAGCTATAAAATGTATTAAATGTTTCGTTCGCTTTCGATCTTCATTATGAAGAAGGGCTACTCTTCTAAACTATTTTGTCGAGGTCAATAAGAAAGAACCTTCAGTTATAAAAAACAACAGTAAGTATATTTTCCTGGTTAACTTATTTTTTATTGTCTTCAAAATATAAAAAAGTGTAATTTAAAAACAAAAGATTCACCAGGCAATTTAATAACATAAAGAAAAAATCAAAACATAAAAAAATCCTTTCAGAAATTATATTTCCAATTAATTATAAACCAAAAGAAAACCGACAGCAACTTTTTAATTTTTTATTATTTTTTCATTTGTTTATAGTTGTTTCTGCTGACGGTACAAACAACTATAACTTACTACTACCGCAGTTTGGCTTGGCGTTGTTGCCAGACCGCGTACTTCGCGCAGGCTGTGTCTATCATTTGATTCATATGCCGCGTCAACGTCGTCGCTAATGGCGTTAGGTCCCGAAGCATTTTTTCCTGAGAATAAATGAATGTTGGTTGAATATTTTCATTTCCACAATTTTTGTGATGGGAATTTAGGGCGAAAACCAGAACTATATTTTCGTGATCGTGGGAAATTCGAAGTCAATTTAGGTGAAAACTAAAATTTCTTTTTTAGTTTTTTATAATCCAGTAATCGAGCCCGATCTGTTTACAATCCGTATGGACAATAAACGACCATAGATTGATATATTTAAAAAATAATCGAAATTCTGATGAAACCGTTTTAGTTTTCATCAAAATCAGGCCCGAGATTGAGTATTTTTCGCTTATGTCTGTTAGTTTTGGATTTGGCGCATAAGGGAATCTTACAGCAATCTTACCTCAAAAGGCCTCAATTTAACATTCCTAAATCTGAGCAGAGCTTCATAGAACTTCTCTGCCCTAGCGCTAGTATCCTCCGTGTCGGGCGCGGCGCCCGGCTGAGGGAAGCAACGCCACAGCTCTCGAAGTAACTCGCCCCCCGACAGGTAGATGCGGTGGAGTTCTGACTTTACGTCAGGAGGTATTAGTTCTGGAAAGGAAAGTTACAAAAAAAAAAATTACCTTTAAGTACAACAGTCAGTCTCGGAAACATGATCGACAAGAATTAATTTAACTGACTGAAGGCGCATTCCGCATTTTAGGTATGAAGCTACAAGTAAGTGGCGGGCTCGTCTTGTCGGGCCAATTCAGTGAGCGTAACGTAGTCAGAAGATAAGAGTTACGCGATAGAAAGAGAGGCAACTTCGTGAACCTGAATTGCACTTTATTGGGTCGCTTTTTATTTAAATGATTTTGCAGAGTGAACTATCTGTATTATTCTGTGATAATACAGTATTAATGGGTAGCTACAATTAAGTACCCAATGTGTAATATGTTTTGTGGCTACACATTATTGATACAGTATTGAAGCTGACTGTAGTGAGATGGTTGCTAAGTTTAATTTCTCTAGCACTCGTCTTTCACTGTAAATATAAACCTTATGTGAATGACATACAAGTCATAAATGATGCAGGCTCGTATATTGGAACGACTATAGTGGGATAATGACAGATATAAATTGTCAGAGCATATTAGAGGAACCCTGACCTCGTTGTGGTATTCAGTGCTGCGAGTATCTTTTTCTGTTATTTTTTTTTAATGTAAGTAGCAAGAGCGTGTGAAACGTTATAAGCTAATAGTAGACGTAGCCTCAGTCTTTCGAGGTATTGATGGACTCAAAAAGACGGAAGACATGGGGAGAGGCAACGCACGAGCTCACACCTTGTGTACAATATACTCACGCGCCATAGACGCGGCGTGGTGATGTCGCATGAGCGCGCCGCCGGGACTGAGCTCGCCGAGCGCGCCCACGCACGCGCCCGCACTCACGCGCACCGGCCGTTGGCACTGCTGCCCGCTCGACCACGCCTAGAGTACAATATAACATTTAAAAACAGGAGGCGGCCATATTATGTATGTACGTGTACAGTCCTTGCACAGTTATTTTACCTCTGACAGCAGTAACCCAATAGCAACCTTATTTTAACGTAAATACCGTGATTTTAACAGACTTGAGGCAATATTATGTACTGTGTCGCGTTCCTCTGGCGTCCCATACATAGTTTAAACGACACCTTTACGTAATGGCAGTTTCTGACCGGTTCTTGTCATGCATTTGATTGGGAAAATCATAGAAAATATGGCAAAAAGTAAGTTTTTTTTTTTTTTAACTTGTAATAAGTACTCATACTATGGTAATTTTAATCTTATTTGACTCTTACTGTAAAATGGACATCATTTTCTTTATTTTGTACATTTATCATGAGGTTATACCTTAAGACTAGTTTTAAGGACACCCCGTGCGCATTAACATGGCACCTGGCTCGAATGACGTTTGTAACTCCTCCCGTTTCCCCGCACGGCGACGGCGCCGCGCGGGTAGCGGGGGGAGTGTTGACTTCCAAGCCAGGTGCCATGTTAATTCGCCCGGTTTGTAATACACTGTTTTATTTTCTTGTAATATTTTATAGTAACACGAAGAAAAGATCCTGAATATTACAAATATTTTCTATCTTTCTTTGGAAGGTTTTGGAGCTAAACAAGGTTGAGTTTAACTGGCAGAATGATTGTTATTTTACATATGGGTAGACCATGACCTGGATTAGCATAATAGGGTACTTTTTATCCCGATATTCCCGCTGGATCGAGACATAGGCGCAGCTAGTACAATTATAAAGACAAACGTTTACTTACTTGACATATTGAAGCTAGTGCTGATAAAGGTGGTGGGTTGTTTGTATGTGTGTATGTTTGGTGCGTTTGAGTCGATGGGCCAAGGAGATACCGTTCTATCTGTAAAGACATTAGAACTTCAAACATTAAAAATCTTTTTTTATCTTAGTGGATGGCAGACAAGCAAAACAATAGAGCGCTAATCCTGTCACTGTCCAAAATAAATGATTTATTTATTTAATAAATATGAATAATAATATTAGCATATAATGTTCTCACTGCTGGGACACAGGCCTCCTCTCTGTGAGAGGGAGTGGGCCGTAATCTACCACGCGGGCCCAGTACGGGTTGGTAGATGTCACATGTCTTTGAATTTTTGCTTCTAGGACATGCCGGTTTCCTCACGATGTTTTCCTTCACCATTTTGAGAGCAGCGGGAACATTCAACACAACAGCAACATAACGTAAAACGCCTGTCTGGGTTTGGACCTACGACCTACATTTAGTAATTTTTTAGGTCGGATTGTCCGCGGCTGTTTTGTCATAAGTACACATTACACAAACACACCTACATGAAACATTAGGTATATGTAGTGTAGTGTGTAGGGCAAACAGCCGCAAATGATCATGTTTTATAGGTAGTTAAATAAATAAAAGTTTTGACTATGCATTTTTATTTTATTTAAATCGCTTCTACCTTAAAAGTAATTTTCGAGGATTTTCTGCAAAACGGTTTATAACGTCTTCCGTGAAAGAATCGTGTCTACTGCGCGTAGGTATAATAGTAGTAGCATAAGGCCTTACACTACACTTTGATTAGTAATTAGGTAAGTTCATACATGTTCTGCGAGATTTCCAGGGAGGGCAGCTGCCCCCCCTGGGCCCGCCCATGGCCGCGCCCATCAATACTCTGATTTATTGATTTATTTAATAACAATCGTAATTTTAAACGAGAATTTTCCTCTTCATAACCTTCTGTTGTCCCATCAAGAATCCATAGAAAAACATTTCAACAATTGTATTTCCTAACAACATTGTTTTTCTTAACAACAGGAAAAGAAACCAAACAAGTTTTTTACCCCTTTAGAAAATTATATTAATGTGGTTTCTAACGTAACCAGTCACGTTCACCTCTATTTTAAGAAAATTGGTAAAATCAGCATAAAATTATTAATACCCATACAAAACGGAAAACAGTGCTGTTTTGTATCAGAAATAGGTATTGTAGAAGTACTTTCACAAAGTACCGAACAAACTCCTTTATAGAAGGTGAGTTACTACGGGAAAAAACCTGAAAATGCGAAAAAAACATCAGCTGTTCCCTACATTTTGACGAGTTATGCCAACTTAAATGTAGGGAACAGTTGATTTTTTTTTCGCGGTCACTAATTTCCAGTCGTCCTATATAGACCCCTATTACTACTGGACATCTATACATACATATGTATTATGTAAAATATAATAAAGAAAAATAATGAAGAAAAGCTATAGTTAGCGGGGGGGTCGTTAGTACCGGGACCTTGGCAACAGGCAACTGAAGGAACACGGCTGGGTTTTAATCAGTAAAAGTCTGACACGCCCTGCCCAGAGCGGGAGAAGTCATTCGATGATAACCCACTCCAAAAAAAAAAAGGAGGTCGTTGGTATCCTACTAATATTATAAATGTGAAAGTTTGTGTGTTTGGATGTTTGTTTCTCAATCACGCAAAAACGGCTGAATGGATTTGGATGAAATTTGGCAAACAGATAGTTTATAATCTGGATTAACACATAGGATACTTATTATCCCGATATTTCCACGGGATCGAGACTTACGCGGGTGAAACCGCGGGGCACAGCTAGTAGATAAATAAATCCCACCTTAGACAATTTCAATTCCTGCGCATCTTCATTCCCCGGTCTATCTTCTAGATCTTCATAATGTAACTTCTCTAATATTCTCTTCTTTTTATTCGGCTGTTCTATTTCTTCACCCGTTCTCTTCTCCGCTACTCCATTAGATTCTTTGACACCATTCTCAACAACTTTGTTGTTATTCGTCGTTTTATTACTACTGTTATTATTATTATTACTAGAATTTGTTTTATGACTAGCTTTGAGCACCTGGAAATGAGGGAAGATGAATTTTAGAACGAATTACACTAAGTACTTATTTTATGCAATCTACCTAGCCTTTTCCCAACTATGTTGGGGTCGGCTTCCAGTCTAACCGGATGCAGCTGAATACCATTATTTGACATGGAGCGACTGCCTATCTGACCTCCACAACCCAGAAACTGGGTAATACGATACCCCTTGGTAAGACTGGTTGTCAGACTTTCGGGCTTCTGACGACCCGTAACGACTGTCAAAGATCCACGTTTGGCAGCCGGGACCAACGGCTTAACGTGCTTTCCGAGGCACGGAGGAGTCTCAGTATGCAAAGATGGTCACCCATCCACGGACCAACCCCGGCAAGCGTAGCTTAACCTGATGGATAGACCCGTGCGGCTGTTACTACTTAGCCACAAGCTCCTCCTAAGCTAGCTAAGTAATTATTTTATGCACAAGGCACAAATTGTATATAATTTATTGTCTCACAAATCGAAAATGTGTTATGTTTTCATTTACTCGTATTCGTAGATTTTTTTTAAATTACCAGCTTTTAAGTTTAGTAAGTTGTTTATGTCAGATAGGGTAGTACAGTTCGATTCAAACTTAATGGCGGCTCAGAACACGAGGCCAGTCACTGCGCATTAATAGTTTCATGTGTCAGCGGGGGTGGGGTACTGCGCAGCGAGTAGCTAACTTCCGAGCCTCCATTAAGTTTGAATTGAAATGTATTTATGAAAAGACCAGAATGCTGTTTCACAGAACAAAAAGCCTTCAACATTGTAACTAGTCCCGAATTATGGTAACTTGGATTGCTATTTATATTTGCCATTTTTGAATGAATAAACTCTCATATTTAACATTACCCAAAATGCTAAGTTATCTCATAAAATTCAACAAAAATAATTAGGAACAAAAATTCTATCTTTTACAAAACAAAACAAACCATAATAGAGTGTTGGTTGAACCGCTTGATCATGTTCCTGTGTATGGAGGCATTGTCCCCTTTTTCCTTCTCTGGCGCCGTATCCTCTTCCGATGGTAGCATAGGGATGTTTTCCGTGAATTGGGGGAGGTCCACCTGGCAAATAAAAGTTTTATTTTTCATGGAAATCTTCTTACCGCGTCGATGGCAATCTAAATGGATCGGCCACGTGTTTAGCGTTATCATTAGCATCCACCAGTTTCTATAACGTGCAGCTGATAGGACTAGCAGGACTGTCGGTGTCTACACACATAGACAGATAGATATGTCTACTACATAGGACAGTGATAGATAGATATGTCTACTACATAAGACAGTGGTCAGTAATGTGTATTAAACCTATCATGTGTAGTAGGTGTGTTAAAACTATTAGAAGCAAAAGACCCAACGGGAGAATTAATCGTGGTAAATAACAGTATATCCGTTCTCATCGGTCGGAGATTTCTTAGAACTAAAAACACGGAAACAAATTCAGATCAGTCACCTTTAAAGCGGTGAAGATTCACCATGCTGTAGTTGTAAATGGTTGTAAATGTGTGCGTTTGAGCGTGTACTGCACAGAGCGGTGGTGTAGTTTTGACATGCTTCACTGTATTGTTCGCAGCGCTCAGTCTTGGTTTTTATTTGGTCTGAGGCCTGCTGATCTGTTTAACCTGATTTTTCCGTCCTATTGTATTGGACTGAAAACGGCCAATAACTGTTTGTGTCCAACAAAACGGCGTTCGATTAATTCGGGCCAACGTTTGCACCAACGTTGGTGTCTTGCAGCCAACCAGTGACTAAAGCTGGGATGCTAACACCGTTTTTAAACTCTACATGATAAGTATCAGGCTTCAATTGACTTCCAATATTATCAACACAAGATATAAATACAATCTGCGTCACTAACTGACAAGTGTCGCAATCGCAATTGAAATGTTCACTGTCAAGTACTGAAATAATTTATTTTATTTACTATTTCATTATCGTCTGCGAAACCATCTCTGTAAGGCAATCTGTCTAGCCTTTTCCCAACTATGTTGGGGTCGGCTCGCAGTCTAACCGGATGCATCTGAATACCAGTATTTTTCATAAAGCGACTGCCTATCTGACCTCCACAACCCAGTAACTGGGTAATACGATACCCCTTGGTAAGACAAGTTTTCAGACTTTCGGGCTTCAGACGACCTGTAACGACTGTCTAAGATCCACGAATGACAGCCGGGACCAACACCGCTTGCGTAACGTACACGTGCACGTCGTTACGCCAGCGGTGTGTCCTGTCTCATACAGATCCATACATTACAACTCAGTGGTACGTGCACGTCTACGCATACGTATCCGGTCTGCTCGAGCCTTTATTGTTTGAATATAAAACTAAATTTAAAATTATCGACGAAGATTGAGGTTATAAAATTAAACTCAGTCGTCAAATGGAAAACATCTTTAAGGTGATCTAAAATTAGAATTTTGGGTTTAAGTATTCAAATAATCAAATCAAAGCATTCAGTTTGTTAGTGGCACTACAAATTGGCATCCACAGGTATCTTTTCTGATCCATTTGTTTACATTTTTATTAACAGATCATTTTGGAACAGACCATATAAGTAACCTATTCACTTGTGCCGGCATCTACATCGCCACATGCGAACTAAACACCACCCTGACGTCACGCAAAATCCTGCATCGCGCAAACAATGTTTACCGCGCGACTAACTTCAATACGAAGTCTCTCATTCGTCGTGCAGTAGTCCACCAGACACAACACCCGTCTGATTGGAGGATCCTCACTATTCTATGGAAGATGAGCGAACTTTATACCCAGTTCCTCATACTCTATACATTCGTGACCGGAGACTTCAGTTTATCGTATTTTTAGGGTAAAAAGGAAAACCACTTACCGTGAGATCTAAAGTTGTATGTTTCATAGCTGATGCAATGGCTTGGTCGTCCATTTTGGCACATTCTCCAAACAAATCTTTGCTAGACGATGAGGCGATACGGTCTCTGAAAACAATATGCAACATTTTATTATTCAGTAATTTGAATATGGACAGCTGATAATAAATATATAGACTAATTATCATTATCAGGTTTTAGACACATAAGAAGAACTGAAAGTTGTTTTCTTTTTATGGATATTTGAAATTATATTGATCATAGTAATTTCGACTTTTTATATAATTACCTCTCAAATTGATATTCAATATATTTATTGGCAATAATATTGTGGCGGTATCTACATCGCCACATGCGAACTACGCATTAAAGACCTGACGTCAGACAGACGTCACATAAATCCTGCATCGCGCAATTAAAGTTTACCGTGCAGTGGACATATATACGAGAACCCAAAATCAATCGTTGGGCAGTTGCCCGCCAGACACAACACCCGTCTGGTTTGAGGGTCCTCCCTTTTCTATGGTGGATGACTGAACTTTACACCCTGTTCCTCATACCCCTAAAATATCAATCGATTTATATTCATAAATCATTACCTATACCTATTGATGCATTCGCATTAGTAGGTACTGCAATGTTTTTGGTGTTATAAAACTCACCTATGAAAATAATGGGACTGAAAAAACTTGGTCCAAAACTCTGCTTCAGTCATTTTGTTAGGTACATAATCAATATGTTTCTTTCTGACTGCTGGATACGTTTTAAATATGGCGTCTATAATGTCCTGGGTGAGATTATATTTCAGGCCGTTGCAGCCGTCCGTTTGTGGCTGAATGTCCGCTAAAAAAGCTCCGGACACACCTGGAAATAGGCAGGTCTTTTAGATTAATTTATAAACGTTTATCTTCAGTTTGCCAGTAGGCCTGTTCAATTTATTCTTCATAGATTCATTTTGAAATGTTAACCACAGCTGCTTTTGCTAATATCATTAGCAACAGGCAAGATACAGACAGAAAATTGGCCTGGAACTAGGTAACAGTTTGAGGCCAATTCTTTTTGTCTCCTTTTTATAATAAAAAGGTTGTAATCTTTTTTTTATTATATTTGACTCTTTGGACCCTAGCAAGAATGTAGTGTTCTGATTTGGAGGTTATAGGTACTAGTGGAATAACAGGAACATGACATAGTTATTACTACTTTTACTTTACTTTAATTTTAACATTGTAATTTTGCATGCCATTTATTTTATTTAAATATTTTTATTTATTTTCTTACCACAAATTACAGAGAAAGTAATTAATTAGTCTACAGACACAAATTTATAATTAATTTGTGGAACTGTATGTCAGGTCACCATTAGAATTTTGACATTGTAATTTTTTTTTGTTTTTGTTTGTCTAATGCAACAAATTTTGTACGCCATAAATGGCAAAACATGTAGCCACCTCATATATTATTATAAGACCTTCATACTGAACTCATGTTTTACAAAATAAATATTACTTACTTACAATTTTTTCTCAATCGTAACAAATTGACATGGTACAGCCCAATGCAAACTATATGGCGGCTCGGATCATGAGGCGAGTCGCTGCGCAGTAACAATTTCGTATGTATGAGGGGGGTGAAGGTGGGGTACTGTGCAGCAATTAGCGCACTACAGAGCCGCCATAAAGTTTGACGCTTACTATAGACTGGCGACTAAAGAAGTTAGTTTTTAAGTGAAGTAGGTATTTAGCTTACTTATAAAAGACAAATAGAAACATACCAGCCTCCTGCTTTATACTATTAGATTCTGTATAATTCTTTAGAGTGGGTGTATTCCAGTATTCTTCGCTATTGATCACCTTTGATATAACCAAGTCTTCATATAAATGTTTCAATGTAGGGTGCAAGGATAGTAGTCTGAGAAAATAATATATTAAAGTATTAATAAAGAAAAAAAGAAAGACAGTAAAATTTGTTTATTCTGCATTAAAAAATGCACGTTACAACAAAAAAAAACTTAAAACTACTCATATTTAAGCAATATAAATTTGTCAAGGTGGAGGTTAGATAGGCAGTTGCTCCTTGTAAAATATTGGCTGCGTTCGGTAAGAGTGGAAGCCAACCCCAACATAGTTGTTAAAAGGCTAGGCAGATTAATTGAAGGAGACCCATAGTCAGCCCATAAATGATGAATAAAGTGTAAATTAAAAATACTATTCGGTATGTATTTTTTTATTCAACTGAATTTTTGTAGGTAATATATGTATAAACTGGGAATGTCATTCATTACATATACGAAGTTTAATTTAGTGTTATATTGTCGTCTTTACCACAAGCAATTTTCTTTTGTACACACAGGTGTACTAAATCACCTCATTCATTATTAAGGCCTGAATGGAACCTTCTCTAAAGTCAAACCACTCAAAGTAAAGTATGGTTTTTCAGACATAATTTTTTTGTTTATTTTACTTAAGTACCTACACAACTGTTTGTTATAGCAAAATATAATAATAATATAATTAATAAAACATCTGCATTCAAGCAGCATGCACTATCCACTATATTTACTCATATTTGTTTATTTGTATTTGCACGACATTTCCAACATTTTTATTACAATGTCAGTGAAAGGTTACAAATGCTGTTCAGCTATTTTTATCTTCCAGTTTCGTCTACATTTTGGTTTTGGCTCAGTAACAAAACGCGAAAAGCTTTTTTTTTTTCAATATAAAGTAAAATTGTTATAGTGTGCTAGTCTTCAAATTATATAATCAGTCTACAGATTAGTTAGTATCTAGAGAAAACTAAATAACTTTGAATCTGACTGATACTGACAAACACTTTATGAATCTATTGGACAATACTTATATTTCTTTTCCAACGCAACTCAAGGATAAAAAAATGTAGTACTATTTTCTCAAATTAATTCATTATGCATAGCCTAAACCCACAAACAGAACATTTCTCAGTTAAAATTATTCCTTTAATTGTTGATGGACACTGAACGAGACACCATAGAAGTCTTATTTTTATTACATCTGGGAGCTTTAGTGTTCCTCAACATAAAATCTTTTAAAAGAGTAACCGTGGAGTTTCTTGCCGGCTCTTCTCCATAGGAAACAACCAATTGGAACCGTGCACCTAGCTTCTGACTTTCATATGTGCCCATGTAGGCTTATGTGAAATAAAATATATTGAATTTGATTTTTGAAAAAGTGAATAAAAAAAGCTTAAAATGACTTCTTACTTAGATTTCATTTCCAGCTCCCCATCAATCTGTCTCTTAAACTTTGGTAGTAAGTTCTGCAGCAACATCTTCACCTGATCCCGGTCTTTAGCCTGTGCATCCGCACCCGCAGAGTTGACAAAGTGAAACGTAGAACACGTGCCATCATGTAATACCACTTGCAGTTGCACTTTTGGTTTTCCTGCTGGAGATATTTTTTGTGCTGAAAAAAGTAGTAGAGAATTATTTTTGGGAACTGAGCTTGTAAATTGTAAAAATGTAACTTAGCTTTGATTTTGCTTGTCATTTAATTTTAACAAAAGTTCTGTTAAATTTTAATTTCGTTTTTGTACATTGTTAACAGCAAAACATAGAGATCTCAGTACCTGTTTCATTTAAAAAACTTTTTTTACACCTCTATTGAACGAATATAAACTTTGACTTTGAAAAAAATATTAGTATGAAGATAAACTTGAGGCAAACTTGAAAAGGATTAAAAAGGCATTCAATTGGAGCTGCTAAATCATACATATAACCCGTGCGCATTAATATGGCACCTGCTCAATGAAGTTTGTACATCCCCCCGCTTCCCGCACGGCGACGGCGGGGCGCGGCGCGGGTAGCGGGAGTATTGAGTTCCGAGCCAGGTGCCATGCGCACGGGTTGTAGCCATGATCAATTATTTGTTGGTCAACATATGAATGGCCATATAAGGATTAAAAAAAAGGAAAACAACCCTCTGGATGACACAATGAATTAGGTTGAAGATACTAAAGATTTTTCCATATTTATAATAACATGCAACAACATGGGAAACATGCTGGCTCATAGATTCGCTCATTGTACAGTAGACGTTAAATTGACGCTATTTAAAGCGTACTGTCAAAGTTTCTACACAAGTGGTCTATGGGTTAAGTACACACAAAGTGCCTACAGTGCCCTTAGAGTACAATATAATAACATTTTCAGGGCACTGTTGCAGCTCCCTCGTTCTTATAGTGCTTCAGGCATGTTTGCTGACGCGCATATAGACGATTTCTATGCAATTATGCGGAAGAAAACCGCATCAGTCATGAAAGCTGTGCGGGGTGGTAGTAACAGCATCCTGAAAATGATAGCAGATAGATTGGACGCGGCTGTGTTCAATTGATTCATCAATCTGCATGTGAGAGGTGCGGGTTGATGGATCGACATTGTTTTTCCACTTTTAGTTCTGTACCTACTAACATAGTTTTAAACTTTTGTAACTAACACTATGAAATTGTAATAAACACAAAGGCAACCATGAAGTTCAAATAGCCAAAAGTAAAGATGAATAATTTCATTCAAGGTCATGTTAATAGTATCCCCATGCCTTTTAGGACAAACCTGCACATACCATAAGGCGTTAAAATATTGTGACCCCATAGTAGTAGGTCTTATATCCAGAGGCATGTACCTCTCACTATTTATGATAGGATATGATGATGAGTAATTTGAATGATCATCGAGAATGATGATGCATATCTTACTCTCTAAATGATAAAACTTTTCTAATACTATGTGCATCATACTTAATAATCTGTTGAAGTGAGTGTACATACTATGTTTTAGTATATCTAATAATCATGTATATTGTTTGGAATAAACACAGAGTAGAGTAGCCATGTTAAGATTTATCCGCAGTATAGTAATCAATGTAACATGATAGCTGCACAGGTGGTGTACACAGCAGCTGCAATCTGTACATGTTTATTTAATAGAGATGTGTGAATAACATGAATAGATGAACACATAGAAAGCTTTATGCGTTTGCAACATTAACTTATAGCTGTAGTCTTATTAGAGTAGGAAGGGTATTCTGTAATGTAAGTAGGGAGAATAATATTTTATTTACTTACTTTTAATATCAGCATATTTATGTGATACAGCCACTGTATCTCTATTTTCCAACATCCACGCTAACCTTTGGTTCATAACATACAAAGTGCCATCGCCCTTCTTGTACCTCACGCCGCCCACGCTGAGCAAAACATCCTCGGAAGACGTAGTCATCTTCAAACTTCACCACTCAACCCACAATATCAACAGTTTTAACATGAAAAAGTTATAAAACGTTAAAACTATAGTGTCCGAACTCTTCCAATCGCTACGTGAAAATTTTTACTCGATTTAATTAGCCCCTCATGCTGCCAAACGTGATTTTATGTATACATTCGTGAGATTATCGTATGTTACTGAATATGAACGCGTAATTCGAGTTTAAAAACGAAGATTATTGAAATTCTATCTACAAAAAGCATATCACAGTCCGTCGACCATTATAGGATTTGACAAACTGTCAGCCTTTTTTTTTATGTTGACTTCGAACATTTCTGCCTCCTCGTTCAAAACGAACCACGTGGGAATTAGTAACTATTATTATTTTCTTCATGAAATAAAATAATAATAATTTTAAATAGTTACAAAACAAAGAAATATTATTGGAGATCGATTCAGAGCTCAAGCTCAGAATTCAGTGAAAAGGGGCATTTATATAAGGGTAGTTTAGACAGAGGCGGGAGCTATGGCGAACGATGTAATGCAGTCCACGTTTATCTCAGACCAAACCTTTGGCATTGGTCTGAAACATTGTGTTTGAATAGTTCCTTAATTATCAGAAAGTACATAACAAACTGTCAGCCACCGCGCCAACATACGCCGCCTTTATCTGCTCGGCACATTACGTTTCGTTAGAAGTCGTTTGTCCACTAGAGAAATATTGCAAAAAACTATTACTGTAAATAAAACGTTCATAAATTTTGACCTTTCCACCAAAACCTGCTTTTTTCCCAGTGTCCCTTTTCCATAACTCATCTTTTATTAGTGTTACACTCCACGTCGCATGCATATTTATCAAGTATTCGTTTTTTGTGATCTACACAAAAGTAAAACTAATCAAAACAAATTATTGGTTACACAAATTGGTAGACGGACAACAGTGCTGCTACTTATGAAGAGTTTTTAATATAAATAACAGGACTAACGGCATGGTAAAGCAATCAACCCCCGTTATTTTAGGTTCTTGATGATGAAAACGTTTGTTGTATGGTTGATGATAAATTGTAAGTTTTATCAATACATACCTGGTTTACATCATGGTTAGACCCCAGGTAAAGAGGAACGAAAAGTTCGACAAAATAATGATGGTCGCAGGAACTCGCTAGACATCACCGCAGGACTGGTGCATAGTATGATGATGTTTGAGGGAGGCTGATAATTATGATGAAAACATGAGACATTGTCTAATAATAGATAATGTGCCATGAATTTGAGCCAATTGTTAGGATCTGGTTTCCTGTAGTTCAGTATGATTCTTCGTTATATATAAGTAAAAAGTCGCTTGTTTACAAAAAATTAAGATAAGCGAAGGACGTAGCGATTAGAGGTGTTCGAGCACTATAGTTTTATTTTAACGTTTAATTTTTCATGTTAAAAACTGTTGATATGGATTGAGTGGTGAAGTTTGAAGATAACCACACCGTTTGTTGACCTAACAATGCGTTTCCACCAGAAAACATTCAACATGTACCTAGATGTTTCGATACTTGTCACATGAAACAAATCTCATTACTTGTTTTGTTGAACTTGCGTTCGCACTGCACGCAACATGAGTAAGTTTTAAGACAGATGTCAAGATTTGTTGTGAACTGCGTTCGCACTGTCTAGAAACATGCACAATAGACATGTTTTGTATAGAGATTTGACACGTTTGCGTTCGCACTGTTGTTTGTTTACGTAAAATTATGTCTCGCAACTTGTCTATTGTTTGATGTTTAGTGTTATCCGACTATGGTGGTAAACATGTAGTTTATAGAGCTTTGGCAAGGTTTCCATGTTTGTGGAATCCAAAATGTGTGGACTATAAAAACTGACCAAAGTGTTAAAACAAATCTTACAACATGTTACTAGATTCATACAGATACAAATGTTGATACGAAATTGGTTTGTAAAGACATGTGGCAAAACATGTCAAGTGACATGAAATGTCAAACATGTTTCGTGTCAACAAGTTGCGTGACAATGCGAACGCGAGTCGATACATTGACAGAAAACAGAGATTTCAACATGTTTTTATGTGGACGTTTCGCCAGTGCAAACGCACGGTAAGTCTTCCGAAGACTTTTGCTCAGTGTGGGCACCGACGTGTGGTACAAGAAGGGTGATGGCACTTTGTATGATACGAACAAAAGTTTAGCACGAATGTTCGAAAATAGAGACGCAGTGGCTGTTATTAAAAGTGACAGCTAGCTGTCAAATTCTTGGACACGTGATATTAGCTGCACTGGCAGTCCAACAAACTAGTCCTCCAAAATCAAACTTTAGTATCTCATTTCACAAAGATAAAAGTTAAAAAAAAAATCATATTCATGAGAACAGATATCATGAATAAAATAAAATAATAATAAAATAAAATAAACTGTTATAGGCGCTTTGATACCTAGACCTAGGTATTAAATCGCTATGTTACGATACTATGAACGTTTACCGTTTACCCATGTGTGAATCGCATAGATAATTTTATCACATATAGTGTGGGCAAAAGAAAAAACAAAATTAAAATAAAGGGGGCTACTATGATCCTTATCATATTCAAGTGGGCCGGGGTGACCTTCTAAATACCCTTTTCACACATCCGTCGATAAATATTTATTTTCCTTTCACTGTGAACGCATCTCTAATAGACCGCCTTTTAATTATTTTAGCGCAGCAACACTCAACATTGACAACCCAAAATGCAATCATGGCGCACGGGGCACTGTGTTTTTAGAATGCTGAGAAGTTTTTACGTAAACACTTCGTTATTTTGCATTGTAAACGCTTTATGTGTTTTTATAAATTATCCTTGAGTTGTTAAGATTGTAGTGAAGCATACATGTGTGTTCCAAACTTGAAATTTTCACCCATTCGGAATCACGACTCTGTACTACTAGACACTTGCAGGTATAAAAATCATGAGATTCGCTGTTTCAGGAGTCCTAACGTTCGTAACATGATTCTTTATTATTGTGAACATGATGAATACGCCAAATTATGTGTTTGTTGGTCAATTAGCTGTGAACTATCGTAATAAATGCGATATATTCGTTTGTTCCAGATAACTTGTTGGTGTCATAATGTCAGAGGCGTACGCCCGCGAGATACTGCGAAGGAATGTTGCGCAAATATGCCAAACTATAGGATGGAACGGTATAAACTCAACTCCACTGGACATTTTGGTGCATGTGCTGGAGAAGTACATACGGTCACTTGGGACACAAGCTAATAGATACGCCGAACAATTTAATAGGACTGAACCAAATTTACATGACTTAGGATTAGTATTTCGTGACCTACACATTCATTTACCAGAGTTGACAGAGTACACTAGGTGCGTTCCACCCGTGCCAGCACCAGTAACCTCTGAAAAGTTCCCTAAACCTAAAGAATCTAATTTGAACTTTCTCAAACCTGGAAGTCATGAAGTGGTCACGAGACCTATGCATGTGCATGAGCACCTGCCCCCTATGTACCCTGAAAAGGAAAGGGATACACCTGTTGTGGCAGGAACTGTTGAGATCCGTCAAAATGGCATTGATAATGTTGACAATAGTAATGCAACATGTACAAGTCCAGAAATATCAGTCACCGATAGCCCAGACAAAAACAAGGAAATCTTCAAGAGACCCACTGATCCAGTTTCATTACCAAACAGTAAAAGACCGAGGTTACGTTTGGATGAGGAGGAAAGGACTAGAGAAATTA
This sequence comes from Lithophane ornitopus, assembly GCA_948473465.1. Classification (NCBI taxonomy): domain Eukaryota; kingdom Metazoa; phylum Arthropoda; class Insecta; order Lepidoptera; family Noctuidae; genus Lithophane; species Lithophane ornitopus. Next base: position 11,628,064 of record OX419634.1, read on the forward strand.
GCAGTGTGATGATGACTATGTCAGGGTTCCTGTCTCCGGCACGTGAGGGCAAACTGCCTGAAGCGCGGCCTCCTGCCATTATGTCAGAAAAACATTATGACAAACATAAAGCAAATTCACATCATTCTAATGTAACGAAGGCACCAATAGTAGAGAAAAGTGATAAGAAATCTAAGAAGAATAAGTTATTGAATGGTAAAGTTATGAAAAGTAAACGAAAAGATAAGAGTCATAAAGGTGAGGGTAGTAAATCTAAGGATAGTAGTAAATTGAATAAGTATCCACCTGGTCATCCAATGAAAAATAAAGATGTCCACCCTACACATCATAATCATGTGACCATGCCAGCGCCAAAGGCTGTGCCACCGCCCCCACAACCTTCGAGACCTGTGATGCCTCCACCACCTCCTGTGACTGAGCCTGTGAGACCGGTTCCTCACATCAAGCAGGAGCCTGTAGATCCACCACCACCACCACCTCCGGCACCACCAGTGATGCCCAGAAAGTCAGTACTAACTGAGGATACAATTCCTGTACCAAGAAAAATACCTATTTCAAAATCTCCACTTGTTTCTAATTCTATTCCTGTACATAAATCACATCCTTCCACTAATTCCTTTGTACCCGATGTGGAAATAAAGAAAGAAGTAATTGACGAAGAGGAGAAATTGGCCTCTCAACCAGATAGATCAAAGATTAATATATTTAAAAGGATATCGAACAAATCAAAAGAAGATAGAATCACTCCAGAGGTTGTTCATGAAAAATTGCAGTCTGATACAATGATCTCAAGGTTACACAATTCTGCACATGATAATGCAATTGAAAGTAGATCCCACGACCCATTTAGAGTGAAAACTGAAGAGCCCGTTGTGAACAATAATGATAATAGTGCTGTAGATTTGTCTAAAGTTATGGACTTGAGGACTGATGAAGTGATAAACATTGATGATGATTCTATAGATGTGCATCCTATGGCTTCTAGAGCCCCACCAATGGAACATCATCCTAGTATATCAATTAATAAATCCCTGCAAGTACCTTATCCCAAAGATATAGCTAGTGTCAGTCCAAAAATTAAGAAAGAAAAGAAACATAAGGACAAGAAAGATAAAACTGCAAAACTAGAAGCAAAGTTATTGAAGAAACAACAGCAGATAGCATTTGAGATAGCACATGCTGAAAAGCAAACAATGAAAATGAGTGGTATGAAGCCACCCAAATCAAGTAGGCCAAAGAATGAATCAAAGTTGCCACAAATGCCACCTGGTTTTCCATTCTTCCCTGCTATGACTCCAGGGAGAGGTCTAATGCCTGGTCCAGGTTTAATACCTACTCCTGGATTAATACCTGGTAGTGACTTCCTAGCTGAGTTGGCCAATAATCCAGCACTGAGAGGGTTACAACCATCAAATTTGCTCACCAATCCATTTGCATTTAATGCTGGTGCAGGTGGACCTGGCTTGATCCCTGGTCCTAGTTTCTTGCCTGGTGGGCTTAATCCTGGTATTCGAAATCCACTTATCCCTATGGGTAACTTCCCTCACACATCCAGATCTTCCCCGATGAAAATACCTTCAATGTTACGTCGTCGTCCTAGTTTAGAAGTGATCCCCGTTGACAATGACGATGACAGAGGCATGCATAAATCTCCGATGATGGGCCGAGAAAAGGACAGACACGACAAGCACAAATCTCAAACCATTCCAAACATTTTGCAGAAGCATAAGTCCAAGTCGCATAAAGATCACAAGTCGAATATGTATAAAATGCCTCCTGTTACGCCAGATATAACTATTGAATTAAATCCTCCTAAAGTGGACCCTGTGAGACTAGAGCCGCCTAGGCGGTCCCCCGTCCCGCCACGTTTGCCAACGCCAGAACCTATCGTGGAAAAGAAACCAGAAACTGTACCAGAGCCGGTCAGAGTACCGTCTCCAGAACTTCCGCAGGAGAAAGAATTAGAAAACTCTGAAAAGAAAAAGGATAAGTCACATAAGAAAGAAAAGAAGGAGAAAGATAAAGATGGCATCAAAATCAAGAAGAAAAAAGATAAAAAGGATAAGAACAAAGATAAATCTGAAAAGAAAAGAGAAAAGGAGGAGAGGCAAGAGTTGAAAGATAAAATTAAAAAAGAAAAAAAGGACAAGAAGAAAGAAAAGTTAGCGGACGGCTTAGTCCCGAAGCTTACGCTCAAGCTAAGCTCGTCCAACTCGAATTCACCAATGCCGCCGAGTTCGCCGGATTTATACAAGTTAAATATCAAACCGGTGATGAAAAAGGAAGATGAGGAGGAGGAATCACCGATGAAAGACGAGCCAGTGTCCAGAGAGCACAGTCGCTCTCCAGAACTGGCGCAAATATCCGCGCTAGTGACCAGGCCGCCAAAGCAGAAGCATTCGAAACACAACCACATCGCCGACATCGAAGGCCACTCGTCTTCGCCGCCGACCGCGAGCTCGCCACCCCGAAAAAATACTCCATCCTCCTCATCGAAATATAAAAGGATATTAATTAAACCACTGTGCAAGAAAGGGCACGTGGAAGGTTTTGATGACGTTGCATCGATTTCGGAAGAACCAACGCCACCGGCACCTGCTCCACCACCTCCCGCAGCGGTCGAGAAGCCAACCGGACCATTACCCACACCTTATTACGTGGACGAGCGCGGGAACAAGATTTGGGTATGCCCCGCATGCGGCCGGCCTGACAACGGCTCGCCTATGATCGGTTGTGACGGCTGCGACGGGTGGTACCACTGGGTGTGCGTCGGCATCACAGAAGAACCCGGTGCAACAGAAGACTGGTTCTGCAAGTCGTGTCTCGCGAAACGCGCCGCAATGGCGCTCGCCGGTGTCACTTCCGCCGGTAAAAAGAGGGGCCGAAAACCGAAAGGGGAAAAAACTAGAGACTGTCATTGATATGGACCTTTTGTTGTTACTGAGATTAGTGATAATTTTCCGTTCGATAGATACGAGTAAATGGATGCAAGTTGTTAATGGATTAATTGTTGAATGATATCATGAAGAAAAATGTTTTTCATCATTTATAATGTTATATCATAGGCTTCAATTAAGTATAGATAATAATGAATATTGACATAAAATGTTGAACATAAAAATAGTGTAGTTACTTGTAATAATTACCATAATTTTAAATATTTTGTTACGATTTCTCTTTATTTCTCGTTCGCTCGGTTAGATCAAGCTGTAATGCGATTGCGGGCGTGTTATACACTTCTCGCGTGTAAACATAGATGATAATATAAGATTCTTTTTATATTGTACAAAAACTGAATTTACTTAAGAAATTGGTGATGTATAAAGTAAATGTAGTGAATATTTAAATAAACAGAAATAAGGCTGGATGTATTTTCAGCTGATATTTGAATATTTTCATATTATAATTTTAATATAACCCTGTTTTTTTTTTGTTGAAGTTGTTCCTTCAATTTTTGTACAGGACAGGCACTGTCGCGCTGAGTCTCCGGCCTATACGTTGCATAACGGGAGGCAAGGAGACGTGTTTCCCGCGCGAAAGTGCCTGTCCTACTGCATTCGACTTACTTGGAGGGGAGGCAAATGTAAATCTTTAATTTCAGCCAGTGGCCAATTAAATATATTGGTACTCGAAATGTAGTAAATTATTTTAATCCTTAAACCACTTACGTGACCCCCTATTCGCACTAACAAATCACCCTTTTCCTCCATGCATGCGTACATTAACTACTTTTTACTTTTCACGCACTTCAAATCAGTCCCCGCTCGCTCCAATTAATCCAATTTCATCCATGACCGTATGTGAGTAAACAGATTGCCGCCAAAAATTATCTCTATCACCCAGCCGATTTCGGCTACACTGATTAGGTTCCTAACAATAATAAGCATGGATGTATTATTTTTGTGACATAATGTAAACAAAGTATTTATAACATACATAACTAAGAAAAGCTTAACGCCATTGCATCATACACTGACCATATCAATCAAGGTCACGCGCATAGCATGATAGCAGGTACTCTAACAGTACTAAGAACCAATGCGTATGCATGTCAATTATTACGCCTTATGTTTAAGCATAAGTATGTACCGGGTACACTTACTATGTTTTGACGCGGGGTCACGGAACACAAATACTCTCTAGATTCTAGGTGTACTTATGGCAAGTACAAAATTCAGATTAACAACACTTATAGGTGATTACAATAACACTGATATTCTGACGCTAACTATCAACAGCGTTTGTGGCGGTAAGTTTGAAAAACGATTAGCTTTTACATACCTAGGAAGGTACAATACATACAAACCCAACTGTGTCCTAAAGTCCTGATGATGTTCTGCTTACCCACTAAGTGTCAAGCTAGTGTATTTATGTTTTTTTTTTATAATTTTTTATTCATTACCATAGATACAAGTCTTTCAGTCGAATACATAATATGGCATTTTATTTTATTGCCTCTTAGGTCGCGGGTTTGGGTTCGATTCCCGCGAAGAGGTTCTATGTTCGTAGCGTATGTTTTTTTTACCCGACTACGGCGAAGAAAAAAGGAGGGTTATGATTTTGACCGGTATGTATGCATATATGTTCATCTGTTCCCTCTTATCTTCTAAACGACTCATCACAATTTGACAAATGAGGTATCGTTGAAAGCGTCTTGATCGTCCGCTGGTTATTCACTTCGTAGTGTTTTTTTTTCCATAAGGAATTTCTCAGTAGCAGCCCGGAATCCGGATTTTTGCCCGGTTAATGGCAAAAGGCTCGCCCATTGGTACATAAATATCCAGCTAGCATCAGCGCCATCTAGTTTTTAAAATAGTAACCTAACAATTACATGTAAATCTAAGAGCACCGTTACACGAGCTACTAAATTGCGCAATTCTTTGCAAGTTCTATACAAAATTGCCAAATTCAACTTTCTCCTGTAGAAATTGCCCAGAACTGCGCAATTTAGTGGCTCGAGAGCACCGTAAGATCAGAAATATACATCATTTCACTCAAAAATTAAATCCGCGTTTCGCGGGTATTCTGGACAATTCTGGTATCTCTACAAAATGTATGGAACAAAGTGTTTTTTTGTGATTTCAGAGTTGGACCTGTAATAAAAGTTGTTTACTGTCCACTGCTGGACATAAGCCTCCCCCAAGCACCGCCACTTCGACTAACTAGTCGAGGACTCGAGGCATAGATAAAGAGAATATTTATAAAATCGGTGGGTAGTGAACCAAAATTTAGGAAAACCTGTGACGGCTGTCTTTTCATTCCGTATCCACCCAATGCTGAGTTGGTCTCATTGGGAGGATAGAACTACTAAAATAGACGACACTTCCTTGCGGAAAAGGGAGAGGTGGCACAGAAATAAAAATAAAATGTTCAACATAAAATCTATTGTTATAAGTAAATCAACAGCAGTATGTAATTAATAAGCTTTCTCTCAAAGTTCAGTCAACTTTTACAGCTGGAACGGTTAAACCCACAATATTACAATTAATTCCTAAGTTTCATTCTATTTCAGCAGATTAGAGAATACACACAAATACTGAATGCTTACTACATTGTCCCAAAGCTAAATTCCTTTTTAAATTCTCTACATTCTACATAATTTTGTTAGCCAGCTTTTGCATTATAAAAACAGGCGAGGTATAAATTGTTGAATTATTATTAATACAACTAATAAAACTAAAAGCGAAATAAGTATAAAAAAATCAAAACATTATTGAAAGACTGGAATTTGTTTATTTTACAAAACTATAGTGAATGAGCTATACAAATGTTTAAAACATTCTGATTCTTGGTTTAAAATTGGTTTTACTGGTGTCTAAATGCTTACTTTTGTTTGCAAACCTACTTAACAGTTGACATAGTAAATGCTGATACCATTTCCAGATAAATAATCAATTCGCTCTCAGACTACAAAAAAGAAATCTAAGTCATGTACACACGGCTACACATCAAGCTATACATTTCCAGTTTATGCTGATCTCGCATTGTATAGGATTTCCGTACAATGCGAGGTCAGCTTATACTGGAAATGTATAGCTTGATGTGTAGCCGTGTGTTAATAAAGAAAAACCTTTACAACTTAAAGGTAATAAAAATATTTTCACGTAAAACTGACTACACTCAAACTAAAACATGAAGGCTTAATTTGTATTACTTGGGGGCGGGAGCTGAAGTTGTCGGCGGCTTTTTTACACTTTCTGAAGGAGGTGTGATTGCTTTTTCTTTGTTCCATTGTTTTAGGCCTTCAGGTAATGTCGTGTCTTCCTCTAAGGATCCTGTACCTTCTACAAACTCCTCGTAAGTGCTCTTTTCAGGGAAGGGTCTCTTTCCAAGAAGCTCAATCATGTCCTCTCTACTTAAAATCTCTTGCTTCAACAACCTCTCTGCTACCTTTTCAATGTTATCCTTATGTTTAATTAGCAACTCGGTTGTGAATACATGGGCGGTGTTGATCAATTCTCTGACTTCAGAATCGATTAATTCGGCTGTCTTTTCCGAATATGGTTTATCGATTACCATTTCACCAGGTTGGGGCATTTCGAATGATACATTGCCTACTTTGGTGTTCATGCCGTAGTGGACTATTTGTGCGTATGCGCTTTGGGTTATTTTTTTCAGGTCATCTTGAGCGCCCGTTGTTATTCTGCCGAAGAAAATTTCTTCACTGACTCTGCCGCCGAGTGTCATACACATTCTATCGAACAGCTGTTCTTTGCTGTAAAGATATTGTTCTTTAGGTAAGTATTGGGCGTATCCGAGACCTTTTCCTCTGGGGATAATAGATACTTTGAGTAGTGGGTCGGCGTGTTGTAGGAACCAGCCGGCGACTGCGTGGCCTGCCTCGTGGTATGCCACAATCTTTCTCTCATCAGGTTGCAGGACATTGGATTTCTTTTCCATGCCAGCGACAACTCTTTCGATAGCTTGCTCGAAGTTCTTCATGTTAATGTCGTTAGCTAACTCTCGAGCAGCGATGAGAGCGGCTTCGTTGCAGACGTTTGCAATGTCAGCGCCGGTGAAACCTGAAAAAAGTTTAAAATATTTATAGTAAATATTTAATCATATCTTCTTTGGAAAATAGTTGTCAGAATAAAAAAAAACGCTGCTACTGAAAAATTATGGTGGTAATGGCGAGCTCTAAATAATCATATTTCGTCAATAAATACCTAGATCACATTCTACTAACAGGGAACATTTAGCTTTACGGTGAGTATGCGTGGGCGTGTTCAAGCTGCATATCCACTTAGTCTAAGATCTGAAGTAAGGCCCGCAATAGACAAATACGCTACCATTTGATAACTCATTTTGATAAAATTTTCCCACAGTCATTCATGCCGATTTGATAAAACTGTTAGAACAACATAACATAAACAAACAAGGTTGATTCCAAAGGAACGTATAAAGATTACAGAACATGTAACAGTTAAGGCCTTATCATACTATCGGATTGCGAGCGTCCTCGAAGAGGAGCGGGTGCGCAACGAACACGCGACGCCTGCGCAGCGAATTCGTTGCGCAACGAGATCGCTGCGAATAGCAGCGTGGAAAAAAATCGTCGATGCTTTCGTTTTCGTCTCCGGCGTCTTCGAAGTAACAAAGCGAACATCAGTGTCTCCTCATCGGAATCCATTTTGTTACTGAGTGTAATGTACGTCGTTAACTTTCTACAAACACGCGACGAAATAAAATACACGTCCTGTTTATATCTGGCAACCCGGTAATAGGGACCAGAAAAAGGCAAGCAACTTGTAGGTCAAAACCTACCATAAAGTTTTACATTTAATACTTCCTTACCTTACGCAGATTGAACTTTTATTATGAAGGTACATAAAATTATATACTATGACAAGACAATATTGGTGGTTTAATATTACTACTCTACTTAAGGAGTAGTAATATTAAATATTTTCGTTAAATTTTTCGTAAAAATGCAATCTGCCTAGCCTTTTCCCAACTGTTGGGGTCAGCATCCAGTCTAACCGGATGCAGCTGAATACCAGTATTTTACCCGTAACGACTGTCAAAGATCACGAAAGACAGCCAGGACCAACTGCTTAACGTGCTTTCCGAGGCACGGAGGAGTCTCGGTATGTCAAGATGGTCACCCATTCACGGACCAACACCGGAAGCGTAGCTTAAACTGATGGATCGACTCGTGCGGCTGTTATTACTTGGCCACGAGTAGGTAGTAAAAATTCTGGTTTTATAATACCTTTGCACCTTGGGGCAAATATTTTATAAAATTAACATAAATGTAATTATACCTGGTGTAAGTGCAGCCATCTTTCTAGCCAGCTTCGCCTTATCTATGGTGGTCTTCAGAGGATTCAAATGAACTTTGAAAATTGAAGCTCTTCCCTTTATATCTGGAGCAGGAACGAATATCTGCCTGTCAAATCTACCAGGTCTTAGCAGGGCTTTATCCAAAATGTCCACTCTGTTTGTAGCAGCCAGGACCACAACATTTGTTGTAGTATTGAACCCATCCATTTCAACCAGAAGCTGATTCAAGGTATTCTCCTGTTCTGAATGACCTCCAAAACTACGTCCTCCTCTTTTCCTACCAACTGCATCAATCTCATCAATGAAGAGGATGCATGGCGCATGTTTACGGGCCATAGAGAACATGTCACGGACTCTAGAAGGACCAACACCCACGAACATCTCTAAGAACTCAGATCCTGAGACTGTAAGGAAGGGTACATTGGCTTCTCCTGCAGTGGCTTTTGCTAGCAAGGTTTTACCGGTACCAGGGGGGCCAGTGAGCAAGGCTCCTTTAGGGATTTTGGCACCCAAGTCAATGTACTGCTGCGGGTTTTTCAAGAAGTTGACAAACTCCATAATCTCTATCTTGGCTTCTTCACATCCAGCGACATCTTGGAACTTGACACCAATGTCAGTGGGATTAATTAGCTTAGCTGTGGACTCCATAACACCCCCAAAAAGCCCACCCCCTCTCTTTCCACCGCGCCCCATCATGTCTGCTGATCTTCTCATCATATAAATTAAAAATCCTATAATAAGTATGGTTGGGAGCATGCCTGTTAAACTGGAGGCTTCAACCTCAGTCTTATAAATAACGGGAAGGAAATTTGGTGGATCAACACTCATCTCTACTTGTGCGTTTTCTAAATTCCTCTCAAATGAATCCACACTGCCAATAGCAAACCAAATGACTTTTCCATCTATGGCTGAGCCTGGATGTAGTTTCACTCTCACCCATTTTTTGTTGATAACTTCTAATTTTTCCACAGTGCCTTTATGTAGGTATAAATTGACGAAGTCCCGCCAGCTAATCTCTCTGTAGCGGAGTTCGAAATATGCGATAGATCCCAGTATACCTACAATACCCATCGCACCAAACATCATCCATTTTTCTCTATCCTGGCCTTCGTAACCACCGCGGCTGCCACCGCTATTAGAACCACCACTGAACATGTTCATGTTCCATTTATCCTGGGCCGTAGTCGGTTTCGGAGGCGGTTGAGCAGCTTTCGATGGCGTAGGTGGTGCTTCTTTATCCGTACCTGGAGTTTTAGCTGGTTTTTTACTTGAACCTGGCTCAAAATACTTCTCAAATCCTTTAGGTGGCTTCTTGCAGAATTCGTACCATTGGTTCAGCACAGAATCTATAGCGGGTACACCGACTGGCTGAAATTTGGGGCCATTGTGATGAAACTTTCTTAACTGAGAGCGTGTTAATCTCAAACCTTTCCACATCTTGCTGTGATTGTAGTACTAACTATATACAGGAATAAATGTTTTTTTTAATTATTGCACAATTCTGTCGGAAACGGGATCACAAAATACTATCGAGAAATATCGTGACAAACATGGTTAGAAAATCTGTCAAAATCGAATTGTCACTTGTCAATGTAGGAATAAAGACCCCTGTACGATGGAAGATGGAATTGAAACTGACTTATCTTAGCAAAAATTGTATGTACTAAACCATATTTTCTTGACTAGACTCTTATTTAAAACTTTAAATACAACAAACAGCTACACTGAAAAACTCGTTATTGTTTCACGTAGCTGTCTTTAGTATTTTTATATTATTTTTTTGACGTGTGACAGGTAATTTGGTTGCTGTGTTGATGTTGAACCACGTTGTGAACCGTGAGCGTCGTTTGAAAATTATTGATCCTTTCATTCGTGCCTATTTGGTTTTGAAGAAGTAAGTTATGAGGATAATCATAAAAAAAATATAATAATAAAATGGTTACATTATAAATTTTAGTATTTAATCATAATAAAAATATTTTTTGAGTTACAATTTTCTATTCCTTGTACAACCATCTTTATAATAATATGGATTTCGCTTTGGTTTCTGAACGAAAAATCAGACATTTTCATTTCGTAGGTAAATAAATGAGATTTACGAATATTATTGCATTATTTTCATCGTAACAACAGTGCGTGTATCATCAAAAGTAAAACCTCTGAGTAGAGCCTTCAAAGTGATAACTTCATAAAATTGGTGAATAACGTTGTAAACGTCGTTTAATCGAGAGTGGATTTGGACTAGTTATGGATCAAGATAGACCAGAAAGCAGTTCGAATCCTGGAAAGAGGACACGACCTATGCTACTGGAGCCGAGTCCAAAGATTGCTAGAGTATCAGCGTACGCGAGCTCAACTTCCAGCGGGGTGCTGAAGAACTCCAAAAAGTTTGGTCCCCATTCTCCAAAGAGGGTCAAAGTATCTTATGATACGAATGATGTGCCTGCTCCAGGCACTCCCGTTCCAGACAAGCATGTTCGTAAGGCTGGCCCTTACCTCCTTGGTCCGAAACTCGGGCCCAGTCCTGTTAAAAGCATAGTGCAGTGCTTAGCAAGGAAGGAGAGAACAGATGAGTTCTATCAGGTATTGAGCTGTTTTGATTATATTCTATTTGTTAACACTGTAAACTTATCATGTAACATTTTGAACATTGTACACTTTATCTTGTTTACTTATACACTTTGTATTAAGGTAATTAAGTGAGAAAACGGAAGACAATTTGTCACAAGTTTCATTGGTGGAGTAGTATAGCCTTCATCAATCATCAATGTAATAGTTTTTGCTCATAGACATGAACTGTAATTACATACTTAAATATCTTATTTTTCCGAGAGGTTAATATAGAACCTCTAAATTATTATAATCATTATTAGCCTTGCACAGTGTTTTTTTTTAAAAATTAGAACACTTTATAAATAATGATGCAATATTTTTTAATTTTTACTGTGTTATTTCTGATATTTGTGAAATAGTTGTGAAATCTGTATACTGGTTATGATCAAGTCTTGTTTATTGCTATTATTTTCTCAGTATCGCAGGCATGCTATAAATGATAATTTATTGATGTTTGATGTCATGAAGTTGCGTTAAAATGAGACATATTTAATAGACAAACAGTTTAGGCAGTAGTAGAACTGTTAGTAGTTTCTTTTATATGATACTAGCTGATGCCTGTGAATTTGTCTGAATGTAGTTTTTATAATACCAACTAGCTGTGCTCACAGCTATGCTCATGTGACTGTGTTCTTTTAGCATTAGGTAAAAGTCAATGGAAATGTGACGTCATGGTATATTCGCAAGAAAACACCATTGAACTTATTGATATATTGCATTTGTTATTATTATAATTATTATCACAATCCGCCTACGGCCTACGTATCTAGTAGCAGTCGCGAGAGTGACTGCTGAAAGTTGTGTTATTGGGTTGAGTCATTAGGAATTTGTTTATAGAAGCTCGGAGTCTGGACTTTGTGCCCGGTTAGCAATAGCAAGGCTCACATCCTGGCTTCTAAAGCACAGATATCTGGTGAAAGGAGTGTGTGTGCATGTCACCGTTTACTTGAGCAATGACAAAAATGACTTATAGAAACTGACAGCTCTGATTGGCGATCCATGTATACAGCTTTTTTTTTGTTCTTTCTGCCTCGCAGCAATCTGTGGTCAACAACAACAAGCTACTAATAGAGCCAAACTATAGAGCTGAAAACTATTCCAACTCCAAAATAATGTTAAAAATCCTTTTTCGTCTTTCAGGTAAAAATCTTGACCCTAAGAAATGAAGGCCAACCGGAAACCCAAGATGATCGCCAGGGCAAAATGCTATTGCATACGGAATATTCTCTACTGTCCTTATTAAAGGACCAGGATGGTGTGATTCATCATCATGGGTTGTTCAAGGTAAGGGCACTGCTGTCACTAAAATTAAAAAAAAAATTGAGCAAAGCACTGTAGGGCTAGGGCCTCTGTACTCCCTTTCCACTTCTCTCAATGTCAGGCAACTAAGGACCAGTCTTTGTTAAGGAGTCACTCATAGTACAGCAGCAGTATTTTAAATAGGAGTCTCTCTAAAAGAAAATATCCAGGGCTCTAGCCAACATCCTTTAGTCTATAGAGGTATGAGGAACAGGGTGTGAAGTTCGCTCGTCCTCCATAGAAAAGGGAGGGTCCTCCGACCAGAAGGGTGTGATGTCGGGACGCTGTATATCGGGTGTAAGGGACAGCCCTCCTCAAACTGATGGGATGAATTCAGTATATCATACTAAGACGGCCGGTACATGAAATTACTTCAGGAACGTTATGGGAATCCAATAAACCTGATTTGTTTTATTACCTCACACGCAATGTCCGCACTCCCCGTGGCAGGGGGGCGCGTTCGCGCCGCGTTATTTATAAATGTCAATTTTGAATTTCACGCGACGTCTGCTATAGTATTTCAACATCCTTTGCTGGTTTTTTTATTTTAACTGCTTTATTAACATAAATGGACTGCTGCCTACAGAGAATATAATTTTACATTGAAATGAAAAAAAAAAAATATCGGTTGAATAGGATTCAAAATAAGGAGCTGAATGCCCCCTGTTAATTTGTGGAGGGCTGTCCCTTACACCCTGTATATGCTAGTAGCTTGGTAAACCCTGCTTGCGCGATGCAGGATTTTGTGTTACGTCAGTGTGATGCGTAGTTCGCATGTGGTGATGTAGATGCCACCACAAGTCTAAAGTTACATGACGTGAAAACATTGGCGCGGCCGCGTGGTTACGGGAATTCGATAAATTTAAATTTCGTTTCCGAGTAAATAAAGTTCACAATCGCCTTGAACGTACTTCACGGAAAGTTTTTGCGTCAAATAAATGCGCCCTTCTTGCGTAATACAACAAAAGCCATTGTAATTGCGAATGTGTTACGTAATTTATTAGGGTGCAGATGTCGCTAAAAGTACAGTACCTACTATTATACAAAGTTTGATTTGCTATGTACCTGTAACTATTCCTTTGTAGATATTTTTTTTGAAATCATCTAGAAAGGACGATTTTAACCCTTCATCTTTCACCTAAAAAGCTGTCAAAATTAATGTGTGGTCTTCATATATTTATTTAATTAATGATATCTGGAGTTTATTTACCCCTGAGTTTGTTTCACTGTTTCACCTCACCATCTTATTTTCAAAAATTGACTTGTAAAAGTGATTTAGAAATCATATTTACAGAAAAAAATATTTCATTTCACTCATATATTATCCTCTTCTTAATTTTCAGGACCATGCATTGGAAGAAATTCCGAACCCAAATGGCAACGGTTTCATCTTCACTGGCCGGGTTCGTCAGCGTTTATTCCTCGTTCTGGACTGTGTGAGCCCCCACCAGTTCAGTGATAAAGGATCTGAACTGGTGAACTTACAGCAGTATGTTACTAAAGTGAAGAAGGTCCCGGAGAAGGAAGCGATACTGATTTTCTATGATATTGTGAGGGTGGTTGCTAACTTGCATAAGGTCAGTTTTTGAGTAATTGAACACTAGTTTGTTTGAATAAAATTGCATTCGTCTAATAATGTATGCACGTAACTAACGTGCGAGCCGCGAAGATAGCGATAAAAGCAGCGATTATTCGTCGGAATCAATAATTTAATTTAATCATTTAATTCAAGCAACAGGACGCATAGTATTAGTAAAACATTGACACAGAAACTATTTGTGACATCACTGCTGCCAAGTGACAGGCCCAGCCGATATCCTGCAGCAGTGGCTCACAAACGCACAATCTAGCCTGCTTGCTACCATAGACAGGATGCAGTTGGTGCTGCCCCGCACCCTACTAACCAGGGCTGCGCACCGCTTCCACGTCACAGTGTAGAAGCAGTCAACTAGTAACAACCAGATATTCCTTTCCTTCTTTTTTTCTTTCTTATTGTATTGAATGCGAAGGGTGCCGTATGATATCTGAGTATAATGAGCCCATAGACTGCATGATTAAAAAGATGCTACTAAATAATAATGCTACTGACCGCATATTTATGATTCGGTGAAAGTGACAAAGGCGCCTGCAATGCCTTTTAAATTACTTTTCACATTATCTGGCCTATGCAAGAATTCGTGTCGTTTCCACACATGAACTATGTACACTGCTTTGGTGCTGATCAAGAAAAACATCTGGTTTGCGCTAGACCCGACGCGCGAAGTTCCTCTGGTGCGGAAGGGGGACGGGGTAGGGGGCGGGGGGTTTTCTTGCCTAGATCGGACAAAATTCTTGTCGTGTACATGATGAATTGGTCCTATCTGCAGCAGACACGGTGAAATTTCTTAGCGTGTACAAGCGGCCTGTGTAAATTTGCATTGCAGTGTAGAGGTAGACGAATGCACGCCGAATTTCTGTTCGCATAAATTCAGCTGGTGTGTCGCTCTGCTAAGCGAAGCTTATAAGCTCAACCTAACTTTAATGCTATAGATAGCGTAATGTTTACAAATATATTTATTTATCTTTTCAGAGAAATATAGTGCACAGGGACTTAAAACTAGGCAACATAGTGTTGAACCAAAGGACGGGACGCGTCATTCTTACCAACTTCTGTCTGGGGACGCATCTCGGCAGCGATCGGGACCTGTTGAAGGATCAGAGGGGTAAGCCTATTTATACCATCTGACCCTTAGAGCGCTTACACACTGGGACGCCATGGCGCGTCGCTGGCTACGTAGCCATGGCTACCACATGGTACTTACTGCTATGGCTATTATGTAATGGATCCATTACATAACATTAAAATAACGAATATACTATACCTATTTACACAAACCTAATAATATTTGCATATACATTTTTATACACAATTAAATACATCTAATATATTATAATAATATTGAATTTCTGCTTAGCCCTCATCCTCTCTCCTGATTTTGTTGTGCCCGACAGGGTTCGTAGTGATCTTTTTACTTATAGTACCATCTTTTTAACACACTATGGAATGCAATAAAAAATTGAGTATTGAGTACCTCTGGCTACCTACCGTAGGTGAGGAACGCTTAACTTACTTGTATATAAAATCCACGTCGCCAGGCAAGTGAGTAAACTGCCATACATTTCAATACGAATTGTTTGGAGACGTAGACGGCGAGGTCGCCATGGTGTCCCAGTGTGTTAATGCTCTTATATTTGAAAAGGTGCTCAAGAATTTAAAGATTTCTGCAGGAGACAAAATTATAGAAATCAACCGGGCACACCGGTCACGAGTGTGCGTCATGTGACTGTTGTCATGATAAAATAGAATGATAAACGTGCGCTCGTAAAATGCAACTATTTAACCGTTGTCATGCCGCGTACATTTGCACAAATAAATCAAATCACTGTCAAAGATGTTGTTGAAAAAAATAAAAAATTCTCTAATTCCATGAAAACCATCACAATTTCAAATTAAATAAAGAACAGTATTTTTTCCAGGATCGCCAGCTTATATTTCTCCCGACGTGTTGCTATGCAAACCGTACTTAGGCAAGCCCTCAGACATGTGGGCATTAGGCGTGGTCCTATACACCATGCTATATGGACAGTTTCCCTTCTGCGACACCAGTCTTGCTCAACTATTTAGCAGGATACAGGCTGCTAATTATAATATACCACCGTAAGTTTCATTTTGTACTCAATTATTCTGACGAATGTTAACGTTTCAATTCCGAAGCCTGAAAGTCTGACAACCAGTCTTACAACATAGTTGAGGTCGGATAGCTGCATCAGATTAGACTGGAAACCGACCTCAACATAGTTGGGGAAAGGCCAGGCAGCTGATGCGAGTGTTATCCGGCCAAATCATTTGATCTGTAAGGTTAAACAGCGCTTGCTTCCGCCAATCTGTTGATGGGTGGTCGCCTTACTTATAGTTGTTAATTTTATTAATATTGTATTTTCAGGGATGGCAACTCTGTGCAGGTGTCAGACAACACTGTGTTCCTAATACAAAGGTTGCTGGTCAAAGATCCAAAACATAGACTTGTAGCCGATGAGGTAAGAAATTAATCATTTAATCATCATATTGTACGCACTTGGAAATTATATTATCAGGATTATTATTTTTTGATGTATTATCACCATCTATCACCCACAATCGAAAACAATACTTCCAATGTCTACCAAAAGATGTCACTATTCTGAATTTAATTTCACAGGTACTGGATCAACTTTCTAGCATAATAGCGAGCTACGTCACCGTTCCGAATCCACCCGAAGACTTACAAGTGGTCCCCGATGTATCTTTAGAGAAAGAAAAAAATGAAAAGACACCGACTCCGGCTCAATCTTCGAGTGAAGTTGATAAGAAACCTTTCATAAATATACCAGATAGTAATACTGAGAGGAAGCCTAGTGCGTCGGTGAGTTACACATGTGTTTCCTAATATTTTTTATAAAAACTGACTGGACAGGTCCACTCAAATCTGTATGGTTCTTTCCTCAAAAGACCATTGCAGGCGCTAATCCCCTATCGCATATGGCCTGATTAAGATTATGTCTTGACTTTAAAAGAGACTGCGACCTCTGAGTTTGTTTCGGCCTTTCTTCTCAGAGTAGTCAGATAGGAAACGCTGACCTCATCTAGCTTATGACGTGGAAATGTGATTCCGATATCCTGTTTACAGAATAAACAATTACATTTACGTTTATTTTCCACTTTAACTATCACTTGTTCGGATTAGATGCACATCGCTTTAAAGAACATTAATAATAAAAAATAAATAACATTCCAAGCCTGTAAAACGCAGAATAGAAGATGTGATCAGTACATATAGAAATTAAATATTTTTACCTTTAATTTTACAGGAGGAACTCGGCGTATTCTGTGTACCGTTACCAGATTACCTCGCCCTAAACTTCCCAACGCCAACCAGGGCCACTCAAAACGGCATCATCGTTCACCATCCAGCGCACTTAGCGAGATCGACCACGACGATCGTCGACCCATTATCAATAACATCCCCGAACCAACCACCAACCAACCAGCGACAGGTCACCGTACAAAGAATCGGAAGGGATGCTAGACCTCTCCTACCGGCCGAGATAGCCAGGTACCAACACATGTTTTCATCCAGGCAGGAACAAGGCAGACGTCCCGATGCGACTAATGTAGTCCCAGACTCGTCCAGGCCAGAACCGAGAGAACGACCACAGAATCCCAGACTTCATGCTTTGGCTGCACGGATTCCCAGACTCCCTATACCAACCGCATCTGGGCAGAATTCAGCAGATTTTCGAGTTATTCAATGGTCTGAGCCCAGACATAGTGGCTGGGATAATGATTTCGTGCTAAGATTACCGGTTTTAGATCTATCTAATAGGGTTAATGGGAATAGGGTAACTAATCCAACTCCAGTCCAGGTTATTGCTGAGGCTGTGGTCAATAATCCTAGGCCTCATGCTGAACCCTCTGATGTTGATTAACACCATTTTTGGGTAAAAAACCTTATGTGAATATGTTTGATGTCTGTGTAGCGAAGTAACGAAAATAAATAGGAGCACTTTATTGGCTATCTTTTAGGGGCTGAAATAAGTCATGAATATGAACAACTTTTCCTAAGGGGACACTAAATTAGTTTAAAAAAAAAAATACGTCCATTGCCCAATGAAAATGTATAGGATTTTTTTCCTTTCAGAGTTGGTACCATAATAAAAGTTGTTCGTATTCACGACTAGATAATACTAGATACTAGTGATTTTTTACTTTTGCATAGACAAGAAGATCTTGTCGTATTATAAAGTGCAGGCCACATTCAACCTTAGGATTATAATTATAAAGCAATAACTAGATTGACTGTCAGGGTGGCAGGGGACATCGACGCACAACCTGTTACCATGGATTCAGTACAAGATTCTGGAACACTCTTTTTTAGGGTTCCGTACCCAAAGGGTAAAACGGGACCCTATTACTATGGCTCCGCTGTCTGTCTGTCCGTCTGTCACCAGGCTGTATTTCTTGAACCGTGATAGTTAGACAGTTGAAATTTTCACAGATGATGTATTTCTGCTGCCGCTATAACAACAAATATTAATAAACAGAATAAAACAAATATTTAAGGGGGCTCCCATACAACAACTTGTCCGGTTTTTTTTTTTGTTTCTGGGAAATCATTAAATGACTTCTCCCGCTCTGGGTGGAGCGGAAGGGCGTATCATACTTTTACTGACTAAAACCCACCCGTGTTCCTTCAATTGCCTGTTGTCAAGGTCCCGGTATCCCTTTCGGACTTTCCCGCAACCCTGGCAGGCATCGTTCCTAGCGGACCCCGCCAATTGTGCTGACATCTCTTTGAGTCGCGCGTGGAACACGACGCGCCATCGACCCGGGCCTGGTCCTTATCGGACGGCGAGCTACCAATTGCTCGCCGTCCGCAAGCCCGCGCCTATGGTGGCCGGGAATCCGCCTGGGATTCCCGACGCCCTGGGTGTTTCTAGCGGCGGCGGTTAGGGGCGTAAGGGCGCAAAGGCTCACTCCGTACCGTGGCCTGGACCAGGGCCGGGCGCGAGATGTCATCGCCGCACATCGCCTCCACGAGGACCCGGCGGTGCTCCGCCCAAGCATGGTGTATGCCCTGCATACCTCCACCGTATGCTCCACCGTGTCCTCCGGGCGATCCGCACAGTGGTGACACCTGGGCGTTTCCTCCCGCCTAATCCTACACAGGAATCTCCAGAAGCTCCCCATGTCCGGTGAGGACCTGCGTCAGGCGGAAGGTGAGCCACTCCTCAAAGAGGGGACTTATCGCCGCAATTGTGGCGTGCCCATTCTGGAACCCCCTGTGGTTCAGGATCATGTACTGAATCAATGGTAACAGATTGAGCGCGAATGTCCTTACCACCCTGTAGTTAACTTGTAGACTCACTAAAGTTAGCTTGTAATTTTAGTGAGTCTTTGTTCTAATAATTAGAAAAGATTAAAAAAAAAAGTGTACCATTTTACTGCGATTTATTATCGATTTTAGAGCATATTACAAAAAAAAAATGTAGGTAAATTTTATTCTAGGTAACTATACTCATTTTAATAAAGCTTTTTTACAGTCTGTTCAACCATTTTTACTTCTATTGCGTTGGTGGCATGACAAATGGCAGCTGCAGTAGACAGTTAGTATTGTGTAACTTTTTTGCTTTTAATGCCATCCTTATGCCTACGGTATAGAAGTCAAATCGGTTGAACGGACTGTAAAAAGGTTTGTTTTAATGTCCAATCTTATTTCAAATGGAGTATAGGTGTCTTAATATTCTAAATTTTCTGATAACTAAAATAGTTTTAAGTAATAGAAACAATTGATTCAGTGTCTGTTACTAAAGTTGACTTAAGAATTATAAATGGTTTACTTTCATTCCCGCATACTCAACTATCTACTTTAGCGGCATGAAGCTTAAGTTGATTTTTGAGTGACCATCTACAGCTACACCATAATATTTATGCCGCGTTGTTCTTTTTAACTACGCAACGGATTTAAATTCGGTTTTTTTATTTTATTTCGGTACATTCACAGTGTGTTTGTACACTTGATAACCAGAAGTAAAAGGCACGTCGTTTCGTGAGATAAGTTCGGGAAACCGGGCCTAAGATCCTGAATTCAAGTTAGGTTATTTGTAGTAGAAACAAATTGCTTTCGCAGTGTAGAGGGAATTGTCTATGAATATATAGGGTGACTGGTAATTAGTGACTGATACTTAAACACGTGACTTTACTCATCATTATGAACAACTTTTACTATGGGACCAAACCTGAAATCGCGAAAAAACAATCAGCTGTTCCTTACATTTTGACGACTTATGCGAACATGAATTTTGGGAACAACTGATGGGTTTTTTCATCAGGAATTTCTCAGTACCAGCCCGGAGACTGGATTTGTGCCCGGTTGATGGCAATAGGCTCGCCCCCTATTACATGGTCTTCAACATAACTGGCGAAATGTGGGTGTACTATGGGTACAGCTGCCTAATTTGTACTGTGTATGTAAGGTGTACGCAGGCTGGAGATATTAAACGCTAACAATCAATGGGGTGACTACCGAGATGACGACTAATAGAGAAGTATGGAAGAAGAAGGCATGTTGCACCAAGCCCTAAGAAATAGGGATATGCGCAGGAGACTGACGGTTAAATTGTAAATGGTTTGTTGCAGTTCACAATGTTTCTACAGGTTATAATCTAACGGAAATAATACCAATAAAGTTCATAATTATACGGTCATATACAGCGTGTAACATAAACCCTATCCGATCCGTGAGGGTGTTGTTAAGAGAGTCTATTTAAGTTTTTTTTTTTTTTTCGGAAAAAAAAATATCTCCGCATTTTTGTTCAATGGGGAATTTTACCGGGTTATTATTACACGAGGACGACGACGGGATGACGTTTAGTGGATGTCTACAAGTCAAAACTTATGACCTCTGTAGAAAATTTGCTCATTTATAATGAAATTGGGGTAATAATGGTATTAATAACGTGAATTTCAAATTGCAATAACCTTTTTTATTTTGATAATAATATTTTTTTTTCTGGTAATGTTATTGCAGTACCTATGTGCCCCTTTCGGATCGGACAAGGTTTGGTTTTACATATTGTGTAAGCGCGCCACCCACCCGTGTTGAGACGAAAGTTCGTTGCCCTAGCGCCCTAGGATGAAAGAGTGAAATACTCTTGTGGTAAAATGTAGATTTTCAATAAATAAAAAGTTGTAATTTTCCATTACGTTCTATAATTGAAATTAAACCACTGGTTTCAATGATAACGGTGTTTACCCCAACAGCCTGTATACTGGGAACAGTTAACATTTTCAGATCTTTCAAAAGAGGTTTACATGAAGTCAGTGGTCACATCACGTGCTCTATGCACGGATAGGAACATTGTGTTTGGGTTATAAATAAATAACCTATTTATATGAACAGAACTAGAACTAATTACATGGTGTACCTTTAAGCTTGCATGCATGTTATATTTTATGTTGCCATGTCTACTTGCTTAATGGAAACACGGTATAATTTAAACATTTGTATACACAAGTTTTCGGGTACTGGATTTTACTTATGTTAAGTAGTTATTTTTTTAACATCAAACAATGCAATTATTCTTTATAAATAATTACCAAACAATTGATGACTTAATTTTTATCGTCCATATAATTATGTTTGGAATTATTGTGATTTCAAATGTTTAATATTTACGTATTTTGGAAATGTAAGAAAAGTGATTAAAGTGCCAATTTGTAGTTAGATTTAAAATTGGAACTAAAAAAGAAAATGGCGTTTCTAGCTTACTCCAATTTCCTTCCAAATTATTGTTTAAAATCGGAGTTAGTTAGAAATACTAATTCCTGTCAAGGGACTTAATTTTAAAACGTTAATTTTCTTAATATTGGGAACAATTGGCTAATAAGAATTTTATTTTTGTTTGTCTTCTTTGTAAATGCGTGATCAAATGATTTAGATATAACATAAGAAAATAATAATATATGTATATGAACGTATATGTATAATCAAACGAATTTCGTATACTTATTAGTTAGAATTATAAGATATTGATTTTGAATAAGCAACCTTTTTGTAAAAATGATCTATGAATTCAGAAAACTGGCACTTAACTTAGTTAGTCAATAGTGATAAGTAAGTGCGATTTCCAAAGCCCGATTGCAAAAAAAATATGAAAGAAGCGGATGTATAATTTTTACTCTTTCACCACCGATTCAAAGAAATTGTAATGTAACAGTATGTAGCGTAGACTAAATAAAAACGAAGCCTTTACATAATCTTCACATTTCTATTTCCATTTTAGATATAATAAGTATAGCTTTGACATAATAATTTTTATTCTGACCAAAACCTAATTGAAAATCAAAAAGCTGCCAGCTGCCCCTCTATTTTACTGCGATTGGGTAAAAGTGTAAATATATGCTTTGTATGTCGTCGCGCGAATTCCGCTATCGCGATTCAGTTTGATCAACGCCATCTATTGGTCGAGATCGTAGTTAATAATTTTAATTTCTGACAACAGATGTCGCTACTTATGTATGACAAATATTTTGTATTCTAAATGTTGTAGAATAGTAGTTAAAATAAAAAATTGGTGTGATCCAAGGTATTATTAAGTAGGACAATTTTGTTATTTGTTAGTTGCATGCTAATTTGGTGTGTAAGCTAATAAAATGAATTAAAAAATGGATGATTTTTTTATTTTATCTCCTTTAATCTATTTCTCTTTTCGGCAGATGTAGTCTGATGTTATCAAAGGAAATACTATCGTTCAAAATTGGATGCTTAAACACCTAATGCACTGAAGGCGAAAGCTTCAGGGTAACCCGCGAAATTCAAATTTCCTTACTTTTTTGCTATTTGCAGGTCAATATCAGGTTGTATATTGATCTAAATATGATTCGCGGTCGTAGATAGTAGATATATGTATTTATAGAATCAAACTAAAAAAAATACGTCTAAGTCCACTTTTGCGGGAATGGGGCCAAATTCACAAAAAATAAAATTAATTAATCTCTAACTTTTTTTCTTTTCTCTCTAACGATTAGCATTAACAAAAGTTCAGAATAATTAAATCGGGGGCAAAATTCACATAGGTGGGCTAACTTCACGCAGCTTCATGCCCTTAGAAATTATTTAATGGTACCGATTCTCTTGTACACCGAACTAAACTATCACTAAAATTCCTTACTTTTGGCTATGGGAATCTTGGAGCTATTCTGCCAAATAAATTCTCTAAATTTAAAACTTATTTTGAATCAACTAAAATCGAATTTGACAACCGCGCGCCCCCAGTTGATACTTGTTTTCCCTACCCCGTGATTTAGAGCCAGAGGCGCGCAGTGACGGCAGCCTCGACGTGTTTTTAATGGAATTTTTCAGTTTTTGTATGGAAAATAAGGAAAACAAAAAAAAAAAAAAACCAACATGTTTAGAATTAGGGGTTTAAGGGTTTCTTATAGGGGGTCGAAATTATTTTTGCGACAGGACACACTGTTTTCGAGATTATAAGCAAAAGAAAATAAAAAAATAGATACAGTTCTGTTTTATATCTGAAGTCGTCGGTGGTGTTGGTTTGAATTTTAGTTCATGACATTTAATTTTATTCCACACATTTTTAATCGCGATTAAATATAGTCAGATTTAGTTAGAGGATTTTAGATACAGAACAAAATTTTTGGTTAAAACGTCAAATTCA
Organism: Lithophane ornitopus; assembly: GCA_948473465.1. Taxonomy (NCBI): domain Eukaryota; kingdom Metazoa; phylum Arthropoda; class Insecta; order Lepidoptera; family Noctuidae; genus Lithophane; species Lithophane ornitopus. The sequence continues at coordinate 11,651,515 of OX419634.1, forward strand.
GAATAGCATTTTCACGAAATTAAAACTCAGTGCAATCTTAGTGCTGTCAAACTAAAATATAGTTTAGTTGTGTCACTATAGTCTATTTCAGAATGGGAAATCGTCGTTTGACAGGAATAAACTACATTTTAGTGAGTTTTAGTTTAGTTTAGAGAATTTTTGACAAGAGAATCGGCACCATTATCAAATAAAATATTAACTCTAACGATTTTGTGTACGACCACGTTTCAGGGCCATAGGTCATCCAAACTAAGAAATGAAGAGATCCTTAGGAAAACCAAGTTGCTTCGGGCTATGTCGGTTGATATAGACCGAAGAATTGCCAAACTTAAGTGGCAGTGAGCAGGGCACATTGCTCGCAGAACAGATGGCCGATGGGGCCGAAAAGTTCTGGAGAGGACCACATACCGGAAGACGTAGCGTTGGAAGGTCACCCACAAGGTCGACCGACCGATGACCTGGTGAAGGCCGGAAGGATCCGCAGGAAGCGAGAAGCACAGAACCGGTCGAAGTGGCGGTGCTTGGGGAGGACTATGTCCAGCAGTGGAAGTCTTTCCGCTGAAATGATTACTTCCCTTACCTACAGACAAAACGATACGATACCTTTTATCTAGACGACACTGGTGCCGATTCCCTTGTTCACACACTAAACTAAATTTAAGTTCAGTGCATCTTTTTCTTTCTATTTCATTAAGAAAAGGACAGAAGATAAATTTTAGTTTAGTCCTGTCAAACTGTCACGACTCCAAACAAGTTTAGACGCGATTAAAAACTTGCCTACTAAAATTACGTCAATTTACGTCAGGAGCTGATTAATTTGACAGAACTAAACTAAAATTTGTCTTCTGTCCTTTTCATAATGAAATAGAAAGAAAAAGATGCACTGAACTTAAATGTGAACAAGGGAATCGGCACCATTGTCTTCTTTCTAGCAGATATATTGCATCAGACTCATGAAAAACCGCCCCAGACTCGACCACAGCACATTTTAATAACGTAATATTAATCTAACTTTCCATAACAGTTAAAAATAGCGTCTTTTCAAAGCTTTTGCGCAATAAGACGTAAGCATTAATATTAAAATTAGTTTTCATTTAAACGAGGTTTAAGTCTGACGCTAACGTTAGTTTGGACATTGAAATATTACACCTCCGCCTTGGAGCTGGGAATTTTCAATTTACGTTATTGCTAGGGTTACAGACGTTCTATATTGTTGGACGCTCGTCATCTTTTTATACATTTACGCTGAAACACATATTGAACAGTGGAACTAATAAATACGTACCTACCTACTTACTACCTAACTTTTATTTTATTGAGGATCCAAATTGAGTCTGTTCTGGCGCCGGGATAATTTCTACGCGGTGCTAAGTAGGTAGGTAGACATTGCAATTTCTAAAAAAAATTGTAGAATCACCGGGGTTGGTTGCACCATTAAGAGGAAATAGGGTCGGTCCCCTCCCCATACAAACGCTCTCGCCTGTTTTCTCTCTGGTTTATGACCTTAGAGCAATGATTTTTACAGTAAAATTAATATCAACTTGTTCTATGCCCCTATGTTTTCCGTTTTGATGATACATTATCTGTAGAAGCAATAGAACCCTCAGAAAATGCTTAAAATTGCTTGTTTAGACCGCTATCATCAGAGGCCTATTGTACAAATTTGACAACTATTAATGAAAAAAGAAAAAAATAATCCTTCCTTATTATTCAATTCATAAAATATCTTTCAAATTGGTCCAATATTGGAGGAGGAAATAGACGAGAGCCGAACCTCGAATTATGACTTTTTGTATGGAGAAAAGACCGACCCTATTTCCTCTTAAGCCAAGCGCACATTATAACCGCAACGGGTCGCTCCGCAACGCATTTCATGGTGATGCGTCGCGGCTCGAGCGCCAATCTGCGTTCGCCTAAATGAAAACGCGGTCGGCGAAATATTTTAAAATAGGCTTTTAACTGATCTATTGCTGTCCCTCCCGCAAACGTCCCCGTTGTGGCTCGGAATGATTATTCCTATATAAAATAAACGAAATCATAATCTCGTATCTTATCTACCTATTCCCCTGTTTTTTCGTCAAAATTGGACGGATTTTAATGATTTTTTCTAGAATAATTTAAGAAAGGCTTTGGTTATAATAGCTTTGTTTTGCATATAAATGCGATGCACTGTGACTGATGCGATTGAACGTATATTCTTTCTAGTTTTTATACCTACTTCAAAAAATCTATTCAGCATTTGAACCGTTTCCCATATAAAACGTTTACAGACAATTAATCTCATATTCAATATTTAAAAGCTGTTTAACGGGTTCAGTACTAAAACGACAATAAAAACTCGATTAAAGTATTTGAAGTCGTAAAATTTAAAAATTCCCGCGCATTACGAATGAATACCTTTCTGTTCTATTGGAGTTTATGGTCGTCCCGTGTGGGCCATAAAGTATCGAGTCTTTTTGTTTATTTTTATAGGAAATGACGTCACTGGAATTGAGTAGGTAGGTACTGAAAGTATTTCCGTTTCGAAACTTCATTAATTATTTTAAAGTGCGAAATAAAGTGAGATTGTCGTGTTTTTAGTAGTAGTCGAACCTATTGCAGTACGCCAGGCATAAATACGAACTCCAGGCTACTATTGAGAAAGTAAGATATGATTAACCTTTTAACCGCCCGGCTTTATATCGGTTTTCGTGCCCCCAGCGCCTGGCATCGAACAATCTAAAAATAAATACCTTCAACAAAGATGGTGTGCAAAGCGTATTTAAATAAAAAAAAATGATTAAATGAGTGTCGTAAATATACGACTCTGGCGAAATGGACACGAAAATATTTGTCGGATAAATCCGTCGTAAGCGGTTAAAAGGTTAAAGGGTAAACTCAACGGTTTGCCTGACCTGGGATCGAACCCAGTACTTCAAGATCAGCAGAGACGCTAGCAGCAACAAGGCCAACAAAACAGGTAGGCAGTCAATTGATTAATTATACATATATAACATCACGACTGCAATCCCTGAAGGGTTAGGCAGAGGTGTATCTGTATTACACCCACATTACACACATATGTATGTAAGTAAGTCCCGTTGTATGTAAGTCCCATGTTTTAGGGGGCGAGCCTATTGCCATGAACCGAGCACAAATCCAGACTTCGGGTTGCTACTCAGAAATCCCTAATGGAAAAACCCAATAACACATTGTCCGATATGAGAATCAATCAACTGATTAGTTATACAGTATGCTATCCAACGAAGTATAGCGTCTATACATGCTAAAATATTTATTTTTTATTTTTTATGTAAAATCCCTAAGACGACCCTCTGACCCAATATTCACAAAAAATATATAATTGATAGGAAAAGGTAACACTGTACGAGTGTGGTCTTCCTACGTTGAAATACAAGTGTGCGTGTACGGAGTGTTTTTTTTACGTATCAATTTAATAAGTAGTTTTGTGAATATTTCACTACTACTTATCCAAAAAAAATTTTTTTTTTTGCGGTAAGCCTTATGGGAGACCAGGTATAAAAGTAACACGGGATGAACGTAACAAATGAGTTTCTGAACGAAATATGTTGGCTACACTGATGGCTGTACGCATCGATGTGCGCCATTTTGAACCCCCCTCACTTCAGGTTGCGCTCACCGTGCTGTGCTGTCAGGTTGTGGACGTAGCAAGTCGATGCCGCAAAAATACCTCCAAAGTAATTTTTGACCGTTTTTTTAAACGGTGTTTGTTTGTAATAGGGTAGGTTAAAGTGTGCGTTTCACATGTCAGTAAAGTAGCATAACTATTCGTCTTTCTATTTTGGCGTTCGAAACGGTATCTTTCTAACGGTTTTTTAGGCTATAGCCATGTATTTGTCATATTCGGTAAAAATTTAAGACAGGGATGAAAGTAACAACTTGTTACTTTCATCCCGATTATGATCTCGATATCTCTAAGCATAATTTATTGTGTTTTATATATTTTAAAGTAATACATATTTATTTTCTTATGCCTAATATACATAAACGGACGACCAGTAGAGGTTTAGTTACTGCAGAAATAATGGATTTGGCAGCAGAAGTACTTCTCAGAAAAGTACCATTTCGAGACGCTGAGAATTCATATCCATGTGCCATGTAAGTTTTTACATATAGATATGTGCAAAAAAGAAAAAAAGCTTGGAGAAGGTTCAACAAGTCTTCCAAAATAATATAGGCTACGTATTGAGAAGAAGAGTTTTTACCGATGAGGAAGAAAAGATACTGGCCTTGTATTTATTCCATTGTTCTCAAATTAAGTACGGATTAACAACCAAAGAAGTACAAAAGTTAGCGTTTCCTTTAGCAATTAAATATAATAAAGTAATTTCCAGCTCGTGGAGGTCCAATGAATGTGCTGGTGACCATTGGCGAGATTTTTTATGCGTCATAATCCGAGATTATTAATAAGAGTCCCGCAAGCAACTAGTATTGCCCGAGCGTCGACCTTGTTGAATTGTTTCACAAATGGAAATCCTAAAAGACTCATTATAAATAAATAATATGATGATTATGAATGTAACTTTGTTTTTATTTACAATGTTACAACCATCCCCTTACACTGTTACAACCAACCCTAGGGGTAGGGATGATTGTAACAAATTTCACTTTTGTTATTTGGTAATTTTGCTCAAAATCTTTCATATCTGTTGCATTTAAATAGGTGTTAAAAGATAGCTGAAAGACCAATCTATCTTGTGTACTTATTAGAATTTTGATATTCAAAAAGCTCTGTGAGATATTATGAGAAAATTGCAAATTGTTACGTTCATCCCTCGTCTCCCTACCTAATATTTTTTTTACTTTGTATGGACGCTATACTATTGCGGGTTATCAGGAACGCCCGTTGTTACTTAACACGTATCACTTTTACCAAAATGGAAACAACTGAAAAACTGTTCAAAAGCTTACTTACAATTTATGGCTTTCCTTACCAAATTACCTAATGTAAGGATTCGGAAACAAGAAACGTTATAAACCGATCAAATAAAATGATGCTATCGCCTAAAGCGATTGAAAACGTAAAGTAGCAATGCAAATTGGTAGGATTATTTTTTATTTGGCTAAGCACATGCAGGTAATATAAAATATGGGCCTCATTGGTATTCGGATTTTCGAGGGTGGATGTAGGATGTAAAATATCGTGTTTCGTTTTTTAAAAGTAGATGATTAAGTACTAAAACGTGGTTGAATTTAATCTAAGCTACTAAGTATTATCAAGGCGTAAAATTGTTTATTTCAAAGAGATGGTTTATGGAGGAAACTACAAATTTGATTTAAAAAAAAACTTATAGTAAGCTACACTATTTTGCAGATTGCCATAAGATATCTATTGTATATGGTTTATCTTGGAGCTGTCAAAATCGTAGTCGTATTGAATTCAATCGCAACGCCTCCACACTCGTCTTGTCTGCACAGCTCTGCAATATTATTCGATAAGTTGTTATTGTCAAAGTCAAAGTCAAAGTCAAAAACGTTTATTGCGAACTAAGTGTACAATGTTGGTGTTACTATTCAAACCTAAAACACTGTAATGTATTGACATTGACTGGTGCACAGATATAAAAATCGGGTCATATCTAGACTGTGACTAGTTTTATATGTATTTGCAAATGTTTTGATATAGAGAACAAAAACCCTAAGTTGGTTTGAAGAATAATTTAACTTTAACTGTCTTTTCGCGTTAACTTTTCCGTAAAGTTAAAACCATGTTAAATTAAATAGTTTAATCATCTAAATAATAAAGTACTTGCAGAAATTAGCAATTATAATTTTTTCTGGTGTTATAATCATGAGAGTACCTAAGTATGTACCTATTAATTTAAATCTAGGGTTAGGATAAGAGCAGAGGACCTAGACTAGTGACAATCGCTTCGAAAGCGTTTCGTATTTCTACAACGACTTTCTAAGCTTTTCGATAGCTTATGTCAGTCCTATACATTTTTGCCTTTTCCATCATCGTTATCGCTGATGGAATGTTACTTTGTCTAGGGCCTCAGGTAAGTCGATTAAAACCACATGGCAACAGCCCTGCGGGCTTAAAACGGTCACTTTAGTAGAATCACAATATGAAAATATTATGAATCATCGTAAAATGTCACCAACTGGACAATTCATAGTATGATCTGCGTGTAATTCATATTACGAACTAATTCATCTGTTTGATAGTTTTCTATGGAGATTCGTAAAATGGTCCACACATTACGAATTGCTTTTATGTCAAATTAGAGGAATTGCTAATGACAGCTGGGATTCAGGAAATGAACTGCTTTTAGAGGAATTGCTAATGTGGCCGGTTTAGGCCCCCTGAACCCCTTTAAATGTTTCAGGAGCCCCCTCTCCAGTGGAACGTCTCTAATTCCTACATTATATTCGCAAAAAGTTTACGTCCTACATGTGTCTGTTATTCGGCAAATATTAGCATATTAGGCGACGCCCGAGGCGACAGATCCGGCTGCCACCGCGCCTTTTGTCAGCAATTCTTCGAAAGTGATACAGGGTGGAGCTGAAAATATGTAATATTCTTATAAAACTACTAATACGCGAGAGCTAGGCCGACTTCCGTAGCGTAGCTCACTGTAGCGTTGCATTTAGAGACTAATTTATTCTAGTATTAAAAATATTTTAAAGAGGTAATTATTAACGACAAAAATCGGAAGTCGTGTCACTGTCTGACTTACATTCCTACTTAAAGATCAAAAATCTAACCCACTTCCAGATAACCTCGAAAGTTGGGCATCCAGCTGGGTAATGCTTTGTATATACAAAGGAAAAAATCTGAAAACAGTAAAATTTTAAGATTTGAAGTATTCTCCCAGCAATCGATTTTTATTAAATCAAGTTTCGATCTAAAATAATAAAATGGTATTTATTTTTATCAAAAATATTACGGCGCAATCAGTGACCATTTGGGTGCAACATAATATTCAATCAATTCAATCTCCAGGATTTGCTTCTACGACTACTACGCGAGTGCTACGGCGGCTACGAAATCACGTAGCGTAATATTGAAAACTGGGAAAGTTTGGGTTTCCGAAAATACGCTTAACAACCTATTATATACCTACAATAAAGTTCGTAATGGCTTTTCATAAGCTTTTTTAATAACCAAAACTTCGTGAAATGCATTTTGATTTATTTTTATATTTTCGTCCTTGGCAAACTTAAATTGTCCTACTTAGATTAAGTATAAGTGAATGATGTCGTCTCCCATAATTGGAAGTACAACCTTGTATTTGTCCCTGTTCTTGTAAATATGCATTTTATTGTGTCGCCTCTGTTGGGGATTCAGTAAATAAATAAACATTTACACTGCAAATAACTTTATTGGTAAAAGCAAAACAGTTTTAGCACAAATATGAAACAGAATAACAACAGCCTGTATAATGCGTTTTACGTATCAAAGATCACTGCAGAGGGCACAAAGCGAACGACAAATATATCATCTGAATGTCATCAAGTCATACATTATTTATTATGCATTCTTTACATATTCTTACCTGCTCGCTATTTTGACGATAAAAATGAAATCTTTATTAGATTAATGGAGAAAAGATTAATATAGTCACATGTAAAAATGTTTACATTTCGATATTTAGACACGATTTATTGCTGAGGGTCCATAAAGGTGAGTAAGACTAGATAGAGCATTTACTAGTAACAGAACATCATAATGAAAACATCGTGAGGAAACCGGCATGCCAGAGAGATATTTTTCGACGGCATGTGAAGCCAAGTCAGAGACGCGGGCGGTGGGTGGCTTAAAAACTCTGATACCAGTACGTCGATTCCGTAAAATTCAAACAACAACTCGCATCTCGCACTTCACTCCTTCACTCTCACTTCGAATTTTGAATCGGGTGCGAAGTGAGCGTCGAAGTGACAGGGGAATTTCCTTACTGAATGCCACTTCTTACTGCTCATACTTTATCTGTCAAAATCTCACGGTCAATTTAGGTCAACTCGCTGACACGCTCGCAAGAGTAGCGCTAGTGTATCAACCGAGTTTTTATAATGCCAATCAAGAAACTCACGGCGGATTCAGATTCGAAGTTTAGAATGAGGTCTTACAGAATCACACCCCACGAAAAGACAAAGAAGTAATAGAACATCGAGCGTTCGCCGTTTTAAAATATTATCGAACCGCACTTCGAACAAGACGCTCGATGTATTGTTACAACCTGATTTTAAAAACCAACGAACGTACTGGTGTAACATTTTATCGAGCAAAGGCACGAGGGCGGGCGACACGGAGTTAGGTGCGCGGGCCGGCGGCAGTAAATGAACGCAAGATATAAAGTAAATATTACAGGTAAATGCTCAATCGCCGTGCGCATTACGTCGAACGCAGCGTCGAGCATTCGCAGGAACGTTACATTACATGTCAAAATGCTGGTCACTTTCAAACACCTTTACATAAATCATTTGGAAACACATATTATAGATTGTATATAATATTAAATATTTTATTGTAATCCAAAGTTTATTTGTACTAATACTAGCTGCGCCCCGCGGTTTCACCCGCGTCAGTCTCGATCCCGCGGGAATATCGGGATAAAAAGTATCCTATGTCCTATTCCAGGTCATGGTCTACCCCTGTGCCAAATTTCATCCAAATCCGCCGTTTTAGCGTGAAAGCGTAACAAACAAACAAATAAACAAACTCACTTTCGCATTTATAATATTAGTTAGGATTACCTATAAACTCGAAATTAACTCTGTGGTATCCAAGTCTATCTTTTATTTTTTCACTCCTAAGTCATTAAACCCAATCATTCATGATAATAAGGTACCTATGAAGAAGGACATTGTAAAATACAAAGTACACACAGACGAACTAGAGAGAAAGTTCGCAATTATTTTAACACGTGAATCAGCAGAAATCTTAAAATAATAAAAATAACTTACACCTTAGCATATTTTTCACGAAACTCATAACATCTATATAATTACGCAGTAAAATGCGTTAGCTGCAAAAGAACAATTACATAAGTGATACAGACACTGGAAACGGTGAAGGGCAGGTAGATGTTCAGCGGCACAGCGCGACAGATCGTGTATCTGAACGGACGCAGCGACACATACTTCAGAGAGGTGTCCAGCTCGAACCGGAGAGACTCGTCTGTGAACAAAATTGTCTATGACCCGTAAAATTTTATTCAAAAAACTGTGTTCGTTAAAGGGATGTTTTCACCCACATTTTTTTACGGGGTGTATCTGTTGCCGTCAATCAGGCACAAGAGAATCTAGGTCATGAGAAGAATCATCATAATGCCTCCATCATCAGGCCTCTTCCCTTTTGTGCCATGGTTTTTTTTTTATTTGAAAGGTCAATACTTTAACTTGATCTGATAAGTCAGATCTTCACATTAGCTATTCTGCTCATCATGCCGCAGATATTAGGATCTGCGGCGTGATGAGCAGAATAGCTCCTCAAAATGCAGAAAATTGCTCAATTTTATATTTCTACCAATGGAATCGGCTCTTTAACTACTATACCCCATTTGAAATAACATTAGACATTAAAACAAACCCTTGTACAGTCCGTTCAACCGATTTTGACTTCTATACCGTAGTCATAAGGATAGCATTAAAAGCAAAAAAAGTTACACAATACCAACTATCTACTGCGGCTGCCATTTGGCATGCCACCAACGCAATAGAATTCAAAATCGGTTGAACGGAATGTAAAAAAGGCTTATCTATACGTCTAATCTTATTTCAAATGGAGTATAGGTAGGGATTGATGGACCACCTTCTCATCACAAAACTACTTAGGATACTTAAAAACCATTTTTGCAATGTTATTTATATATTTTCCGTCATCGTTATCGCTGATAGAATGTCACTTTGTCTAGGGCCTCAGACCTTTCTAAAGAACAAGAAGTTTTATTTATAGTGTCTACATAAATTCTATGAAACTTGAACTTGTTTCCAATTGAATATTTACACATAAACAAATATCAACTTTGCAGTGGTTTATATTAAATTCATTTCAGAATGTCTAGTACTTATTGAAAAGGCATAAAAAAAAAAGATTTAGCGCAAAATTTTTGGCAGCTAACTAAATTGTGAACACATGGTAGGTTAACAGCTGTTTTTTTTCAGGATTTGAATTATGAGCAGAATATTGTATTTGTATGCAATGTTAGTTTTACAAGAAGGTCGTTAGATGGCGCTACTGTGCCCAAAAACATGGTATATTATCTCATTTTAATAACTTTAGTGGTTTATTAATGGTTGCAAAAGTTTGTGCTCACGAGGTCTACTGTTCGAATAACTACTAGTAAATATTAAACCATGAGTTATGGTACTCGTATCACCTGAGCATCTCAGCGATTGTTGTGCGATTGTCGCCTTTATTTGATCCACTTCATGTATGGTTGCCTGCACAATGACCGCTGGACAAAACACCATAACCATAGACTGTGCAATCTCTATCATATACAATACGACGTAAGAACGAAGGCTCTGGAATTATAAAAAAAAAATCTGTTATTTATTATCAACACTGGTATGTACAGTCAGGCAAATTTATTGTTTTACAAAATTGCAAAGGAGCTCGTGGCTAACTAATAACAGCCGCACGGGTCGATCCATCAGGTTAAGCTACGCTTGCCGTGGTGGTCCGTTGATGGGTGACTATCTTTACATACCGAGAGTCCTCCATGTCTCGGAAAGCATGGTAAGCCGTTGGTCCCGGCTGTCTTTCGAGGATCTTTGACAGACGTTACGAGTCATCAGAAGCCCGAAAGTCTGACAACCAGTCTTAGCAAGGGGGTCAGATATGCAGTGGCTCCATGTAAAATACTGGTATACAGCTGCATCCGGTTAGACAGGAATCTGACCCCAACATAGTTGGGAAAAGGCTAGGCAGATGGATTTTATTATGTAAAGTTAGGCAATTTTTTTTTTTTACATAATTGATGTTGCATACAACTGTCGAATTAACTTCCTTGACCTGTATTATAGATAGTTCCAGAACAATTATAAAACCAAGATAGAGCGCTGTAAACCAATGAAATGAGGCCGGTTTCGTAAATATGTGTGCACTGAGTGAGGTATAGTTTGATTGTAAATCTTTGTGCGTGTAAGCGTGTATGCACAGAGCGGCAGTGTAGTTTTGGAATGCTTCACTGTATTGTTCGCAGCGCTATATCTTGGTTTTTATTTGGTCTGAGTAGTTATTGTAGAAAGAAAAATCATCGTGCAAACAACGAAAAATTTCAACGCCGCGAGGGCCCATAGGGAGCAGTGGTGGCCCAGTGGTAACGGCCACGACTTACGAGTTGTAGGTCATAGGTTCGAACCCTGACAGGCGATTTACTTTGTGTAAATATTAATTCATCGCCACTGCTCTCAAAACGGTGAAGGAAAACATCGTGAGGAAACTGGCATGTCCTAGAACAAAAAAATCGAAGACATGTGACTCTACCAACCCGCACTGGGCCCGCGTGGTGGATTACGGCCCACTCCCTCTCACAGAGAGGAGGCCTGGGTCCCAGAAGTGGGAACATTATGTATGTATGTTATGTGGGGGCTAGAATCATGTACTGAATCCATGGTAACAGGTTGCGCGACGATATCCCTGCCACCCTGTATACAAACCATCTCATAAGTTTCAAAGCACGTTAAAATTGATTAAAATATTCACTTACCTCAATCATTAAGGTACCACTTATCATATTATAACACAAGGATATCGTTTTAAAACAATATGAACTCCAATTGATGAATAACTGAAAAATTAGTTTAATTGAATTAAGACCACATATCGTCGAAGGAAGTGAATTAAGAGGTAGAGGTAGGGTAGGTAGGTAGGGTAGGTAGGTAGGTAGGGTAGGTAGGTAGGGTAGGGTAGGTAGGGTAGGTAGGGTAGGTAGGGTAGGTAGGTAGGGTAGGTAGGGTAGGTAGGGTAGGTAGGGTAGGTAGGTAGGGTAGGTAGGTAGGGTAGGTAGGTAGGGTAGGTAGGTAGGGTAGGTAGGTAGGGTAGGTAGGTAGGGTAGGTAGGTAGGGTAGGTAGGTAGGGTAGGTAGGTAGGGTAGGTAGGTAGGGTAGGTAGGTAGGGTAGGTAGGTAGGGTAGGTAGGTAGGGTAGGTAGGTAGGGTAGGTAGGTAGGGTAGGTAGGTAGGGTAGGTAGGTAGGGTAGGTAGGTAGGGTAGGTAGGTAGGGTAGGTAGGTAGGGTAGGTAGGTAGGGTAGGTAGGTAGGGTAGGTAGGTAGGGTAGGTAGGTAGGGTAGGTAGGTAGGGTAGGTAGGTAGGGTAGGTAGGTAGGGTAGGTAGGTAGGGTAGGTAGGTAGGGTAGGTAGGTAGGGTAGGTAGGTAGGGTAGGTAGGTAGGGTAGGTAGGTAGGGTAGGTAGGTAGGTAGGTAGGGTAGGTGGGTAGGGTAGGTAGGTAGGGTAGGTAGGTAGGGTAGGTAGGGTAGGTGAGTAGGGTAGGTGGGTAGGGTAGGTAGGTAGGTAGGTAGGGTAGGTAGGTAGGGTAGGTAGGTAGGGTAGGTGGGTAGGGTAGGTAGGGTAGGTAGGTAGGGTAGGTAGGGTAGGTAGGTAGGGTAGGTGCGCCTTAGATAAGTACTTATTGCTACCCGTGCGAAGCCGGGGCGGGCAGGTAGTTTATTATATTTACCAAATATTGCAGCTGCTTGTCAACATATTGCAAGTTATCCAACAAATTGTTATAATTGTACAAACTTTTCCTTATATTTTTAATACTGATTGCGACTTCATTCCTCCCAGTAATATTAATGGGGACGGAATTTGATTCTAAGAATATTCTCAACTGTTTCATGCGACTTTGTAGTATGGCGAAGATGATAATGACAGTTAAATGGCTAGAGTCAATCGCACATATAGCGAAGACGGTGCCACAGAAAATACTAATAAATTTTATAGAACGACAAGCATGATAGACAGTAATACCAAATCTTATGAACAAATTACCGAAGAAAATAAGGCACACGTAATTGGGAAATAAGGGTAATTTTTTGAAGCCGATAATTCTGTCATTGGTTCTAATAGCACTGAAGAAGTGCAAGAAACGTTTATCACCATAAGCTAAGTATACTATAGCGGTAAAAACGTATTCGATGTTGTTTAAAAAGTAGACGGAGTATATGTGTAGTTGAAAAGCATAGAAGACAATAGAACTAATAGCCGAGCAACAACAAATGCAGTATAATTTCATTAAAAAACAAATTGGTCTGGATTCACTAATATTTGCATAGTTCCCAAGTATAAAACGAAACAAAGCCATCACTTTTATTATCCATATAGATAGTTCATGTTTTTTTATTAACTGCTTTATTTTCGATATCATGTTATCAAGTCACTACTTCAACTGGCGGCCCAGTCTACACTATGTGATATATCTTTACTGTTTTGGTACGGTAGTCATATTGATTTTTGAATAATGTCAGTCTAGAAATAAATGTAAAACTTAACTATATGTTTTTACATTAATTACAAAAGCTGTTGTATTATGTAGCAGAACAAGAATGGGAGAGAAGGTCATGAAAATAGGACTCTATATATATAGATTGACTGACTCGTTAGTCTAGTGGTCGCAAGCGCTACTGCTGACCATGAGGTCCTGCGTTCGATTCCCGGGTCAGGCAAAGTGTTATTGGGTTTTTCTATCTGGAATTTTTCAGTAGCAGCCCGGAGTCTGGATTTGTGCCTGGTTGATGGCAATAGGCTGCCCTTCTATTACATGGGACTAAAACATAAATAGCGAAATGTGGGTGTACCTGTGGGTACACATCTGCCCAACCCTTTGTTATGTTACACATAGATTTCTCAATCGAAAAACAAGCTGTTAATATGTTTAAATTCCAATTGTATTTTAGTAAACTACAGGTTTCCCGCATGTTTCTATATTCAGGCCACAGATCTACATGTTATAATATGTAGGTACATATTTTTATTGATATTTTCTAATACTGTAATATAAAAAATAAATCAAAACAAATCATAAGACATGTCAAAGATCTCGACCCCCATTTTATAGGTAGTACAATAAGTCAATATAATGTGTGTTTTTATTGCTCTGTGCCTGAAATAATAGCGTTATGATTCGTGATGTAATAGCTTGGGGCTATTTGATAGTGAATAATGATTTAGGTTTGGCAAGATTTCCTTTTGAGTGATCTATTTTCTCAATGCAAATATGGTCCACAAGGTGCATTATATGTATATTATGCTGTCTATGAATGATATGTGTAACATGAAATGATTTTCAAAAATAAAATGTATGCTCTTCTTTTCGACATAGAAATTTTAGTTTTCTAACCCAGTTGCATTACTAATTAATTAACCTTGAAAATACATAGAAGTTATACCAATAATAAAACTTGAAAACCATTATGTTAAAAAAAATATTATTGGCCTCATAAAACGTACTAATTTATTTATTTATTTAAACTTTTCGCACACAAAAAAGGTACAAAGGCGGACTTAATGCCTTAGGCATTCTCTACCAGTCAACCAAGGGTGGTGAAGAGATTAGATGGCGGGTGCTCTGATTGAGAGGAAAAAAGAGAAAAAAATAAAAAAAATAAGGAAAAATATATATATCATAATGCATTATAGATAAAACAGTTTTTACAGCACATAAATACGCAATCAACTTGTGATACTAATCAATATTACGAAGGTGTTTCGTCTTTTCCATGACAACTATGCAAACATCAGTGAATCAAGAAGTTTAGTGAAGAGTTAAAGTTTATGAATCTGTAGTCAACAACGACCAAGCCCAAGTGAATGACTCAACGAACCAGGACTGAAACATCATTTGAAGAATGATGAGGAGATCTGGCTCCAAATGAAACAGGATAAGGCTAGACAAACAGAAAGAGAAGAAAAGAGGTTATGGCATCATTCTCAATTGATATTTTACCTTATGTTCGGATGCTTGTTAAAGTCTCATTTGAAAGCAACTTATCAGCCCCGACTTACGAGTTGTAGGTCGTATGTTCGAACCCAGACAGGGCCTTTTTAGGATTCCGTACCCAAAGGGTAAAACGGAACCCTATTACTAAGGCTCCGCTGTCTGTCTGTCCGTCTGTCACCAGGCTGTATCTCATGAACCGTGATAGTAAGACAGTTAAAATTATCACAGATGATGTATTCATCACCACTGCTCTCAAAACGGTGAAGGAAAACATCGTGGGATGTCCTAGAACCAAAATTTCTAAAACATGTGACATCTAAAAACCTGCACTAGGTCCGCGTGGTAGATTACAGCCTAATCCCTCTCGAAGAGAGGAGGCCTGTGTCCCAGCAGTGGGAACATTATAGGCTGATTATGCTATTATGTATGAAGTAAGTAGGGCCGATTACTGTCGGTCGCCTGTTACTATTATCGTGCTTGATTTTGCATTTTTACGTTGCATAGAACCGAGTCAATCTGCATAGCCTTATCCCAACTATATTGGGGTCGGCTTCCAGTCTAACCGGATGCAGCTGAATACCAGTATTTTACATGGAGCGACTACCTATCTGACCTCCACAACCCAGTAACTGGGTAATACGATAACCCTTGGTAACAATGGTTGTCAGACTTTCTGGCTTCTGACGACCCGTAACGACTGTCAAAGATCCACGAATGATAGCCGGGACCAACGGCATAACGTGCTTTCCGAGGCACGGAGGAGTCTCGGTATGCAAAGATGGTCACCCATCCACGGACCAAACACGGCAAGCGTAGCTTATCCTAAAGGATCGACCCGTGCGGCTGTTATTACTTAGCCACGAGCTCCTCATAGAACGGAGTAGTACTGCTGAATGCTCACCAAAGCATATCAATACCCCATATCTCTTCAATGGACTGTTTCGTATTCAGTATTCATATTTGTTTAGTAACTCACCACACATGTTTGTCTATGAATTAGCAATGATTTGTCAAACATTTGACTGAACTTACGATTCTAAACCTTATTGCTTTGAGTTAAGCGCTATAGAGAACACGGTTAGATGATCATTTCAGATTCCCTTTGACGTTTGAACATGTTTGATTCAGATTCAAAGGCCTGTGATATGATCTTTGTACGTCGTATTTATTTTAATATATGTGGCTGTTCGCAGTTTCAATATCACCCCTTCACGCGTAGTTACAGGCAATGATACAAACACGTTAGTGGTTTTTAATTGGTGAAGCGTAGTAATAGCTACATCCTTTAAGAACTTTAATTTCGGAAGTCGGTGTCTTTGCTATTCAATTTTCGTTTTTTGCCACCGACTTCCGAAATTAAAGTTATTTTTCACTTTTTTTGTGTTTTTGGAAGTCGGTTGTTTTTTTTGGAAAAAGTTTTTATTTTTCACTTTTTAGTTGTGGTACCAAGCCCACACAAATTCGAATACAGTCAAATATATATCGTCTACATAAAGTGGGAAAAATACGTAATTATTGAAGCTAACTCAAAAACTACTCAAGCACAGTTAATAAAATTTGTATGGGACCACCTTTGAAGCATGACCTACCAAACAAAAAAAATAATCATCATAATCGATTCATAATTGGCGGAGCTATCGCGTAACATACACACAAAAAAAAAAAGCATGCAGACCTCTTTTTTGAAGAAGTCGGTTAAAAATGATTAACGCCAATCTTCGGAATTCAACAATAATTGAGCATGAACAATATGTATGTAACATTGATAAATAAATCGATTTATTTGTTGCTAGAGGGATCCAGTGGATCTGGCTGATAAGTACTCGTCCATTCTTCTTCTCTGGCAAGACTGTATTTCAGGGGGCTTAAAACAGTCACCTGACAATTCATAATATGATCTGCGTGCGATTCATATTACGTAATAATTCATCTGTTTGACAGTTTTCTATGCAGATTATGAATTGCTTTTGTGTCAAATGAGATGAATGGGATTCAGGAAATGAACTGCTTTTAAAGGAATTGCTAATGTGGCCGGTTTAGGTCCCCTGATCTTGTTGGTCCAAAACTTCGCCACGTCCTCGGCACGGTCGTCCATAAAGGTAAAGATAATTTCCTTTTACTTCAAATCGACATAGTAATAAGAGCATATTTGTCAGAAGCTCTGGGGGCCTAAAACGGCCCATTAGCAATTCCTCTAAAAGCATTTCATTTCCTGAATTCCCAGCTGTCATTAGCAATTCTTATAATTTGACACAAAAGCAATTCATAATTTGTGGACCATTTTACGAATCTCCATAGAAAACTGTCAAACAGATGAATGATTTCGTAATTATGAATTGCACGCAGATACTAATATGAATTGTCAGTTTGTGACATTTTACGATGATTCATAATATTATATTTTCCTATTATGATTCTGCCAAAGTGGCCGTTTTAAGCCCCATGATCTGAGTTCGAATCACATTCAAAGCATAAATTGCACTCAATCGGAAAATCGCAGTCTGTTCCAATAGCCAGTTTTATAGGACATTGAGGATCAAGAGTCGTTAGGAGTTGGAAGAGTTGAAATACTGACTTTGTTAATAGCCAGTAAGGTGGGTATTACACTATCATATCTATGATCATAGATCTATACTCATAGATATGATAGTGTAATACTCCCATATGGAATGGTTTCTGACAGTTCTTGAATGGAAAAACGATAAAAAAATCAAAATGATAAGACTTATACTAAGTATTAAGGTTTGGTCGAATTCGCCCTAAGTATTATAAAGTCACCGACTACTTCCGTAGTCTAGTAGTCGCAAGCAGACCCTGCTCAGCAGTAGTGAGCAGGGTCTGGGTTCGAGACCCGAGTCGGGCAAAATGTTATTTAAAAAAAATGAGGTTTGAAACATCCACTGGCAGAATCATAATAGGAAAATATTATGAATCATCGTAAAATGTCACCAACTGACAATTTATAATATGATCCGCGTGCGATCCTTATTACGAATTCAACTGTTTGACAGTTTTCAATGGAGATTCGTAAATTGTCCACAATGAATTGCTTTTGTGTCAAATTAGAGGAATTGATAATGACAGTTGGGAATTCAGGAAATTAATTGCTTTTAGAGGAATTGCTCATGTGGCCATTTTAGGCCCCCTGATCTCAAATTTGACCTTAGATCTACTTTGTTTAATTTCGCTGATTAATTACTGTTATCTTTTTGTTACATGTTTCTATGACAAATAAACCTATTTTTCTTTCCTTCTTCTTTAAAAATGCAAAATAAACACCGTAAGTATAAGCATTTGCTTACGTACTTTAGACTTTTAAAATACAACTATGGAAAGCTCGGTGTAGCAAGAAACCATTGTCGAGGGTAATTTCATCAGCACACGTCCAATTTCTAAGGAATCTATTGTGTTCAGTAGCAAAAACAGCGGGCGGTCAACTAATTCGATTGTGAACTCCGCATTACAACCC
Organism: Lithophane ornitopus; assembly: GCA_948473465.1. Lineage (NCBI taxonomy): Eukaryota > Metazoa > Arthropoda > Insecta > Lepidoptera > Noctuidae > Lithophane > Lithophane ornitopus. The sequence continues at coordinate 11,669,892 of OX419634.1, forward strand.
TTCAAATGCTACTGCGTTTCAAATTCAACTTTAATCTTTTGACTCGAAAATGTATTTTTGTTCAGCAACAATATTTCCTTTAGATTCGAAGAAGCTTGTTTTAGAATTCCGATTTTGAACTTTGTGTAAGTATTTTGAAGGTGGAGAATGCAGTGTGGGTGTGTTAGTAGTGTAAATATTTTCGAATGCAAAGAATTTGCGAACTAATCATAGGGACACGTGACACTACCCGCTGTGAATGCATCACGAACTCTCATGATTCATTCTGTTTGATATTTTGTTATAAATGTACGACTATTTATTGTGTTTATCTGTGTTAAAAGAAGGCGTATTTGGTTTGGAGATGGTTTGAATAATTGATTTCAAATCGATAGGGTTCAATTCAAATATATCTGATTTTCTCAGTTTGGCAAGACGCTACAATAAATATTAAAAATATTTATCCGTTGTATATTCTGAATTGTTATTGTTATTATGTTATAATTACGAATAGGCACGCTTCTGAGAGCTCAGCGGAGCGAGCACGGCCTTGTGAATTGGCTTGAGCACATATTGATCGCAGTTTAGTCATATAAAATGTGTGACACACAGTAGGTACGCCGTGCTCGCACCGCTGAAATAATTCCAAATAAAAAGTATTGACTGGACCAGAAGGTGGAGGGGAGAGGATGGGAAGGAGGACAGGGTGTTGTGGTGCAGCCTTTTTGTTTTGTGGCTTGTAAATCATCAAATGACTTCTCCCTCTCTGGGCGGAGTGGAAGGCGTGTCAGACTTTTACTGACTAAAACCCACCCGTGTTCCTTCAGTTGCCTGTTGCCAAGGTCCCGGTATCCCTTTCGGACTATATTCCGCAACTCTGGCTTATTTCCAGTAGAAGACTGTGATAGGCTAAGTTAATTGAAACAAGTATTAAGTTCATCGAAGTAAATGAATTAGTACCAATTTTTATTTTTAACCGACTTCTTCAAAAAGGAGGAAGCATTAATGCTGCTTGCCAAAGGGTATCGTATTATTCAGTTACTGGGTTGTGGAGGTCAGATAGGCAGTCGCTCCATGTAAAATACTGGTATTCAGCTGCATCCGGTTAGACTGGAAGCCGACCCCAACATAGTTGGGAAAAGGTTAGGCAGATGATGATGAATCATCAATGCTGGAAGTTGTGGAGAAATAGACAATAATTATTATAAACAATTTATTAACCCAACAACGGCCACGTATAAATTACAACACAATTCACAAACTCCAAAGGTATTTCTCTAAATATATGCTGAGTCAACATAAAGCGCCCCTCGTGCCAAAATGCGATTCATTTCCGTAAAATAAACATGTGTATGAACACACAGAATTGCAAATCGACCTGTTAATCTAATAAGAGAGGCCGAGCGTCGTCACGGTTCATTTGAAAAAAGAATGTCACGTCAATTCTTTTTTTCTTTTTTTTTTGTTACTCCACCGTGGGGATGTGACGTTGACAAATATAAAAGCATTTCCTGTTGGCATCGGGTATATTTCTTTTTATATTTGAACAGATAATGTAGATTGGATGTTTTGAAATATTCAAATGTGGCTGCGAACGATGGCTTAGGAGCGTGAAATTGTTTGTTGTCTTTTTAATATTGGTTTTGCTATAATTTTCGAGTGCTAAGCGAAAAGCCGTGTCAAATATTCTCCACTTCCTAAGAAACTCTGAAACCACTTTAGTGATACTATTAAGACAATTTTTGAACGAATATTAAAAAATACTTATTATTAACAATATTCAGACACGAACACATCCGATTTTTTTTCTTTTGTTTTCGGTAATATATAACATCACGCCTGTATTCCCCGAAGGGTAAGGCAGTACGTATATGTATAATGTTTAAGCCTAATGCCATTATCAAACGGGCACAAATTCAGACTGGTTTTAGATGTTTCAACATTTACAGCCCAGACCACTCACAAATTAATGGATTTCTCTCTTCCTTTAGTGTCGCAATACAAAACATTTTATTTAATTAAGACCAAAATTAAAACTCCCTCTTGCAACCGGCAGCAGTTAAAGGGTTAAATGACAAGCCATTCAAATAAATTCCACTACGCTTGAATGCAACAACGTGGTTAATCCAATTACTAATAATTCGGTTACTCCTTAACAAGCGTAGTCATTGACGGGTTAACCCTTTTCGCAGATGCTACCCAGACTTTGTTATAAACTTGACTATTAAAGTTATAATTGAATGTTTATTATACATTACAGTTTAACTGTTTTATCTGATTTTATAGATATGCTTAGGTAGAATTGCAAAAGTGTCACATGAATTTTCAATTTAAAAGTGATATAAATCATTGCTGCAATACCTATCAACTTGTTTCGAATAACATTTTTTCTACTAATTACAATATAAAGGCTACGACAAGAAAGTCAATCAACTAAAATGGAATAAACAAGACACCACAGACAGACAAATTAGAAATCCGGAGTCACACGTAATCTGTCCTATTTATGCCCTAACACGTGTGACTCCGGATTTATAATTTAATTTTTTTTTGGGGTATATATATTTTTGAAATGTGCTAATTAAGCCCTTTCATTTGATACATAACATGGTATGATTTTATGTTCTCTAGAGGGCGCATTTTTGACGTCACATATAACCAGCGAACGATCAAGACGCTTCCAACGATACCTCATTTGTCAAATTGTGATGAGTCGTTTAGAAGATATGAGGGAACAGATAAAAATACATACATACTTACATACATACATACCGGTCAAAATCATAACCCTCATTTTTTCTTCGCCGTAGTCGGGTAAAAATAAGGTGATTTTTGTGAATTAAAATTATTTTATTTTCCGCAGTCAAACTAATTTCAAACCCCACAACTGCTACTCCCGGTCAAAACTACGGTACCGAAACTCGGATACGTTCTCGACGCATTGTTGATAGCGCTCCGTAATCCGACCGCACATTAACGGTCCGTCTGCACACGACAGCACAATACGCGCCTGGCCATACGTTAGAACTTTATAAGGTATGACACGGATTTGCGACTGAAATACGGAAAATGGAGCGTGAGGTGTCAGAATACTTTATAGTTCCGACTTTGGTCTGTTTTGAAGCGTCAGTCACTGTAAATTCTGTGGCAGAAGTCTAGATTTCAACCGCAAATCCCAACCATTTAGAAAAATTTCAATCCGTATAAATATTAGCTATCAGTTGGCTAGATTGATAAAGGGACAACCGCACAGAAGGAAGTGTGGGGATTTCTTAATATATATAGAAATAGAAAATAGTTTATTGTCCAGGTAATACAGCAAGCAGGTTCGCAGGTTACGAGTAACACCAAGTTTAGACGACATGGGTAGCTAAAAATATTACCCATAGGTTAAAAAGTATTATTTCAAGTTTTGCTAACTGAACAGACAGCTGTGCTGCTGGGGAGTTTCTTGCGCCACTTTTTCTTCCCAGCTAAAGCACTAGGAAGTGGTGAAGGCGTTTTGGGGGACTGTCTTATGTAATTTTGACGTTCAAAAAGTGCTGATTCTCAGCCTAGTTTGAATAACTGACTTTTGATTAGCCAGTGAGCCCCAAACTATACAACTAGCCTGTATCTTGGGGTTCGAGGTACAAATTCCAGTGTGGAGATTAGAGAAGTGAATAAAGTTAATTATCGTCGCATAAAGAAATTCTTTCGATGCATCGCATACGAGTAGCCATTTATGCACATCATGTATTCATTCTTCCCCACTTCTTCTTCTTACGTTTATTTATATTTCAGATAACCTAGTTTGTGACAAGTTACTTAAACAAGATAAAGTAAGTCCATTTAACATGTCTAACGTAATACATGCTATCAATATTCTTGTTAACCCCATTCTAGCTACGAGTATGCGACTGTTTCGATCACCAGTCAACGACCTTAGCAGGGGGTTAAATTCGCTCCAAAGTTTTCAATAGTCGTAGTTTTCCTTGTAAGTATAAAATTATTTTCAATTTCCTAGAAACTGTTTTAGTGTAGACGTAATTTAGCTTTTGCGTGCTGATAATAAATTGTTAGGAGGCTATTGTAAGAATATTCTTGTACATTGTACAAGCCGTGTGGGAGCCCTATGGGATTTCTCGTTCGCAAAAATGATAAACTTTCATCCCCTATTTAACCCCTTTAGGGGGTTAATTTTCAAAATCCTTTAATGCTCACTTTTGTTACCTGTATAAGAAACTCTTGTGCAAAATTGCATGCTTTAGACTGTGCGTTGTCTGTCAGTGAATTAATGAACTTCAGATTTTTATTAAGTAAAATTAAATGTAATTAAAAATTACCACTATAGTTTTTTTAAATTTTATATTTATTTATTTCATAAGCCTAATACATAAGGAGAGAAAAAGGGTTAACATTGAATTTCTTAGAGAAGCTTAGGTCCTTTTAGACTAAGTAAGTACCTACATGCTCAATTTAGTGAAACTCCTTACTCTCTCTTCCTAAACTCCACCCAAACTAGGACGTGTCCTGTATCTCTGGTGTCGGTGTTCCTGTCTGGCACAATGTGAAGCCTAACTTATATTTGTTTGATATTTGATTAATTAAGCAAATTGGGTAATTTTAATTACTTTTTACAGCCAAGTTGCTTCAAGTTATACTGGGTGACTACAATTTTATTATTGATCCTTTTAAAGCATTGTCTTTTGGCTCTCGCTTTTTTTTCTCGTTATTAGTTTTTTTTTATCCCCATGTAATATACTTTTTGACTTTAAAACCTCCATTCTTTCAAATCTAAAATATGTGCAACTAATCGCTAGTCTGTTCAAGACCTTAGCGTATTAAGTTGCATCTAAGACCGCCGTCTTGCTGCAACAGTTAATATTAAATTAAACTTAGACCCAAACCATTAAGACCCGTCGAACGCATTTGCAGGGTTAACGCGAACAATTTTGGCTGTGGTCATTCTGTGAAACAGTTTTCATTATAACTTAGTAAACTAATTAACGTTAGCGTCTTCTGGGGGTTAGAATCGAATTTCAATATGAACTCTTAATTACATATTGGTAGCATAATCGGCCAATTAAGTATTTTCGCACTACCGGGTAACAAGCTTCCTCTCTGAGAAAGCAGGGGACCAAGTCTACTAATTTACAAACGTGTCAGTGGTCTCACATTGATGAGTTTTTGACAGATTTTGTATGGCAAATCTGTCAAAAACTCATCATTGTGAGACCATTGACACGTTTGTAAATTACTAGACTTGGCCCCCAGGTCTAGTGCGATTTTTTGGTTTAAGGACATGCTAGTTTCCTTTCGATATTTCTTTCGACATTGATTTATATTTCTTCCAGCATTGATGCTTCATCATCATCTGCCTAGCCTTTACCCAACTATGTCGGGTCGGCTTCCAGTCTACCCGGATGCAGCTGAATACCAGTATTTTACATGGAGCGACTGCCTATCTGATCTCCTCAACCCAGTTACTGCGTAATACGATACCCCTTGGTAAGACTGGTTGTCAGACTTTTTCGGGCTTCTGGCGACCGTAAGAACTGTTAAAGATCTACAAATGCCAGCCGGGACCAACGACTTAACGTTTTTTCCGAGGCACGGAAAACATACCATCTTTAAATACCAATACCCCTTCTTGGTATGTAAAGATGGTTTGTTTTCTTTCTCACTATTACATAATTAGTTTGTTACTTGAAACTGGTCCACACAGATACAAGACCTTTTTTCGGCCTATGTTGGCATTTCCTAGAATATACAGTTGTTTTTTCTACGATGTTTTCGTTTATCATCCATTCACTGATGAGCAAGATTTAAAAAGTGCATTCGCCATTGAACAAGTCATAGGTACCGGTCAGTTTTCGAAACTGACCCTGTAAAGGTCACGTCACATCAGTCACGTCAACGTGAAGTCACCGATCAGTCACGTCAATTTCTGGGACGTGTGTGAACAGATAGTCAGTCAGTTAGTCATATCAACGTGTTTCGTTCGTAGCAATACAAGTTTTGACTTGCCGATGACGCGACGTCGACTGAGACGCGCCGGTAGTGACGTCACTGATATATGTAGCTAACGTCCTACAACTTCTACGTAACTATATTTTTTGACGTGACTGATCAGCGACTTGACGTTGACGTGACTTATGTGTGTGCTTGAATCCTTAGGCGCGGGCCACACAGAAGAGACGTGAGACGGGACGCAGACTTCACCTGGGACAAAACGTATAGAAAAGTCAAGACGCAGGACGCTTTTAGATCTGCTTACAAATTGCCGCGTCTGCGTACCGTCCTCGTCTCACGTCACTTCTGTGTGTCCAGCCCCTTATGCTTACAGAGAAAATTGTAATATTCTTACAGAAGAAAACAGCAAAATAATTCAATACCAGTAACCAATCTATAAATTACTCAAAAATGAAAACAGAAAGTTGAAAATACCGGGACTATTTGTGACGAACGACTGATATCATTTTAATTGGTGTTCCGACCATCTGGTGCCGGTGGTGTGTAATTCGAGCACCATTAGTACCGTGATGGCTTTATTACTCACTATGTTTTATTTATTAATAGCTTCACAAGTATTGGTTGTTATTTTGATGTACGATTCAATTCATTAGTCCTGCGGGATAATTGCGTTTCACTCACATTTTCAATCTCAAATTGGGGGTTTTGAAGGTAATTCGGTAAAAGGTAGGTTTGTCCTCTTAGAAGCATGATAACAGAAGTGCTATTGGTGTGACCGTCGGACTTCCACGTCCTATATCTCGAGTTTTTTTTTGATGTTTGGAAATCATCAAAATAATGACTTCTCCCGCTCTGGGCGGAGCTAGCACCACCCAGAGCAGTAAAAGACAGCAAGCACTGACTAAAACCCACCCGTGTTCCTTCAGTTGTCTGTGGCCAAGGGTCCCGGTATCCCTTTCAGACTTTTCCGCAACCACTGGCAGGAAACCGGCATGCTTGAGACATATATCTCGACGGCATGTGAAGCCAAGTCAGGCCCATGGGTGGCATAAAAATTGTAGTCACTAACCACACGGAATAGAAAAGAAGCAATCATAAACTTTCTGTTTTACAGTTTGTAATATTTGTCGTTAAAAATTGCCTCTTAATGATCTTATTGATTTGACTTTGCACGAAGTTAACGCAAGTTACGTACATCGGCTTTTTTACAAGCCTTATTATTAGCTTGCTCTGTTCGTATGTGTTTCCGGTTGCTCCAATTGTCATCGATTTTTCAAGCACTTCCTGGTCTCCGATTGAGCTGAAACTTGGCAAACTTATACAACTACCGAGACATTTTGTAAAAATGATACCATGGAACTGGTCGGATGATGGAGCCGGAAGTTGGCCATAGGAACTCGTCAATCAAACTAGATAGTACGACCGTGTTTGGACTCATTAGCTATGTATTATCAAGTCCTTTGACACTAGGTGGTGTTCAGGGTCCGATGATGGAGCCGGTAGGTGCCCCTGGGAAATCCCTATTTAGTTAATTAAAAGCTTGTTTTTCAAAATATTTTTACTTATATTATTTGTTTATCATGATAATCGTCTAGTAAATTATAAATTATCTTTTCATCACCTACCTCAGAACGAAAATAAAACACACGATTACCGTTCATCCGCGACGATATAAAACGTATATAGGTGTTTTATTATTCCACCATCATTCTCTCAACATGGCAATGCACTTTTCAGATAAAACTGAGACGCTATGGCCAATAAAAACTGTCGAATCGATTGAGCCGTCAATACGTAATGCTATTGTTTATTGTTTTGTGAAACGTAAAGTATACGACCTAAAAATAGGTTTGGTAAGGGGTTGTCAGACGATAAGCGTACGCTGCGACTAATCGCTGCATTAGTGGCAAATCTTAAATATATCTATGTCCCAGCCAACGGTAATTGCTTAACGCTCTTGCAATGACAATGTCAGTCATTTTCATGTATGAATTAGGATCTGAGGGCCTAGACAAGTGACAATCGCTTCGAAAGCGTTTCGTATTTCTACAACGACTTTCAACAGAATTGACTTATGCTTTTCGATAGCTTATGTCAGTACTATACATTTTTGCCTTTTCCGTCATTGTTATCGCTGATAGAATGTCACTTTGTCTAGGGCCTCAGGAATTTTCTTCGTAATTTTTGCGGATTGTCATTGAAAGTGTTTTAATTGATTGGGGTGCTGTGTTATTATATATTCCTTTTCCTACTTTGCCGACTGGCCAATATTTTTATCACGGTGTGAGCTGTATAATTATGACGCTACGAGAGACTTTAAGGTTCGGTCAAAATACTGTTTCACGAACATTTCTCTCACCTGTTTTTTTGTTGTCTCTTGAAATTATGCGTACCTATTGTCTTGATCACAACATAGTGCAAACGTTGCATCATTCTGTGTTCCGTCTGAATATCACTTTATACTGCGGTGTTTCAGAAATTGCATCGCATTTACGAAAGGTCTCAAACTGTCATTGAATTTACAGCTGCATCAAATAGGATACCTATTTTTGATAGTTTCAAAGGAATGCATCCCGAATTATTTATTTATTTTCAGCAGATCGTCTCTCTACCTATCTTCAAGGTAAAATAAAAACACAAACATGGTAACCAATTTTCAGCTACTATTTGGCTTTAAGTCACCATATTTTCTTTTAATTGTTTATCATCTTTATAATGTGTATCACCTATTTCGCAGACGGCTGGCTATCCTGTAAATGGCGACTGTGTAAGTCCAAGACTGTTGTTACATAAAGTACTTGAGATATTTATTATATAGGAGCTGTTGGTGTAACAAAAAACATGTTTAAAAATATTTTTTTTTAAGTTAGCTTGTTAACTCAGCCATAAATAAAATGCCTATTATTATTGATTCGTACCAATATTACAAATAAATACTTCTTGAATACATGGTTACTATAACAGTAGGAAAGTTGTTCTTTGCAAAAGTTTTTGCTCATAGTTATAATCTTGAAATAATCTATGCACCAAGCGACTGAAATTGGATATCAGCTGTTTTACGTAATGAAGCTGTTTTGTAAAACAACTAACGGTTATGTAAAACAGCTGATTCAGCAATCCATTTGTGGCGGAAACATTTTGACTAAAGACAGAATTGTCACGTACGTGGACCGTACAAGGACACAATATTTTCCGCAGTAAATTAATTCAAATTGCTACGTTAACGAAAACACTAAGTAAATTAATTCCACCATCTAAACGCAAAAAAACAAGCACCTTAATTATTCAAAACGGCACAACCAACCCTGCAATGCTTATGCAAAGTAGAAACGGCAAAACAAAAATGAGAGACAATATTTATACCTCTCACGTGTCATTGAACACAAAAAACGGTACCGCAAATGTATGCAAATTTCTGTGCGTTTTAGCAAATACTGTATATTTGCATAAACGCTCAATATTAGATGGTTCATACGCATATTAATAACGATTATGAACGCCATTTTAAAAATGTCGGGGTGCAAATGACCGGTCATTTTCTCTGTCATCATTTGAAGGGTTGGCGATTTTTCACGTTTCCAATAAATATGACGGGAACTGTGTTGAATAAAATTATTCATAGGTGCATAAATTAATATTGTCCGGTCATTAAAAGTAATGAAAAACGCACACGTATTTGCACCCATATGAAAATTAAAATTAATGTTTTTTGAATTCAGTCAGTTTGTGTTTTAAATTTATTTCAGTAACTAATTGATGGTTGTAGCCATAGTATTCTTTGGCCTGACTCAACTGTTGCATTTAAAATTCGAACTTGCGTTCAAAATCAAAATCAAATCAAAATATAATATTTTATTTCACATAAGCCTACATGGGCACTTATGAAACGTCAGAAGCTAGGTGCACGGTTGCAATTGGTCGTTTCCTATGGAGAAGAGCCGGCAAGAAACTCCACGGTTACTCTTTTAAAAGAAAATAATAATTGGCTTTACAATATTTTCGATTTACAGTGTTAATAGTTATGGGAGGACAGTGTAGGCCTTTCAAAAAGTTTCAGGTAGGTTAGGCTAAGCCTACAACGTTCTCACATTCACAAGGTAGAAAAGAATCTATATAAAAGATACTAAAGATAAAAAATAAAAAAAACTGAAAGTTGGCAACGTCGCAAATATCTGTCAAAAATTTACCTGTTTTGAGTAATTTGGCAATATTACTGTAAATATGAAATATGGCTAAACAACTGTCTATAATATTAATTATGATATTCACAAAATAAGACTTCACTAAGTTCATTTGCTGCGTCCTAGCACTCATTAGTTTCATGTACACATACACGTACATAGTGCAATAAATGAATAAACAAAATGGTACCTATAGTAGGTTGATATTTTCCCTAATCCTTTACTATAAAGCTACCTTTCCCAAACATTCTCCGTAATCTGAAAAGCCTTACAATCAAAACAAAACGTATCTAACCTCCCCGTGACACACAGTATCGTAAACAATTAACCGGAGTGCAGCTACTAACATTATTGTTAAGCCTATTAGTGATACAGACATCTTTTGTCTTCTTCTTATTGTGGTACAAGTTAAAAGCGGCCAAAGCACCAGCGGAGCAGCCATAGCCTAGTGGTGTGACCTTCAGACTGCCAAGTTATCGTCTCGAGTTCGAACCCGGATTCATGTACGTATTGTAAAATTTTCACTTGCTCCAAAAACGTTGAAGGAAAATATCGTGAAGAAACCGGCATATTTTTTTTACTTATTTTTTTATTGTTGGAAATCATCAATTGACTTCTCCCGCTCTGGGCGGAGCAGATGGGCGTGTCAGACTTTTACTGACTAAAACCCACCCGTGTTCCTTCAGTTGCCTATTGCCAAGGTCCCGGTATCCCTTTCGGTATTACGATCTATACTATCTATCTACTATCACTACGATACTACGTCACTGAGATAAAATGAGTGACAGAGACGATGACGCTCTATAAATCTACGCACTCTACTAAGTCAAAATAAATTGAACTCTGTGTCATATTTATGTACAGTAAATTACTTTTCATACCGGCCAAGTGCGTGTTGGACTCGCGCACGAAGGGTACCGTACCATTATCTATAAAACGGCATAAAAATCACTGTTGTATGGGAGCCCCCTTAAATATTTGTTTTATTTTAATTTAATTATTAATTTTTAAAGTGAATATATAACTAAATATTCTGTGAATATTTCAAGCGTCTACCTGTTGCGTTATTAATATTGAGCAAAAACGAGCAAAAAACATCACGTTTGTTGTATAGTAGCCCCCTTAAATATTTATATTATTCTGTTTTTAAGTAAGTATATCTTGTTATAGCGGCAACAGAAATACAGAATCTGTGTCTAACTATCACGGTTCATGAGATACAGCCAGGAGACAGATGGACAGACAGACAGCGGAGCCTTAGTAATAGGGTCCCGTTTTACCCTTTGGGTACGGATCCCTAAAAAATGATTATCCTCCTGTGTCGTTCATCACTTGCACCGCGCGCCATCTTCCCAACATTGACGACTATTTATCAACGTCTCGTCTGCCGCCGACCATCCGATTACTTCGTGACATTCTCATTTCTATCCCTCCCTTGTTTCTTCAGATTTCCTTATAATTCGCCTTTTGATTCCCGCTCTTTATTAATCTTCAATGTCATTAATTAACATCAATTCGGATTATTTATGGGCGTGTTGAGAAAATGTTTTTATTAATTCCGTCTCGAGTTTTTGAATAGATTGGCGTGTCAAGAGGTTTAGCTTAGATAATTAATTAAAGAAAAGAGAAAAAAATAAAAGACTAATGAATATTTTTCAGAGGTATGTTTTGTCGTTGTTCGTCAGTACTCAATATCTATACAGAGTGTAAGGGTAAACACCGTTGTCACTCAAACCATGGGTCGAAATACAATAGAGTCAAAGAGAGAGAGAGAGTGCTCTGCGGCCAGCGCTCGGTGTGGCAACACGTCGAGTTCTGGTTTACAACTGGTCAATCGTCATCCTGAGGATGCCTCGTTGAGAGGCGAAATGTTTGCGTGCGAGTGTTTGCTCTCAACGAGGCATCCTCAGGATGATGATTGACCAGTCGTGAACCCGAACACGACGTGTTTCCACGCCGACGCCGGATACAGAGGTCACTGACACACGTGTCAGAAGGATTTTTTTTTTGTCTATTGTATTTTATAATGGAATTCAGCAAAGTCACGCCTGAATCAATTTACTATATTATACTTACGATTCAATTCCCGACTCACCGCATAATTCTCTTTCTCTTCTTGGACATTTTACCCCAATAACACTTAAGAAAACCTAAATAGGTACATACAAACCCAAGAACATTCCGCTAACAAGGCGTTACATTTTTAACACTCCCCCGCCCACACTTAACCCTTCCGTGTTCACGGCTCAACATTACGCTACTGACCTATAAAGGGTCTGGGGGACCCCAAACACTTGACAGTTTTTTTTCAATTATTCAAAGTACTCTTCCAGCGTGTCTTGGGGAAAAATGGGGTGGCAAACTAAGTGTTGTAGTGTTAGGTAGTTGTGTAGGGTTAAATATGGTAGGTATAGCGATTTTAAAGTAGTAGCTATTTTTAATAATAGCAACCAGTAATCCATCGGCAGCAATTTAAAAAAAAAATCCTTTCTGTTTTATACTGTAAGCGAACGAATATTGAAAATGTCACTTAATCATTTATGTGTTCTTAACAATATTTTACTTCACCGTAAATTAGCAGCGTCCAAGATTAACAACCAAGAAAGAATTTTATGATTGTTATAATAAAGGTTTTTTTTTAAATTACTACCTACTTTAATGATTTATTATTTTAATATTTTTTTTGATCTAATGACCAAAGAAATATTTAAAAAAGATAACATTGGTAACTCAGACCAAATAAAAAACCAAGACAATAAAGTGAAGCATGCCAAAACTACACCACCGCTCTGTGCATACACGCTCAAACGCACACATTTACAACCATTTACAATCAAACTACACCAAAATATTTATGTGCACACATGTTTACGAAACCGGCCTCACGTCACTGTTGACAGGGCGCTGTCTTGGTTTTTTATTTGGCCTCAGATTGGTAATAGTAGAATTATTTACTACCTATTGCATTTCCACATTTATCTCAATCAGTGGTCGTAGCATGAACAATACTCGTTAATATTTTTTAACACAATTACACCAAAATGCTTTAGGATATTTGTATTTTCCATCCAAAGCTCGTTCGAATTTACGTTATATTTAAGTCACGCGTTCGTGCTAGGACCTCTGTATAAGCTACACACTGGACAAATGCTTTATTGTATTTTATTGGCTGGTGTCCGCAACTTCACATCCAAGCGCTTATTTCGCATCCATTAATGTGCACCTTATGGCGAACTTCTACAAAAACAAAGTGTAGGTATATCAAGAGTTTACACCACTTCAACAAGAAGTGACGTCACAACACCTACTCTAGATCTTTCCTAGTGTAATTCTGTGCTATCGCTGCAGGTTCTATTTCACATAAAATTATACTGCACAGCGTGCGTCTTAGTCCTTTGTTATAGTCGACCTTGCTTGAATGTCAAGGATTCTGCTAGGGTTTGTACTGAATCGGTAGATTTTTATTGTATCCATTGAAAAAAAAGATGGGTGTTTGCGCAGTGGTGATATTTTAAGGCGTAGAAACTGAATTAGAATCTTCATTACAAGGTTAGATAGTTGATAACTAAAAAAAAAAACTATGTTTTTTATCAAAACTCAGTTCAATGCAAAATGGACCAAACTATGTACGTTATTTAGTCCATTTTAGAGCATTTGCGAGTGCTTTTTGTATCTAAGTTACAAAAGCATGTGTCTCCAAAACTATACACACACTTCACAACACGTTCTGTGCGTAATTTAATATTTATTCTTTGGCCAAAGAATTAGCATTGCCATTAAACGTGGCAATGCTGCCAGTCTTCTGGGCACGTTTCCGGATGACAGCGATGCGGACGAGTACATCGATGAAGTGTACTTTTGTTTTTGTATTTATCCCCTAAGGGTTCATTAGAAAACCAGCGTCAGACAGTATTTGTCTGGCATTAATGCTGAAATGAACCTTTTTGGCGCAGCCGTGAGGCACACATTATTGTTAAAACATTATTTTCTCATCTTTTTTTTTTTTGTGTTTCATGAACTGTGTCCAAATAAATGTTATTCTTTCTTTAAATAGTTAGTTATCGTAAATAAGCATTTCAATGTGTATGAAATAAAGTCATTTCTGTTAAGTACTAAATAAAGTAATTTCTATTAAGTACCTATCTACTTAAAAAAAAAAGAATGCAGAAAGAAAGCCTAAGAAGACCCATAGATCTGTACTATTAATATTGTATGAATAATAAATGAGTAATTGCTAGAGCTTAGACACTTTAGGTTTTTTCAAGATATTTTTGTCATTATAGCAGTCCTTGTACAATAGAGATATAAATAAATTGAAAAAAATAAAACGTCACTCACCTATATATTTTTTAAATAATAATACATAAGTGGTTGATATACAGGGTGTTAGGGTAGACACCGTTATCCTTGAAACTAGTGGTTTGGTGTCATCTATAATATACTTTTTCTATGGGACCAACTTTGAAATCGCAAAAAAAAAATCTGCTGTTCCATACATTTTGTCGATTTAAGTGAACACAAATGTATGGAACAGCTGATTGCTTTTTCGCGATTTCAAATGTGGTCCCATAGAAAAAGTGTATTATAGATGACATCAAACCACTAGTTTCAAGGATAACGGTGTCTACCCTAACACCCAGTATAAGAAATAACTGTGCAAGGAAAATAAAGCTATTTTATTTTTATTTATTTTTTAACTGGCTCCCTATTCAAAACAGTCGAGTTAGGCTAAACCCAGCTTCCTTCTTGAATGTGAATGCCAAGGTCAAGGTCAATCTCTACACGATCCAGATAATCATACTGAAACATCTGAAGGTCGCCCTTTGTTAGAAAGTATTGAAACAAGTCTGAAAGGAAATGGAAAATGTATTGAACATTATCTTAAAGTTATGACTTTATCACGATGTTGGTACACTGGGAATGTCAAGGTTGGAGAGTGCATTTGTTGTTCATGCATCATTTAGCTTGTTTGTGATGTTATGTTTGCGTAGGGACTGGTCATCTCTAAGTTGCCACGGCTTATTTTTAATTTTTGAATTGTTTTTGATCTTTAATTACGGACGCTTTTAACGTGCACGTCTTATTTTTTTCTTTTTTACATTGTTCTCACATGTTTTATTTCAAAATGAATGATGTAACTAATATATTGTAACAATATTTTGATTTAAAAGAGTGTCCGTGGAGTTTCTTGCCCGTTCTTCTCCATGGGAACCTACTACGCTTTGGAATGGGCAAAAAGCTTCATTTTTTTTGACTGACCTACCCCTTGACCATTCAAAAGTACCTGGTTTATTTGAAATAAATGCTTTGAGTTTGAGTTTGAGTAGCAGTATATTCGATGTGGGTTTTCAAGTAAAAGGGAAATAATCTCAAGTAGCAATAATCCTGCATATTTATTAAGATCAATCAAATATACAGGGTGTTAGGGTAAACACCGTTATCCTTGTAGCCAGTGCTGCAGTGGTTTGGTTTCATTTATAGAACGTAAAAGCAATGGAAAATTACACCCTATGCACTAGCTGGGGGGTGCGGAACGTGACCTGACCGACCGAGAGCGTGACCCCTCCCTCACTCAGTCAGCTGTTTCGCTAGCGAGCACGATGTCTTATACAAACTTTTTTAAATCTTTTATTAAAAATAACGTTTTTTTTTTGTTGCTCGATCATTTATTTTTTTATTTAAGCCATGGTTTGAGTGACAACGGTGTTTACCCTTACACCCTGCATAGCATAATCGACGTATAATGTTCCCACTGTTGGAACACAGGCCTCCTCTCTTCGAGAGGGCTGTAATCTAACACGGAGTCCCAGTGCGGGTTGGTAGATGTCACATGTCTTCGAATTTTTGGTTCAAGGACATTTCGGCCGGTTTCCTCACCATGTTTTCCTTCACCGTTTTGGGAGCAGTGGTGATGAAATTATTTACACAAAGTAAAGCGCCTGTCTGGGTGTGTACCCATAACCTACAACTCGTCAGAGCCGTGACTACTGGGTCACCACTGCTCAAATATACAGTATGTTAACTAACAAAGGGCGTTCCCGATAATCTGTAATAGTATAGCGTCTATACATGCTAAAACAAATATAACCATAAAAAAAAAAAATATAGTAAAATATTCACAAAAAATATTAAATTCATGTGGAAAAGAAACACTCTGTACACGCACACTAGTCACATTTGTCTTTCTACGTTGAAATACAAGTGTGCGTGTACAGGATGTTTCTTTTGCGTATCAATTTAATACTCACAGCAGTAGCAGTGTATTTTTACCCGACTACGGCGAAGAAAAAAGGAGGGTTATGATTTTGACCGGTATGTATGTATGTATGTTCATCTGTTCCCTCATATCTTCTAAACGACTCATCACAATTTGACAAATGAGGTATCATTGGAAGCGTCTTGATCGTCCGCTGGTTATAGGCTATGTGACGTCACATTAAAAATGGCGCCCTCTAGTGGACATAAAGTCGGGAACTAAAAAAAAAATATTGTTTAATCATACCGTGTTAGGTATCTAATGAAAGGGCTTAATGAGCACATTTCAAAAATATATATATATTATAACCCAAAAAAAAATAAAACAAATTAAAGTAATAAAAACTAAAACCCAACTACGACTAAAAAGGTATAAACAAGACCCCACAGACAGACAAATTAAAAATCCGGAGTCACACGTGTTAGGGCATAAATCGAATAGATTACGTGTGACTCCGGATTTTTAATTTGTCTGTCTGTGGGGTCTTATTTATACCTTTTTAGTCGTAGTTGGGTTTTAGTTTTTATTACTTTAATTTTTTCTACTAATAACCACTGAGTTTGCCTGTTAAAATAATTCTAACTGTTATTGTGATGTTAGTATGAAATTCGGTTTATACAGTTTTATTCATGTGCATTTCATCTGCTAATCTGCAGAATATTTTTACCTGCCTGATGCAAAACGTAACAGAATAACAACAAACAAATTACTTTCATCAGACTTAATAAAGCCTTTTCCCAAAAAAAAATTCAAAAACCGCTTTGCGGGAACGTTCCCAAATTACAAAAATTAAAGTCACCATCCCACAAAAGAGTTGCCGTTTAAAAAAGGAAAAGAACATGGCCGGCATTGTCATGTGACACATTACTTCACATTTTTCCGCCAACCCGTTGGTACATTTGTGGAATTAGTGCGAAACCCTCGAACAAATGGAATGCGTCCGGCCCACAACGGCGCAGACGGCCTAATGTTCGTCCATCAGGCCTCTAAATGGCACACGTCATTTACCAATTACATCCCCCAATCATTCGTCTTCATCCCATTGTTTAACATCCATTGCTAAATCTCTTTGATCGTCATCAATATTATCTTTCACTGATGCAGCAATGTATGTTGAAACTAAAAGTGTACCGCAATTTTAATGATTTCATGGTGGGGTGAGTTGTGTCCAGAAATTATGGTACGAATCCATCTCTTGCCTCAATGACGTCATTCGGCATCGCAATGACAGGGTGGCGAAAGGCATGCAATAGGATTTGTCTATACAGGGTGTATGTGGCGGTGTTTTGATGAAATTGCAGTGCACCCTGTGTAATGTGGAGTTATTTGACTATTGATTAGGCAATGTCTGCATGTGGGGCGGTGTGCGCATTATTGCAGTCTGAGTACTTTCTGTCATTTGTTTGGTATAATTTGTTTAGTTGGACCAGCACGCGTTGCATGACCATCATAGATACAGGTTTTGTCGACGAAGGATTAGATAAAATGACAGATTGTGAATCTGTCATTTCTTCATCTGTATGAAATGGAATGTATTTATTCTTTTTCGAGTTATCTATCCCGTATGTTGCACCTGCTATGTTTGTCTCTGCATCACCCTAAGGTTGACTGGTAGAAAATGTCTCAGGCATTAAGTCCGTCTTCGTACAGTTTTTTTTTATTGTGCATAAAGTTTTAATAAAAAAATATAAAAAAAGGATGACCGAAATGACAATATCCAATTTTACAGTTTTACTGAAGACCTTCTATTCCTTGTCTTATTAGGTAACTCATAAAGGAAACCTCTTTATTTTGTGTTGGGCGTTGAGTCAGTTAGTGAGTGAGTTAGGACTTTTATTTTAAATGTATCGATGTGACTGTCTTGTTGGTCTAGGGGTCGCAAGCGGTACTGTTGAGCATGAGGTCCATTTTTTTTTTTTTTGGTAGGAAATCATCAAATTACTTCTCCCGCTCTGGGCGGAGCGGAAGGGCGTGTCAGACTCTTACTGACTAAAACCCACCCGTGTTCCTTCAGTTGCCTGTTGCCAGGTTCCCGGTACCCTTTCGGACTATTCCGCAACCCTGGCAGGAGCATGAGGTCCTGGTTTCGATTCCCGGGTGAGGCAAAGACCGGGTCATGTGTTATTGCGATTTCCATCTGGAATTTCTCAGTAGCAGCTCGGAGTCTGGATTTGTGCCCGGTTGAAGACAACAAGGCTCGCCCCACATGGGACTTAAATATAACTGGTGAAATGTGGACTGCCTACTATAGGTACAGCCTCTGCTTAACCCTTCGGGGAATACAGGCGTGATGTTATGTTATGGTCTATTGATGTGTCTTTAGGCTTTCAGAAATCCTGCTTAGCAGTTCTTAAGTCGTTACAAAACAAGCTAAGACAAGACATGCATTACCTAATGATTTCCGGACAGTACACGGCCGTACCCTTTATCTATACAAATAAATAAAATTGAAGTGTCTGTTTGTAATGTAAATAAAACAGCTTTTCACTTAATGCATATGAAAGTATATACGGTACCTAATTATTAAAAAAAAAAAGTTTTTTTTTTTAATTTTGTCTCTGTCTGTTTGTTCTAGCTAATCTCCGAAACGGCTGGAACGATTTTGACGGGACTTTCACTGGCAGATAGCTGATGTTGTAAGGACTAACTTATGCTATTATTTTAGAAATAGAATTCGGGCTAACGCGGGCAAAGCCGCGGGCAGCAGTTAGTATCCCACATAACACCATAATCCGTGCACACATCTGCGATGACCTAGTTATTCCCCATTTTTCTGTAATTACTCACCGCTCTTTGTCGACATCCCCTGTAGGGTTCGTGAATCGTGGTGTTTGGCTCGACTACTGTGACTGAGGTATTGGGACAACATATTTGTTTATAAAAATCGTGTTTCACCTCTAAACGAGGTATCGTCAGCATGACTATTGACCTGTCGCGAACCCAAACACGACGTATAATCACGCCGAGCGCTGGACGCAAAGAGCTCTGAAACACATGTCGATTTCTGACAGGGTTTTTATTACTCTTGAGGAATCGTTGAGCGGAATAGGTTAGTAAATATACATCTATTGTATTTTTTAATGGATTTCCGCAAAGACACGCCTGAATCAATTAATTAGCAAGACCATCTTATGTAAGGCAAATAAACACTTCAGTCTGTTATTATTTAATTTGTTTTCATACAATTCATGCACTAGTTGATTCGGTATTTTGTTTTATCAACAATCTTCAGCATATCTGGATTCCATACTTATTCAAGTCACTGTACATTTTTTTTTTTTGAGATTTGTTCATCGACAAATGACTTCTCCCGCTCTGGGTGGAGCGGAACGGCGTGTCAGACTATTACTGACTAAAACCTACCCGTGTTCCTTCAGTTGCCTGTTGCCAAGGTCGGTATCCGTTTCGGACTTTCCCGTAACTCTGGCAAGAAGTTACTGTACCTAAGTCCACACTCCCAGCATCATCAAATACTAAATAATACTCAAGGCTCTATGGATCATCATCGTCACCTCCATATAGTTTATGTACTACATACCTGGTACCCTACTCTTTGAAATTATAATGCTGGGGGAGCCAGCAGTATGAAAATCATCACGCTTTTATCAAGGGAAGTGGTGGTAGGGAGGTAGGTATGGGTATGTGAAATGGGAAAGATGATTGATGGTACAATGTGGCATGCTGTTGCTCAAGTTTTTACGTCTTGTTAGATTAAAATTATGATTGGAATGGATTGGAAGATGATAGTACAATGTGGCAAGCTGTTGCTCAAGTTTTTACGTCTTGTTAGATTAAACATGGAGATTTCTTTCTTTTCCTTGTTTTCGCTGTTAATCTGACTTCAGTTGAGTCGCAGTGGTCCATGACTCATTTATTTATGTGAATATGGTTGGATTAAAGTTAATAATATTTTTAATTAATCCTACTAATATTGTGAGGATGGATGGATGGATGTTTTTTACTCTTTCACGCAAAAACTACTGAACGGATTTGGATGAAATTTAGCACACAGATATTTTATAACCTGGATGAATACATAGGTTATTTTTTATCCCGATATTCGCACGGGATCGAGATTTATGCTATAATAACAGGATTACTACAAATAACAGCCGAGACCACGGCTTTACGTAATTTCCAGCTTAATGGTTACGGGTTCTTGGTATATAATGAGTGGTCAGTGGTCACCCACCCACGGACTATTCTCGGCAAGCATTGCTTAACTTTGCAGCTGCTGTTATTATTCAGCCATGATCCCCTTTTTTCAGTTAGTGTTTCTAAAGAATTGTCAACAATGCTAAGATCAGTAATTCAACAATAACTCTAGTATTCAGAAAATCAAATACTTACTGTTCAAACATGGCTATAAAAAATGATATATTTTCCGCCACTTTCCACCGCCAAAGCTTACATATTAATTGACCCTTTGACCACTCCATACAACGTTTCTTTTTGTTCTATTCAATGCTCTGAAACCCCGCTAGCCACAGAAAGATCCATCAGTACAAAATAACAGGAAGCCTAACTCAATAAACACTCAATCATATGCGACCCTTGCTACAAAGAGGCTGGAAGGAATCATACAAAAATAAAATGTTACAGAAATATTCTAGAAAATGTTTTGAATATTTTGTCAATTTTTTCATTTAAATATTTTGTCCATTTCAAAGCTACCATAATTAAACGTTTTGTAGTTTACTGCAAAATTCAGCAAGATGGGTGATTTGTGACATTTTTCACGAATTATTCACATTTTTCTCTAGGATGACCAGTATGATAAGGCATCTGTCATGACTCTGGTATTCCAGCCGGTCTATTCTGTAAAAATCAGCACCATCATTAGTGTGAAAACTTAGGTGAAGTGAGCTGTCAATAGTGTCAATCCCTAGCATCAGGTGGAATGACAGCTCACTTCTAGGTCACTTCACCAATCCATAAACAGCGGCGACACTTACCGACAAGTGGGCTATAGGCTTATTTGCCATCCTCACCATCATTCTCATCCCCTTACAATTTATTTGACTTCAAGGTCACTTCACCAATCCATAGGCAGCGGCGACACTTATCGACAAGTTGGCTATAGGCTCATTTGCCATCATCACCATTATTCTCATGCCCTTATCACGATTTATTTAACTTCAAGGTCACTTCACCAATCCATAGGCAGCGGCGACACTTACCGACAAGTGGGCTATAGGTTCATTTGCCATAATCACCATTATTCTCATGCACAATTTATTTGACTTCAAGGTCACTTCACCAATCCATAGTCAGCGGCGACACTTACCGTCAGGTGATCTTTTGCTGATTTGCCATCATTCTCATGCCCTTATCCCAATTTATTTGTGGTCGGCGCAACATGTCTTACTCTTCCATACGTCTCGTTCTTCTATTAGTTGTCATCTCGGTAGTCACTCCCCTTCTATCCATAACATCTTTCACACAGTCTATCCATCGTTTCTTTGGTCTTCACCTAGTCGTATAGCCATCCACATTCGTACTCACGCATCACATGCCCATACCATGACAACTACACAACTTTTCAGTCACCGGTGTTGCTTTCAGACTTCCTTTTTTTTGCTAATTTCTTTACTTCTTTGTTATCATAAAAAATCCAAAAACCTTCTCTTCCAGCTATTCTTAAAACCTCTATGAAACATATTCCAACCGAATGAATAAGCCAGCACGCTTTGATCTCATATTTGGCGCATTTAAAATTCCAAAGGCTTGATCACTGGCGCTATATCACGATAGCTGACGCTTTATCGCGATAACTGTTTAATTGAGCGTGTGTTAAACAGAATATCGAAAGCTTTGATATCGTTCTGCGTGTGTTGATTCACTTCCGAAGTATTACTGGTTTTAATTGAATGCGGTGTACATTTTGACGGGAGCTGTGTTTGAAGGATGGCGAGGTTTGGTTGTTATATTTGCTGAAGACTGCTGGCGGTGGATGATGGCGTTTTTGATCAGTGAAGATTCTTAATTCTGGTCTGGTTTATCCCAATTACTAACTTTGTTTACTGAGTAATCATATTATAGCACCAATGCCCCGTTTATCAAAACTTACAAGACTTGTAATACCAAATGTCATTATTTAGTTCACAAGTACATAAATTTTGACACTTTTATTCTTGATTTTGTTTATCAAAAAATTATTTGTAGGTACAACTTGTAGAAAATCTTAACAAATCCTGAGAGTGTCCGGCGACTCTCCGTTCCGTCTTACAAGTTTACAAGTGTCGTGCTTAGTACCGCAATAAACGTTTAAATTCGATGTTATTTTTTTAAATGTGGTCAAAAGAGAGAGATAACCTGATGCCTGTGTCCCAGCAGTGGGAACATTAAGGCTGATTATGAATATGGAGATGAGCTATGAATTTTACGAAAATTAATATTGTAGGTAACTTGTGAAAGTGTAGACTTAACTTTTGATAAACAGGGCCTTGAATATTCTAATATTATTATGATTATTTTACGGACACAATAGGGGATGAAATTACTTCATTATCATTCGTTACTTACGAAGCTAGAACGAAATGAACCGAATGTGTACTTATACGTTAAGAATTTACTATTAAAAGTAATGAAAGCCAATCAAAGTTTAATTTTAAACCGTGTTATATTGACGTGTCGTAAAGGGGTGAGGCTGTCGGCTAGCGCGCCGCAATTTGCGAATGTGATTGATGCCCGTTTTGGGCATTACGGGAATACATTGAAGTAAGAACTGTATGGGGTAGCGCCACAACCATGTGGCGTCAAACGTCACTTTCATACAAACTGCTCATATAACTACTGGGTGTTAGGGTAGACACCGTTATCCTTGAAACTAGTGATTTGTTGTTATCTATAATATACTTTTTCTATGGGACCAACCTTGAAATCGCGAAAAAAAATCAGCTGTTCCATACATTTATAGTATATTTATAGTATATATTCCATACATTTTAAGTGAACACAAATTTTGTGTTCACTTAAATCGACAAAGTGTATGGAACAGCTGTTTTTTTTTTGCTATTTCGAAGTTGGTCCCATAGAAAAAGTATATTATAGATGACACCAAACCACTAGTTTCAAGGATAACGGTGTCTACCCTAACACCCTGTATATTTGAGCAGTTTTTTATGGAAGTGACGTTAACAATGGATTGCGTATGGAGAATGGTACAATATGTCCCTTGCTACTTGAGACTGATAAATCTATTAGCAAGAATAATATGAGTCAGTCTCCGTACTGACTCATATTATTCTACATACAAAAATAATAACTTATATCGTTAGATTTCCGTCACTCTACTTGGTTACCTCACTCTACCTGGTTTCTTGTAAATATCAAGCGAACATTCAACATGGGATTACTATAAATATCGAATACAATCTAAAATATAAAAAAAGAGAATGCTATTGAGAAATTCCAGATGAAAAAACCGAATAACACTTTGCACGACCCGGGAATTGCACCCAAGACCTCATATTCAGCAGTAGCGCTTGCGACCACTGGACCAATGACACAACGAGGCGTATTTACCAATAAATTGAACATACATTATGTAAGTAACACTACATGTTATTTTACGTCATCGCACCGCACTGTGGTCCGCTCCAGCTACACACAAACAGTGTAACGCTATTTACATCGTACCTTTGTCATTTACATGAATCGTTTGAATGTTAAACGTTTACATTTTATCAGTGCGCAATATGCAGTTAAAATTGGCTATGAAATTGGTGAAAAGGTTTTAAAGAGTCATATTTTGGTTATCGATTTTTAATTTAGCATATTTTTGGGCTGCTTTTCGTATTATTTTAAGTAGAATCATACAAAAGTACGATACCTAAATAATTTGATAAAGATATCAACATTACAACTTAAGCCAAAAGACGTCCACTGCTGGATAGGCCGCCCCCAAGCGTTTCCATATCGACTGATCCTGTGCTATTTGATAAATATATATAATTTATAATTAAGAAAGAAAAAGACGAAAAGGACGACAAAGAAAGACCACAGAAAAAGAATAACCCCAGGATAGTCCCTTGCGGCACTCCTTAAGTAAATCCTACGCATAACTAGATACCTGATTAAAATTAAATCTCTGCAACTACTTTCCACACGAATCTGGTTTACCTAAAACTTATCTCCAAACATATACGTTCATTTTAAAGCACCTTTCCTTTACACATTCTATACTGACTGTCAAAAACACATCTGATAAATCTAAACGGTAAATACTTCAAAGTTCTAAACAGTTTCTCACTACTGGATAAACAACTTTATCTCTGATTTTTTAAGGTTGATTATGGAGCAAGGGAAGTGCTCGTACATCAGCACTATTGTTAAGGATCGCTTGACATACATTGAAAGGGAGAAAAGGGTACGATTGGAGATAGTATTCATGTTTGCCTTTTGACATGTTCAGTTATTCATAGAATTTTGATGTGACCGTTTATGATGGTTTTCTATTTCTGTTTTGGTTTTTGTTGTTTAAGTTATTCTACGATTCTTGGTAGATTTTCCTTTCATAATCATCATCATCATAGCAGTTGAAAGACGTCCAATGCTGGACTTAGCCGTCCCCCAATCGTCGCCGCCGCCACATCAATGTGCTTCTCAATTTTTCTTTCAAATCATTCTTACCATTTGGTTTATACGATTAAAAAACTGCCAACATAACAAACCCATGTTATGTTGGCAGTTTTTTTAAAAGAAATTCACCCCAGATAAATTGGGCAAGAGAACTGTTAGACTCTTACAAACAATTGAAACTAGTCGTTGCTAATCATTTACGCTCATTATGTGACTTTATAACCATTGATAATCATAATATACATCTGTCCCACAGTTAACAGCCAGCATATTTTCTTCTAGCCAATTTCACAACAACTTTTCATCTTACAAAAAAGCAACGAAGATAATATTTCCGCACAATATCTCATACAATTACGTGCTTCCGAGCTCTATGCTAATTATTCTCTCAACTTTGTAGGTACTGCACTTGATCTTCCATTTTGTTTTATGATACCTCGCATTTTTCCTTCTCTCTTGTTTTGAGATAAATGCAGCTTTTTGTGTTCTGAATGGATAATGTGAGCGCTTTATATTGTTTAGTGGTCTTATGTTTTGTTCTTGTATGTTTGTGTGTGTGGAAAAGATTGGAGGGATGTTATACTATGCGTACGACTCATGAGTTGGTATAGTGTAAGTAAGTGTTGATTTGATTGTTCTTTAGGGGTATGAGGAACAGGGTGTAAAGTTCACTCATCCACCATAGAAAAGGGAGGATCCTCAGACCAGACGGGTGTTGTGTCTGGCGGGCAACTGCCCAACGATTGATGTTGGGTTCTCGTATATATGTCCACTGCACGGTAAACTTTAATTGCGCGATGCAGGATTTATGTGACGTCTGTCTGACGTCAGGTCTTTGATGCGTAGTTCGCATGTGGCGATGTAGATACCGCCACAGTTCATAGGAGTGACATCATCATCAACATCATTCTCTTGCCCTTATGCCAATTTATTTGGAGTCGGCGCAATTTACTACAACTACACTTACTACAAATTTTTCTTCCATAGGTACTTCTCTTTTAGTATGTCGTTATAATGTTTAAATGCATTGGTATTATTTGCTTTTGTTTTTCCCTTTACAGGTAGGTCGGTAGATAGATAGATATAGCTCACCAAGAGCTATATCTATCTACCTACTTATAAAGGGATAAACAAAAGCGTTTAGCGATTTAAAGGAACTCTGAAGAATGCAAGAAGAGTAACTGAAAGTTGGCAACGATAATGTATTTTGATTAATTTGTTAATATAGCGACTAGTGCACTAATGTTTTTGTAAATAGGTTAGGTTTAAAGAATCTTTATTTCTCATAAGAACAATATACAGTTCACTTATATGAGATTTAACTTTTAGCTTAAATAAATCGTCGTCAAATGAAAAAAAAACATATGAAATCCACGAATTATATAATAGATTCTCTTAATTACATTTCAGTAAGACTGTTACCTAACCCTAGACAAACCAGAGTACTCTACACAATTATTGGAATGCACTACATTAAAGTACAGTCGAAAAATTGAATTCTGACCCACCATAAGCTTCTTCGTACAGACATTCAAATACAATTAGGTCGACATTCGCGTAAATATACATTTTCTTGGTAACGAATTTGTCATCTGCCATCTTTGTTATTTTGAAGGTTTCAAACGATTTATCGTCAAAGTGGGTCATGATTCACTTAGCCTGACTGTACATACCATGACAAATCAATTAGCATACCAGTCCTACCCAAACAAAATACTACCAAATTAAGTACTCAATACTCATCCGCAAAAACTCCATTTGGTAGGCAGTAAAATGCCATCGAAAACAGTTTCATCCATTTGTTTCGATGCAAACGAAAACAATGTTGTGCTCAGAGTCCATTAGTCCAGGGCAATAACGATGGCACAGTAAATACGCAGTCATTGTGGCAACACTGTTGAGTAGCACTAGCTTTTAACGAGAAGGCTGGCATCATTTTTCGTAGTTTTATGTATGGAGAGGAAAAAGAGTGGTTACGATGTTGCAAAGAGTTGTGGTTTGACCAGCTGTCAACTATACAATGGATGGTGTACACTCTTTTTAAAGTTATATATACCAGCGGTTTACAAACTTTTTTGGCGACGGAACTCTTTGGAAAACGAAATATTTGACGGAGCCTAGGAGGGAAGATAATAAAAAATGGTTTTACGTGTAATAATAATATTACTTGACATTAATATTTGCTTATTTTTAATTTTACGTTGGAATACATGAATTTAGATAGATTTTATTTTACTCAGGTTTTAGAGTAAAATAAAACATCCCCTTACCAAATAGGTACCCCTTTCGTTTTTTTTTTATTATCCCAGTTATTCCGCGGTTATACTTTGAGTTTGGCTATTCTATACTAATAATAGGTCTTTACCTATGAAATTGCCGTTTTGTATGAAAAAATTTAAACGAATTTTTTTCATGAATTTTTTATTTGTATTAATCGAAGTAATCACCCATGCAATCAATGCATCTTTGCCATCGCAGTGGCAGTTTATTGATGCCCTTCTTAAAGAAATCAGCTGGACGGGAGGCAACAAATTCTTCAAAGGCATTTTGTACTGCCTCTCGGGTATTGAATTTTTTTCCCGCCAAGAAGTTATCCAAATTCTGGAAAAAGTAGTAGTCTGTAGGCGCAAGGTCTGGTGAGTAGGGCGGATGACGGAGAGCTTCCAACCCCAGTTCTTGCAACTTGGAGATCGTCTGCTGTGCAGTATGAGGTCGCGCGTTGTCGTGCAGGAGCAGCGGAGACGAGCGATTGACCAATGCTGGTTGGAGATGCGCCAGCTTCTCCATCATTGTGTTCAGTTCTTCACAGTACACATCTGCAGTAATGCTCACCCCGTTTGGTAAGAAGCTGTGATGAATCACACCGGCGCTAGACCACCGAACAGTGACCATCACTTTTCTAGGGGTAAGTTTTCGTTTAAGGCATTGTTTAGGTGCTGAACCAGGATCCAACCAACTTGCTGAGCGCTTGCGGTTATCAAACAGAATCCATTTTTCATCGCAGGTAACAATGCGGTTCAAAATTCCTTCATTTGTGTGTCTGTTGAGCAGTGCAAGGCACGTCTCGACGCGTACTTCGCGCTGGCGATCATTGAGTTCGTGGGGCACCCATTTGTCAAGCTTTTTTACCTTGCCAATTTGACGCAAATGGACCAATATTGTTTTGACGCTAACGTCGAAAGCTGCTGCTAATTCAGCCGTAGATTGTGTATCATCAGCTTCCACAATCGCCTTTAATTCGTCATTGTCGACCAAAGTCTTCGGACGACCGCGAGGTTCATTTTTCAGGTCGAAATTTCCAGAACGGAAGCGAGCAAACCAATAACAGGTGGTGCATTGGTTTGTAGTGTTAGCTCCGTAAACGTCGTTGATGTTGCGTGCCGCTTGTGCCGCGTTGCTGCCACGACGGTACTCATATTCCATAATTACTCGAATTTTTAACGTATCCATGATGACGAAAAAGATTGAAATGCGATGAAAATGTAACACTAATCAATAAAGAAATGACTACTTTTGGAAAAAAAAATCCATGTTTTTAAAATAAAATTAATTTGAAATTAGAATTGTTAGCCAAACAAAAATTATTTTGATTTGAAATGGCCAGTACTGCAGAACGGCAATTTCATAGGTAAAGACCTATAAAGAGGTAAAAGGATCGTGGGCAAAACACACCCAGCTCCGCCACAGATGAAACCACTGTACTTTTGAAGACTTCTTCCTTTACTCAGGCCAAGGCACATCAAAATCTGTCCCGGGGTTATTACACCGAATACACAATACTTCGAATTTTCTGAGTATGCCCAGAAAATTTGGAAAACACGTTGCGAGTATATTCTGCTTTCTATGTTTTTCGTATACTAACCCGCCATGTTTTCATTCCACAAAAGCGATTAATAGACTGAAAAAGCACTTCAAAGGTCTGTTCTAACTAGACTGTACCAAAATCGCATACGCACAAAAAACTTGTACCAGCATTGAACTTACGCTCGCCAGACTATCCTGTTACGTGTGTTATGTTGTTCGAAATGTTTCATATTTAAGTTTTTTTCTTATCATGAGTTATTCCATTGTAATACCAAAAACGAATACCACTGGTATTTGTTGGAACTCATATTTATTTTCTATTCCTAACCGATACCACTCTACATTTATTGTGCAAACGAATACCAACAACTTAAATTTGGTACAGTCAGCTCCGTCAAACCTAATCATTTTTTTTTATAAAACATCTAATATTTTTATTTTTATTTTTACAAAGGTAAGAGTAGTTGAAGTGAATCATCTTGCTACTTTTTTGGGGTATTCCTTAAAACGCAACTAATGAAGCGCAACTAAAGTATTCTTCGAAACGCACCCACGATTAAATATATAGAGAACAGCATGATGCATTCGTAACAAATGAAATAATTGTTCAGTTATTCAAACTACCAGTAATGCAGCAATGAAGTGGAACTAGATGCTTACGCGACTTATTACTACTTAGCTCAATAATGGTAAAAATACAGGTTTTGAAATTGAATTATTTGTTGTTTTGAAAAATACCAGGGTGACAGAAATGAAAAGATAATAGGCGCCTAAAAGATCTCACTAAGTTGCACAAAAACCAACAAGGAATATAAAGTATTCGTTATTATTCACTATATCGATAGAAAACTCAAAACTTTCCTATACCTTACCTATAACTGTCATGTCCTATACTTTTTATAACTATCAGGAAAACAGAAATTAACTGGAAGTAGTTGCTTATGAAAAACACCTGTTATTCTGGTAGGTGTCTTTCGGAAAAGCCCCTGAAGTCTATAAAGGCCCAATTTTTATCAAGAATTTGACTCTACATTATCACATAATATCTTGTTCGTAAAGTTTCCCAACTCATAAGTAGATTGATCGTTCACATCTTCGAAAAATGAAATTACATACAAAACATTTTTACTAACTGTACCTTATATCTTCGAACTTATTTTGGTATTCGTTTAAACAATGGTATCCGTTCGGAATACAAAATAAATAATATATGACTTGAAACAAATACCAGTGGTATTCGTTTTTGATATTAGAATGGAATGACTCCTTATCATTCTAAATTAGCATGCAGTAAACATTTTTATTACTTAACTAGCTTTTGCCCGCGGCTTCGCCCGCGTGGATGTCGGAAATTATCCCACGGGAATGTGCTACCGGGATAAAAGTATCCTATGTCCCATAACCCACGTGGTCTGTCTAGGCGACCTAGGCGTTACGGTGTAAAAGTAACAGGCATGAGATAGCCAGTAACTTTATATATTACTGGTAGTCCATATCTATATTGTGGTGATAGTGTGGATAGTATGGACAGCAGTATGAAACTGTCGGAAAGATTAATGAAAAAACTATGGCATATTGCATGGACGATGGAAACTAAGGCGAAAGTTTTGGGGGAGCCTGCGATATTCAAAATTTCTTATGTTTTTTGCTTTTTACAGGTCAGTATCAAGTTTTATGTTGATCTAAATAATGAGTCGCAGTTGTTTCAAATATTTATTTATCTAATCTAACTAATATTGCAGGAGTTGCATTCCTGTATCTAATGGTTATTATTCTGTAAAGCTACTATTTGCTACGATCGCGAATCATATTTTAATCATATTGACATTCGAAACTTACCCATTAAACGATTTAAAAGCTGTATTAAAACCAAACTTTGTAAAAAAGGGTACTATAAAATTTCAGATTATTCAGAAGACAAAAGCAAGGGATTGAGCTGCTCGCTCTGCTAACATTTTGTCATTTTGGCATTGTGACATTTTGAATAAGTACTATGGAAAATCATCAAAATATACCTACCAGTTTTATATACAAATTCACATTATTGAATATTATATGTAGGATATTGACAAAATGACATGATTGCTTTGTAAAGTATTGTATTATCGTGAATGTGAGGACTATGTGGATGTTTATTTTGTTTTTATTCTTATATTTTTTCGTTCTCAGTTAGTTTTAACAATGGTCGTGCAATTTGAGAACTTTATGCGGCCTACACAAATGTCCTTTCTTTGGTATTGTTCGTCGAGTCGTTGAGCTCCTTAAGTTCTGAGCTGACCTCCACTATTACTGACAAATGCTTGCAGGGACAGGACAGGTTCACTCAAATCTGTGTGGTTCATTCCTCAAAAGACCATTTCAGACTCTAATCTACATGGCCCTCATAGGGACTGACCAATATGCCAATATCTGACCTAGGTATGTCCGGACTTTAAAAGAGACTGAGTTTGTTTCGGCCTTTCTTCTCAGAGTAGTCAGATAGGAAACGCCGACCTCATCTAGCTTAATTTTACAATTTTTTGATATTATTACGACGTGTAAAAGTGATTCCAATAACCTATTTACAGAATAAACAATTTCATTTTAACATACAACCTGCCTGACACTTACTTGCAAATTGCAAAAAACTTAAGATTTGAATTTCGCGGGCTACCGGCGCATCCCCCTTAAGAAAATCGCATCATTTGCACAACGCCATCTATCGAGTAAGTATTCACTGGTAAACTCAAACTCTTCGTTCCAAGCCAAGAGCCAAGTAGTAATAACTTTTGATTGAGTGGACAGATTCTCAATATAAGGGATTGAGAATATAGTCATAGTCCGATACGGACTATGACTATATTGTCAATCCCTTAACGCTCTTGAAGAGAGTCCCGCAAAAATGTCAATAATAAGTACTTACATGTGAATTTTAAAATCAAGAGAGTAAAGAAGGGTTTTTACCCTCATGAGGGATGATTTTAGAAAAACGAAACTCTTTGTTAGTTACAAAAAGCATAAATTTTCACAGCCCTAAGTTAAAAAAAAACCGGCCAAGTGCGTGTCGAACCATGCACAATGAAGGGTTCCGTAGTTGGGATGAATTATTTTATCAAACAAACTTTCGCAAAGTTTTATTGTTATTACGTCTATGGGCGTTTACTGTCCCTCAAAGTGTTAAAAAACTTGTTCTCGCATACAGAATGTTTGGGTTTTTGCAACTGCACATGTAAGTTGGTCGATTAAAAGTTTTTGAGCTAAGTCGCGGACAGACAGACAGACAGACGGACATGGCGAAACTATAAAGCTTCCTTGTTGACTGCGGAACTCTAAAAATGATAGGTTTCCCATAAAAACTTTCATCCCCTATATCCCCCCCCCCCTTAAATTTGTTTTTGAGAAAATAATTGCCTATGTTCTTCCCCGGGATTCCATCTATCTCTTTACCAAATTTTATCGAGATCCGTTCAGTGGATCAGGCGTGAAAAGGAAACATACAGAATTACAGACGGGCAGACAGACAGAGTTACTATCGAATTTATACTTTTAAGCATCGATTAGTATGGATTATGTGTTCAATTCAAAATGAGCCAAATGTTCGACAATTATGAATTCGGCGAAAGTGATACTTCTACGGAGACTCTTAACACCGCGATTCAGAAAATGACGTTAAATGAACAACGCCATCTATCGAGCACGAAGTGATACTGTCAAAATATATGGGAAAACGTTCGAATACTCTGTAAGCTATGTAGAAAAGACTGTTTTTAGGGTTCCATGACTGACTTGACCTGACTTGACTTGACTTGACCTGACTTGACCTAACTTGATTTGAGTTAACCTTGAGCAGGTATATTTTATCGCAGCAGGTACATTGGTAGTTGAAAGAAAAGTAGATTACGTACCTTGCTAAAGTGAGTAATTAATGCACTCGTGTTTATTTAGTAAGCGCATTCGTGCCTTAATTACTCACTTTTTGCTCGATGCAACAATCTATAATTTTTAAGAAATTAAAATTTATCACCATTTTTTCATGATTAATATTTGTATCATGATTTAAAAGATAGATAGCTCCACCTATGGCACTACTACCAAACAATGGATTTGGAAAACTTGAATTAACTATACTTTAGATTTGGTAAATTCACAATGTATCGCGTTATGTTTCCGCGCGAAGTATGTGAACATAATTATGATGATTATGATCGTGGGTTACACACGTTCTCACAAACCTACCTGATTTTACGCTAGTGTCATTTTACGACAATAGATGTCGTTACGTGTATCTACATTTTTTTGTATCAAATTTCTTCTGGAATATTTTAAACTCTTATATCTTTTGATATTTTGAAGCGATTGCGATGAAACAAAGACTAAATGAAACATCGAGTTACACACAATATTTGAGTGTATAAGTTAACCATATTGATTTCGTACTTTTTACGTGATACTGGAACAATCAAACAAACGAACAGACAAACAGACATACAGACAAACAGACAAACAGACAAAAATTCCAAAAATGGTAGAAATGGCATCTGTTGGTTATTCTTGGACACTCCACCTAGGTTTTTTTTTTTTTTTTCATTGTACAGACACGCCTCGTCTACAGATTTATTATATGTATAGATTATTATTATCAGCTGTTTGTGTCTCACTGCACTGCTTTCACTTCTTTCAATCCCTATTATATACTGCTGTTTGTGGCTAATCTTATAATAGAGTTGGGCCTGCCGCGCCATTTGCTGCTCTTTGGGACCCACAGTGTGGTTAATCTACGGTCAGCATGTTACGCTGTAATAGACAACGGCCTTTAAAATTTTTTTTCATACCCTATGTTACCTAAGCCCGTTCAAATAAAAAACAGAAAGCAAACACCGACCTAACCTAACGAAGCGAGAGGTTATGTGTTTTTTTTTACCGTCCATGAAACTCCATACGGTTATTCTAATTATCTTGCCTTCAGGTCATTTTTGAGTACGTAGGCGATATGCCCTTTGTTTTCGTAAACAAGGATACAAAATATTTTCGTATATATTCGTCGGTTTCATGCTTTGGGCGTATATGGAGATCGTGTTTTGGTTTATACTTTTTTAGAAATTGTGTGCCTCAGTTTATGGAATAAAACCGCTGGGCTTAGCTTTCTAAAAGCCGCTAAACCAAAGCCTGTGTGACTGGCCCTTTTCTCCTTTTACGAGAACTTCAGCCTTTCTGAAATTCTACTCAAATACTCGAATGCGAGTCTAAAAAAATTACAAAACGTCACGCCTGCTATCCCCGAAGGTTTAGGCCGAGGTGTAAGTACCTATAGTACACCCACATTTCGCCATTATGTTTAACAACATATGTCCAGCCTCCGGGTCGCTACTGGGAAATTCCTGATAAAAAACCCGAATAACACTGCCCGACCGGGGAACGGAACCTCATGCTCAGCAGTAGCGCACGACAACTAGACCAACAACTACGAAAACTAGATACAGAAGAATATTCGTACCTCATTTTCTTAACACAAAGAAAAAGCTCAACTACGACAAAAATAGTTAATTGATTCAGGCGTGACTTTGCGGAAATCAATTATAAAATACAATAGACGTAGATATATTTAGTAACTAGAAGGACGTAGATATAAGTAGAACGCGACGTGTTACCACACCGAGCGCTGGACGCGACCAGCGCTCGGTGTGGTAACACGTCGCGTTCTGGTTTGCAATTGGTCAATCGTCATCCTGAGGATGCCTCGTTGAGAGGTGAAACACGTGTCGATTTCTTACAGGGTTTTTTAGGACTCTTGAAGAATAGTCAAGCGGAATTGGTTACTAAATATATCTACGTCTATTGTATTTTACGACAAAAAGTCAAATAAAAGGTAATAAACAAGACATCACAGACAGACAAATTCAAAATCCGGAGTCACACATGTTAGACCATAAATCAAACAGATTTTTTATTTTTTTCATGACTTATGTCCTCTAGATGGCGCCATATTCAATTAAATGACGTCACGTAGCTTATAACCAGCGGAGGATCAAGACGCTTCCAACAATACATTGTACCTCATTTGCCAAATTGTGATGAGAAGTTTAGAAGATTGAACAGAACCCTCCTTTTTGCTTCGCCGTAGTCGGGTAAAAAATTATACCTGACACACATACATCTAGCCTGGTTACATACCTAACCTACCCTTAAGGGTGGCTGAAAGGGATTTTTTCACAACGCATGGTGATGAATAATTGGCGGGCCCTCCCCCGGTTCAATGCACCTGCTTGTCTGCCTACCCTCTATTTGCAGGGGTGCTTAGCTACTGAGTCAGTGTGCCAGTGACATTCTGTGAGTCTTATGGGTATGTCGGTGTCATTAAGTGGCGAAGGTTTAAATGGGTTGGAAGAAGTTGGGATTATAATTGAAGAGAGGTTGCAGCTTTTTACTTTTTTTAAAACGCATCTTGCGTTTTAAAAACAGTAGAAGATGTTTTTAGAGTAATCATTGGTATTTTTGTGGAATGTTAATAATTTTTGTAGAACTTATTGGGATTTAACGGGCATGGCTTTAAACATAATTATTAAATTAAATTAAAATTATTTTGCAATTTCTCCTAAACTGTAGAAGTTAGAGTTTTGAAATAAAACACGTTTTATAGCAAATTTCATCAGCTTTCTTGGAAATTATAGTTTATTATACACTAGCTTTTGCCCGCGGCTTCGCCCGCGTGGATGTCGGAAATTATCCCACGGGAATGTGCTACCGGGATAAAAGTATCCTATGTCCCATAACCCACGTGGTCTGTCTAGGCGACCTAGGCGTTACGGTGTAAAAGTAACAGGCATGAGATAGCCAGTAACTTTATATATTACTGGTAGTCCATATCTATATTGTGGTGATAGTGTGGATAGTATGGACAGCAGTATGAAACTGTCGGAAAGATTAATGAAAAAACTATGGCATATTGCATGGACGATGGAAACTAAGGCGAAAGTTTTGGGGGAGCCTGCGATATTCAAAATTTCTTATGTTTTTTGCTTTTTACAGGTCAGTATCAAGTTTTATGTTGATCTAAATAATGAGTCGCAGTTGTTTCAAATATTTATTTATCTAATCTAACTAATATTGCAGGAGTTGCATTCCTGTATCTAATGGTTATTATTCTGTAAAGCTACTATTTGCTACGATCGCGAATCATATTTTAATCATATTGACATTCGAAACTTACCCATTAAACGATTTAAAAGCTGTATTAAAACCAAACTTTGTAAAAAAGGGTACTATAAAATTTCAGATTATTCAGAAGACAAAAGCAAGGGATTGAGCTGCTCGCTCTGCTAACATTTTGTCATTTTGGCATTGTGACATTTTGAATAAGTACTATGGAAAATCATCAAAATATACCTACCAGTTTTATATACAAATTCACATTATTGAATATTATATGTAGGATATTGACAAAATGACATGATTGCTTTGTAAAGTATTGTATTATCGTGAATGTGAGGACTATGTGGATGTTTATTTTGTTTTTATTCTTATATTTTTTCGTTCTCAGTTAGTTTTAACAATGGTCGTGCAATTTGAGAACTTTATGCGGCCTACACAAATGTCCTTTCTTTGGTATTGTTCGTCGAGTCGTTGAGCTCCTTAAGTTCTGAGCTGACCTCCACTATTACTGACAAATGCTTGCAGGGACAGGACAGGTTCACTCAAATCTGTGTGGTTCATTCCTCAAAAGACCATTTCAGACTCTAATCTACATGGCCCTCATAGGGACTGACCAATATGCCAATATCTGACCTAGGTATGTCCGGACTTTAAAAGAGACTGAGTTTGTTTCGGCCTTTCTTCTCAGAGTAGTCAGATAGGAAACGCCGACCTCATCTAGCTTAATTTTACAATTTTTTGATATTATTACGACGTGTAAAAGTGATTCCAATAACCTATTTACAGAATAAACAATTTCATTTTAACATACAACCTGCCTGACACTTACTTGCAAATTGCAAAAAACTTAAGATTTGAATTTCGCGGGCTACCGGCGCATCCCCCTTAAGAAAATCGCATCATTTGCACAACGCCATCTATCGAGTAAGTATTCACTGGTAAACTCAAACTCTTCGTTCCAAGCCAAGAGCCAAGTAGTAATAACTTTTGATTGAGTGGACAGATTCTCAATATAAGGGATTGAGAATATAGTCATAGTCCGATACGGACTATGACTATATTGTCAATCCCTTAACGCTCTTGAAGAGAGTCCCGCAAAAATGTCAATAATAAGTACTTACATGTGAATTTTAAAATCAAGAGAGTAAAGAAGGGTTTTTACCCTCATGAGGGATGATTTTAGAAAAACGAAACTCTTTGTTAGTTACAAAAAGCATAAATTTTCACAGCCCTAAGTTAAAAAAAAACCGGCCAAGTGCGTGTCGAACCATGCACAATGAAGGGTTCCGTAGTTGGGATGAATTATTTTATCAAACAAACTTTCGCAAAGTTTTATTGTTATTACGTCTATGGGCGTTTACTGTCCCTCAAAGTGTTAAAAAACTTGTTCTCGCATACAGAATGTTTGGGTTTTTGCAACTGCACATGTAAGTTGGTCGATTAAAAGTTTTTGAGCTAAGTCGCGGACAGACAGACAGACAGACGGACATGGCGAAACTATAAAGCTTCCTTGTTGACTGCGGAACTCTAAAAATGATAGGTTTCCCATAAAAACTTTCATCCCCTATATCCCCCCCCCCCTTAAATTTGTTTTTGAGAAAATAATTGCCTATGTTCTTCCCCGGGATTCCATCTATCTCTTTACCAAATTTTATCGAGATCCGTTCAGTGGATCAGGCGTGAAAAGGAAACATACAGAATTACAGACGGGCAGACAGACAGAGTTACTATCGAATTTATACTTTTAAGCATCGATTAGTATGGATTATGTGTTCAATTCAAAATGAGCCAAATGTTCGACAATTATGAATTCGGCGAAAGTGATACTTCTACGGAGACTCTTAACACCGCGATTCAGAAAATGACGTTAAATGAACAACGCCATCTATCGAGCACGAAGTGATACTGTCAAAATATATGGGAAAACGTTCGAATACTCTGTAAGCTATGTAGAAAAGACTGTTTTTAGGGTTCCATGACTGACTTGACCTGACTTGACTTGACTTGACCTGACTTGACCTAACTTGATTTGAGTTAACCTTGAGCAGGTATATTTTATCGCAGCAGGTACATTGGTAGTTGAAAGAAAAGTAGATTACGTACCTTGCTAAAGTGAGTAATTAATGCACTCGTGTTTATTTAGTAAGCGCATTCGTGCCTTAATTACTCACTTTTTGCTCGATGCAACAATCTATAATTTTTAAGAAATTAAAATTTATCACCATTTTTTCATGATTAATATTTGTATCATGATTTAAAAGATAGATAGCTCCACCTATGGCACTACTACCAAACAATGGATTTGGAAAACTTGAATTAACTATACTTTAGATTTGGTAAATTCACAATGTATCGCGTTATGTTTCCGCGCGAAGTATGTGAACATAATTATGATGATTATGATCGTGGGTTACACACGTTCTCACAAACCTACCTGATTTTACGCTAGTGTCATTTTACGACAATAGATGTCGTTACGTGTATCTACATTTTTTTGTATCAAATTTCTTCTGGAATATTTTAAACTCTTATATCTTTTGATATTTTGAAGCGATTGCGATGAAACAAAGACTAAATGAAACATCGAGTTACACACAATATTTGAGTGTATAAGTTAACCATATTGATTTCGTACTTTTTACGTGATACTGGAACAATCAAACAAACGAACAGACAAACAGACATACAGACAAACAGACAAACAGACAAAAATTCCAAAAATGGTAGAAATGGCATCTGTTGGTTATTCTTGGACACTCCACCTAGGTTTTTTTTTTTTTTTTCATTGTACAGACACGCCTCGTCTACAGATTTATTATATGTATAGATAAGTAACGTTATTAAACCAAAAAACCTAAACCAAAAATTTGCCATTTTTAAATATGTACATTTCTTTTGACACCTTGGCTTTTGAATCAAAATTCATTGATCAAGAAATAAATGTGAAAACAATAACAGAAAAAAAAAGAGTCAAAAGTTGCAAAAATTTGAGTGTTTTTGTTTATAATGTTTTTTTATCCATTCCTTAAAAGACGGTTATCGGCTATAAAGTTTTTATATAAAAAATAAATTATTTTTCCAATCCCTTTTATTTCGAAAATATATCTTGTGTAATTTAAAAGTTATTGCAATTTTAAAAGTGGTACTTAGTTTTGACGGCCAGTGTATTTTACGGGTTCTCCTAATACTTGGATATAATTATCTAGCTGGAAAAGGATCATTCGGACCAAATCCCCCAGTTAATTAAATCAATTGTCTTCCTTAACTTAGCACATGTCAACTAATGATTATTCTTGCTCAACTAGCTTTTGCGATCAGAAATTATAAACAGTATCCTATAATTATAACCGATAAAAGGTATCCTATGTCCTATTCCAGGTCATAGCGTACCTACCCATTAGTTAGGATTAGGAAGGATTGCCGGATTTATTGATTTTTGACCAGGCTTATAAGAAACCAAGCCAATCAAACAAATAATAATTAATATAAACTATAATATAATAATTAATATAAACTATAATATAATAATTAATATAAACTATAATATAATAATTAATATAAACTATAATATAATACTTTACGTCCACCTCAACAATCACTGATATTCAGTTGTGAATTGAGCTACACGATTACTGACAAATGCGTGCGCTGACTGGACAGATCCACTCAAATGTTTGTGGTTCTTTCTTCAAAAGACGACGACGATTAGTGTCTCCTTGCCCGGACTCTGGGGTCTTTTGCGTGGGGGCCTAAACCGGCCACATTAGCAATTCCTCTAAAAGCAGTTCATTTCTTGAATACCAGCTGTCATTAGCAATTCCTATAATTTGACACAAAATCAATTCATATTATGTGGTCCATTTTACGAATCTCCATAGAAAACTGTCCAACAAATGAATTATTTCGTAATATGAATCGCATGCAGATCATATTATGAATTGTCAGTTTGTGACATTTTACGATGATTCATAATGTTTTCCTATTATGATTCTGCCAAAGTGACTGTTTTAAGCCCCCTGGACTTTAAAAAAACTTCTGAGTTTTTTTCGGTCTTTCATCTTAAATCGTCAGATAGGAAATAGTGACATCATCTAGATTTAAATCATAATTTATTTTTGACGTGTACTTACATAAATAAATATAATTTATCATTTACTGACAAAGAAAACTTTAAAAAAATATATCGCACATTTCCAGCTCCAAATAACTCCCATACCTTTTAATCCGTACACGGTCCGGACGATGACGTAATTATCCCGTGGACGTGTCGTCGCAGAGTCGTCCGGTGTAATGAACACACGTCCCGTATAGATGAGTCTCCTTTGCATTTGCATACAGAATATTCAAAGTTTTATTATGGCGATTCCAGTTTGCATTGGTACTAGTTATCTTTGTTTATCAGATAAAACAAATATAACCACTTTGTAGAATGAATTAAATAATCAAATGGCCGCTATTTACTTACATTTTAGTTAAAAAAACGCAACAAATTTCTCAACAATTAAACATTGTCCGTTTTACTAACAGTACCTAGGTGACATCTACACAAATGCTTAAATAAACCGCGCTAAGCCGTGACCGTG
Organism: Lithophane ornitopus; assembly: GCA_948473465.1. Taxonomy (NCBI): domain Eukaryota; kingdom Metazoa; phylum Arthropoda; class Insecta; order Lepidoptera; family Noctuidae; genus Lithophane; species Lithophane ornitopus. Next base: position 11,710,361 of record OX419634.1, read on the forward strand.
CATTGAAAATCCAACAGCGTTTTTTTATTTAGGCATTGTCATCTGTGACAGTGAATTCGGTTAATTTTATACTACCTGTTTCAAATCTATGTTCGTGATACAGTAAGACAGTGGTTCCCAAACATTGTTCTGCCATGGCCCGGTAATTTTCACACTGCCCCTTCGTGACCCACTTAATACTTTTAAACCCAAGCTGGTTCCGTTAGGTAAAATAATACACATTTATTTATTATCATTACTATTAAGTAAAAATGTTTTATTGATACTACGTATTTTGGTATCGCCTATTTAGTCACTAAATTTTAGTGCGAAGTATGAAGCTGTTGCTTATTATTTACCAAAGAATCCAAGTTCGCGGAAAAAGAAAGTATTATCCTAAGGCTTGTTGCGACCCGGTATATTATTTTGAAGGCCGGGTACCAGATCGCGACCCGGCTATTGTGAAACGCTGCATTAAGATATAGGATGAATGATTAGGTATATCATATTTTGAATAATGAGGTACACAAAGCGGATATCAATTAACATGCCATTGGAGCGTGTCAGATCAAATCATCAGCAGATCGTCGATGTCAACAGATTAGCTTAATGTTTGTTCGTATTAAAGAGTTGGATGCAAGTCACAAGATTACAGACATTAAAAAATTAATTCAGTTAGGTTCATTTAGTTGAACAGGTTCGACTCCGAAAGTGTTATTGGGATTTTCAATCTGGTTGATGGCAGTAGGCTGGCTCTTTTACAGAGAATTATATTATTTACTTAGACGAATATTAACTTTTCATATCAATTTATTACAGGAAAAGGAACTCGTGGCTAAGTAATAACAGCCGCAAAGGTCTATCCAATAGGTTAAGCTGCGCTTGCCGGGGTTGGTCCATGGATGGGTGACCATCTTTACATACCGTGACTCCTTCGTGACTCGGAAAACACGTTAATCCATTGTCCCGGCTGTCATTTGTGGATCTTTGAAAGTCGTTACGGGTAGTCAGAAGCCCGGAAGTCTGACAACTAGTCTTGCCAAGAGGTATCGTATTACCCAGTTACTGGGTTGTGGAGGTCAGATAGGCAGTCGCTCCATGTAAAATACTGGTATTTAGCTGCATCCAGTTAGACTGGAAGCCGACCCCAATAAAGTTGGGAAAAGGCTAGGCAGATGATGATCAATTTATTACAATAAAAATTATTTAGAGTGTCAGAGATTTTGAGTTATTTCAATTCAACCATGTTTAAGAAGGAACAAAATTCCAAGTTCCAATTCGTTTTTCGTAGAATTTCCGTAATCCGGAAATGCTGTCAGAGATTCTTTAAAATAATGTCACATTGGTACCTAGTGGTTTCGAACCCGCAGCCTCATACCTGACAAGCGGGACTCCTATCCTCTGGGCCATCTTACCTGACCTAATTACCACTCAATTTGCAGCACGGCATAATAATAGTTATTATGTAAACTTAGTTCAATTACATCGTGAGCTAATGAAGATCGGCTGATTAGTGTTATATTAATATCAAGGTCCACCTAGGTACTCGCTAATTGAGCAGGTAATCTTGGAATTTTCTTAATTAACTGTGTTGGTATCCCCAACATTCTATTTAATATCTTGCAACACTGTATGTAGTGTCACTGTCAATCTATCTGTCAGTAAAAATATTCTATCTTGATTATTCTAAAACAAAACTCTTTCTCAATTCTATCAGTAAATTCTCACGAAATACAATATTTGATCACGCTGAGCATGCTGAGAATGAGTTCCTGGGTTCAATTCCCAGGTCGGGCAAAGTATTATGGGGATTTTTAATCAGGAATTTCTCAGTAGCAACCCGAAGTCTGGTTTTATTCCCGGTTGATGGCAATAGGTAGGTTCGCCCCCTATTACATGGAACTTAAATATAACTAGCGAAATGTGGTAGGAAAATAAGTGTAATGTTTTTTTTTCAAATAAGAGTTTGTGACTAAATAAAAGAGCGGAAAATCATAATGTTATTTGAGGTTAAGCTGCGCTAGCAGTAGGTTAGTCTGTGGATAGGTGACTATTTTTAACCGACTTCTTCAAAAAGGAGGAGGTTCTCAATTCGTCAGTAGGTTTTTTTTGTGTTATATTTCTCGATTACTCCCTCAATTATGAATAGATTTTTCTTATAGATGATTCTTTTTTTGTTTGGTAGGTCATGCTTCAGAGATGGTACTCGTCTAGTTTTTCTCGCCATCTCTTCCTGGGCTGGCTTTTAGCTTGGCAGCCTTTTTGCCTACGTCTAGGATCCCCGTTTTGGAGCGCAACGTGATGTTTCGTATTCTGTCAGTTCGTGCCATAGTAGGTTCTAGAAAAAAATCTAGCAGATACATAGTGCATACTTCAAACATTTGTGTAGGTATTAAATACTCAATCACAACCAGATTTTTTAGTAATACAAAAATTAAAGTTCTGCTAAATCTTGCAAAAAAAATCATGAGAAAAAATAAAGACTTCAAGTGTGTTTTGTCTGGGACTACTTAAATCTAGCATTCCATTAGTACCTCGTACCTATTAAATAGCAGTGTTTGTCCGTATATTCCTTTTAGAAGCATCTTAGCACTCAACCAATTACCATACATAGCTGAACCAAGCATTACCGTTGAGAACTCAAGTCTAGCGATATCGCTAAAACTCCTTCGTAGTCGCAATTTGCACAAATTGCACAAATTGCCACCGTACTGAACTGAATTGAGAACTTGTGTGATAACGTTAGCTCTGCCAACTCCTAATGTAGTTTGCGCAACCGCGTTTTAATGTTTAGTATTATCTACTGTTATGTTTAGATCAATTATGTTATCTTAGTTTGTTGTATTGTTATTGGACGAAAGATGTCATTGTGTACTTTTTTATTTCATTATGTACTTTTTTTTCTGAAATGTCATCTTTATGTCTGGAATCATCAGCAATCATCCCTTAAGCATTAATGCTCAGTTCCTATAAAGAAAAACGAATCGTTATGCTTACCATTGGTAGAATTTTTTATTGCCAAACTGGGCATAAAAATAGATTCATAAGGTACTTTTACCTACTATGTAAAACTATTAGTCTTTGCTTCATTATTGGTGAAGATAAAAGAGTCTTAATTTTAACCAACAACGGTCCGTACAGTATAGGAATCAGCCATTAGAGGATGCAAGTTTCTTACATCTAGCACAAATACAACTTATGATCTATGTATATCATAGTTTATTAGTTGTAGGAGCAACAGCAATCTATCTGCCTAGCCTTTTCCCAACTATGTTGAGGTCGGCTTCCAGTCTAACTGGTTGCAGCTGAATACCAGTATTTTACATGGAGCGACTGCCTATCTGACTTCCGCAACCCAGTAAATGGGAATACGATAAGACTGATAAGACTGGTTGTCAGACTTTCGGGATTCTGACGACCCGTGACGACTGAAGATCCACGAATGACAGCCGGGAACATCCGAGTCACGTATAAGTCTCGGTATGTAAAGATGGTCACCCATCCACGGACCAACTCCGGCAAGCGAAGCTTAACCCGATGGATCGACTGTTTGGCTGTTATTACTTAGCCACGAGCTAAGTAGGAGCAACAGCAAAAGTTCGAAAAAAAGGTAGAAAACGTATAATTATGACGTCTAAATTGGGTAAATTGGGTTTAACGGGGTATTTTTCAATTTGTGGCGTCGAGTGATTATCAATCCTGCCAGGTTTGCGGGAAGGTCCGAAAGGGATACCGGGACCTTGGCAACAGGCAACCGAAGGAACACGGGTGGGTTTTAGTCAGTAAAAGTCTGACACGCCCTTCCGCTCCGACCAGAGCGGGAGAAGTCATTTGATGACATCCCACCCTCTAAAAAAAAAAGGGATTGTCAATGACGAGTTGTTAAGATACGATTATTTTCAAGAATTTTCCAAAACTATTTTGATCTAGAAAGTTCGGTACACATCTATACATATAATAAATCTGTAGACGAGGCGTTTCTGTACAATGAAAAAAAAAAAAAGAAACGTAGGTGGAGTGTCCAAGAATAACCAACAGATGCCATTTCTACCATTTTTGGAATTTTTGTCTGTTTGTCTGTTTGTCTGTTTGTCTGTTCGTTTGTTTGATTGTTCCAGTATCACGTAAAAAGTACGAAATCAATATGGTTAAATTATAAACTCAAATATTGTGTGTAACTCGATGTTTCATTTAGTCTTTGTTTCATCGCAATCGCTTCAAAATATCAAAAGATATAAGAGTTTAAAGTATTCAAGAAGAAATTTTCATTAGGTACGTAATGTAGATACACGTAACGACATCTATTGACGTAAAATGACACTAGCGTAAAATCAGGTAGGTTTGTGAAAACGTGTGTAACACACGATCATTATCATCATAATTATGTTCACATACTTCGCGCGGAAACATAACGCGATACATTGTGAATATACCCAATCTAAAGTTTGGTTAATTCAAGTTTTCCAAATCCATTGTTTGGTAGTAGTGCCATTGGTGGCGCTATCTATCTTTCAAATCATGATACAAATTAATTATGAAAAATTGGTGATAAATTTTAATTTCTTAAAAATTTTAGATTGTTACATCGAGCAAAAAGTGAGTAATTAAGGCACCAATGCTCTTCCTAAATTAACACGAGTGCATTAATTACTCACTTTAGCAAGGTACGTAATCTACTTTTCTTTCAACTACCAATGTACCTGCTGCGATAAAATATACCTGCTCAAGGTTAACGCAACTCAATCCAAATCAAGTTAGGTCAAGTCAGGTCAAGTCAGGTCAAGTCAGGTCAAGTCAGGTCAAGTCAAGTCAAGTCAAGTCAGGTCAAGTCAGGTCAAGTCAGTCATGGAACCCTAAAAACAGTCTTTTCTACATAGCTTACAGAGTGTTCGAACGTTTTCCCATATATTTTGACAGTATCACTTCGTGCTCGATAGATGGCGTTGTTCATTTAACGTCAATTTCTGAATCGCGGTGTTAAGAGTCTCCGTAGAAGAATGAGTTTCGCCGAATTCACAATTATCGAGCATTTGGCTCATTTTGAATTGAACACATAATCCATACTAATCGATGCTTAAAAGTATAAATTCGATAGTAACTCTGTCTGTCTGTCCGTCTGTAATTCTGTATGTTACCTTTTCACGCCTGATCCACTGAACGGATCTCGATAAAATTTGGTAAAGAGATAGATGGCATCCCGGGGAAGAACATAGGCAATTATTTTCTCAAAAACAAATTTAAGGGGGGGGGATATAGGGGATGAAAGTTTTTATGGGAAACCTATCATTTTTAGAGTTCCGTAGTCAACAAGGAAGCTTTATAGTTTTGCCATGTCCGTCTGTCTGTCTGTCTGACCGCGACTTAGCTCAAAAACTTTTAATCGACCAACTTACATGTGCAGTTGCAAAAACCCAAACATTCTGTATGCGAGAACAAGTTTTTTAACTACAATGTTAACACTTTGAGGGACAGTTAACGTCCATAGACGTAATAACAATAAAACTTTGCGAAAGTAAGTTTGATAAATTAATTCATCCCAACTACGGAACCCTTCATTCTGCATGGTTCGACACGCACTTGGCCGATTTTTTTTTAACTTAGGGCTGTGAAAATTTATGCTTTTTGTAACTAACAAAGAGTTACGTTTTTCTAAAATCATCCCTCATGAGGGTAAAAACCCTTCTTTACCCTCTTGATTTTAAAATTCACATGTAAGTACTTATTATTAACATTTTTGCGGGACTCTCTTCAAGAGCGTTAAGGGATTGAGAATATAGTCATAGTCCGTAACTTGAGAATCTGTCCACTCAATCAAAAGTTATTACTGCTTGGCTCTTGGCTTGGAACGAAGAGTTTGAGTTTACCAGTGAGTACTTACTCGATAGATGGCGTTGTGCAAATGATGCGATTTTCTTAAGGGGGATGCGCCGGTAGCCCGCGAAATTCAAATCTTAAGTTTTTTGCAATTTGCAAGTCAGTGTCAGGCAGGTTGTATGTTGAAATGAAATGAAATGAAATTATTTATTCTGTAAATAGGTTATTGGAATCACTTTTACACGTCGTAATAATATAAAAAAATTGTAAAATTAAGCTAGATGATAGATCTTTATTTTTATTTTGTTATCTGCTGTATATTATGTATATTGTGTGCCTTTTAGTCTGTGCTGAATAAATGTATTTTCTTTCTTTCTTTTTCTTTTTCTTTAGATGAGGTCGGCGTTTCCTATCTGACTACTCTGAGAAGAAAGGCCGAAACAAACTCACAGTCTCTTTTAAAGTCCGGACATACCTAGGTCAGATATTGGTCAGGCCCTATGAGGACCATGTAGATTAGAGTCTGAAATGGTCTTTTGAGGAATGAACCACACAGATTTGAGTGATCCTGTCCTGTCACTGCAAGCATTTGTCAGTAATAGTGGAGCTCAGCTCAGAACTTAAGGAGCTCAACGACTCGACGAACAATACCAAAGAAAGGACATTTGTGTAGGCCGCATAAAGTTCTCAAATTGCCAGACCATTGTTAAAACTAACTGAGAACGAAAAAATATAAGAATAAAAACAAAATAAACATCCACATAGTCCTCACATTCACAATAATACAATACTTTACAAAGTAATCATGTCATTTTGTCAATATTTTACATATAATATTCAATAATGTGAATTTGTATATAAAACTGGTAGGTATATTTTGATGATTTTCCATAGTACTTATTCAAAATGTCACAATTCCAAAATGACAAAATGTTAGCAGAGCGAGCAGCTCAATCCCATGCTTTTTGTCTTCAAAATAATCTGAAATTGTATAGTACCTTTTTTTAAAAGTTTGGTTTTACTACAGCTTTTAAATCGTTTAATGGGTAAGTTTTGAATGTCAATATGATTAAAATATGATTCGCGATCGTAGCAAATAGTAGCTTTACAGAATAATAACCAGGAATACAGGAATACAACTCCTGCAATATTAGTTAGATTAGATAAATAAATATGTTATACAACTGCGACTCATTGTTTAGATCAACATAAAACTTGATACTGACCTGTAAAAAGCAAAAAACATAAGAAAATTTGAATATCGCAGGCTCCCCCAAAGCTTTCGCCTTAGTTTCCATCGTCCATACAATATGCCATAGTTTTTTCATTAATCTTTATACAATATTTTTTCATTAATCTTTCCGACAGTTTCATACTGCTGTCCATACTATCCACACTATCACCACAATATAGATATGGATGACCACTTATAAAGTTACTGGCTGTCTCATGCCTGTTACTTTTACGCCGTAACGCCTAGGTCGCCTAGACAGACCACGTGGGCTATGGGACATAGGATACTTTTATCCCGGTAGCACATTCCCGTGGGATAATTTCCGACATCCACGCGGGCGAAGCCGCGGGCAAAAGCTAGTTATAGTATAAAAAAATACATGGTTTTCGTCGAGTAGCCCGATAAGAGAAGGTTATACATAATATATATATTGACGAAGTTTTAATATAGCTTCGATGCAATCAATCAAACAGTATATATTTCAACCTGCATTACCTACTACGAAGTGGCCCATCTTTTGATTGATAAGTTTATTTTTAGTGTCACGATCAATATTAGTAAGTTCTCGTTGCACTCTTTCAAAGCAAGCTCAACATAATACTCGAGTGTCCCGCTGAACAACAATGAACAAAATGTCAAAGTTAATCAAATCACTCAAAAATATTGTCATTGTTAAAACTAATCATTTTGTTTCAAGTTTTGTCCGGCCGTTATTTCAATCTTAGCCAGTCCAAACCAAACTGCGTCTTCATTAAATTATATTGCATTTCTTTCAGTTTCATCATTAGTATTTTGATGTATACTTAGTCAGAATTCAGAATCAACTTCGCGACATTAATTGTCTATACCGAATACTTGTGCCATGTTGTTACCTCTTTACTTTTTACAGATAAATATTTCATTAACTATTACAATAGTATCAGAACCAATAACAGAATACTTGGCTTCAAGAAAATACCTCTATTCACCAAATACTTATTTGCAGTTATTTTTATATCTGCCACTTTAAGAGCATTTCTTATAATGATTACATTTTTGTTCAGACAACCTAATTTGTATATGTTTGTACTTATGACCATCATGTTGGTTTGCATTCGTTCCCATTAGTAAAAGAATTTTCGGATTCGGATCAGTAGTTTCGAAGATTATTAATATTAGTATAGATAGGTAATACTACAACGCGTAGATATATAATGTAACATACATACACTAGATAGAGCCAAAGCTAATGAAGTGACGATCATAAATCATAACCAGGGCCATATATTAGCGGGGCCGAGTATTGACAGCGCGCCAAAGACATTTATCAAACAGACACAGGTCATGCATAACTATTGTATCAACTGTACCATAAATACCTACGGTATCTAGCATAGATACTGTAGCTCATATAAACAGGTAGTTGAAAATTACGTTATTAGCCCCTTAATATAATTTACCATTGACATGCATTTAAAAATAAATGTGTAATAATACATTTAATTGACATTATTTACTCGGACGTGACTTTTTATTCTATAGATTCAGAATGATTACTAAAAAAACTAATATAATTTGTACACCAATTTCATTGGTAGGAGGTAGAGCTCAACTAAAATGTATAAATAAGACCTTTATTGTAATATCTGTGTTCAAAAATAAAGTAATAAAAACTAAAACCCAACTACGACTAAAAAGGTATAAGTATAAGGAGTCACACGTGTCATAAATCATCGTGTGCATAAATCAAACAGATTAAGTGTGACTCCGGATTTTTAATTCGTCTGTCTGTGGTGTCTTGTTTATACCTTTTTAGTCGTAGTTGGGTTTTAGCTTTTATTACTTAATTTTTTTTAAATTCTTTTGGGGTTGTAATATATATATTTTTGAAATGTGCTCATTAAGCCCTTTTATTTGATACCCAACATGGTACGATTAACCAATTTTTTTTTTTAGTTCCTGACTTTATGTTCTCTAGAGGGCGCCATTTTTAATTTAATGTGACGTCACATAGCCTGTAACCAGCGGCCGATCAAGACGCTTTCAACGATACCTCACTTGTCAAATTGTGATGAGTAGTTTAGACATACATACCCTCCTTTTTTCTTCACCGTAGTCGGGTAATAAATAACGATGAATGATTGATTGATTGATTAAGGATGGAAGTAGTAGTTATGCAATTATTAATAGGTACTTAGTAGTGTTTCAAAACTTTTAGTATGTACTGGAACAGTTCCTTAACAAAGATTACTAGAATCTTTGGATCTGGAGCTGGTCCAGGAAAGTATGTACTACCACCAGATTTCCCCGCCTAGTTTTCTTTCGCTGGAACTCAGTGATATTAAATTTCATATAACCTGCGCTAAGACATTTTGTAAGCATAATGTCTCGCTTCTGGGGAACGTAAGCCCTCCCCCAATTCTTCCAGGTATTATTTTCTGGCGCTATTCCCACACATTATTTATTAAAAATATATTCATCAAAGTGTGGTAATTACTTAAGCTCACAAACAGTTGACATTCGTATTGCATATCGATATTTCATGTCGACATAATCTCTTTATTAATATCGACTGCATCGAAACGATCTCTTGTATGCTCATAAATTGTATAGAGGGAGCATACTGTACTGTAACCTTCATTATAAATAAAATTCTTCATAGCACCTTATGGTTACTTAATCTACTAAGTAATGTGTTAGAGCTATTATTAGTATCCACTTTTCTCGATCTTAAGCTAGTGTGGACCAATTCATCACACACACACACACACACACACACTTAATACACTTTTTATTGTTCTCATTTCTCTAATTTTTCATGCGTCAAAGTAATGCATACCTACCTGTCATTTGCATGGTTACTGAAATGCTTATTTTGGATGTTAATCAATTGAATTGTAAGTGACTGTACTGATAAATAAATAATTATTATCTATATAGGAGTCAAGTTCGTCTCATCGTCGTCACCTGGGTCTGCCGAATAATCATTGCACATTTTCTCAGGATCGATTTAGCGCCAGGCAGTTTAAAGCCTTGTTTTGTAAGCGGTCACACAATAACGGCTGTCCAAATACAGAAGTTTTTTGACACTTTAATGTCCAATTCTGGTGAAAGCGACAGATTTTCATGACACCTGTTATAATGCTTTTTTTTCAGGGAACAGACTTCGATTTCATATACAATAGACTTCAAACTAACTTCGAGTATTCATACCCACTATTGTCTTGTTAAGTCTATGGTAACAGAGTGCGGTCTTGTCTAGTGGAATTATTCGCAATTGATTTATTTATCGGCATGTACGTTCCGTGGTAGGATTCAAAGTTGACTAATTTCATATTAATGTGTGTTTGTCTCGACATTGTTATTTATTCGTTTTGAATGTATCAAGAAAAGCTAGCACTTGCATTCGATAACTTGTAGGTACCGTTATGTGTAGAAGCGGTAATACTTATCACAATAAATACAAACAAAAACATAAAATTTTGTTCAAGTTGAAAAAACAAATGTTTTGTACTTAATTGCAATTTGTGCTAAATATTTTTGTATGTACGTGAATACTATTCATTAAGCCGTTGGTTCCGGCTGTATAGTCTGACAACCAGTCTTACCAAGGGGTATCATATTGTGGAGGAGCCCAGATAGGCCGTCGCTCCATGTAAAATACTGGTATTCAGATGCATCCGGTTAGACTGGAAGCCGACCCCAACATAGTTGGGAAAACGCTAGGCAGATTGATTTTTTAAGTGAAAACTTCTTTAGGCCCGTTTAGCGGTTTTTGGGAAAGGAAAGTCTTATTGGTTCGCGTTACCGACTTGCTACTGTTAACAGTATATATATAATATATATAATGAGTATGGAATAAAGTATCAAAAACCACTGTTATTTCATAGTTTTAAGTTTTCCCTTCTGTTTTTCTTGTATACTTTATTATTCTGATACCTCATCACCAATAAGGGAGTCTCAATGTCATTACGAATATCAAAAATTGAAAAAAAAAATCTAAACCAAAATTATCTTCTGCTATTTATAAACACAGTCCAATTTCCGAGGCCAAAACAGATGAAACTTAAACCATCAATCAAAGTCAGGCCTGTCCCTAGGGCCAGGCCACTCAGTCCACAAGTTAAATTGCTCCGACACTTTGTCGTTTCGCGAATTAATTTAATGTTTCAAAATGAGACTTACGAGTTTATGAATTGGAAATTATTTTATTTTTTGGGAAAGTTTAATGAAAATACTGAGACTGGTAGAAAATAAAAGTAGTTATGTTAAATGATGATAAAAGACTACTCGTACTAATCATGCAATCAAGTTATCGTATAAAATGTTTAAAAATATTTTTGTTTAGAACGACACTGAAACTTGCCTCAGGAAGAATTGCGCAAAAATGTTGAAAACAATCAAATATTTTATAATCATCTCCATTTTCGACGAAAGATGTCCACTCTGCACACATAGGCCTTCCCCAAGTATCGCCACTTCGACCGAATTTGTGCTTCTCGCATCCAGCGGATTCCTGCGATCACACCAGTTCATCGGTGCACCTTGTGGGAGGCCTTCCAACGCTACGTCTTCCGATACGCCGTCGCCACTTCAGAACCTTTGAGCCGAAAGGCCAATTGTTCAAAAAAACATTTCCTTGAGTACATATATTTTGAAACGTTAATCTAAATAAGCTGGAATCACTCTGATATCACTGAATTATTACAAATACTTAAACACAACAACGCAAATAGAAGGCCGAAACAAATAATAACTTAATCAGTTAAATATTTAAATAACTACAAAAGCTCGAAATAAATAATAACTTAATCAGTTAAATATTCCTCCAGAACTCAACAAGATGAAGCCAGATGTAAAGCAAAATAAATGAAGGGTTACAATTAGCCCTTAAAATAATAAAAAAAAGTGTAAGGGGAAGCAAAGATAATCCTTCTAAACAGTTCTTAAGGTTTTATGTCTCCTTTACTGTTAAACTTAAAGATTTTGTTCATAGAGGGCAATGCGATGAGTTGCGATAGCCATGCTACTGATAAAGAAACTTCTGAAGCAATGGCAAGGTGTTTGAAAACTGTTACGCTACGGGTAGGGGCGCACTGTTCCCTAATTGAAATCGAATGACGAAAGATCGAATAACACTTGGTCGAAAACGTGAACTCGATGTACTCGAAATCGATAAATTATGAGCGCGACAGTTTACTACCTCGATGCATCAAAATCTCGAATAACTATATCTCGAATCCTCGGCAGCACGAAGGCCCATTATCTTGAAACATCATTTCTCGAACGTCCATCTAATAGATTTATTTTTATTTTAGTACAATATAATGAAATAATATATGCGTGGAAATATCCCAACTCTGTTGGGATAGGCCTTTGCTTTAACCGGATGCAGCTGAATACCAGTATTTTACATGGAGCCTATCTGACCACCACAACCCAGTTACTGGGTAACACGCTACTGGTAGTAAAATTCTGGAATTGATCTGACGTTAGAATATCAGTGTTTCCAAGTCCTAAAGTGGAGGTTAAATGGTAGTACTTATAACATGTTTTAATCCGGAAGCCAAACTAGTGGATGATGATAAAATTGTATCAACAGCTGGTGACTTATACTACAGGGTGTTACGGTAAACACCGTCATCCTTGCAACCAGTGGTTTGCTTTTATTTATAGAACGTAAAATCAATGAAAAATAACAACTTTTTTTTTAAATCTACCTTTGACCACAAGAGTATTTCATCCTTTCACCCTATGCGCTAGGGCAACGAAATTGCGTCTCAACACGGGTGGGGGGTGCGGGACGTGACTTGTCTAGCCGCGAGCACGACCCCTCCCTCAGTCATTCAGCTGTTGCGCTAGCGAGCACGATGTCGGATAGAAACTTATTAAAATCTTTTAATGAAAATAAGGTTTTTTTTGTTGTTACTCGGTCATTTATTTTTATATTTAAGTCATGGTTTAAGTGACAACGGTGTTTACACCCTGTATAAAATTATCAGTTAGACATTCATTACCAGAGGTGAGAATTAATAAGAAGTACTCTTTCAAACTGTAACAAACTTACATACATACAGAATTTATAAACTGGCAGAAAACGGTATTATTACTCGAACAAATAGAGAATCTTCGCACATCACATCGCATTGCTCTGTGCAACAACCCGCAGCCGGTTCAATTTTAATATCGCCGTAAAAACAGGATTATATTCATAACAGATAAAATATTTTAACTGCCTTCTTGAGTTTTATTTGTTTATGTAATCCCAGTTATTGTTCTTAGGCAATTTTATTGCGTGCGCTATTTTTAAGTGGCCATTTTCCTAGATCGGTTGAGCTATTTTATTTTTGTCGTTAATTTTAGTATATTTTTTTTAAATTTTTTGAAAATTTAATAAGGAATGATAAATGAATAGTTCTCAATCATTAATAACCATTAGTTAGCTAAATTATTCATTGACAAATTGACAATCGTAGAGTATATCAATAAAAATAAAATAAAAAAAGTCGAGAGGTGTCGTGGGACTGGTTGGAATTAAGTTCCAGCAGAGTGTAACGTGAGAAGGAACTATGTTCCAAAACAAAATACTGCAAAATATAAACCGATGCCAAAACCTATTGTAATATTGTCCCGCGAAATTCATTCAAAAATTTATTCTGTATCGTTATTATAAATAAAAAAACTCATTTAAATTTTTACACACACCCCAAAACCCCAGTTTGACGACGCGATGTCACGGTTGTAATCTTACCCTGATTGATGGCATCCTATTGTGTGCCTGCAATGAGATTCCCACCAACACCATACAAAGATCTCATTTACCAAACATTGACAAAGAAACGAGAGGTCTACGTAATTTGGACTATTTAGTACGAAAATACACGGCCAGATTATATTGAGCTCCGTTTTAGAACATTCGTCAAGGTCTTACGGGTCTATTGATATTTGTGTATTGTTTGGAAGTTGTGTATGAATAATTCATATTATATCGTGTAGATATGCTCCGCTTGATGAGGTGTCACATTATTCTCAATTTGCAACTGATACCTTAATACGTTTTTGTTATTATGTGTATGTAATTTTGGGATAAATCATGTCATCCATGTAAGTATAAGTTTTTACTCAGTGTTCCATCACATCTTCTCTTATCTTTTTTTTAACTACGCAAGAAATGAGATTAATCAATAATTTTGCGTTTACCGTTTAAATCTACAGCTTTATACATATCTAACTGTGTAGCAAATTCTTACAAAGTATAGTATCTACACCTGGTGATAAGCCAAGTCTAGGTCTATAAACAAAATTCTTCTAAAAAAGCTTGAAATTACTTAAAATTTAGCACTATAAAGCTAGTCTTCTTCCTGTTTTAAAACTTATTTACCTGCTGCACAAAGAATCAACAAGTCAAATCAGAACTACAATAATAAAAACTATGCTAAACCAGCTAGTTTTACGACTACCCTCGTCTCTACAGTGCGTTTGCTGGATTCCACAGGGATAACTTTATTCTTATCCGTGAGGCAACACACAGATGTGCTAAAAATATGGAGGCCATTTTACATATAACTATAATTAATTAGGTACTTATATTTTTCAATATTATGTAATCATTTAAGACTAAAAGTGACGCACATTATTATTATCGAAATTGCGAAAATACTAACTAGTTTTAATTGAAAAATGGAGTTTAATGAAAAATATAAAATAGATAATATTATTTTATCATTAATAGTACTAAAAATACCTTATTAGGTAACTTAACGGAGTCATCATTTCAGTCGAAAGACATCCAATGCTGGACCTAGGCCTCCCCCGAACTGAACGGAGTAAGACCATTATTTATTATAGATTTGGAGACCCGAAATAAATAAATATAAGAATTAACTACAGGCACTAGAACCGTATCCCATCGAATAAACAAATAAATCATACAGTACACAAAGAAATCGACTATCGATAACTGGATAAAACCGAATATCAAACCAAAATCTCCTCAATATCTCTAAAGAAAATCCAACTTCCTACGTGGGAGCAGGATTCCCACATCCTCGGTGATTGTAGTAATAAATTATGTATTCGAGTTATAAAACCATCCGCGCCAATGGCTGAGATTTCACTGATCCAGCTTGTTTTAATGGCGCACTACGGAAACCTAGCTTAGAGGAGATCTAGTATTTGTGTGGAATGAAGAGCATGTTGGGAGCTGTAAATATGTTTTTGGGGGTACAGGATAAATTCAATGGAACAAATTATTTTTAACAAATATTTCAACAACAAAAAAAAGGACACAACAAGGACAAGGTTTTACCGGTTAATAATAAACAGGTTAATATTTATTAAATTTGTCTAATATTTCATAAATCCTTATAATATAATAATGTACACTACAAATAACCACTGTAAAACCACCACCACATCACCACCACCACAATTATGGCGGAAAAATATTTTTATTTTACCTGCAAGTAATTTCTTTTTCTACGTTTTGCTAACCAACCCTTGGGTCTGTGTGTGACCGATGTCACTATCCATGCACTCGCTTCAGAATTATTCATGAACACTTCAGGACTTCGAAAATTTGATTTGAGGGTTGTAGATAAAATGGAAGCCTCGTTTTTATGCACTGAATATGTTATTCTTAAAATTAGCTTAATTAATTTACATTAATAATAACTCTCCACTATGTGTGCATGTACCAAATGGCAAAGTAAAATGGTTTTTAAACGTTTTATTTTGGTTTTAGCAAGATGAGGTCGGTATTCCATATCCGACTACTCTGAGTAGTGACAAAAAACACGCTTAAAAACCATTTTAATCAGAAGAAGAAACACCGAAACAAACTCTGAGGTCATAATTCTCTAAAAGTCCAGACATTATCTTGGTCAGATCATGTGAGAAGGCAGATTACTGTGTTTTTTTTTGTTAATTGTCATTCAGATAGTCAAGGCTAAATCGAAGATGACGTTTGCTCTATATTGATCAGCGTTCCTATGTGGTGAAACTGGAATGCAAGCTCAGATTTTTTTTACGAATGTCGGAGCATTGGTTCAAAATTAGAAATGACTCTCTTAAGTACTTTACAAAAGTCTTCAATTACAAATAATTTCACGAAAATTTATATTGAAATAAGAATATGATTTTTTGTAAAATCCACTTAAGAATTATGCTATGAGCAAACAAACTATATATCAAACGGAAACTTTTACACTGCATTATTTATTACGATATTGTAATATTAAATTCTAAGTTTCTCTAACATTAGCGTCTGAGCTTCGCTTCGTCCTTGCCCTTCGTACAAGTTCTAGCTCAAGGAGAGATGCATCCACGCCACGTGGATGCTGTTTCTGGAATTTATTTTGATTGCGCGTTATTCTCAAGAGTTACGTAATATTTTATATCGGTATACGAATCTTATTTTTCTATAACGTAACATCACGCCTGTATTCGTTCGGTTTAGGTAGAGGTGTATCTATAGTAGGTAAAGTACACCCACATTAAGAAAGAAAAGAAAGAAATAATAACGTTTATTTGGATACAGGTTCGTGAAACACAAAATACAAATAACAAAACAAAAAGTGAAAAAAATTTTTTTAACAACAATAGTGACTGCACGAAAAAGGTTAATTTCGCCAATTATATTTTGATTAGATATAGGCAAACTTGAAACGAACGTAGAGTTTGCGTGAAGGATCAATGTCTGGTAGGTTTTTTTTTACATATTGTATAGAATACAATATGATATACAATATGTAAAAAAAAACCTGTCAGATCCGAAAGGGGCATATAGATACTGTAATGACATTGCCAAAATGTTATTATTATTATTGACAATAAAAAAGTTATTGCTATTTAAAATTCACATTTCTAGTACCAAATTACCCAATATCCATTAAAAATTAGCAAACTTTTAACAGGGTAATTTTTCATGAAAACAAATTACTTATGTGTATTTCAAATCAAATCAAATCGTTTATTTGTGATACATGGGTTACATGCAGGTGTTCATAACATAATTATATACAAATAATGTTCATTCCATGATCAGCCACTTGGGCATACAAATTATGAGTATTAAATTAAATCAAAATTATGAGTATTGAACAACTATAGAAAAACCCAACTATATTTTTTTAATTATTATTAGCCGTTACTGTCCCACAGCTGGGCAAAGACATCCCTACTCTCTTTCGACTTCCCAACATTACATTTACAACCAACATTATTTTTATTGCATAAGGATTTTTTATTTGGTTTCCCTAATGGATAGAAATGATACAAAAATGATAAAAAGAGACATATAGGAACTATGATATACACATACGAGCCCTGAAAGTAAATAATTCGCGAGATACATGTATGATATATGGACGATATTTGTTTGATATAAATGTGTACAAGAAGTTACTTTATGGATGCGGCAGACTTTGTGAAAAACTGGTTATTCGTTCTCGCAGTCTCTAAGAAACCTACCATTATTATATTTATGATAATCCTCATCGTTCTGTTTATCATTCTCAATCACTCGTGGAAATGTTTATTATTCTCTAATTTGTATCAAATTAAGAACAGCATCACGGTGAGATGGTTACAGAATAATTGCTATTCTGTAACCATCTCACCGTGATGCTGTGAAAACTTAAGTGAAGTGAGCTGTCATTGTCATCGCTACCTACTGATGCTAAGGCAGTGACAGTTCACTCCAAGCTCACTTCACCTAAGTTTACACGGTGAGTGTTTTACAAAATAGCACAACTGTTATGTAAGTCCGTACTCTTTGGCTACTGGCGCCCATAATATGACTATAAAACTGCTTGTTTTTCACTCTAACCCTTCATCAACTCTATTCTTTTATAATAAATGTAGAAGATCCTAATATTTTATAAAATAATAAAGTTAATTTTCATCGTCTTTAGGCTTTGTTTCACTACCTCACGTATCCAGTCTCCTTTCTTACTTCATGTGTAAATAGAATTGAACGTTCGTGTGCAAATGTGATGACTCACATTAGGCCTTCATTTCCCACCGATGGGAAAGGGGATTGATCGCTCCCATTTGTTTCATCGCTTTGTCTCGCAAATTCCCGTAATGTAGACTCTCGGAATTGGCACATCATCTCTTTTCATATTCACTTATATTCAAATTGAGTTATTTGGTACCTACTGGATTAAATGTATTAGTTTGTTTGGACGCTGGAACTGTTTTTGTTTTTATTTTGAAACTCAATAGAACTTTAAATTGTAGCAACAGTGTAGTAAGATCTACATAATATTGTAGGTGAAGGTTATGTTAATGTAAAATTGTTTTCTAACTCGTTTGTTAATAGTTAATTGATTCAGGCGTGACTTTGCGGAAATCCATTATAAAATACAATAGACGTAGATATATTTAGTAACCAATCCGCTTGACTATTCTTCAAGAGTCCTAAAAAACCCTGTAAGAAATCGACACGTGTTTCACCTCTCAACGAGGCATCCTCAGGATGACGATTGACCAATTGCAAACCAGAACGCGACGTGTTACCACACCGAGCGCTCACTTTGCGTCCAGCGCTCGGTGTGGTAACACGTCGCGTTCTGGTTTGCAATTTGGTTGGTGAAACACGTGTCGATTTCTTACAGGGTTTTTTAGGACTCTTGAAGAATAGTCAAGCGGAATTGGTTACTAAATATATCTACGTCTATTGTATTTTTTCGTTTGTTAATATTCTGGACCGTTATTAATTTATCATAAAACTGGAGACCCGATCAGGAGCTTCGTACGGTTTTATACGACTTGAAAAAACATCGAAATTTATTAGTTTTACGTAACTTTTATATAAACACGAAAAGCGAATTTAATTTATAATATGTATAGATTAACGTATTATCGTCATGAATTTAATATTACTAAAGAAATTAAAGTCTTTGTAATTTTCTAAGCTTGCGATTAATATTAATTAAAGATAACATTTCTCTTCAAATGATTAATTTTATTGACAGATCACAAACAACATAGGTACATACAAGAAACAGATTAATGATAAATACATTGTATACACGGTGTACCAGATTGCTAAGCAAACAATATGTTCAGTATAGTTTCACATTAGACAAATTGAGGCCGCAGGCGATCTGCCGCTCCATTAAGTTACACACTTTGAAGATATAGGGTAGGTAGAGGTATTCATAATATCTCTGTTTTGGAAGGTACTTATGCATGCTTAAAGGATAAACTGTATTTTTTTCGTAATATTTTTCACTTTGATATTTCTTTTGGGTTGACGTGCAAACGTGAAATGCGTTAGCTAGATTTAAAAACGTAATCTGGTACTATAAAGGTGAGTATGTTTGTCCCAAGATACAGGTTTCACCTAATTTGGGGACCACAGTCCAAAAACTGATTTTTAAGATGCTTACAAATAAAATACTCATGTAGTAGTTGTAAGGTCATTTTTGAAATAATTTTATTCTTATTATATTTTTATTCTTAAACCTGTCAACACGATCTTTTTATTTTCATTCCACGTTTTGAATAAAAAAAACTTTTTTTTTAAATGTTTGTATAACTTGCAGCAATTTGAATTTAAATTAGTGGTCAATCCAAAGACAAACTCAAATAATTTATTTCAAGTTAAAGACATTAAAGGCACTTTTGAACATCAAAAACAAAGTAATAGAACTGATTCTAGTTGCCCCTTTCAAGAGTTACTTTTGTATGCATCTTCGCCTCATTCAACTATTGGTCTCTCTGAACAAATATCCTACATACATATATAGCCTTGCGTTAACTGAATAATATTACTCACAAAAACCAACAAGCTTACGTTAACCCATGTAAATTAACCTCTAAATAATTAAAAGCGGTTATCCATTAGGTAATTTGATGTGCCTTGCCGCGGGCACTCGTTTAGTGGGTAAAGATGTTTTGTAATTCAGTACCTTCCGAGCTCAAAATAGGGATGAGGTTGTATGCTAATATATAAGTGATATCATATTACATAATGACATCGGGCTGATGAGTGACGATAGTGGTTTTGTTAGAAATAAACAGTTGTTGTTGATATTTCAGGGTCTTGTAATTACTTTATAACTAGTAGGTTTGTAAAATAGGTATGCATGATGAATAAATACTAGTTTTTTTTTTGTGCTCAAACATCATGTTCCTCGCCCTCTTCATTATATTTCTAAAGAAGCATATGTAAATAAATATACATTTTCCATGCAATTTTCTCCTGAAAGCCAAGTACCTATTGACAGTTTCACGGATGAATGGAAACTCGTAAAATGTCATGAATACTTCGATATTCAGACGTCGACCCGCTTTACGATTGCGCTCAATGAATTTTATGATATCTGCTTATGCAGTTATACCCGTTAGTATATGTTTATTGTGCTGTAAAATATGTATTAGTAGAACTTGCTATGGATTGGAAAATTTTATGGAAAAATAGTAAACAGTTTTTGTTTTATCGAATTATGTATTCTCGAACTATCCATATCTATCACGTCTATACTATAGACAATACAGATACCGGTCGATTTAGAAAATGACTGTCACAGGTAGGTACATGTCTCAGGTACGTATAAAAAGCTAAACTACTGCAGGTACCTACATAAATTATTATTAACAAGGAATTTGATTCTACAGAAGGTATATCTCTGTATAATACAGGGTGTTAGGATAAACACCGTTATCCTTGAAAACAGTGGTATGGTTTTATTTATAGAACGTAAATCAATTGGAAATTCCTTTTTTTTTAAAGAAACTTCATTTTATCTCAAGAGTATTTCATCCTTCCACCTTATGCGCTAGGGCAACTAACTTGCATCACAACACGGGTGGGGGGTGCGGACGTGACCTGACCGGCCGCGATCGCGACCCCTCCCTCAATCAACCAGCCGTTTCGCTAGCGAGCACGGTGTCGGACATAAACTTTTTAAAATCTTTAAATTAAAAAAAACCTTGTTTTTTGTTGTTAGTCGATCATTTATTTTTGTAACCCATGGTTTGAGTGACAACAGTGTTTTATCCTTACACCCTGTATAAGCTACAATAATTAAGTACATTTTAATCCATAGGACTTTTTTTTTATGGTGTTTTATCATCAAATGACTTCTCCCGCTCTGGGCGTAGCGGAAGGGCGTGTCAGTCTTTTACTGACTAAAACCCACCCGTGTTCCTTCAGTTGCCTGTTGCCAAGGATCCGGTATCCCTTTCGGACATTCCCGCAACCCTGGCAGGATCCATAGAAGCACTAACAACATAATAAAAACGAAACGTAAATAAAATCCCGCCTAAACCGTTGCACCTGCGTCCGCCATTTTGAATTTCATCCGACCATCTTGTTTCCCGCCGCCTGACGGATTACACTGCAGATTTTAATTTGAAATAATAAAGCATTCTTTTCCTCTCAAGTCTAATTATTTTATTACAGTTATTAGCTGATGGGGGCAATTAGGAAGAATGGGACGGATTAAGTTCTAATTAGTGAGGTTTTATTTTTCTTTGTGTTTTTGCTTTGAAACGGGTATTAACAATGTTAATGCATTTAGTAGAGATGGTTAAATTATTTGTATTAAGAGTTCAAAACACGAAATTGTAAAGGTGCATCCATACAACGGTTGATCGTGTGACGTCGCCTTATAATATCATACGAATGTGTCCTTTAGTGAAGCGGCGAAAGCCTAAAGGCTCGTGCAAACGGACGTGAAATCGCGGGCGCGACAGGCAGCGGTACCTTTGTCGACAAAGGTACCGCTTCCTGTCGCGCCCGCGATTTCGCGTCTGTTTGCACGAGCCTTAAAGATTCAAGCTTTGGCTAGCATACGAGTAATCGTGGGTTTAAACATTGTCCGTTACATTTTATGTTATATTAATGCTGCGGTCCTACGGCCCGCTTTCTCACAGGCCAGATCAGATGCCAGGCCTGGCCGACTGGCCGTGGGAACCGTCGATACGATGAGGCCCCACCTCAGGCCTTGTCGGAGACCTCAGACGGTTCCCACGGAATGCTCGGCATAGGCCGCGGCTGGTCGCGATAGGCCTCGACAGGCCATGCTCCTAGCACAAGCATTTGCCTTATTTGAACATTTCTCAGGCAGCTGAATATACTTTACTTCTATAAAGGAATTCTACCCTACAACACTTACTGAAACTTTCACAGTCAAACATGATTCATAACATTAAAGGAACCATTCAGTAGCCAACCGCAGGTGACAGCAGCAGGCAACGTATCGTCGCGACACGACTGGTTTCTATGTAACCGACGCGACGTGTTCCTAGCTATGGAAGGTACCTATTTCATCAGTTCGGCCGTGTCACTATTGGTCCCCATTCATTTTCTATAGGTTTATATGAGACTAGCTGCGCCCCGCGGTTTCACCCGCGTTAGTCTCGATCCCGTGGGAATACCGGGATAATTGGTAGCCTATGTCCTTCTCCAGGTCACGGTTTATTCATGTGCCAAATAGTTTTAGCGTGAAAGCGTAACAAACAAACAAACTCACTTTCGCATTTATAATATTAGTTAGGATTATATTTCGAGCACGGCAGTAATGTCGTGGCACCACTGCTGCGACAGCGCTGCTGCAAGGCAGTGTCGCCCTGCAGCCACGTCAGACCAGTAGTACGGCGTTCATCACAGCGAGAACACGTGAACGTTGACAAGTAAATTGGCAACAAAACAGCGAGTCAAAAGAAGCTAGGTGCACGGTTCCAATTGGTCGTATCCTATGGAGAAGAGCCGGCAAGAAACTCCACGGTTACTCTTTAAAAAAATAATTGGCTTTCTAAATATCACTACGAACAGCAGATGCTTGGAATCATGCTTGGCCAGCGGCAGCGGCAGGTAGCACTACTGCGTGCAGCGGGGTTCAGAAACATACCTTTAGAAATAACACTTTCAACTTGAAGTTATATTATGTAACAGTTACAAAGAAGCAAACAATTCATCAAAATCATTTTTATAAACTCTTCCACGGAGTGTTTTCTCGCCATTTTTAATCTGAGGATCGCATTAAACTTGATACTTTGTTTCAAATTGCATTTTCTGACGGGTCTTATAAAAACTTATACATAATGCATGTTTTGCCTGCAGCTGGAAAACAATGCTACCATAGGTCGAATTAAAATCGACGAGGAAAGTAAGGAAGTGAGTTCTGAAGTGAGATTTTGGTGAAATGTCCTGGAAACCTGAAAACAGCAATTCGATTTTGACTTTAGTCTACTTATATTATTTGCAGCTACATCGTTTTTTATCCAAGCATTCTTAGATTTATCAGATAAGCCGATAGTCGTTTGCTGCTGGACAAAGGCCTACACGGATACAATGTCGCCAACAACAAATGTAGCCAACGTGGCAGTCGCCAGACACGATTTATGAGAGAAAGAAAGAGAGACAACGTATTTCCACACTGCACTCAGAATCTACCTCGCTTCACTCAGTACTCTCTCGCTACGCGTGGGACCACTAGAATCCTTCGTTGCACTCGGGATTCAATATAGCCCCTGTGACATATGACACTGCTTAATGCCCTTGGTGAATAATATACTAGTTTGGGACTCGCACAAAAAATTACAAATTAACAAGCAAAAGAACAATTTCAGCATAGTGTAACTTATATAATTAAATAAATGCTCTTATATAGATCTGCACGCGTAGCATGACGGTTTCTATCTCTACGAAGAATAGACATAGCTTTTTCTATACAAACTGACATTTCGTTTCTTCATTTTTGACACCGCACCGTAGAAATCTTTCTACAATCTGTCATTTTGTATTTCATTTCTAACGATCTTTGTCTAGGTCTTTTTACATGTAGACTATTTCGGAAGAAAGATTTCTACTCAAACTGTCAAAATCACACTGACAACTGACATTTGTCTATGGTAGTGAAGACAATTTGACTTTGGAATCGCTAGTAGAAAACTTTCTACTCGACGGCCACAAAGTATAAACGGTTATCTACAAAATCATGATTTTACAAGGGAGCGTTTTGAACGAAAAATTGTAATAATTAATAGAAGGACAAAGCTATCTTCTCCTATTTTACATCATTTAGTTAATAATAAGTAGTTAAGTATCAAGAAAATAGTTAAGGCCAATAACACTGTGAAATTGTTTGATCCAAAATACGGTACTTCGACAACTTGAGTTTTTTTTTTGTAGTTGACTTCGTTAGTAAAAATTGAGAATCAAACAGATAAAAAAAACCTATGACAAAACAAAGAATTCTGAGTATAATTATGTAAAAGAGTGAATTTCGTCAAAAGTGCAGTTGACTCTTTCTACTTTGCTGCCGTCGTACTGTCTACACGAAACGTCATCTTTGTCTACTCTTCCGTCGACAAAACGGTGCTCATGCTACGCCTGCTGGGGTCTTAAAATACCCACTTTGGCAGAATCATAAAAGGAAAATATTATTAATCATCGTAAAATGTCACAAACTGACAATTCATAATAATATGATCTGCGTGAAATTCAAATTACGAAATAATTCATCTGTTTACAGTTTTCTATGGACATTCGTGAAATGGTCCAAAAATTATTAATGGCTTTTTTTGTCAAATTAGAGGATTTGCTAATGACAGCTGGGAGTTCAGGAAGTGAATTGCTTTTAGAGGAATTGCTAATGTGGCCGTTTTATTTGTCTTTGTTGTATCGTAGTAGGAACTAAGGTGGGTATAAAACAAAGATAGCAGAGCCACTGCAGCTGAAACAGGCGACTTATCGGACTGCGGTGCTTCTCAATTTCAGACAGCCTCGAGCTTTACTCGTAACTCGAATCGTTTCTTATTATCTAACTAACATTAATATTACATGGTTTTAGAAACAGTGCTATTTATAATATTTATTACCTTGCTTCAGTGTTTTCACACAAAAGATATTTCTCA
The DNA here is from genome assembly GCA_948473465.1 of Lithophane ornitopus. Taxonomy (NCBI): domain Eukaryota; kingdom Metazoa; phylum Arthropoda; class Insecta; order Lepidoptera; family Noctuidae; genus Lithophane; species Lithophane ornitopus. Next base: position 11,735,238 of record OX419634.1, read on the forward strand.
TACATGTCTTTTTCCAAATAAGTAATAGAGCAACTTATAGCTATAATAATTATGTATTATATTCGGCATCACTTCTTTTTTTTGTGTCATTTTCGAAAATCCCCGTTATACATTATTACCTGATACTAACATTGATTTTCGGGTTAATTAAACCGTGCGTTAAAATTCTTCCATACAAACTTTGACACAGCCCAATCCCCGTCTAGGGGTAGTTTATAAAAATTGACAAACTTTATCGTTTACTTAAATAAGCATTCGTGCCAAGTTTCAAGTCTATTAACTCAAGGAATAAGATGTTTCATACAAACGAAATCCCCCCATTTCACCCTCTTAGGGGTGGAATTTTGAAAAATCGTTTCTTAGTAGAAACTTACTCTTCATAATGAACACACCCTCTAAATTTCCTGTCTCTAGGACCAGTGGTCTAGGCTGTGCGTTGATATCTCAGTCACCCTAGCCTTTTATATATATATATATATTCATTGGAGTAAAAAACATGAATATAGTAAATAATAATAAATAATAAATTGAAATAAATAATATTACAATAAAATAGGCCGAAAAGTCAGTGAGAGTTGCATATTAAAATTGTAGCCAATACTAGCTAAGTTATCTTAATATCTTTTAAATAAAGGTAAGTATGAGCGTCCATCCTCAGCAGATGCATTTACACTACCAATATATTCCATAAATAAATAAAAATACTCATTATTTATGAGATCCTAAATCCATTTCTAAGTATACAGTCCGGTCTTATATTTGAGTGATAAATAATTAAAGTCCACATTTGCGTTTCAAGTTAATTGTTTGCGCAGGATAATTTATTAGCTTTTACTTTCATATTTTAATAATGTGTCTGTGAAAAGATTTGTTAATTAGCTAATGTGTATTAGGACTAGTAATTAATTAATGTGCAAAAACCGATTTTCATACGACAGGTGAAATATGCTTTACTTCCCAGCAATGAATATAAATCCAAGAGTAGGCTTCTTGTCACCAGAAGTTCGATTTCCAAGTCGGACTCGTGCAGTAAAACTTTGGTTTCCTCACAATAACGGGCGGCTTTTCAAATACAGAACGTTTTTTGAGATCATAATGTCAAATACTGGTAAACAACGTCAAAATGTCAACTTCAAAATGTTATGTCAAAATACGAGTGAGTACATGTCAGATTTTCATGACGGCCGTAATTATATCATAGTTTACTTTAATTTTATTATTAGTCATGATAGAGGACATAGTACTTATTAAATTCCGTGAAAGAATACCCTTTGGGTACAGAACCTTAGAAACTATCGCCAATCCAGTCTGGACGCGATCGCGGCATGTCAAGGTCGTACCCTCTGTCACTGCCCGAATCCATAACGAATTTAATTTTTTCGATAAAATATAATATTATGAATAAAAATGAAGCACTCGCAAGAAATCGCGAAATTCTCAAAGACTTCCGCAGTCGACGACATGGTCGGACGGCACTTTTGATGATCACACACGCGATTTTTTACTTTGCGTTCCGAGTTTTTTTGACCGCGATGCTGATACGAAACGGAGGTACTACATTACGGACACAAGTACATATCTGTACGCAGCTTTACAATCTAGCGAAGTTACATTGTCGCATGTCAATAAGATGGACAAAGCGGTCAGCTGGATATTAGTGTAATTATGTCCTGCGGCTGTACAAACGGTCCTCTATCACATAGTTTGTAGTTTAATTAATGTAACTTAGTAGTTCGCTGCGTATTTAGATGATTAGACTTAAAAATGTGGCATTGTCAAGCTGTGAATGAAACGAAACTAGTTTCAAGAAATGATGTGAACCGATGTTAATAGTGATAATGAGGTGGTCGATGTTTTAAGTAACTTTACAATGCATGTTCTCTAAAAGAGCGCAAAGAAGACAAATGATGCAGAAAGTGCCACTTTTTCGCACTAGTGCTTTTTACTTTTCAGTTTTTTTTAACTCCATCGTCAGCCCGACGTGTTTCTGAAAGCTTTGGGCGAAAAGGATATCAAAATTTTTTTGCTACGCATTACCTATATGAAACTGAATATACTGTTCCAACTAGTGGATTGACATCAAAGTACAAGGACCGAGGATGATAGAACTCAAGACCTGCCACTTGCTTGTTGAACGCCTGCTGGGAATCCTTCATAATATCCTAACTAAAATGATAAATGCGAAAGTGAGTTTGTTTGTTACACTTTCTCGCTAAAACGACTGAACGGATTTGGATGAAATTTGGCAAATGGGTAGACCATAACTTGGAATAAGACATAGGCACTTTCATCCTAGATCGTAGACGAAGTCGCGGGAAACAGATAGTGAATTATAAATTCTAAATTATTATTTCTTGTTTCCCCATAACCCTACTTTATTATTTGTATCATAAAATCTATGAATATATCATGTTTTATGGGTTTATAAACTATCAGGTAGTTCTATTGTACTTCGAAGGGTTGTATAGTGATCTATGACGTCATAAAGGTATGTTTAGGCCCGTTTGCTGACTTGGCAGTAAACATTTTTATATGTGAAGCTGTCATATTTTTTTGGATATGTTTTTTGCGGATATTTTGAAGAGAAATATTATGATGGCTGTGCAGTAGGTACCTAGATAAGTATTTAAAAAAATTAATGGCATGCGTATGCTTCTCTGTCGTCGTAACTAAATAATAACAGCCGCACAGGTCCATTGAAGGTTAAGCAACGCTTGCCAAGGTCAGTCAGTGCATGGGTGATCATCCATTACAAGTCAGATAGGCAGTCACTCGTTGTAAAATACTGGGATTCAGCTGCATCCGGTTAGACTGGACACCGACCCCAATATAGTTGGGAAAAGCTTAGGCAGATTGATTTGTTCCGACAAGATCTTCCCGGAGTTTACTCAGTTTTCCTGTACGCAGTTTAAATACATCTTTGGTAGCCATGACTATACATATAGCTTCTTCTCCATGTTTGGAAGTATACTATGGCTTCTCCATTTCGATAAGGGTTTGGCCGTTTCCCGATAATGAGCACCGCAAGAGGGGACTAAGGGTCAGCGCAGACAGAGAGGAAGAATCCCCGCGCGGTCTCGAGCATTTTGTTTACGGATCGCGTATGCCGCGCGAGGATTCCCGCGTATCTTCGAGGACGCTCGAGCATTTTTTGTCAGGTTCAAGAATTTATGCACTTTATTTTAATAATTTTAAAGTTTATTTTCAAGTGCGTTAATAAAATCCTCGACCGATGACCGTTGGGGTAGACGTGTTCTTGAGTGGAGACCGTGAATCGGCAAACGTCAGGTAGGACGCCCTCAGGCTAGGTGGAGCGACGATCTTCGCAGGGTGGCTGGTAGCAGCTGGATGAGAGCTGCCGAGAATCGAGCTGAATGGCGTGCAATTGGAGAGGCCTATGTCCAGCAGTGGACTGCTATAGGCTGATGATGATGATGAATAAAATCCTCTCCGCTGCGCTCCGTTCTGTCTGCGCTGACCCTAAGGGTGAAGTCAGACGAGCGTAATTTCAGCTCGGCAGATATTCTGTTGGGTCTCCAGACGAGCGTAATTTATTCAGTTGCTTTTCAACGTTTGTAATGGGTGTTTGTGCAGTGCAATGGATAGTGACTGTCGATTCCCGCGCCCCCCTCTCGCCGCGAGCTCAATTCAGCGATTTGATTGTGCGCGTGAGTCGGCAGACAACTCATTTCGTCAATCATCATTCATTTTGCGTCGCCGTGTGAACGAAACAGGATTTTTGTATAAAACCGAATGTAGCAGAAATTACGCGACTTACAACTCAAAAAATTACGCTCGTCTGGCTTCGCCCTAAGGGATTACAGGCCGACGATAGGTATCTCCAACTACGGAGGAACCTATTATGTAGCTGCGATGACCAATCCGCTTATCAAGAGACTCGGGCAAGGGACTCGGTATGCGGGAGGTCAATGTAGAACTACATAATTTTGTGATTTGCTTATAACTTACTAGCTGCGCCGCACGGTTTCACCTGCGTAAGTGTCGATCCCGTGGGAATATCGGGATAAAAAGTATCCTATGTCCTATTCTAGGTCATGGTCTACCCATGTGCTAACAAACTCACTTTCGCATTTTTATTATTAGTCAGGATTAGGATTTTCTATGTAACTAATAATAAAAATGCAAGTGAGTTTGTCTGTTTGTAACGCTTTCATGCTAAAATGGCAGAACGGATTTGGATCAAATTTGGCACATGGGTAGACCATGACCTGGAATAGGACATAGGAATTTTTTTATTGACAAACTTAATACTATAAATGCGAAAATGAGTTAGTTTGTTTGTTTTATTAGTTAGGATTAGGATTTTCTATGTCCCTGCCAGGGTTGCGGGAAAGTCCGAAAGGGATACCGGGACCTTGGCAACAGGCAACTGAAGGAACACGAGTGGGTTTAATTCAGTCAAAGTCTGACACACCCTTCCGCTCCGCCCAGAGCGGGAGAAGTCATATTATGACGGCTTCCCAACCTCAAAAAAAAAAGGATTTTCTATGTCATACATAATCTTATCATCATAAGTTCATAACAAAATAATATAATTCTAATACTTTTACCATTTTATATCCATTTTCTTCTTCACAAACACGCATGCCCGGAGCATTATGACAATTTTCCAGTGGATGGCTTTATTCAAAGGATAGCAAGGTTTTTTCCATCAACCACTGGCCACGGGCAATTAGTGGTAAGGACAAGTCAATCATGCGGTTAATTAGATGTCTGTATGTGTGTGTGTGTGTCACCCTCTTTAGATGTAATTGGTTGTTGGATTCCGATTGTCATTATGTTATTGTTTTATACCTATCCATTTAAGTACATGTTGTAACAGTGATTTAATGTAATATTTGGTTTTGTTTATGTGAAAAGAAAATATCCATCCATAAAAATGTGAATCTCAAAAAATCTGCCGGCCTGCCTAGCTTTTTCCCAACCATGTTGGTCACGGCTTCCAGTCTAACCGGATGCAGCTGAATACATGGACTGCCTCTCTGACCTCCAGAACCCAGTAACTGGGTAATACGTTACTCCTTGGTAAGACTGGTTGTCGGAATTTCTGGCTTCTGACGACCCGTAACGACTGTCAAAGATCCACGAATGACAGCCGGGACGAACGGCTTAACGTGCTTTCCGAGACACGCAGGGGTCTCGGTATGTGAATCTCAAATGATTAATAAATAAATTAAGATTTATTGTTCAACTAGGACTAGATTACATGGCAAAGTAATATCTATACATAATTATTATAAATAAAAGTCGCTTTTCGTGTTTGTTTGTGTTTCCGGGTTGTTCTTCTAAATTACGCAACAGATTTTGATGAGGTTTTCACCATCGTCGTTTAGAGAATTTATTCCGCAAGGTTTATGCGTATAATACGTTAATATTAAAGTTACATATAACTAAGAAATCTCGATGTTTTGTTACGTCATACAAACTGTGCGAAGCAGGGGCGGGTCGCTAGTTAAAAATAAACAATTATTTAATCATTTCAAGCGGGCAAAAAAAATCGAGCGAGCACATTTCTACTTCGGACTATACTCCATTTGAAATAAGATTAGACGTATAGATAAGCCTTTTTTACATTCCGTTCAACCGATTTTGAATTCTATTGCGTTGGTGGCATGACAAATGGCAGCCGCAGTAGATAGTTGGTATTGTGTAACTTTTTTTGCTTTTAATGCTATCCTATTCCTTATGCCTACGGTATAGAAGTCAAAATCGGTTGAACGGACTGTAAAAGGGTTTGTTTTTATGTCTAATCTTATTTCAAATGGGGTATAGGTACTAGAAAATATGTGATCGCTCGAATCGGATTCACGTAACGGAACATGACGCAAGTCAGTGCAATTGAATCACTGCGGTTTGGCTACTATGATTTCGCTGCGGAGGTGTGCAACCGGCGTAAACCTGAGTTTCAAATCACCATTTTGAAACTAAATGTCCTTAAGTTTAACGACCACAACACCAGTTTTAGTCACAGTTTCGCAATATTCCATGTAAAGCCTACAATATTCAAAATCCATCATTCTCCCGGATTCCCGGATACACGGAACATATCAACAGATTCAAAGTAACTAAATATCGTTGACAAATCCGCTACGATATATCAGGCAGGGCCTGGTGTTCAGTAATTACGCGTCAAACAAAGGTCCTATGTAAATATAGTGATATTGTGTGGACAGTCAGACGTATGTGAAAATTATACGGACGTAGAGAGGGGGTACTCACGTTGAGGTCGGTGGATTTGATGCGATTTAAATTACTGTTTTCAAACGATGATATTTAGTTTTACAACCGTTTAGTGAATGAGTTTTCTGAATATTTTATTCAGTTTTACACTCGTTTAAGTAATGGTCGATATTTTTTCTGTCGCTTTCTGTAAGCCAATTAAATTAATATCTTGCATAGTCCTGAGGGCCTAGACAAGTGACAATCGCTTCGAAAGCGTTTCGTTTTCTACAACGATCACTTTCAACAGAATTGACATAAGCTTTTCGATAGCTTATGTCAGTCCTATACATTTTTGCCTTTTCCATCATCGTTATCGCTGATAGAATGTCACTTTGTCTAGGACCGCTCATTAATTGTGTTAAAAGTTAATATGGAGGACATTTTTTATTTTCAAAAATACGTTTTATAGCCAAATTCAAATATAAGCAGATAATTTTCCCAAGTAGGTATAGAGCAATGATAAGGAAATACCTAATTCCATTTAAAAAATTAATCTACATTTCGCAAAATCAAACCATTTCCATTTTCTTTCAATTTCTACATTAAGAATTATCTGTAATTTATATAATTATGGTACCTATTCCATTCTATTCTAAGCCTTAGACCAAATAAAAACCAAGACAGAGCGCTGCGAACAATACAGTGAAGCATGCCAAAACTACACCACCGCTCTGTGCATACACGCTCAAACGCACACATTTACAACCATTTGCAATCAAACTAGACCAAAATATGTGCACACATGTTTACGAAACCGGCCTCACGTCACTGTTGACAGCGCCTATCTTGGTTTTTTATTTGGTCTGAGTTCTAAGCACCCTGAATTGGACAAATACACCAACACCAACCCGAGCCCACCCCAAAGGCTGGTCATTAAATAGGGATTTGAAGGGTCGAATGGGCCGAAATAAAGTTAGTCTCGGCAGGGTTAGCCATTGAAGACTGCACAGGTAATAAAGTGCTAGGGTTAAATCTTTAGTGATGACTGCGGATTAACTGTCTCAGTTAACTTAATGGTTAATTACTTACGTGTAAGTTGATGTAAGTGTGTGTGATATGGGGGTAGTTTGAGGATTTTGAAGGGTAATGTCAAATTATGTGAAATTGGCGCTAAGTAGGATGTTGTTTTATTAAGTTTTATATCGACCTATCTATTATACAATATACTATCTAACACTAAAATATATTTAATATGTATACAAGTTTAAATAAGGAACAAAAAAAAGAAGAGCTCATATGGCATCAAAAAATCGCTGCCACATCGCTGTCAGTGGGAAAAATGCCCAAAAGGCTGGCAGTGTTGCCACGTTGGATAGCAAAGCTGGCCTAAAAACAGGGCCAGCCAGCTGAATGTTGGTTTCTTTAAGCAAACATTTTGAACTTTACTCATTCAAAGATTTCTGTCATTAATGATATGAGAAGTTTATTTTGTTTTGATTATACCCAAAAATTTGCAAAAAACAAGAATTACAGGACAATATAGAACTATACTAAAGTGTCGTTAGGAACTAGAAGAGATTATTTTAGAAATAAAAGTAGTGTATCTTTTCATACTTGGCGACCAAAAATGCACTGACCAATCTCAGTGATTATCTAACTTAGATTCCGAATTAATGTCCGGTTATACGCTTCAAACAAAACCTAACCTCCCTGAATTACCATAGACACATACGATCAAACTCTATAACCTAGTCCATAATTTATGGCATCGTCTGCCGGCGTATGATAACCGGGCTGAGCATAATGGCGCAACAGTTAAAACTGACAAGTTTGACTGAAGATAAACTGAGGTTGGAGTTTACGAGTCCACCTGTACGGTGTTCGGGTGAAATGGTCAATGAAGGTGGAATATAAATGGAATGTACAATCCTGTGTGTGGAACTAAATTTGATATTCCGAGATTTGAGTTTAGAACTATATTGTTCATGTTGATAAGCGTAGCGAATTCATTCGTAGTCCACGAATTTTAGGGGTTTCACCTCAGAATGAGAGATAGTCATCTATAAACTTGTATAAACCTTTATTTTGGCACCATAAACTTGTCTCAAAACCTACTTATCGTAGGGTGTCCGCGACTACAGATATTTCAAGGTCAAAGGTAAAAAAAAAACGTTTTTCTTACACATTCATTGCAAATATCTCGTTTCCTATGGGGTTTATCCTATTTTTATTTATTTTATTTTTACAGTATATTTATTTATTTATTTCTCTAAATGGGGTTTAAATCTAAACACTAACTCTAACAAAACTAACTAAATTGTAAACATTTGTATTTATTATTAATATTGTTGAGGATTAAATTCTGTACAACTTTTGTACTTTTCTTATCGAGATACCCTTGCCCTTTGACTAAAATTCCTGTACAATCGGTTAACGTTTTACATGGATTGAGTTCAGTAATCAAGCTGAAGAAAAATATAATAATATATTGTGAAGACCGCTTATTTAATCGGCAAAATTTCTTTAGGAAACATCATTGTGACACGGATATGTGTGTAATCTTACGGAACGAAAACATAAATCTTACTATAGTTATTTAGTAGGGTGTAAGCTACATCTCTGACTATAACCCTTCAGAGACAAAGTCGTGAAGTTATGTGTTATTTGAGCCCGAAGTTACAAAGGTATATGAAAATTTTAGGCACCCACATTTCGCAAGTTATGTTTAAGTCTCATGTAATAGGGGGCGAGCCTATTGAATTCAACCGGGCACAAATCCAGACTCTGGGCTGCTACTGAGAAATTCCAGATGAAAAAACCCAATAACACTTTGCCCGACCTCGGAATCAAACCCAGGACCTCATGCTCAGCAGTAGCGCTTGAGACGTAGACCAGCGAGGCAATCAAAGGTAAAATACTAACTATCTATCTATACTAATATTATAAAGCTGAAGAGTTTGTTTGTTTGAACGCGCTAATCTCAGGAACTACTGGTTGGAATTGAAAAATTCTTTTTGTGTTGGATAGTCCATTTATCGAGGAAAGCTATAGGCTATATAACATCAAGCTACGACTAATAGGAGCGGAGCATAAATGAAAAATGTTGCAAAAACGGGAATAAATATTCCTTTTTGAGAGCTTCCGTTACGTGCGCTGCGTAAACGGTTTTTACGCAAATATAATATTTGCGTAACTTAAACCGTTTACGTATGATGGAATTGTTCCTCTTTAAAAGTTCTAAAAAAAAGTCCGCGACAGCATATATGTCTATCTTTTAAGATTGACTCACTATAACCTTTTTTATGGTAATCAAATTTGTTCGAAATGAATGCATTATTTTGCGAAGGAGTTTTATCAACATTAATTTACTACCTCTTATTCAAATAAATAGTTTTAACATCAAGGATATTTATGGAACAGTAAAATACTTTTTAATTCATTCGAATCGGACATTTAATTTAGAAGTTATCTCAAGTATAAAAATGCAATATGCGAACCGTTCGACGCCGCGCCGTCACGACGTGCGACGTTCCCTACTCTAGGAGAGAGAGGATGGGTACACGGGTAGACCATGACCTGGAATAGGACATAGGATAAGTTTTATACCTATATTCCCACGGGATCGAGTTCTACGCGGGTGAAACCGCGGAGCACAGCTAGTTAATATATATATTACAAAAAAAAAACAATTTTTTCATGTATAACGAACTTATCTAATATTAAGTAATTATATTAACTTGTATGTACTTTTATATCGACTTATTCTATAACTATAATGTGGAGGCTTGTTATAATCAATTTTTTAATATTCCTTTCTTATATTATTGGTTTGTTAGTCTGTAAGCCTTCTTTAAAATAAAATAAATAATAATAAATATAAATATTTAAATTAGAGTATGTGCAACGAAACATTAACTTAATACAAAACCAGTTACCATCAATCATTATTTAGAGAAAACTTTGTAAAATACATTATTTATCTATTCCAAGCGACGAAAGCTGAATGATTAATGTTAGTTCACTATCCGAACTAAGAATCTTCGTTGAAGAGAACCCTTCTACTTAATGCCTGTATTGTTACTAAGATTTTAAATTAATGAACGGTACGGAACCTTTTGTTAAGGAAACAATGCTTAGTTAATTAATTTTTGTTTTTTTATTATTTAAGATTTTAGAGGTGGCATTTTAGATTTTTAGTTTCAGGTTTTTATTTACTAGCTACGCTTCGTGGTATCACCCGCATAGGTCTCAAACCTGTGGGAATATCGGGATAAAAAGTATCCTAGGTCCTAATCCAGGTCATGGTTTACCCATGTGCCAAATTTCATCCAAATCCGTTCAGCCGTTTTAGCGTGAGAGCGAAACAAACTCACTTTCGCATTTATAATATTAGAAAAAAAAAAAAAAAAAAAAAGTAGCGAACACGTGAATCGCTAGGCAGAGATGTACATACATATAGTGCGCCCACATTTCTCTGATCGTCAGAAGCCCGAAAGTCTGACAACAAGTCTTACCGAGGGTATGGTGTTACCCAGTTACTGGGTTGTGGAGGTCTGGTAGGCAGTCCATGTAAAATACTGGTATTCAGCTGCATCCGGTTAGACTGGAAGCAGACCCCAACATAGGAAAAGGCTAGGCACATTGCAGATTGATTTTATGGTATGTGTCTAATTTAATAAGTTGATACATTTTGGATCAACTAATCAACAGAAAAAAACTCTAATATTCAACTTAATAACTTTAGCTCATACCATAATCAATATTACCCCTTTTTTTCTGTTATTGGTAAATGCATCTTTCTACATGTGACTGTACTTACACTGTTAGTAATAATTTAAGTAAAATAATATTCAAGCACCTACTCAAAATCGTATACTTTCAGTTCCACTACAGCATCAGTAATGCAGAGGCGTGGTCGCCGTCACTTCATATGATATATACCCCCGAGTCGCTGTTTTGTGCTAATACCTCGCAGACCAAGAATAAATAATAAAAATATTATACTTTGAGAAATACTAGGGATTAATTACTGAGTTGAAAAATGAGGGGAGTTGGGTTGGAGAAAAGTTTTCCTAAGAATGATAGTGGTGAGAGTTGTTTTCATTTATTTTGAACTAGCTGCGCCCCGCGGTTTCACCCGCGTAAGGCACGATGCCGCGGGAATATCGGGATGAAAAGTATTCTATGTATTAATCCAGGTTATAAACTATCTGTGTGCCAAATTTCTTCCAAATCCGTTCAATAGTTTTTGCGTGAAAGAGTAACAAACATCCATCCATACTTACAAACTTTCGCGTTTATAATATTAGTTAGATAGCGTCTTGTTAACGATACATAACTTTAGTTAAAATAGTTTTAAACAAAGGTTGTTTCTTGACGAGGTATGCGAACATAAATGTAGGGAACAGCTGAATTTTTTCGCGATTTCAGGGTCCCATTATCGAAAGTGTTTCATAATGAGTACAATATCCCCTTAATAGGATTTAAACGAATAAAATTTCACCCTGTATAGTGGGTGGACGACCAAAAGAAGTTCGCGGGGAGGACCTGGATGAGACTCGCAAATACCAGAGAAGCATGGTACATAAGGCAGGAGGCCTATTCTTAGCAGTAGGTGGGACTAGGCTGCCAATGATAATGATTATAAATATCATCTTTAATGATCTGCGGGGTTAGTTCAGCTTTGAAATTCTCAGGCTGAAGGTAAACATGGGAAACGACAGCAGAAAGCTCTCTATACAAGTAGTGGGTCACTGGATTATTCAATGTTCTTTTGGTCCTAAACTATAACTGGACTTGAAAGAACCATAATTATGAAACCAATCAGCAATGCCTGCGTAAGTTAAGTAAAGTGCCACTATTTTTTTTCGCTCAACAGATGAACCGCGGTCACTGTCGGATTGCATAGAAAAGAACGAGAAGCGCGATTACATAACGCTTGTAATTTATAGCAAAATATGAAGCAATTATCGATTAATTCAAAAATGAGTTGAGTAATCGAATATTAAAAACAACCAAGTTCTGCATTCAAATAAAACGTTCTTTTTACCCGACTACGGCGAAGAAAAAAGGAGGGTTATGATTTTGACCGGTATGTATGTATGTATGTTCATCTGTTCCCTCCTATCTTCTAAAGCACTCATCACAATTTGACAATGAGGTATCGTTGGAAGCGTCTTGATTGTCCGCTGGTTATAGGTTATGTGACGTCACATTAAATAAAAAATGGCGACCTCTAGAGGACATAAAGTCAGTCACAAAAAAAAAAAAAAATTGTTTAATCGTACCATGTTGGGTATCAAATGAAAGGGCTTAATGAGCTCATTTCAAAAATATATATATTATAACCCCAAAAGAATAAAAAGTAGTCGTAGTTGGGTTTTAGTTTTATTACTTAATTTTTTTTATTAATTAAAATACCAATGTAGGTACATTGACTAATAATATTTTGGATTAGAACTCAAGGCAAAAGGTTAGTTTACCGTATTTTTTTTTAGTAACAACCACGTTCTGAGAAATATTTTCAAGATTAACATTATATTTATATTAACATATACTATATAGATTTAGCCATTTTTTAAGCCTACTCTTACCGTTTGTCTGTTGTAAGCGCCTTAAAAATTTAAACCCAATATCATACACCTATCATTTCAAATTCAGCCTGAAACATAATTGCAGTACCAACATTAATCATGCTTAAACACAATCCTGATCGTGTGGACACGGCCGAATATCCGGCCAAAATGTGGTTAATATTCATCTGATTAATTCGTTAAATGGTTGATTTATGGCAACCCAGGGTAAATGACGTTCAATTTACTGGTCACACTGCTAGTTTAATGGAGATTTATTTAACACGGTTGATTGTGAATATTTGGATAGTATGAAGATGATCTAGGACTTTTGTATGATAATTATTATGGTAACGTGTGGTCTTACCATGGTTGCGGGAAAGTCCGAAAGGGATACCGGGGCCCTTGACAACAGGCAACTGAAGGAACACGGGTGGGTTTTATTCAGTAAAAGTCTAATACGCCCTCTCCGCACAGAGCGGGAGAAGTCATTTGATGATTTCCAACATTCAAAAAAGTGTGGTATAAGTACTTAGGTATATTTGGATAGTAATGACAGATTTTAAAAAACTCATCCAGCCATATTCATATTATACCCGAATTTACCCGATTGCCGATCAATATGGTTCGAAAGTTTTAATGAAAGAAAGAATAACGTTTATTTGGATAATGAATGAATGAATTTCTAACTGAACAGACAGCTGTGCTGCGGGGGGTTTGTTGCGCCACTTCTTCCCAGCCAAAGCACTAGGAAGTGGTGAAGTGCGTTTTGGGGGACTTGTTTTATGTAATTTTGACGTTCGAAAAGTGCTGGTTTCACCCTAATTTGTGACTTTTGATTTAGGTTTTGATTGATTTTGAATATAGACACTTTTGCAAATAAAGTACCTGCCTTATTCACGAATAGGTTTACAAATAACTAAGTCATATGGGAATTATAAATTCATGGCATAATTGTAAACAGTGGCTGGCAACACAAAATAAACCGTTATTTTTTAAACACAACATTTTTACCAGTTATTTTTTTTTTCAATATTAAAATTTTTGCACCGAAAATATTTCCTCATATATTTTGCACTATTGACTATAGTAAACATTAATATTTTAATACATGTCTGTGCATTAGCATTCGAAATTAACCCGTCAGTGCGCGCAGCTGTCGCTCGGTCTGTATGACCACTCTGTTGATTGAAACTGTATATGCCTGTACGTTACAGGGTTGGTTATGTTGTACCATTAATTTTGACATGTGTGATGAGATTTACAGTTACATAATTGTTTGTTTATTTGTGTGTCAAGTCAAAATAATTGTTTTAGTACATACAGAGGCCCTAGACAAAGTGACATTCTATCAGCGATAACGATGATGGAAAAGGAAAAAATGTAGAAGACTGACATAAGCTATCGAAAAGCTAATGTCAATTCTGTTGAAAGTCGTTGTAGAAAAACGAAACGCTTTTGAAGCGATTGTCACTTGTCTAGGCCCTCTTATCCCTCTGAAAAAGGAGTGCTTCATTGGTCTAGTGTTCGCAAACGTACGTAACGGACTGCTGAGCATGAGGTCCTGGATTCGATTCCCAGGCTGGGCAAAGAGTTTTTGGGTTATTCTATCAGGAATTTCTTAGTAGCAACCTGGAGTCTAGATTCGTGCCCGGTTGATGGCAATAGGCTCGTCCCCGATTACATGGGGCTTAAACATAATTTGCGAAATGTGGGTGTACTATTGGTACACCTCTGCCTAACCCTTTGTTTAATACAGGCGTGATGTCTCTAAACAACGAAAAATCGCGCGACAATACTCATCTGTGTCAGAGCGCCTTTTGGAAGACTTATCAGGTATAATGACACTCGTTTGCAACCTACAGTAACATCACCAAAAAACCGAACATAAACAGTACATTCAAGTAACATTCCACACGAGCTTTCCCACCACAAATTCTCTCTTCCAATTACGCATTAACAGTCACAGAGCGTGCCAGTTAAATTTCCCAGAGTCTCTACTGCGAATGGTCACGAATCCACTCTTAAATAACCCCTAGAGCCATAGCCGTACGAATAAACCACAAGAGTAGAGGCGTTCCTGCAAAATTAACAACTGGCTTGCCTGTAGTCCAGGGAGTGAGGTACGGTTAGTGCGTATAGTGGCGAAATGTGGACCGGCCGGCGGTGGGTGGGTTAAGTTTCGAAATTTCGGCTGTTTTATGTATTAAATATGGTCATTCGCAGGGTTAGGGCTTTTATTATTTATTTATATTTAATTCACAAGTAACATGACTCAAAACGTTAGTAACAATCTTTCTTATCAACTATGTTAGTACACTTAACCTAAATACTTATCTAACACTGCCTTAAAGATATGAGAATCCCTGCTACAAGCTCAAAACCGATGTAGAAAGCTTGCAGCAGCGATTCACACACAAGCAGTCCAGTCTGCTCGCCACACACTGCAGTATAATGTTGGGGCTGGCCCGCACCCGGCGCACCAGGGAAGCTCTCTCAAGGAATCTTTTCCGCATCGTAGTAATCGCATCGCTTTGAGAAATGACAATCGCTTTGAAATTGATTTGTATGTCTACAACGACTTTCAACAGAATTGTGACATAGGTAAGTTTTTCGATAACTTCTGTCAGTCCCGTACATTTTTGACATTTTAACGCTGATAGAATGTCACTTTCTGTAGGCCCTCTGGATAACCTATTAGTATAATTACGATAGCCTTAAAAAAATTGCATCGTATTCAGGTTGTGAATCTGCGGGGTAGTTGGTTACGCAACTACCAACACATACAATGACAATGCTTTCATTCTGACAATTCAACAGCATTTATTGCGTTATTTACGTTGTTGAGAAGACGAATATTTCAAACATATGAAGCAATGGATTAGCAATTTCCTTCAAAATCTTTCAGATTGAGATTGAAAGTGTGTTACGCTATTAAGATGCTGACGAGAATCGAATACCTTTACTTGCCTAGTTCTATCGATCGTGGCAGGAAGCATAATCAGCCTATAGTGTTCCCACTGCTGGGACACGGGCCTTCTCCCAGTGAGAGGGTTGGTAGATGTCATAATTATGTCTTCGGATTTTTGGTAGGACATCGGTTCCTTCACGATGTTTTCCTTCAAACTGTTGAGAGAAGTGGTGATGAAATAATATTCACGAGTAAAGCGGACTGGGTTCGAACCTACGACATACAACTTGTAAGGCGCGGCGGTTACCACTGGGTCACCACTGCTCTCGTATCAAGGTACCACAGCTGAATTATTTACAGATATCAGGCGGCTTAAAACAGTCACTTTGGCAGAATCATAATAGGATAAATATTATGAATCATCGTAAAATGTCACAAACTGACAATTCATATTATTATCTGCGTGCGATTCGATATTAAAATATGATTCATCTGTTTGACAGTTTTCTATGGAGATTCGTAAAATGGTCCACTAATATGAATTGCTCTTGTGGCAAATGAGAGGAATTGCTAATGACAGCTGGAAATTCAGGAAATGAAATGCTTTTAGAGGAATTGCTAATGTGACCGTTTTAGGCCCACTGAGCCATTTTTATTCTGTATTATAGGTATTTGCCATATTAAAAAGGCAATAAATTACCTGGACTGCACCAATAATTTCATTTCTTCAAATCTATGTATCACGTAGACAGTCGCTGCATCTAAGATAAGCTGCAACACCCGGTTGGACTAGAAGCCGACCCTAATATAGTTGGTAAAAGGCTAGGCAGATGATCAAGACGAAATCGCTCAGGAGGCCTAAAACGGTCACATTAGCAATTTCTCTAAAAGCAATCGTTTCCTGAATTTCCAGCTGTCATAAGCAATTCCTCTAATTTGACACAAAAGAAATTTATAATGTGTGGATCATTTTTCGAATCTCCATAGAAAACTGACAAACAGATGAATTATTTCGTATTATGAAGATCGCACGCAGATCATATTATGAATTGTCAGTTTGTGACATTTTACGATGATTCATAATATTTTCTTATTATGATTCTGCCAAAGTGGCTGTTTTAAGCCCCTGATCTTGTAACTTGTGCCATACCACATCACAATACTGAAGCCCAATGGTCCATTGTACTGCGCAGGGCAGGCTAGAGTTATTGGAAACATAGAATAAATATTCATCTTTGAATATTTTCCCACTGGCAGGCTAAAAATTGAGCCTATGAGACTGTAACACTGCATTTCGAACGCTCATAAATTTATATGCAATGAACAACGAATTATACTAACGAATTTTTTTTAATTTGCATTTTTACTATTGTATAGAATCATTATTTTATAACTAAACAGACAGCTGTGCTGCTTCGGAGTTTGTTGCGCCACTTCTTCTTCCCTGATAAAGCACTAGGAAGTGGTGAAGGACGGGCGTTTTGAGGGACTGTCTTATGTAATTTTGACGTTCGAAAAGTGCTGATACTCAGCCTAGTTTGAATAAATGACTTTTGATTTTGATTTTGAATTAAATCTAAATATTTGCGCGGCTGAAATGCTGAATATAGTGAAACTGAATACACATATACACCCACACAACACACACACCCTCACCCCCCCACACACACCCTCATATACACATTCACACACCCGATTCTCACTCCCTCATATACTTAATCCTCACAACAGTCACACTTCACCCAGTTTTACCTATTTAAATATTACTAAACTGGAATGATGTACACCTAGTTCCTGTTACCCACTTCCGGAGTCTGGAGAGGCTGGTAATCTGTCATACAGGTCTCCTAGTACAGAAACCAGTCTCTTACATAGATTACAATCCACCAATGTACACCTGAATTATGTATATTATTCCTTGTATATTTCTATGTGAGAGAGAAAATAAACTTTTTGTATTTGTATTTTGTATCTTAAGAACTTATGTTAGCTACCTATATTCTTGCAAATAAATTATCATTCATTCATATACATTGAGGAGCTCGTGGCTTCGTAATAACAGCCTTACAGGTTTATTCATTAGGTTAAGCTACGCTTCTTCAACTTTTTCAATCTGCCTAGCCTTTTCTCAACTATGTTGGGGTCGGCTTCCAGTCTATCCGGACCTAACTGAATACCAGTATTTTACATGGAGCGACTGCCTATTTGACCTCCACAACCCAGTGACTGGGTAATGACATACTCCTTGGTAAGACTGGTTGTCAGACTTTCGGGCTTCTGACGACCCGTAACGACTGTCAAAGATCCAGGAATGACAGCCGGGACCAACGGTTTAACGTGCTTTCAGAGGCACGGAGGAGTCTCGTTATGTAAAGATGGTCACCCGGTCATACACGGACCGACCCCGGCAAGCGTAGCTTAACCTGATGGATCGACACGAGCTCTCCAAAAATCGAGCACCAGTCATCACATATAAATATTTAATTCTGAATAACTCTTTGCAACATTATGGTCTGTTTTCAGTCTTCAACATTGTATCGGCACGAATTATACAAATTGACTTTTGATTTCAAAGGAAAATAATAATTCGTCGAAAAGACATGTCACAAAATTTTATAGTGTCATAATAATAATATGTTTTTGCCCAAATTCTTACAAAATTGTTACAAAACAAGTACCCTTATATTAAAATGTAAAAAAACCTTCGTCAAAAACAAAGCATCTAATAAACGATTTTTTTATTATAGCTAAGAAGACTCTTGATCAAGTCACCTTTCAAACAAAACCAAAAAAATCAAAATGGGTTCAGCCGTTTGGCAGCTACGATGGCGCAGACAGACACATATTTACACACGTTAAACTTATAACACCCCTCTTTTTCCGTCGGGGGTTAAAAATGTCACCCATTGCAATAATAGATACATTTTTATATACCTTTTCCATTAACAAAAAAATACCTCGATATTTCAATACCAAAAATATTATGTAGTTTATATTTGTTTACGTTAGCTCCATTCCACTTCGTTCTTTTGAAAAGATCATTTGTTATAGAAAGCAAATGGGGATACCTTATCCAAACATTGTCATGTTTGAATAGGAAGTATACGTGGATTGTACACAATTGAATGTTGCCATGCTCTTCCCAAATTGGATGGATACTTTCATGTTTCGTATACCAGTGTTGCCAGAGATATTTATGCTAATAATGTTTTGGGACAGTTTATATACAGTATGTTATTGAATGAAATGCGAAGGGTTTGGTTGAATTTTTAGTATTAGTAATATTATTTTACTTTGTTGTCTAAAGTCTAGGTTTTTCATTAGGATTTTGAAATATTGTCAGATTTTACAAAATTGTCTGAATTGAAAATTGTGGTGACGAAATTTAAAATTAAAGTCTCTTAAATAACTTTCATTTTTCAACAAAAAAAACTGAATGCAGGTTAACAATTTCTGACATTAAACTAGGAATATTATTAAAAGTCAATTTTATAATTATTTTAGTAAGAATAATGAAACTATGCCATTTATAACAGTAACAATTTATTTTTAAAATGAATTTTATTACGCACGAGTGCGTTTCACTCTCCGCCTTGGAGGCAGCACATATTTACCTCTCTCCAACCATGGACTCATACTTATATTCGTATTATTGATAGCATCCAGCACAGTTTTTACAGAAATATAAATAAGAATAATAAATAATGCTAATATCAATCTGTCAATAAATTTCACGTATCTTTCAAGGTACGATGCTATATTGTATAAAGTTGTCAAGTTATTCTCCTTCAAGACTTCACAAGGAGACTTTAGTGCCGCATATGGTATGGAAAGACAGACTAACGCACTGATTAGAGAGAGTAATGTCGAAATACATAAATCCATAGTTCGGTTGGCATGTAGTTTTGTTCTATACACCTCTTTAGGTTTCTTGTGAAGTAGTATCTGTCGTTTTTCGTCATCTTTGAAGAGTTGGTCGAGCTTAAAGTACTCGATTAATCTGTAATGTAAATAAAACTGAACTTAGTATAGTCCTCCAGATTGTATTTCGGCCACGGCGGCCAATATCAACGGATACTAGCCTTCGGCGCGGCAGATATTATAGTGCGCAAGTGTGTGCGCACACACAGGTGCACTCTATCATCCCTCACTCTCATATGCGATGGGACGGCAATCCGACACGACCGCAGAGAGATCTGGCGCAGGACCAACGGCTTTCCGTGGCACGGGGTTATCACACCGCCAACTTCCAAACTCCGGGCTGTTACTACGAAATTCCTAATGGAAAAACCCAGTAACACTTTGCCCGACCCGGGAATCGAACCCAGGACGGGACTTAATATATAGGAAACTAAAACAAGGACAAGGAAGGACATAAATAGTAACCTCTATGGTGGTATTCTTCAGAAGTGTCAGGTGCATAGTACTGGCAATCAGCGTGCGTGTATGACTAGATGTATGAACGTAAACGAAGTCAAAGGAGTATGTGAGGATCGTAACAGGTGGATCGGAAGATGGCGTGAGTTTATGTACGTATGTTGATAAAGAGAATAAATCTATATCATTTTTATGATCGTTGATGATGGTTTTGAAACACATCATGTCGTTTGTCTTAGTAAGCAAGAAGATTGTGAAAGAATAACACTCCAAGATAGGATAAAGTTAGTAATAAATTGCCTGTCCCTGACAGTAGGAACAAAAGATTGCAAATCTTCAAAATCATTACGTTTCTTGAGTTTAAGGCGGAGTGGTGCACAAGATAACAAAAACAAAGTTCTTTCCTTATGGTCCTACAACTGGGGGCGTTGAAGTGGGTATATATAGCGAAGTCAAGAATTGCATACATACTTATTAAACACATGCCTTCTTCTAGGCAGAAACTACAGAACGCTAACCTGCATCTCTCCTTACATAGTCCTTTTGCTTCGATTATGTTCACTCATCATACACGCACCCTGGTTGCGAGTAGTACGGAGTAATTCTTCAACTCGTCCTACATGCCTACGGCCCATTTAGGACGTTCTTTTAATTTTCTTCTAGTCATCTTAGATGGGCCGTAGGCATATAGGACGAGTTGACGAATTACCCGTACTACGAAACATACCTTTCTGAAGAAAATCACCAATAATGTACTGGGGCGGAGAATTATGAACATAAAAATGTACTTACTTCTGTAATCCCAACCGGTAAAAAATCATCTTGGAGTCTCAAAAGAATTCACTGACACTTACAAAACAAAATGCAGATACTATCTCTTCCTTTGATAGAAATATATACAAATATGCACAATGTAGTACAAGAGGTAATTCCCAATTCAGATAAGATAATGCTACCACAAATGTTGTACAAATACTAACATTTATAACAACGGTTGATAATATTCTGATGATACATAAGTCATTAGAAGGTAATTAAGAAACGATGTCATTTACTATTGAGATGCTTGTTCGTTTGGTAATTGATGAATTAGGACAAGTGTGGTAATGAATCAGTAAAAGTTAAGGAGGTTCCTAATTTAAATATGAGTTTGTGCAGACGTCATGGGCTGGCAAATCGCGATAGATTAAACACAAACGAAAAATATAGAAAGCAATAATGTTTATTTGGCACAGAACCGTATGCAAGGAACACATGGAACAAAATTCACCTTCTAGAAACACCTTTAGAACACCTATTTTACCTTACGATGGTTTCGGTCATGATGATCAGATAGCACTCTATGTATTCTAAGTTAAATATACTTTCGGCCATTTTTATAAGCCATATCTGGTCAAACTAGAATCCGTTTTGGGGAAGACAGCCAAGCAAATATAACAAATAACATGCTTAATAATATCTTCAAAACCGAAGCATCGGTGCTACAATAAAAACTATACAGAGAAATGTGTGAGCTGCATCATGACAATGTCATAAGTAAGACAATTGCTAGCGATAGGCATAAAAGGCAGGTAGGTGTTGAGCGGCACAGTGCGACAGATCGTGTATATGAACGGACGCAGCGGCAGGTACTGCAGCGCTCGAAATCATCGAATTGCTTCGAGAGAATCGTCTGCAAAACGACATTAAGCATGACAATGATGAAAATGCATATTCGGCAGGTAGGTGTTGAGCGGCACAGCGGGACAGATCGTGTATATGAGCGGACGCAGCGGCACGTACTGCAGTGCTCGAAATGAAGAGAATCGTCTGCAAAACGACATTAAGCATGAGAATGATGAAAATGCATATTCGGTAATAATATTACTTAATGGACGAAACACCACTAAAAAATAACACTTTCTGCTCCCAAACCGAATAAGTGTGGAGTACAATAATGTTGATCCCAGCTAAATGATCCAACACACTCATCAGCGAGACATCTGAGTTAGCATGACATACTCACAGCCGCCAGGACACATTCAAGTCAATGAAAGACATATTACCCGGTAAATGGTAGCTCTATAGTGCATAGTACTCACATCTGTGCTAAGCAATTATATAATATAAAGGAGATTTTAGGAGAGTTTATACAATTAAAAGATAGTCTTACAATGTTCAGCAGCTCCAACAGTATTTTCAAATGTTAATTAAGTAAGTAGCTGTGGTTGTGGAGCAGGACCAGCATTAAGCCAAGCATTTTCATCAGCGATGTAATCCCCAACTTATAATATGCCTGCATGCATAGTGTGCGTTTACTAACCTACTAATATTCATTAACTTAATACATAACTATAATTATAATATTTTTATAATGTATCTAGTTCTGATTTGCATGTATTCAATATTTCTACACAAGCAATGGTAGTATTTGTGAAACAATGTTTAATGTAAGATCTCAATGTACATATATATATATATATATACTGAGAAATAAATAAATACAATACTTTAGGCTAACGGTACGCGTCATAATTTAGCGTAATAAAATAACAATGACTAACGAATTTTAATGTAGTGTGCATAATATAACTGTGTAGCTATCACATCTGAGAGAAATATCGCCATCCACTCTATACTGTTCAAATCAAATCAAATCATTTAATTGTTTGAATATGGGTAGGTACATGAGGTGATATTTATACAGACGATCCTTAGACCATATCCTACCTTAATAGGTGTGCAAATATTTATTATACAATAAAAAAATCATAATAAATTAAATAAATAAATAATTTGTTTATATTATTTCTAATCATACATTTATATAGAGCAAATATAATTATTGGGGTGTTTATGACATTAATTTATTATAATTATAATTTTATCATTATTTCTTAACATAAAGATTTAATTACATTTATCATTCAAATATTCATTAACGCTATAATAAGCTTTATTAATCAAATAAGTCTTTAATCTATTCTTAAATGATATAAAATTATTTACTTCCTTTATATTATTAGGTAATTTGATATTATATATTTTAGAGCCCATACAAAATGCACTCTAGTCAAACATAACCGTTCTATGGCGTATTGCACGAAGTGTACTGGCAAGTCTGGTACTTTTTAGCGTCTCATATTTGTTTATATTATTTCTAATGTCTAATGCTAGTTTATAGATATACAGTGATGGGAATGTTAATATTTTTAAATTTATAAAATGTTGTTTACAAGTATCTGTAGGTTTTAAAGCACATATTGCCCGGATACACTTCTTTTGGGCTTTGAAGACAGTTTCTCTCTCAGTGGCATTCCCCCAAAACATTATACCATATCTCAGTGACGACCCGACGTGGTAAGTAGATAGAAGTGCACTTTGATTTACCACTTTACGGAGCATGTAGATGGCATATGAATATCGACTTAGTTTTGTACATACTTGATCAATATGTGTCTTCCATGTCATGTCCGAGTCTATGTGTAGTCCAAGAAATTTAGTAGTTTATATTTTTTCTATGTTTATTTGGTCATAACTTATATTGAATTTATTTAATTTTGAATTTTAATTTTTGAAAGTCGTTTTGAGGAAAGTGTTAAATGCGTTGTTAATAGATTTATTTTTCCTGAAGCCCATTTGTTCCTCCGCGAGGATATTATGTTTTTCCATATAGTTATACAAATTATTATAGATAACTTTTTCAAAAACGTTTGATAAGATAGGTATTAGAGATATTGGCCTATAACAATTCATATCTTCTCCATCCAGTTTTTTAAATATGACAGTGGCTAATTTTAATTTTGATGGGAAGACCCCATCCTCAATGCATTTATTAAATATATGACACAATACTGGCGCTATTATTTCAGCCACTACCTTAATTATTATAGTACATATTCCATCATAACCCGCACTATTGGTATTTTTTAGGGATTTTATTATTTGAACGATGTTCTCTGGGGTACACGGGCTCATAAAGAGTGAGTTCGAATTATTATATGAAATATTATAGTGGGGTCTTTTGTTAGTGGAGGGTTTATTTGGTATCTGTGTTGTAAAAAAAGTGTTGAATTCATTAGCTATAGCAGTTGGGTCTGTGATTGTTATATTATTTACCTTTATTTTTGTCAATCTTTTTAAACTGCTGGTGGACATTTGTTTTATAATTATTTATAACTTTCCACGTAGCTTTAGCTTTATTTTCTGAGGTTATTATATAGTAATCATTTTGAGATTTTTGGGTTAATTTAATTATTGTTTTTAATCTTTTATTATACACTTAGTATGAATCTTTAAATTGTTGGCTTGGTGATTTCCTGTATTTCCAAAGTAATTGACGTTTACGCTTGGAGCAAATTCTGATACCTTTTGATATCCATTGTGGTCGTGGGTTTATAGGGATTTTGACTTTTATTAACGGAAAACAGAGATCATAGAACAGTCTTAATAAATCATGGAATTTGCTAAAAGCATCATCTGCTGTTTCTTTTTGTAAACTTCATCAAAGGCGAGATTTTGGATACATTCTACGAACTTATCCGTGTTGGAGGCGCTATAGTCTCGTTTATGTGTGTACCAATGTTTTATGTTAAGACTTTCTTTGACTGGATATTGCAGCAGTTGAGCAGTATGATCAGAGAGCGCTAGCTCTAGTATTTCATATATATTCTGTTGCTTTCTCTTAACTTAAATAAAGTTAACTAATTAGTGCATCTTAGTGGAACGTTTTTCTTTATAACTAACTGAACTTACAAACCTTCACGACAAATCGGTGTACAGATAACTATTACAACCCGTAAAAATAGGTAAACTGATTTTTAAATAACGTGAAATGTGACGTTGTTGTGTGAAAGGTATTCTTTAATTAGTACTAGATTAATTGGAGTACACAAATTGATTTTAAACCATCAAGATTTGTCGTTTCTTTGACCAACGAAATAAGTTTCAAGTCTGAAGAGGAATCCTGCCAGGGTTGCGGGGAAGTCCGAAAGGGATACCGGGACCCTTGGCAACAGGCAACTGAAGGAACACGAGTGGGTTTTAGTCAGTAAAAGTCTGACACGCCCACCCGCTCCGCCCAGAGCGGGAGAAGTCATTTGATGATTTCCCAAAAAACCGGCCAATTACGATTCAGAGTTCCGTACCACCGTACAAATTTAACAAATAAATGAAAATACTAAACGAAGAATATTATAATTTGTCATGTATATTTAAAAAATTGCAAAGAAAATAAATTTGTATTTCATAATGATGACTATGAATTACAAAGTTATTTTTGCCGTTGCAGAAAATCGCCCATATTTAAATAAAGTACCTTATGAATCGGCGTTTTTATTATTTTGTTGATTTTAAACAGTATATGGTACAGGATATACAGAAGTTTCAAATTCCTAACTTGTTTAGTAGATAGAGCTCGTACAAAAATGGTCTAAAACGTATTTCATCAACTATGAAGATTTTTTTTTTCTCTTCTTGATGGTACCCCTGTTGCCAGGGTTAGACTTTTTTTTTTCAAAATCATAAGTTTATTGTATAGAGACCCCTTTAATATTTACTTTTTAATCTGTGAAATTTTCAACTTACTACCTATTACGGTTCATGAGATACATCTCGCTGACAGACATACAAACAGACAGACGGACAGCGGAGGCTTAGTAATAGGGTTCCGTTTGGCACCCTTCAGGTACGGAACCCTAAATAGCAAGATTGAAGTTCATACTTAAAGGCTTAGCTAAAAAAATGAAAATGCTGATAATTTTATTTAGACAAGTATAATATATTTTTTAATTTGACAATCTTCTGCGAAATATTTGTTTCTAAACATTAAATAAAGTAGGTGCCTGGTTAGTTACTATCGATACAAATAATATATAATTATAGAAAGTAAAGTGCGTTGGAAGAACGTCAACTATAAAGGTCAAACACTAGTTAATACAAAAAGAAGAATAATTAATTTTTTGGCAAACCAGTTACCAAATAGTTTTCAAATTCAACTCCTTCTTGGAAACTTTTCACTTTGAACCATCCCTGTTCACCCCAGCCATCGCCCCAGCTGTTGGCCACTATCCAATAATCAATTCCATCTTCGACACCGTAGCCAACAATTCGTACACTATGTTCCCCTATTTTTTTTCCATATTTATGAACATAAATTCCTGATTCATACATATCAAAATCAGAGAAAACATTAAATCCGGCCTGAATAGGGCCGTTTTTCACTAACTCTGCTTTTATTTGATCGGTATCATTAGCTATTCGGTAAACCTTTTCACCAAAATGTTTGTCTTCTTTATAACTTATACCATTAACACATTCAGTCACGCATTTATTTTGCTTGAGTTCTTCTATGTCGTATGGTTTACATTCTTGAGTAACAAGACCTTTGTCTTGCCAATAAACAAATGCGTCATATGGTTCACCTCCATTACATACTTTCGTTTGCATACATTCAAAATCTTGTTCAGCAAGACGGACATGTACATCTTTGTGAATGCAAGTTCTATCAGATGCTGTCGTGGCTGTTCCGAAGGTCCAGCACGAACCACAAGCACCTTGATCGTAGATTTCTTTTATAGTCTCACATTTGGGCCAATTATCTCTGGCGTCAAAGTTATCCGGCAGATCAATTGCTTCAAGATCGTGAGTTTGGTGCGGTAATTTTTCCATAGCTTCCATATCAAAATATGCACAAGCTCTATACTTCTCTTCGATATTGTCGTATTCAGCCATCTTCCAAGAGTAGTCCTGTGCGTTGAAATACTCGATGAAGGATGATTTAGACATCGATATGTATTTGGCGTGCAACTCTGGGTCAAAGTCAGCCGCAACCAATCCCGCCAGCGTCACAAGTATCACTGCGTTTATCATCATCGTTGTCGCTTCTAAGCGTTTGTGGTGTCCATAGACAGTCGTCAATATTATATACGAAATGTGTTATGTCAGGTATGAAAGTAATTTTACATGAAACAATAAAGGTAACTATTTAATCAGTACTTGTAATAATTTTGTTGTTATCTAAGTAATATGCATAGAAGGTTGGCATATTTGGTTGAGCTATTCAAGTAGGTACTTTTTGAAGAATGTTTTTTATTATAGAATGCAATTTATGTTAAAGGAATGATAATAAACTACTGAAAATATTTTTAAAAATTGTGTTATGTCAGTTATGAAAACGATGTTACATAAAAAAATAACTATAAAATTAATAGAACTGCAAATTATTTTGGTTTTATCAACGTACATTATTAAAATAATGTAAACAAATACATTGCCGGACACCTGAATCAAGACATCCTGTTATATTATTCGTTTCGTATCGTATTTTTGTTTAAAAGTCTTTACCATTTTAAATAATGGTAGTCTATAGAAAAAAATAATGTGTATTTGAAGCCAGTCACTCACTACCATTATTTCCGTTTGTCGTTGACGTTTGAATACTAACCAAAAACAGTTTCAATTTCAATAAGTCGTCATTTTGTGTTACTCATGGTCAAAATTTGTTTGGAATACTTGAAGACAACAATAGTTTGTATAGCGAAAACGTTTATTTAGTATCTTGTGTTACCTCCAAGAGCATTTACTAAAATGATATTTTCAAATAATTCTTGCACTGACGATGGTATTGGTCGCTATTTAGTGGTGGCAACCGTGGTCCCGTCGCAACCTCTGGCTAGATTTTCCCTTCGGTGGAAATTCTGCCCCAGGCTGTCCATGACCCACCTTTTGTTCAATGCAACATTGCTGAAAACGTTCTCCCTGTCTTCGGTAGACACGGAACGTCCATCGGTCTCCTAAAACGCCCACCCTTCACCACTTCCTAGTGCTGTAGCTGGGAAGAAGAAATGGCGCAACAAATTCCCCAGCAGCACAGGTGTCTGTTCAGTTAGAAAAAAAATATTCTATACATAATGAAATAACAATTGTCTTATAGATGCTCGAATCAAAGCCTGTTGCTTTTTAAGAGCTACCAAACTCCGATTTTCTTTTCTTATTTTTATACAAGACTGCCCAAGGAATGTAGTGTTTTGATTCAGGGTTGTCAGTTTCTTTTTTTTTTAATGCCTGCATATATTTGGATATATGGGGTACCGTTAGAATTCTTACATAATCCCTAGTGACAATGGCTATAATTTGCAGTCTGGGAACTTCTTAGATTAAAAAGTGTTCCATGGAAAGAGCCCCGACTGCATTAACTAATACAAATCCGGCCCGATCGCCGTCGATTTATTGATGGGGCGTGTAGAGTTAGAAGCTTGGCTGTACAAGCAAATAATTAAGTAAATGAATGAATAATTAACTATTGTATAACAAAAAAGTAATGAACAGTGAATAAATTTTTCACCTTACACTTGTGACCTTTATACAGAAAAATGCACGGTGGCTTGATTCCTGAGTCCGCGAGTGTAATGGATCACGTATGAAGAATGTAAACTATATAACTAGACTGTTTTTAGGGTTCCGTAGTCAACAAGTAACCTTTATAGTTTCGCCATGTCCGTCTGTCTGTCTGTTTGTCCGTCTGTCCGAGGATAGCTCAATCAAATCAAATCATTTATTCGTTTGCAGAGACGCTTAGTTCTACAAAGCTGTAATTTGGCATGGGTATAATCAATCGAGTATAAAAAAACATTTGTTGTTCCCAACATTTTGACGAGATAAGCGAACATAAATTTATGTAACAGCATTTTTTTTCAGGATCTCAGATTTTTTCCCCTATTAAAAGTTGTTCAGAATAATGAGTACAATGATCCCTTAAGAGATTTCGTATATGAAAAGCCTTATATGTATAGATAGATACAAATAATAAAGTATTTTTTTCAGCCCTTTTGAGAGCAGTGGTGGCCCAGTGGTAACCGCGACTTACAAATTGTAGGTCGTAGGTTCAAACCCTGAAAGGCGCTTTACTTTGTCTAAATTATTTCATCACCACTGCTCTCAAAACAGTGAAGGAAAACATCGCGAGGAAACTAACATATCCTAGCCAAAGATTCGAGGACATGCGACATCTACCAACCCACACTGGGCCCGCGTGGTGGTTTTGCCCACACCCTCTCACGCCTGGAGTGGGAGGAGGCCTGTGTCCCAGCAGTGGGAACGTTGTAGGCTGGTTATGATGATGGAGCCCTTTGGGCACGCATTCCAGTGGTTCCTTGCGGTACTCCAATTGTAACTTCACGTTCTTACGATGTCTTCATGTTATTTGATTGTATTTATTAGATTACTTAGAATGTTTTTCATCTGTTTGTTGTTATTTATTATGTTTCAATTATATAAAGTGCAATGGGTCTAAAACCATGGGCTTAAGTTTTTCTACGAGAGTAGTATAATGTACTAAACTAAATGCCTGAGTCAAATCGCAAGTATTGATACCAAGATACACAAACTACGTAAAATAATTAATATGGTATTTTTTTATTGTTTTCATTGGGTATCAACACAAACTCATTTTGCATGATCTCTGTCTACAAACAAACCGTGAAAACTGTTTTGTGGGGCCAACAGTTTTAAGTATGGGACTGCTGTAATGTTTTTATACATAAAAACAAAATTAAAATCCCGTCACTATCAATGGTAAGAGTGCCCAAAGGGCTGGTAACATTGCCACGTTGGATGGCAATAAAGATGGTCACCCATCCACGGACTGACCGTGGCCAGCGTACCTTAACCTCGATCGGATCGATCAACCCGTGTGGTTGTTATTACTTAGCCACTTCGTTAGTATAACACTTTTAGTTTAGTCAAATAAAATGAAATTAAATTAACAAGTACCATTTTATTGCTTAATGCTATGAAAAACAAAGTGCGTTAGAAAAACGCTAGCTGTGTAAAAAATTAACACAAAGACAAGAAAAAAATTAATTCTTTGGCAGACCAGTGATCATATGTTCAAACAAGATTTCTTTTTGGAAACTTTTAATCTTGAACAAGCCATGTTCACCCCATTCATTCCCCCAGCTGTTAGCCACTAACCAAAAATCAATCCCATCTTCCACACCATAACCAATAACTCGTACACTATGAACCCCCGACAAATTGCCATGTGTGTGAACATAAATTCCTGATTTATAAGAAAGAAAATCTTGGAAAACCATAAACGATGTTTGCATAGGGCCATATTTTACTAACTCTGCCTTTATTTGGCCATCGTCACTGTCACTCCTTACACTGTACACCTTCTCAGCAAAGTGTTTGTCTTGTTTGTAATCTATGTCAGGATCTACACATTCAGTCACGCATTCATTTTTTAGAAGCTTTTCTATATCATATGGTTTACATCCTGCACTAACAAGACCTTTGTCTCGCCAAAATTTGAATGCGTCACCTGATACACCTCCTATGCATACATTTGTTTCCAGACATTCTAAATCTTGTTCAGAAAGTCGGACATGTACATCTTTGTGAATACAAGTTCTATCAGACGCTGTCGTGGCTGTTCCGAAGGTCCAGCACGAACCACAATCTCCTTGATCGTAGATTTCTTTTATAGTCTCACATTGAGGCCACTTATCTCTGGCGTCAAAGTTATCCGGCAGATCCATTGCTTCAAGCTCGTGAGTTTGGAGTGGTAAGTTTTCCAGAGCTTCCATATGTGCACAAGCTGTATACTTTTCTTCGATATTGTCGTACTCAGCCATCTTCCAAGAGTAGTCTTGTGCGTTGAAATACTCGATGAAGGATGACTTAGACATCGTTAGGTATTTGGCGTGCAACTCTGGGTCAAAGTCTGCCGCAACCAATCCCGCCAGCGTCACAAGTATCACTGCGTCTAACATCATCGTTGTCACTTGTAAACGTTTGTAGTGTCCATTGACAGTCGTCAGTATTTATACGAAATGTGTTTTGTCAGGTATGAAAGTAATTTTATGCCCTAACTTATATATTATTATGTATATTTTATATTATATTATAAATGCGAAAGTGTTTGTTTGTCATGCTTTTACGGTAAAATAGCTGAACGGAATTGGATAACATATGGTACATGGGTTGACCATGATCTGGTTCAGGACATGGGGTACTTGCTATGCCGAATATTCCCACGGGATCGAGATTTATGCAGGTGAAACCGCGGGGCGCAGCTAGTGAAACAATAAATAGATTGCTATCTAAGAAGTATGCATAGTGGTGGCTATTTGGTTGAGGTTTTCAAGTTATTTATAAGATATTTTTTTTGTAGAATGCAATCATTATTTAGGAATTTAACTGATAATAAACTACTGAAAATAGTTTTACATGAGGTTTTATAAAAGGTAGGCATATCAAGTTGTGTGCGGAGCGGTGGTAACGGCTGCGAATTACAATTTGTAGGTCATAGGTTCGAACCCATAGGCGCTTTAATTTGTCTAAATTATTTCATCATCACTGCTCTCAAAACGATGAAGGAAAACATTGTGAGGAAACTAGAACTTAAATGTCTAGAACCAAAAATTCGAAGTCATTGTGACATCTACCAACCCACACTAGACCACGTGGTGGATCACGGCCACTCCCTCTCACCTAGTGGAGGTTTGTGTCCCAGCAAAGGAACTTCATTGGAAGTTACTGTCTAGGGTTCTATAACCATGCCTGCCATTGTTGCGGGAAAGTCCGAAAGGGATACCGGGACCTTGGCAATAGGCAACTGAAGGAACACGGGTGGGTTTTAGTCAGTAAAAGTCTGACACGCCCTTCTGCTCCGGCTAGAGCGGGAGAAGTAATTTGATGATTTCTCAGCCTCAAAAAAAAAAGGGTTCTATAACCATGAAGTGCCAATTTTATTTTATTTATACAGACTATCTTACTAATTAAACAGAATACTAATTATACTATTAGCAATGATTATCCAATTATTACTAATTTGTTGAACAATCAACTACATTATTTTATATAATATTATAAATGCGAAAGTGAGTTTGAGTTTGTTTGTTGGTTTGTTTGTTTGTTTGTCACGCTTTAACGCTAAAACAGCTAAACGTAATTAGGTGAAATTTGGCACATGGCTCTGCATGATCTGGTTCAGGAAATAGGGTACTTTTTATGCCGATATTCCCCCGGGATCGAGATTTATGCAGGTGAAACCGCGGGGCTAATGAAACAATAAATATAAATCAGTCTAATCAATACTTTTATTTTAATAATTTTGTTGCTATCTAAGAAATATGCATAGAAGGTGGCAATAAAATAATAATGTTTTTTTTTTTAAATGCATTTTTTATTTAGGAATTCAACTGATAATAAACTACTGAAAATATTTTTACACGAGGATTAAGCAGGCATTTCATGTTGTGTGCGGAGCAGTGGTAACGGTTGCGAATTACGATTTGTAGGTCATAGGTTCGAACCCTCAGGCGCTTGACTTAGTCTAAATTATTTCATCACCACTGCTCTCAAAACGATGAAGAAAAACATTGTGTAAAATTCGAAAACATTGTGACATCTACCAACCCGCCCTGGGCCCACGTGGTGAATCACGGCCCACTCCGTCTCACATAAAGGAGGTTTGTGTGTAGGAACTTCGTTGGAAGTTACTATCTAGGGTCCTAATAACAATGAAGTGCCAATTTTATTGTATTTTATTTCGGGATAAAAAACAGGAGTACTATTGAATGTATATGTTATGGACCACGTAATAAATAGGGGCATTTTTCATAATGCCCGCGCATTATGAATAATGAGAAGCTACTTAGGGCGAAATAATTAATTATAATTTGAACTTCCTTATTTATCACATTGCCTCGTCATTATAAATATTGCCGTGTGGTCTTTGGGCAATCTAATAATACACAGCTATTTAATTATGGTAAAGTCATCATAGGTCAGCAGAGTGTCTATGAATGGAAAGATTTTATTTGATTTTAAATATTGATTCTACGTTTGACATCAAAATAATAGTAATAAAACCTGGTTTTAATTGTGATGCCCCATAGGTGATTAGTATAAAAAAAAATGCCCGGTCGATTTGATTATTTCAAAAGTTGTTATCATACTGCCCTCTCATATTGGGCATTTTTTATAATGCCCTAATAATCACTTGGTCCATAACATATACACATAAGATCTTAGGCAACATTATCCACTTATTACTAATTTGTTGATTATTAATGCTACGTGAGATAAAAATAAAAACAGAATATATGAGTGAATGAAGTGAAAGATTAAATGATTGATTGAATGAATGCTTTCCATGAACGAAATATATGGGATAGAAAAAATGAAGAGAAAAAAAGTACATTATTATGTTATAAAGCTAAGATAGAATCGACTACAGATTTCATTAATTGGTGTGCTGTTAGATAATTATTTTTATTTTTTCATATCTATTATTGTAGGAATCCACAAGTTAGCGCTGAATGTTACGTAAACTCAAACTCAAACTCAAAAAACCATTTACAGGCACTTTTGAATTGTCAAGGAGTCAGTCAGTCAGAAATATGAAGCTAGTTGCCCATTCCAAAGCGTAGTAGGTACCTATGGAGAAGAACGGGCAAGAAACTCCATGGACACTCTTTTAAATTAAAATATTGTTACAATATAATGGTTACATTATTCATGTTGAAATTATACATGTGAGAACAATGTAGAAAGCACTTTAAAAGCGTCCGCAATTACAAAATAAGCACAATTCAAAAATTAAAATAAGCCATGGCAGCTAAGAAATAACCAGTCACAACTGACGGCGCCCGTTCACGAACATGACGCATGGATCAGCACCATTCCGCTCAACCATTTTGAAGGGAGCTAAATGATCCAACACATACGCCACCATCAGCGAGACATTTGAGTGAGCATGACATTCCCAGCCGCCAGGGCACATTCAAGTCAATGAAAGACAAAATACCCGGTAAATGGTAGCTCTATAGTATATAGTACTCACACCTGTGCAATTATATAATACAAAGGAGAGATTGAGTTTATACAATGCAAAGATAGTCTTACAATCTTCAGCAGCTCCAACAGCATTTTCGAATGTTAATTAGTTAGTTGTGGTTGTGGAGCAG
Organism: Lithophane ornitopus; assembly: GCA_948473465.1. Lineage (NCBI taxonomy): Eukaryota > Metazoa > Arthropoda > Insecta > Lepidoptera > Noctuidae > Lithophane > Lithophane ornitopus. Next base: position 11,769,236 of record OX419634.1, read on the forward strand.
GACCAGCATTAAGCCAAGTATTTTTATCAGAGATGTAATCCTCCAACTTATAATATGCCTGCCTACATAGTGTGCGTTTTATACAAGTTTTGAATTTCGTCTCATTCAGTTGAAGTATGTGGGGAGGGATTTTATTGTAACATTTTAAACAGTACCCCATGAAAGATGAGTCTACTTTACCCAGTCTGAAACCTGGTTGAACTAATAAGTCCCTATTTCTAGTACTATAATTATGTCTATCGCCTCTTTTACTAAAAAGATGTAATTTTTTTCTTACGTGCATGATGTTTTCATATATATATTGACAAGGTACCGTCATGATGTTAATATCCTTAAACAGTTCCCTTAAAGAATCGCGCCTGCGTAGATTATAAATGGCTCTGATCGCTCTTTTCTGCAGAATAAAGATAGACTCGATGTCTGAAGTCCGTCCCCATAGTAAAATACCGTAAGACATTATGCTATGAAAGTAACTAAAATAGACTAGCCTCGCGGTATCTACATCAGTAAATTGACGGATTTTTCTGACAGCATATGCTGCTGAACTCAGCCGTCCTGCAAGAGATGTTAAATGAGGACCCCATTGTAGCCTTGAGTCGAGCGTGATCCCCAGGAAAATAGTTTTATCGACGAATTCTAGTTTCTCTTGATTCAATATAATCTCACAATCCCTACTTTTGACATTTGGTAAAGAAAATTTTATGCACTTAGTCTTTTTTCCATTTAATACTAAATTATTAGCAGTGAACCAATTTTGGACCTGCAGTAGGGCGTTATTTACTTCGTCAAAATTTGTAGCACGTCTATCTACCTAAGGAAGTATCGTCAGCAAATAACACCATGTGTGGCTGATAACACCATGTGTACTTAGTATGGTACCAATGAGCAAGGCAAACTATTTCTGTCTGTCTTCTAATTGACTCATATTTTTTTTAAATGATCCATTCTGTCGTAGTTAATAATGAAATTCATATAAAATGTTGGGAATAGGAATCTTTCTAGGCTAATTCTTTTTGGGCTAATTTCTTTACGAAACCAACTAATACAAATTGACTTATTTAATAGTGTACAGTCTCATCGCCATACATTTTTATGCTTACTCTGTGATAGGCTTGCAGAAAAAAATATCGATATATTGAGATATCGATATTTTTTGTTCGATATATCGATATAAAATATCAAGTCTTGAAAATTTATTAAAAACTATATATTTCCAATAGCAACACCGTTGTTGCCACTGACTAAAACCACTGGAATTCAGAGCCGTAAAACGTATACTTTTTTTTCCTAGTTTGATAACTATTATGATTATAAAACTTGAAAAACATCAAGTAATTTTTTTTTGTAAATTCCACCGATATAACACCGATATATTTTTTCGATATATCGAAATCGATATTGTTTTTTTTTTTAAATAGCGATACGATATATTTATATATATCGATACTTTAGGCTAACGATACGCGTTTTAGCTAGGCGATACCTACTATAGGCGACTAAAAAATTAAAACATTTTGAACTTATAACTGTGTAGCTAGTTCTTTAATTAGTACTAGATTAATTGGAGTACACAAATTGATCTTGAATCATCAAGATTTGTAATTTTTTGGACCAACGAAAGAAGTTTCAAGTCTGAAGAGGAATGGAGTAGAGTAGCTCTATATAATGGAAAAAAAACAGATTGATTTTCATACTTAAAGGCTTAGTCAATGAAAATGAAAATGCTGATAAATTTATTTTGTAAGTAAAGTGCGTTAGAAGAACGTCAACTATTCAATAATAATAAAGGTCAAAAACTAGTTTATACAAAAAGAAGAATAATTAATTTTTTGGCAAACCAGTAACCAAAAAGTTTTCAAATTCAATTCCTTTTTGGAAACTTTTGATTTTGAACCATCCCTGTTCACCCCAGTCATCGCCCCAGCTGTTGGCCACTATCCAATAATCAATTCCATATTCAACACCGTAGCCAACAATTCGTACAATATGTTCCCCTCTTTTTTCTCCATATTTATGAACATAAATTCCTGATATATATAGTTCAAAATCATAGAAAACATTAAATCCGGCCTGAATAGGGCCGTTTTTCACTAACTCTGCTTTTATTTGATCGCTTTCATTGGCTATTCGGTAAACCTTTTCACCATAATGTTTGTCGTCATTATAACTTATACCATTAACACATTCAGTCACGCATTTACTTTGGTCGAGTTCATCTATGTCGTATGGTTTACATTCTTGAGTAACAAGTCCTTTGTCTTGCCAATAAACAAATGCGTCATATGGATCACCTCCATCACATACTTTCGTTTGCATACATTCAAAATCTTGTTCAGCAAGACGGACATGTACATCTTTGTGAATGCAAGTTCTATCTGATGCTGTCATGGCTGTTCCGAAGGTCCAGCACGAACCACAATCATCTTGATCGTAGATTTCTTTTATAGTCTCACATTTGGGCCAATTATCTCTGGCGTCAAAGTTATCCGGTAGATCAATTGCTTCAAGATCGTGAGTTTGGAGTGGTAATTTTTCCATAGCTTCCATATCATAATATACACAAACTGTAAACTTCTCTTCGATATTGTCGTATTCAGCCATCTTCCAAGAGTAGTCCTGTGCGTTGAAATACTCGATGAAGGATGATTTAGACATCGTTAGGTATTTGTCGTGCAACTCTGGGTCAAAGTCAGCCGCAACCAATCCTGCCAGCGTCACAAGTATCACTGCGTTTATCATCATCGTTGTCACTTCTAAGCGTTTGTGGTGTCCATTGACAGTCGTCAGTATTATATATTTAATCAGTACTTGTAATAATTTTGTTGTTATCTAAGAAATATGCATAGAAGGTTGGCATATTTGGTTGAGTTATTCAAGTACTTTTTGAAGAATGATTTTATTATAGATTGCAATTGATGTTAAAGGAATGACAATAAACTACTGAAAATATTTTTACAAAGTGTGTTGTTATGTCAGTTATGAAAACAAAGTTACATAAAAAAATAACTATGACATTATTAGAACTGCAAATTATTTAGGTTTTATCAAAGACACATTATTAAAATAAGTAAACAAATACACTGCCTGACATCTGAATCAAGCCATCCTGCGTATTTTTGTTTAAAAGTCTTTACTTTAATGGTAGTCTATAGAAAAAAATAATGTGTTTTTGAAGCCAGTCACTCACTACCATTTCCGTTTGTCTTTGACGTTTGAATACTAACCAAAACAGTTTCAATTTCAATAAGTCGTCATTTTGTGTTACTCACGGTCAAAATTAGATTGTCTTATAGATGCTCGAATCAAAGCCTGTTGCTTTTTTAAGAGCGTCGAAACTCCGATTTTCTTTTATTATTTTTATACAAGACTGCCCAAGGAATGTAATGTTTTGTTTTCAGGGTTCATGTATCTATGTCAGTTTCTTTATTCCACCATAATTTTTAAATGCCTACACATATTTGGATGTATGTGGCACCGTTAGAATCCTTACATAATCTCTAGTGACAATGGCTATAATTTGCAGTCTGAGGACCACTTAGATTAAAAAGTGTTCCATGGAACGATCCCCGACTGCAGTAACTAATACAAATCCGGCCTGATCGCCGTCGATTTATTGGTGGAGCGTGTAGAGTTAGAAGCTTGGCTGTACAAGACGAATAATTATGTAAATAAATGAATAATTAACTATTGTATAACAGAAAAATAATGAACAGTGAATACATTTTTCACCTTACACTTGTGACGGTAGCGAAACGGCCAAGCCACATGTTTTGACTAAAGTGTAGAGTTTGTGAATTTAGGGCTTGTAGAGTTTTTTTTTTTTTAAAACGTTGCCCCACACTAGGAATTTCATCCTGTATCGTGGGTGCGTTTACAAACATAGAAACTCACATACACTAACACCCAGACCCGGAACAACTACTTGCAGATCATACAAATATTTGTTCCGTGCGGGGATCGAACCCGCGACACGTTGCGCAGCCGTCCATCGCTCAGCCACTGCGCCAACCGTGTCGTCTTCTCTTCTCAGTTAGGGTGTGTAGAGTTAGAAGCTTGGCTCTACATGAGATCTGATAACTTCTTGATAATGCGAACAATATGGTCTCGTCTTGGCAGCATTTTACACGAAAATTTTTGCGGGATTTTTTTAAACTTTTTAGTACTTTTTTTAGCAGGCCAGTCGCGTTTTTTTATTTTTTTTTTAGATTCGTGAATTCAAATTCGGAACAATAGTGATACCGAAAAGATGGCGAATAAGTCAGCTTCAAAACTACATAAAAAGTTTTCTCTCACTTATCATTATTTTTTTGTTTTAGGCCTTTCAACAGAAAAATGCACGGTGGCTTGATTCCTGAGTCCGGGAGTGTAATGGATCACGTATGAAGAATATAGACTCGACGTTTCGTAGTCAACAAGGAACCCTTATAGTTTCGCCATGTCCGTGTGTCTATCTGTCTATCCGTCTGTCCGAGGCATAGCTCAGAGACGCTTACTTCTACAAGGCTATAATTTGGCATTGGTATAATCAATCGGGTGTAAAAAAAATCTGCTGTTCCCAACATTTTGACGAGATAAGTCAACATCAAATGGAACAGCACATTTTTTTTCGCGATTTCAGTTTTGTTCCCCGATTAAAAGTTGTTCAGAATGATGAGTACAATGACCCCTTAAGATATTTCATATATGAAAATGTGTGAGCACTATGTATTTACCCAAGTACTATAAAGCTACCATTTACTAGGTACGTCTTTCATTGACTTGAATGTGCCCTGGCGGATGAGAGTATGTCATACTCACTGATGGTAGCGCGTGTGTTGGATCATTAAGTTCCCTTCAAAATGGTTGAGCTGAATGGTGCTGATCCATGCTTCATGTTCATGAACGGGCGCCATCAGTAGGGACTGGTTATCTCCTAGCTGCTGAATTGTTTTGTTTTTTTTCTATCGTTTAATTACGGACGCTTTTAACGTGCACGTTTGTTTCACATGTATAATTTTAACATAAATGATGTAACCAATATATTGTAACAATATTCTGATTTAAAAGACTGTCCGTGGAGTTTCCTGCCCGTTCTTCTCCATAGGAACCTACTACGCTTTGGAATGGGCAACTAGCTTCATCTTTCTGACTGACCGACCCCTTGACAATTCAAAAGTGTCTGTAATTGGTTTATCTATATATATAAAAGGCAAGGGTGACTGATTGACTGATCTATCAACGCACAGCTCAAACCGCTGAACGGATTGAGCTGAAATTTGGCACACAGATAGTTATTAGGACGTGGGCATCAACCAAGAAAGGGTTTTTAGAAATTCGACCTTGAATGAAAAATCTTATTTCTTGAGTTAATAGACTGGAAAGTTGGCACGAATATGTATCTAAGTTAATTATAAAGTTTTTCATCTTTCGTTTTTCTAAACTATCCCCTAAACAGGGATTGGGGGGTGTCAAAGTTTGTATAGAAGAATTTTAACGCGCGGTCCGATTAACTCGAAACTCAGCATCTATAGTTAAAACCATAAATAAAGAAAAATGTGTAACAGGGATTTTCAAAAATTTACCCCTAACGGGGTGAAAAGGGGTAGTCTATATCACAGCTCAAACCACTGAACGAATTGGGCTGAAATTTGGCACACAGATAGTTATTAGAACGTAGGCATCCACTAAGAAAGAATTTTTGGAAATTCGATCTATACGGGGGTAAAAAGGGGGAAAAATCTTATTCCTTCAGTTAATAGACTTTAAACTTCCAACGAATACTTATCTAAGTAAATAATAATGTTTGTCATTTTTCGTTTTTTTTAATTACGCCCTAAACGGGGATTGGGTGGTGTCAAAGTTTGTATAGAAGAATTTTAGCGCGCGGTCCGATTAACTAGCAACTCAGTATTTATACTTAAAACCAAAAATCAAGAATAATGTGTATCAGGGTTTTTCAAAAATCTACTACTAACGGGGTGAAAAGGGGTAGTCTTTATCACAGCTCAAACCACTGAACGGATTGGGCTGAAATTTGGCATACAGATAGTCATTATGACGGGAGCATCCAATAAGAAAGGGTTTTTGGAAATTCGACCTTTAAGGGGTGAAAAGAGGGGATACAAGATATATGAAAAATCTTATATTCATTTGGTTAATAAACTTGAAACTCGGTACGGCACTTATACTTAAACCAAAAAAGAACGAGTTTCGGTGTTTAAAAAAAAATCTGCTCCAAACGGGGTGTAAAAGGGTAATAAAATTTAAGGGGTAAAGATCATAAATAAATCTAAAGAACGGAACTATTAATTTTAGAAAACTATCTTTCAAAGGGGGTGGAGGGGTTCTTGAAGTTTTCAGAGGAAAGTACTAAATCCACGCGGACGAAGTCGCGGGCAAAGTGCTAGTTTGAAATAAATGCTTTGAGTTTGAGTTAGAAAAGATACACCCAAAAGGTATAGATACAAATAATATAGTGTAATAGATTATTATTATAGTGTATTATATTTAAAGTATGCAACTATAGGTCGCGACTTACGACTTGTGGGCCATAGGTTCGAACCCTGACAGGCGCTTTACTTTGTGTAAATTATTACATCACCACTGCTCTCAAAACGGTGAAGGACATGCGACATCTACCAACCCACACTGGGCCCGCGTGGTGGATTTGCCCACACCCTCTCACGCCTGGAGTGGGAGGAGGCCTGTGTCCCAGCAGTGGGAACGTTGTAGGCTGGTTATGATGATGGAGCCCTTTGGGCACGCATCCCTTAAGCCTTTCAGCGGTTCCTTGCGGTACTCCAATTGTAACTTCACGGTGTTACGATTTCTTTATGTTAATTGACTGTATTTATTAGATTACTTAGAATTGTTTTCATCTGTTTGTTGTTATTTATTATGTTTCAATCATATAAAGTGCAATGGGTCTAAAACCATGGGCTTAAGTTTTTCTACGAGAGTTGTATAATGTACTAAACTAAATGCCTGAGTCAAATCGCAAGTATTGATACCAAGATACACAAACTATGTAAAATAATTAATATGGTATTTTTCATTGGTTATCAACACAAATTCATTTTGCATGATCTTTGTCTACAAACATAACGTGAAAACTGTTTTGTGGGCCCAACAGTTTTAAGTATGGGACTGTTGTAAACTTTTTATAAATAAAGATAAAATTAAAATTAAAATCCCATTACTATCAATGGGAAGAGTGCCCAAAGGGTTTGTAACATTACCACGTTAGATGGCAATAAAGTTAGTATGAAGGTGTGTCCAAACTTTGAGCGGCGACCGTGCGCGGCTGCCGCGCTGTGTTTGGACGACTACCGCGCGCGAACCCTTGTCTACCTGCCGCGCGCATTAGCACTGCCTTCATAAACATTTCTAGCGAACATTCGTCAGTAATTGTATTTGGTTATAAGACACACGCAACCGCTTTCGTGCCAACTGAAGTGCGCAGCGTGTGTCATTTAAGCGGCGCAGTACAGCCACGCAAAAATTCGTCGTTTGAGTTCACACTAGAGCGCGGCAGAAACGTGTCCTGCAAACAGCGTGCTGCCGCGCTATTGCCGCGTAATGTTTGGACACACTTTTATATGTTTCAAAAATCAATCTGCCTATCCTTTTCTCAACTATGTTGGGGTCGGCTTCCAGTCTAACCGGATGCAGCTGAATATCAGTATTTTACATGGAGCGACTGCCTATCTGACCTCCACAACCCAGTTACCTATTGGGTAACAGAATTCCCCTTGGTAGGTTGTCAGGCCACAGAGGGGTCTCGGTATGTTAAGGTGGTCACCCATCCACGGACTGACCGTGGCAAGCGAACCTTAACCTCGATCGGATCGATCGACCCGTGTTTGTTATTACTTACTCACTTCGTTAATATAATACTTTTAGTTTAGTCAAATAAATTGAAATAAAATTAACAAGTACCATTTTATTGCTTAATGCTATGAAAAACAAAGTGCGTTAGAAAAACGCTAGCTGTGTTAAGAATGAACATAAAGACAAGAAATAAAATTAATTCTTTGGCAGACCAGTGTTCATATGTTCAAACAAGATTTCTTCTTGGAAACTTTTAATCTTGAACAAGCCATGTTCGCCCCATTCATTCCCCCAGCTGTTAGCCACTAACCAAAAATCAATTCCATCTTCTACACCATAACCAATTACTCGTACACTATGAAGCCCCGACCAATTGCCATGTGTGTGAACATAAATTCCTGATTTATAAGAAAGAAAATCTTGGAAAACCATAAACGATGTTTGCATAGGGCCATATTTTACTAACTCTGCCTTTATTTGGCCATCGTCACTGTCACTCCTTACACTGTACACCTTCTCAGCAAAGTGTTTGTCTTGTTTGTAATCTATGTCAGGATCTACACATTCAGTCACGCATTCATTTTTTAGAAGCTTTTCTATATCATATGGTTTACATCCTGCACTAACAAGACCTTTGTCTCGCCAAAATTTGAATGCGTCACCTGATACACCTCCTATGCATACATTTGTTTCCAGACATTCTAAATCTTGTTCAGAAAGTCGGACATGTACATCTTTGTGAATACAAGTTCTATCAGACGCTGTCGTGGCTGTTCCGAAGGTCCAGCACGAACCACAATCTCCTTGATCGTAGATTTCTTTTATAGTCTCACATTGAGGCCACTTATCTCTGGCGTCAAAGTTATCCGGCAGATCCATTGCTTCAAGCTCGTGAGTTTGGAGTGGTAAGTTTTCCAGAGCTTCCATATGTGCACAAGCTGTATACTTGTCTTCGATATTGTCGTACTCAGCCATCTTCCAAGAGTAGTCTTGTGCGTTGAAATACTCGATGAAGGATGACTTAGACATCGTTAGGTATTTGGCGTGCAACTCTGGGTCAAAGTCAGCCGCAACCAATCTCGCCAGCGTCACAAGTATCACTACGTCTAACATCATCGTTGTCACTTGTAAACGTTTGTAGTGTCGATTGACAGTCGTCAGTATTTATACGAAATGTGTTTTGTCAGGTATGAAAGTAATTTTATGCCCTAACTTAAATATTATTATGTGTATTTTATATTATATTATAAATGCGAAAGTGTTTGTTTGTCATGCTTTTACGGTAAAATAGCTGAACGGAATTGGATAACATATGGTACATGGGTTGACCATGATCTGGTTCAGGACATGGGGTACTTGCTATGCCGAATATTCCCACGGGATCGAGATTTATGCAGGTGAAACCGCGGGGCGCAGCTAGTGAAACAATAAATAGATTGCTATCTAAGAAGTATGCATAGTGGTGGCTATTTGGTTGAGGTTTTCAAGTTATTTATAAGATATTTTTTTTGTAGAATGCAATCATTATTTAGGAATTTAACTGATAATAAACTACTGAAAATAGTTTTACATGAGGTTTTATAAAAGGTAGGCATATCAAGTTGTGTGCGGAGCAGTGGTAACGGCTGCGAATTACGATTTGTAGGTCATAGGTTCGAACCCTCCGGCGCTTGACTTAGTCCAAATTATTTCATCATCACTGCTCTCAAAACAATGAAGGAAAACATTGTGTAAAATTCGAAAACATTGTGACATCTACCAACCCAAACTGGGCCCACGTGGTGAATCACGGCCCACTCCGTCTCACATAAAGGAGGTTTGTGTGTAGGAACTTCGTTGGAAGTTACTATCTAGGGTCCTAATAACAATGAAGTGCCAATTTTATTGTATTTTATTTCGGGATAAAACACAGGAGTACTATTGAATGTATATGTTATGGACCACGTAATAAATAGGGGTATTTTTCATAATGCCCGCGCATTATGAATAATGAGAAGCTACTTAGGGCGAAATAATTAATTATAATTTGTACTTACAAAGATTTTATTTGATTTTAAATATTGATTCTACGTTTGACATCAAAATAATAGTAATAAAACCTGGTTTTTATTGTGCTGTCCCATAGGTGACTAGTATAATAAAAAATGCCCGGTCGATTTTATTATTTCAAAAGTTGTTATCATACTGCCCTCTCATATTGGGCATTTTTTATAATGCCCTAATAAGCACTTGGTCCATAACATATACACATACGATCTTAGGCAACATCCACTTATTACTAATTTGTTGATTATTAATGCTACGTGAGATAAAAATAAAAACAGAATATATGAGTGAATGAAGTAATAATAATAATAAATAAATAATAATAATAAAATTTATTTGAACATTGTTACAATAATTACTATAAAATTATTTCATCATTACTTAATTCTATCTGTAACTGTTGGTGACATTCATTTTGGTAATGCGGTGGTCCCCAAACTAGGCAATGCCTGTATCTTAGGGACCTGAGTTGTGATGCATAATTACATTTTTACTAGTGTTGTTAATGGAAATTGAATAGGTAATTAATTGCTGACAATTATAAAAAATCTTAATTAAAATATAAAATGAGATCAAAGATAAAACATAAAACATACAACTTTAAGTTGTTTTAAACAAAGTACAAAGCTTTAACTGTTAAACAAAATAGAAACGTATTAGTCAAGACTTAAACTAAAGAATAATAAACAATCAAAATAAGGTGTGGGTGTATGTGCGTGTGGATGTGGAGTGTGGTGAGTAGTTAAGTGGGTGACTGTGAGTGTGTGATTATGTCATGTCAGTGTGATTCCGAGTGTGAGTTATATTATGAGAAAGCTTTCAGATTCGTCGTATGAAAGACCAAATAGCCATTTCTTTAACACTTTTTTACATGCAGAGAGGGGGAGATATTTTATGTCACAAGGTAAATTATTGATAACTTTGTAATATACAAAAGTGAGTAGGTACGCAGGACATCGTCTGGCTAGGAGAGAGGTGGTTCTTTGTAGCGGAATGTGGAAGACGCGTTTAGAAGTTGATGAGTGGTAGTCTGGTCTGGTTTTGGTGTTTTTGTGTGTATGTAGGCATGCATTGAGGATAAACAGTTGGCGGACACGGAGAACTTGAAACTCTTTGTACAGAGAGTCAGTGGGGTAGAAAAATGGCTTTTTTAAAAGTACTTTTATAACAGCTCTCTGGGCTCTTTCGAGCTCAATCATTGTTGTTTTTCCAGCCCCGCCCCAAATTGATATGCCGTATTGTATGATGGACTGGCATAATGCAAAATAAACCGTTCGCAGGATGTCTTTTGGAGTACGGTGTCTTAATTTTTTGACTATATGTATTAGTTTCCTAACTCGGCCAGAAAGAAGTTGAATGTGCGCTTTAAAAGATAGGTTTTCATCAATGAGTAGCCCTAAGTAACGAATTGAAGATGTTCGATTAATACACTCGCATGAGCAGTCTTCACGTGGGGTTTTCAGATGGTTCCGACAAGTGTGGAACTTTAATGTTAGGTTACAAGGAGGGCTTGAAGAATGGGTTTTGCAAGATGTGATTAGTTTGGTTTTCTTTAAATTGAGAGTAAGTAGGTTGTGGTTGAGTGTTTGCGCTACTGCTGCTAAACCTTCTTCTGCGAGACTGTAGACCTGTTCCCAGGTGCAGGCATGAAATGTGATGACCGTGTCGTCTGCGTAGGAAATTAGCTCCGCATTTGAGAGATTGAGGTTCAGTATGTCGTTCATATAGATTAGATCGGGATGCCCAGGTGGCGCTCCAGGTCCTCGGTGTTACTAATATGGATGGAGGGGTTGCCTTCCTGTTTTCGTATGAGAATGGCTCCATTCTTATGCCAACAAAATTTGTATCCTTTTTGTTTAGAGGAAAGCTTGGTGGCGCGAAATAACTGCCGGTTTTCGTATGTAAGGCGCTCATTAATGTATACTTTTCTCAAGGGTCCCGCTATTTCAAAGTCGGAGGAAGACATGGTTCTTCTAGTTTTGGCAGCCTTGAGGAACTCATCACGCTTGTAGCGGCGTAAAAATCTGACTACTAGTGACCGAGTAGGGGTTTCACCGGTGTCTTTATTTTCCTGACGGCGGGGGCCAACTCTTGTTGCGAAGTCAATGTCCTGTTCCTGTACGGTTACTCCAAATTTGAGAGCCATTACTTGGATAATGTGCAGCGGGTTCTCATTTTTGAGTTCGTTTACTCCTGAGATTTCCAACTCATTCCGTATTGCAGATTGAGCTTGCGAGTTTAGTTGCTCATGGAGATTATAGATAGTGCTATTCAGAGAGATGACTTGCTCTTCGCACTTTTCCAGTGTCTTAATTCTTGCGTCATACTCATCAAGACGAGTGTAGCAGTGGGTGAGGTGTTCGCTTAATTGTTTTATGTTCTGGGCTATAATATGAACGATGCAAACAAATTGTATGAGGATTTCTTTTCAGTAGTGCACACTGAATTCAATAAAACTTTTGAAAAGAAAACAAAAAATATTTTCCCTAATTTTATATTTAGTGACTGGGCAACTAGAGGTATTAGGATAAGTAGGGAAAGACTGTTCGAGCTGTATGGCCTTAAGCCTCACATAAATACTGAAACTTTCAACAAGTATGTTGCTACATATTCCAAAATTTTTAGAAATACCTGCCAAATAGCTAAAGCTCTGTATATCAGCAACAAGATCAAATCAGCAGAAGATAAAATAAAAACGGTTTGGAAAGTTATAAATAATGAAACTAATGGGAAAAAAATACGAAACACTGATTTCACACTGGAGACTTCACGTGGTGCCATAAGTTCTAACTTAGAAGTAGCTCAGGAATTTGTACATTTCTTTACTAATATACCCTCTAAAACGACGGAAGCTTTAAATTCCTCACCCAGTGTTTCAATTGATTTATTAAGAGCGAACGTTCCAGGATGCCCGGTTGAATTTCAATTTAAACATATAAACCCAATGATAGTCATAAAAGCATTTCGGCAAATAAAAATCAAATTGACCGAAGATCTATGGGGATTATCTATCAAAGTTTGTGCATCCATAATTGAGACTATAGCACCATATTTAGCTTTAATATTTAACTTGTGTGTGGATCAAGGAGTCTTCCCAGATTTAATGAAATATAGTAAAGTTGTACCTCTTTTTAAATCTGGGAACAGTAAAGACACCAACAATTATAGACCAGTATCCGTGTTGCCGGTATTCAGCAAGGTGTTCGAAAAGGTAATGCTAAATCAGATGCTTAATCATTTTAATACCAACCAGATCTTACACGATCAGCAATATGGTTTCACCAAAGGACGTTGTACGACTGACGCCGGTGTCACCTTATTAAAACACATATTTACAGCGTGGGAGGAGGCGCAAGATGCCATAGGAATCTTTTGTGACCTCTCCAAGGCATTTGATTGCGTAAATCACGAAACCTTACTTTTGAAACTTGCGCATTACGGACTAGGTAAACTTGCGCTCAGTTTAGTAAAATCTTATTTAGACGATAGACAACAGCAAGTTCAAATAAATGATGTCCATTCAATCGGTTTAAAAGTAAAAATGGGTGTTCCACAAGGTTCGATATTGGGTCCTTTCCTCTTTCTAGTATATATTAATGATCTACCCCATTTATTAAAAAACCAACCACAAATGGTGTTATTTGCTGACGATACTTCATTAATTTTTAAGATAAATAGACGTGAATCAAATTTGGACGACGTAAATAACGCCTTACTGCAGGTACATAGTTGGTTCACTGCTAATAATTTAGTATTAAATGGGAAAAAAACTAAATGCATAAGATTTGCTTTACCGAATGTTAAAAGTAGTGATTGTGACATAGTATTGGATAAGGAGAAATTAGAATTCGTCGATAAAACTGTTTTCTTGGGGATCACCCTCGACTCAAGGCTGCAATGGGGTCCTCATTTAACATCTCTTGCAGGACGGCTAAGTTCAGCAGCATATGCTGTGAGAAAAATCCGTCAATTTACTAATGTAGATACCGCGAGGCTAGTTTATTTCAGCTACTTTCATAGTATCATGTCTTACGGTATTTTATTGTGGGGACGGGCTGCAGATATCGAGTCTATATTTATTCTGCAGAAAAGAGCCATCAGAGCAATATATGGGCTCCGCAGGCGCGATTCTCTAAGAGAACTGTTTAAAGAAATTAACATCATGACGGTACCTTGTCAATATATCTATGAAAACATCATGTACGTAAGGAAAAATCTAAGTCTTTTCAGTAAAAGAGGTGAAAGACACACTTATAGGACTAGAAATAGGGACCAATTAGTTCAACCGGGTTTCAGACTGGCTAAAGTAGACTCATCCTTCATGGGGTACTGTTTAAAATGTTACAATAAAATACCTCCCCACATACTTCAACTGAATGAAACGAAATTTAAATCTTGGGTAAAACGCACACTATGCCGCCAAGCATATTATAAATTGGGGGATTACATCGCTGACAAAAATGCTTGGCTTAGCGCTGCTCCAGCTCCACAAGGACGCATAAACTAATTGATTGGCATTCGAAAATATTGTTGGAGCTGCTGAATATTGTAAAGACAATCTTGACATTGTATAAATTCAATCTCCTAGTATTGTATAATTTCATAGCACATATGTGAGCACTATGTACTTACCTACCTTAAAGCTACCATTTACTAGGTACGTCGTTCATTGACTTGAATGTGCCCTGGCGGCAGAGAGTATGTCATGCTCACTCAAATGTCTCGCTGGTGGTGGCGTGTGTGTTGGATCATTAAGTTCCCTTCAAAATGGTTGAGCTGAATGGTGCTGATCCATGCGTCATGTTCGTGAACGGGCGCCGCCAGTAGGGACTGGTCATCTCTAAGCTGCCACGGCTTATTTTTAATTTATTTTAATTTTTGAATTGTTTTTATCTTTACGGACGCTTTTAACGTGTACGTCTCTTTTATTTTTCTTTTTTACATTGTTCTCACATGTTTAATTTCAAATGAATGATGTAACCAATATATTGTAACAAAATTTTGATTTAAAAGAGTGTCCGTGGAGTTTCTTGCCCGTTCTTCTCCATAGGAACCTACTACGCTTTGGAATGGGCAACTAGCTTCATTTTTTTGACTGACCGACCCCTTGACAATTCAAAAGTACCTGTAATTGGTTTATTTGAAATAAATGCTTTGAGTTTGAGTTTGAGTTTGAGTTTCTGATTTCAGGTCTCCCATGTCTCCTCGGAGTAGTTTAATTTCGGAGGTTAATGTACTCAGAGTATCAGAACTACCGGTAGGTTTACCAACAGGTGACTCAAGTAAAGTAGGTGTGGTGTGGTTATAAACACCTGCGCCAGGCGATTTTTGTGATTCAAGTCCCTCTGCGCTACGAGCAATGTTTGCCTGCGCTCCGGTCGCCGAGAGCCGAGGACGTGAAATGCCTTTATCTGGTTGGCTATTATGACAAAACTGGCAGACCCAGCAACTTTTTGTTTCATCGGATAATTTGGCCTGATTTCCACCTTTTGCACAACTAATGTGAAAAAGTTTATTACATTTCGAACATTTATAGTTGGTTGATCTTAGTGGCTTAATGCATAATGCGCAGTTGTTCGCCATTATTATTATTTTTGTTTACAATCAGAAATTCTCTAAAGCGTTGTTGGTCGTAATTTGTAAGCGCTTTAAGCGATGCTTGAAGCGTTTGTCGTTTAGTAGAGCAAGAAAATGAAAGCGATGTTAGGCTTGAAGGCCGAAGGTACGCTTCTCGGATTCTTCGCGGCGAAAAGGTCGTAAGCGCCGTGTAATACGCGTCGCTTACGCGTTTTAACGAAAGCAGGTCACAGGTCACGCATTCACTTTTTATTTTAACCTATAAATTATAGTTTATAGTTTTCTATTAAGAATACGGGAAGAAGTGAAAGATTAAATGATTGAATAAATGAATGCTTTCCATGAACGAAATATATGGGATAGAAAAATGAAGAGAAAAAATGTACATTATTATGTTATAAAGCTAAGATAGAATCTACTAAAGATTTCATTAATTGGTGTGCTGTTAGATAATTATTTTTATTTTTTCATATCTATTATTGTAGGAATCCACAAGTTAGCGCTGAATGTTACGTTCTTAGTATGGTACCAATGAGCAAGGCAAACTATTTCTGTCTGTCTTGTAATTGACTCATATTTTTTTAAGTTGCTCCATTCTGTCGTAGTTAATAATTAAATGCATATAAAATGTTGGGAATAGGAATCATTTACTAAATAAAGGACGTGACTGAATAATGTGAAGGTCCGAATATTACTAAGACATTTTTGGGCTAATTTCTTTACGAAACCAACTAATACAAATTGACTTATTTAATAGTGTACAGTCTCATCGCCGATCATTTTTATGCTTACTCTGTGATAGGCTTGCAGAAAAAAATATCGATATATTGAGATATCGATATTTTTTGTTCGATATATCGATATAAAATATCAAGTATCGAAAATGTATCAAAAACTATATATTTCCAATAGCAACACCGTTGTTGCCACTGACTAAAACCACTGGAATTCAGAGCCGTAAAACGTATACTTTTTTTTTCCTAGTTTGATAACTATTATGATTATAAAACTTGAAAAACATCAAGTAATTTTTTTTTGTAAATTCCACCGATATATCGATATATTTTTTCGATATATGGAAATCGATATTGGTTTTTTTTTTAAATAGCGATACAATATATTTATATATATCGATACTTCTTGCATTCTTGCATCCCTACTCTGTAACCTACTTTAGGCTAACCATACGCGTTTTACCTAGATTAATTGGAGTACACAAATTGATCTTGAATCATCAAGATTTGTAATTTTTTGGACCAACGAAAGAAGTTTCAAGTCTGAAGAGGAATGGAGTAGAGTAGCTCTATATAATGGAAAAAAAAACAGATTGATTTTCATATTTAAAGGCTTAGTCAATGAAAATGAAAATGCTGATAAATTTATTTTGATAAGTATAATATATTTTTTATTTAACAACCTCCTGGATATTTTTTTTTCTAAATATTAAAGGAGGTGTCTGGTTAGTTACTATCGATGGACAAAATGTATAGTTATAGAAAGTAACGTGCGTTGGAAGAACGTCAACTATTCAATATAAAGGTCAAAAACTAGTTTATACAAAAAGAAGAATAATTAATTCTTTGGCAAACCAGTAACCAAAAAGTTTTCAAATTCAATTCCTTCTTGGAAACTTTTGATTTTGAACCATCCCTGTTCACCCCAGTGAACCCCCCAGCTGTTGGCCACTAACCAATAATCAATTCCATCTTCAACACCGTAGCCAACAATTCGTACACTATGTTCCCCCACTTTTAATCCATATTTATGAACATAAATTCCTGATCTATACATTACCAAATCAAAGAAAACATTAAATCCGGCCTGAATAGGGCCGTTTTTCACTAACTCTGCTTTTATTTGATCGCTGTTGTTATATATACGGTAAACCGTTTCACCAAAATGTTTGTCTTCTTTATAACTTATATCAGTATTTACACATTCAGTCTCGCATTTGTTTTTATTAAGCTTTGTTATATTATACGGTTTACATTGCTGAGTAACAAGACCTTTGTCTTTCCAAAAATCAAATGCGTCAACTGGATCACCTCCAGCACATACATCGGTTTGCATACATTCAAAATCTTGTTCAGCAAGACGGACATGTATATCTTTGTGAATGCAAGTTCTATCAGATGCTGTCGTGGCTGTTCCGAAGGTCCAGCACGAACCACAAATTCCTTGATCGTAGATATCTTTTATAGTCTCGCATTTGGGCCACTTATCTCTGGCGTCAAAGTTATCCGGTAGATCAATAGCTTCAAGATCGTGAGTTTGGAGTGGTAAGTTTTCTATAGTTTCCATATCAAAATATGCACAAGCTCTATACTTCTCTTCGATATTGTTGTACTCAGCCATCTTCCAAGAGTAGTCCTGTGCGTTGAAATACTCGATGAAGGAGGACTTAGACATCGTTAGGTATTTGTCGTGCAACTCTGGGTCAAAGTCAGCCGCAACCAATCCCGCCAGCGTCACAAGTATCACTGCGTCTAACATCATCGTTGTCACTTGTAAACGTTTGTGGTGTCCATTGACAGTCGTCAGTATTATATACGAAGCGTGTTATGTCAGGTATGAAAGTAATTTTACATGAAACAATAAAGGTAACTATTTAATCAGTACTTGTAATAATTTTGTTGTTATCTAAGAAATATACATAGAAGGTTGGCATATTTGGTTGAGCTATTCAAGTACTTTATGAAGAATGTTTTTTATTAAAGAATGTAATTTATGTTGACGGAATAAAAAACACAATTTGTAAAAATATTTTCAGTAGTTTATTTGCTAATAAACTACTGAAAATATTTTTACAAATTGTGTTATGTCAGTTATGAAAACGATGTTACATAAAAAAATAACTATAACATTATTAGAACTGCTAATTATTTTGGTTTTATCAAAGAGCATTATTAAAATAAGTAAACAAATACACTGCCGGACACCTGAATCAAGCCATCCTGCGTATTTTTGTTTAAAAGTCTTTACCATTTTAAATAATGGTAGTCTATAGAAAAAAATAATGTGTTTTTGAAGCCAGTCACTCACTACCATTTCCGTTTGCCTTTGACGTTTGAATACTAACCAAAACAGTTTCAATTTCAATAAGTCGTCATTTTGTGTTACTCATGGTCAAAATTAGTTTGGAATATTTGAAGACAACAATAGTTTGTATAGCGAAACCGTTTATTTAGTATCTTGTGTTACCTCCAAGAGCATTTACTAGTATGGTATTTTCGAATAATTCTTGCACTGGCGAATGTATTGGTTGCTATTTAGTGGTGGCAACCGTGGTCCCGTCGCAACCTCTGGCCAGATTTTCCCTTCGGTGGAAATTCCGCCCTATGACCCACCTTCTCTTCAATGCAACATTCCTGAACACGTTCTCCCTGTCTTCGGTAGACACGGAATGTCCATCGGTCCCCTAAAACGCCCACCCTTCACCACTTCCTAGTGCTGTAGCTGGGAAGAAGAAATGGCGCAACAAACTCCCCAGCAGCACAGCTGTCTTCTATACATAATGAAATAACAATTGTCTTATAGATGCTCGAATCAAAGCCTGTTGATTTTTTAAGAGCGACCAGACTCCGATGTTTTTTCTTATTTTTATACAAGATTGTAGCGGTTAGCACTCTTAGATTATTTTATAGAATGATATTTAATAACTGTAACATATTTAGTAACTATTTAATAACCAAGGAATGTAATGTTTTGTTTTCAGGGTTCATGTATGTATGTCAGTTTCTTTATTCCACCATAATTTTGAAATGCCTGCAAATATTTGGATGTATGGGGTACAGTTAGAATTCTTACATAATCCCTAGTGACAATGGCTATACTTTGCAGTCTGGGAACTTCTTAGATTAAAAAGTGTTCCATGGAAAGAGCCCCGACTGCATTTACTAATATAAATCCGGCCCGATCGCCGTCGATTTATTGATGGGGCATGTAGAGTTAGAAGCTTGGCTGTACAAGACGAATAATTAAGTAAATGAATGAATAATTAACTATTGTGTAACAGAAAAGTAATGAACAGTGAATATTTTTTTTCACCTTACACTTGTGACTGTAGCGAAACGGCCAAGCCACATGTTTTGACTAAGGTGTAGAGTTTGTGAATTTAAGGCTTGTAGAGTTAGGGTGTATAGAGTTAGAAGCTTGGCTCTACGTGAGCTCTGATAATTTTTTTATAATGCGGACAATATGGTCTCGTCTTGGCAACATTTTAAACGAAAATGTTTTTTGAGGGATTCTTGTTATTTTTTTAGTACCTTTTTTGGCGGGCCAGTCGTGTTTTTTTTTTTTTTTCAGTTTCGTGAATTCAAATTCGGAACTATAGTGATACTAAAAAGTTGGCCAGAATGTCACCTACAAAACTACATAAAAAGCAGCAATATGTCAGCTTCAAAACTGCATTTTCTCTCTTTTAACATTATTTTGATGTTTTAGGCCTTTAAACAGAAAAATGCACGGTGGCTTGATTGCTGAGTCCGCGAGAGTAATGGATCTCGTATGAAGAATGTAAACTATATAACTATACTGTTTTTAGGGATCCGTAGTCAACAAGGAACCCTTATAGTTTCGCCATGTACGTTTGTCTGTCTGTCAAAACAGTGAAGGAAAACATCGCGAGGAAACTGACATATCCTAGCCAAAGATTCGAGGACATGCGACATCTACCAACCTACACTGGGCCCGCGTGGTGGATTTGCCCACACCCTCTCACGCCTGGAGTGGGAGGAGGCCTGTGTCCCAGCAGTGGGAACGTTATAGGCTGGTTATGATGATGATGGATCCCTTTGGACAGCGTACCTTAACCTCGATCGGATCGATCAACCCGTGTGGTTGTTATTACTTAGCCACTTCGTTAGTATAATACTTTTAGTTTAGTCAAATAAAATGAAATTAAATTAACAAGTACCATTTTATTGCTTAATACTATGAAAAACAAAGTGCGTTAGAAAAACGCTTGTTGTGTAAAAAATGAACACAAAGACAAGAAAAAAATTAATTCTTTGGTAGACCAGTAACCATATGTTCGAACAAGATTTCTTTTTGGAAACTTTTAATCTTGAACAAGCCATGGTCACCCCATTCATTCCCCCAGCTGTTAGCCACTAACCAAAAATCAATCCCATCTTCTACACCATAACCAATAACTCGTACACTATGAACCCCCGACCAATTGCCATGTGTGTGAACATAAATTCCTGATTTATAAGAAAAAAAAACTTGGAAAACCATAAACGATGTTTGCACAGGGCCATATTTTACTAACTCTGCCTTTAAGATAGTTAATTGATTCAGGCGTGACTTTGCGGAAATCCATTATAAAATACAATAGACGTTGATATATTTAGTAACCAATTCCGCTTGACTATTCTTCAAGAGTCCTAAAAAACCCTGTAAGAAATCGACACGTGTTTCACCTCTCAACGAGGCATCCTCAGGATGACGATTGACCAATTGCAAACCAGAACGCGACGTGTTACCACACCGAGCGCTGGACGCAAAGTGAATCAAATCGCCCGTCACCCCCACTTATATAGGATTGCTGCTCGTTATCGCGCTTATCGCACTGATAACGATTCTAGTCAATTAGCGCCGAGCAGCAATCCTATATAAGTGGGGGTGACGGGCGATTTGATTCACTTTGCGTCCAGCGCTCGGTGTGGTAACACGTCGCGTTCTGGTTTGCAATTGGTCAATCGTCATCCTGAGGATGCCTCGTTGAGAGGTGAAACACGTGTCGATTTCTTACAGGGTTTTTTAGGACTCTTGAAGAATAGTCAAGCGGAATTGGTTACTAAATATATCAACGTCTATTGTATTTTTTAACTCTGCCTTTATTTGGCCATCGTCACTGTCACTCCTTACACCGTACACCTTCTCAGCAAAGTGTTTGTCTTGTTTGTAATCTATGTCAGGATCTACACATTTAGTCACGCATTCATTTTTTAGAAGCTTTTCTATATCATATGGTTTACATCCTGCACTAACAAGACCTTTGTCTCGCCAAAATTTGAATGCGTCACCTGATACAACTCCTATGCATACATTTGTTTCCAGACATTCTAAATCTTGTTCAGAAAGTCGGACATGTACATCTTTGTGAATACAAGTTCTATCAGACGCTGTCGTGGCTGTTCCGAAGGTCCAGCACGAACCACAATCTCCTTGATCGTAGATTTCTTTTATAGTCTCACATCTCTGGCGTCAAAGTTATCCGGCAGATCCATTGCTTCAAGCTCGTGAGTTTGGAGTGGTAAGTTTTCCAGAGCTTCCATATGTGCACAAGCTGTATACTTTTTTTCGATATTGTCGTACTCAGCCATCTTCCAAGAGTAGTCTTGTGCGTTGAAATACTCGATGAAGGATGACTTAGACATCGTTAGGTATTTGGCGTGCAACTCTGGGTCAAAGTCAGCCGCAACCAATCCCGCCAGCGTCACAAGTATCACTGCGTCTAACATCATCGTTGTCACTTGTAAACGTTTGTGGTGTCCATTGACAGTCGTCAGTATTATATACGAAATGTGTTATGTCAGGTATGAAAGTGATTTTATGCCCTAACTTATATATTATTATGTATATTTTATATTATATTATAAATGCGAAAGTGTTTGTTTGTCATGCTTTTACGGTAAAATAGCTGAACGGAATTGGATAACATATGGTACATGGGTTGACCATAATCTGGTTCAGGACATGGGGTACTTGCTATGCCGAATATTCCCACGGGATCGAGATTTATGCAGGTGAAACCGCGGGGCGCAGCTAGTGAAACAATAAATAGATTGCTATCTAAGAAGTATGCATAGTGGTGGCTATTTGGTTGAGGTTTTCAAGTTATTTATAAGATTATTTTTTTTGTAGAATGCAGTCATTATTTAGGAATTTAACTGATAATAAACTACTGAAAATAGTTTTACATGAGGTTTTATAAAAGGTAGGCATATCAAGTTGTGTGCGGAGCAGTGGTAACGGCTGCGAATTACAATTTGTAGGTCATAGGTTCGAACCCTTAGGCGCTTTACTTTGTCTAAATTAGTTCATCATCACTGCTCTCAAAACGATGAAGGAAAACATTTTGAGGAAACTAGAACTTAAATGTCTAGAACCAAAAATTCGAAGTCATTGTGACATCTACCAACCCACACTAGACCACGTGGTGGATCACGGCCACTCCCTCTCACCTAGTGGAGGTTTGTGTCCCAGCAAAGGAACTTCAATGGAAGTTACTGTCTAGGGTTCTATAACCATGAAGGGCCAATTTTATTTTATCTTATTTTGGGATAAAACACAGTATTACTATTCGATGTATACATACTATCTTACTAATTAAACAGAATACTAATAGCAATAATTATCCATTTATTATTAATTTGTTGATTGATTAACAATAAACTACATTATTATATATATTTTATATAATATTATAAATGCGAAAGGGACAAACTCAGTTTCGCATTTATTATATAAAATTGATGGTTTGTTTGTTTGTTTGTCACACTCTAACGCTAAAACAACTGAACGGAATTGGATGAAATTTGGCACATGGCTCTGCATGAACTGGTTCAGGAAATAGGGTACTTTTTATGCCGATATTCCCATGAGATCGAGATTTATGCAGGTGAAACCGCGGGACGCAGCTAGTGAAACAATATATATAACTATTTAATCAGTAATTTAATTTAATAATTGTTTTGCTATCTAAGAAATATGCATAGAAGGTGGCAATAAAATAATAATGTTTTTTTTTTTAAATGCATTTTTTATTTAGGAATTCAACTGATAATAAACTACTGAAAATATTTTTACACGAGGATTAAGCAGGCATTTCATGTTGTGTGCGGAGCAGTGGTAACGGTTGCGAATTACGATTTGTAGGTCATAGGTTCGAACCCTCAGGCGCTTGACTTAGTCTAAATTATTTCATCACCACTGCTCTCAAAACGATGAAGAAAAACATTGTGTATAATTCGAAAACATTGTGACATCTACCAACCCGCACTGGGCCCACGTGGTGAATCACGGCCCACTCCGTCTCACATAAAGGAGGTTTGTGTGTAGGAACTTCGTTGGAAGTTACTATCTAGGGTCCTAATAACAATGAAGTGCCAATTTTATTGTATTTTATTTCGGGATAAAACACAGGAGTACTATTGAATGTATATGTTATGGACCACGTAATAAATAGGGGCATTTTTCATAATGCCCGCGCATTATGAATAATGAGAAGCTACTTAGGGCGAAATAATTAATTATAATTTGTACTTACAAAGATTTTATTTGATTTTAAATATTGATTCTACGTTTGACATCAAAATAATAGTAATAAAACCTGGTTTTTATTGTGCTGTCCCATAGGTGACTAGTATAATAAAAAATGCCCGGTCGATTTTATTATTTCAAAAGTTGTTATCATACTGCCCTCTCATATTGGGCATTTTTTATAATGCCCTAATAATCACTTGGTCCATAACATATACACATAAGATCTTAGGCAACATTATCCACTTATTACTAATTTGTTGATTATTAATGCTACGTGAGATAATAATAAAAACAGAATATATGAGTGAATGAAGTGAAAGATTAAATGATTGATTGAATGAATGCTTTCCATGAACGAAATATATGGGATAGAAAAAATGAAGAGAAAAAAAGTACATTATTATGTTATAAAGCTAAGATAGAATCGACTACAGATTTCATTAATTGGTGTGCTGTTAGATAATTATTTTTATTTTTTCATATCTATTATTGTAGGAATCCACAAGTTAGCGCTGAATGTTACGTAAACTCAAACTCAAAGCATTTATTTCAATTAAACCATTTACAGGCACTTTTGAATTGTCAAGGAGTCAGTCAGTCAGAAATATGAAGCTAGTTGCCCATTCCAAAGCGTAGTAGGTACCTATGGAGAAGAACGGGCAAGAAACTCCATGGACACTCTTTTAAATTAAAATATTGTTACAATATAATGGTTACATTATTCATGTTGAAATTATACATGTGAGAACAATGTAGAAAGCACTTTAAAAGCGTCCGCAATTACAAAATAAGCACAATTCAAAAATTAAAATAAGCCATGGCAGCTAAGAAATAACCAGTCACAACTGACGGCGCCCGTTCACGAACATGACGCATGGATCAGCACCATTCCGCTCAACCATTTTGAAGGGAGCTAAATGATCCAACACATACGCCACCATCAGCGAGACATTTGAGTGAGCATGACATTCCCAGCCGCCAGGGCACATTCAAGTCAATGAAAGACAAAATACCCGGTAAATGGTAGCTCTATAGTATATAGTACTCACACCTGTGCAATTATATAATACAAAGGAGAGATTGAGTTTATACAATGCAAAGATAGTCTTACAATCTTCAGCAGCTCCAACAGCATTTTCGAATGTTAATTAGTTAGTTGTGGTTGTGGAGCAGGACCAGCATTAAGCCAAGTATTTTTATCAGAGATGTAATCCTCCAACTTATAATATGCCTGCCTACATAGTGTGCGTTTTATACAAGTTTTGAATTTCGTCTCATTCAGTTGAAGTATGTGGGGAGGGATTTTATTGTAACATTTTAAACAGTACCCCATGAAAGATGAGTCTACTTTACCCAGTCTGAAACCTGGTTGAACTAATAAGTCCCTATTTCTAGTACTATAATTATGTCTATCGCCTCTTTTACTAAAAAGATGTAATTTTTTTCTTACGTGCATGATGTTTTCATATATATATTGACAAGGTACCGTCATGATGTTAATATCCTTAAACAGTTCCCTTAAAGAATCGCGCCTGCGTAGATTATAAATGGCTCTGATCGCTCTTTTCTGCAGAATAAAGATAGACTCGATGTCTGCAGTCCGTCCCCATAGTAAAATACCGTAAGACATTATGCTATGAAAGTAACTAAAATAGACTAGCCTCGCGGTATCTACATCAGTAAATTGACGGATTTTTCTGACAGCATATGCTGCTGAACTCAGCCGTCCTGCAAGAGATGTTAAATGAGGACCCCATTGTAGCCTTGAGTCGAGCGTGATCCCCAGGAAAACAGTTTTATCGACGAATTCTAGTTTCTCTTGATTCAATATAATCTCACAATCCCTACTTTTGACATTTGGTAAAGAAAATTTTATGCACTTAGTCTTTTTTCCATTTAATACTAAATTATTAGCAGTGAACCAATTTTGGACCTGCAGTAGGGCGTTATTTACTTCGTCAAAATTTGTAGCACGTCTATCTACCTAAGGAAGTATCGTCAGCAAATAACACCATGTGTGGCTGATAACACCATGTGTACTTAGTATGGTACCAATGAGCAAGGCAAACTATTTCTGTCTGTCTTCTAATTGACTCATATTTTTTTTAAACGCTCCATTCTGTCGTAGTTAATAATGAAATTCATATAAAATGTTGGGAATAGGAATCTTTCTAGGCTAATTCTTTTTGGGCTAATTTCTTTACGAAACCAACTAATACAAATTGACTTATTTAATAGTGTACAGTCTCATCGCCATACATTTTTATGCTTACTCTGTGATAGGCTTGCAGAAAAAAATATCGATATATTGAGATATCGATATTTTTTGTTCGATATATCGATATAAAATATCAAGTCTTGAAAATTTATTAAAAACTATATATTTCCAATAGCAACACCGTTGTTGCCACTGACTAAAACCACTGGAATTCAGAGCCGTAAAACGTATACTTTTTTTTCCTAGTTTGATAACTATTATGATAATAAAACTTGAAAAACATCAAGTAATTTTTTTTTGTAAATTCCACCGATATAACACCGATATATTTTTTCGATATATCGAAATCGATATTGTTTTTTTTTTTAAATAGCGATACGATATATTTATATATATCGATACTTTAGGCTAACGATACGCGTTTTAGCTAGGCGATACCTACTATAGGCGACTAAAAAATTAAAACATTTTGAACTTATAACTGTGTAGCTAGTTTTTTAATTAGTACTAGATTAATTGGAGTACACAAATTGATCTTGAATCATCAAGATTTGTAATTTTTTGGACCAACGAAAGAAGTTTCAAGTCTGAAGAGGAATGGATTAGAGTAGCTCTATATAATGGAAAAAAAACAGATTGATTTTCATACTTAAAGGCATACTTAGTCAATGAAAATGAAAATGCTGATAAATTTATTTTGTAAGTAAAGTGCGTTAGAAGAACGTCAACTATTCAATAATAATAAAGGTCAAAAACTAGTTTATACAAAAAGAAGAATAATTAATTTTTTGGCAAACCAGTAACCAAAAAGTTTTCAAATTCAATTCCTTTTTGGAAACTTTTGATTTTGAACCATCCCTGTTCACCCCAGTCATCGCCCCAGCTGTTGGCCACTATCCAATAATCAATTCCATATTCAACACCGTAGCCAACAATTCGTACAATATGTTCCCCTCTTTTTTCTCCATATTTATGAACATAAATTCCTGATATATATAGTTCAAAATCATAGAAAACATTAAATCCGGCCTGAATAGGGCCGTTTTTCACTAACTCTGCTTTTATTTGATCGCTTTCATTGGCTATTCGGTAAACCTTTTCACCATAATGTTTGTCTTCATTATAACTTATACCATTAACACATTCAGTCACGCATTTACTTTGGTCGAGTTCATCTATGTCGTATGGTTTACATTCTTGAGTAACAAGTCCTTTGTCTTGCCAATAAACAAATGCGTCATATGGATCACCTCCATCACATACTTTCGTTTGCATACATTCAAAATCTTGTTCAGCAAGACGGACATGTACATCTTTGTGAATGCAAGTTCTATCTGATGCTGTCATGGCTGTTCCGAAGGTCCAGCACGAACCACAATCATCTTGATCGTAGATTTCTTTTATAGTCTCACATTTGGGCCAATTATCTCTGGCGTCAAAGTTATCCGGTAGATCAATTGCTTCAAGATCGTGAGTTTGGAGTGGTAATTTTTCCATAGCTTCCATATACACAAACTGTAAACTTCTCTTCGATATTGTCGTATTCAGCCATCTTCCAAGAGTAGTCCTGTGCGTTGAAATACTCGATGAAGGATGATTTAGACATCGTTAGGTATTTGTCGTGCAACTCTGGGTCAAAGTCAGCCGCAACCAATCCTGCCAGCGTCACAAGTATCACTGCGTTTATCATCATCGTTGTCACTTCTAAGCGTTTGTGGTGTCCATTGACAGTCGTCAGTATTATATATTTAATCAGTACTTAATAATTTTGTTGTTATCTAAGAAATATGCATAGAAGGTTGGCATATTTGGTTGAGTTATTCAAGTACTTTTTGAAGAATGATTTTATTATAGATTGCAATTGATGTTAAAGGAATGACAATAAACTACTGAAAATATTTTTACAAAGTGTGTTGTTATGTCAGTTATGAAAACAAAGTTACATAAAAAAATAACTATGACATTATTAGAACTGCAAATTATTTTGGTTTTATCAAAGACACATTATTAAAATAAGTAAACAAATACACTGCCTGACACCTGAATCAAGCCATCCTGCGTATTTTTGTTTAAAAGTCTTTACTTTAATGGTAATCTATAGAAAAAAATAATGTGTTTTTGAAGCCAGTCACTCACTACCATTTCCGTTTGTCTTTGACGTTTGAATACTAACCAAAACAGTTTCAATTTCAATAAGTCGTCATTTTGTGTTACTCACGGTCAAAATTAGATTGTCTTATAGATGCTCGAATCAAAGCCTGTTGCTTTTTTAAGAGCGTCGAAACTCCGATTTTCTTTTATTATTTTTATACAAGACTGCCCAAGGAATGTAATGTTTTGTTTTCAGGGTTCATGTATCTATGTCAGTTTCTTTATTCCACCATAATTTTTAAATGCCTACACATATTTGGATGTATGTGGCACCGTTAGAATCCTTACATAACTCTAGTGACAATGGCTATAATTTGCAGTCTGGGGACCACTTAGATTAAAAAGTGTTCCATGGAACGATCCCCGACTGCAGTAACTAATACAAATCCGGCCCGATCGCCGTCGATTTATTGGTGGAGCGTGTAGAGTTAGAAGCTTGGCTGTACAAGACGAATAATTATGTAAATAAATGAATAATTAACTATTGTATAACAGAAAAATAATGAACAGTGAAAACATTTTTCACCTTACACTTGTGACGGTAGCGAAACGGCCAAGCCACATGTTTTGACTAAAGTGTAGAGTTTGTGAATTTAGGGCTTGTAGAGTTTTTTTTTTTTAAAACGTTGCCCCACACTAGGAATTTCTTCCTGTATCGTGGGTGCGTTTACAAACATAGAAACTCACATACACTAACACCCAGACCCGGAACAACTACTTGCAGATCATACAAATATTTGTTCCGTGCGGGGATCGAACCCGCGACACGTTGCGCAGCCATCCATCGCTCAGCCACTGCGCCAACCGTGTCGTCTTCTCTTCTCAGTTAGGGTGTGTAGAGTTAGAAGCTTGGCTCTACATGAGATCTGATAACTTCTTGATAATGCGAACAATATGGTCTCGTCTTGGCAGCATTTTACACGAAAATTTTTGCGGGATTTTTTTAAACTTTTTAGTACTTTTTTTAGCAGGCCAGTCGCGTTTTTTTATTTTTTTTTTAGATTCGTGAATTCAAATTCGGAACAATAGTGATACCGAAAAGATGGCAAATAAGTCAGCTTCAAAACTACATAAAAAGTTTTCTCTCACTTATCATTATTTTTTTGTTTTAGGCCTTTCAACAGAAAAATGCACGGTGGCTTGATTCCTGAGTCCGGGAGTGTAATGGATCACGTATGAAGAATATAGACTCGACGTTTCGTAGTCAACAAGGAACCCTTATAGTTTCGCCATGTCCGTGTGTCTATCTGTCTATCCGTCTGTCCGAGGCATAGCTCAGAGACGCTGACTTCTACAAGGCTATAATTTGGCATTGGTATAATCAATCGGGTATAAAAAAAATCTGCTGTTCCCAACATTTTGACGAGATAAGTCAACATCAAATGGAACAGCACATTTTTTTTCGCGATTTCAGTTCTGTTCCCCGATTAAAAGTTATTCAGAATGATGAGTACAATGACCCCTTAAGATATTTCATATATGGAAATGTGTGAGCACTATGTATTTACCCAAGTACTATAAAGCTACCATGTACTAGGTACGTCTTTCATTGACTTGAATGTGCCCTGGCGGATGAGAGTATGTCATACTCACTGATGGTAGCGCGTCTGTTGGATCATTAAGTTCCCTTCAAAATGGTTGAGCTGAATGGTGCTGATCCATGCTTCATGTTCATGAACGGGCGCCATCAGTAGGGACTGGTTATCTCCTAGCTGCTGAATTGTTTTGTTTTTTTTCTATCGTTTAATTACGGACGCTTTTAACGTGCACGTTTCTTTCACATGTATAATTTCAACATAAGTGATGTAACCAATATATTGTAACAATATTCTGATTTAAAAGAGTGTCCGTGGAGTCTCCTGCCCGTTCTTCTCCATAGGAACCTACTACGCTTTGGAATGGGCAACTAGCTTCATCTTTCTGACTGACCGACCCCTTGACAATTCAAAAGTGTCTGTAATTGGTTTATCTATATATATAAAAGGCAAGGGTGACTGATTGACTGATCTATCAACGCACAGCTCAAACCGCTGAACGGATTGAGCTGAAATTTGGCACACAGATAGTTATTAGGACGTGGGCATCAACCAAGAAAGGGTTTTTAGAAATTCGACCTTGAATGCAAAATCTTATTCCTTGAGTTAATAGACTGGAAACTTGGCACGAATATGTATCTATGTAAATAATAAAGTTTGCCATTTTTATTTTTCACCTCAGCCCCTCAAACAAGCAGGTTTTGCTGTCTACAGAAAGTGTGCAAAATTCAATTTTGGTGCGAGCGTGAGACAAAGTAACTTTTTAATAAAAAAAATTCTATATTCCGATAACATGGGTCTACTCACAAAATTCTAAATATTTGAATTTCACTTTGTTCTGTCACTTTTACTTCGATACGAAAAAAGCGAGAGATAGAAACAAGTCGATTCGAAGTTCGATTTTAATTTCGATATCTATTAGGCCCAAAAAAGAAACAAACAATAAAACGTTCGGATACACATACAGGTTTTAAATGTAATAAGTAATTTAACTTTTTTTATTTTTATATTGTTCGTTTTACAAATATAGGTACATGTGGTTTGTTTACATGTTGTTTACGTTTACCATGTTGTATTTTTTACCTTTAGGCAATAATATGGGTTTAAATATGATATTGCCGTTTAAACGTACTGGCCACTTTTTTCACAAGATTCGATTTTTGTTTTTGCATTCATCTTTTAACAGTAAAGATAACAGTACGACACAACTTAGATGTAGTATATTCATTAATTTCAATTTTACGGATGTATTTGGTTATATAACTTTACAAGTTATTGCGTTTGCGTAAAGATCATTTTCACCTAAAGCAGTAATAAAGATTGGTGATTTTGAAAGCGCATTCAGGTCGGATTGTGATCAGTTTTACGAATTTTGCCGATGCTACATGTGAGTTGTGTCGTACTGTACTTATATTGAAAACTAGAGTAATTTTTGAATACGAGTTCCGACGTGGAACTAACGCAGCAGAAACAGCTCGCAATATCAATGTTGTGTTTGGAGAGGATACGGGTTATGAACGCACCGTGCGTTTTTGGTTTAATCGCTTTCGTAGTGGAAACTTCGATTTGAAGAATGAACCCCGAGAAAGACCAGCCTCTAAGGTAAATAACGAGGAATTAGATGCGATGGTAGAAGCCGCTCCATATCCAAATACCAAGGAACTAGCGGCACGGTTTGATGTTAGCTTAAGCATATCCAAAATAATGACCAATTTGCATCAATCGGTGAGACAAAACGCTTGCAAAATAGGTGCCCCATGATTTGACTGATCTGCAGAGAGAACCGCGTATTGAAGCTTGCCTTACCTACCTTGTTGAACCTGTACAGAAATGAAGGGGTTTCAATACAAAATGCCTTCACTCAGTTTGTTGAGTCCAGGTCCCCAGAGTTCTACCGCAAAGGCATAAATGGCCTTCCCAGGAGATGGCAGAAATGTGTAGACAATGGGGAAAATACTTTGATTAAATAAATAGATTTTACCTCAGAAAAAAAATGGCTGAAATTTGGCACACAGATAGTTATTAGAACGTAGTCATCCACTAAGAAAGGGTTTTTGGAAATTCGATCTATACGGGGGTAAAAAGGGGGAAAAATCTTATTCCTTCAGTTAATAGACTTTAAACTTCCAACGAATACATATCTAAGTAAATAATAATGTTTGTCGTTTTTAGTTTTTTTTAATTACCCTCTAAACGGGGATTGGTTTGTGTCAAAGTTTGTATAGAAGAATTTTAGCGCGCGTTCCGATTAACTAGCAACTCAGTATTTATACTTAAAACCAAAAATAAAGAATAATGTGTATCAGGGTTTTTCAAAAATCTACTACTAACGGGGTGAAAAGGGGTAGTCTTTATCACAGCTCAAACCACTGAACGGATTGGGCTGAAATTTGGTATACAGATAGTCATTATGACGGGAGCATCCAATAAGAAAGGGTTTTTGTAAATTCGACCGTTAAGGGGTGAAAAGAGGGGATACAAGATATATGAAAAATCTTATATTCATTTAGTTAATAAACTTGAAACTCGGTACGGCACTTATACTTAAACCAAAAAAGAACGAGTTTCGGTGTTTAAAAAAAAACTGCTCCAAACGGGGTGTAAAAGGGTAATAAAATTTAAGGGGTAAAGATCATAAATAAATCTAAAGAACGGAACTATTAATTTTAGAAAACTATCTTTCAAAGGGGGTGGAGGGGTTCTTGAAGTTTTCAGAGGAAAGTACTAAATCCACGCGGACGAAGTCGCGGGCAAAGTGCTAGTTTGAAATAAATGCTTTGAGTTTGAGTTAGAAAAGATACACCCAAAAGGTATAGATACAAATAATATAGTGTAATAGATTATTATTATAGTGTATTATATTTAAAGTATGCAACTATAGGTCGCGACTTACGACTTGTGGGTCATAGGTTCGAACCCTGACAGGCGCTTTACTTTGTGTAAATTATAACATCACCACTGCTCTCAAAACGGTGAAGGAAAACATCGCGAGGAAACCGACATGTCCTAGAACCAAAAATTCAAGGACATGCGACATCTACCAACCCACACTGGGCCCGCGTGGTGGATTTGCCCACACCCTCTCACGCCTGGAGTGGAAGGAGGCCTGTGTCCCAGCAGTGGGAACGTTGTAGGCTGGTTATGATGATGGAGCCCTTTGGGCACGCATCCCTTAAGCCTTTCAGCGGTTCCTTGCGGTACTCCAATTGTAACTTCACGGTGTTACGATTTCTTTATGTTAATTGACTGTATTTATTAGATTACTTAGAATTTTTTTCATCTGTTTGTTGTTATTAAGTATGTTTCAATTATATAAAGTGCAATGGGTCTAAAACCATGGGCTTAAGTTTTTCTACGAGAGTAGTACAATGTACTAAACTAAATGCCTGAGTCAAATCGCAAGTATTGATACCAAGATACACAAACTATGTAAAATAATTAATATGGTATTTTTCATTGGGTATCAACACAAATTCATTTTGCATGATCTTTGTCTACAAACATACCGTGAAAACTGTTTTGTGGGCCCAACAGTTTTAAGTATGGGGCTGTTGTAAACTTTTTATAAATAAAGATAAAATTAAAATCCCATTACTATCAATGGGAAGAGTGCCCAAAGGGTTTGTGACATTGCCACGTTAGATGGCAATAAAGTTAGTATGAAGGTGTGTCCAAACTTTGAGCGGCGATCGTGCGCGGCTGCCGCGCCGTGTTTGGACGACTACCGCGCGCGAACCCTTGTCTACCTGCCGCGCGCATTAGCACTGCTTTCATAAACATTTCTAGCGAACATTCGTCAGTAATTGTATTTGGTTATAAGACACACGCAACCGCTTTCGTGCCAACTGAAGTGCGCGGCGTGTCTCATATATGCGGCGCAGTACAGCCACGCAAACATTCGTCGTTTGAGTCCACACTAGAGCGCGGCAGAAACGTGTCCTGCAAACAGCGTGTTGCTGCCGCGCTATTGCCGCGTAATGTTTGGACACACTTTTATATGTTTCAAAAATCAATCTGCCTATCCTTTTCTCAACTATGTTGGGGTCGGCTTCCAGTCTAACCGGATGCAGCTGAATATCAGTATTTTACATGGAGCGACTGCCTATCTGACCTCCACAACCCAGTTACCTATTGGGTAACAGAATTCCCCTTGGTAGGTTGTCAGGCCACAGAGGGGTCTCGGTATGTTAAGGTGGTCACCGATGCACGGACTGACCGTGGCAAGCGAACCTTAACCTCGATCGGATCGATCGACCCGTGCGGTTGTTATTACTTACCCACTTCGTTAGTATAATACTTTTAGTTTAGTCAAATAAAATGAAATAAAATTAACAAGTACCATTTTATTGCTTAATGCTATGAAAAACAAAGTGCGTTAGAAAAACGCTAGCTGTGTTAAAAATGAACATAAAGACAAGAAATCAAATTAATTCTTTGGCAGACCAGTGTTCATATGTTCAAACAAGATTTCTTCTTGGAAACTTTTAATCTTGAACAAGCCATGTTCGCCCCATTCATTCCCCCAGCTGTTAGCCACTAACCAAAAATCAATTCCATCTTCTACACCATAACCAATAACTCGTACACTATGAACCCCCGTCCAATTGCCATGTGTGTGAACATAAATTCCTGATTTATAAGAAAGAAAATCTTGGAAAACCATAAACGATGTTTGCATAGGGCCATATTTTACTAACTCTGCCTTTATTTGGCCATCGTCACTGTCGCTCCTTACACTGTACACCTTCTCAGCAAAGTGTTTGTCTTGTTTGTAATCTATGTCAGGATCTACACATTCAGTCACGCATTCATTTTTTAGAAGCTTTTCTATATCATATGGTTTACATCCTGCACTAACAAGACCTTTGTCTCGCCAAAATTTGAATGCGTCACCTGATACTATGCATACATTTGTTTCCAGACATTCTAAATCTTGTTCAGAAAGTCGGACATGTACATCTTTGTGAATACAAGTTCTATCAGACGCTGTCGTGGCTGTTCCGAAGGTCCAGCACGAACCACAATCTCCTTGATCGTAGATTTCTTTTATAGTCTCACATTGAGGCCACTTATCTCTGGCGTCAAAGTTATCCGGCAGATCCATTGCATCAAGATCGTGAGTTTGGAGTGGTAAGTTTTCCATAGCTTTCATATGTGCACAAGCTGTATACTTCTCTTCGATATTGTCGTATTAAGCCATATTCCAAGAGTAGTCCTGTGCATTGACATACTCGATGGACGATTTAGACATCGATATGTATTTGGCGTGCAACTCTGGGTCAAAGTCAGCCGCAACCAATCCCGCCAGCGTCACAAGTATCACTGCGTCTAACATCATCGTTGTCACTTCTAAGTGATTGTGGTGTTCATTGACAGTCGTCAGTATTATATTATACGAAATGTGTTATGTCAGGTATGAAAGTAATTTTACATGAAACAATAAAGGTAACTATTTAATCAGTACTAGTAATAATTTTGTTGTTATCTAAGAAACATGCATAGCAGTAGGCATATTTGGTTTAAGTATTCTAGTTCTATTCTATTAGTGTAGTAGTATGTTTTTATTGTAGAATGCAGTTTTTGTCAAAGGAATGATAATAAACTACTAAAAATATTTTTACAAAGTTATATATTATTATATATATTTTATATTATATTATTAATGCGAAAGTGTTTGTTTGTCACGCTTTTACGCTAAAACGCGGAATTGGATGAAATGGCACATGGGTTGATCATGATATGGTACAGGGCATAGGTTACTTTCTATTCGGGAGGTTCCTGTGTAGGATAAGGCGGGAGGAAACGCCCGGGGGTCCCCACTGTGTGGATCGCCCTAGGACACGATGGAGGTATGGAGGTATATGCTTGGGCGGAGCACCGCCGTATCCTCGTGAAGGCGATTGGCGGCAACGACTTCTCGCGTCCGGGCCTGGTCCAGGCCATGGTACGGAGTGAGAGGGCATGAGAAGCCGTCACCTCCTTCTGCGAAAAGCAGTAATGCTGGCGAAGAAAGAGGCGGAACGCGTGAGGGAGAGACAAAGTTTGCGCTCTCACGCCCCTAACCGCCGCCACAGGAGACGCCCTGGGCGTCGGGAATCCCAGGCGGATTCCCGGCCACCATAGACGCGGGCTTGTGGACGATGGGCAATGGGTAGCTCACCGTCCGATTAGGACCAGGCCCGGGTCGATGGCGTGTGTTCCACGCGCGCCTCAAAGTGATGTCAGAGATGTGAATGAGATTTATGCAGGTGAAACCGCGGGGCGCAGCTAGTGAAACAATTAATATAACTATTTAATCAGTACTTTTATTTTAATAATTTTATTGCTATCTAACAAATATGCATAGAAGGTGGCATAGTTGGTTGAGGTTTTCACGTAATTTCTAAGAATGTTGTTGAATGCAATTATTGTTTAGGAATTTAACTGATCATAAATTACTGAAAATATTTTCATGTTTTTTGCGGAGCCCAGTGCCCATTTCATCACCACTGCACTCAAAACGATGAAGGAAAACATCGTGAGGAAAATACGGTTTGTCTAGAACCAAAAATTCGAAGACATTGTGAAATCTACCAACCCGCACTGGGCCCATGTGGTGGATTACGGCCCACACCCTCTCACAGAGAGGAGGCCTGTGTCCCAGCAGTGGGATCGTTATAGGCTGATTATGATTATGAATTGAACTTACAAACTTTCACGACAAATCGGTGTACGGATAACTACTACAACCCGGTCGAATAGGTAAACTCATTTTTATAATAAATTATTAGTTTTTAAATAACGTCAAATGCGACGTCGTTGTGTATGTGTAAAAGGTATTCTTTAATTAGAACTAGATTAATTGGAGTACACAAATTGATCTTGAACCATCAAGATTTGTCGTTTTTTGGACCAACGAAAGAAGTTTCAAGAGCTCATGGCTAAGTAATAGCAGCTGCTCGGGTCGATACATCAGGTTAAGCTACGCTTGCCGGGGTTGTTCCGTGAATGGGTGATCATTTTCACATATCGAGACTCCTTCGTGCTTCGGAAAGCACGTTAAGCCGTTGGTCCCGGCTGTCATTTGTGGATCTTTGACAGTCGTTACGAATCGTCAGAAGCCCGAAAGTCTGACAACCAGTCTAACCAAGAGGTATCGTATTTACCAGTTACTGGGTTGTGGAGGTCAGATAGGCAGTCGCTCCATGTATTAAATTTAAAATTTAAAAAACCCCCGACAAAAACAAAGCATTTAAAAAGTAAAAAATAATATGTATTGGCCCTTTAAGTTTAATATAAAAGTTGTAGGTAATATTTTGATCCAAGCGTCGTCGCGTCGGGGGACGGCTAATGAAAACGCCAACATACACTAGGAATAATGAATATATGCTATTGTAGAAAGGATAGCTGCTGTTAATTTCCTATTTTCATGAGCCGTCCCCCGACGCGACGACGCTTGGATCAAAATATTACCTACAACTTTTATATTAAACTTAAAGGGCCAATATATATTATTTTTTACTTTTTAAATGCTTTGTTTTTGTCGGGGGTTTTTTAAATTTTAAATTTAACTTTTATTTCCAGCTTTTTAAATTTCATATTATATTACTAGTAGAAACGCTACGATCAACACGCGGCTCGCCGAAATCTGCGTAGCTGTACGTACTTTTACTACAGTAAAGCTAGTTACTAATTTAGTCTCATTTCTCTTTCCTACTCCATCATCAGACCCTGATCACCATCCATCTGTAACCTATTTTTTGAGACCTTTCCAATGAGCCCAAACACGATACCTCTGCTGTAAGTTGGTGAGGGACTTGGGTATCCTGCATCCAGGTGATGCTGCAGCATCAGTTCCAGGTTACTATATTCTTCTAATATCATTGAAGTAACAGAATTCTAAATTTCCAATCGATTAGACCTGCGAAAGATGCTCACATCCATTCATCAACTAGAAAAGAGCTGATAATCTTCAAACGGCTGAACCGATTTTCTTGAATCATAGCTAAGAACACTCTCGATCAAGTCACCTTTCAAACAAAACAAAAAAAAACAAAATCGGTTCAGCCGTTTGGCAGCTACGATGGAACAGACAGACACACAGATACACAGATACACAGATACACAGATACACAGACACACAGATACACAGATACACACGTTAAACTTATAACACCCCTCTTTTTCAGTCGGGGGTTAAAAATACTGGTATTCAGCTGCATCCGGTTAGACTGGAAGCCAACTCCAACATAGTTGGGAAAAGGCTAGGCAGATTGATTGAAAGAAGTTTGAATTCTGAAGAGGAATGGAGTAGAGTAGCTCTATGTAATGAAAATTCAAGATCTAATGCCATACTTAAAGGCTTAGTCAAAGAAAATGAAAATGCTGATCAATTTATTTTGATAACTGTAATAATTTTTTAATTTGACAATCTTCTGTGAAATGTTTGTTTCTTAATATTAAAAGAGGTGTCTGGTTAGTTACTATCGATGCACAAAATATATAGTTATAGAAAGTAAAGTGTGTTGGAAGAACGTCAACTATAAAGGTCAAAAACGAGTAAATACAAAAAGAAGAATAACTAATTCTTTGGCAAACCAGTTACCAAATGGTTTTCAAACTCAAGTCCTTTTTGGAAACTTTTGATTTTGAACCATCCCTGTTCACCCCAGTCAACGCCCCAGCTGTTGGCCACTAACCAATAATCAATTCCATCTTCAACACCGTAGCCAACTATTCGTACACTATGTGCCCCCGTTTTGAATCCATATTTATGAACATAAATTCCTGATCTATACATATCAAAATCAAAGAAAACATAAAATCCGGCCTGAATAGGGCCGTTTTTCACTAACTCTGCTTTTATTTGATCGCTGTTGTTATATATACGGTAAGCCGTTTCACCAAAATGTTTGTCTTCTTTATAACTTATATCAGTATTTACACATTCAGTCTCGCATTTGTTTTTTTTAAGCTTTGTTATATTATACGGTTTACATTGCTGAGTAACAAGACCTTTGTCTTTCCAAAAATCAAATGCGTCAACTGGATCACCTCCACCACATACATTCTTTTTCATACATTCAAAATCTTGTTCAGCAAGACGGACATGTACATCTTTGTGAATGCAAGTTCTATCAGATGCTGTCGTGGCTGTTCCGAAGGTCCAGCACGAACCACAATCATCTTGATAGTAGATATCTTTTATAGTCTCGCATTTAGGCCACTTATCTCTCGCGTCAAAGTTATCCGGTAGATCAATAGCTTCAAGATCGTGAGTTTGGAGTGGTAAGTTTTCCATAGCTTCCATATCAAAATGTGCACAAGCTCTATACTTCTCTTCGATATTGTCGTACTCAGCCATCTTCCAAGAGTAGTCCTGTGCGTTGAAATACTCGATGAAGGATGATTTAGACATCGATATGTATTTGTCGTGCAACTCTGGGTCAAAGTCAGCCGCAACCAATCCCGCCAGCGTCACAAGTATCACTGCGTCTAACATCATCGTTGTCACTTCTAAGTGATTGTGGTGTTCATTGACAGTCGTCAGTATTATATACGAAATGTGTTATGTCAGGTATGAAAGTAATTTTACATGAAACAATAAAGGTACCTATTTAATCAGTACTTGTAATAATTTTGTTGTTATCTAAGAAACATGCATAAAAGGTGGCATATTTGTTCGAGGTGTTCAAATTCTTTATGAAGAATGTTTTTATTGTGGAATGCAATTTATGTTAAAGGAATGATAATAAACTACTGAAAATATTTTTACAAATTGTGTTATATCAGTTATGAAAGCAATGTTACATAAAAAAATAACTATAACTGTTACGGACTCCTTGGTTGGGAAGATTTTTATATTTTTTTTATTTTGACTGTTTCTTCTTTTATTTTCATTGTCTTGTGCTGCTTTATGTCAAAGGTTTGGTTTGGTTGGTTTTTCGCTGTATTTTTCCATTTTTGTTATATTTTTCATTATTTCCCATTATAGTTCCTTTTATTCTCACCGGCTTTCGTTTTATTTTAACCAACAACACATACAGTTCATTTCCATCGCCTTCAATAACATTATTAGAACTGCAAATTATTTTGGTTTTCTCAAAGAAACATTATTAAAATAAGTAAACAAATACACCGCCGGACACTTGAATCAAGCCATCCTGAGTATTTTTGTTTAAAAGTCATTACCATTTTAAATAATGGCAGTCTATAGAAAAAAATAATGTGTTTTGAAGCCAGTCACTCACTACCATTTCCGTTTGTCTTTGACGTTTGTATACTAACCAAAAACAGTTTCAATTTCAATAAGTCGTCATTTTGTGTTACTCATGGTCAAAATTAGTATGGAATATTTGAAGACAACAATAGTTTGTATAGCGAAAACGTTTATTTAGTATCTTGTGTTGCCTCCAAGAGCATTTACTAGTATGGTATTTTCGAATAATTCTTGCACTGACGAATGTATCGGTCGCTATTTAGTGGTGGCAACCGTGGTCCCGTCGCAACCTCTGGCCAGATTTTCCCTTCGGTGGAAATTCCGCCCCATGACCCACCTTCTCTTCAATGAGCATTGCTGAAAACGTTCTCCCTGTCTTCGGTAGACACGGAACGTCCATCGGTTCCCTAAAACGCCCACCCTTCACCACTTCCTAGTGCTGTAGCTGGGAAGAAGAAATGGCGCAACAAACTCCCCAGCGGCACAGCTGTCTGTTCAGTTAGAAAAAAAATATTCTATACATAATGAAATAACAATTGTCTTATAGATGCTCGAATCAAAGCTTGTTGCTTTTTTAAGAGCGACCAAACTGCTCTCCGATTTTCTTTTCTTATTTTTATACAACTGCCCAAGGAATGTAGTGTTTTGTTTTCAGTGTTCATGTATGTATGCCAGTTTCTTTATTGCACCATAATTTTGAAATGCCTGCACATATTTGGATATATGGGGTACCGTTAGAATCCTTACATAATCTCTAGTGACAATGGCTATAATTGGCCGTCTGGGAACCACTTAGATGAAAAAGTGTTCCATGGAACGAGCCCCGACTGCATTAACTAATACAAATCCGGCCCGATCGCCGTCGATTTATTGGTGGAGCGTTAGAGTTAGAAGCTTGGCTGTACAAGACGAATAATTAAGTAAATGAATGAATAATTAACTATTGTATAACAGAAAAGTAATGAACAGTGAATCAATTTTTCACATGTTTTGACTAAGGTGTAGAGTTTGTGAATTTAGGGCTTGTAGAGTTAGGGTGTGTAGAGTTAGAAGCTTGGCTCTACATGAGATCTGATAACTTTTTGATAATGCGAACAATATGGTCTCGTCTTGGCAGCATTTTACATGAAAATATTATTTTAAAGGAATTCTTTTTAACATTTTATAGTACTTTTTTTGGCAGGCTAGTCGGCTTTTTTTTTTTTTCAGATTCGTGAATTCAAATTCGGAACAATAGTGATACCGAAAAGATGGCTAAAATGTCACCAACAAAACTACATAAAAAGCTTCAAAACTGCATTTTCTCTCACTTAACATTATTTTGATGTTTTAGGCCATTAAACAGAAAAATGCACGGAGGCTTGATTCCTGAGTCCGCGAGTGTAATGGATCATGTATGAAGAATGTAAACTATATAACTGGACTGTTTTTAGGGTTCCGTAGTCAACAAGTAACCCTTATAGTTTCACCATGTCCGTCTGTCTGTCTGTCTGTCTGTCCGTCTGTCCGAGGGATAGCTCAATCAAATCAAATCATTAATTCGTTTGCAGAGACGCTTAGTTCTACAAAGCTGTAATTTGGCATGGGTATATTCAATCGGGTATAAAAAAATCTGCTGTTCCCAACATTTTGACGAGATAAGCGAACATAAATTTATGGAACAGCATTTTTTTTTCACGATTTCAGGTTTGTTCCCCTATTAAAAGTTGTTCATAATGATGAGTACAATGACCCCTTAAGATATTTCGTATATGAAAAGCCTTATATGTATAGATAGATACAAATAATATAGTGTATTAATTATATTATTATTATATTGTATTATATTTAAAGTATGCAACTAGAGGTAAGATATTCAGATTCTGTAGGTTTAGTAATGCAGCCCTTTGGAGAGCAGTGGTGGCCCAGTGGTAACGGCCGCGACTTACGACTTGTAGGTCGTAGGTTCGAACCCTGACAGGCGCTTTACTTTGTGTAAATTATTTCATCACCACTGCTCTCAAAACGGTGAAGGAAAACATCGCGAGGAAACCAAAAATTCAAGGACATGCGACATCTACCAACCCGCACTGGGGCCGCGTGGTGGAATTGCCCTCTCACGCCTGGAGTGGGAGGAGGCCTGTGTCCCAGCAGTGGGAACGTTATAGGCTGGTTATGATGATGGAGCCCTTTGTTCACGCATTCCTTAAGCCTTCTAGTGGCTCCTTGCAGAACTCCAATTGTAACTTCACGGTGTTACGATTTCTTCATGTTAATTGACTGCATTTTTTAGATTACTTTGAATATTTTTCATCTGCTTGTTGTTATTAAGTATGTTTTAGAAGAAAGAAGAATGAAAGAAAATACATTTATTTGCGGTAAACATTACGCCAAAAAAAAAGAAAATAAACACAAAGATAGAAATAAGAAAAGGTTGGGGGACACAAGCGTCACATCCACGCAAAACGGAATTTTAATTATATAAAGTGCAATGGGTCTAAAACTATGGGCTTTTCTAAGAGAGTATAATCTACTTAACTAAATGCCTGGGTCAAATCGCTAGTATTGATACCAATATACAGTAATTGTATTTGGACGAATTATAAACAGAGCTACGACACACGCAACCGCTTCGTGCCAACTAAAGTGCGCGCCGTGTCTCATATATGCGGCGCAGTACAGCCACGCAAACATTCGTCGTCTGAGTCCACACTAGAGCGCGGCAGAAACGTGTCCTGCAAACAGCGTGTTGCTGCCGCGCTCTTGCCGCGTAATGTTTGGACACCCCTTTATACATTTCAAAAATCAATCTGCCTATCCTTTTCCCAACTATGTTGGGGTCGGCTTCCAGTCTAGCCGGATGCAGCTGAATATCAGTATTTTACATGGAGCGACTGCCTATCTGACCTCCACAACCCAGTTACTGGGTAACGCAATTCCCCTAGGTAGGACTGGTTGTCAGACTTTCGGACTTCTAAAAACCCGTAACGACTGTGAAAGATCTAAAAATTACAGCCGAGACCAACGGTTTAACGTGCTTTCCAAAACACGGAGGAGTCTCGGTATGTTAAGATGGTCACCCATCCACGAACTGACCGTGGCAAGCGAACCTTAATCTCGATCGGATCGATCGACCCGTGTGGACTCAGCCACTTCGTTAGTATAACACTTTTAGTTAGTAGTAAAAAGTAGTCAAATAAAGTGAAATAAAAATAACAAGTACCATTTTATTGCTTAATACTATGAAAAACAAAGTGCGTTAGAAAAACGCTAGCTGTGTAAAAAATGAACACAAAGACAAGAAATAAAATTAATTATTTGGCAGACCAGTGTTCATATATTCAAAAAAGATTTCTTCTTGGAAACTTTTAATTTTGAAGAAGCCATGTTCACCCCATTCATTCCCCCAGCTGTTAGCCACTAACCAAAAATCAATTCCATCTTCTACACCATAACCAATAACTCGTACACTATGAAGCCCCGACCGATTGCCATGTGTGTGAACATAAATTCCTGATTTATAACTATAAAAATCATCGAAAACATTAAACGATGTTTGCATAGGACCGTTATTTACTAACTCTCCCTTTATTTGGTCACCGTCACCCCGTATACCGTACACCTTCTCAGCATAGTGTTTGTCTTGTTTGTAATCTATGACAGGACTTACACATTCAGTCACGCATTCGTTTTTTAGAAGCTTTTCTATATCATATGGTTTACATCCTGCAGTAACAAGACCTTTGTCTCGCCAAAATTTTAATGCGTCAACTGATACACCTCCTATGCATACATTTGTTTTCAGACATTCTAAATCTTGTTCGGAAAGTCGGACATGTACATCTTTGTGAATACAAGTTCTATCAGACGCTGTCGTGGCGGTTCCGAAGGTCCAGCACGAACCACAATCTCCTTGATCGTAGATTTCTTTTATAGTCTCACATTGAGGCCACTTATCTCTGGCGTCAAAGTTATCCGGCAGATCCATTGCTTCAAGCTCGTGAGTTTGGAGCGGTAGTTTTTCCAGAGATTCCATATGTGCACAAGCTGGATACTTTTCTTCGATATTGTCGTACTCAGCCATCTTCCAAGAGTAGTCCTGTGCGTTGAAATACTCGATGAAGGATGACTTAGACATCGTTAGGTATTTGGCGTGCAACTCTGGGTCAAAGTCAGCCGCAACCAATCCCGCCAGCGTCACAAGTATCACTAAGTCAAACATCATCGTTGTCACTTCTAAACGTTTGTAGTGTCGATTGACAGTCGTCAGTATTTATACGAAATGTGTTTTGTCAGGTATGAAAGTAATGTTTCGCCCTAAATTATATATTATTATGTTATATTGTAAATGCGAAAGTGTTTGTTTGTCACGCTTTTACGTTAAAACAGCTGAACGGAATTGGATAACATATGGTACATGGGTTGACCATGATCTGGTTCAGGACATAGGTACTTTATAAGCCGAATATTCCCTTTGTAGAATGCAATCATTATTTAGGAATTTTACTGATAGTAGACTACTGAAAATAATTTTACACGAGGTTTTATATGTTTACTTTGTCTAAATTATTTCATCACCACTGCTCTTAAAACGATGAAGGAAAACACCGTGAGGAAACTAGAACAAAATTACTAGAACAAAAAATTCGAAGACATTGTGACATCTACCAACCCGCACTGGGCCCACGTGGTGAATCACGGCCACTCCCTCTCACCTAGTGGAGGTTTGTGTCCCAGCAAAGGAACTTCAATGGAAGTTACTGTCTAGGGTTCTATAACCATGAAGGGCCAATTTTATTTTATCTTATTTTGGGATAAAACAC
The DNA here is from genome assembly GCA_948473465.1 of Lithophane ornitopus. Classification (NCBI taxonomy): domain Eukaryota; kingdom Metazoa; phylum Arthropoda; class Insecta; order Lepidoptera; family Noctuidae; genus Lithophane; species Lithophane ornitopus. The sequence goes on from OX419634.1 coordinate 11,813,843, forward strand.
AATAGTACTATTCTTATCTACTAATCTTACTAATTAAACAGAATACTAATTATACTAATAGCAATAATTATCCATTTATTATCAATTTGTTGATTGATTAACAATCAACTACATTATTATATATATTTTATATAATATTATAAATGCGAAAGGGACAAACTCAGTTTCGCATTTATTATATAAAATTGTTGGTTTGTTTGTTTGTTTGTCACACTCTAACGCTAAAACAACTGAACGGAATTGGATGAAATTTGGCACATGGCTCTGCATGAACTGGTTCAGGAAATAGGGTACTTTTTATGCCGATATTCCCATGGGATCGAGATTTATGCAGGTGAAACCGCGGGACGCAGCTAGTGAAACAATAAATATAACTATTTAATCAGTAATTTATTTTAATAATTGTTTTGCTATCTAAGAAATATGCATAGAAGGTGGCAATAAAATAGTAATGTTTTTTTTTTAAATGCATTTTTTATTTAGGAATTCAACTGATAATAAACTACTGAAAATATTTTTACACGAGGATTAAGGCATTTCATGTTGCGTGCGGAGCAGTGGTAACGGTTGCGAATTACGATTTGTAGGTCATAGGTTCGAACCCTCAGGCGCTTGACTTAGTCTAAATTATTTCATCACCACTGCTCTCAAAACGATGAAGAAAAACATTGTGTAAAATTCGAAAACATTGTGACATCTACCAACCCGCCCTGGGCCCACGTGGTGAATCACGGCCCACTCCGTGTCACATAAAGGAGGTTTGTGTGTAGGAACTTCGTTGGAAGTTACTATCTAGGGTCCTAATAACAATGAAGTGCCAATTTTATTGTATTTTATTTCGGGATAAAACACAGGAGTACTATTGAATGTATATGTTAAGGACCACGTAATAAATAGGGGCATTTTTCATAATGCCCGCGCATTATGAATAATGAGAAGCTACTTAGGGCGAAATAATTAATTATAATTTGAACTTCCTTATTTATCACATTGCCTCGTCATTATAAATATTGCCGTGTGGTCTTTGGGCAATCTAATATTACACATGTATTTAATTATGGTAAAGTCATCATAGGTCAGCAGAGTGTCTATGAATGGAAAGATTTATTTGATTTTAAATATTGATTATACGTTTGACATCAAAATAATAGTAATAAAACCTGGTTTTAATTGTGCTGCCCCATAGGTGACTAGCATAATAAAAAATGCCCGGTCGATTTGATTATTTCAAAAGTTGTTATCATACTGCCCTCTCATATTGGGCATTTTTTATAATGCCCTAATAATCACTAGGTCCATAACATATACATACTATCTTACTAATTAAACAGAATACTTATAATACTAATAGCAACATTATCCACTTATTACTAATTTGATGATTATTAATGCTACGTGAGTTATAAATATAAACAGAATATTTGAGTGGACGAAGTGAAAGATTAAATGATTGAATTAATGAATGCTTTCCATTAACGAAATATAAGGTATAAAAAAAGAAGATAAAAAATATACATTAATCATTTATAAAGCTAACATAAAATCGAATACGAATTTCATTAATTGGTGACCTGTTAGTTTTTTTTTTTTTTTTTACAAATTTAGTATTGTGTATTCTGTACTTAGTATGGTAGCAATGAGCAAGGCAAACTATTTCTGTCTGTAGTGTAATTTTTTTTTTAAATTCCACCAATATATCGATATATTTTTTCGAGGACCTCGTGGCTAAGTAATAACAGCCGCTTGGGTCGATCCATCAGGTTAAGCTACGCTTGCCGGGGTTGGTCCGTGGATGGGTGACCATTTTCACATATCGAGACTCCTCCGTGCCTTGGAAAGCACGTTATGCCTTTGGTCCCGGCTGTCATTCGTGGATCTTTGAGAGTCGTTACGGGTCGTCAGAAGCCCGAAAGTGTTTTGGAAAGCACGTTAAGCCGTTGGTCTCGGCTGTCATTTTTAGATCTTTCACAGTCGTTACGGGTCGTTAGAAGACCGAAAGTTTGACAACCAGTCTAACCAAGGGGTATCGTATTACCTAGTTACTGGGTTGTGGGGGTCAGATAGGCAGTCGCTCCATGTAAAATACTGGTATTCAGCTGCATCTGGTTAGACTGGAAGCCGACCCCAACATAGTTGGGGAAAGGCTAGGCAGATTGATTGATTGTTTTTTTTTTCGATGTATCGAAATCGTTATTGATATATTTTTTTAATAGCTATACGATATATATGCATCGATACTTTTTGACACTTCTTGCGTTCTTAGCATCCCTACTCTGTAACCTACTTTAGGCTAACGATACGGATCCTACCTAGCAAATACCTATAGGTGACTAAAAAATTAAAACATTTTGAACTTATAACTGTGTAGCTATCAACAACTGAGAGAAATAATCTCTATCTCACTCTACACTGTTGCTTACTCTTAACTTAAATAATTAGTGCAATATTAACTAATTAGTGCACCTTAGTGGAATGTGTTTCTTTATAACTAACTGAACATACAAACCTTCACGACAAATCGGTGTACGGATAACTACATATGTACTACAACCCGTACAAATAGGTAAACTGATTTTTATTATAAATTTTTAGTTTTTAAATAACGTCAAATGCGACGTTGTTTAGTGAAATATATTCTTTAATTAGTACTAGATTAATTGGAGTAAACAAATTGATCTTGAACCATCAGGATTTGTCGTTTTTTGGATCAACGAAAGAAGTTTCAAGAGGATTGGAGTGGAGTAGTTCTATGTAATGGAAAAAAACAAGATTGAAGTTCATACTTAAAGGCTTAGTTAAAGAAAATGAAAATGCTGATAAATTTATTTTGATAAGTATAATAATTTTTTTAATTTAACAATCTTCTGGTAAATGTTTGTTTCAAAATATTAAAAGAGATGTTTCTTAGTTACTATCAATGCACAAAATAAATATAATATATTATTAGAAAGTAAAGAGCGTTGGAAGAACGTCAACTATAAAGGTCAAACACAAGTTAATACAAAAAGAATAATAATTAATTCTTTGGCATACCAGTAAGCAATGACTTTTCAAATCCAAGTCCTTCTTGGAAACTTTTGATTCTGAACCATCCCTGTTCACCCCAGCCATCGCCCCAGCTGTTGGCCACTATCCAATAATCAATTCCATCTTCGACACCATAGCCAACAATTCGTACACTATGTTGCCCTATTTGTTTTCCATGTGTATGAACATAAATACCTTTGTTATACTTTCGAAAATCTTCGAAAACATTAAATACGGCCTGAATAGGGCCTCTTTTCGATAACTCTATCTTTATTTCATCGCTGTTGTTATTTACACGGTAAACCGTTTCACCAAAATGTTTGTCTTCTTTATAACTTATATCACTATTTACACATTTAGGCACGCATTTATTTTGTTTGAGTTCTTCTATGTCGTATGGTTTACATTCTTGAGTTACAAGACCATTTACGTGCCAATAACTAAATGCCTGAGCTGGATCACCTGCAAGACATACTTTCGTTTGCAGACATTCAAAATCTTGTTCAGAAAGACTGACATGTACATCTTTGTGAATGCAAGTTCTATCAGATGCTGTCATGGCTGTTCCGAAGGTCCAGCACGAACTACAATTTCCTTGATTGTAGATTTCTTTTATAGTCTCACATTGAGGCCACTTATCTCTGGCGTCAAAGTTATCCGGCAGATCATTTGCATCAAGATCGTGAGTTTGGAGCGGTAATTTCACCATAGCTTCCATATCGATATATGCACAAGCTCTATACTTCTCTTCAATATTGTCGTATTCAGCCATCTTCCAAGAGTAGTCCTGTGCGTTGAAATACTCGATGAAGGATGATTTAGACATCGATATGTATTTGGCGTGCAATTCTGGGTCAAAGTCAGCCGCAACCAATCCCACCAGCGTCACAAGTATCACTGCGTCTAACATCATCGTTGTCACTTCTAAGTGATTGTGGTGTCCATTGGCGGTCGTCAGTATTATATACGAAATGTGTTATGTCAGGTATGTTAGTAATTTTACATGAAACAATAAAGGTATTTAATCAGTACTTACTGTAATAATTTTTATGTTATCTAAGAAACATGCGAAGGTTGGCATATTCGGTTGAGTTATTCAAGTACTTTTCAATTTTTGTTAAAGGAATGAGAATAAACTACTAAAAATATTTGTACAAAGTGTGTTATGTCAGGTATGAAAGCAATGTTACATAAAAAAATAACTATAAAATTATTGGAACTGCAAATTATTTTGTTTGAAGAAAAAAAACATTATTAAAATAAGTAAAAAAATACACTGCCGGACACCTGAATCGAGCCAACTTGCGTATTTTTGTTTAAAAGTCTTTACCATTTTAAATAATCGTAGTCTATAGAAAATAATGTGTTTTTGAAGCCAGTAACTCACTACCATTTCTGTTTGTCTTTGACGTTTGAATACTAACCAAAAACAGTTTCAATTTCAATAAGTCGTCATTTTGCGTTCCTCATGGTCAAAATTAGTGTGGAATTTTGGAAGAAAACAATGGTTTGTATAGAGAAAATGTTTATTTGGTAATTTGTGTTACCTCGAAGTGTATTTTACTAGTACATATGCATATGCTATACATTTTATTATTCTCGAATAATTCGTTCGTAGTCAACAAGGAACCCTTATAGTTTCGCTATGTCCGTCTATCTGTCTGCCTGTTCGTCTGTCCGAGGCATAGCTCAGAGACGCTTCGTTTTAGAAAGCTGTAATTTGGCATGGGTTTAATAAATCGGGTATAAAAAAACTGCTGTTCCCAAAATTTTGACGAGATAAGCGAACATAAATTTAAGGAACAGCTTTATTTTTTACGCGGTTTCAGGTTTGTTCCCATAGTAAAAGTTGTTCATGATGATGAGTACTATGACCCCTTAAGAGATTTCGTGTACGAAAAGATACAACTTATATGTATAGATAGATACAAATAATATAGTGTATTATATTATTATTATATTTAAAGTATGTAACTATAAGTAAGATATACAGATTGCGTAGGCTTAGTAATGCGGCCCCGGTGGAGCCCTGTGGAGAGCAGTGGTGGCCCAGTGGGAACCGTGACTTACAAATTGTAGCTCGTAGGTTCGAACCCCGACAGGCGCTTTTCTTTGTCTAAATTATTTCATCACCACTGCTCTCAAAACAGTGAAGGAAAACATCGCGAGGAAACTGACATATCCTAGCCAAAGATTCGAGGACATGCGACATCTACCAACCCACACTGGGCCCGCGTGGTGGATTTGCCCACACCCTCTCACGCCTGGAGTGGGAGGAGGCCTGTGTCGACAAAGGTACCGCTGCCTGTCGCGCCCGCGATATCGCGTCTGTTTGCACGAGCCTTTATTCGTAAAATCAGTTTTATTTTTGTGACATTTCTGATAATACAACATAAACGGCAAAAGAAAGATAAATAAAAATAAACATACCTTTCCATACATTTTTTTAAAACCACAAGCTAATTAATGCTGTCATGTCATGCGACACACTTTTCTCTTTTCTTTTGTTTTTTTTGTTTTGTGTTATTCTGCCGGCGTTCTCTCTCTCCCTTTCTTTCTCTTTGAGTTAGTAGAAGACAGTCGCAAGTACGAACGCTTTTAGCATTACATTTTCTGAATGTTTACTAGCCGCGTAAAAGAACTTCGTGCCAAAAAAAAAATAGAACTGTCATTGTGTGCTGATAGACAGCGGACAGGGGACGTGCCGTTTATGTTGTTTTATAAGCAGTGATCGGAATAGGTAGAGCTCATCTACCTAAAGTTCGAAAAATAACAGAGACAAAGTGGAGACGCCTTACGACAAAATATTTTTTCGGGACTAATGTCCCGGGTTTTGGAACATTACTTACGTACAACCAAAATTAATAAAGTAAAACAACTATCGAATTCATTTCCTGTTTCTGTTTAAAAAAAAAGAGTATGCACGATTTTTAATGTTTAATAAAGGAAATCTCCTAATCTTCGTTTGAACGATGTAAGTAATCGCGGATGCTATTGTTATTTACATAACAGTTTTAATAATTATATAACTAACAAGGTACCTAAAGGTAAAGAAAAACAATTTTACTGATAGTACAACATTTAAACCACGACTAAAATATAAAGCAACTGTTTGAATAAAATTCTATAATTTGTTGAATAAAATTGTTTGAATTTGGAAAATTAATCAAAAATAGTTTAAGGTTGATGCGCTGATTCAAATGTTCTTACGTTTTTTGCAATTTGCAGTTCAGTATCAGGTTGTATGTTGATCTAAATATTATTAGCGGCCGTAACAAATATGGATTTACAGAATTATAAACATTAGAATCAGCAATACAACTCTCTAAGTTCATGTAAGTGTATTGACTGACGATTTCATGAAATTTTCATTCAATACACTTACATGAACTTAGAGCGTTGTATTGCTGATTCTAATGTTTATAATTCTGTAAATCCATATTTGTTACGGCCGCTAATAATATTTAGATCAACATACAACCTGATACTGATCAGCAAATTGCAAAAAACTTCAGTAAATTTGAATTTCGCGGGCCACCCTGGCGCATCAACCTTAATGTTTAGAATGTCTTAAAAGTCATGTAAAATTCAGAAACTTAGTTGATTATCAGCGGCCCTACCACCACCGCTTACAGCAGTATTATTTTAATATGACTTCAGTGTAGGAAAGAGATGAAGCTCTACAGGACGTAGAGCTCCATCTCCTTCCTCCACGAAGTAATATTGAAATAATACTGCTGTAGGTAATTTACTTCATAACAATTATTAACCTTTTGTTGAAAAGAATAAAAATAACATCAAAGATTGCAATTAAATTAGAATTCATTAAAAATGTAAGAGGTGGTGGTAGGCCCCCAGAGCAAATGCCACTGGTGCCGATTCTCTTGTACTCACACCGAACTAAACTTACAAAACTATCACTAAAATTCCTTACTATGAGAATCTTAAAGCTATTCTGCCAAAAAAATCTCTTTTAAAAACGATTTTGACACAACTAAAATTGAATTTGACATCGCGACTCCACTCGGTACCAACTGGTTCGCCCTACCCCGTGAACTTATTTTAAGCCGGAGGCGCTCAGGGTTTGCCGCATCGACGTGTTTTATATGGATTGTTTTAATTTTTGTATGAAAATATGAAAACAAAATTACCTACATGTTAAGTATTAGGGGTTTGTGGGTTCTATAAAGGGGGTCGAAATATTCATTTTTACGATAGGACATACCATTTTCGAGATATAAGGAAAAGAAAATAAAAAAAGATACAGTACTGTTTTGCAACTGAAGTCGAGGTGTTGGTTTGAATTTTAGTTCATGAAATCTATTTGACAGTTCATCATCATCATTTTCTTTGAACTTTACACTCGCCACAATCTAAGAAGTCCGTTTTGACGTTTCGTTCTCGAACTTGTAATAAAACGTTATGCCTTGAGAATTAGTTTTAATCAATGTAGATAGGTCATCGATTACAAACTCTCTAAGTATGTTTAATCGACATGTCTCGAGAATCAGTTTATAAGAAACTAATTTTTTTTCATCGCTACACAAAGGATTTTTATAGCTGTCAAAACGGACTTCTTAGATTGTCGCGAGTCTAGGTAGATTAGCTCTACCTATTCCGAGTACTGATTATAAGAAATATCACAAAAATAAAACTGATTTTACGAATAACTTGACTACTCATTAAACCCCAACTCTTGATTCAATTAGTGATTAATGGGGTGACAACGATGAATATTGGACATTCTGCGAATTGGACATTTTGCGAATTGGACATTTTGCGAACTGGACATTTTGTGAATTGGACATTTTGCGAATTTTTGTGGGCCAACAGTTTTAGGTATTGGACTGCTGTAGACTTTTTATAAATAAAGACATTAAATTAAAATTAAAATACCATCACTATCAATGAGAAGAGTGCCCAAAGGGACATTGCCACGTTGAATGGCAATAAAGTTAGTACAAACACTGAGCGGCGATCGTGCGCGGCTGCCGTGCTGTGTTTTGACGACTACCGCGCGCGAACCCTTGTCTACCTGCCGCGCGCATTTCATAGCACTGCATTCATATACATTTCTAGCGAACATTCTTCAGTAATTGTATTTGGACGAATTATAAGCAGAGCTACGACACACGCAACCGCTTTCGTGCCAACTGAAGTGCGCGCCGTGTCTCATATATGCAGTACAGCCACGCAAACATTCGTCGTTTGAGTCCACACTAGAGCGCGGCAGAAACGTGTCCTGCAAACAGCGTGTTGTTACCGCGCTCTTGCCGCTGTGTGGACACCCCTTTATACATTTCAAAAATCAATTTGCCTATCCTTTTCCCAAATATGTTGGGGTCGGCTTCCAGTCTAACCGGATTCAGCTGAATATCAGTATTTCACATGGAGCGACTGCCTATCTGACCTCCACAATCCAGTTACTGGGTAACACTTCCGTCACTTTATATTTTGGAAATAGTAGGGCTATTTCGTCAGAAATAACCCCAATTTGTTTCCTCGTATATTGGACATTATAATACGAAATCGCGGGGATAATAGTAAAATTCGTTTTCAGCCAGCTAAAACAGCGCTATTGTATAAAAGCGTTGTATGCAGAGCGCCAATAATTTATAATAATATCCCTAACTGTGTTAAGAAATTAAACACAGACCAGTTTAAGAAAACATTTAAAAAATACTGACAGAAAAAGCCTATTATGATGTTAAGGAATTTTTAAATGATAAATCGCTCTGAAGATACTGACTGAATCTTTTCTTTCTATTTTGTATCGCATGACCTATTTTTTAAACTTAATATTGATGTTAATTGTTGATTTATTTGAATTTATTATTATTCTTTGTATTCTTATTTTGAAAACTTAGTCTTTCGACTTAATTTTGTACACCAGCAATGGTCAAACATGTTGAGCAAAAATATAACCTTGTAACACCTTTAATATGCATCATACCATGTATATTATCACACACATGTTTTCGCAAATCAATGAATCTGAATCTGAATCTGAAAAACACAATACCCTTGGTAGGACTGGTTGTCAGACTTTCGGGCTTCTGAAAACCCGCAACGACTGTGAAAAATCTAAAAATGACATCCGAGGCCAACGGCTTAACTTACTTTCTAAGACACGGAGGGGTCTCGGTATGTTAAGATGGTCATCCATCCACGGACTGACCGTGGCAAGAGTACCTTAACCTCAATCGGATCGATCGACCCGTGCGGTTGTTATTACTTACCCACTTCGTTAGTATAATACTTTTAGTTTAGTAAAATAAAATGAAATAAAATTAAAATGTACCATTTTATTGCTTAATACTATGAAAAACAATGTGCATTAGAAAAACGCTAGCTGTGTAAGAAATGAACACGAAGACAAGAAAACACATGCGGGGCAGTCTTTGGGGACTGTCGATAGAAGTGAAAATTAAGTAACATTAATTCATTTCTTCAAGCGTTCGGCGAAGATGACGCGAATTCCATGATTTTTGTTCACCCAAAAGGTGCTCAACGTGTGCCTAAAAAAGTTTCCGCTTAAAAAAATAATTATTTGGCAGACCAGTGTTCATATATTCAAAACGGAGTTTTTCTTGGAAACGTTTAATCTTGAACAAGCCATGTTCGCCCCATTCATTCCCCCAGCTGTTAGCCACTAACCAAAAATCAATTCCATCTTCTACACCATAACCAATAACTATGAGACCCCAACCGATTGCCATGTGTGTGAACATAAACTGCTGATTTATAACTATAAAAATCTTCGAAAACACTAAACGTGGTTTGCATAGGGCCGTTTTTTACTAACTCTGCCTTTATTTGGTCACTAGTACTCTTTACTCTATACACCTTCTCAGCAAAGTGTTTGTCTTGATTGTAATCTTTGTCAGGATTTACACATTCAGTCACGCATTCATTTTTTAGAAGCTTTTGTACGTCATATGGTTTACATCCTACAGTAACAAGGCCTTTGTCTTGCCAATAAACAAATGCGTTGTATGGCTTACCTCCTTTACACACTTTTGTTTGCATACATTCTAAATCTTGTGCAGAAAGTCCGACATATACATTTTTGTGAATGCAAGTTCTATCAGATGCTGTCGTGGCTGTTCCGATGGTCCAGCATGAACAGCAACGACCTTGATCGTGGATTTCTTTTATAGTCTCACATTGGTCACTTATCTCTGGCGTCAAAGTTAGCGGGTAGATCAATTACATCAAGATCGTGAGTTTGGAGTGGTAAGTTTTCTGTAGCTTCCATATCAAAATATGCACAAACTGTATACTTCTCTTCGATATTGTCGTATTCATCTTCCAAGAGTAGTCCTGTGCGTTGAAATACTCGATGAAGGATGACTTAGACATCGTTAGGTATTTGTCGTGCAACTCTGGGTCAAAGTCACTGCAACCAATCCCGCCAGCGTCACAAGTACCACTGCGTCTAACATCATTGTTGTCGGATATCAGGCGCAGGGTTGATAGGAAGCAGGACGTAGTTTCTCAGTGAAACACAATTACAAAAGAACACTAGAATCAGTCATTAAATCTTACGCACAAAAATATATTGAAACTATTGAAAAACATAATGATACTACTATTTAACTTTAAAAACATAAGAACTATACTGGCTAACTATTCTAGGTTCAAAGGGCCGAGCGCGCTCTGAGCAACTTCGGTGGAGACACTAACTGAACGCGGCGGCGATGTTGCACAGTAGAAGACTTTCAGCTGACTGACGATGGACAACATTGAATTTCCATAAGGGCGCTCCCTATATTAGTTTGACACGTATGCGCAAGTTGCGTGGGTTGCGCGTGTCACTTTAAAATGTTCTACCAAACAAACTGGATACCTCGACTACTGAGGGGGTGATGAAAGGGATCGGGTGTCTGCGGGGTACTACGCAGTTAGCTCGCTCGGGGCTCCAGGAAGGGGTGAGAGAGGGGTGCTATGACGCAGTTTCATATCTGTATATAACACTGAGTAGGATTAGCCCCAATTATAACACAAGATTTGTTTAGAAACTGTACATTGCGTCTTTTTTACTTTATGTAAAACGTGTCCCCGGATTTACTTTAGTGTAATTAACATTATTACAAAATTGTGTACCTATAGCGGTTTCGAAGCCCGTTGTACCGTATGCACCATTGACTTGCACTATTAATGGTGCTGAGGAGACTAATTGCACCATAAATGGTGCAAATGAAACTGCATTGATTTCTTCTGCACCATTGATAATGGTGTGAACAAAACCGCATTGATAGTATGGTCTCATCTGCACCATTCGGATGACACTATACTGACTATCAATGCGGTTGTAGGTATTTCCTCAAAGTTTTTCCTCTTCGCATGTTCTAATATTATTTATGTGTTGACAAGGTAACTATTTTGTTATCATTCTGTCATTTTATATCAATAATTGTAATATAGGAGCTTAGACTTCATAGATCATTTGGAAGTTATTCAATTATTTGTTAATACATAAGGGTTTTTGCTACTTTCGTTACATTTTTAGTAATCTACCTATAATAATCGAGTAATGAGCTTATTTACCAAACATTGACAACACATTACACAATTGTGCATCTTTTGTGCAAACTAGGCTCATTTCCCTGTTTTCCTTATGTAAATAATAAGAAATGGCACTTGTGTGTTTTATTTAACTAATCGTAGCTAATATATACATATCTAACTAGAATTTATGTATTAATATCCAATAGATTGCTGTGCTTCTCAACAATTGTTGTCACTTCTAAACGGTGGTGGTGTCCATTGACAATCGTCAGTATTTATACGAAATGTGTTTTGTCAGGTATGAAAGTAATTTTACGTCCTAACGTATAATAATATATGAATATATATATTTTATAATATTATAAATGCGGAAGTGTTGGTTTGTTCGTTTATCACGCTTTTACGCTAAAACAGCTGAACTGAATTGGATAAAATTTGGCACATGGGTAGACCATGATCTGGTTCAGGACATTGGGTAGGTACTTTTTATGCCGATATTCCTACGGGATCGAGATTTATGCAGGTGAAACCCCGGGGCGCAGCTAGTGAAACACAACTATTAAATCAGTACTTTTATATGAATAATTTTTTTGCTATCTAAGAAATATGCATAGAAGGTGGCATAATTGGTTGAGGTTTTCACGTTATTTATAAGAATGTTTTTATTGTAGAATGTAATTTTTGTTTAGGAATTTAACTGATCATAAATTACTGAAAATATTTGTACACGAGGAGTATAAAAGGTAGGCATGTCATGTTGTGTGCGGAGCAGTGGTGGCCCAGTGGTAACGGCCGCGACTTACGACTTGTAGGTCGTAGGTTCGAACCTTGACAGGCGCTTGACTTTGTGTAAATTATTTCATCACCACTGCTTTCAAAACGGTGTAGGAAAACATCGTGAGGAAACCGGCATGTCCTAGAACCAAAAATTCGAAGACATGTGACATCTACCAACCAGCACTGGGCCCGCGTGGTGGATTACGGCCCACTCCCTCTCACAGAGAGATGATGATGATAGAGCCCTTTGGGCACATCCCTTAAGCCTCCCAGTGGTTCCTTGCGTTACTCCAATTGTAACTTCACGCTCTTACGATTTCTTCATGTTATTTGATTGTATTTATTAGATTACTTTGAATGTTTTTCATCTGTTTGTTGTTATTAAGTATGTTTCAATTATATAAAGTGCAATGGGTCTAAAACCTTGGGCTTAAGTTTTTCTACGAGAGTAGTATAATGTACTAAACTAAATGCCTGGGTCAAATCACAAGTCTTGATACCAAGATCAAACTATGTTAGATAATTAATATGGTACCGTAACGACTGTCAAAGATCCAATAATGACAGCTGAGACCTACGGTTTATCGTGCTTTCTAAGACACGGAGGGGTCTCGGTATGTTAAGATGGTCATCCATCCACGGACTGACCGTGGCAAGCGTACCTTGCGGTTGTTAATACTTAGCCACTTCCTTTATATAATACTTTTTATTAGTCAAATAAAACGAAATAAAATTAACAAGTACCATTGTATTGCATAATACTATGAAAAACAAAGTGCGTTAGAAAAGCGCTAGTTATGTAAAAAATGAACACAAAGACAAGAAATAAAATTAATTCTTTGGCAGACCAGTGCTCATATATACAAAACAGATATCTTCTTGGAAACTTTTAATTTTGAAGAAGCCATGTTCACCCCATTCATTCCCCCAGCTGTTAGCCATTAACCAAAAATCAATTCCATCTTCTACACCATAACCAATAACTCGTACACTATGAAGCCCTGACAAATTGCCATGTGTGTGAACATAAATTCCTGATTTATAAGAAAAAAAATCTTCGTAAACATGAAACGATGTTTGCATCGGACCGTTTTTTACTAACTCTGCTTTTATATGGTCATTGTCACTGTCGCTCTTAAAACTGTACACCTTCTCTGCAAAGTGTTTGTCTTGTTTGTAATCTATGTCAGGATTTACACATTCAGTCACGCATTCATTTTTTTGAAGCTTTTCTATATCATATGGTTTACATCCTGCAGTAACAAGACCTTTGTCTCGCCAAAATTTGAATGCGTCACCTGATCTACCTCCTCCGCATACATCCTCTTGCTCACATTCTAAATCTTGTTCAGAAAGTCGGACATGTGCATCTTTGTGAATACAAGTTCTATCAGACGCTGTCGTGGCTGTTCCGAAGGCCCAGCACGAACCACAATCTCCTTGATCGTAGATTTCTTTTATAGTCTCACATTGAGGCCACTTATCTCTGGCGTCAAAGTTATCCGGCAGATCAATTGCTTCAAGCTCGTGAGTTTGGAGTGGTAAGTTTTCCAGAGCTTCCATATGTGCACAAGCTGTATACTTTTTTTCGATATTGTCGTACTCAGCCATCTTCCAAGAGTAGTCCTGTGCGTTGAAATACTCGATGAAGGATGATTTAGACATCGTTAGGTATTTGGCGTGCAACTCTGGGTCAAAGTCAGCTGCAACCAATCCCGCCAGCGTCACAAGTATCACTGCGTCTAACATCATCGTTGTCACTTCTAAACGATTGTGGTGTCCATTGGCGGTCGTCAGTATTATATACGAAATGTGTTATGTTAGGTATTAAAGTAATTTTACATGAAACAATAAAGGTAACTATTTAATCAGTACTAGTAATCCTTTTGTTGTTATCTAAAAAACATGCATAGATGGTGGCATATTTGGTTGAGGTATTCAAGTTCTTTATGAATAATGTTTTTATTGTAGAATGCAATTTTTGTTAAAGGAATGATAATAAACTACTGAAAATAATTTTACAAAGTTATATATTATTATATATTTTACATAATATTATTAATGCGAAAGTGTTTGTTTGTTTGTCACGCTTTTACGCTAAAACAGCTGAACGGAATTGGATGATATGGCACATGGGTTGATCATGATCTGGTACAGGGCATAGGGTACTTTCTATTCGGGAGGTTCCTGTGTAGAATTAGGCGGGAGGAAACGCCCGGGGGTCCCCACTGTGTGGATCGCCCTAGGACACGATGGAGGTATGGAGGTATATGCTTGGGCGGAGCACCGCTGTATCCTCGTGAAGGCGATTGGCGGCCCGACGACCTCTCGCGTCCGGGCCTGGTCCAGGCCATGGTACGGAGCGAGAGGGCATGAGAAGCCGTCACCTCCTTCTGCGAAGCAGTAATGCTGGCGAAGGAAGAGGCGAAACGCGTGAGGGAGAGACAAAGCTTGCGCCTTCACGCCCCTAACCGCCGCCGCAGGAGACGCCGCTGCGGCGAATCTGGGCGTCGGGAATCCCAGGCGGATTCCCGGCCACCATAGGCGCGTGCTTTCGGACGGCGGGCAATGGGTCGCTCGCCATCCGATTAGGACCAGGCTCGGGTCGATGGCACGTTGTTTTCCACGCGCGCCTCAAAGCGATGTCAGAGATGTGATCGAGATTTATGCAGGTGAAACTGCGGCGCGCAGCTAGTGAATCAATTAATATAACTATTTAATCAGTACTTTTATTTTAATAATTTTATTGCTATCTAAGAAATATGCGTAGAAGGTGGCATAATTGGTTGAGGTTTTCACGTTATTTATACGAATGTTGTTGAATGCAAGTTTTGTTTAGGAATTTAACTGATAATGTTTAGGAATTACTGAAAATATTTTTACACGAGGAGTATAAAAGGTAGGCATGTCATGTCTTGTGCAGAGCAGTGGTGGCCCAGTGGTAGCGGGCTGCGAATACCGATTTGTAGGTCACAGGTTTGAATTCTTAGGTGCTTTACTTTGTCTCAATTATTTCATCACCATTGCTCTCAAAACGATGAAGGAAAACATCGTGAGGAAACAACGGTATGACTAGAACCAAAGATTCGAAGACATTGTCATATCTACTAACACGCACTGGGATCATGTGGTGGATTACGGCCCACACCCTCTCACAGAGAGGAGGCCTGTGTCCCAGCAGTGGGAACGTTATAGGCTGATTATGATTATGAATTGAACTTACAAATGTTCACGAAAAATCGGTGTACGGATAACTACTACAAACCGTAAGAATAGGTAAACTGTTGTTTATAATAAATTATTAGTATAACGTCAAATGCGACGTCGTTGTGTATGTGTAAAAGGTATTCTTTAATTAGAACTAGATTAATTGGAGTACACAAATTGATCTTGAACCATCAAGATTTGTCGTTTTTTGGACCAACGAAAGAAGTTTCAAGTCTGAAGAGGAATAGAGTAGAGTAGTTCTATGTAATGAGAAAGGCAAGATCTAATGTCATACTTAAAGGCTTAGTCAAAGAAACTGAAAATGCTGATCAATTTATTCAGATAACTGTAATATTTTTTTAATTTGACAATCATCTGTGAAATATTTGTTTCTAAATATTAAAAGAGGTGTCTGGTTAGTTACTATCGATGCACAAAATAGCTATAGAAAGTAAAGTGTGTTGGAAGAACGTCAACTATAAAGGTCAAACACAAGTTAATACAAAAAGAGGAATAATTAATTCGGTGGTAAACCAGTTACCAAATGGTTTTCAAACTCAATTCCTTCTTGGAAACTTTTGATTCTGAACTATCCCTGTTCATCCCAATCACTGCCCCAGCTATTGGCCACTATCCAATAATCAATTCCATCTTCGACACCGTAGCCAACAATTCGTACACTATGTTGCCCTATTTTTGTTATATGTGTATGAACATAGATTCCTTTGTAATAATTTGCAAAATCTTCGAAAAGATTAAATCCTGGCCTGAATAGGGCCGTTTTTCACTAACTCTGCTTTTATTTGATCGCTTTCATTGGCTATTCGGTAAACCTCTTCACCAAAAAGTTTGTCTTTGTTATAATTTATGTCAGTTTTTACACATTCAGTCTCGCATTTGTTTTCATTGAGCTTTGTTATATTATACGGTTTACATTGCTGAGTAACAAGACCTTTGTTTTTCCAAAAATCAAATGCTTCATTTGGATTCACCTCCAGCACGTACATACGTTTGCATACATTTAAAATCTTGTTCGGCAAGACGGACATGTACATCTTTGTGAATGCAAGTTCTATCCGATGCTGTCGTGGCTGTTCAGAAGGTCCAGCACTAACCACAGATTCCATGATAATAGATATATTTTATAGTCTCACATTTGGGCCACTTATCTCTGGCGTCAAAGTTATCCGGTAGATCAATTGCTTCAAGATCGTGAGTTTGGAGTGGTAAGTTTTCTGATGCTTCCTTATCAAAATATGCACAAGCTGTATACTTCTCTTCGATATTGTTGTACTCAGCCATCTTCCAAGAGTAGTCCTGTGCGTTGAAATACTCGGTGAAGGATGATTTAGACATCGATAGGTATTTGGCGTGCAACTCCGGGTCAATGTCAGCCGCAACCAATCCCGCCAGCGTCACAAGCACAAGACTAAATAAGGAGCAGACTGTAAGCTTCATACTAACGTCTCGCGCGGGAACATTACTACACGCACAGCGATGTGTGCGTGTCCTGTCACGTAGAAGGCACGCGGGTGATACACCGGCGCCCACTAGGGTAAAAACCGATTTGAGCCAGCTCAGTGAGATGTAAAAGTGCAGGGGTATGCCGTGTGCCAGCGGCAGCGATAGGTACGACGCGGAAGTTTAGTTTTTTATTAAAAAAATGCCAAATTCCTGTAGTGTGTGCTTTAATAACAGTAAGAAAGCCAAAGGAGTTTCTTTTTTTTTATATCCAAAGGATCCTGTCCTTTGTACCTATACTATACATAAACCTTACACATTTTTAATGCTTATTATAGAATTACGAGTTAGGTAATATCCAAAATAACTGGGATGGCGATAAGGTTTTCCCATAAGAATGATTACCTATTTATTATTCTTATGGTTTAAGTACCGCCTGTATTGGCGTATTCAATAACCGAGTGACAGCCCTATGAAAGTAGGTAAGAATTTTGAGCTCTGTTAGGAAGTTTTCATTCTGCTCTTATTTATTCTGTGTCACAAGTACCACTGTGTCTAACATCAAAGTTGTCACTTCTAAACGTTTGTGGTGTCCATTGACAGTCAGTATTTACACAAAATGTGATAAGTCAGATATTAAAGTAATTTTACGTCCTAACTTATATATTACATTATATTTTATTATCATTCATTTATTCCTTTTTCAATACATAAGTTTTACATTTTTAAATATTTTTATAATAGCCAATAAGCCTGATATTGTGGATATAGATCGAAGAGAGCGCCGTGCAATGATTGTTGATATCGCTGTCCCTCATGACGAGAATCTCGTGAAAGCTAAGAAAGATAAAAAAATCAAGTATCTTGACTTAGCACACGAGGTTGTCGACATGTGGGAGGTGGACTCTGCAATCATTGTACCGATAATCGTTACAGTCAATGGAGTTGTAACCGAGTGACAAGGTATAGTACACCAACCAAGTATATTTTATTTATTATTATAAATGCGAAAGTGAGTTTGTTTGTTGGTTTGTTTGTCACGCGTTCACGCTAAAACAGCTGAACGGAATTGGATGAAATTTAGCAAATGGGTAGACCATGATCTGGTTCAGAATATAGGGAGTACCAGCATCAAAGTATTTTATGCCGATATTCCCACGGGATCGAGATTTATGCAGGTGAAACCGCGGGTCGCAGCTAGTGAAACAATAAATACAATATAACTATTTAATCAGAACTTTTATTTAATAATTTTGTTCCTATCTAAGAAATGTTCATACAATGTGGCATATTTGGTTGAGGTTATCAAGTTATTTATATAATAAGTATGTTTTTATTCTAGAATGCAATTTTTATTTAGGAATTTAACTGATAATAAACTACGGAAAATATTTTTACACGAGGAGTATAAAAGCTAGGCAACATCATGTAGTGTGCGGAGCAGTGGTAACGTAGTGGAGTTGTAAGTCATAGGTTTGGACCTAAACAGGCGCTTTACTTTGTCTAAATTATTTCATTACCACTGCTCCCAAAACGATGAAGGAAAACATCGTGAAGAAACCGGAATGTCTAGAACCAAAAAGTCGAAGAAATAGTAACATCTAGCAACCCGCACTGGGCCCACGTTCTGATTTACGGCCCATTCCCTCTCACCTAGTGGAGGTTTGCGTCCTAGCAGTGGGGACATTATAGGCTGATTATGTTTCGTTATGTTGGTGTAAGCATGTAATGATTTAAGTTATTCGCATTTTGAATGAGCAATGAAACCATTAATGAAAAATTCTAATTTCTTTCCACATTGTTGCCAATATGTGTCGGTCAAAACAGAATGACTGGCATAACATTTGTATTAAAAAGATTTCTTCACCTGGCCTCCCATAGTTCTATATGTAAGGAGGTTCGTGACTTTGATATTTTGATTACTACGCTTATTGTATGCTTTCTTGAACCAATTAAGGTGGATGCGCTAGGGTAGCCCGCGAAATTCAATTTTTTTTACGTTTTTTGCAATTTGCAGCTCAGTATCAGGTTGTATGTTGGTCTAAATATTGTTTGCGGCCGTAACAAATATGGATTTACAGAATTATAAACATTAGAATCAGCAATACAACTCTCTTAGTTCATGTAAGTGCATTGTATGAAAATTTCATGAAATCGTCAGTTGCAAAAACTGTAAGAAAATTTGAATATCGCGGGCTACCCTAGCGCATCCACCATAAGGAACTTTTCAATAAATACGAACATCTGCAGAAATTGTGAAATAGCTTAAGTTTGGGCTTCCAATGTGTGAGTCGGATTCTTGTAAGAGACTACAGACCATTCCGTAGCGTCGAGTCCTGGCTGGCTCGTTGGTATCGTCGTCGCAAGCGCCACTGCTGAGCGTGGAGTCCTGGGTTCAAGTGTGTTACCTGACTTAGAAAAGTGTAACACCGAATACCCGGTAAGTTTACGTTTAGTTAGAGGTTTGGTTAAGCGAGGACGCGTGGCTTCGATGATATTTTTTCGTGGTAGCATGCATTCAATGTTTGTTCAGAGCTCGTGGCTAAGTAATAACAGCCGCACAGGTCAATCCTTCAGGTTAAGCGACGCTTGCCGGGGTTGGTCCGTGGATGGGTGACCATCTTTACATACTGAGACTCCTCCGTGCCTCGGAAAGTACGTTAAGCCGTTGGTCCCGGCTGTCATTCGTGGATCTTTGACAGTCGATACGGGTCGTAAGAAGTCCGAATGTCTGATAACCAGTCTTACCAAGGGGTATCGTATTACCCAGTTACTGGGTTGTGGAGGTCAGATAGGCCGTCGCTCCATGTTAAATATTGGTATTCAGCTGCATCCGGTTAGATTGGAAGCCGACCCTAACATAGTTGGGAAAAGGCTAGGCAGATTGATTGATAATATATGCATTCGTTGTTAAGTGTTTTGAATTGGTGAATTAGAGATTTGGTTATTCGAGATCAACACGGCGTTAAGTTTTTCGTATTAGTAAGCTTACGGGAAATGTATTTATTAGATTACTAGCTGCGCTCCGCGGTTTCAGCCGCGTAAATCTCGATCCCGTGGTAATATCGAGATAAAAAGTCCTATGTGTTAATCCAGGTTATAAACTATCTGTTTGCCAAATTTCATCCAAATCCATTCAGTAGTTTTTACGTGAAAGAGTATCAAACATCCATCCATCCATCCATCCATCCATACTTACAATTTTCGGGTTTATAATATTAGTTAGATTTTTTATCTGTTTGTTGTTATCAAGTATGTTTCAATTAGATAAAGTGCAATGGGTCTAAAACCATGGTTACAATACAGTGGGCCCAGAAAAAACGATCTCTTTTATTTTGATAAATATAATATATTTTTTAAATTGACAATCTTATACGAAATGTTTGTTTCTAAATATTAAAATAGGTGTCCGGTTAGTTACTATCAATACAAAAATATATAATTATAGAATGTAAAGTGTGTTGGAAGAACGTCAACTATAAAGGACAAACACAAGTTAATACAAAAAGAAGAATAATTAATTCTTTCCATGATTCCATGATAATAGATATATTTTATAGTCTCACATTTGGGCCACTTATCTCTGGCGTCAAAGTTATCCGGTAGATCAATTGCTTCAAGATCGTGAGTTTGGAGTGGTAAGTTTTCTGATGCTTCCTTATCAAAATATGCACAAGCTGTATACTTCTCTTCTATATTGTCGTACTCAGCCATCTTCCAAGAGTAGTCCTGTGCGTTGAAATACTCGGTGAAGGATGATTTAGACATCGATAGGTATTTGGCGTGCAACTCCGGGTCAATGTCAGCCGCAACCAATCCCGCCAGCGTCACAAGCACAAGACTAAATAAGGAGCTGACTGTAAGCTTCATACTAACGTCTCGCGCGGGAACATTACTACACGCACAGCGATGTGTGCGTGTCCTGTCACGTAGAAGGCACGCGGGTGATACACCGGCGCCCACTAGGGTAAAAACCGATTTGAGCCAGCTCAGTGAGATGTAAAAGTGCAGGGGTATGCCGTGTGCCAGCGGCAGCGATAGGTACGACGCGGAAGTTTAGTTTTTTATTTAAAAAATGCCAAATTCCTGTAGTGTGTGCTTTAATAACAGTAAGAAAGCCAAAGGAGTTTCTTTTTTTTATATCCAAAGGATCCTGTCCTTTGTACCTATACTATACATAAACCTTACACATTTTTAATGCTTATTATAGAATTACGAGTTAGGTAATATCCAAAATAACTGGGATGGCGATAAGGTTTTCCCATAAGAATGATTACCTATTTATTATTCTTATGGTTTAAGTACCGCCTGTATTGGCGTATTCAATAACCGAGTGACAGCCCTATGAAAGTAGGTAAGAATTTTGAGCTCTGTTAGGAAGTTTTCATTCTGCTCTTATTTATTCTGTGTCACAAGTACCACTGCGTCTAACATCATAGTTGTCACTTCTAAACGTTTGTGGTGTCCATTGACAGTCAGTATTTACACAAAATGTGATAAGTCAGGTATTAAAGTAATTTTACGTCCTAACTTATATATTACATTATATTTTATTATCATTCATTCATTCCTTTTTCAATACATAATTTTTACATTTTTAAATATTTTTATAATAGCCAATAAGCCTGATATTGTGGTTATAGATCGACGAGAGCACCGTGCAATGATTGTTGATATCGCTGTCCCTCATGACGAGAATCTCGTGAAAGCTAAGAAAGATAAAAAAATCAAGTATCTTGACTTAGCACACGAGGTTGTCGACATGTGGGAGGTGGACTCTGCAATCATTGTACCGATAATCGTTACAGTCAATGGAGTTGTAACCGAGTGACAAGGTATAGTACACCGACCAAGTATATTTTATTTATTATTATAAATGCAAAAGTGAGTTTGTTTGTTGGTTTGTTTGTCACGCGTTCACGCTAAAACAGCTGAACGGAATTGGATGAAATTTAGCAAATGGGTAGACCATGATCTAGTTCAGAATATAGGGAGTACCAGCATCAAAGTATTTTATGCCGATATTCTCACGGGATCGAGATTTATGCAGGTGAAACCGCGGGGCGCAGCTAGTGAAACAATAAATACAATATAACTATTTAATCAAAACTTTTATTTTAATAATTTTGTTCCTATCTAAGAAATATTCATACAAGGTGGCATATTTGGTTGAGGTTATCAAGTTATTTATATAATAAGTATGTTTTTATTCTAGAATGCAATTTTTATTTAGGAATTTAACTGATAATAAACTACGGAAAATATTTTTACACGAGGAGTATAAAAGCTAGGCAACATCATGTAGTGTGCGGAGCAGTGGTAACGTAGTGGAGTTGTAAGTCATAGGTTTGGACCTAAACAGGCGCTTTACTTTGTCTAAATTATTTCATTGCCACTGCTCCCAAAACGATGAAAGAAAACATCGTGAAGAAACCGGAATGTCTAGAACCAAAAGACCGAAGAAATAGTAACATCTAGCAACCCGCACTGGGCCCACGTTCTGATTTACGGCCCATTCCCTCTCACCTAGTGGAGGTTTGCGTCCTAGCAGTGGGGACATTATAGGCTGATTATGTTTTGTTATGTTGGTGTAAGCATGTAATGATTTAAGTTATTCGCATTTTGAATGAGCAATGAAACCATTAATGAAAAATTCTAATTTCTTTCCACATTGTTGCCAATATGTGTCGGTCAAAACAGAATGACTGGCATAACATTTGTATTAAAAAGATTTCTTCACCTGGCCTCCCATAGTTCTATATGTAAGGAGGTTCGTGACTTTGATATTTTGATTACTACGCTTATTGTATGCTTTCTTGAACCAATTAAGGTGGATGCGCTAGGGTAGCCCGCGAAATTCATTTTTTTTTACGTTTTTTGCAATTTGCAGCTCAGTATCAGGTTGTATGTTGGTCTAAATATTGTTTGCGGCCGTAACAAATATGGATTTACAGAATTATAAACATTAGAATCAGCAATACAACTCTCTAAGTTCATGTAAGAGCATTGTATGAAAATTTCATGAAATCGTCAGTTGCAAAAACTGTAAGAAAATTTGAATTTCGCGGGCTACCCTAGCGCATCCACCATAAGGAACTTTTCAATAAATACGAACATTTGCAGAAATTGTGAAATAGCTTAAGTTTGGGCTTCCAATGTGTGAGTCGGATTCTTGTAAGAGACTACAGACCATTCCGTAGCGTCGAGTCCTGGCTGGCTCGTTGGTCTCGTGGTCGCAAGCACCACTGCTGAGCGTGAAGTCCTGGGTTCAAGTGTGTTACCTGACTTAGAAAAGTGTAACACCGAATACCCGGTAAGTTTACGTTTAGTTAGAGGTTTGGTTAAGCGAGGACGCGTGGCTTCGATGATATTTTTTCGTGGTAGCATGCATTCAATGTTTGTTCAGTGCTCGTGGCTAAGTAATAACAGCCGCACAGGTCAATCCTTCAGGTTAAGCGACGCTTGCCGGGGTTGGTCCGTGGATGGGTGACCATCTTTACATACCGAGACTCCTCCGTGCCTCGGAAAGTACGTTAAGCCGTTGGTCCCGGCTGTCATTCGTGGATCTTTGACAGTCGATACGGGTCGTAAGAAGTCCGAATGTCTGACAACCAGTCTTACCAAGGGGTATCGTATTACCCAGTTACTGGGTTGTGGAGGTCAGATAGGCCGTCGCTCCATTTTAAATACTGGTATTCAGCTGCATCCGGTTAGATTGGAAGCCGACCCCAACATAGTTGGGAAAAGGCTAGGTAGATTCATTGATAATATATTATGCATTCGTTGTTAAGTGTTTTGAATTGGTGAATTAGAGATTTGGTTATTCGAGATCAACACGGCGTTAAGTTTTTCGTATTAGTAAGCTTACGGGGACGTGTTATTCGGTGTTACACTTTTCTAAGTCAGGTAACACAATCCCTGGGTTCGATTCCCAGGTCGGGCAAAGTGGTATTGGCTTTTTACGAAAGAAATTTCTCAGTAGCCTTAAATCAAATCAAAATTGATTTATTCGGACAACAAAAGATCCATATATGTTAGTGTTAGTAGTAATAACAATATAATGATTTAGATTGACGCATTTTGCACAGAAGACGACCAAGCAAAGGAACAAGTTACTCACTTGGCCATCCTGTCCACAAAATGCTTCAAAATGGGAGAATAGAAACTCTCTGACACTGTTTTCAGAATGCGGCTTCCAGTGGTCCGGCCTTCCAGTGTTTCCTTGCGGGGCGCTAATTGTAACTTACGATTACCACGATTTCTTCATGTTCATTGAATGTATTTATTAGATTACTAGCTGCGCTCCGCGGTTTCACCCGCGTAAATCTCGATCCCGTGGTAATATCGAGATAAAAAGTTCTATGTGTTAATCCAGGTTATAAACTATCTGTTTGCCAAATTTCATCCAAATCCATTCAGTAGTTTTTACGTGAAAGAGTATCAAACATCCATCCATCCATCCATCCATCCATCCATACTTACAATTTTCGCGTTTATAATATTAGTTAGATTTTTTATCTGTTTGTTGTTATCAAGTATGTTTCAATTAGATAAAGTGCAATGGGTCTAAAACCATGGTTACAATACAGTGGGCCCAGAAAAAACGATCTCTTTTATTTTGATAAATATAATATATTTTTTAAATTGACAATCTTATACGAAATGTTTGTTTCTAAATATTAAAATAGGTGTCCGGTTAGTTACTATCAATACAAAAATATATAATTATAGAATGTAAACTGTGTTGGAAGAACGTCAACTATAAAGGACAAACACAAGTTAATACAAAAAGAAGAATAATTAATTCTTTGGCATACCAGTTACCAAATAGTTTTCAAAACCAAGTTCTTTTTGGAAACTTTTGATTTTGAACCATCCACGTTCACCCCATGCAAGGCCCCAATTGTTGGCCACTAACCAATAATC
Source organism: Lithophane ornitopus (assembly GCA_948473465.1). Lineage (NCBI taxonomy): Eukaryota > Metazoa > Arthropoda > Insecta > Lepidoptera > Noctuidae > Lithophane > Lithophane ornitopus. The sequence goes on from OX419634.1 coordinate 11,838,752, forward strand.
AATTCCATCTTCGACACCGTAGCCAACAATTCGTACACTTTGAAGTCCCCGCTTGGGAAAGTGTTTGTTATCTTGATAAACATAAATTCCTGACTTATACAGTAATAAATCAAAGAAAACAGTAAATGCGGCCTGAATGGGTCCGTTTTTTACTAACTCTGCCTTTATTTGATCGCTTTCATTGGCTATTCGGTAAACCTTTTCAGCAAAATGTTTGTCTGTTTTATAACTTATATCGGTATTTACACATTCAGTCACGCATTTATTTTGTGTTAGTTCTGTTATGTTGTATGGTTTACATTCTTGAGTAACAAGACCTTTGTCTTGCCAATAAACAAATGCGTCATATGGCTTCCCTCCTTTACACACTTTCGTTTGCATACATTCAAAATCTTGTTCAGCAAGACGGACATGTACATCTTTGTGAATGCAAGTTCTATCAGATGCTGTCGTGGCTGTTCCGAAGGTCCAGCCCGAATTGCAACGACGTTGATCGTAGATTTCTTTTATAGTCTCACATTTGGGCCAATTATCTCTAGCGTCAAAGTTATCCGGTAGATCAATTGCATCGAGATCGTGAGTTTGGAGTGGTAAGTTTTCTATAGCTTCCATATCAAAATATGCATAAGCTATATACTTCTCTTCGATATTGTCATATTCAGCCATCTTCCAAGAGTAGTCCTGTGCGTTGAAATACTCGATGAAGGATGACTTAGACATCGTTAGGTATTTGTCGTGCAACTCTGGGTCAAAGTCAGCCGCAACCAATCCCGCCAGCGTCACAAGTATCACTGCGTCTAACATCATCGTTGTCACTTCTAAACGTTTGTGGTGTTCATTGGCGGTCGTCAGTATTTATACGAAATGTGTTATGTCAGGTATGAAAGTAATTTCGCGTCAAGTAATGTCACGATATATATTATATTTTTATATCATAAATGCGAAAGTGTTTTTTTTATTTTTAAAGTATAACATATAAGTAATAATATATAATTTTTACAAAGTTATATATTATTATATATTTTACATAATATTATTAATGCGAAAGTGTTTGTTTGTTTGTCACCCTTTTACGCTAAAATAGCTAAACAAAATTGGATGAATTTGGCGCATGAGTAGACCATGATCTGGTTCAGGACATAGGGTAGGGCAGAGCGGGGTCTTATGAGCAGCGGGGTCTCCTGCGCCACCAACACTAGTACTCAGACGGTGCCGGTTAGATACAAGTGAGAAATGCCACAAGAAGCGGGAGGGGTATGCAGCTCGGCCACTGTTGCGTTGGTAGCTGGCCGGCGTTCAGTTTGAGAGTGCGCGTACGTTTCCCCTATTTGCGCGCTTTAGTAAAAAAAGCAGTTCGTCGTAACTTTTGGTACCCAGCCCATGTTTTTTGAGTTCAATCAGCAATCAAGTAAGTGAATTCCAATTTCCTAATAATGTGCTTATACGATGACAGAATCAAAAATAATGCAATATTAACAGTCTTAAAGTGGCTCGGTCTAATTGGTCATAAAATGGGTCATTTGAGCCAAAACAAGCGGGGTTTCTTGAGCATGGCCATAATTGCAGTTTGATGTTGTGTTGCCTTCCAGGCGAAGAGTGGCTGCAGTGCACCGATTGATGCAACTGGACACAATGTTAAGTGCACCTCTGCTGCTGGTGCAGTTTATGTTTGCGTTAAATGTGACAGTGATTAGGTTAAACTAGTTTTTAAGTTTCTATTGTATATGGATATGATATTGTATATGGTCCTATTGTTACCTAAGAATGTTTATTAAAGATTTTATATTTGTTTGTATTCATTCCCTTATGAAACAAATCTTTTAAGTCCACTGGCTCAACTAGCCCCGTAGGGTGGCTTTATTGACCCCGCCGAGTGGGGTCAAATGAGCCATGTCATATTCATGTAAATTAGTCTAGTAAACAACGTTATTTGCTAAATATTTTTGGTGGTGTTACATAGCCAAATAAACAACCTATTTATTTTAATAGGTAGGCATCCTTCATTATGTATCAGTTCATTAATTCGAAGCTATACTGCTTTGAACAAAATCATGATCAAGTGACCCTACTTTTTATGCTGATATTCCCACGGGATCGAGCTTTTTGCAGGTGAAACCGCTGGGCGCAGCTTGTGAAACAATAAATATATTTAATTTTCTATTGCTATCTAAGAAATATGCATAGTGGTGGCTATTTGGTTGAGGTTTTCAAGAATGTTTTTATTGAAGAATGCAATTTTCATTTAGGAATTTAAATAGTTTTCACGATGAGTATAAAAGGTAGGCATGTCTTGTTGTGTGCGGAGCAGTAGTGGCCCAGTGGTGATGGCTGCGAATTACGGTTTCTAGGTCGTAGGTTCAAACCCTTAGGCGCTTTACTTTGTCTAAATTATTTCATCACCACTGCTCTCAAAACGATGAAGGAAAACATCGTGAGGAAACAACGGCATGTCTAGAACTAAACATTTGAAGACATTGTGACATCTACCAACCCGCACTGGGCCCCCGAATTACGGCCCACTCCCTCTCACCTAAAGGACGCTTGTGTCCCAGCAAAGGAACTTCCTTGGAAGTTACTGTCTAGGGTTCTATAACCCTGAAGTGCCAAATTTATTTTATTTTGGGGAAAAAAACAGGAGTACAATTGAATGTATACATACTATCTTACTCATTAAACAGAATACTTATTATACTAATAGCTACATTATCCACTTATTACTCATTTATTGATTGTTAATTAAATCAAATCAAATAAATCCAATCAAATCAAATAAAGTTATTTAATCTAAAAGTAACAATACAATATAGCCAAATACGGTGAGCCACAAACTAAGCGTCGCTTGTATCTTGTGGCTCGGGAGTGCGATTAACAATATTATGGTTACCTTCCAATGTGAGGGTATTAATAAAGAGAATATTAAAGATAAATATAACCACAAAACATTATAAAGTCAAATTCGTAAACGTAAGCTAAGGAAAAGTAATAAAAAAATTAAAGTAAAAACTAAAACCCAACTACGACAAGAAAGTCAATCAACTAAATTGATATAAACAAGACACCACAGACAGAAAAATTAAAAATCCGGAGTCACACGTAATGTTCGATTTAGGCCCTAACACGTGTGACTCCGGATTTTTAATTTGTCTGTCATTCAAAAATGAATAAGGTGGTCGCTTCGTTGGTTGTTCATGGATCCTTGACCATCAGTAGTCTGGACCCTGGTGACAAATCTTGTCTCTAGAATTGAGTTGTAGCATATATCCTGTACATCATTATCATAATTTCAGCCGAAAGACGTCCACTGCTGGACATAGCGCTTCCCCAAGCACCGCCAATTCGACCGGTTCTGTGCTACCTTTTTAGTCGTAGTTGGGTTTTAGTTTTTATTAGGTACTTTTTTTTAAAATTTATTTTGTTGTTATAATATAATATATATATTTTTGAAATGTGCTCATTAAGCCCTTTCATTTGATACCCAATATGGTACGATTAATAATTTTTTTTTGAATTGACCTTATGTCGTCTAGAGGGCGCCATTTTTAATTTCATGTAACGTCACATAGCCTATATTCAGCAGACGCTCAGAACGCTTCCAACGATACCTCATTTGTCAAATTGTGATGAGTCGTTTAGAAGATAGGAAGAAGAACAGATGAACATACATACATACATACCGGTCAAAATCATAACCCTCCTTTTTTCTTCGCCGTAGTCGGGTAAAAATAGTTTACATTTTGTTGGGCTTGTGTAGTTGTGTGAGGTGAGATGGTGTGTGTGGTGGGGAGTGTGATGTTGTGTGTGGTGGTGTATGTGTGTGAATTAGGTTATATATCAAAGCTTCGGTGTCATAGTATGTTATATTAGAAGGGCTGAAGTTAGGACTTTCTTACAGTTTTTGGTAGAGCAGCCTCTTAGGTCGCAGATTTTACTGACTTTATTGTAAGTCAATCTGCCTAGCCTTTTCCCAACTATGTTGGGGTCGGCTTCCAGGCTAACCGGATGCAGTTGAATACCAGTATTTTACATGGAGCGACTGCCTATCTGACCTCCACAACCCAGTAACTGGGTAATACGATACCCCTTGGTTAGACTGGTTGTCAGACTTTCGTGCTTCTGACGACTCGTAACGACTGTCAAAGATCCACAAATGACAGCCGGGACCAACGGCTTAACGTGCTTTCTGAGGCACGGAGGAGTCTCGATATGTGAAAATGGTCACCCATCCATGGACCAACCCCGGCAAGCGTAGCTTAGCCACGAGCTCCTCTGACTTTATTGTAAGTGATGGAGGAATAATAGGTACAACGTCGAGCTAGTTCGAATTTGGCGTTTGGTCTTTGTACTCTGAAGACACGTTTGTTTGTTATTTCGTTGTAGTTAGGCCGTTTTTTTATTGTAGCGCGGTATTTAAGATTTGCTTGGAGTATAACAATTTGTCGTACTCTGAGAACTTCAAACTCACGGTAGACAAGGTCTGTAGGGAAAGGTTTTTTGAGAGCATCCTTGATTAGTGCCCGTTGCGCCCTCTTTAGTGTGATGAGTGTACTTTTGCCAGCGCGTCCCCATATTAAATTTCTACGTGAGATAAAAATAAAAACAGAATACATGAGTGAATGGAGTGCAAGATTAAATGATTGATTGAGCGAATGCTTTCTATCAACGTAATTTATGGGATAGAAAAACAGAAGAAATAAAAATACATTAAACCGTACTTCCCCACTATACACTATTATACTATACTATATTAAACTATATACTATCCTTACTCTTTACTATAATATTATAAATGCGAAAGTAACTCTGTCTGTCTGTCGCGCTTTCACGCCAAAACTACTGAACCGATTTAAATAAAATTTGGCAAGGAGATAGATTGCATCCCGGGGAAGGACTTTTTATCAACATACCACGCGGGCGAAGCCGCGGGTGGATGCTAGTAATTTATAAAGCTAAGATAGAATCGACTTCGGATTTCCTAAATTGATGTGCTCTTGGATTCATTTCTAGTTTAATTATTTCTATATATGTTTTATCTTTATGTTTTTTTTCTATACATTTTAATTTGATTTAATTTAATTTGGTGCCCCCATAATATTGTAGTAACATTTTTTTATTTTTTTTTATTCAAGCTTTGATTACATTCATAATATTGTATCTTCACTGTACCATAATTGATTCTTGTTATCCGTGGAAACGCAGTGGATTGTACTGTAACCATTCTTAGATTTATTTAATTTTTTTAATTATGGAGTTCTCATTGTACAATGGTTTGTCTTCCCAAATAAATAAAATAAAATAAAAATAAAAATTAAAGATATCAATGTTTTCAAATCTAGTATTGTTGGAATCCACATTTCTGTCTGTCTTGTAATTGACACATATTTTTTAAGTTGCTCCATTCTGTCGTAATTAATAATTAAATGCACCTACAAAGTTGGAAATAAGAATCATATACCAAAGGATGTGGCTGAATAATGTGAAGGTCCGAATATTAATAAGACATTTTTGGGCTAATGTCTTTACGTAACCTACTAATACAAATTGACTTAATAACAAATGTACAGTTTCATCGCCGTACATTTTTCTGCTTACTCTGTAACCTACTTTAGCCTAACGATACGCGGCATAATTTAACGTAATAAAATACCATGACTAACGAATTTAACTATAGTGAACTTATACTACTTATACTACTTGTTGTGTAGCTATCAACAACTGAGAGAAATAATCACCTTCCACTCTACACTGTTGCTTACTCTTAACTTAAATAATATTAACTAATTAGTGCATCTTAGTGGAACGTGTTTCTCTATAACTAACTGAACTTACAAACCTTCACGACATATCGGTTATCTACTACAACCCGTATAAATAGGTAACCTGATTTTTAGGGTTCCGTAGTCAACAACGAAGCCTTATAATTTCGCCATGTCCGGCCGTCTGTCCGCGGCTTAGCTCAGAGACTGTTGGTACTAGAAAGCTGTAATTTGGTATGGGTATACATCAGCGGCGACGGGTAATTTTTTTTTAGAGAGAAGCCGAAGCGGTCTTAACTTACTTACTTATGAATAAAGTAGTTACTTATTAAGTGTTAACTTAAAAATAAAAGTCTTTCCGTAACTGATTTTAACACCATCTATCGCCAAGTAGCAGAACCAAAAATAGGTTCGCATAAAATAACTTTCAATTTTTTACAGAAATAAACTCAAATATCATTTGAATAAAGGAATTTATAGAATCTAATAATATACACTTGAACAGGTGTAAACGAAATAAAATGTGCAATATTCCTCCATCTCGTTCTTGCTCACGCATTTTTTCTATATCTATCTCTATCGTAACCCGTTGTCCACTGGCTTGCTCTCGTCCTTTTCAAGCGGCACCACGTGACCTCATGACGGGATCGCTATTGTATGAATGTTTAGTTCCCGATTCTGACGTTTTGGCGCCGGGTTATTTTAGAACATTTTTTGTTGTTTGCTAATTCAAAGCTTGAAATAGGCGTTTTTGTTGTTTGAAAGTTATGGTGAATTAAATACCCTGTAACTATATTTTTTGCAATAGTAGCAGCTATTGACTGTGCCATTGTTCAATAACGGTAGACTTGCTGATGCGAACCTCCAAAGGGAAGTCGGTAGGAATCGTGTCCTATGGTCCTTTCGCCACTATGGTATACATATAAATCACGCCGACAAAGTGGTAAAAAAAAATCATAATAAATTATTATTTTTTAGGGTACCTCCCCTACACGTAAAGTGGGGATGGTTTATTTTTCTCGTCAAACCCATGGTTATGGGGTATCATTAGAAATGTCGTTTAAAATAATGAATTTTTGAATTCAGGGATCCGTTTGCGAAATATTAAGCTTTAAAGAGCAAATTTTTGTTAGAGTCAAGTGCCCTGCCAGCTAAATGGTTGGTTTTGGATATGTGAAAAAATTCACGGCAGTAGTATATATGCCAAATGCCAAGGCCAAATGATTATTAGGACATTATGAAAATTGCCCGGGCAGTTTGAAAAATGCCCAATATGAGAGGGCAATGTGATAACAACTATTGAAATAATCAAATTGACCGGGCATTTTTTATAATGCTAGTCACCTATGGGGCAGTATCATTAAAACCAGATTTTAATACTATTATTATAATTTCAAACGTAGAATCAATTATCATTCCATCATTTATAATTTGTCAAACATTTCAATCTTAGGTTACGATAGGTTAGGTTAGGTTAGAGTATGACTGCCCACGAGCCCAGTGAGCTAAGCGAGCGTGCCGCGGCAGCGAACGGCGATGTGCCAGAAGCGAATCGCTTTTGTAAAAGGAAACAGTTAAGTTAGGTTACATCACATTAAAGATAAAGTAAAAAAACACTCTCTCACTGAGCACTCTTCAATACACTCACTCATTTTAATTGAACTCTACTTGAAAGTTGGCATTCTGCCACTTAAGTTTGGCAATACTTCGGGCTATGTCGGACATGTCGGTTACCTTGGTTCTCCTACGGATCTCTTCATTTCAGAATCAATATTTAAAATCAAATAAAATATTTCCATTCATAGACACTCTGTTGACCTATGATGACTTTACCATAATTAAATGTTAAACTGTTGTTAAAACTGACTGGTCGGACTGGAGCGGGCGTGGCTCCGAAATGCCAGCCCCCACCTCGCGCGATACCCGCACCCCGTGCAAAATACCTGTGTATTATCAGATTGCCCAAAGACCACAGGGCAATATTTATAATGACGAGGCAATGTGATAAATAAGGAAAGTTCAAATTATAATTTATTATTTTGCCCTAAGTAGCTTGTCATTATTCATAATGCGCGGGCATTATGAAAAATGCCCGTATTTATCACTTGGTCCATAACATATACATATAACGAAATTAAAAGGAAAACTATCACCGCTACGTAGGCTCGAGTAATAATCGACCAACCTTAATTTGCAGATGCAAAAACAAGTTTTTGAACTACAATGTTAAGTTTGTTGGAAAAATTCATCCCAACTACGGAACCCTTCATTGTGCGTGGTTCGACATTCACTTGGCCGGTTTTTTATAATAAATATTTAGTTTTTGTGAAAGATATTCTTTAATTAGTTCTACATTAATTGGAGTACACAAATTGATCTTGAACCATCAAGATTTGTCGTTTCTTGGACCAACGAAACAAGTTTCAAGTCTGAAGAGGAATGGAGTAGAGTAGTTCTATGTAATGTAAAAAAACAAGATTGAAGTTCATACTTAAAGGCTTAGTAAAAAAAAAATGAAAATGCTGATTTTAATCAGATAAGTATAATAGATTTTTCAATTTGACAACCATAATTATGCGAAATGTTTGTTTCTAAATGTTAAAAGAGGTGTCTGGTTAGTTATTATCGATGCACAAAATATATAATTATAGAAGGAAAGTGTGTACTATAAAGGTCAAATACAAGCTAATACAAAAAGAAGAATTATTAATTCTTTGGCAAACCAGTTACCAAATGGTTTTCAAACTCAAGTTCTGCTTGGAATCTTTTCACTCTGAACCACCCCTGTTCACCCCAGTCAACGCCCCAGCTGTTGGCCACTAACCAATAATCAATCCCATTTTCGACACCGTAGCCAACAATTCGTACACTATGTGGCCCTACTTCTCCTCCACCAGTATGAATATAAATACCTTTGTCATATTTTGCCAAATCAGTGTAAATCATAAATGCGGCCTGAATAGGGCCGTTTTTCACTAACTCTGCTTTTATTTGATCGCTTTCATTGGCTATTCGGTAAACCTTTTCACCAAAATGTTTGTCTTTGTTATAATCTATGTCAGTTTGTACACATGCAGTCTTGCAATCTTCATTATTGAGCTTTGTTATATTATACGGTTTACATTGTTGAGTAACAAGACCTTTGTTTTTCCAAAATTCAAATGCTTTAGCTGAAGAGCCTCCTAGACATACAAGCGATTTCATACATTGCAAATCTTGTTCAGAAAGTCGGACATGTACATCTTTGTGAATACAAGTTCTATCAGATCAGATGCTGTCGTGGCTGCTCCGAAGGTCCAGCACGAACCACAATCACCTTGATCGTAAATATCTTTTATAGTCTCACATTGAGGCCACTTTGCTCTGGCGTCAAAGTTATCCGGTAGATCAATAGCTTCAAGATCGTGAGTTTCGAGTGGTAAGTTTTCTATAGCTTCCATATCAAAATGTGCACAAGCTCTATACTTCTCTTCGATATTGTCGTACTCAGCCATCTTCCAAGAGTAGTCCTGTGCGTTGAAATACTCGATGAAGGATGATTTAGACATCGATATGTATTTGGCGTGCAACTCTGGGTCAAAGTCAGCCGCAACCAATCCCACCAGCGTAACAACCACCACTGTCTCTAACATCATCGTTGTCACTTCTAAGCGTTTGTGGTGTCTATAGACAGTCGTCAGTATTATATACGAAATTTGTTATGTCAGATATGAAAGTAATTTTACAGGAAACAATAAAGGTACCTATTTAATCAGTGCTAGTAATAATTTTGTTGTTATCTAAGAAACATGCATAAAAGGTGGCATATTTGTTCGAAGTGTTAAAATTCTTTATGAAGAATGTTTTTATTGTGGAATGCAATTTATGTTAAAGGAATGATAATAAATTACTGAAAATATTTTTAAAAAGTGTGTCATGTCAGTTATGAAAGCAATGTTACATAAAAAAAGATTATAACAATACTAGCTGACCCGGCGAACTTCGTACCGCCTCTTTTTTTTTTTTTTTTGGGTGGGTAATCATCAAATTACTTCTCCCGCTCTGGGCGGAGCGGAAGGGCGTGTCAGACTCTTACTGACTAAAACCCACCCGTGTTCCTTCAGTTGCCGGTTGCCAGGGTCCCGGTATCCCTTTCGGACTATTCCGCAACCCTGGCAGGACCCCGTCAGGTGTGCTGACATCTCTTTGAGGCGCGCTTGGAACACGACGCGCCATCGACCCGGGCCTGGTCCTTATCGGACGGCGAGCTACCAATTGCTCGCCGTCCGCAAGCCCGCGCCTATGGTGGCCGGGAATCCGCCTGGGATTCCCGACGCCCAGGGTGTCTCCAGCGGCGGCGGTTAGGGGCGTGAGGGCGCAAGCTTTGCCTCTCCCTCACGCGTTCCGCCTCCTCCTTCGCGAGCATCACTTCTTCGCAGAAGGAGGTGACCGCCTCCCATGCCTTCTCGCTCCGTACCATAGCCTGGATCAGGGCCGGACGCGAGAGGTCAGTGCGGCCAATCGCCTCCACGAGGACACGGCGGTGCTCCGCCCAAGCAGGGCACACCTCCACCGTATGCTCCACCGTGTCCTCCGGACGATCCGCACAGTGGTGACACCCGGGCGTTTCCTCCCGCCTAATCCTACACAGGTACCTCCCGAAGCTGCCATGTCCGGTGAGGACCTGCGTCAGGCGGAAGGTGAGGACGCCGTGGCGCCTCTCCAGCCACTCCTCAAACTTCGTACCGCCTAACAGTAACTCTTTAATTTTGAATCAAGCCACCCTGCTTATTTTTGTTTAAAAGTCTTTATCTTTTTAAATATTGGTATAGTTTATAGAAAAAAGCAGAAATGTTTTTGAAGCCAGTAAATCACTAACATTTCCTTTTGTAATTGGTCTTTTGAAATCGGAATACTAATAAAAAACAGTTTCAATTGTTATAAGTCGTCTTTTTGCGTTCCTCATGGGCAAAATTTTTTTGTTCGGCCTGCTCGTTCGCTCGTTCTCCCTGTCTTCGGTAGACAAGGAACGTCCAACGAAACAATTTCGATATCTTTATATCCAAAACAAAACAAATAACGAAATAACTATTGTCCTAAAGATGCTCGAATCAAAGCCTGTTAAAGAGCGAACAAACTCCGATTTCTTATCTTTGTACAAGACTGCCCAAGGAATGTAGTGTTTTATTTTCAGGGTTCATGTATCAGTGTCAGTTTCTTTATTCGACCATAACTTTTAAATGCCTGCACATATTTGGATGTATGGGGTAAATACATAATATAAATAACCCATTATTTTCAACTTATTCTATGTATGTTTATTTGATAACAGCAAAATATTTAGCACCGATAAAGTTATTAATTGCTGTTTTATGTAACACTAGCCTTTGTTATTTAAAATATCCCTCAGTAATATACTAACGGGATTAAAAGTAACCTAATATGTCTTGATTGAAACAATGATTGATTTTCATATAAGGTCAAAAACAAGTGATGATGCGGCCAGCAAAGCTACTATGAAAATCTGGCGTGTTTAGCGGCCAAATAAATTACTAATAAATCTCGTATCTGTTGTGTTATTTTAAAATGGAACGAACTTTTTACTTCAACATAATGGCAACCAAGGAGGTAACTTATCAAAGATTTTATATAAAGGAGATGTTTTATTTTTGTATAGGACTCCGGCCATAACATGTACACTTTAGAAAACCTGCGAAACGAACTCCTGAATACAATAAAGGCACTAAATAAAAACTGAAAATGTTTGAGCAAGCCTTGGCGGCAATCAGGAATTGATGAACTCACGATCTTCGAGCAATCCCCTTATTGCTGGCCGCGACAGTAATGTATATCTATACTAATATTATAAAGCTGAAGAGTTTGTTTGTTTGTTTGCTTGTTTGAACGCGCTAATCTCAGGAACTACTGGTTGGAATTAAAAAAATATTTTTGTGTTGGATAGTCCATTTATCGAGGAAGGCTATAGGCCAACATCACGCTACGACCAATAGGAGCGGAGCATAAATGAAAAATGTAGCAAAAACGGGAAAAATTATTCCTTTTTGAGAGCTTCTGTTGCGTGCGCTGCGTAAACGATTTAAGTTACGCAAATATCATGTATGATGGAATTGTTCCTCTTTAAAATTTCTAAAAAAAAGTCCGCGACGGCATATGTCTATCTTTTAAGATTGACTCACTATAGCCTTTTTTATGGTAATCAATTTTTTTTCGAAGTTAATGCATTATTTGCGAAGGAGTTTTATCGACATAATATTAATTCTTATTCAAATAAATAGGTTTAACATCAAGGGTATTTATGTAGCAGTAAAATACTTTTAATTCATTCCAATTGGACATTTAATTTCGAAGATATCACGATATAAAAATGCAATACGCGAACCGTTTGACGCCGACGGCGGCGCCGCGCCTCCGCGACGTTCCCTACTTTAGAGAGGAGAGGATAAGCACACGGGTAGACATGACCTGGAATAGGACATAGGATACGTTTTATCCCTATATTCCCACGGGATCGACATATACGCGGGTGAAACCGCGGGGCACAGCTAGTTATTCAATAAATTGGGAGTGCCTCCGCTGCCGGCGTCGGCTCCAAAAAATAACGCCATTGGGAACCGGCAGTGACATTACTGCCGGTTCATAATGGATACCGGCGGCGCGGCGTTTTTTTTTTTTTTTTCTGTACATTCTAGTCATTTTAGGCCGTAGGGAGTCCCAGTTTTAACCTAACCTTTTTTGCGATTACAAATATTTGACCTAATCTAACTAGTTCGGTTCCAGGTAGTATAATTATACATTATTACTCGAATAGGGACATTATAGATTTTTTGTTTTTTTAATTATACCAAATTGACAACCAAAGTCAGTGCGGGCAGACAATTCAGCGACCGGCGCTGGTAGTCAATTTAGCAACAGGCGCCGGCAGCGGAGGCACTTCCTAAATAAATATATATTAAAAAAAAAATGTTATAGGTGCATAGGTATGTAGTTCAGTAAATCAAGTACAAACATGAAATGTAATATAATATATTTTGCCCAAAAAACAATTTTATAATAAAATAATATTGAAAAATGATTACAATACGCAGAGTGATTCTATAAAACATAGTAATTTTTCAAACTTTGATAGCGCAGTTGGAATTTTGCTTTAATTTGAAATGGAGTTGGGTTAGGTTAGAAAGGAATACCAGTGATCATCCCATCTTCAAAGTGAATGGACGGTTGGAAACTTTTAATCCGGAAAAATCCTTCTTCACCCCATTCGGAGCCCCAGCTATTGGCCGCTAACCAATAATCAACACCATTTTCAACACCGTAGCCTATCACACGAACACTATGATGAGTTAAATGTCTACCATATATGTGTTCGTAAATTCCTGAAGAGTAGCCGTGACCATGCTCGTGCTGGAAATCCTCGTACACGTCCATTAATGCCTGTATAGGACCGTTTAAAAATAATTCAGCTTTTATTTGCCAGCTGTCTTTAGGTACAATGTAAACTTCCTTAGCTCTAACTTTGGCATTCAAGTAATCCCCCATAACAGGATTGTTCTTACAAAATTGTACGCACTCATGTCTGTTTAAATCAAATGGGTTATATGGCTTGCACTCTTTAGATACGAGACCGACATTTTTCCAAAATTTGAATCCAGCTAAAGGTTGACCTGAATGACAAATAGTTTGCTGTTCATGTGAGCATTCCAAATCTTGTTCAGATAGATCTATCATTATGCCTCTATGAATGCACATTCTGTCCGAGGCAGTATTGGCAACGCCATGAGCCCAGCATGATTTACAATAATGTTGATGGCGAATTTCTTTTATAGTCCAACATTGCGGCCACTTTTTTCTTGCGTCGAATATCGCCGGAAGCTGCTGGTGTACCTTATTACGATCAATATATTTTACTGGTAATACTTCCGATAAACGTTCATGTATATTCAAATCAGTCAGTATATTAAGAGAAATATTGGTATACTGTTGAATTTTCCATGTGAAGTTCCTTTTGTTGAAGTGCTCTATGAAGTTTGATCGCGTCATTGTCATGTACTTTGCTTGTAATTCTTCGTCCACTGCGCTTGCGGCTAATTTCAGCAGCGTCGTTATCACTATCACGTAAACCTTCATTGTCACTGATGTTTGATGACTTCTTGATGCCTACATATCGTGTGTTTCCACCTTATATATGGTCACCAGAAATGTTAAGTATGTCAGTATGCCATATTTTACCAAAATTGATAAAATATAATTTATTGAAAAGGTAACACGTGTAACTTTTTAATTATTTGGAATTAATCTAGGAATGTAACTGATAATTATACTATCGGCGAAAATTTCACCACTACCTACGTCAGACATACTCAAATATTTAGGTATCGTCTATTTCTTGAGTCGCAATTAGTTTCGCAACGTTGATTGTTGCTACTTACACCGAAGGATCTTTTCTTAAAGCTTTTAAGCAATGAATTTCAAAGCGTTTATATTAATGGCGCGGCTTCGCCCGCGTGTGTCGATAAAAACTATCCTATAACCTTCCCCAGGATACCATTTATCTCCTTGCCAAATATTATCGAAATACGTTCAGTGGTTTATGTGTGAAAAGGTAACATACAGATAGACAGACAGAGTTGCTTTCGAATTTATAATATTAGTATGGATATTATAAGTCAATCTGCCTAGCTTTTTACCAACTATGTTGGGGTCGGCTTCCAATCTAACCGGATGCAGCTGAATATGCTATAAGTATTATATAATAATGTCGTTATGGCCCAATGGTTAAGGCCTCATATCTCATGCACGAGGTTGTGGGTTCATATGCGGGCAAGTACCGATTTGACTTTTTAAAGTTACATATACATTCTGAGTTCATCTTGGACATTACTGATATCGGTGTAAGAAAACATAGTGAGGATACTTGCAATTCATCATCTGCCTAGCCTTTTCCCAAGTATGTTGGGGTAATACTATAAATCGATTTGGATTAACAAGTCTGACAACCAGTCTTACCAAGGGCTATCGTATTACCCAGTTACTGGGTTGTGGAGGTCAAATAAGCAGTCGTTCCATGTAAAATACTGGTATTCAGCTGAATCCGGTTAGACTGGAAGTCAACCCCAACATAGTTGGAAAAAGGCTAGGCAGATTGATTTAGGATTATAAGAACACAAAAAAAGTTTTTTAACGTCGCCAAAAGCGATTAAATTTATTCATGCGTCGAAACGACTTAGGTATAAAAGCTAGCATAACGTGTTAAACAGTTATAGCACATTAAACTATATCCTAACTGAGGCATGTTATTGCCGTTAAAGGTTTACGGTTAACGGTTTCAAATTTTAATGGTTACACGTGAATGGTTTTGATATTATTATTACGAGCTATACCGTTTGTATCTCCTGTAGCTTCATGTAATACAAGAGATTTAATCGTTTCAGCCAAGGTAACCGATGTAGCCCGAAGTACTGCCATACTTAAATGGCAGTGGGCAGGACACATTGCTCACAGAACAGATGGCCGATGGGGCTGAAGGATTCTGGAGTGGCGACCGCATACCGGAAGAAGTAGCGTTGGAAAGCACAAGGTGCACCGATGACCTGGTGATGGCTGCGGGAATGCGCTGGATGCGAGAAGCACAGAACCGGTCGAAGTGGCGGTGCATCGGGGAGGCCTGTGTTTAGCAGTGGACGTCTTTCGGCTGAAATGATGATGATGATAATGGATCATTTCAACTAAATTATAATTTTGAATTGGTACTGCACCTTCTCCGTCATTACTATTATTATTACAACAGGTTTATTAAAATAAAAACTTTTTACCTACCCCACACAAATTCGAATACCACTACCTGCTATGTAAATAACAGTGACGGAGTTAAACAATATATCGTCTACATACACTAAGTGGGAAAAATACATAATTATTGAAGCTAACTCAAAAACTACGCAAGCAAAGTTAATAAAATTTATATGGGACCACCTCTGAAGCATGACCTACCAAACAAAAAAAGAATCATCAAAATCGATTCATAATTGGCGGAGTAATCGCGTAACATACACACAAAAAAAAACATACAGATGAATTGAGAACCTCCTCCTTTTTGAAGAAGTCGGTTAATAACAAATCAGCTCTTTTGATAATGTTGGGGTCATTTTGTTATGTATGGCAAAGAGGTCTAACCGAAGAAGAGGTCGCTAGTGCTGAAGTTTGTCACAAAGTTTTATTAGGTAATTGTTTGAAAAACTTTAGCCTTATTACCACAAACCCTGTGTTTCAGTTTTTTAGCCTAAACACTGTTTAAACACGACATTTCTGTATGGAGTTTGACATTAAACACGCGTTGAACAGGTGTCTACTTTTTGTGGTGAGGTCCTTTCTGTTTACGTAATTATTATCAGATTAACATGCAAAAAGTCTTGAAAACTTATTGGAACTATTTGCAAAGGTTAAATAAACTAAATCTAGATTTGTCAAAACATTCTCAATAATTTGAGTATCACACCGAAGTTCATATTTCATTTCAAAACTGTATAAGTAACTGTAGCAAAGAAACAGTATATATATTCAAGTCATATATCGACGAAGTTGTCGAATCGAGTTAGTACAAGGCGACGAAATGCATATGAGCCATAAATCATGCATTTTGCATATACTCCGTGACTCCATCGGATTGTACCTCCGATTTTAGAGACAGATTTTAACTTGGAAGCAACCTGGAACTGTCAAAATTATAACATTTGGATGCGGTACTTTTGTGTTTTCTTTCAGTGTTTTTGGCCAGTCTTACCATGGGGTACCTATAGTGTTATCAAGTAACTACGTGGAGGTCAGATGGGCAGTCGATTTATGTAAACTACTGATATTCCGCTGTATCCAGTTTAACCGTAGATAAGCCGACCCCAAAGTACTTGGTAAAGGACACATAATGACTAGACAGATAATGATGACTTTTGTATTTTGCAAAAACTATTGATATTTTTATCAAAAGCATTTGTTCATATGTAAGTAACTTATTTGATTAATACATTTTTTTTGTTTTTTTGCATTTGCAGTGGTGGCCCTGTGTAAACGACCGTGACTTACAAGTTGTAGGCCGTAGGTTCGAACCCAGACAGGCGCTTTACTTTGTGTAAATTATTTCATCACCACTGCTCTCAAAACGGTGAAGGAAAACATCGTGAGGAAACCGGCATGTCCTAGAACCAAAAATTCGAAGACATGTGACATCTACCAACTCGCACTGGGCCCGCATGGTGGATTACAGCCCACTCCCTCTGACCTAGAGGAGACCTGTGTCCCTGGGAACGTTCTAGGCCGATTATCCTACCTTTAGTAATTCATACCTAGTCAAATCAATTCCTAAATTAAATTAAAAAGTAGGTAGAGGGTTGACGAAAATGACTCATCCAAACATATTCTTAGATCAACGAAATAAGGAAATGCAAAAGTCGGATACCGTACGTCGCGAACTTGCGACATTAATATACTTGGACTATCCAGTACCGTGGAACTCAGAACTCAAAGGATTTAATACTGTTTATGACACGTTTGTTTTACGTGCATGTTTATATCAAAGTTTCTGAAAGCATTATAGTGGAGTTCCTTTAGAATTTAATGCAAATTTTTGGTTTACGTATTTTTCTGGAAACTATTTAAGTGGTGGGAGCCTGAGAGATTTCTTACCGTGTTTAGAAGCGTTAGCGTTAGTAAAGTTCAGGGGACTGAAGATAAGGAAACTGTACACTAGAATAGTGATGAACAAGAGGCACGATGAGATACTTAGGAAGGCAATAGATTGATAATAAAGTGCATAGGATAGAGAGAAAAATAGAGTGCATAAGATTTTACTAACAGATAAATTGTAATAATAAAATAATTTATTGAACTACAGTTCAATAAATTATTTATATATTATAAATAAAATAAAATAAATAGAGTAGAGTCATTTACACCTCTCTGCCTTGAATTTGTATATTATGTATATATATATATATATATATATTATAGGTATATATTATAGTAAATATGTATGTAAGTATTTATGTATCATAAGTTGATTGCGTATTTATGTACTGTAAAAACTGTTTTATCTATAATGCATTATGATATATATATTTTTCCTTATTTTTTTTTCTCTCTTTGTTCCTCTCAATCAGAGCACCCGCCATCTAATCTCTTCACCACCCTTGGTTGACTGGTAGAGAATGCCTAAGGCATTAAGTCCGCTTTTGTACCTTTTTTTTTTTGTGTGCGAAAAGTTTAAATAAATAAACTGTATCTGATTGATTGTATTATTGTGATTTATTGTATTTTTCACTGTATTTTATAATTGTATGGTTTTTTTTTAATCTGAAATAAACTGATTAAATAATAATAATAGAAGGAAGTCATAGAAAACTCACGGCATTCAGACAAATTAACAATGAAGAACACATTAAACGGTTACGTGTTCATAATTTTTGTTACAAAAAAAAAAACAACCCTCTTCCAAAAAAAAACACTAAAAAGTACAAAAATAACTTAAATTTCGGAAGTCGGTGGCAAAAAGCGAAAAACGAAAACCAAAGACACGATTAGAAAAAAAATCCAAAGTTACCTCTAAACCAAACTATAAACCGCTGGTATTCAAAAAATTCTTCAAATTAGATCATGAAGCTCTACATAATAACTGAACTAACTATTATATAAAGTAGGTCTTATGTCTTAATAAAGATGCATTGAATGATAACGACAGAAAATATTATATAAAAAGAATTGACAACACAATAAGAGAAACCTTTACAAAACGTGACATTAAGAAATATGATAGTTTTCAAATTAAAACAGCCGTATAATGTGCATTTCACAGACGCCCTGAGGCTAAAACATAGGACAAACGACACAAAAATGAAAATGGTGGACGAACCAATTATAAATGGTGCGTTCGGCCACAAAGACAAACATTAGCTTTGGATCAGTTTTACGCCTCGTTTCGCGGTGGGGACTAAGCGAGATTTGGAAGGGTTGAATGATATGGGACATAGGTACTTTGTGAAGCTTAATCCGTGAATCATTTAATCGAAATTGTAGAGAATTAATACGAAAGATGAAAATATCGATCTATTTATTTGAAACTAGCTGCGCCCCACGGTTTCACCCGCGTAAGTCTCGATCCTATCGGAATATCAGGGTAAAAGGTATCCTATGTCCTATTCCAGATCATGGTCAACCAAATCAATGTGCCAAATTTCGTCTAAAATCAAAATCAATCAAAAGTAATTTATTCAAACTAGGCTGAGAATCAGTACATAGCTATTTATAGCTGTAACTACTGTCTAAATCCGTTCAGCCGTTTTAGCGTGAAAGCGTAACAAACAAACAAACTCAGTTTCGCTTTTTAAAATTAGTTAGGATTAGGATGGTTTGGATATTAATGGGTTATATGACAGCCACACGGGCCGATCGAGGGTTAAGCTAAGCTTGTTGAGGTCGGTTCGTGGATGGGTGATCATCATCGAGACCTCTCTCAAGTTGTAAAAATCGTGGAAGCACGGGCGGGTCGCTAGTTTATACAACCAAGACATGATCTTGAATTACCAAAACAGTTCGATTAACAATATCTATAAGAATGATTCTCTTACTAATTCATCATCTGCCTAGCCTTTTCCCAACTGTGTTGGGGTCGGCTTCCAGTCTAATGGGATGCAGCTATTACCAGTATTTTACATGGAGCGAATCTGAGCTCCACAACCCAGTAACTGGGTAAAGGCTCGTGCAAACAGACGCGATATCGCGGGCGCGACAGGTAGCGGCACCTTTGTCGACAAAGGTACCGTTGCCTGTCGCGCCCGCGATATCGCGTCTGTTTGTACGAGCCTTAATACGATACCCCTTGGTAAAACTGGTTGTCAGATTTTCTGGCTTCTGACAACCCATAACAACTGGCAAAGATCTGCAAATGACAGCGGGACCAACGGCTTAACGTGCTTTCCGTGGCATGGAGGGGTTTTGGTATGGAAAGATGGTCACCCATTCACGGACGAACCGCGGCAAGAGTAACTTAACCTAATCGATCGAGCCGTGCGGCTGTTATTACATAGCCACGAGCCCTCCAAGATTCTCTTACTACATCATATCTTTTTTTATTATTTTTGTATTCCACCCACAATTACACACGTCGATCAGATAATTCATTATTATCACTGGAAACAAATGAATCATTCTGTCCCAATTCGATTTGTGTACATCTTTCTTCTGCTAATGTTTTATTCAGTCTTCGACGGTAAATAAGTTTAGTTTCGGACAAAACATTCCCATGTGACATAGATACAAAAATTTCACCAACTTTTCTTTACCAACCAATAACGTTAACTTTCAACTCTAAGCTATTGTCGTTAGGGTTTATTTCGACCGCAAGATTATCTCGGTCCGGCTATTCTTTGTGGGGGAAATGGGCTATCCGTCAAAGTCGGTTTTATTTATCGTTTTAGTTGAATTTTATCGAACTAATAGCCCCTGAGATAAATTTACGATTGGCAACGGAATTGTACGGTGAAAAGGGTTCTGTGGGATGTTTCTCATTTATGTATTGAAGCACTTAGAGATGTCTTACATACTCGTTTATTTTATAGGTTTATTTTATTTTGTAACTAGCTGATGCCCGCGACTTCGCCCGCGTGGATGTCGGTTATTTTAAACTAAAACCTTACTCTAGAACCACTCTATCCATTGGTGAAAACAACATGAAAATCAGTACAGTCGTTTTTGAGTTTATCGCGTACAGGACGACAGACAGAAACAGCGAGGACTTTGTTTTATAATATGTAAGGATTTGCCGCTGAAAAAATTAAATAACATAGGTAATCCTAGCTCCTGCCAGGGTTACGGGATAGTCCGAAAGGGATACCGGGATCTTGGCAACAGGCAACTGAAGGAACACGGGTGGGTTTTAGTCGAGAAAAGTTTGACACGCCCTTCCGCTCCGCCCAGAGCAGGAGAAGTCATTTGATGATTTATCAATCTCAAAAAAATTACTCATTATGTTGTTCATAAAAATAATATTCTCATCAAGTGTATAGAATGCATTTTTTTTTTTAGTTGTAATATTATGATCATAGATTCTTTCGGCTCCGAATGTATAAGATTTGCAGAAAGTCTCAACCATATTATAGTAACGTTACCTAAACCAAGCGAAGCGCAAGGCATCTATCACGAACGGTTGGCAGACATCAAATAAATGTCCGCTACGGAGAACATTTCTCATTGGCGAAGATACCGATGAGAACAAATGTTGTAGTGTTGTATGATTCTGGATTACATATTATTATATTATATACCAATTATTTCAGGCGACACAGGCCCATAGAAAAATACCTTAACCTATACTCTAAAGGTTTAGGTAGTTAAAAGAAGGTAAACAAATCGTAAAAAGGGTTTTTATTGTTGACACTTTCTTGTTTAAAAATACGTTATAACAAAATTAAATTTATTTTCGATCACAGGTTAGTTTCCTCTTTTATTATAGTATGCTAAACTTTATCATTTATTCTTAAACTACTCTTCATAGATGTTACTGCTTGAGCGTAATTTTTTAGTTAGATTTATTATAATGATATAATATTTTGTAATCTATTGTAAAGAGCCCAAAAATACAGGTTCTCCAAACCTTTTAGAAAATACAACGAATTAGATAAACTTACTAAATTGAAGAGTACAATTGTGACGTAGTTTGGCAACTGAAGGGGTAGGTATTACGTTTAATCGGTTATTCAGACGCCTTTGTTGACAGCGCTAAAATAAGAACATTTTTTTTTTTTATTAGACAATATACTTGATGATACCACAGAACGCTTTATTATTAATGTAACAGATAGTTCATCAGATTCAGATTCAGAATAGAGCCTATTAATATGTGACTCTATATAATATGATTTTAACATTTGAAATAAAAGGTTTAGCATCTATGAGTCACGTGTTTCTTTTTGTTTACCATTTTTTAACTACCTAAACCTATGGAGTATAGACATATATATTTTTATGATAAAAAACTTGTTAATAAATAAGGCTTAAGACTATGTTAGTAGCACTACACTAAGCTGTGCTGTCTATTATATGCTGTTTTTTACTATGACCGCTTTATGTTTGATTTTAGTTACCAATTGATGGAATGTTTTTTTCATTTCAGTTTCTTCTTCACTATAGTCATTAACATGGGGTTGGACCGCACTGGACCCGCGTGGTGGATTACGGCCCACTCTCTCTCGCATAGAGGAGGCCTGTGTCTCAGCTGTTGAAGTATTATAGGCTAAATATGCTAAATGGTGTTGGTAAAAAGAAAATAAAGCACACATTATTTTTTTTGGTTTGATAATTATTAAATAACTTCTTCCGCTCTGGGCGGAGCGGGAGGGCGTGTCAGACACTTATTGACTCAAACCCACCCGTGTTCCTTCAGTCGCCTGTATGTTGCCAGAATTTCCCGGGGTCCTCTTTCACATAAGACGGCATAACCAGCTCAATCGCTCAACTGTCGATTGGCTTTTAGAAGGCGATAACAATTACAATTCTATTGTATCTAGTTAGTGAGTTTTTTTTTTTTTTTTTTTTTTTAAAACATTGCCCCACACTAGGAATTTCTTCCTGTATCGTGGGTGCGTTTAGAGGGCGATAACAATTAAAATTCTATAGTATCTCGTTAGTGACAGTTTTTTTTTTTTTTTTTTTAAAACATTGCCCCACACTAGGAATTTCTTCCTGTATCGTGGGTGGGTGTATGTGAGTTTCTATGTTTGTAAACGCTTACAAACATAGAAACTCACATACACTAACACCCAGACCCGGAACAACTACTTGCAGATCATACAAATATTTGTTCCATGCGGGAATCGAACCCACGACACGTTGGAGGATATACACCCATTTTATCCCTTTCAGGAAAACATACATGATGTTAATATGTTACATTACACGAAACCACTCAACCCAACATCACTTGATCAAAAAGACACACAAACGAACACAGCTAAACAAAATGCATCCCATTTAGTGCTTTGTTGCAAACAAATGTCCACACATTTGGCTCGCCTTAAAATACAACCGTGGCTCGCATTTCATCCACATTTAAAATACTACAGCATTGTGTGAGCTCTTAGGTCGAAGCCACACAGCTGCTTCGCCTAAGCTATGGTTTCATAGAAGAGCGGTGGCCGCCACATAGAGGCCGCTGTGACGGCTGTTATGAAAATGAATCAAATCAAATCATTTATTTGCCAGAATATGGGTACATCAGGTGATAGGTACATACAATGAAAGTTCTTTAAACCATAACCTAAACAGGTGTGCAGATATCTAGTAAAATAAACATAATTCTTGTATTATTCAATTATTTAACTATGACAAATATATTAGATCATTTATGAGATTTATTAATTATATCATTTTATAAATGATTAATGATTGCAGTGGACTTTGAAAAACAGACTATAAGGCATAAAACACAACGTAACTACAACTAAAAAAAAACCGGCCACGTGCGAGTTGGACTCGCGCACGAAGGGTTCCATACCGTTATCTATAAAAACGGCAAAAAAAACACGTTTGTTGTATGGGAGTCCCCTTAAATATTTATTTTATTTTGTTTTTTAGTATCTGTTGTTATAGCGGCAACAGAAATACATCATCTGTCTAACTATCACCGTTCATGAGATACAGCCTGGTGACAGACGGAGACACAGACGGACGGACAGCGGAGTCTTAGTAATAGGGTCCCGTTTTGGCCTTTGGGGACGGAACCCTAAGAAGATACAAATATAAAAAAACATAAAAAGTGTACGTAAGTAAGAAATAGTAGTAGTGGAAGAAATTAACAGGAAAGTGTGTCTCGCGGCTGCGCCAAATAGGCTCAGTTTAGCAAAAATGCCAGACAACTAGTGCCTGACGCTGGTTTTCAAATGAACCTGAAGTGTGAGGTGACGGTATGTAAATCAGTTTTATACTGCAATGTGGCGTGTCTGTATACTTAACTTTACGGTGTCAAAAAATACTCTGTAGGAAACCACACCAACTAACTTTCGTAAAATACGAATCAGTGACGTCCTTCGCCGGTAAATTGCAAACGTTGTGGCTATGTGCCGGATTTTTGGTGTTTGGGACTGTTATATCTTATCACACTGCAAGACTAATTTGCAAGAATCTTACATAATCTATACATATAATAAATCTGTAGACGAGGCGTTTCTGTACAATGAAAAAAAAAAAAAGAAACGTAGGTGGAGTGTCCAAGAATAACCAACGGATGCCATTTCTACCATTTTTGGAATTTTTGTCTGTTTGTCTGTTCGTTTGTTTGATTGTTCCAGTATCACGTAAAAAGTACGAAATCAATATGATTAACTTATACACTCAAATATTGTGTGTAACTCGATGTTTCATTTAGTCTTTGTTTCATCGCAATCGCTTCAAAATATCAAAAGATATAAGAGTTTAAAGTATTCAAGAAGAAATTTTCATTAGGTACGTAATGTAGATACACGTAACGACATCTATTGACGTAAAATGACACTAGCGTAAAATCAGGTAGGTTTGTGAGATACACACGTTCTCACAAACCTACCTGATTTTACGCTACACACGATCATAATCATCATAAGACAACAGTTGTTTTACGATGATTATGTTCACATACTTCGCGCGGAAACATAACGCGATACCTTGTAAATTTACCCAATCTAAAGTTTGGTTAATTCAAGTTTTCCAATTCCATTGTTTGGTAGTAGTGCCATAGGTGGCGCTATCTATCTTTTAAATCATGATACAAAGTAATCATGGAATGGTGATAAATGTTAATTTCTTAAAAATTGTAGATTGTTACATCGAGCAAAAAGTGAGTAATTAAGGCACGAATGCGCTTACTAAATTAACACGAGTGCATTAATTACTCACTTTAGCAAGGTACGTAATCTACTTTTCTTTCAACTACCAATGTACCTGCCGCGATAAAATATACCTGCTCAAGGTTAACTCAACTCAATCCAAATCAAGTTAGGTCAAGTCAGGTCAAGTCAAGTCAAGTCAGTCATGGAACCCTAAAAACAGTCTTTTCTACATAGCTTACAGAGTGTTCGAACGTTTTCCCATATATTTTGACAGTATCACTTCGTGCTCGATAGATGGCGTTGTTCATTTAACGTCATTTTCTGAATCGCGGTGTTAAGAGTCTCCGTAGAAGAATTACTTTCGCCGAATTCATAATTATCAGGTATTTGGCTCATTTTGAATTGAACACATAATCCATACTAATCGTTGCTTAAATTATAAATTCGATAGTAACTCTGTCTGTCTGTCCGTCTGTAATTCTGTATGTTACCTTTTCACGCCTGATCCACTGAACGGATCTCGATTAAATTTGGTAAAGAGATAGATGGCATCCCGGGGAAGAACATAGGCAATTATTTTCTCAAAAACAAATTTAAGGGGGGGGGGATATAGGGGATGAAAGTTTTTATGGGAAACCTGTCATTTTTAGAGTTCCGTAGTCAACAAGGAAGCTTTATAGTTTCGCCATGTCCGTCTGTCTGTCTGTCTGTCCGCGACTTAGCTCAAAAACTTTTAATCGACCAACTTACATGTGCAGTTGCAAAAACCCAAACATTCTGTATGCGAGAACAAGTTTTTTAACTACAATGTTAACACTTTGAGGGACAGTAAACGCCCATAGACGTTATAACAATAAAACTTTGCGAAAGTTTGTTTGATAAATTAATTCATCCCAACTACGGAACCCTTCATTGTGCATGGTTCGACACGCACTTGGCCGGTTTTTTTTTAAGTTAGGGTTGTGAAAATTTATGCTTTTTGTAACTAACAAAGAGTTACGTTTTTCTAAAATCATCCCTCATGAGGGTAAAAACCTTTCTTTACCCTCTTTATTTTAAAATTCACATGTAAGTACTTATTAATGACATTTTTGCGTGACTCTCTTCAAGAGCGTTAAGGGATTGAGAATATAGTCATAGTCCGTATCTTGAGAATCTGTCCACTCAATCAAAAGTTATTACTACTTGGCTCTTGGCTTGGAACGAAGAGTTTAAGTTTACCAGTGAGTACTTACTCGATAGATGGCGTTGTGCAAATGATGCGATTTTCTTAAGGGGGATGCGCCGGTAGCCCGCGAAATTCAAATCTTAAGTTTTTTGCAATTTGCAAGTCAGTGTCAGGCAGGTTGTATGTTGAAATGAAATGAAATTGTTTATTCTGTAAATAGGTTATTGGAATCACTGTTACACGTCATAATAATATCATTTTTTTTTAAATTTAAGCTAGATGAGTTCGGCTTTTCCTATCTGACTACTCTGAGAAGAAAGGCCGAAACAAACTCACTGTCTCTTTTAAAGTCCGGACATACCTAGGTCAGATATTGGCAAAATTGGTCAGGCCCTATGAGGACCATGTAGATTAGAGTCTGAAATGGTCTTTTGAGGAATGAACCACACAGATTTGAGTGAACCTGTCCTGTCAGTGCAAGCATTTGTCAGTAATAGTGGAGCTCAGCTCAGAACTTAAGGAGCTCAACAACTCGACGAACAATACCAAAGAAAGGACATTTGTGTAGGCCGCATAAAGTTCTCAAATTGCCAGACCATTGTTAAAACTAACTGAGAACGAAAAAATATAAGAAAAAAAACAAAATAAACATCCACATAGTCCTCACATTCACAATAATACAATACATACATTTACAAAGTAATCATGTCATTTTGTCAATATCCTACATATAATATTCAATAACGTGAATTTGTATATAAAACTGGTAGGTATATTTTGATGATTTTCCATAGTACTTATTCAAAATGTCACAATGCCAAAATGACAAAATGTTAGCAGAGCGAGCAGATCAATCCCATGCTTTTTGTCTTCTAAATAATCTGAAATTGTATAGTACCCTTTTTTACAAAGTTTGGTTTTAATACAGCTTTTAAATCGTTTAATGGGTAAGTTTCGAATGTCAATATGATTCGCGACCGTAGCAAATAGTAGCTTTACAGAATAATAACCATTAGATACAGGAATACAACTCCTGCAATATTAGTTAGATTAAATATATAAATATTTGATACAACTGCGACTCATTATTTAGATCAACATAAAACTTGATACTGACCTGTAAAAAGCAAAAAACATAAGAAAATTTGAATTTCGCAGGCTCCTCCAAAGCTTTCGCTTTAGTTTCCATCGTCCATACAATATGCCATAGTTTTTTCATTAATCTTTCCGACAGTTTCATACTGCTGTCCATACTATCCACATTATCGCCACAATATAGATATGGACTACCACTAATATATAAAGTTACTGGCTATCTCATGTCTGTTACTTTTACACCGTAACGCCTAGGTCGCCTAGACAGACCACGTGGGTTATGGGACATAGGATACTTTTATCCCGGTAGCACATTCCCGTGGGATAATTTCCGACATCCACGCGGGCGAAGCCGCGGGCAAAAGCTAGTCTATACTAATATTATAAAGCTGAAGAGTTTGTTTGCTTGTTTGTTTGTTTGTTTGAACGCGCTAATTTCAGGAACTTTAGTTGGAATTGAAAAATTCTTTTTGTGTTGGATATTCCATTTATCGAGGAAGGCTATAGGCTATATAACATCACTGTACGACCAATAGGAGCGGAGCATAAATGAAAAATGTTGCAAAAACGGGAAAAAATATTCCTTTTTGAGAGCTTCCGATGCGTGCGCTGCGTAAACGGTTTAAGTTACGCAAATATCATGTATGATGGAATTTTTCCTCTTAAACAGTTCTAAAAAAAAAAAACCCGCCACAGCATATGTCTATCTTTTAAGATTGACTGACTATAACCTTTTTTATGGTAATCAAATTTTTGATTACCATAACAAAGTTAATGCATTATTTGCGAAGAAGTTTTATCAACATCCTATTAATTCTTATTCAAATAAATAGTTTTAACATCAAGGGTATTTTATGTAGTTTTAATTCATTCAAATCGGACATTTAATTTCGAAGATATCACGAGTATAAAAATGCAATACGCGAACCGTTCGACGCCGGCGCCGCGCCTCCACGATGTTCCCTACTTTAGAGAAGAGCGGAAGAGGCGGGTAGACAATTAGACATGACCTGAAATAGGACATAGGATACGTTTTATCCCTATATGCCCACGGGATCGACATCTACGCGGGTGAAACCGCGGGGCACAGCTAGTTATGTATATAGTACTTACTAATTCCATTCTAATTTGTCACTTCTTCGAACTACGCTAAAGTTCGTTTTTTAAACCCGTAGACTAATTTGACAGGTACAAATGTCAAACTTCAAATTGAAAAAATAAACAACAATCATTTGTAATGTCAAATTCGTCTATGGGATCAAAAAAAATGGTACCATACGAAGCTCCTAGCTATGTGTCTTCGCCCTTACCACTAGACCGGCAGACTGTGAAATGTCCTAGTATTTGTCAGGGACTCACCACGTTTCAGAATAGGAATGTGCATTAAGTAATCTTGAAGATGATAGCAGGAAACTCTTACTGTCTGGTTTTAGTTTTTGGATTTTTTGGGTTAATATTTTCTGAGGTGGATGAGATATTCTTTGAAAGGTTTGTATTTGTGAAAATGTAAAATAGCTAAGTACGCATCTATGTATAGGTATGATTTTGAGTCTCTTGAATGAGTCATCAAGCTTTCTAAATATTCACTATATCCCTAATACGTACAAAGGTAGGTACGTATAATTATGATGTTTAGGCTATTTCCTAATGCGGGCCATAGACATTCAAATAATTTGATCAAACAGACTGGTTCAAAAAGTTTGATCAAATATAAATACTTACGAAAATTCATATTTCTTCATGTCATTTGACAACTAATTTTGATCAAATTTTCCCATACACATTCATGCCAATTTTATAAAACTGTTTGGACCAGGCTTACTTGAACGTCTATGGCCCGCATAAGGAATCTCGCGCACTAGACGGGCACGACTCCGGCCAGTGGTATTTTGTATGGTCTGCGGCTAAGTTGCGACCAAGTGCGCGATTCGTATTAGTTACTATAATTTACCTAGTCGTTGCGACCATTGGTTGTAGTTGTGGCCGTCTAGTGCACGAGATCTCTTTTTTGACAATTGTTTTGATAAACTATATCTTGGTCTTCATCACCGTCATTGTCATATTCTGGTCTAAGTCGACGTTAGGTTAGTAATTACACAATTTTTATCTCTCATCACTTTGTTTAGGAAGTTTACAGAAATTAGTTGCGCAAAAAAACTAATGGCATTCATTATAACATTAGATACTACATGTGATCATGAGTGACGATTCACGCGTTCCCAATAATATAAACAATATAACGAAGCAATAAAATCTTAGGCGTGAAGCAATAAGAAAGACAATATTAATTACCAGAACCTTACCAAGTTACTCCTGCACTTACAGCAACCTTATCACAAAGCGATAGGGTTCATTATAGAAGTCCTTGTTACAGATAAGTTTGTAAGTGGTCCTATGGGGTACGGACGGAAGAACGCCTAATATATGGTGTTTTAGGTAATTAAATGTCACATAGATCAGAGATTAATGATGTGTTACGACATGTGGGGACCTCTTGTGTTGTGTGTTTGGTGATTTTGTGAGGAAATGGGAAGACAATGGTGCTGACGGTTTAGATAGATGTAACTTGTTGGTATTTGTTAATGTTTTTGTTTATATTTTGTCAATATATTGTGGTTTAAAAAAGTGGTGATTTCTTAGGCGGGGCCGAAATGGGTAGGTACTTAGGGCTGAAATTAGAAAAAGTTTCAATTATAATAATAATATTGTTGAAACTTTTTGACCGGCTTTGTGTAGTAAAACCGGTCACTAACATTTGGGAGCAGAACGAAAGAGTCAATTATGAATTCATGAAGAAATAAATATTTCTTTAATACTTTATATGTGACATAGGTACCAAATGTAGTAATTCAGACGAGCACAGCCAAAAATACAATAATATTTCATCTAAAATTGATTCCTAGATAAAAAAAATATGTCGTAATCCAACAAGTTATTCCATCTTTATGACCATTTGAACTGCTTGAAATAAATACGAGTTAATAATGTCCACATGAAGAAATTAGACCAACATGAAATGTCATCCCATAATTCCATAATAAAAACATTATTAAAATATTAGTATCTGATAATAAACCGTTCAAAGACGCTGATGATGGCAACGACATACCAGTACAGTTAGAACTAGTAATAAAACGCATCCGACCAAATGAAAATAATACGGCAACAATAATACACTTAAGTACTACGGAAATAGATAGCAAGGCAATCAAAATTCGCATTACATACCAGGACATAAACCTGCAGTTATATTGTCCTCATAAATTGTGATGTACGCTACCAATCTAGGTAATTAAAACTGGAATAGTGTGGTTCATATTTCAGATGAAATGCGCTTTGAAGATTTGGTCATGTGAAATGTGGTTTTCACAAAGCTTCTATTAATAATTGTGTCCAAGCATTTGCAAACGTAGGTTTTAATTTTCATAGTTATCGATGTTTTCCTGCATTTGGTAAAAGTCCTCTCTCCGTCAACTGCTTCTGTTGGTGTGATTTTTAATGAATTCCTGAAGTTAATTTCAATTTTAACACCTACCTCCAACTCGTTAGTTGAAATAATGATTATTTTCGCGTTATAGGTGACACAATAGTTATTGTATTAATTCAGACGAGTTTCGGTCAAAATAAAATATGTTTTTAATCGAGCAATCAAAGAAGCAGGGCAAGGAAAGGATGAGCTTGTGGCTAAGTAACAACAGCAGCATGAGTCGATCCATCAGGTTAAGCTACGCTTACCGGGGTTGGTCCGTGGATGTGTGACCATCTTTACATATCGAGACTCCTCCATCCCTCGGAAAGCACGTTAAGTCATCGTTGGTCCCGGCTGTCATTCGGGGATCTTCGACAATCGTTACGGGTCGTCAGAAACCCGAAAGTCTGACAACCAATCTTACCAAGGGGTATCGTATTACCCAGTTACTGGGTTGTGGAGGTCAGATAGGCAGTCGCTCCATGTAAAATACTGGTATTCGGCTGCATCTGGTTAGACTGGAGGCCGACCCCAACATAGTTGGGAAAAGGCTAGGCAGATTGATTGAGTTTTTATACCATATTGGGGACCACCAACTTCTTTTATGCGAAGTATCAAGCGATTTTGTATCGTGTCTGGCAGTATCTCTCTTGCAACTATTGACTGTCACCTTGTCTTACCCTGCACATCAATTGCCCTGCAAGTTAGGCTATTTAAATGCAAGAAGCATTTATGGAAGTACTAGCTGCACACCGCGGTTTCACCTGCGTATGTCTCGATCCCGTGAGAATATCGGGATAAACAGTATCCTATGTTAGGACATATTGACACAGGAGTAGACCATGACCTGGAACCTATTCCAGGTCATGGTCTACTCCTGTGCCAAATTTCATCCAAATCCGTTCAGCCGTTTTAGCGTGAAAGCGAAACAAACAAACAAACTCACTTTCGCATTTATAATATTAAGTTAGGATTTCTTTATCGCACCAAGACATAACTAATTTAAAAAAATACCTAACACAATAAGTTCACCAATCCCTTCCACAGTACTTATAATCATAAAATAACTTTCCCCTGTCACTCCCCTGTGTACCGGAAGTCGCCCCTGCCGGAAATGGCCGGAACTAGGTGCAATAATTATTAATTGCCATACTGTAAGACGGAAAATGGCGCCTTGAGACATCTCCGCGGGTTGTCCAGGGGAAAACTTATGGATGCTAATATTAATGAATTTTGTTTACGGATTCAAATTGAAAATTAATTGCTTGGATGTTATCGGATGATACTTGTTTGTATTGAATGTTTTGTGTTTGTTGAATCTTCAAAAAAATAACATTAAAATAAAATAGGGAGAAAATACATGTTGCACTTTATAGATGAAGCGGCAGCCGTTTAATAAAGTAATACTGCATAATTACGTGATTTTAGGACGAATTGCTTGGTCAGCAAAAAGACTAAGTAGGTATAACCAAAACAATGACCAATCACAGTCCCCCCCTTCATAAACCCGCTAAAAATATAATCCAATTCATAAAACAAAAAGCATTTTTACACAGATTTTCAATTCAACCCCAAAACGCTACGACCAACCCTCGAAGCCCTTAATTTATTCTTTCACTGCGTCTTATTATTTGCAAATGGTCTATTTGTCGCGACTTAACCCTTGCAACGCAGATGGGGTCCAATAGACCGCGGATTACGGCCGCGCGCCTCAAACCGTCAAACGACGTCGTTTGCTTTAAACGCTCACAATTTATTGATAAGGACATTGACAGATATTGCCTTAGGTCTCGTAAAATGCAAGCGGCAGATTAAGGGTTGACGAGTATTTGCAAATGGGACCGGTTTCCACAGGTTTGGTTTCATTACGAGAGGGATTCTGTGTGTGAAATGGTTTCGAGCTTATAAGCTTTTGTTGTGCAAATTTTGTTGAAGTTTATTGGTACTTCTATACACGCCTCTGGGTTTGGATTAAAAGGCCCAAGTTGTGGGCATCATGTGTTTGTACGTAGGTATGATTGCAATTTGTATGGGCTTCTGTGCATTTGACTACGCTATGTATAACTTTAGTTTTAGTTAACCCCTCTTTGCGAAAGGACTCGTCTGGAAAGTACATGCAACTGTACCTGCCGATGTATTCTTTAAACATCTCACCGTGAAAACTTAGATAAAACGTATTAAAGTTGGGGCCTATTCCCCAACTTTAATGCGTTTTATCTAAGTTTCTCTCGCTCGCTACGTCACAAGTCAGTATAATATCTACCGACCAGTGACGTCATGCCACATTTTAACTAAATGTATTGCCGTAATTTTTGGATTACGTAAAAAAAAAGGAAAAAAGTACTTGTCCTTGATATACAGGGTGTTAGCGTAAACACCGTTATCCTTGCAACCAGTGGTTTGGTGTCATTTATAGATCGTAAAATCAATGGAAAATAAAAACGTTTTTTTTTTTAAATCTACATTTTCACAAGAGACACAAGTACGTTGCCCTATGCGCAAGGGCAAATAACTTTATTTATATATTTAAGTCAACTACCCATGGTTTGAATGACAACGGTATTTACCCTTACACCCTGTATAGTGAAGGACAAAGAACCGAATTCTCTATAACGGCGAGTTTTTGTAAAATACCTAAACAAAAACGAGTTTCATCAAAACAATTATTTCACAAATAACAAGATCAAAGAATACTAATACTTGCGATTTCCAAACAAAGTAAAGCCGATGAAAAATGAATAATCTTAGAACAAGCGAAGATCTTTTTGTAAAGTGGCGTGTTCTCAGTGTAATGGCGTCTTAATGAGAAGCGAAGTCGTGAGGAGATGACGTGAACATATTAATTACCTTCCCTTACTTTAATGCATGTCGCTTTCATGATTAATGTGCTGGGAAGGATAGGGTTTTGAAGAAATATTGAGTTGGAAAAGAAAATTGTAGATTATGTTTTGTTTAGGATTATTATTTGTTCATATTCTGTATTTATCACAGCTAAATTAGCTTACAGTTTGCGATGAAAAAATAGTGTACAGATTAAAACAATTTATCTTAAAGTTGGATTTCAAATTGAAGTTATGTAACTTAACTATTCAAAATTGATATCTAATATCGACTTTTGTGTCAGGGAAACAATATTTCACTCGCTAGACTGTATTGGTTTTCTAATTTCTTTATTCGTATAAGCAATTTGTTAATACATTACTTAGATAGAAGGATTATAGTACATTAAAAAGAAAGATTAGAAAATAAAGATTACTTAGAACAGAAAGATTATAATACTCTTTTATTATTGTTTTCTGTTATTTAACTTAGTAACTAAAACCAAATCCACTGGAAAAATAGAGTAAATATTAATTTATCCAAACGATATAATAATAATCCGATATAAAAAGAAAAACCTGTAGCTAATGTACGCTGCACTAGTGCACAACCATTTATTGATATTATTCCTATACACAATAAATAACAAAACCGGAAGGGTCAAAACGCCTAGCACTTGCCATAACAGTATTGTAATATTCAATGGACAAACGGAAAGGGTAACCCTACGTCGCTGAGGGTAAAAATGTTAAATTTACCGTCAGAAGCTGGCCATTTCAGTCCTCTGTGGCGGACGTCGCGATATTTTGCCGCTTTGTGTTTCCTTTGCATTGATTTCCTTACAAATAGCTGGGCGGGTTGGTGTGGGGTGCAAGTTGTAACAT
Source organism: Lithophane ornitopus (assembly GCA_948473465.1). Classification (NCBI taxonomy): domain Eukaryota; kingdom Metazoa; phylum Arthropoda; class Insecta; order Lepidoptera; family Noctuidae; genus Lithophane; species Lithophane ornitopus. The sequence goes on from OX419634.1 coordinate 11,872,783, forward strand.
GATATAGAGAACAATAAGCTGAATTATTGAAAAAAAGAATATTCTTATATCAGTAAATCAGTTATGAAACACCTGGATATATACCTAAACGTTCATTGATTTTAATCTCAATTTCATTGTGTTAAATTGTTTTATTTTGTCTTGTTGTTTGTATTTTCGCTAAGAAAAACTAATCAAGCATATATTATGAACCACATTGGACACCATTTTCTGCAATCAACCAACATTCAATGAAACATTAAAATAACGTTATTTTGTTCGATAAAATCAGTTTAAAATCAAATAAGTTTTTTTTTTTAAATCTTATTTCTACTATTTAGCATATAACAATCTGAACGCTCATAACTCACACCGAACGTTGACAGTTCAAGATTTTTGCCCGAGTGGGTCTTTTTTACCCATTTTCCGTGCAATAAAGCCTCGTTGAATCCGACACGCATTTCAAGGGTTAGGTGGGTGGAAAAAATGTGAATTTAATTTGGTCTCTGAGTGTTTTTTATCCAGTCTACTTAATGATTTGAGATTTATAATCTGGCGAAAATGGAAGGCTCTTTTTAATTTTCCATAATTTATTTTTATAAGAAATGTGGGGTGAAATATTTTAGGAGTACCTTATTATTGGATATTTATGTAAATTGGAAGCTACAAAAAAAATCTTCTATAATCAGTTAGACATTACATTTCGCCTTTTCGTAAAATTATCACAAGTAAACGTGCATGGACTTTTTGAAAAATAAAAATCCATTTTTTTAATTACCTATCCTTTATATAAGTGCATGTTATCTTGCTGTGTTCTATGCTATTACAAATACCAAACTGAAAAAACAACAATCGGCATATAATCAAACAGTTGATAATAGTGTCCAAATAGTCAACAAAAACCTTTAAAACGATTACATAATAATAACATAATCCAAATGACCACTCAGTCCAATTCAATAGAACGCTAACATTCAATTATCTTAATCACGAACACCCATTAAATTATTCATTACATTTGTCACTTCGGACAATGGTCGACATTGGCTTTTACCAGAGAATAATACAAAGGCCAGAAGGTCCACTCTATACAACGCAACGGGTGAAAACGCACACACACACGCACATACACAGAGGTGTACGGCATCTCAAACCCACTCCGGCTCCTCCCTTTTGGTCCCAACTGCATTCAACGTGTGTACCGATAAACTAGCATTGGCCTCAATGTTGGCCAATGATATTTGACCAAGGTGTAGAGCCAGCGTCAAACGAATGCCAGTCACAAATGCGCTTGCACTCGCTGTACAGTCACGAGCATAAATATTTTAGACTTATGCAAAATTCCAAAGCAATTTTCTCTTAAAATTACGACTACAACTTTGAGAAAGGACCAATAAAAATCATCAATAAAAGTATATTTATGTATGAATCAGCAAATGATGCGAGCGTTGCTGAGTTATGGGCCAGACAGGAAATTCTACTTTTAATATTCGGCATCGACACGCTAAGAAAAAAAAAAGCTATTTCATTTATACCATATATATATCTCCTACGGTATATAAATACCGTAGGAGAAAATCGCTTTTGAATCTTGCGCAGTTGTAACGCATTTATGCTCGTTAATGTGCATGAAGCGTGTCTATGTGTGCGTGGTTTTTGAAAGAAAATACGTTTATTTGCGATAAACATGACTCTAAGAAAAAAACACAAAAAAAAAGAACAAGTTGGGGGGAAATATGCGTCACATCCATGCAAAACGGCGAAGGCTCAGCATAATGCTGTGTGAGACAGAGCCACAGCAGTGGTTTTTGCTCGTCGTACGGACCTGGCTTTCTGTACATATCTATTCTGTACTTTTACCCCATTGTCCGTCACAAAAACATTGTTAGTTATACATTACGTATGCAGATTAAATTCTGTTAAACAATTGTTTAAATAAACTTGGTAATGGATTTTGGTGCAATGAATTACCTCTTTAAATAAGTTGATTAAAGTGGATTGGTCATTATTTATCTTGTGGATGTTTGATAATGGACGCTGATGGGAGACTTATGGGGTCGAAGATAGATGTGTGGATTTACATGTGTCCATTGTGCTATGTGTTAAGATTTCTCTATAAAATTGGTTCTTAGATTTTGATTAAGAAGGGGTTATTCCTACCCAAAGGCGATGACCCCAAAAATATTATTAAAAAAAAACGTAGAAATCGTATTTAAAATGCCACAAACAAAATAAAAAACCTGAACTTATTGTTACGTAAGTTTTTCTCATTGACTGTCGCTGAGATGAAATTGCGACTATTATTTTGAAATATTTTAATAACGAGAATTGGCCTGCTGAGGTATTAAATAGATGTACTCCCTCAGTTAGAAGACCACAATAAAGTTATCTACTTAATTTGACCTATACGTCATGTATTAAAATTTGTCAAGTATTGTGGAGCTCGTAGCTAAGTAATAACACAGCCGAACGTGTCGGTTGAAGGTTAAGCTACGCTTGCCAAGGCCATTCCGTGGATGGGTGACCGTCCGTTACATATCGAGACTCCTCCGTGACTAGGAAAGCACGTCCCGGCTGCCATTCATAGACCTTTGACAGTCTTTAAGGGTAGTCCGAAAGTCTGACAACCACGGGTACTTACCCAGTAACTGGGTTGTGGAGGTCAGATAAACAGTCGCTCCATTTAAAATACTGGTATTCAGCTGCATCCAGTTAGACTGAAAGCCGACCCCAACATAGTTGGTAAAAGGCTAGACAATAAATGATGACGTCATATGTTAGGATGTGGATATATCAGCACATGAGATGCACATCATAGATAACAACAACACAATACTATCACCTAATAAGGTAACAACACCATTTCCTATCTCAGATAAATTGACATCCGATCTAACATGTCAACAACCTAATTACGGACAGGCACATAATTCCGGTGTTTGTCTATTGAGTGGTTATGTGAGATTGCGGGCCGAAGCTTAATTATACCTGGATTAATGTTACAGTAATTAGCGCGGTATTTGATCTTATTGATTAGTTAATTATGGAGTTGATGATTTATTTCCCGTTAAATTCTATAGTTTAATGTAGTATTCAGGGGATTTATTGTGAAATTTATTAAGTTATTTTAAATAAATGAGATTTGAGAAAATAGTGATATTGCTACAACTACATTAATATTATGAAGAGAAAAGATATTTTTTTTTTTTTTGGACTGATTATGCTCAGAAACTACTGTTGGACCGATTTTAAAAATCGTTTTACCAGTAGAAAGATATTACTGGTTTAATAAAATGTATAAATATGTTACGCGGGTGAAGCCGCTGGCGGAATCTAGTGTACAATAAAATTTTAGATTGCTAATAGTGAATTACGTGCCGTATTTTTTTTACTAAGCGGGTTATTAAGTACTTAAAAGCATAAGCATAATCAGCCTATAATGTTCCCACTGCTGGGACACAGGCCTCCTCTCTGTGAGAGGGAGCGGGCCGTAATCCACCACGCAGGCCCAGTGCGGGTTGGTAGATGTCACATTACTTCGAATTTTTGGTTCTAGGACATGCCGGTTTCCTCACGATGTTTTCCTTCACCGTTTTGAGAGGCTTCGCTTGCGATTGTATCAATTTCTTCGCCTAGTCAAATAGTTTCATTCCTACGTCCACGTGTTCTAATTTTTGAAAATGGTTGAAGTTGACGAAGTATTGTTGGGTATTGCATTAGACAATACCGATCGCGCCGTGCGCAGCTTGGTAAGGTAATATAGACTTTAAACACTGTGTACATGATTTAATATCGTTTAAAGATTGTAAAATCCGTTCCGATCCGATGCGATGCGATGTGAGCCGTTCGGTGGAAATCATCCTTTATTAATGGATTTATCATGTTTAGATAACGATACGATACCCATCCTGCGAAGTTTCGCCAGTTAATTTTATTACCCGTGTATAACCTATACTATTGTATATGCACAATAGAGATCATAATTATTATCAAATAAATCATCTTTCATGAGATCATCAATTACAAAATAATGCTAAAATATTAATAAAACTACTTTCAGTTCAAAGTCGTAAGTACTTACCTACATTTTTTTTTATTAGGTAATCTCCAACAAATAAAACAAAAGAACACGTCATCTAGTAAAACAGATGTCAAATACTTGAACTTTCAAACACTCTTGATATTATAAAAACATTGCACCTTTTAATATTCCCAAATAACAAAACATGACAAGCAAATAAATATAAATGATAGATAAACATGCACGCTCTACCGACTGTATCGAACTATATCATGTACACTCAAGGAAATGAGAAGAAGTTTAATACTCGTCACAATTTACATGGCATCGTTACGTGATGATTGATGACGTCACACTGACAGCTCAATTTGGTGTAAACCGAATACCGGAGACTGACTTCGATTGTTAGTAGGGTGACTTTTTTGTGTTAGGTTTTAAGTACTGTAGTATTTTAAAATATCTTTATAATTAAAAATGTACCTTATTCCACTCAGGTGTGTTGAAAAACACTAGAAATTAAATGCAGATAAAAAATACTAAATATAAATGAATATAAAATAATATTTAAAAAAAAAACGGTTTCCTCTATATTCATTGTCCTCCCATGCCTACTAACACTGTAATTTGAAAATATTGTAAAAGCCAATTATTTTTTAAAGAGTAACCGTGGAGTTTCTTGCCGGCTCTTCTCCATAGGAAACGACCAATTGGAACCGTGCACCTAGCTTCTGACGTTTCATAAGTGCCCATGTAGGCTTATGTGAAATAAAATATTTTGATTTTTTTTTATCTTCTTTTATAATTTTTTTGGCATTGTCTAATTTCCTTTGATACCTTTAGTAATCAATTAATAACCTTGCGGTCAGGAATGACCGAAGAAAAAAAATTAAAAACGCGTGTGAGTATTTTAATTTACCTATGTATTAACAGAGGTCTACAATGTTTTAGAGATCACATTGTTTGATTTAAAAAAAAACTCATCAGGTTATCTAAATTTCAATAATTTAATTGTAATATTAAAAAATCTTCAAACAATCATAGTCACCCTACCATCTCCGCAAAAAAAAAATCCTACAATATTTATCCATTATAAGTATTGCATTCCGTACGCCCATAAATCAGTACGAGTAGTGACATCCGAGTTTTTGACAAATGGCCCACAGAAACAAGTGACGGCCAGGATAAATGGCGTGTAACTGGGACTCTCACCTCGCACGGATATGAGGACAATAACATTAGAAGATGCCTTTGTTTTTCTGAAAATTAAGAACACTGTTTTGAATTCGGGAAAAACGAATAGGAAGATTTGTGAGATTATTTTTCTATAAAACGTTTCTGTATGACATTGAGGAGCTCGTGGCTAAGTAATAACAGCCGCACGGGTCGATCCTTCAGGTTAAGTACGCTTGCCGGGGTTGGTCCGTGGATGGGTCTTTACATACCGAGACTCCGTGCCTCGGAAAGCACGTTAAGCCGTTGGTCCCGGCTGTCATTCGTGGATCTTTGACAGTCGTTACGGGTCGTCAGAAGCCCGAAAGTCCGACAACCAGTCGTACCAAGGGGTATTCTATTAACCAGTTACTGGGTTGTGGAGGTCAGATAGGCAGTCGCTCCATGTAAAATACTGGTATTTAGCTGCATTCGGTTAGACTGGAAGCCGACCCCAATATAGTTGAGAGAAGGCTAGGCAGATTGATTGATTTCTGTATGACATTATAATTATATTGTGATTGCGTTTGATTTAAATTTTATTACCACTACTACTTACACTTTTTACTTCGACTACGGCGAAGAAAAAAGGAGGGTTATGATTTTGACCGATATGTATGTATGTATGTATGTTCATCTGTTCCCTCATATCTTCTAAACGACTCACATTTCACAAATAAGGTATCGTTGGAAGCGTCTTGATCGTCCGCTGGACACTTGACGTCACATTAAATTAAAAATGGCGCCCTCTAGAGGATATAAAGTCAGGATTTAAAAAAAAAAATTGTTTAGTCCTACCAAGTTGGGTATCAAATGAAAGGGTTTAATGAGCACATTTCAAAAATATATATATTATAACTCCAAAAGAATTAAAAAAAATTAAAGTAATAAAAACTAAAACCCAACTACGACTAAAAAGTTATAAACAAGACACCGACACACAGACAAATTAAAAATCCGGAGTCACACATAATCTGTTTGATTTATAACACGTGTGACTCCGGATTTTTAATTTGTCTGTCTGTGGTGTCTTGTTTATAACTTTTTAGTCGTAGTTGGGTTTTAGTTTTTATTAGGTATTTATAATAGAGTTCTACATTTATTAGCAAACCACATTATAATGTCAAAAAAAATTGCGTATGCGCAAAATATATTCCTGTGCATCTATGCAGCAGCTTACTAAATCATAGCAGTTCATATCTGAGCATTAGGGTGTCGTCAATCATGGCTTCTCAATATCTTCTAATTGACAGTTCAAGTGGCCGCCGCTACCGAGACACGTTGAGTCATCTAAGATATACCTTGCGTATACAGGGGGTGGTTATGAATACAATTATTCACTATTAAACTAAAACCCAACTACGACAAAAAATTCAACTAAAAAGATATAAACAAGAATCACAGACAGACAATTTTTTTTCGCCGGTTTAAGATTTTTTTTTGGCTTTATGATGTCCTATATATTATATTTCTGAAATGTACTATTAAGCCACCTATCATTTGATACCAAATAGGGCCTAACAAAAAAAATAGTTCATGACTTTATAAAAAAAGCAAATAGCCTATAGCCCGCGGACAACCAGCTTTCATCGATAGCTCATTTGTCAAATTGTGATGAGTAGTTTAGAAGATATGAGGGAATAGATGAACGAACATACATACCGGTCAAAATCATAACCCTCTTTTTTGCTTCGCCGTAGTCGGGTAAATAGTCTATAAATCCCTATCCCTATCTGCCTATAAAACCTCTCTTACAAAATAAATTCTCGTCTTACCTCCACACTGTATATAGCGGCATAGCCTCACCCACCTGTCAGCCGTGGCCTCGTTAATCATAGCCGGTCTGAACGTCTAGCTAACCTACGTGAACCTAACACTTAGTATCACGGTGAGAATGTTATTAATTTCTATAAATAATCACCCTTCCGCTCGCCTTGGGATGAGAAACGGAAAGATGGTAAATGAGAAAAATTTAAAATGTGTTGAGTAATTTTAGCAAGATTACACAATAAATTTTCTTTTCCGATTTTGAACTTTTTACAATTTCTTTCTCAATTTAGATTATTTTCACGGTATGATTAATGCGTCAATTGTTTTCTATAATAATCGTCTGTCTTTACCCTGTATAGTAAACATCAACAATCTATGATGATCATGAAAGTTAATAAAAATATAATCATTATAAATATTTAAAAAAAAACTACGAAAGCAAAGTTAATAAAATTTATAAGGAACCACCTCTGAAGCATGATCTATCAAACAAAAAAATAATCATCAAAATCAATTCATAATTGGCCGGAGGAATGGCGTAACAAAAAAAAAAAACATATAGTTGAGAACCTCCTTTTTGAAGTCGGTTAAAAATTCGAAAAAATCGTCGGCTGTGCTTTTATGTCAATCGACGGTAGTGCAATAACTAGTCTATCAACACTGCTCTCAAAACAGTAAAGGAAAACATCGTGAGGAAACCGGTATGTCCTAGAACCGAAAATTCTAAGACAATGTGACATCTACCAACCCGCACTGGACCCGCATGGTGTACGACCCACTCCACACAGAGAGGAGGCCTGTGTCTCAGCAGTGGGAACATTATAGGCTGATTCTGCAATCGCCACAACATCCAATAACTCGTCCATTCATGGATGTTGTGGCGAATCGTCCATTCGCCACAACATCCAATAACTTTATCTATATTGCAAGCCTTAAAAGTTTCTAGTCACGCGTTCTTCGCATTTACAAGCTGTTTCCACCGCTACAGCTCAGCAGGGACCGATGAACAGCTTATTAAATATGTAACTAAGCGGTACTTTTTAGTGCAATTTAGTGGCACTATAAGTATTAACTCTTTGGGAATGCGATGTCCTGCTGGTTTTCTATATGGCAAATGAGGGGAAGAAGCATAAAATGTTTTAGTAAAGTAATTGGATTTTTTGAACTACCTTTAATTAGCTTCACACTATATATCGGTAGTGTGAAACGATCTGGATGATCTAGAAAAAATATAAGGAACATTAATAAAATTAGTAAAAAAGCTAAAACTGTTAAAACATTTAAAACAACGAACAAACCAACAGAGTTGAATGAATGTTTATGAAGTTGAAGAACTTTTCTACAATTTCGTGCAAGAAAGACTTATTAGTTAGTAGGGATCTAACTTGTGCTTTTTGACCCAATGTGCCATGAAGAATTACTAAACATTTGATGAAAATTTTAAAAACATAAATTACAGCGGCTATCTACATTGATTAGGGTTTACATAACATACATAATCAGCCTATGATGTTTCCACTGCTGGGACACAGGCCTCCTCTCTGTGAGAGGGAGCGGGCCGTAATCTACCTCTTTTTGGTTCTAGGACATGCCGGTTTCCTCACAATGTTTTCCTTCACTGTTTTGAGAGCAGTGGCGATGAAATAATTTACACAAAGTAAAGCGCCTGTCAGGGTTCGAACCTACGACTCGTAAGTCGTGGCCGTTACCACTGGGCCACCACTGCTCTCAGGATTAGGGATTGATTTTTCCCAATGTCTATTTTCGTATTTCTAAGTACGTTTGCGTTCGTACGTTCATTGTCATTTTCATACTTTTTTGACATGTTTGGGAAATTGATTGTCGCTGAGATGAAATTTTGAAAGTTTTTCAATTATTCTAAGGTTTTTCATTACGGGAATTATTGTCCTGCTGATATTTTAATCCCAACAAAAATTTTGTATTTTTGACAGTTTTTCCTTGCTTAAACTGTCAAACGGGAATTTTACTCTACGAAAGAAAAGATATCTGAAATGTAGTAGTATATAAAAATACATTAATATCTGTAACTTTTATGGGGTACATAATAAAGAGTATTCTATCTATCTGATGTTGGAAAAATCAGCTCTAATAGAATAGAATACTTTTATTTTCAGACGGAGTCCATAGAGTGTGGTAGGGTGTGGGTGTGTTAGGGTCTAATTGTGCTGTGTTTTTATCTATACCAAACAAATTAATCCCACACTCATCCCACATTAATACCAATAATATCGGATCAAAAATTCGACAATACATCAATTTAGTCGGTACAATACCAAAAGCCGCAACGAATGGCAATCCGAAGCCGCAATAAAGCAGTAAATAACAATTGTACGAGATACATCGCTCGCGCCGGCTGTAAACCAAACCTATGATTAACAGATCGACGGTTAATAGCGCGTTCAGGGGTGTACGGTCGGTTAGAAAGTAACAAAGAAAGAAAGAAAAGAAAAATATTTTATTTGGGACACGCACAGGAAATCCAACAATAAAAAAAGCAACTAGCAAAATAATGAAAAAAAAAAAAACATTAAAACTAATCTGTGCGAGGCCAAAAACGAGGTTAGAAGGCAAACGTGGAGTAAAAGATTTTATCAGATTCCATTATTTATCAAACAAATAGTTTGTACACAACAGCGCCACAACGCCGCAACGTATGCTTTATTTAATAAGTAGGTTATTTAATAAGTTTTTATTTGCAACCAAAAGTTTTACAATACGATTATAATAGGAAAAATTAACTGACCCTCTAAAAACTTATTGATCGAATGATGTACCTACACTTTTTTAAATTAATGAACTAAACAACTCTTGGATGTAGCGTTCGCCGGCCACTGCTGCGGCTTTGTTAGTTTTAACCTTACCCCGTTCAGAGTGCCCTACCTTATTTACTGCGACCAACTGTGAGAAAAGCCCAGAAAGTACAAAAAAACTCAGTTATAAAAAAAAAGTTTGCATTATTAGAAGCTCAAAAGTTATAAAAGGTTCATTAATATTAAAAATGTCCGTCATTAGAAGGTCTACAAGTTTTTAGAGGACCATTTAAATATTTTCCCTGAAGTTTTATGACCATTTTTTTACTGACAACCCTGAATCATAATCAAATTGCATTGTGTATCGGTATCGCTTTACGGCTGTAAAGGCGTTTAATCACGCACTCGGCACGGCAGTGTAATGAAAAGTTCATTTGTTTGCAATGGTGTGCATATTTATACACTTCTGTCACAAATACATGGCCAGCCGTAATTAGGATGTATCGGTGATTTGGAAATCCAATTTGTGAATTGGGTCGTTGATTTTGATTTATGTACTGTACATTATGTTTCTTTGTTGTTTTTAATAAGTTTTGTAGAAATCTATATTTAAAAAAGTTATATCGTATCGGGCTTGTCTATTATAACTAGCAACAGTCGCACGTTATTTTTGCAGGATAATTTACGTACGAGTAAAATATGCTTTGTTTCTTTTAGTAAAGCTGCTGCGGTGGCCGCCACATAGTGTCCGCAATTTACCGGCGAACGACGGTATCGAAACGTTATTAAAAGGAGAATGCCAGAGCTTCCTACAAGACTCGGCCAGAACCGACAAAGATGAACTATATTTCATAAAAAAGTTAGTTAGTTTTCTATTAGAAGCACACCAAGAAAAGTTATAGTTTATTAAAGTTGACCACTTGATAATTCTGATTTTAACGATAACATGAATAAACTAATAAATTATGACTTTTAGCACATTATCCTCAGTTTCAAAAGCCAAGTTAGTCGTAAATAGTCCAGTAACACAGCAATAAACAACACAAAACGCAAAAAAATACGGAAATATTTCGTTAAAAAGTACGGAGAAGTCAAACTTTTTGACAATGACAAGTGCCAGTTAAAGTTTTACATAAAGTTTTGTCAGCACTATAATTAGTTTATTAGGAATAAACTATTCTAAACGGTATCGATAATCGAATAAAAAAACCTTACTATAAAATATAATATACTAATTCAAAAATATAACTAAACGCTATTTACTAATATAATTACGAGTTACGATTTATGTAAGTAATAAATTCACTTACGTATCTTCATATTGATATTATTGTAATCGATTTGCAAGTGCAATTTCGTATCGATATTATTTTATTTTGGTATTGGCAACATTTCTAATTGAAATTGAAGTAATGAAATGTGTTGTCAAATTTAATAACTATTTAAAATGACTTTTCAACGGTGTGGTTCTACAGATTTTATTTATATTTTATAATTCTTACCGTTTTTTATTATGAATGATCATTATACGTCCGACAGACTTTCTATAAGTATGTCGGACGCTACATACAATTCGAGCAAATTCTTGGCATTGTCCTTTTTGATAAAAAGTTGGTGTGTTACAATCATTTTTATGCCGTCATTGGCTGAAGTCATAAATATACCACCTTTAGGAAACCGTAGCTTTAGTCCTATTCAACGCATTTATAAATGCCCAAGGCAAATTAGGCACTAAAATTAGGCGCCTTCTACGTCAAAACAATAGGTTACAAAAATCCAATTTCTAAGTTCATTACGATATTATACAATCAGATCAAAGGAATCGCGTTTTCTAAAGAAGAAAAAAATCTTTGAGATCTGCCATTAATTACTGTCGACGCCAAAGGGTTAAAGCCCTTAACCCTTTCGTCGCTCTCGGGGTAAAAAATACCCTTAAGCAATTTTTATGCACTCGTAAACTCTTTAAAGTTATTGTTTCTTTTTGAGGAGAGGACTTTGAAATATTGAAAATTATTAGCGTTTGATGTTTGGCGGGCGTCTGTTTTTTATTACGTTTTGCAGAAATTATTGGTGTCATTTGAAGGGTTGAAATTGTAATTAAAAGTGTTGATATTAAAAAGTTCTAGTGTTGGTTTTGTCACTGATGTATTTCATGAAAATTTTTGCTCAAACGTAAATTGAGTTTGAAAATACTTGGAAAAAAATATATTTCTACATGTTTTATCAGTCACATTCTGGTCCTGTTATCTGGTCCTGGGTTCAATTACCAGGCGGGCAAAGAGATATTGGACTTTTCTGTCTGGAATTTATCAGAAGTAGCCCGGAGCCTGGATTTGTGCCCAGTTGATGGCAACAGGCTTGCATTTAATTACATGGGACTTAAACATAACTGGCGAAATGTGGGTGTACTATAGATACACCTCTGTCCAGGGCCGGATTTAAGGCGGGGCAACAGGGGCCATGGCCCCGGGCCTCGACAAAATAGGAAAAAGACCTCCACAATATGTTTTTTTTTTAATAAAAAAAAGTTCACAAGGGACATTTTTAAATTTTCTTTTCATATCCTGGGTTGATGGTCTTAAAAATGTTACGTTGAATTACTTTGATACCGAAAGCCGCATTAAATCTTTATTTTTTTCATAATTTCCATAAAATTTTTGGGGGCCACCACTTCTTGGTTGCCCCAGGGCCTCCACACCTTTAAATCCGGCCCTGCCTCTGCCCATCTCTTCTGGTAATACAGGCATGATGTTATGTTATGTAATATGTGTTAACGGTTTCGCCAAACTAGTGTCAACGATAAAAAGAATAACTTTGCTTCAAATGAAGTAATAAGGTTCCTATGTTACAAAAGAAAAGGGAACATACTTTTTGCAAGACCTTTTTAGAAATACATACAAGTTAAAGTTTCATTAAGTTGTTCATACATGTTCGTGTTAAGACTACGTTGTGTTGTAGGGAAACGTGATTGGATTTTAGTTTTCTTGTACAGCGACACTTTGTCTGTTATATTTTTTATACAGTTATTTTCTAGATATTTTCGCTCGTGTTCGAGCTCGTGGCTAAGTAATAACAGCCGCACGGGTCGATCCATCAGGTTAAGCTACGCTTGCCAAGGTTGGTCCGTGGATGGGTGACCATCTTAACTTATCGAGACTCCTGCGTGCGTCGATAAGAACCTTAAGCCGTTGGTCCCGACTGTCATTCATGGATCTTTGACAGTCGTTACGTGTCGTCAGAAGTCCAAAAGTCTGACAAGCAGTCTTACCAAGGGTTATCGTATTACCCAGTTACTGGGTTGTGGAGGTCAGACAGGCAGTCGCTTGATGTAAAATACTTGTATTCAGCTGCATCCCGTTAGACTGGAAGCCGACCCCAATATAGTTGGGAAAAGGCAAGGCAGATTTATTTCTAGATATTTTCAGTTCGTTTTCAAATTAAAATATGTCATAATTATTTTGAGAATAACATAACATCACGTCTTGTTTTCCCGAAGGAATAGGCAGAAAAGCCTGTACCTGTGGTTACCTGTAGTACACCCACATTTCACCAAATATGTTTAAGTCCAATGTAATGGAAGGCGAACCCATTTGCTATCAACCGGGTAATAGTTTTATTGAAAAGGCACTTTTTCAACGCAAAACTTGTACCAATATACCATGTGTTAGGGTAGACACCGTTATCCTTGAAACTAGTGGTTTGGTGTCATCTATAATATACTTTTTCTATGGGACCAACATCGCAATCACGAAAAAAAGATTAGCTATTCCATACATTTGTGTTCACTTAAATCGACAAAATGTATGGAACAGCAGATTTTTTTTTTGCGATTTCAAAGTTGGTCCCATAGTATATTATAGATGACACCAAACCACTAGTTTCAAGGTTTGAAAATTGAATAAAATAACAAAAATGTCATGGCGTATCAATAAATAAAAATACAGTCGCGATAAAAAATCCCAGTATTTTCATTTATACATTTGAAAATCGTACTACGGCATTGGTCTCGTCGGTCATTGGACACGGACCGAATCACCGCATTCCATTTTCAAAAGGAAATGCCGTTGACAGAAAACACTCCTTTGTTCCCTTCTGTCCGTTCAATTTTCAAATAGAATCGTGCACGTGAGAAGTTTTAATTCTGTGCTCGAGTGTACAGTACATGTGGAATAATTGATGTTAATTTATTTAAGAGTTTGAATTGGAAACAGCACTTAGGGGGAATATTCATGTTCTTTTTCAGTTAGAAGATAATAGGAAGTGAAGGGAAAAGGCTTCCATTGTTTTTCGAAGTCATTGGTAAAAATATAAATTAAATTTTTAGCATTACATAATTTTTCTTATCCTAACTGGATGATTATTGTGATTTAATAGGTTATTGATAGCTATCAAGATATAAGAGAGGCCATCAATATTTTGTGGTTTCATTGCCACAAAATATTTATGTCCACCTTTTGATGTAGACTTTTTTTTAAGTGACCCCATTTCAGAGCTTTTGCGGCTCTATTGTAACTTTTTCTATCATCTATGCATAAATATCAGTTTCTGGCCATCAGTATCATCACCAGCTATAGCAGTTCACTGATGGACCAAAGCCTATCTAAGGTACTTACTAACTTTTCAGAATAACCTTCCTTTTATTTTGAAACATACCAAACTGCAGCGAAGAAAACACTAAATAACAAGTGCGAGTTGGACTCGCGCACGAAGGGTTCCGTACCATTATCTATAAAAATGTCCCAATATTTGTTTTATTTTAATTTAATTATTTATTTTTAAAGTGAATATATAACTAAATTCTCTGTGAATATTTCAAGCTTCTACCTGTTGCCGTTATCAATATCGATCAAAACCGAGAAAAAAAAAACACGTTTGTTGTATGAGAGCCCCCTTAAATATTTATTTTATTCTGTTTTTTAGTATTTGTTGTTATAGCGGCAACAGAAATACACCATCTGTGAAAATTTCAACTGTCTAACACGGTTCATGAGATACAGCCTGGTGACAGACGGACAGACAGACAGACATCGGAGCCTAGTAATAGGGTCGCGTTTTACCCTTTGGGTAAGGAACCTTAAAAATCGAAACAAACTACCTACTACAAAATTCTCCCAGCCCTGGAATATTTTCAACTTTTTCTTTTTTAAAAGATATGCAATATCCTCTCCATTTACCTCTACGATGTGCTTCGGTTCCGCTACGGTTCTGCTACGGTTTTGCTACGCTGCTACGAAAGTGTGCTACGTGACAGAATTGTATAGTGTGGTTAATTATGTCACTCTTGTGTATGTTACATAGTGTTATAGCTTGTCCAGTCTGAAATGAAGCGCCCCACTACCGCATTTTACGTATAAGCCGCGGCACCGTGTACAGTCACGAGCACCAATATGTATACACTTAGCAAATTTTAAAAGTGATTTTCTTCAACCGTATTGACTTTTATTTTATGTTATAATGAACATAGTATTTTGGAACCCATATTATTATGAAATAGATATCATCTCAAAGTAGCAATCGTTATTACACGAGAAAATCGTTATTGAATTTTGCTGAGTGTATACATATTTTTGCTCGTGACTGTACGTCTTACAGACTGGACAAGCTATAACACAGATTCATTAGACATTTTTGGTACTAAAATCTTTAATAACTATCTCTGCTTATTTTCAGCGTTGAAATAGTCACCTGCTGTGAATTTTTGCAAATCCATTTTTATAGTCGGGCTTGAAATTATAGTAAGTTACCAAGTTATCAGTGTTTGTATGTAGGTACGTAAAATTTAAAAGGTTTAACATTTTATTTTTAATATAACCAATAGATTCGTTTTACTTACCATTTTATTTTCTTATTTATTTTTATATTTACAATTTATATAAAATATACAATCTAATTCATGCACCTGCCATGTTTGTCTCTGCATCACCCTAAGGTTGACTGGTAGAAAATGCCTCAGGCATTAAGTCCGCCTTTGTACAGTTTTTTTTTTTACCTGTGCATAAAGTTTTAATAAATAATAATAAAAAAAAAAATACAATCTAATTCTAACATAATGTAGGTACAAAGGGAAAAAAAAAAAAAAACCTTCAACTGTCATTAATAGAATTTTAATTGTTCGGTAAAAGCCCGATTAACATTTGATGGGATAAAGGAAGGGCTCATAGGGCGTCAAAAAATTCTTCCGCATCGCTGTCAGTGGGAAAAGTGCCCAAAAGGCTGGCAGCATTGTTTTATGGACTGATATGCATAAATCTCACTTACAAAATACAATGTATGATACTCAATTCTGAACCAAATCTAAACAGTTCTACCAGTAAACATCCAATTTTTATGGATTATATTTATTTCCATCCAACCAAATCACGTGTGTGACGTATCGCTTTAACAAAATTGATATACCGCATCGCCCTTTCCCTTTATTCCCCATTTTTATATTACCTACTAAAGGGACGCCGAAATCAAAGGGCTATTTTGACATGTTGACAAATATGAGCCTGAAATAATATTTTAATGTCCAACTTGCCAAGAATTTTCAACTTTATTGCTTACATAATAGAGTGTAAAGTAAGTTGTGTTAGTTATCTGTTAAAGGTTTTGATATTATCAAGGGATTTGAAGCGATTTTCTATCAAATCGAAAGTAGCCGGTTTTTGTGCGTATTATAAAAAGAGGTTTTGTATAAGAAGCTTATTTGGGTTCTGATGGACTTTGTGTACTTACTGACCTTTGTGTGGGACAGATAAATTGTTTGTTTGTGTGTGTTGTTGTATTTTGAATCTTTTGGTGATTTTTGTACCTATAGTAATCAGATTTACAATACTGCTACGCCGTAGCCGTGATTATGTTGCGCCTAAGCTACGATGTCGTAGCACTTTGCGTCCAGCGCTCGGTGTGGTAACACGTCGCGTTCTGGTTTGCAATTGGTCAATCGTCATCCTGAGGATGCCTCGTTGAGAGGTGAAACACGTGTCGATTTCTTACAGGGTTTTTTAGGACTCTTGAAGAATAGTCAAGCGGAATAGGTTACTAAATATATCTACGTCTATTGTATTTTATAATGGATTTCCGCAAAGTCACGCCTGAATCAATTAACTATCGATGTCGTAGCAATTAGAGCTACGCTACGGTTTTGCTACATTATCTTAGAAGATACATGAGTACCGAAAATTCCATACAACTTATAATGCAATTGAATATAATAATTATTCCGCAAATATCCATAATCATTTCAGAGAAAAAAAAAACTTCTGAAAAGAGTACCTCAATGATTAGGGACCTGTGGCTAAGTAATAACAGCCGCACGGGTCGATCGATCAGGATAAGCTATACTTGGTCCGTGGATGGGTGACCATCTTTACATACCAAGACCCCTCCGTGCCTCGGAAAGCACGTTAAGCCGTTGATCCCGCTGTCATTTGTAGATCTGTGACAGTCGTTACGGGTCGTCAGAAGCTCGAAAGTCTGAGAACCAGTCTTATCAAGGGGTATCTTGTTACCCAGTAACTGGGTTGTGGAGGTCAGATAGGCAGTCGCTCTATGTAAAATATGAGTATTCAGCTGCATCTGTTTAGACTGGAAGCCGACCCCAACATAGTTGGGAAAAGGCTAGGTAAGATGACCTCAATGGTTTATTTTTATGAACACCACCAGGGGGCATAAACCGGCCACATTAGCAATTCCTCTAAAAGCAGTTCATTTCCTGAATCCCAGCTGTCATTAGCAATTCCTCTAATTTGACACAAAAGCAATTCATAATTTGTGGACCATTTTACGAATCTCCATAGAAAACTGTCAAACAGATGAATTATTTCGTAATATGAATCGCATGCAGATCATATTATGAATTATCAGTTTGTGACATTTTACGATGATTTATAATATTTTCCTATTATGATTCTGCCAAAGTGACTGTTTTAAGCCCCCTGAGTATCTGACGGCACGTATAGCAGGTTGTAGAGTGTGTATTACCTTATAACTCAAGTATACTGGGTTTACCTTGGATGCTACCCAGGTATTGAACCTGAAATCAATTTATCACGCCCGCAGAACGGCACCTTCCCGTTATACCCTCGACACTAATGTTTTAAATATTTTCTCTGAGCTAGCGAACTATAGGGTTACGTGGGAATATGAGAAATCGATTTCTATAATGTGTGACGTTATAGCTGTGGGCTTAAAACAGCCACTTTGGCAGAATCATAATAGGAAAATATTATGAATCATCGTAAAATGTCATAAACTGACAATTCATATTAGGATCTGCGTGCGATTCATATTACGAAATAATTCATCTGTTTGACAGTTTTCTACGGAGATTTGTAAAATGATCCACACATTATGAATTGCTTTTATGTCAAATTAGAGGAATTGCTAATGACAGCTGGAAATTCAGGAAATGAATAACTTTTAGAGGAATTGCTAATGTGGCCGTTTTATTCCCCCTGTTCTCTGAAGAAATAATACCTATGTTTTCTGTAAAAAACAAACTTGGATTTAAAGTTAAGGCTTGTTTCAATAATAGCAAGAGCAAATATTCTACGCTATATAAGGTATACCAAAGAAAATAATTATGAAACTTGGAAATTTCCTGATTGATGCAGTATTTCAGCAATCAATTTTCATGATTTTGCTAGTTGTAATATTCTTTTTTATTATTGTATTTCCTTTTTGTTTTTCCTTTCTTTTAGTTTCATAAAATTGCATTTTATTTGAATTTCATGTAGGTACCCACTTTGATTTAGAAATCAAATAAAAATTATATTTTGAACGGAACCCAATATCAACAGTGACATATCTAAAAGGTATATATTATAATAATATCGAAAATATCAGTTCTTTCCCTCTTCCTTATAAACTACCGGCGGTTGTTTTTTGACGGATGACTGAATACGTGTGTTACGTGGATACAGTCACCCTCAAAAAGATCTGTGGATCTAAAACGGTCACATTAGCAATTCCTCTAAAAGCATTTCATTTCCTGAATTTCCAACTGTCATTATTACTAACACCCTGTTTTATTTGTATTTTTATGTGTTCTACTAACCACCCTACTTATTATTTGTTCAAAATGTATGGACGTATGTCTGAAATAAAGATATATTATTATTATTATTATTAGCAATTCCTCTAATTTGACACAAAAGCAATTTATATTATGTGGACCATTTTACGAATCGCCATAAAAAACGATCAAACAGATGAATTATTTCGTAATATGAATCGCACGCAGATCTTATTATGAATTGTCAGTTTGTGACATTTTACGATGATTCATAATATTTTCCTATTTTGATTCTGCCAAAGTGACTGTTTTAAACTCCAGATCTTCAACAAGAGCTCATTTGATTTCCTACAATTTGTGTTTCACATTATTGTATCAATATGTAGCCAGCCACATAGTAGGATACACATTGGGTACTTAATTATATCTACATAAAATCTGCCTGGCCTTTTCCCAACTATGTTGGGGTCGGCTTCCTGTCTAACCGGATGCAGCTGAATACCAGTATTTTACATGGAGCGACTACCTATCTGACCTCCACAAACCAGTAACTGGGTAATACGATACCCCTAGGTAAGACTGATTGTCAGAATTTCGGACTAAATATAAATAATTAGAGCTGCATATTGATACATTATTATGGAACAAAGATAGTAGATAATATAGAATGAATACTTGTCGATGTATATAAAATTTTTGAGGTTGACTGTACCTACTGTTTCGAATTTTTTTTTGAATATGTTGCCACATCACTCAATCTATTTGCCCTCCAGTGTAATCGTATTGTTTTGTTTTTATTTGAATAAAAGAGAAACAATTTAGAATATTTGGATCGGAATATAGTTGACTACCTCGTTAGTCTACTAGTCACAAATGCGACTGTTGAGCTTGGGATCCAGGGTTCATAAATGATAAATGATTTATTTCTGTAAGTAGGTTTGTACAAACACTTTTACACGTCAAACACATTTTTAAAACTAGATGAGTTCGGCGTTTCCTATCTGATTACTCTGACAAGAAAGGCCGAAACAAACTCAGAGGTCACAGTCTCTTTTAAAGTCCAGACATAATCTTGGTCAGATCATGTGAAGACCATGTAGATTGGGTCTGAAATGGTCTTTTGAGGAAAGAACCACACAGATTGAGTGGACCTGCCCAGTCAGTGCACGGTTTTGTCAGTGATCGTGCAGCTCAACTCAGAATTTAAGGAGCTCAACGATTTGACGAGCAATACCAAAAACAGGACATTTGGGTAGGCCGCATAAATTACTCAAACTGCCAGACCATGATTATTTAAAACTAAGGAAAAATAAACAATAAAAAGAAAAGAATGATCCACATAGTCTTCACATTCACACTAATTAAAATAATGTAATACTTTACAAAGTACATCATTCATGTCATTGTAGGTATACATAAAATGTCAATGTGAATATAAAATCCAGAAATAATCTTGGTCAGATCATTTGAGGACCATGTAGATTTGTCTGAGATGGTCTTTTGAGGGAAGAACCATACAGATTTGAGTGGACCTGTCCAGTCAGTGCACGCATTTGTCAGTCATCGTGTAGCTCAACTCAGAACTTAAGGAGCTCAACGACTCGACGAACAATACCAAAGAAAGGACATTTGGGTAGGCCGCCTGTAGTACTCAAACTGCCAGATAAATAAAATATATAATCCACATAGTCCTCAAATTCACAATAATTAAAATAATAATAATATTATACTTCACAAAGTAAATATTCATGTCACTATGTATGTACCTATATAATAAAATACAAAGTTATCAAAAATAACAAAGTTCAATTATTCATGGGTGTTATTAGTTACCTATGTATTTTTTGCGGATGAGCTCCTCTTCAGGGAGCAGTGGTGGCCCAGTGGTAACGGCCGCGACTGACGGGTTATGGGTCGTGGTTTCGAAACTTTTTTTTTTTGAGTTTTGGAAATCATCAAATGACTTCTCCTGCTCTAGGCGGGGCGGGATGGCGTGTCAGACTTTTACTGAATAAAACCCACCAGTGTTCCTTCAGTTGCCTGTTGCCAAGGTCCCGGTATCCCTTTCGGACTATCCAGCACAGTTTGAATAAATGACTTTTGATTTTGAATCCAAGACCTCAACCTCTGCAGTAGCGCTTGCGACAAGACCAACGAAACAAACTACGATATCTATTGATAACCTCACTAATACCTAGTAATTTGCACCATCTAATGAGGCAAATCAGTGGAACGGAATCTATTAACGCAAGTCATTACCGTGTTTGCATAATATATAGATGATTGCATTATTGTCTATGTATAATGTACGCCTGATTAGCTTGTCAGTGTAATTTGGTATCGATACGTTGTTGTATAAATAGTTGGGGTTAATTAGACTAACTGATTTAGTGAGTGGTAGAGGTTTTGTTGTTGACTGACTAAAACTAAGAAAACTCTAAATATAAAGATTTTAAAAATACCATTAGAAACCTTTTAGTCTAAAAAATGACGTCCTTGAAATCAAAAGAAAAATAAAAAAACTTTTCCCTTTCATTTAACTTATTGAAAAAGATATTGGTAATTTTGTGATTGCTTAAAGCTTTCGATTTTGTAGTTTAAAATGCTAAACAGGAATTTGCTACGCTAGGATCTACGGCGTATTAAACATTGTGCTACGATCTGTGTTGCGTAAATAAGTTCAGATATCTATGGTTTACCCTCCAAATCACCAACTACCAAATGAACTTGCATTCCTTTTCCGAGTCTACAATTAACTCGACAGACGAGTCATGTTCGACTAATGAAATTCAAAATCAAGGCGATACGAAACAATTGCGCGTTGCAAACGATTTTATCCCAATCGCATGGAGTAAGGGAAGTCACAGAAAAACGGCACTGCATACAGATGAATCTGTTGTAACATAGGGGTGGATATCATGTGGAGCAAAATATTTTCCTAAGTTACTAAAAGCTGTCCAATTTTCCATTTTTATTTCAGCATATTAATGGTACCGCATATCAAACTACCAATGGGTCAAAATTACGACCCAGTGGGTCCCGCTTAATGGCAAACGACATCGCGGCAGGCTCAGACGGAGATGGCGGGATGAGCTGGACTCCTTCAATAAAGATTGGTCCTTGGAAGCTTGGAAGCTTGGACAGAGAGAGGTGGAAAGAGAGTAGAGAGATGTTTGTCCAGCAGTGGGACAGTAAAGGCTAATAAAAATAAATAATGATATTAGCAAAAGCACCACTCAAAATTCTAATTTCGTTTTAGGACATCAATAAAATTGTTACAGAAATGCAAAAACTCCCGAAACTTTTTAATTGTACAAGGACACTGCAATACAATCTTGATGATTGGTATCTGGTTTGTCATTTTTTTTTTTGGGTACCTCCCCTTCACGTAAAGTGGGGATGGATTTTTTTGAAACGACCTTTCCAACTATACACCACACTATGGGTAGTATCGTCGTTTAAAAATAGTGTGAGTTTGTGTAAACCATTTTTGTATTCAGGGATCTGTTTGCGTCTTAGAGTCAAGTGTCTTCCCCCCCCCCTGCCAGGTAAATGGTTGGTTTTGAAACTTCACGGCAGTAGTATATATATAACGAAATTAAAAGGAAAACTATCACCGCTACCGAGTAATAATCGACCAACTTAAAGCAGTTGCAAAAACATTTTCACCCATTCATTCTGTATGGTGTGAGGTAAAAGGTTTTTCTTAATTTTTAATGTTCGCCCAACTTTCCACCCATATATTCCAAAACCAATCCTCTGCCAAAAGCAAACAGACTGACTGGCTGTACTCGCGTCGTTTACATACTGTTTACAGAAACAGGAACAAAATGTTCTATTCAATACTCTATTGTGCCCGTTCGTTCTATTCTATTAACTTGTATCCGGTGGAGATAATTCTATGGACGATATTTTTTGTTTATATTGATATTGGATTATATATATTATTGAAATGAAATGAAATGAAATTGTTTATTCTGTAAATAGGATATTGGAATCACTTTTACACGTCATATTAAAAAATATTAAAAATAAGCTAGATGAGGTCGGCGTTTCCTATCTGACTACTCTGACAAGAAAGGCCGAAACAAACTCAGAGGTCACAGTCTCTTTTAAAGTCCAGACATAATCTTGGTCAAGCCATATGAGGACCATGTAAATTCGAGTCTGAAATGGTCTTTTGAGGAAAGAACCACACAGATTTGAGTGGACCTGTCCAGTCAGTGCAAGCATTTGTCAGTAATGGCGGAGCTCAACTCAGAACTTAAGGAGCTCAGCGACTCGACGAACAATACCAAAGAAAGGACATTTGGGTAGGCCGCATAAAATTCTCAAATTGCCAGACCATTGATAAAATTAACTGAGAACGAAAAAAAAATTTAAAAAATTCACATAGTCCTCACATTCACAATAATAAAATACTTTACAAAGTAATCATGTCATTTTGTATAGAATATTCAATAATGTCAATTTGTAAATTTGTTTTTAAAATGAGTTGCTCTCTGAGGTATTTATGCGAAACCTAAGATACTTTTCAGTAATTGAATATGAGTGCTCTATTTCACTTTTTTTGGTTTTTGATTGATTAGTTTCTGCCCGCGACTTTGAACGCGTGACATTTCTTGTTTTAACATTAAAAATATCATATGACACTCGGAAATACTGTAACTTTCCATTAGTTTAACAATTTTCGGAATCGGATCAGTTGTTTCGAAGAATACTTCCTGCATTCGAACTCACACCTCTTAATAATATTAGTAATAGATTATAGTCAAGGGTGGGTTTGTAGGTGTAGTAGTATTATAGGGAAGCAGTAGTATAGGGTAGTTATATCCTTTAAAGAAGCAATAGTAGCGTACATGTGATTACAAGCTGGGCCATAATGTTTGACCCTATCAGAAAGTGCCATAGATTTTACAAATGGCGTCATTGTCATGTTACGGGTTTGTCGTACCTTGACCTGTTCCGTTCGATGTTTGATTATAAAATAATGGAAGTACAAGAAAAATACATCAAAAAGTGTCAAAACACGAAAATAAAGTTCACAAGGATTGTGAAATAAAAGATTTATAACACCAATGATTACTGTCTACCCCCAACTGCATTCAGCTTGAATATATAAATCCGTATCAGGGATCATTAGCAGCAACATTAATACTCGCTCTAACGCCCCTCCAGTTTCCGAGATGTGACACACAGACGGACATACAAAAGGTGACTAATGAATGTTTAAGAAAGCACTGAGCCTTAAGATGGGGTGATTTTGTTTGTTGATTTTATAACTTTGTTTCTTATAAGTCATTCAATCTGCCTAGCCTTTTCCCAACTATGTTGGGGTCGGCTTCCAGTCTAACCGGATACAGCTGAATACCAGTATTTTACATGGAGCGACTGCCTATCTGACCTCCACAACCCAGTAACTGGGTAATATGATACCCCCTGGTAAGACTGGTTGTCAGACTTTCGGGCTTCTGACTACCCGTAACTACTGACAAACATCCAAGAATGACAGCCGAGACCAACGGCTTAACGTGCTTTCCGAGGCACGGAGGAGTCCCTGTATGTAAAGATGGTCACCCATCCACGGATCAACCCCGGCAAGCGTAGCTTAACCTGATGGATCGACCCGTGCGGCTGTTATTACTTAGCCACGAGCTCCTCGATTTCTTATAAGTCATTGTAAGTGCTTATCTATATTCTTAGAGATTTTTTTTTTGTAAACTTTACTTCTTTTAGTCTAAAGCTTTGGTTTCCTAGGCGAACGGTTTCATCATAAAGTATGTCCATTCGTTCTTGTAACTTTTGGTTCAAACCACTGGTAACCGCGAAATCATCCTAATCCCTGATGTAACAGGATAATTTATTACGAACCGCTCCCGCCACAATACGTTTGACAGGCGAATCTTCTAGAATCATCTAGAAGCTTCCTAGAATAGACAACGCGCATGTCATATTGACCTGACGTCGGTGTCAAGTGCTTGGCAGCTGAGGAAAAGAACTACA
This sequence comes from Lithophane ornitopus, assembly GCA_948473465.1. Taxonomy (NCBI): domain Eukaryota; kingdom Metazoa; phylum Arthropoda; class Insecta; order Lepidoptera; family Noctuidae; genus Lithophane; species Lithophane ornitopus. Next base: position 11,897,534 of record OX419634.1, read on the forward strand.
ATAAAACAAATTATTTTAAAAACAAATAACCCGCCTGCAAAAACGCATAACTTAAAAGAGAAAAACAAGTATTATAATCTGTAGAATTTTGGTATTACAGGCGGGGAATAAACAAAAGTAACACCTTATTTCAGGTTATTGGTTTGTTTTGTTTTTAAAATAATTTGTTTTATTTCAAGCTGTTTAGGTTTGTTAATTTATATACATAACATACATACATAATCAGCCTATAATGTTCCCACTGCTGGGACACAGGCCTCCTCTCTGTGAGAGGGAGCGGGCCGTAATCTACCACGCGGACCCAGTGCGGGTTGGTAGATGTCACAATGTCTTCGAATTTTTGATTCTAGGATATGCCGGTTTCCTCACGATGTTTTCCTTCACCGTTTTGAGAGTAGTGGCGATGAAATAATTTACACAAAGTAAAGCGCCTGTCAGGGTTCGAACCTACAACCTACAACTCGTAAGTCGTGGCCGTTACCACTGGACCACCACTGCTCTCGGACCACCACAGCTCTCGTTAATTTATATATTTGGAATTAACTAATTTCTAGCTTTTATTTGATACCAATATTGTAATTTATTAAAAAAAGAAAACCTTCCCTCCCTTTTTTTCTTGTTTTCAGATGAAATATAAAAAAAAAAATAGCCTATGTCACTACCACAATTAAGATGAACCTAACGACACCTCGTATTTTAAAATCCATCAAGCCGTTAAGGCTGCAGGGCGTGCCAAAGAAATAGACATACATACATACATACTCTCGAAAAACATTACCCTCCTTCTGGGGCAGTCGGGTAATAATATCTTCGACCCAAACCCTATGTTTACGTTATACCTGGTGTGTATATTAAACTGGAAAAAACTTCAATTCCCTAGAGAAAACCTACATCCATTTAAATTCCTAGACTCATAGAAATTCATAATTAATCAGTGTGCCTTAAACTTTATCACACAATACAGTTCGACAGTTCGGTTCAAGCTGTGCGCTTCACAAATGGAACTAATCACTTAATGCAGGTAAATCCGGGCGAAGTTTGTTAGTCGTCTGTGAAATATTGAGAAGTTTTGAAAGAGGTTCCAGACGGACTACTATTTGTTTTGTTCGAGTATCTACCTACTTGCTGTGTCGTTTAAGTTCGGTTTAAAGACATTTATTTCTCAACAAGTTAAATTAATTTAAATAACCCTCGTTACAAACAAAAACTATTTTTTTTATAGCTAAGTACACTCGATCAAGTCACCTTTCAAACAAAACCAAAAAAATCCAAATCGATTCAGCCGTTTGGCAGCTACGATGGCGCAGACAGACACACAGATACACACGTTAAACTTATAACACCCCTCTTTTCTCCGTCGGGGGTTAAAAAATAACGTTACAGTTCACTTAACATATTGAGAAAAGTAAGCAGCAAGCAGCTGTCAGCAGTTGTTGAGCAGTGCCTAAGTTGCAAATATAGTCGAAAAATTATTATTCTCACTTTAGGGTTCCGTACCCAAAGGGTGAAACGGGACCCTATTACTAAGACTCCGCTGTCCGTCGGTCCGTCTGTCACCAGGATGTATCTCATGAACCGTGATAGTTAAACAGTTGAAATTTTCACAGATGATGTATTTCTGTTGCCGCTATAACAACAAATACTTAAAAACAGAATAAAATAAATATTTAAGGGGGCTCCCATACAACAAACGTGATTTTTGCCTTTTTTATAGATTATGGTACGAAACCATTCGTGCGCGAGTCCGACTCGCATTTGGCCGGTTTTTTAAACAGTCTTGCTTCAATCTAGTACTTCGTCTGAAATTTTGGGTGGGTGTTATGTCGAATAGTTTCATGCGGGAATCGAACCCGTGACAAATTGCTGACTGGCTAATAATTTTATACAACGGTATGATTCATTTCCATATTTAAATTGTTGATGCGAAACGGAGAATGTTAATTTTTTTATGAAACTCTGATCGACTTGCGTCGAAAACCCGTAGTAGGTATATCAAAATATAGAATTTGTTCAATAAAATCTCAATATTCTTACATGCAACTGTTTGACTCGAGTTCTACTATGAAATGTAAAGTACCTGAGCATGCAGCTAGCGCCAATATTATTGAAAGCTTCTATATTTTTAGAGAAAGCGTACTTATTTGAGAGTCGGTATCGTTTGTTTAGAGAAACAGCAGAGATTTGAGTGACATTGAAAGAAATACAGAACAGTGTTTAGAGTATTTTTTATTTAATTATTTAAATGAGACAGTGATCCATATTTATGTTACAATACTTAAAAATACCACAAAAAAATATTATTTACTGTTTTTTTTGTGAGTTTTTTTTTCTGTTTTGCAAATGACAGAATTGTGTGGAAAAGGGACCCTGCGGTGTCCGGGTAGAGAGACAGGCTATTACATTAGATTTACTTTCACCCAAAAAAAAACCGTTGTTAACGACTTTCTTATTTTGTACCGAAGCCAAACACATCTTATCAATAAAAACTTATTTACAAAAAAAAATACGACAAAGTGAATTACAAAAAAAAAAACAAAAAAAGTGAAAAATAACTTTAATTTCGTAAATCAGTGTGTTTGCTTTTCAATTTTCGTTTTATGCCACCGATTGTTTTTTTTTTGTAAAAAGTTTTTATTTTTCACTTTTTAGTTGTGGTACCTACCCCACACAAATCCGAATACCACTACCTGCTAATAACAAAAGCCTGTAAATAAAAGTGAAGGAGTAAATAAGGAAATCGTCTAGATAAACTAAGTGGGAAAAATACGTAATATTGAAGCTAACTCAAAATCTACGCAAGCAAAGTTAATAAAATTGGTTAATAATATGGGAGCACCTCGGAAGCATGACCAAACAAATAAAAATAATCAAAATCGATTCATAATTGGCGGAGTAATAGAGTAACACACAAACAAAAAAAAAACACATACGAATCGATAACCTCCTCCTTTTTGAAGAAGTCGGTTAAAAATAACTTTAATTTCGGAAGTCGGTGTATTTTGTTTTGAATTTTCGTTTCTTCCCAAAGACATACATTAAAAAAAAATAGAAACATCCGAATTGATAACCTCCTCCTTTTAGAAGTCGGTTAAACAGTACAACTTGTCTCGTACCGACAAAAGAAAGACTGTACTTATAAAATACGTAATGATTACTTTTAATGTCTGAATTCATGTGTGCAGGTATCATAAATCATAAGGTATCTCTGTTTTTGTAAATAATAAACATTCTGGTTTCTATTAAACAACAAAAAAGAAACTGTCTGATATCGACATCAGTCAGACTAAGGTTAAACTAAGCTCTATACAAAAATCACGGTTCTGAGTTACATTACTAAGTAGGTATCTAAAATCTAATACCACTATTCATATAAACATACCCAATATTCCATACGTGCGCGTCCACCATTAAAATACAATAAAGGCCACCCCGAGTATGTATGACAATTCAATTTGTGCCCCAATAATATCGGCTTACAGTATAATGGACAAAGAAATCCGATGGTCGCACGGCAACGCGAGATGTGTTCAGAATAGGGACACTGTTTGAAAAAAAAGTGTCCGTACTAGCAATACCGTAATTTGGTTCTCTTAAAATTATCGTTCTCCCACGCTTATCCCAATTTATTTTTTAACCGACTTCTTCAAAAAGTAGGAGGTTCTCAATTCGTCAGTTTTTTTGTATGTTTGTTACGCGATTACTCCGCTAATTATGCATTGATTTTGATGATTCTTTTTTGTTTGGTAGTTCATGCATCAGAGGTGGTCTTATATAAATTTTATTAACTTTGCTTGCGTAGTTTTTGAGTTAGCTTCAAGATTACGTATTTTCCACGTAGTAGGATATATAGACGATGTTTTAAGTGACCGTCACTGTTATTTACATAGCGGGTAGGGTATTCGAATTTGTGTTTTTAGTTGTGATACCAACTAAAAAGTGACAAATAAAAACTTTTCACAAAAAAGAAACAACCGACTTCCGAAAAAACAAACACAAAAAAGTGGAAAATAACTTTAATTTCGGAAGTCGGTGGCAAAAACCGAAATTTGACAACCGAAATTAAAGTAATTTTTCACATTTTAGTGTTTTTTTTGGAAGTCGGTTGTTTTTTTTTTGTAAAACGTTTTTATAGTTTATCAGCATTTCTTTTTCTTCCATATATCTCTACCTATCAGTCGTCATCTCAGTAACCACACTGTTCCTAGTCATATCACTTCAAAATGATAGTCTTTAGTGCATATCAAACACCCACCTAGTGCACATAGGTGCTAACCGCGCACGTTTCCACCACACATGTAACTTTAGAGACCATTATCGTGATTTTGAAATAACTGCATTACGTGAACGTTCAAGAATATTCTTAGTGTAGCAGTGTTTGAATACGAGGAGGTAAGGACTGCGAATAAGGATTTTTGAGCCTTATATTTTTAATTTTCCATCCTAAAATACTGAATTAAGGGCGTCCGATACGATTTGCAATGGTTCGAAAACATTAGGAATCTGATAAAAATATTCAGGATATTTAATATGTAGGTACGTATAACTCTCTCAATCTGAACATAATCCAGGGGTCGCGTAAAATAACTACCGCTACAAGACGCACCAAAGCATAAAGCAGGGGTGGCAAATTGTGGCGACCGCTGGCAATCATAAAAAATATCTCTCATACGAGTGACCGACACGCGATACTATCACGTTTTGCGTGATTTTTACGAATAAATACAAGTTCCTGTAATTGGAAAATATAGCGAGTAAAAAAGGCTTTGGTCGAAACGCAGGTGGCGTTAGATACACGATAGATTATTGTGATTTTCCAACTTATTAGATGGCTTTAGTCATTCCGTAATGTTTAATCTCCTCTATTTATTTAGGAGGTTGTAAAAGATTGTACTGTCTTGAAATTTTACCTCTCTAAGTATCTGGTTTTTAGGGTTCCGTATCCAAAGGTTAAAACGGGACCCTATTACTAAGACTCCGCTGTCTGTCTGTCCGTCTGTCACCAGGCTGTATCTCATGAACCGTGATAGCTAGACAGTTGAAATATTCACAGATGATGTATTTCTGTTGCCGCTATAACAAAAAATACTAAAAAAAAAAAAAAAAAAATTAAGGGTGCTCCCATACAACAAACGTTATTTTTTTGCCGTTTTTATAGGTACGGAACCCTTCGTGCGCGAGTCCGACTCGCACTTGTTATTCTAAAACAATGATTCTTGAATCAATAATTCTTCAAAAATGATTCTTGGTTTTAACTCAGAATAATGGGCAGTTCAGGCTATTCTGTTTTATGTGTCATCGTACCTTACTGTACAGATAGGGACAGAGTTGCGAAAATGAAAATTATTTCGAATTTTGTAGGTACTGTAGACTTGGTTAGTTCTAGCAACCTTTTTGAAAAATTATAAGAAACAATTAGGAGTCAGTGCTGACAAGTGAATGTCATGATGTAAAAGCGAGAACGATTCTGAATTTTGTTTTATTTCCAAAGATAATGTTTTAATTAATTAATTGTCCCACAGTACCATAGTAAAAAAAGAGAGAAATTATTTATGTCAAAACATAATTCATTTCATTCAGGATATAATTATGAGCTCGTGGCTAAATAATAACAGCCGCACGGGTCGATCCATGAGGTTAAGCTACGCTTGCCGGGGTTGGTGCGTGGATGGGTGACTATCTTTACATACCGAGACTCCTCCGTGCCTCGGGAAGCACGTTAAGCCGTTGGTCCCGGCTGTCATTCGTGGATCTTTGGAGGGTCGTCAGCAGCCCGAAAGTCTGACAACCAGTCTTACCAAGGGATATCGTATTACCCAGTTCCTGGGTTGTGGATGGCAGATAGGCAGTCGCTCCATGTAAAATACTGGTATTCAGCTGCATCCGGTTAGACTGGAAGCCAACCCCAACGTAGTTAGGAAAAGGCTAGGCAGATTATTCGTTATATATCTTATCTTAAACACAAAATGGTTCATCCATTTTGTGTTCATAAAAGTGCCAATCATAAGGGCTTACACATACCATAAACCATTATCCTACTCGAAATAATTACTTTCAAGTATACAGCCTGAATCTCCCAAAACGCATAACTAACATACTGCCCATTAAAGGTCGGTGAAACCATTCTCAATTAAGCAGATTGAACGGAGTTAACGGCGCGCACGTTAAACTCCGGTTAAGTAGTGAATCGGACAGTTTATTGCTTGAGGTGCTCCGTTTTGAGGGTATAATGTGATAGGGTTTTATTAACGGCTGTTAAAAGCTGTGTGCTTGATGTTTATTGCACGTGGTGCAGCGTTGAATTATGTTTCTGTTGTAATGCTAAAATTATTTGGGTGCAGAAATCAATTACCTACTATTACTAGATATTGTAATAATTATCGCTAAAAAGAGTTTAAATGGAATTACTTTTCTCGCAGATACATGTGGTATTGTATGGCAAAATAAAGGATTAATCGTAAAACTGTTTATTTTATAACACAAAAAGGATCACCGTTACACCGTGAGTCGTCGTACCTCCAGTCGTCGCCATTTTTCTCTACCTTTCTCCCTCACACACATACATCCCTTTCTTTCATCCGATGCGTTCCGTTTAACAATAATAAGCTGTGTTAATACTTCAACGTAATACAATATCTTATCCCACATACAGTTATCCGTTAGACCAAAGTCGCGCTTGACCGATGATTATAAAATTATAGTTCATTGTGTAGGCTGTAGATCGTATCTTAAGGTAATCACAACATCACATCACAACAACATCTGAAAAAATACATTTGAAAAAAAAAAAAACTTAGTACTTACTTAAATAAATCACGATCCTACATAGATTTTACAAGCTTCCACACACAATCTTTCTCTTTCATACACAAACTACCTCACGTGATACAAAATGTATCCAATCTCAACCTACACGTTGCAAAACAAGTACTTTATAACGAAATCTCATGTATTTCTTCTGAAAAATCCTAGGAAACGCGATGCATGTAGCCCGCGAGATCAGTGACGGTTCACACTAGCTCACGTCAGCCGTTTATGACAAATAGCGTGTCAGGAATATTGCATCGGTGCAACCCGCCCCGAGAGTGTGAACTGTGATTTATCATTTTTAATATGAGTGATTTTTAGCTATCTTGGTGGTTGTTTTACGATGTTGTATATGTGTGTGTGGTTTATTAACATAATTTTCTATAAAATGTTCTTATCTTTTGGAATTATTATGTATAAGTAATAAAACTAAAACCCAACTACGACTAAAAAGGTATAAACAAGACACCACAGACAGACAAATTAAAAATCCTTTAAAAATCCTCCCTCCTCCTTTGTCTGTCTGTGGTGTCTTGTTTATACCTTTTTAGTCGTAGTTGGGTTTTAGTTTTTATTACTTAATTTTTTTTTTGGGTTATAATATATATTTTTTTGAAATGTGCTCATTAAACCATTTCATTTGATACCTAACATGGTACGATTAAACTTTTTTTTTTTCAAGTTCCTGACTTTATGTCCTCTATAGGGCGTCATTTTTAATTTAATGTGACGTCACATGGCCTATAACCAGCGGATGATCAAGAGGCTTCCAACGATACCTCACTTGTCAAATTGTGATGAGTGGTTTAGAAGATATGAGGGAACAGATGAACATACATACATACATACATACCGGGCAAAATCATAACCCTCCTTTTTGCTTCGCCGTAGTCGGGTAATAAAATAAAGTGCAAGCGCAGGTCGAGCAGCAAATTTCGCCTAAATCGAATTGCCATAATATTTCCAGAGATTCAGAGATTCATTTTTTTTTAAAGCTTCTGTTTAACATCATCTGCCTAGTCTTTTCCCAACAATGTTGGGGTCGGCTTCAAGTCTAACCGGATGCAGCTGAATACCAGTATTACATGGAGCGACTGCCTCCACAACCCAGTTACTGGGTAACACGATACCCCTTGGTAAGACTGGTTGGTGTATTCTTCTATTTAACGATAAGATGAGAAAAAAACTTTTTCTATCCAGTGTAATGCTTTTTCATCCAAATTGTTTACATTTAGGTATCCCTTTCTTTATGTATCATTTAAGGAAATTATTATCAAACTTCTCTATGTATACTTACAAAGTATACGATCGAGTTATGACAAACCATTACAAATTATGGCCACCTAACCTATTAACAAAAATAGTAGGTACTACGAAATAAACCAGATCATTATACTTCGCGAAATATGATCGCATAAATTTTCTCAAGACTAATATTTCCTGTAAACAAGTCTCGTTGACTAATTACAGAATACTACTCTAAATAAACGTTAAAACTTGCCTGTTTTCATGACAAGATAAAACGCCTATATCTGTAATGCAAAGGGATTAGAGTTAGGTTATGTCACGCCACGAGCGAAAATTAAGTGGGTTGGTAGCTTTTTATCTGAGAGACGTGAATGCGAGCGTGTGTTGTCTTGTCATTATTGTATCTTGTTTCTATTTTTCGTAGTAATTCAGGTATTTGGATGGTTTTTTGTTGCAAAAGATCTTAAGTTTTCATTTTGTAATATTGTTTGTGTATTATTTTTAAATCTTTCCTGTTGTTTATTATATTGCTATTATAGTCTTTTTCTCGTTCACAATATTCCAAATTATAATTTAAACAATATTTTGATGAGTCTTGAACTTATCTAAACTAAATACTTACTTAAAATAACTGCATGACTTTGTTATTAAATATAAAATCAATATTTCTTAACAATGTTTTTTTCAGAACTTATTGTAGAGCAAGATCTATGAATTTCCGTGGCATAACCTCAAGATGTTTTAGCATTAACTTACAAGTTTACAACTCATCAGCGAGCGATGACTGTTTAAATCTTCAAATGTTGTGTTAATGAGGACAGCAGAGGGGGAGGTGGGAGGGGGAGGCGATTAAAATTTCATCCCAACTTTATGTTTTCACTGTAATTACGAGATTAAGGTTGAGAAGTAATGGGTGCTATCAAGGGTGAAGTTGTTTATTTATTTTAGGATTTGGTACTGAAAAGTGACTGCTCTGAAAGTCTGTGCCTGGGCAAGTCCTCATTAAACATTATTGGGTATTTCAGTTGTGTTCCGTCGCTTCCGCGGACAAGTTCTCAGGACAGCACAAAGTCTAGCTAGTGCTAAATGAAGTGATACTAACATAGTCTAAGCCTTATTTATTAACACAAGTTTTTGTTGTATAGATTAATATGTATGTTTAGTTTAAGGTATTTTTCTATGGGCCTGTGTCGCCTGCAATAAATTGTTTATTATTATTTATTATGATTATTATTAATCTAAGACATGAATGGTAAAATTGTAGTGATAGTAGTGCCAATGTCTTGTAATGCATCCTAGGTTTTTTGTTGCGTGTGTTGTGTGTTGTGTTTTTTACAATATTATGCAGTCTATTCTGATTCTGTCTTTAATATTTGAACGTAGTGGTTCACTTATTTATTCGAAATATTAATTTGACCAAAATGCACCAGCTACGGTCATAGGACATCATACAATCAAACGCGATACAGTACCTATCGGCATTGTTTTCTTTTTAACCGACTTCTTCAAAAAGGAGGAGGTTCTCAATTCGTCTGTATGTTATTATAACTAGCTGATGCCCGCGGGTTCGCCCGCTTGACAAATTTATACTCCTTCCTCGAGAACCACTCTATCCATTGGTGAAAAAAATAAAGTAATAAAAACTAAAACCCAACTACGACTAAAAAGGTATAAACAAGACACTAAAATTAGACCGTTGCGAAAATTGGAAAATGACAATAAGTTTTCAAAAAATTAAAGACTGTGACATGTCGGACAGACACTCATGGATCTGGCCCAGAAAACATTGAGGTACGGTTTTACGGTAACCTTATAAAAACATTTATCACTTTTGGACTTTGTTTACTATATTCTATTTTTAATAAATGGCAAGCAATTCTGCCAATGTTTAAAGTGAGTAGGAAAAAAAAAGTGGGAATGATTAAAAAAAAAAAAAGGTAAATTTAACTAAAAAGGTATAAACAAGACACCACCGACGGACAAATTAAAAATCCGGAGTCACACGTGTTAGGGCATAAATCGAACAGATTACGTGTGACTCCGGATTTTTAATTTGTCTGTCTGTGGTGTCTTGTTTATACCTTTTTAGTCGTAGTTGGGTTTTAGTTTTTATTACTTTAATTTTTTTTAAATTATTTTGGGGTTATAATATTTTTTTTTTTAAATGTGTTCATTGAGCCCTTTCATTTGATACCCAACATGGTACGAATAAACAATTTTTTTTTTGTTGTTCCTGACTTTATGTCTTCTAGAGGGCGCCATTTTTTGTGTGCCAATTTAATGTGACATCACATATCCTATAACCAGCGGACAATCAAGACGCTTCCAACGATACCTCTTTTATCATATTGTGATGAGTGGTTTAGAAGATAGGAGAGAACAGATGAACATACATACATACATACCTACCGGTCAAAATCATAACCCTCCTTTTTTCTTCGCCGTAGTCGGGTAAAAAGGGGAGGCCTTTGCCAAGCAGTGGGACGAACTATAGGCTAAATTGAAAAAAAAAAGGCGTGAGCAAAGCCGCGGGTGATACCTAGTACAACATTTTTATGTTGTTGCCTCCAGGAAAATTACTTAAGTATCAATTTCCCAACCACCTCATCTACATAAGAAATATCAAAATGTCGATCTCAACATACATATCGCACCCCTAGATGAAGACTCCGGCAACTCAAAAAACCTCATTTTTGAGTTACAAATGACGATTGACGAAAAACTGTTTTTAGAGTAGGTATATAAGAAAGATATCAAAGATCTAATGAGACATTCATAAAGGTAACGTTGCGGTTGAAGGTATCGTTACGCGAGCTATATTGATGTATAGGTATTCGAGTCAGGAATTCGATAAAGCCTGTAACTCGAAACTCGTACTTTTTGAGTTAGTGGGTTTAAAGCTAGGGGTACGATATGTACCAATAAACTACAGACATTCGGCTTATCAAACACAACACGCCATTTATACCTACAATTACGATTCCACGCGCAGACTGATAACGTTAACGCGATAATAAACGTTCGTTTGCAGCGCATTTTATACGCGCCGCGGATTAGTGGGGAACGTTTACGCGCGCGTTAACTTAACAGCGCTCGTGACTTGTAAGTGCTAATGAGTTTCATGTTTGATTACCTATGTAAGGATATAGGTTAGGTTTATTATTATTGTGAAGAAATGTGAAGGAAGATTAATAATAAATTTCCAGAGAACACATATTAGTATGATGACGCACAACCTAAATTCACTGAATATAGAAATGTTCAGAAACTTTCTTCTATGGAAAGCTACAGAAGAATTTAAAAAATCCACGCCTCGGTCAAAAATTCGTAGCAGATCATGAAAGAAAGAAAGAAAGAAAATACATTTATTTAGCACAAACTCAAAGAAAATCATGAATCATGAAAGATCATCATCCACAGCCTAACTTAACCCACTGCTGGGCATGTTCCTCTCTTTTCTTGTGCCAATCCTGTCCAGTAGCCTCATGATAGCTGTTCCTCCTATTACAAAAACTGAGTCTATCGAAAATTAATATAATATTTTTGTTAATTCCTTTTGTTTATTTTAAGAGACTTTCTAAATCAAACTTCGTCTAAGATCAAAAAGACAAAAACTTTTTACAAAAAAAAAAAAAAACAACCGTCCACCAAAAAAACTAAAAAAGTGAAAAATAACTTTAATTCTTTTTACAAAAAACAACACTAATAAAGTGAAACATAACTTTAATTTTCTAAAATATATTCTGCAAATAAAAATCAAATAAAAGGTGCGAAGTGCGTTGTAAGAAATTAGCAGAAATGTGTGCGGCAAACGGTCAAATGCGTCCACCTAGATTGCACATCCACTAAGGATATGATGAGACCTGCGAATCATTTCGAAATAAAAATAAAACAAAACAATAAAAACACCATTCTTTTTTTAAATAATCCACCATTTAACATTCCTCATAATGAAAGCAATTAACGCATCATAAAGCTCAGGACACACCGGTTGAAATGAAAAATAAAATGACACGATATGATCACAAAGGAATTTTCTCTTTGACGATATCACGCGTTGTCGCTTCGACGAACGTACTTTGATATTGCGTCTATTAAAATTTAATAATTTCGCCTATTCTCTTTGTCAAATGAATGCTATTTGTACGTTTTTGTTGGACTTTTGATTCCAAATTAGATTAATTTGGAATTTAGGGAAAATTGTGTTACATTGTTTATTTTTTAAATAATTTTGTTTTTTGTTTAATTTAAATTTTAATCAAAGTTGTCGCAAAATATACTGTAAAGAATAAAATATTGCATTGTCTTATGATATTACCATACAACAAGACCATACCAGACAAGCGTAAAGACCAAAAAAATATTGTAATAAAAAATACAGTCCAATTTTGGAACTCCACATTTGATTACACAAATTGAAACCGTGTATGTCCAAAAACGAAGCTAATACACGAACAAAAAAAGGAAAAATAATAATAGAGGGATAACATTACATCAAAGCATTTTATATTTGTCCAATATGCTTTGGATTTCACTCAATAGAGTCCAAAAGAAAATTAAATTGCCTCCCCTCCGTCCATTTTAAAGGTCTTCACATGTCCATATTTTTTTCTTTCTTTCTTTTAAAATATCACGTTACTTGTGTGCGAGGTTTTATATTTGTCTTGTTATTTTTTTTTATTGCGTTTTATTTGTCGTAATAAGGGAAACCTTAGATACTTAAGTGAGGTCCGATTTCCAAAAATGTTTAGATATCGAGGGATCACGATAGGTTGTTTGAAATGTCATGTCAGTGCTTGTTAGTTTTGGATTTAAAAATATTGGGATTGTTTTGTTGTTGACACTGTTACTGCAAACAGTATCTATCAGAAAAATACTTCAGAATAAAGGCTCCCGCAGGCAGGTGTGACGCGACTTTAGTAGAACAATTTCTATTAAAACTTCATTGAAATTATTCTACCAGAATCGCGGTGCACCGTGGCGTCGCGCCTGTCTACGGGAGCCTTAATTCTGAAATATTATTAGTGTATTCATTCGTCAAGATCCCGTACGTATTATGGGATTTGTCAGACAGCACTGTGTCAAAACTATGTTTTTTATTATTTAATAATATTTCATAAACTATATGTACCTACATAATTGACATAGGTCAAGCATGTTTGTAAATAGTGTTTTGCGAGAAAGAATGGTTTTTCAGCCACTTCAGTGAATTCAAACGTTAAATAAATGTAGGTATGTACTTAGTAGACATAAATTGTTTGGCTTTTATGTAAATGCATTTTCTTAAACCATAATCATATCTCTCTTCTAACAACTGACATCACTTTAAGATGTCAAAACCTATCCCAAACACACCATCTCAAAACCAATTACAAATCACATTACCATTAAAACGGACCTCAGACACATCTAAATAACGCCACATCCTAAAACAACATCTCCATCAGCTCTAAACAAAAGTTAGAGAGGCAATACCGTCTAAAGCCCTTCACATTTCAAACCAATTCACTCACGCGCATAGAAATGAACAATACTCGTATTTCGTGGCCCAACACTACCTTTCACCACCACGATATATTTCCACCCCACCTCAACTTTGACAGCTCATATGAGGAATAGAATAGGGTTGAAATTTGAATGTTTTTAAGTTTCGAACGGGGCGATGTAAATTGGTAAAACGACAATTAACTCGAATTCTACTTCTATTTGCAAATGGATTGGATTGCCTTGAAGCGGAATGGATGGCAATTGTTCCTGTGCGTCTGATTGTAAATGTTTACAGTGATTTGACAATAGATGGAGACACTGTTTCGGAGAGGCTTTGATTTAAGTTCAAAGAGTTGTCTTAATCATAAGCAAGGTAAATCTATATTTGCAGACATGACAGTTTTAACATGGAGATTTGGAGACCCATTTCTAATAAAAATTAAAGTAATAAAAACTAAAACCCAACTACGACTAAAAAGGTATAAACAAGACACCACAGACAGAAAAATAAAAAATCCGGAGTCACACGTAATCTGTTCGATTTATGCCCAAACACGTGTGACTCCGGATGTTTAATTTGTCTGTCTGTGGTGTCTTTATTTTTAGTTTTTATTACTTTAATTTTTCTTTTATCTTTTGCGGTTATAATATATATATTTGATACCCAACATGGTACGCTTTCATTTGATACCCAACATGGTACGATTAAACAATATTTTTTTTTAGTTCCTGACTTTATGTCCTCTAGAGGGCGCCATTTATAATTTAATGTGACGTCACATAGCCTATAACCAGCGGACGATCAAGACACTTCCAACGATACCTCATTTGTCAAATTGTGCTGAGTCGTTTAGAAGATATGAGGGAACAGATGAACATACATACATACATACATACCGGTCAAAATCATAACCCTCCTTTTTCTTCGCCATAGTCGGGTAAAAAATATTGTGTATTTCAAAATAACATTACACTGCTGACCACAAAACTTTGCAATAAGTGTTAATCGATAGGAGTTTTTCAGAACTACAGACTTTTTTTTATCGGAAAAAAAATCTGTGATTCTGAAAAACCAAAGATCAGACTTCGGGCGTGTTAAACTGCCCAAAGTCTGATTTTTTGCCCAGTTTATGGCAACAGCTCTAATACTATCACCACAGTCCAAACATGTTTTAATAAGAGGCACAAACAAACCTTCCTTCCCGCCAGACAAAAACAGGTTTCAACTAAAAACAAAAAAAACTAACGAAAAAATAAACTAAAATCCTACCGACAAAAAACAATACAGCGACCATTGAAAGAAGAAAAGTGATAAGCAACTTATATGTAATGAAACTATGGCGCTTCGGAGCCGGATATTGCGTCACTACAGTACTTAATAAAGGAGATAAAAGAAGGAAGTACTATTGTCTCTTCGGGAGAGCGAGAAAGACATAGATGTAGGATTGTTCTTGAGAAGTGGATGCGGTACTGTGAATGTAAGAATAATCGTTGCTCATTTATTTAGCAGGATTATAACCACATGATATTAGTATACCTACTTTCTCTTACATATTCTATTACTTTTATACTTTTAAGTCAGTCAACGTGTTTATTGTGGCGGCATCTGCAACGCCACATGCGAACTATACATCAAAAGACCAAGGGGCTTAAAACAGTCACTTTGGCAGAATCATATTAAGAAAATATTATGAATCAACGTAAAATGTCACAAACTGACAATTCATAATAGGATCTGCGTGCGATTCATATTACGAAATAATTCTTCTGTTTGACAGTTTTCTATTGAGATTCGTAAAATGGTCTACACATTGTGAATTGCTTTTTTGTCAAATTAGAGGAATTGCTAATGACAGCTGGAAATTCAGGAAACGAACTGGTTTTAGAGGAATTGCTAATGTGGCCGTGTTAAGCCCGCAGATGTCACACAAATCCTGCATCACGCAAGTAGAGTTTACCGCGCAATCAACATATAATATCAATCGTAGGGCAGTTGCCCGCCAGATACGTCTGGTCGGAGGATCCTCCCTTTTCTATAGAGTATGAGTGAACTTTATACCCTGTTCCTCATACCTCTAAATTGGTGACCCATGATCTGAAATATGATCACTCGTGGTTCTTTTATATAGATTATTTTCTATTTTGTGAATGTGAGAACTTTGTAGGCTTATTGGACTGTAGATTTACTGAACATCTATTTTGTTAAGTACCTGGTACTTACTTGTTGAAAGGCCTACATTGTCCTCCCATGCCTACTAACACTGTAATTTGAAAATATTGTAAAAGCCAATTATTTTTAAAAGAGTAACCGTGGAGTTTCTTGCCGGCTCTTCTCCATAGGAAACGACCAATTGGAACCGTGCACCTAGCTTCTGACGTTTCATAAGTGCCCATGTAGGTTTATGTGAAATAAAATATTTTGATTTTGATTTTGATGATGTTGTCTGAATATAAGTACAATCTAATTTAAATATGAGTTTATATGCGCAGTACGTAGGTTGACAGAGTTAAGTAGGGTACTATTAATGTGAATGCAAAACACTATACAAATTCACAGATTTATCTTTAATCGAAAAGATATATATCAGGTGTTTTCAAACTTAAGTTCAAACAATTTTTACTATAATATCAGTAGAAATACCTCCTCCACCGCTTCTGACTTCCACCATTTATTCTTACTACATTAAACACTAGATAATAAGTGTTGATTTTGTTCAATTTTCCTCGTTATTTCGCAGGGAGCGTATAATAACATCGTCTCAGTCACACGTTAATATTTAAATTAAAGATAAACACAAGAACATTGACATTTTTGTTTTTCTTAATATTTGCTACGCAGCTTACTACGGGTGCTACGGCGTAGCGGCTGGCGTAGCTACTGCTACGAAGCTTAGGATTAAATGTGATGAATTAAAACTATTGTATTTTTTTTTAAAGCCTTTCTTTTCTTCTCAGATAGGTTCTTAGTAAAATCTATTTGTTTCATAAGCATAAAAGTAAGCATTATTAGGAAAGTTAAATTAAAACTATTATCTTGCAAAATAATGTTTTTTTTTTAAATATGTTTTATGTATTTAGGACTACAGAGACCCTAGACAAAGTGAAATTCTATCAGCGATAACGTAGGTAAAAGGCAAAAATGTATAGGACTGACATAAGCTATCGAAAAACTTATGGCAATCCTGTTGAAAGTCGTTTTAGAAATACGAAACGCTTTCGAAGCGATTGTCACTTGTCTAGGCCGTAAGTTCTAAGTATTTTCACCTTAGTCCCGAAATACATAATTTACAAAATGAGCAAAACATCATCTATTTTCCTATCTAACGCAAACCCATCTTGAACTAAAGATAATAATCTAAATTAAACCACGCTGTATCTACGGGTAATTTGCAAGGAAATTCTGCAGTAATTATGCTAAGTGCAGTACAGGATGGTAACAAAAAGCTGTGATTAATAGCATCAGGAACTATCAGTCTAGACGTATAATAATGTGTTGTATACTAAGTATAATGTTCTGAAGTGATTCAGCTTGATTTTAGATTGAACTGTGCTATAATGGATCTGTTATTGGAATGGAGTGGCGATGTTGTTTTGTTTAGGTATAGATGTTTGGATTTCTGTGGAACCTATACTAATATTTTTTAAAGAGGTATTTTTGAACTTGTATAGAGGGTATAATCTTCGGAAATACTGAATTCCGAGAATCCTTTCTAATGTGTAACAAAGTTATACTGCCAAGTGTCATTATCAATATTTTATGTTAAAACAATGAATTTCACGCGGACGTAGTCGCGGGCAGAAGCTAGTTAATTATAAAATAAAAAGAAAATACAATAGTGGTATTTTTTTTAATAACAATTTACAAGTTGTCTCAGAATAAATATACAGCCAATAAAGCACTCAGTTTTAGAGATACTTTACAGAAATGTTTATTAAAAAAAAAAATCTCCGATTTATATTTTTAAATAAACATTTACGAGTAAACGATGTTTCTTCGCAAGTTAGACGTGAAAACAGTTAGCATATTTATAAGCTGGCTATTGCATTGATGATAAAGATTTTTATTTTATTACAACACTAGTGCAAATAACCATAAAAAATATCTAAAATTCCAGGCGTTCAAATAAATTGTTCAAAACAATTGCTCGAATCAAATGAATTGGAAATCTTCCTTTGTGTCGTTAACTCAATGTGCATTCGTTCCGTCAAACTCTGACCTCAAAGGAAACGTTCTTATAAAGTTTTGTAATACTTAATATACCTTTTAAATTATCTGAAGCAGTTTGTTTTTGTTGCTAAATTACAACTAAGTCGAGGAATCGAATTCTAAGGAGTAGGCGTGTGTAACTCTTTACGGAACCGACTCACTGATCCGGATCATTGAAGGGATTCAAAAGATTGGTTCAGTAACAACGTTTCAAACGCATCATTTGGATCTGAAACATTACTTTGCTCTGGCTCATTCCGCGCGACGCGTCGCTCGCGAGGCGACTGAGCAGTGAGCGAACGAGAGAGGGAGACTGAGACACACTGAGTTTTTTGAGTCGCGAGTGAGCGGACGACATAATTACATTCTATACAAGTCAGAAAGAGATACCAAATGAGATGTGTATCACTCATACAATCACAGATTTTCGTTCAAATTACTCTGTGCATTCGTTGTCGTTATCCGTGCACGTAAAAATGACCACTAAGGCGCTTACGTATCAAATACTATACGGTCGTTTTTTGTAATGTATACGTAACATTCTGTATTTTATATCCTTGGAGCCTATGATCCAAATGAAACATATGTAACAGTGTTTCGGATCATTTCAGTGATCCAGATGCGAATGATCCAATCGCAAAAATGATACACTTTTCCCACCTCTACTAAGGAGTGATGCTTGTTTGCCTTGGACCCTTGGACCTTGTTTAACTATATAATATTATAAATGGGAAAGTGAGTTTGTTTGTTTGTTACGCTTTCACGCTAAAACGGCTAAACGGATTTGAATGAAATTTGGCACAGGGGTACTTTTTATCCCGATATTCCCACGGGATCGAGACTTACGCAGGTGAAACCGCGGGCTGCAACTAGTATTTAATACAATCATTTAATTCATTTCTATTTTGTAGAGAATGTTAAAAGTCAGATATAGTTGGCAGAAATATTCGCACGAGTTAATATATTGGTATTGTTTCAGATGTGATACAAGAAAGGGTTTATTTTTTAATTAGTTTGCTGTGACATCATGATGTGACAAGACAAATAATAGGTCCAAGCACTGCTCATAATTATTCGATGTCGTATAAACAAGTTTCTTTTTTATCTACCATATAAATGAGTATAGTTAATAATCACAATAACATAAGAAATGCACACGTTGGTAAGTTCCAACGGTAATGATATGTTGATAGGTATTATTCTCCATATTCTATACTTGAACGTTCGTATTTCAGTGTAGCGGAGAAACATTTTTATGTCTTCTTTGATAGCCGGGTCTGAAATATTAATAATTCTGGTTAGATTTTAGTTCAAGATTGGATGGATATTATGAAATTTTACTATTTGGCAAAGGCTTGCCACATACAGAGAATGAATGAATTATCACGGCATTCACTGCATTTTGGCATTTTAAAAATAAATTGCGATTGTTAATAATGTTTGTAAGTCCAGCCGGACGGGTTGATCAATCAGGTTAAGCAATGCTTTCTGGGGTTGGTCTGCGGATGGGCGACCATCTTTACATATTAAGACTCCTCCGTGCCTTGGAAAGCATGTTATGCCGTTGGTCCCGGCTGTCATTTGTGGTCGTCGTTAAAGTCTGACAACCAGTCTTACCACGGGGTATCGTATTACCCAGTTCAGTGGGCGGTGGTCAGATAGACACTATGTGGCGGCCACCGCTGTTTTAAGAAATCGTAGCTTAAGTTAATTTGTAAAGCTTCAATGCTATCTTGTTTATCTACATCCAGGCGGGCGCTATCATAGCTGTTTGTACACATACCGTTATCATCGATCAGCCTATGCATCAGAAATAGCCTCATTCTGTCCACTTCCACGGAATAGAACTCAACAGCGATGAACGGAGAGAAGAGCAGTAAGGCTATTTGTAGCACATGCAGTAATACGTAGCCGAGAGATTCGACTGGCTCCTAAAATAACACCAGCATTAACATTATAATTATTAAATGGATCATTTTGTATGAAAATTACCAGAAAGATGAAATAGAAATATAAATATCATTTATTTGCTAAAAACATGGTATAAAAGATGGTAATGTCGATAATGTGATCAAACATAATTTGCTTAATAGATTATGATGGAGATTGATTTTGTTTGGACGTGTCTCGCAAAGCACGTCAAGCCGTTGGTCCCGGGTGTCATTCGTGTATATTTGACAGTCGTTACGGGTCGTCAGAAGCCCGAAAGTCTGACAAGAAGTCTTACCAAGGGGTATCGTATTACCCAGTTACTGGATTGTGGAGGTCAGAAAGGCAGTCGCTCCATATAAAATACTGTATTCAGCTGCATCCGGTTAGACTGGAAGCCGACCCCAACGTAATTGGGAAAAGACTAAGTAGATTGATGGATTTTGTATGGAGATTTCAATTCTTAAATCTGTCCTAGCAATCATCATCCTCCAGCGAAGCGAGCACGGCCTACTGTGACATGCCTCGAGTCACACATTTTATGTGACTAAACTGTGAAACTCGAGCCATGTCACAAGGCCGTGCTCGCCCCTCTGGACTTATTTCAATTTATATGGGGTCGGCGCAGGATGTCTCTGTATTTAATACGTTGCTATCAGTCGTCATCTCAGTATGTATAGGAACGTCAAAATGTACAAAAAGATAATAGGTCTTTACCTATGAAATTGCCGTTTTGTATGAAAAAATTTAAACGAATTTTTTTCATGAATTTTTTATTTTTATTAATCGAAGTAATCACCCATGCAATCAATGCATCTTTGCCATCGCAGTGGCAGTTTATTGATGCCCTTCTTAAAGAAATCAGCTGGACGGGAGGCAACAAATTCTTCAAAGGCATTTTGTACTGCCTCTCGGGTATTGAATTTTTTTCCCGCCAAGAAGTTATCCAAATTCTGGAAAAAGTAGTAGTCTGTAGGCGCAAGGTCTGGTGAGTAGGGCGGATGACGGAGAGCTTCCAACCCCAGTTCTTGCAACTTGGAGACCGTCTGCTGTGCAGTATGAGGTCGCGCGTTGTCGTGCAGGAGCAGCGGAGACGAGCGATTGACCAATGCTGGTTGGAGATGCGCCAGCTTCTCCATCATTGTGTTCAGTTCTTCACAGTACACATCTGCAGTAATGCTCACCCCGTTTGGTAAGAAGCTGTGATGAATCACACCGGCGCTAGACCACCAAACAGTGACCATCACTTTTCTAGGGGTAAGTTTTCGTTTAGGGCATTGTTTAGGTGCTGAACCAGGATCCAACCAACTTGCTGAGCGCTTGCGGTTATCAAACAAAATCCATTTTTCATCGCAGGTAACAATGCGGTTAAAAATTCCTTCATTTGTGTGTCTGTTGAGCAGTGCAAGGCACGTCTCGACGCGTACTTCGCGCTGACGATCATTGAGTTCGTGGGGCACCCATTTGTCAAGCTTTTTTACCTTGCCAATTTGACGCAAATGGACCAATATTGTTTTGACGCTAACGTCGAAAGCTGCTGCTAATTCAGCCGTAGATTGTGTATCATCAGCTTCCACAATCGCCTTTAATTCGTCATTGTCGACCAAAGTCTTCGGACGACCGCGAGGTTCATTTTTCAGGTCGAAATTTCCAGAACGGAAGCGAGCAAACCAATAACAGGTGGTGCGTTGGTTTGTAGTGTTAGCTCCGTAAACGTCGTTGATGTTGCGTGCCGCTTGTGCCGCGTTGCTGCCACGACGGTACTCATATTCCATAATTACTCGAATTTTTAACGTATCCATGATGACGAAAAAGATTGAAATGCGATGAAAATGTAACACTAATCAATAAAGAAATGACTACTTTTGGAAAAAAAAAAACCATGTTTTTAAAATAAAATTAATTTGAAATTAGAATTCTTAGCCAAACAAAAATTATTTTGATTTGAAATGGCCAGTACTGCAGAACGGCAATTTCATAGGTAAAGACCTAACCTTACAAAAAGATTACGTCTTTGAGAATAATATTTTTTTATATTTTTAATGTTTTTATTGTCTTGTCTCTTAATAGCCATCCAAATACCCAAAACTGCTCATGATATGGTTTTAATTCCTTCGCGTCACATGTATATTGAGTGATTAACATAGTATTTCTTTAGTATGGCTTTAAACATTGCCTAGATACTTACATGACCCTCAATTGCTGTCAATATGTTGTAGACATTAGAAACTAGTTTCGGTAAACTGCCAGCGACACTCAGGAATAACTGGAATAAATTAATTATGAAAAACTTAACAACAAAAATAGCCACGTGTTAACAAGGTGAGTCTTTCTGGGATACTCTTATCTGTGATATAAATTACACATTAGACAGAAAAAAGAAAAAAAGCTATTGCAGTGGTTCGGCGAAATTAACTGGGGGCCTAAACCGGTCACATTAGCAATTCCTCTAAAAGCAGTTAATTTCCTGAATAACAGCTGTTAGTAGCAATTCCTCTAATTTGACATAAAAGTAATTCCTATTAAGTGGACCATTTTACGAATCTCCATAGAAAACTGTCAAACAGATTAATTATTTCGTAATATGAATCGCACGCACATCATATTATGAATTGTCAGTATGTGACATTTTACGATGATTCAAATATGTTCCTATTATGATTCTGCCAAAGTGACCGTTTTAAGCCCCCAGACCTATTATTTACCGCAGCTTTTACTCGCCCAAAACACATTTTGCTAAAGAAAAATTAAAACTACTTACCGATGCATTCAACTCCGGTGATATCATATCAACCAAGTCAGCAATACTCCTATACATATACAGACAAAACTTCATCTTATCCTCCTTGATCGTTTTATTATTCTTGACGTATAAATAATAATTATACTCCGGAGTCTCCTCCAATCTTATTCGAAGGATTTTCAACCGATACCGAATAGCATCGAATAGTATGCATCGCCAGACTCGATTGAAATCGAGAGCGATTAAAGAGAACTGTCTTATCACAAACAAATACAAATTGTCATAGCATTTGTATGTATAACAGTACATCATAGTATAAGAAACCCGAACAGACCAGGTGATAATGGAAAAGATGACTAACTTATACATGCTGTGGATATGATGTCGTCTGTTAATTCTCAAATAGCAGTCGATATCCATCAGAATTTCAAAGAAAGTTTCTGTTCGGCTGTCAAAACATAAAATAACAATCACTGAAGCCGAATATTCCAATAGAGACCAAAATTGCGATAATTCTACCGGACAACAGACCACAGAGGAGTATATAACCAGTATAACAAGACTGCAACAGTATACCCTGACAATCCAATGTAAAAATGTTCTTTTTATGACATTAAAATCGTAGCCACAAATCAATAGAATTATCAAAAAAAAACGATATAGTCTGAAAAGGCTTTTTGCAGTTTGATTATTAGCAATTTTGTTGGACATATTGGATTGTGGTTTAATTAATTTTTGGATATTGACCGGGTGTTTCACAAAGCCACGTCAGATCGGCTGTTTGGGTGTGGTTCGTTTGTCAACTCGAATTTGGTAGAAACGGGCAGAGGTAAACTAATGGATTAGTCGGGAAATGATTTTGAATTGGATACTGGTTTTTGTAGGACATAAAAAAAAACTAAATTGAATTATAGTGGGGTTTTTCTGAATAGTTCAATATTTAGGTACCTACTTACAATAGAAAAATGTATTTACATATGTAAAGTTCTTTATTTTAAAGCTTCGTTAAATCGAAGTAAAGACTTAGAAATAATTATTAACACTACCGCTATCCCATGAACCACTTAAGGTTCAGGGCAATTGTTTAACCATTGTTTCCTCTTTGCAGAAAACGATAGTATTAAGAGGAAATGCGGTCAGAGAGACTTTTGAAAATTAGGTATTTCAAGAAACTATCGCTCGCATTCAGTCGCTATTCGCGCGATAAGGACAGCTGGATTTCGACTGAATAGCCTAAGTAAAAAGTCATAATTCGAGGCTCTCGCTTCCTCCTCTAATATTGGAACAATTTAAAAGATACTTCATAAACTGAATAAGAAGGATATATACTGTGTCCCTATGTTTTTCTTTTTTCATTTATAGTTGTCAAATTGTACAGTAGGCCTCTGTTAACAGCGGTCTAAATCAATCATTTTCTGGGGTTTTAGTGCTTCTACAGATTATTTATCAGGTGTCATAAACCAGAAAGAAAACAGGCGAGAGCGTTTGTATGGAGAAAAGACCAACTGCGTTTCCTCTTAAGTAGTTAGTGATTATAAAGTAGAAAAATGTGTGTTATCTTTCAAAATTAAAGTAGGTTGTAGATATATTTTTCATTGTTATTATCATGCTCCTATCCATCTAAGTAATGGTCATAATACTACCTAAAATTAAATTAACAAATCTTTTTCTGACACTTTTTAGACCGAATCCTAAGTCACGAATAGGACTAAACTAAAATCGTCAAAGCTTATCGCGTTTCAGTTAAAATGACGCGTTCACAGCTAACAAAGACTTGTTATTTACTATAGTTTTGATATAACAAAGCGTTATTTATTGTGAGTGACAACGGTTTAGCGTTTGTCACTGTGGGGCAAAGAGTTTAGTTCATAGTGTGAGGTTTAGTTCATAATAGAATGACGTTAAATAGAAAATGTTGAAAGATATGCCTTTATCTTGGATATTGTTTTGAAATCTTTTTATTCTGTTTATTTCTTTGGCTTTAAGAAAGCCGAACATATCTGACTTTTGCCTGTGAGTTGGTCTGTGTGGATTTCAAGATGCATCGAGGAGTAAATTAGTCATCAAAATCAGTTCTGCCGCTCGGCGATATGATTGAGTTCCTAAACTTTCTTAATTTTCAAACATGCTTGTTTATGAAATTTTTTGTTAGAAGGTATTCATACAATCATTGAATTATGTTTTTATATCGAGACGCCACCGTGCGTCGGAAAGCACGTTAAGCCGTTGGTCCCGGCTGTCATTTGTGGATCTTTGACAGTCGTTACGGGTCGTCAGAAGCCCGAAAGAATTACAACCAGTCTAACCAAGGGGTATCGTATTACCCAGTTACTGCGTTGTGGAGGTCAGATAGGCAGTCGCTCCCTGTAAAATACTGGTATTAAGCTGCATCCGGTTAGACTGGTACCCCAACATAATTGGAAAAAGGCTAGGCAGATTGGTTTAATATTTTTTTATTTTACAGAAATATGTAAGTAGCCTATCTAAAAATATGATGCAGTATATGGCACAAAAAAGGCTAATCTCTCTTACGAGAAGAACCAAAGAAGAACAAACAAACGATAACTTTCAACATGCTTCAGCAGCAGTGGTGGCCCAGTGGTAACGGCCACGACTTACGAGTTGTAGGTCGTAGGTTCGAACCA
The DNA here is from genome assembly GCA_948473465.1 of Lithophane ornitopus. Classification (NCBI taxonomy): domain Eukaryota; kingdom Metazoa; phylum Arthropoda; class Insecta; order Lepidoptera; family Noctuidae; genus Lithophane; species Lithophane ornitopus. Next base: position 11,922,597 of record OX419634.1, read on the forward strand.
CGACAGGCGCTTTACTTTGTGTAAATTATTTCATCACCACTGCTCTCATAACGGTGAAGGAAAACATCGTGAGGAAACCGGCATGTCCTAGAACTAAAAATTCGAAGAAATGTGACATCTACTAACCCGCACTGGGCCCGCGTGGTGGATTAGGGCCCACTCCCTCTCACAGAGAGGAGGCCTGTGTCCCAGCAGTGGGGACATTATAGGCTGATTATGCTTATGCTTATGCAACAGGCTTCAACAACACCAGAAGAAAACCTGTCATCCCTTCAAAACAATCAATACAATACAAATCACAAAAGGAAACTAAAAACAACAATAGAAAACGAGCAATAGGGAGAAAATGTCGCGTCAATAAAAAGCAAGCTAAATTGTTTAAGACCGGCCATTAGTTGCCGGCCGGCAATCACCATGCTCTTACACTATTAAGTTGTTATAGCTCCGTGGATCTGGGACGAGGATGTGTGGATGATGGTGGATGTGTTAGTTTAGTAGTAAGTTGGCAATGTATCTCGTGTCGGTACGAGATAAAAGAAAAATGTTTACCAGTCAGTATGCTCCGGATGTGATTTAGAATTTCGAACGGCAGAATAAAAAAACGGCAAAGTGCGAGTCGGACTCGCGCACGAAGGGTTTTATTAAATATTGTTTTTTTATTTTTATTTGTTGTTCTAGCGGCAACAGAAACAACAGTCTAACTATCACAGTTCATGAGATACAGCCTGGTGACATTTGGGTACGGAACTCTAAAAAATAACCTACTTGTAAGACAAAAAGAGACACACAGAAAAAAAAAATGTCGCTTACATAGATGATGCCCAGGGCCGAACATTGAAGGCACCTGCCAAACTCATAATAAAATTAACACATAATATACCATAATCATTATAATAATCATACTTAACCTGTCAAACTCATAATTAAAGAGAAGGAAAATGTAAATAAATGTTAAACGCGGTTCGAGTATTACCCGCGCAGTTGCCATGTGGCAACTGCGCGGTTAATACTCGAACCGCGTTTCATAGCGCGCCTCGAAATCCATCTAGCAGCCTATCAAACTAATGAAAGCTTTAAAAAATATATATTTATGTCCTTATACTGTTCAGATATTTTTTTAATCTTATACCGCATCCATTTGGCGTAAGTCTCATCTCACCGCCGCGTACGCATCCCCTCTTCCCGATTGTCGTTAAGTTGAATGATTGAGAACTTACGCTTTCAACTTCATTGCTTTCAATTTGTCTAATATACAGGTTGATGTTACAATGTTTGCTAACTTTTCTTTAATTCACCTTTATTTTAAATCTTGTTTAAGGTGAACCTGTTTGTTTCTAAGGTATTTGCCTGTAGGGAAAATGTAAAGGTCGTAACTTTCTCATTTGCAACTACTTCTAGCCGAGACCTTGGCCTTCGTTGAGTGGATTAGTTTACTAAGTTATGTAGCGAGTTTTCTTGTTTAATAAAGTAAGTTTTTCTTAGTAAAAGTATGAAGGTAAGTTAATTAAAATACTGCCACGATATTAAGAACATTTTAATCTTAATTTATAACGCTCCGTATAACAGAGTTCAAATTGAAATTATCACAAATAAATAAGTCAAAATATCTAACTAGCCTGTCAGGATACGGGATAGTTAGATTAGATATTTTGGATATTTGAAAAGGTAGAGAGAGAAAAGGGCCTCTCTTTCCCTTTTCCACACAATTTTCTGCTAGTGCCGGACAAAATATAGTTTTGTCCAAATTAATAACCATGTATGTAAGGGACAATAAATAATTCACTCTATTTTCTTGGTATTTTAAAAATAAGTCAATAGCTTTGCTTTCCATAAATAAATAAAAAACAAAACGCAAAACTTAAGCACCCTGTATAAGATCTAAAGCAAGTCGTCAGGTTGTCGCATCGGGTATCGCGAAGCTTGTAAATAATAATGTCGAGTGTTTTCACCCTACATGTCCCAAACTAGTAAGTAGTAAGTGATGGAGGCTGTTTAGTCACTGATGAGTTAGTTAGTCAGGACTAATGGCGTTTAGTTGGTCTATTAGACCCTTACGAGGGCTATCTAGGAATTACTTTCTAGGAATGGTAGTTTTCTTTATACCTAGTACCTAATTGAAGTTACTCAAATATTGTAATTGCTTTGAGTTTGATTTTATTAATTCTTTAACATACATTCATCACAATATAATTATACATAATTATGTATAATTTAACAGCGGTTTCGGGTCGAAGGCATTATATAGTTACTTTTTTGAACATCAAACTAAAGAAAGATCCAATTCACATGCCTGATTCCACATGACATCAGTAATAATAATGAAAAAATACATCTGCTTTATCGCACACATTAACATCGAAAAAATAAAAATGTCTCTCATGAGAATCCTTTTTTTCCGGTATAAATGTTCCACCTTTTAAAAATTTCGGTTATACTGGCGCTTTCAGTACAATCCAGACTAAACTATAAAGTCAAACCCGAGTCTGTCAAAGGCACAGAGGCAGATTACTGTTCTTTTCGTTTTTTGTTTATAATTGAACGCTTTGTGGTGAAGTTTCGTACTTTCTGCTTTACTGTCAATGCCCGGTGGTGCTTCGTTGGGACCAAGAAGTTTGAAGTTTAATGGATAAGGCATAAGGCTGCGTTTTCACCATAAATGAGCCAGGATGCGTAGCGAGGAATACCCGTAAAACTAACCAATAACAACGCTAGCTGAGCTCAAGTCATGACAGTGAAGCGATGTTATTGGTTAGTTTCACACACATCCCTCGCTACGCATCCTCGCTCATCTCTGGTGGAAACGCAGCCTAAAGGTACTATTCCGTAGGCGAACGCAGGGGGCAACTGCAGGCGACGCCGACGTGTCGCCGCCACACGACTGGTTTCTATGAATTTCTATGCACAATACCTTCCGTAGCTAGCGACAAGTTGGTTGCAGTTGCAGCCTTCGGTTGGCTACGGAAGTGTACCTTAATGCCTTGAATGGTAACTTTAGGTATCTTTACATTTATACTTTCGCCCGATTTCTGAATTGAGAATTTGAAGTTGAGAAATTGACAAATTCTCACTTAACAAACTCTCACTTCAATGTAAAACGCGAAATTCAAAATTTATTTGCAAAGACCGTAAGAAATTTTAAATTTCGTCGGATACATTAAAAATATCACTTAAACTAGATTGTATTGTTAAAACTAAAACCTTTTTAGAATTGAGATTCAAATTCGCAAAATAAGATACTGGATTTTTTAGCTCGTCGACGAAGCTTGACGAACTTACTTGACGAATGTACCTGCTCGACATTTTTCAACCATATTTGGTGTCGGCATTCAAAATTGGGTGAACGATAAAGTGGTGAATGGTAGAATGATACTTACTCAAAAAAAATATCTCTACTCAAATAAGTATAGTGACGGATTTTATGCTGATATATACTCACATAAATTCATTCTTAAGCATCGTTCTTCATAGAATAAAGGACTTTTAATACTATCATCATGTGCCTAGCCTTTTCTCAACAATGTTGTGAATACCAGTATTTTGCATGGAGCGCCTGCCTATCTGACCTCCACAACCCAGTTACTGGGTAACACGATACCCCTTGCTAAGACTGGTTATGAGACTTTCGGGCTTCTGACGATCCGTAACAACTATCAAAGATCTACAAATGACAGCCGGGACCAACGGCTTAACGTGCTTTCCGAGGCATGTAAAGACGGTCACACATCCACTACATTTAATACTATAATTTGTCTAAAATACCTTCTCAACTTATTCCAACATTCACATAATCCCCACTTCTTCCTGAAGTAGAAAATTGTTCCGAACAACTTTCTTTGTTCACTGACCGCTTGAATTTTTTACTATTAAACCCACTGAGAGCAAACGCAAAGGGCTGCAGTTACCGACCGGTATTACCGCGGTTACCGACCGGTATTACCGCTAGTAATACCGCGGTAATTTAGCGGTAGATTCGTAGGTAAAATGTGAATGGTTTTATGCTTTTTGGGAACAAGTAGGGATTGTCTGAAGTGGTTGAAAATAGTTGGTGAATTTTATTTGTGAGGTCTTCTGTTTTAAGCATTTAAGCTTTTTTTAGAAAGTATTTTTAGAAACGAAACCATTATGCCGCGAAAAAAAAACATAATTATCTTTACGAATCAATTATGATGCTGATTTATTATAAGTAATTTTTATCAGAAAATCACAACTATAACAGATATCTATCGCCAATTATTTCTACCTTACCGTTACCATGGCAACTCAATTAGACGGACGGACAAAACACTGATGTCCATATAATGATCGCCATTATCCAGTCCACTTGTGTAGCTATTATTTCGCTGCACACAAAGGTTTCTGTAGCGATGGAGGTACTTGTGGATACTTGTGTTACCCTCAATCTGTGTTAAGATATATAGAATGTTGGTATGGGGATTACGGTCGTGTATTGTTACGCAGTATCTGCTGTTTAGATGTTAGAAATAGCTTTACGTAAGTTTTTATAAAGGCATTTGTACATAGTGCAAATAACTTCAGTATGTGAAGGTACCACGGGCTACTATAGGTAGGTTCTTAAGCTAGGATTTTTTTTTCTTTTAATAACGGAAGAAAAAAACAAGGTGCCAGTCCACCTTTAAGCATCTGCTATACCAAAGTTGAAATGCTTGTGGCTAAGTAATAACAGCCACACGGGTCGAGAAATCAAAAAAAAAAAAAAGGTTAAGCTACGCTTGCCAGGGTTGGTCCGTGGATGGGTGACCATCTTTTGATACCGAGACTCCTCCGTGCCTCGAAAAGCCCGCTAAGCGGTTTGTGCTGGCTGTCATCGGCTGTCATTTGTAGATCTTTGACAGTCGTTACGGGTTGTGTTGTCTGAAACCCGAAAGTCTGACAACCAGTCTTCCCAAAGGGTATCGTATTACCCAATTACTGGGTTGTGGAGGACAGATAGGGAATCGCACCATGTAAAATACTTGTATTCAGCTGCATCCGGGTACTCAATACTCAATCCATTTTATTTGCATTCCACAATGTTAACATAGGTGGTAGGTAAAATATAAAATATACATAATTTTAGATCATTGTAGACCCTATCGGGCACAGCAAGATAGGATAGAGGAAGAGTACTAATATTATATAATTATTTGAAAAAAAAAAAAAAAATTTTAGACTGGAAGCCGACCCAAACATAGTTGGGAAAAGGTTAGGCAGATTGATTGGTAGATAAATTCTTAGAGTATATGGCAATATATTCTTGCGACGATAATTAGGAGATCCATCTTCACCAATAGATGTATCAACGGCTATTTGCCCCATAAGGCCCACACAAAGACCAGAGGTACACCATCATTACGACACCATAATTTAAAAAGGGTGTCGGCAAACATCCGACTAAGATGGATGCTGCGCCGGAAGAGGAAATGGTCCCGAATCGCTTGTGTATCTGCCCTCATAGGATTCATTTTTCACATCGTGAATAGTGTTAGTTGTTAAGTGTGAGGCGTTAGTTCTAATGGTGGATTAAGTGATGTTGGTACTGTCGTCTATCAATGTCGTGACTGGCTACTAGACTTTGGGAATCAGAAAAGATAAAATTGTGGCAAAAGAAACTTAATATTATCACAATTTCTTAATTAAGTATCTTTTGTCATATTTGATAAATATGAAATGGCTAGAAATGGGTTTTTAGAATAGAATATAATAGAATTATCTTAATTCAAGTATCATGACTCAAAAATGGTTAGTAAGACTTACAATTACTATGTTAGTAAGAACTCACAATTCACCAAACAAAAACAAACAAATAGGATCACCGTTGTGGCAACTTATGTGAGATGGCACAACAGTGACCCACGAAAACACAGTCTAGGCGACTCGAAATCATAAGATGAAATGATGATCATTTAGGGGTGTGAGGAACAAGGTGTAAAGTTCACTCATCCTTTATAGAAAAGGGAGGATCCTCCGACCAGACGGGTGTTGTGTGTGGGTGGCCCAACGATTGATTTCAGAAAGTTATACATATTTGTTGATCGCGCGGTAAACTATGCTTGCGCGATGCAGGATTTATGTGACGTTAGGATTTTGTGTGACGTCAGGTTTTTGATGCGTAGTTCGCATGTGGCGATGTAGATGCCGCCACTGGTTGAATACAGAGATGGTGGCTGACATATCAAAGAAGAATACCTATATGCTGTGTCAACAACAAATAAATTGGGATATGGGTAGGAGGAGAGTTTACCATAAATTGTACCGGAAAACGTAGCGTTGGAAGGCCCCCCACAAGGTGGACCGAAGACCTGGTGAAGGCTGCGGGAATGCGCTGGATGTGACAAGCACAGAACCGGTTGAAGTGGCGGTGCTTGGGGGAGGCCTAGGACAACAGTGGACGTTATCGGCTGAAATGATGATGATGATGAGTCGGTAATCTGCACATAATAAGAAAAGAAGAAAAAAGCTAGAATCTGGCATTTGGACACTAGCATTAAAGTAAATAAGACCCCTTAAAAAATCCCAAGAAACATTACGAAGTAAAAAAGTAATCTTGGGCATATTTTCATGCTCAATATCATTAATGACCCAAGCGCACCATAATTCAATTTGAAAAACAATATTCAGAAATCAGTCTGCACCGTAAAAGCGCCCTGTCTGTCACAATAAAGACAAGAGGGGTGAAGATATCGACTCGGGGCCGCGGGGGTAATGATCCAATGGCAAATGACCCGAACTAGAAAGTATAGCTGCTGATACCCGCTCGATACTGGTTCATAGTTTAAGTTGTATTGTAATTGAAAATAGGAAGAAATGTAAAAGAATTTGTACTGATGAGAAACCCGTAGGTAAATGTTTGCACCTTCTTACTTTTTATAAACCACACAGTATTCTGATTTTTATTTTTTATTGATCGTTTATTTGATTATTTATCATCCAATTTTGTAAAATGAGTCTCAAATATTGAAAAAGTTTCATTATCTTTCTGATATGTTCAGAAAGATAATGAAACTTTTTCAATATTTGTCTTGTATAATTTATATATTTTCTCTCTCCCATGGATGAACTACTTAATTCTCAACATTCATAACAGTCTGTTATATAATTTCTTCATATAGGTACTGTAGCGCTTGAAGAGCGCTAGCTTGTAGAGCAATATTGTGTCAGCATATTAGTATATTTATTTTATATTTGTCATCTTATCTCAGAGAAATGTGCACTCATACGCGTCTATTTTTAGCCTTTTCGTTTTTTTTTAAACAAAAACATTAATATTTATTTAATATTAATTCCAAATCGGTTGATTGATCGAATGCAACCAGAGTTATTTTTTCTATCCACCTGTACGACATAAGGTCGCTTTTTGAATGCTAATGATCACTCCCAATCCCATCACACTCAAAGACAAAGCCGTGATAAGAACAGCAGTAATTAGCACATTGCTTGACAAATGACATACTCAAGACTCGAAGGGTGTTCGCTAAATAATTATACTTAAATCCGCGCCGTAAATCAGAAGCCACTTAGCACACAATTAGCATAGAACTGGAGGGTATTAATCATTGGAACATGGTGTTGATCTTGTCACAATCACAAACTCATTGAGGTTGAGTTATTTTGGCCGTGGAGGCTATTTTATTGCACGGTACTTTTTGGTTTAGGCTTATTCTCAATACTTTATTCTGTTCTGCATAGCCTGATTTCCCGCCGGAAGAAAATTTTGTAGGTATTCTCTAGACTTCCTATAGAGTGACTAGGGACATACTAGTCCCTCAAAAAACCGGTGACGTTACACTAGTATAAATCTAAAAGTTCAATCTGCCTAGCCTTTTCCCAACTATGTTGGGGTCGGCTTACAGTCAATCAATCAATCAATCAATCAATCAATATCTTTATTGTGGATCATAGGTAGGTACATAATACAGGTCTTAAATAGTGAAATTGTGTCTTTTGTCATTGAGTCTAACCGGATGCAGCTGAATACCAGTATTTTACATGGAGCGACTGCCTATCTGACCTCCACAACTCAGTAACTGGGTAACACGATACCCCTTAGTTAGACTGGTTGTCAGATTTTCGGGCTTCTGACGACTCGTAATGACTGTCAAAGATCCACAAATGACAGCCGGGACCAACGTGCTTTCCGAGGTTCGGAGGAGTCTCGATATGTGAAAATGGTCACCCATCCACGGACCAAAATAGTATAAACCTAAAAGTATGTACCTAATATTGTTTTGCATATATGTATCTTCTGTCTACAATCAATCTAGATTACAGAATGACGTTAGCAGTCAGCCGACGGCAGCCACCACATGCGAACTACGCTTCAAAAACCTGACGCCACACAAAAATCCTGACGTCACATAAATCCTGCATCGCGCAATTAGAGTTTACCGTGCGATGTACATATATACAACATTCCGGCATCAATCATTGGGCAGTTGCCTATCAGACACAACACCCGTCTAGTCGGAGGATCCTCCCTTTTCTATAGAGGATGAGTGAACTTTACACCCAGTTCCTCATATCCAAGACCAATTATTTTAAAACGGCTTAAGCAAATGTCTATACATCATCATCATCCAACTATGTTGGGGTCGGCTTCCAGTCTAACCGGATGCAGCTGAATACCAATATTTTATATGGAGCGACTGCCTAGGTGAGACTGGTTGTCAGACTTTTGCGTTTCCGACGCCCCGGTACGACTGTCAAAGAACCAAGAATGACAGCCCGGACCAGCGGCTTTGCGTGCTTTTTGAGCCACGTAGTCGTCTAGGTATGTAAACATGGTCACCCATCCACGAACCGACCGCGGTAAGCGTAGCTTAACCTGATCGATCGACACGTGCGGCTGGGCGTGCAAATGCGTATACCATGGAAGCAAATCGATCTAGTGTTAATAACACTTCTTTCAAACGACATAACATTTAGTTAAGTCCCAAACAGATGATTAACTAAGAACCCCGTTATTTTATTTAAAACTGTATTTTTATATCTAGTATTTTATTAAATTTAATGAGAATGATATCGTAAAAGTATTGTAATAATTATTCTAAAAACTTTGGCCGTAAATCAGATGTGCTCAGCACTTGATTAGCATACAACAAGAGGGTGTAAATCATTGCAACACGCCCTTTCGGTGTGGGGATTGTATCAGAATGGTAAACCAATACCTACACAACATGATTAATCGTTAAACACATTAAGAATGTGAAATTAACAATCATTAATAAAATAAATAAAGAAAAAAAAACTTTCATATGCTTTAACATCGATAATGCCAAAATATAACCAACTCAATCAATCTGCCCAGCCTTTTCCCAACTATGTTGGGGTCGGCTTCCAGTCTAACCGGATGCAGTTGAATACCGAATTTTAAATGGAGCGACTGCCTATCAGACCTCCACAACCAAGTAACTGGGTAATATGATACCCCTTGGTAAGACTGGTTGTCAGACTTTCGGGCTTCTGACTACCCGTAACTGTGACTGTTCCACAAAGGTTTCCGAATGACAGCCGGACCAGCTGGATAGTTTCGGTAGGTATGTAAAAATGGTCAAACATCGATGGACCTACCCCGGCAAGCGTAGCTTAACCTGATATCGACCCGTGCGGCTGTTATTACTTAGCCACGAGCTCCTCCACGAAATTAACAAATTCAGATAAATAAATAAAGAAGGCAGTGCAGAAAGGAGAGCAGGGGTAGCCCAGTGGTAACTGCCGCGACTTACATGTTGTAGGTCGTAGGTTCGAACCCTGCCAGGCGCTTTACTTTGTGTAAATTATTTCATCACCACTGCTCTCAAAAAACGGTGAAGAAAACATCGTGAGGAATCCGGCATGTCCTAGAAACAAAGAAAAAAATTCGAAGACATGTGACATCTACTAACCCGCACTGGGCCCTCGTGGTAGATTCCACCACTCCCTCACACAGAGAGGAGGCCTGTGTCCCAGCAGTGGGAACATTATAGGCTGATTACTTACACTAATATTATAAAGAGGAAAGATTTGTATTTTTGTATGTTTGTATTTTTGTGTGTATGTTTGTAATGAATAAACTCAAAAACTACTGCGCCGATTTAAAACAATCCTTCACCATTAGAAAGCTACATTCACCCTGAGTAACATAGGCTATATTAATTGCTAGATAAAAACTTTTTACAAAAAAAAAAAAACAACCGACTTCCAAAAAAAACACTAAAAACGTGAAAAATAACTTTAATTTCGGAAGTCGGTGTCTTTGCTTTTCAATTTTCGTTTTTTGCAACCGACTTCCGAAATTAAAGTTATTTTTCACGTTTATTTATTTATTTATATATACTTTATTGTACACCAGAAAATACATAGCGAAAATAAATAAATTGAACACTACAAAACATACAATGGGCGGCCTTATCGCTTTCTGCGATCTCTTCCAGGCAACCTTAGAATGGACAGTGATTGCGTGGAAATCAAAAAAATGGGGTTGTCATTGGTGCAAAATAATAAGTAGGTACTTAAACTTACCAATAGATACAATATACTATAATATATAATAATATAGTATTTTTTATATAGTGTTTTTTTTGGAAGTCGGTTGTTTTTTTTTTGTAAAAAGTTTTTATTTTTCACTTTTTAGTTATGGTACCTACCCCACACAAATTCGAATACCACTACCTGGTATGTAAATAACAGTGAAGGAGTCAAACAATATATTGTCTACATACACTTAGTGGGAAAAATACATAATTATTGAAGCTAACTCAAAAACTACGCAAGCAAAGTTAATAAAATTTATATGAGACCACCTCTGAAGTATGGCCTACCAAACAAAAAAAGAATCATCAAAATCGATTCATAATTGGCGGAGTAATCGCGTAACATACACAAAAAAAAATCATACAGACGCATTGAGAACCTCCTCCTTTTTTAAGAAGTCGGTTAAAAAGATTAGGGAGGACCCAAGGTGTAAAGAAAATACCTAAAATATTCTTTAAATCACGTGCGCTGCAAAAACTATTGAGGATAGAATAAAATAATGTACTACGACTTTGCAGAACACATTATTATTAACAAAAAGTGTCGCGACAGCATATGTCTTGCTCTTATAGTTATGCCACAATAAGAGTTCTTTTATTTTGAAAATTTAATTGAAATGATGCCGCTAGAAAAGGCTTTTTATTTGTATCTTGGTATTAATCCTTGTCGAAATAAATACCTTCATATTTAAGATTGCTTCAATACCTATATATAAATTTTTTGAATTATTCAATTCTGACATTCTATTCGAAAGATATCACGAGTTTAAAAATGTAACTATAGCTCCAAAAAATACCGGCTCATACATTCAGTATACAATGGCTTTTTTGATGATATCTCGGTAGATAGGTAGGTAGGTATGTATGTTGGTAGGAAGGTAGGATAGGTAGGTAGGGTAGGTAGGTAGGGTAGGTAGGGTAGATAGATAGGTAGGGTAGGTAGGTAAGGTAGGTAAGGTAGGTAAGGTAGGTAGGTAGGTAGGGTAGGTAGGGTAGGTAGGTAAGGTAGGTAGGTAGGTAGGTTAGGTAGGTAAGGAAAGTTGGTTGGGTAGGTAGATATCTTGGAAGGTGTAGGTAGGTAGGTATGTAGGGAAGGGCAGGTAGGTAGGGTAGGTAGGTAGGGCAGGGTAGGTAGGTAGGTAGGTCGGGTAGGTAGGGTAGGTGCGCCGTAGATAAGTACTTAGTGCTACCCGTGCGAAGCCGGGGCGGGCAGCTAGTGCTAAATAAAGAAGAAAAATTGCTTCAACATGCTATAACATCGATAATCAGCGAAAAAAGTATTACCCAGTTACTGGGTTGTGGCATTCAGATAGGCAGTCACTTCATGTAAAATACTGGTATTCAACTGCATCCAGTTAGACTGGAAGCCGACCCCAACTTAGTTGTGAAAAGGCTTGACAGATTGATTTTTTTTTAGTAATTCTTTGTTTTTGCCGTTTGTTTTGCGAAACGACGATTTTCTAATCAACATATTCATAATTGCTGGCAATTTACAGCACAACAAGAGTCTCCTATGCAATCTCCTCTCGTTCATAAGAATGACGTAATAGTTATGAGTAATTTTAAACTTGCTTCTTATACTCAACAACTCGTCACATAAATCCAACTTAAGTCATTTAAGTTTGTACATGTACAACACTAATAAAAACATACATTATGAAAACTTTGAAGTTTTATTTTCAAGTGAGTAAGTACGGTCATAAAGTAGCTTACAGACCGATCTGTATTAAGGCGAAAGCATCAGGGTAACCCGCGAAATTCAAATTTACTTACGTTTTTTACAATTTGCAGGTCAGTATCACGTTTTATGTCGATTAAATTATGATTCGCGACCAAACAAAGGATTTACAGAATTATACAGTGTGTAAGGGACAGCCCTCCGCAAATTAACAGGGGGCATTCAGTTCCTTATTTTGAATGATATTCCACCGGAAAGTTTCTCAGTAAAGTTTTCATTCTTTTAAATATTTTTTCAGTTACTATTCTTTTATTTCAATGTAAAACTACATTCTCTGTACGCAGCTCTCCATTTATGTAAATAAAACAGCTAAAATCAAAAAACCAGCAATTGATGTTGAAATACTCGAGCGCGCCCACCCGACACGGGGAGTGTGACTACGCAGGTTTTGCCACGGTAACGATACATTGCGCGTGAGGTAATAATACAGTTCAGGTTTATTGGGTTCCCATAACGTTCCTGAAATAATTCCATTTACCGATCGTCTTAGTATGATATGCTGAATTCATGCCATCAGTCTGCGGAGGGCTGTCCCTTACACCCTGTATACATTAGAATCAGCAAAACAACTCTAATATTTTAATTAACATACAACCTGCAACTGACCTGCAAATTGCAAAAAATGTAAGCAAATTCGAACTTCGCGGGCTACCTTAGCGTACCCCCTTAAAATCCGGTACCTAAGTTTATTCCTGTTATAATTACAACTGCATTGAAGCTATACAGAAGCTTTAAAGTCGAGTTTAGTAGTGTAATCTACTTCAAAATACCGATTTCCTTTAAAATACTATAAGTAAACGGTGACTAAACCACAATACATTTCTGCTCCTTTAGAGACAACTTGCGTGCTAATAAATAAAACTATTACACGAACAAGTTTTCAAGTTATTAAGTGCCTACTAGCTTCATTAAGTACCCACTAGCATCATTAAGTACCGTAGGTATCACTCTCGCTTCGTCATTAGAATAGGTTTAATTGCTACGATTTACGCGCTACGCACTCGCTACGATTAATTCGTAGCGTAGCGCTACGCTGAGTGCTACGGTGCTACGCCATCACTGTTTATGGGTCAAGTATTTTTCTTTCCAATTAACCTAATATGTATGAAAGTGTAATCATACATCACAAGGAATAATAAAGTTGCAATGCACTTGACCTACATACCTACTTAATTAGTACAAAACGCATCTCTCTCAGTCTGTTTGTTCGTAAGTGCGCTTATAACTGCAGAACCACTTCACCGATTTACGTGATTTTTGCTTCAATTCATAGTTTAATGAGATTTAATTTCATCTAACATGCTTTAAGTATAATTGCAAAGCATTTTTTTGAATATCATAAGGTGCAATTGAGTCGATTGAAAGCATTTTTAGATTATTTAGTACTTTCGTAACACCAAATTAAATTAATTAATTAATTTTCGTGCTAACCCACAATGGTCATTTTAACGCTAACTATTGGTGATGTGTCGGATATCCGTATCCGTATCCGCCGATATCAGAGGGAGAAAAAAGATCTGATTATCTAGATCCGTTACTTTTTGGCGGATATTGAAAGGATCTTTATATGGATTAATTACGTATAAGAAAATTTTAAAGATAGCAAAGGTGATGTTACATTTTCGGCCATAAAATGTACACTATTGAAAAAAAAGGAAAAAAATCCACGAATTGAGGAAAAATATTCTTACCTGAATATTCCCGTGATTTCTTTGGCACAAAAAATAATAGTTTATCAAATTATTGTCATATTATATTGATCATGGCGTCGCCTTACTTGCACAATGCTTTCGTCCTGAAGTCATGTTACATTTAAACATAATAAAATCACGTAGACGTTATTTAAATAAAAACGAAAGGCATGTATTTCTCTGCTATTAAGATAAGATAATAAGATAGCTACCTTAAAAACAACTTTTTTGATGAATTATAAAGTGCGATTCATTATTTTAAAAAAAACGAGGATTGTAGATTTGTAGGTACTTCTGGACGAAACATTCAAACATATTGTCTATAATGGTATTTGACATCACATCTTTGACAGTTCTAGATTTTAAAATAGAGATGGGTTGTAACAGGTTAAACACGATAACTGTTACTGTTACAAAAAAATAACTGATCCAAATATCTGTTATTAAATAACAGCCTGTTATTTTTGTACGGACGATAAATACGTATTTAAATCTCAATTGGATATATTCTATATCTCTTTTGGTTTAAAGTCGATAATCGTATCTATCTGGTTATTAAATAACAGCCTGTTACGGACGATAAATACGTAAGTAACAGCCACGGTAAAGTCTGTGTGGGGATTGTTATAATGTATTAACAGTAAAGGCCGCGGTAACAGTCTGGAGGATCTGTTATTTTATGTAACAGGTATGGTTTATTGTTAGGAACAATTGTTATCTGTTATTTTTTAATATCTGTTATTCCTATCTGTACATCGCCTCACCCCTATTTTTTTTAAATGTAAACTTCATCTGTCCAACCAATCTGTCTTTGCTGGCTGTCGATGGTCGTTTAACGTCAAACATTTTCAGTTTATAATTGTGCCTAAAAAATATCAGATATTATTTTTTTTAAACCGCCTTTATTGTATTCAGGGGTTCGTTTTTCAGGTTTTATAAAGTGTACATGTTATGGCCGGAGTCCCATACATAAATGAAACGTGTCTTTTTAAATTTTAAAGGTAGCAATAGCAATGAAGTACAAGTTTAACTTCAATCCACTAAAATTTTATTACGTAAAAATTAAATCACATTTATTAACTAAAATGTGAATAATCGTAAATTGTAGTTCAAAAAGAGTAGCAGAATTGTCCCCCAATAATCTATTATGAAAGTTGAGATCCGTATCCGTATTCGCGGATCTAGACCCCTATGATCCGTATCCGCAGATCAAATTTTTTAATGATACGGCACATCACTACTAACTATATCTAATCACGTCTGTGCCCTCAGCATCTCTGTCGCCGGCAGTGTTGTGAGCAATCACTCGTTTTACTGCCCTTTGTCTTCTTAAATCGTAGTGAGACAACTGGGTTTTGTTCGCTGTAATGACGATAGAATCCGTACTTAAAAAAATTGGCATAAGAGAGAGAAAAAAATGTTTTTTTGGTGCTTTGAATATTGTATTGTATAACTAGCTGCGCCCCGCAGTTTCACCCGCGTCAGTCTTGATCCCGTGGGAATATCAGGATAAAAAGTATCCTATGTGTTAATCCAGGTTATAAACTATCTGTTTGCCAAATTTTATCCAAATCCATTCAGTAGTTTTTACGTGAAAGAGTAACAAACATCAACATACTAACAAACTTTCGCGTTTATAATATTAGTTAGATTTATTTTTGCAATTTTGCCTTAGAACGGGTTCGAACTGTGTACAGACTGCACAATAAACGCGAATTTCAATTAAAAGTACAACCAGACCGGGCACAGGTATGTGTGTGTAGGTCATTATAATTTTTTACTCCGTGCGGAATCCATGAGGAAATTTTTGAGCAAGAATTTGGAAGGTAAACTTAAAACAAGATTAATGGATTGTGTTAAAGATTATGTCCACAAAGGAGGTAAATACTTAGACGCATAAAATAATAATAAAAAATTGGGGGAAGAAGATCATGCTACGTTGAACCCAGCCTCCAACATGATGGATCTCCATCTGTCATGTTTTCTAATAATTATGATAATATACTATTTATCTAGCTAATATTATAAACGCGAAAGTTTGTAAGTATGGATGGATGTTTGTTACTCTTTCACGAAAAAACTACTGAATGGATTTGGGTGAAATTTGGCAAACAGATAGATTATAACCTGGATTAACACATAGGATACTTTTTATCCCGATATTCCCACGGGATCGAGACTTACGCGGGTGAAACCGCGGGGCGCAGCTAGTTTATTATATATTTTTTTTTGACATCAACACAGGTTCAAAAGTATCTAATACAGTCACCTTCACGCCACTACCAAAGGTGTCGCTATCAGATTTCCGGCTCGCTCGTAAATGTGTGTCGACAAACTGTCGTCTGTGTGTAATGTGTCGGAACAACGACTTGCTTTATACTGAGATTTGTGACCAAAGCACTGATTAACGTGTGAGGCTGACTTACAGCTCATTTGAGTAGCTCCTTAATTGATCATCTTTTCACAGCAAAGTTCTCGTTTCGAAGGTGTCATTTTGCACCTATAGCTATTAGGTAGGTAGTTCTTTTTGCCATAGTCTTGGTAGGTGTTATGTGGGACCTACTTATACCTATACCTAAAAGAAATAAAAAAACTATGGTCAGCGCAGTCTGTGGGTGCCCATAGCTGTCACTTACTTTTCCAGAAAGGCTCGGCTGTTACTGACATTGTATCGGGAATATTTAATTTGTATGTAATAATTTAAGGTTTTTTTGGTCTCCATAGATGAAAAAATAAGAATTAAAAAAAAATACATATACATACAGTAAATCTTATTTTTTTAAGGATATTTTTTGTAGAGTCTGGCCAATGAAAGTTGATCCTGAAAACACGCGCGAAATTAAAAAAAAACAAGACTGTTTGTCCCTTAAAACTTAGTGTGATAATTCGTCGTGTTGATAATAGAAATTTAATTTCATTTAAGTAAAATAAAATTTCAAGTATCAGCACGTGTTATCGCACTATGTACAGGATAAACAGTCTAGTTTTTTTTTTAATTTCGCGCGTGTTTTCAGGATCGACATTCGTTGGCCAGACTCTAACATCCGATTTGAAAATCGTAGTTGTACCTATTGGTATACTATGAACAAAAAAAAAATTGCTTAAAGTACATCAAAATGATTGTATATCTACGGAATGAGGGAAGGGTTACTAAGTAACGTTACAATCTACGCACAAATATGTGCACTATCGAATGAGTTGGGTGCTATCAGTGAGACAATTATTTTCAACTGGACCGTGAGAGGGCGCCTCTGTCGACTCGCATCATTGTTGCCGAACAATAGGTCTATGTGAGAATGACCAAATCGCATGTAAAATTATTCTTTTTTTAAATTAAATAAATAGCGACCCGCCCATGCTTCGCACGGTTTTTACGAAACATCGAGATTTCTTTATATTATGTAATCTATATCCATACTAATATTATAAAGAGGAAAGATTTGATTGTTTGTTTGTTTGTTTTCATTGAATAGGCTCCGAAAATACCGAACCGATTTGAAAAATTCTTTCACTGTTGGGAAACTACACTAACCCCGGCTGACATAGGCTATATTATATTTAAAAAAAAATTAGGGCTCCTTACTAAAACTCCAATAATGTAACCCAAGGTGTAAAAAATTACCTAAAATAGCCGTAGATAAGTACTAAGTGCTACCTGTGTGAAGCCGGGGCGAGCAGCTAGTGTATTATACACGTAAACCTTTGAGAATAAATTCTGTAAAAGATGGTGAAAACCGCATCAAAATCCGTTGCGTAGTTTAGTAGAATAACGCGGTCACAGAGACAGACACGAAAAGGCGACTTTACTTCATATTATGGTAAAAACGTTACGCTATGGTAAGAATTCCTCCTACTACTTTATCTACTTGAACAATGATCAGGTGAAGGTCTACTTTAGAAAACCAACTGTTTTCATCTGTGCTCGACAGGACAAAGATGTCTCCTCATGCAGAAAAGGAACGTGCATTGATGATCGTTCATGCTCATTGCTTACGGTATCAAACTTTAAACAAGATTTACTCTCGATGTTTTCTTTTTGCATGAATCAGTAAAATCTTTTATAATTATTCATCATGATTTCAGCCAAAAGCCCTCCACTGCATGGTAATAACAATCAAGGGAAGAAAAAGAAAAAAGAAGAGTGAAAAGAATTGCCACAACGATCAGGGGGTCTAAAACGGCCACATTAGCAATTCCTCTAAAAGCATTTCATTTCCTGAATTCCCAGCTGACATTAGCAATTTTTATAATTTGACTCAAAAGCAATTCATAATTTGTGGACCATTTTACGAATCTCCATAGAACACTGTCAAACAGATGAATTATTTCATAATATGAATTCGCAGATCATATTATGAATTGTCAGTTTGTGACATTTTACAATGATTCATAATATTTTAATTTATGATTCTTCTAAAGTGACTGTTTTCAGTGCCTCCCACTTCCAGCGGATTCCCGCGACATTCTCGCCTTTGCACCTTTTAGTCATTTTGCCACTCAAGGTCTTTTAGATATGAAATTGAACACATCAAACTAGTACATGCGAGCTTTTGCACCCTTAAGTTACTACGAACCACTACCACTTATAAATCCACAATCAAGCTGAATCATTCTCGCATAAGCTTAACCAGCAAAGCCAGCTAAATGCAAATCACTGATAATCCATTAGTGTTCCCGTATTGTGCGCCGCCACTACAACAATGCACGTATGTGTGCATATTGTGCGCTTTACACTGTAGTGCAGGGGTAGAGATCACCTCTCAGGGTTTCGGTAATTGGAAGATAATTTATTTGTTTCTATTTATTTATTTGTTCTGAATTGTGTTGGAACTTAACTTATAGTTTTGGTTTTTTTGTTAAATATTTGTGAAAAACCTCATGTAGAAGGAAGTGACTAACGAAACGTCTTAGTACACTCAGCGGTAGTAAAATTCAATTTTAAATTAACATATTCTGAAATTATTAACAAAAATCAACTAAAGAAGCTGCTTGGCATATAATCTCAATAAAAAATAGGTAAGATCATAAAATACGAGTAGATAAGTTTGTTCATAAATTCGCTCTTATGGTTTAGGCCACTAGCTGTGCCTCGCGGTTTCCCGATCCCGTGGGAATATCGGGATAAAAAGTATCATATGTCCTATTCCAGGTCATGGTCTACCCCTGTGCCAAATTTCATCCACATTCGTTTAGCCGTTTTAGCTAGAAAGCGTAACAAACTCACTTTCGTATTTATAATATTAGTTAGGATTGTACAGGTAAACTGGGTAAAGACATAGTAATTTTTTTAACACTTTTCATCTACAAAAATCACTACATCTGGTAAGGTTCGAACATTATATAAATACGGCCAGATAAATTCACCCACTTTGCAAACACAATTTAATTAATTAAAATAAAACTGGATAACAAAATGAAACCTGCTTCGTTATCTGAAACTGGCTGATCGCATCATGACAGTGGAACTATTCAGTTTTTAATTAAACCCATTTGCTGCAGACGTGTGTTAAGCGTGTACTAATTATATTACAGCGGTAACAGTCGGCTGGTTGAAAAATTCTTATGTTATTTTCGATGTGTTTGTAGGTTTTGAAGCGCTGCAGCGATGTTTTATGTTTTTTTCTTCTTGTGTTTTATATCTGCACTTTGTCACAAGTTCGAATTGAAAAGACAATTATCGTTATTAATCATTAGTATTTTAATATGAATAACTATTTATTGTCTTTGGAAAGTGATTGTATGTTTTGGCTGCTAATCGTATTCTTTTTTGTTTTTAAAAACTACACACACATATTTATTTTAAATAGAACTATCATTTCGATGCCAATAGGTTATATAAGTAGGTAATTTTTAACATAAATCTCCGCGAACATTGCAACATTCGTAAATTAGTAGACTTAATTAGATCCCGGGCACATTTTTGACATTTCTACCTCACCTAAATGGTAAGGAATGATACTGCACAGTATTATTTTTAGGTTAAAAATGTATTAAAAAAGTTTTAAAATAACACCCGCTTTAAATCGCTGCAGCCGCTTCAAACACACATACACAAGTAACCCAATAGTTTCATACTATTAATTAAAATCGGGGGCTGAACAGCGCTCGGTAATGAAACTGTAATCACGTTAGCTAGTCATCAGGGAATGATTGCTCGCTGATGACTTGGTGAAACGCCGTCAATAATCTTTTTAGAGTCGACTATCTATTAGGGTGTAATGGATATGTGCTTGCAGTTTTCGATTGGGTCTTTATAGATACTATTATTTGAAAAGGAATCCGGTTGTTTTTATTTTTTTTGTAATTTTTTTAAATATTTTTTCACCAATTTTCGCCAATTCATATACCACTACTTGCTATGTAATTAACAGTGACAGGAAGTATTATAACATCAAGATACACAAAGTGGATCAAATACGTATTTTCGAAGCTAACTCAAAAACTTACCTACGCAAAATTCATAAAATTTCTAAGGGACCACCGCGGTAAGCTTCCTCTACCAAATGGTATTTTTTTTTAAATTGGTCAATTGGAGGAAATATCGTTGAAACAACACAAAAAAAAAAAACATACAGACGAACATAACTAACCACCTTCTTTAATGAAGTCTGTTAAAAATAGCGGTTTTTTATTGAAGATAGGCAGAGATGTATAGTACTTACATTGAAACAAAGAGATAATGGATATCATCATCAGTCTACAGATGTCCTGACCCAACAACAACAACAACAGGCAACTGAAGGAACACGGGCGGGTTTTAGTCAGTAAAAGTCTGACACGCCCTCCCGCTCCGTCCAGAGCGGGAGAAGTCATTTGACGATTTCGGACATACAAAAAAAAAAAGTACAGATGTCCACAGCTGGACATAGGCCTTTATAATTTGCACGCCATTCAGCTCGATTCTCGGCAACTCTCATCCAGCTGCTACCACCCACCCTGCGAGAAGATACATGCAAGCAGCTAACTTGCAACTGCCTATAGAATGTTGTGAGCGCTGAGGAGTATAATATCTGACTCTTCGGCTGACCTACACCAGTTAGGTCACGGGGAGGATAACCGGGCACAAATTCGGACTCCATCTGCTTCTGAGAATTACCTAATAGATAAGCCCATTAACCCAGGGGTCCAACCAAGGAACCCACGCTCTGCAGTTGAGATTGCAAACACTACACCAAAGAGGCAACAAATATTACTGTAAATAATTCGATATCATAGTTAATCAAAAACTTATCACTAACATGAATTATTTGAAAAAATTAAGTAATAAAAACTAAAACCCAACTACGACTAAAAAGGTATAAACAAGACCCCACAGACAGACAAATTAAAAATCCGGAGTCACACGTAATCTGTTCGATTTATGCCCTAACACGTGTGACTCCGGATTTAGTTGGGTTATAGTTTTTATTACTTTTTTTTTTTTTATTCTTTTGGGGTTGTTATATATATAGTTTTGAAATGTGCTCATTAAGCCCTTTCATTTGATACCCAACATGGTACGATTAAACAATTTTTTTTTTTTCCTGACTTTATGTCCTCTAGAGGTCGCCATTTTTAATGTGACTTGTGTTGTGACAATGTGATTTAATGTGACGTCACATAGCCTATAACCAGCGGACAATCAAGACGCTTCCAACGATACCTCATTTGTCAAATTGTGATGAGTCCTTTAGAAGATATGAGGGAACAGATGAACATACATACATGAATACATACATACATACATATATACATACATACATACATACCGGTCAAAATCACAAAATCATAACCCTCCTTTTTTCTTCGCCGTAGTCGGGTAAAAAGTAAGTATCAATAACAAAAGTGACTTAAAAATCTATACTTACAAACAATACTAACGACATAATGATTTTAAAATTACTACACAGGAAGTAATATCTTATTTTTCACCCTTTATTTAAAACACAATTTCATGTATAGCTGTCAAAAGAAATTCACCCTTAAAATTAGTACCATAAGGTTCTCTATATTTTGTCTAAATGTATAATCACTTTATTACGTGTTAACTTTGAATGTACGTAATGATTGGATATCGAGTTGGTGTTATTATTGGCACTTTATAGTAACATCCTCAAATTAATGGAAATAACAGGTTTGGTAGTTTTCGAATTAACTGGTAATGAAGATATTCATATCCTGTTTGATTTATTTTGATGAGTGGAAAGTGAAATGTCTACTTAATGCTACCATGAAACAGAGGTTTTGTATCCTGGTTTGACGGGAACTGGTGAAATTACAGACACATCAATCTGCCTCCAGATGTGTGTAACCAGATGCATCTTAATACCACAGGGAGCGACTGCCTATCTGACTTCCACAACCCAGTAACTGGGTAAAACGATACCCCTTGGTAATCAACCGTCAAAGATCCAAGAATGACAGCCGGGACCAACAGATTAGCGTGCTTTCCGAGCCACTGAGAACTCTCGGTATGTAAAGATGGTCAACCAACCACGGACCAACCCCGGTAAGCGTAGCTTACCCTGATGGATCGACCCGTGCGGCTGATATTATTTAGCCACGAACTCCTCACGAGCAAGACACATGAGGTTGTTAATTTTTGACGCCTCTAAAGATTCCTTTTAGGTTATTACTTACAAAAAAATCTTGTACCATAACGTGGCACACGTACTCGTATATACCAAATGGTCCATTTCGCGACAAAATTAGGTACACTTCTTTGACATATTGAAAATCAGAAGCTTTTAGTACCAAGTACCTCTCATCTCCTCCATGACAATAAAATCGTGACAGATGCTTACAGCATTACAGACATGTTCAAGTCCCGTCATCATAGGCTTTCTTATAAGGAAGGTGCCCCTAATAATAAATTGTATAAGGCCTATAAGTGGGTGAAACAAGCGGCCGCATTATTGAGGCAAATTGTGAACAGGCATGACAAAGATGTACAAAGGAGAATGGATGAGCTATTTCGGAGTGTTCGTCTTTCTAACGCTGGTTTCTGAAAGTTTTAATTTGTTGACACATAAAAAATACGATACACGTATTCCGCTTAATTATTCCTCAAGAGTCATAAAAAACCCTGTAAGAAATCGACACGTGTCTCACCTCTCAACGAGGATCCTCAGGATGACGATTGACCTGTCGCGAACCCGAACACGACGTAATGCCACGCAGAGCGCCGGACGCAAAGTCACGCCTGAATTAATTAACTATCTTGTTGAAACCATATAATTTTGTATTTTTTGTGATTGGATGTTGATTATTGTTAACCCGTCTTGAGCCAGCGTGGAGATCAATGCTCGTGCCTTCTTTATAAATCAGAAGAGGGGGTTGTAAAGGTGACTGAAAGTATACTGTGATTATTACGACTACTTATACAGGATTATTGGTAAAACACGAACAACCTCTTAAGAAGTCATTGTACTCATCATTATGAACAACTTTTACTATGGGATCCAATAGCTGTTCCGTACATTTTAACGAGTTATGCGAACATAAATGTACGGAACAGCTGTTTTATTTTCGCGATTTCATATTTGTTCCCATAGTAAAAGTTGTTCATAATGATGAGTACAGTCACGAGCACTAATATGTATACACTTAGCAACTTTTAAAGTGATTTTCTCTACTCAAATGATTGTAATTTTATCATATTACGAACATAGTATTTTGGAACCCCTATTATTATGAAATAGGTATCATCTCAAAGTTACAATCGTTATTCCACGAGAAAATCGTTATTGAATTTTGCTGAGTGTTTACATATTTTTGCTCGTGACTGTACAATTACTCCTTAAGAGGTTGTTGGTATTTTACCAATAACCCTGTATAACATCAATAACATTTAATTTTATTGCCTCATTGATCTAGTTGTCCTAAGGGCTACTGCTGAGCATGAGGTACTGTGTTCGGTTTCCGGGTCGCGCAAAGTGTTATTACATTTTTCCATCTGGAATTCCTCAGTAATAGCCCGAAGGCTGGATGCCTGGTCGATGGCAATAGGCGCGCCCCCAATTACTTGGGACTTAAACATAACTGGTGAAATGTGGGTGTACTATAGGTGTGTACACCTGCCTTCACCTGCCTTCGGGGAATACAGGCGTGATGTTATGTATGAGTAAATTTTATTGATGAAACCGATCAAGAACACTCACACAGCAGTCGCGTATCCTAAATAAGCTCTTATAACACGAGTTTTTATTACAAGAACTGACGACATAATGTAGCCCTTATTGTTTACCTACCACATCCAGATCTCCTCTACATCTGCAGTGACACCCAGTAAACGTCTCAGGAAAGCAACGCAGTCATCTTCGGAATGCGACCCCCGGACTGTAATACAGTCGCCACCCCTGATTTGCTCGTCGAGGATAAGGGGGTAACACGTGTTGAAAGATTTGGAAATAATTCCTGGTAAGTATTGAAAATCATCGATTTATAGAAAACACAGTTTCGCAAAAAAATGCTACACATTTTAAATATCATACTTTTTTAGATTAATGTTGTCAGTGTAAGAATGTATTTTTAAACCCCCCATAATTATAAATGCTGCTTAACCATACATTTTTGACGTTTAAACGTCTTTTAAATGTAAGCAACGTTTATAATTATGAGGGAATTATATTAAATTGGTCGACAAAAGAAGAAATTTTATTTAATCAGCAATATATTATTATGAAAATAACAAAAAAACATTGTGAAACTACAACAAACTTGCTGCATAGAATCTTTCACAAACTCCTATAACTTAAATAAATAATAATTAAAAAATCAATCAATAAAATTTTAATTAATCCTATTTTTTTTTCTTTTTAAACGATCGCTTTTAGCGATAAAACCACCCATTGTATCACCCTATGTTAAATTTCTACATTAATATATGTATTTTTTATGGTGTACATAATAAAGAGTATTCTATTCTATTCTATTCTTTGGTAATCTGTATGGAAAACTAATCACTCTTAGTGAATCAATCTAACATTGATATTTGAGTAGCATAACGAACATAATTATACAACAAATACGAACACTATTGAGTGTATAAGTCCATTCGCGAAAGAGAAACCATCAAACCAGCCTAATTAAAACATCACACAAAAAATTCCGTCGGTACAGACAATTTTCAAAAAGTCACGTACACCGTTTTCCTTTAAGGGGGACCCCCTTAAGAAAGCTAAAAGTAGAGAATTCATTAGGTCGTTTCGACCCACTCGAAGCCACTTGCACTTTTGATTGAGGAAACAAATGCCCCAAGACATCGGCTAATTCAAGAGGCTGGTGGGTCCAAATTGCCCCGATTGTTCTTTGGCAATGTGACAGTAATGTTTCGGTTGGTTGTTTATGTTTTTAATATTGGTAGGAACAAGGATTTCCTTTTTTTTTTGTTTGCTCTATGACTGATTGTGTAGTACAATTGTAAGTTTTTTTCTTTTATTAAAAGCAGTACCTTTGTACTCATATCATAATTATGTCATATCTCTTTGTATTTTACTGTGTGTACAAAAATAATAAATAAATAAATAAAATAGTGCTAAAATAAATGCAAAAAAAAAAGATTAAATAATATTTTCTCTCATATGAATTTAACCATACCTAATGACTACTAAGGGTGCGCCGAATAAACAAAAAAAAAAAAAAAGTAATGAAAACTAAAACCCAACTACGACTAAAAAGGTATAAACAAGACACCACAGACAGACAAATTAAAAATCCGAACAGATTACGTGTGACTCCTTTTTTTTTAATTCTTTTGGGGTTACAATATATATATTTTTGAAATGTGCTTATTAAGCCCTTTCATTTGATACCACCCAACACGGTACGATTACATTTTTTTTTTGTTCCTGACTTTATGTCCTCTAGAGGGCGCCATTTTTAAAGACGTCACGATCAAGATGCTTCCAACGGTACCTCATTTGTCAAATTGTGATGAGTCGTTTAGAAGATATGAGGGAACAGATGAACATACATACATACATACCGGTCAAAATCATAACCCTCCTTTTTTCTTCGACGTAGTCAGGTAAAAAGAAAAACACATACATAAAGAAAGAAACCAAAGAAGAAATATTGGCTTATTATTGGCTATAAAAGCTTTCTCGGCCGGTCAAATGCTGTTAGGCACAACTCTAGTAGATCTAGTCAATAGGCAAACTGGTGCAATTTACCATGCAAGAACATGTAAACGCATACTACTTTTCCAAATAATTAATCCTTGAATATTTACATATTATAATTATTTTATTTCTCTAAATCCTAATATCCCACGCAAGCGCGTGAACAAGTTTAAGGGGGACCAAAGGCTTATTATTATGATCAATTCCTATTTAGTCTTGAAAGAAAGATAGAAATATATTTATTTTGGGACAAACACAGGAAATAAAAACAGTAATTAAAATAAAAAACAATTAAAAGGCCCAATTTAAAACTCACAAAATAATTAAAGACCTGTGCGAGGTTAAAAAGGCATTAACTTAAGAAAAGTGTTATGAACAACTTAATAATAATAATATCGTCCCTAATATCCCGACCGACTCCAATTGATTTAAGACCCCTTGACATTAATAGTTTTCAATTTGCAAATTATATTCACGCTATTATTCCCCAGGCTATCAACATGAGAGCGCTCATAAATGGAGCTTCGGAAGGAATCACCTGCTTTGAATAAACGATCGATTTCCCGTACATGTGTCGTAAAAACAAATCTTTACTTGAAGTAAGAACACGGGGTATTGAGAGCAACAGATGCTGTGAAAGCAAAGTGTCTTTTTCTAGCACATATGTTTTTTCATGGAAACGGAAAACAGTTTCTATATAATGTATTTACTTAGGTAATAATATATTTACTGCAGGGCAAAGGCCTCTCTTCTCATGCTCACAGAGTTCTCGAGCATAGATCGTGAGCATGATTTATTGCATGTTGGCCATTTAAGACTTGAGACCCAGGGTATTTCAATTATGTTTGAGATAAACTCGGAAAAACGTCTTTTCTAGCACAGACGTTTTTTTATAGAAACGGAAAACACTTTTTGTAAGGTAATTAGGTAATATTTTAACTGCAGGGCAAAAGACTTTTTTCTCATAATTACAGAATTCTCGAGCATTGATCGTGAGAATTTCACATTGCATGATAGCCATTTAAGATTTAAGGGAAATCTGCATTGCTTTTCTGTAACCATCTCACCGTGAAAACTTAGGTGAAGTGAGCGTGGTGTGGCTGTCATTGTCATCGATACATACTGATGCTAAGGCAGTTACTGCATTGCTATTCTGTAACCATCTCACCGTGAAAAGTTAGGTGAAGTGCGCATCGAGTGAGCTGTCATTGTTACCGATACCTACTGATGCTAAGGCAGTTACTGCATTGCTATTCTGTAACTATCTCACCGTGAAAACTTAGGTGAAGTGAGCGTGGTGTGGCTGTCATAGTCACCGATACCTACTGATGCTAAGGCAGTTACTGCATTGCTATTCTGTAACCATCTCACCGTGAAAACTTAGGTGAAGTGCGCGTGGAGTGAGCTGTCATTGTCACCGATACCTACTGATGCTCTGAGGCTGAAGTCTAGGTTACGTTGTTTAAAAATACTGTAAAAAAGCGGACTTGCCTGGGGCAGTCAAGTGATGCATCTTTTAGGTTACGTTGTTTCTCATAAATGTCAGTGATGTTTAAGATAAACTCGGCAATATATGACATGTGATTTTGAAACGTTTATTTGTAGATAATTGTCTGGTTTTGAACTCGGATCCTTATACTCGAGAGGTGAGTCCCTTAAACCTCTGAACCATAGGGACATGTAGAGTATTGTTGAGTTGATAATTAGAAATAAGTTATCATGTAGCTGTAGGTAGTCAATGATAGATACAAAACAGCTCATAGATTCTAGACTAAAGCTTTCAAATAACTACTCCGAAACTTCTCACTATTTCGACACACAGCGACACAGTGACTCTAGTTGGAAAACCCCGTAAGCCTTCCATACGGGATCAAGGAAAGCATAAAGGAGAAATGTGAGGCAATAGCCATAAAGATTTTATTGTGGCACGGGAGCATGTGACGTATTACGATGAATGTAAAATATTCACGGCTCTGATGGATTATGAGACAATGGGTAATGATTTTGGATATGTTTTCGATCAGTTTCCAAGATGGCGTCTTTTTGAGATGTGATTGGGTAGGTTAGCGTATGGAGGAAGATATATATTGCTGTTTACTGTAATCATATTTTCTTAGTGTGAAACGCCCCCCAGCTAGATGGATCGACGACCTTAAAAAGATGGCTGGGACAGACTGGATGAGGAAGGTGGAGGACAGGGTGTTGTGGCGTAGTCTGGGAGAGACCTTGTCCATCAATGAACTGTGATAAGCTGAGTTCATTGATTGATATTTTCTTTGTTTTAATAGAGAATCATTGAAGTTGAATACAATAACAGATATACTTAGTCCTACAAGTCATGCTGTGAAGAAATCTAGGTATAATCAAATAACTATGTTTAGAAAACACAATCGACAATGACAATGGTAGTATCCTTACATATTACAAAATAAAGTCCTCCGCCGCGTCTGTCTGTCTGTTCGCGATAAACTCAAAAACTACTGCACCGATTTTCATGCTGTTTGCGTCAGCTAGTTTTGTATAAATTTGGAAAAGGTGCTTGAAGTTACATTAAATACAGACATAATATCACGCCCATTTTCTCCGAAGGGTTAGGCAGAGGTGTACCTATAGAACTTCACCTACATGTCTGCATGGCTATACAGAATACTAACTGAAAACTTCAAATTACACCTTTTAATGAAGTCCTTGTTCCATATTTACAGTAAAGTTAAAGTAATGTGACAAATATTTTGCCCCTTCCTTAATACATCACCAGAAATACTTTCGCCTTTCGGCCACCACCACATATAAAACACAAAAAAGTGAAAAATAACTTTTATTTCGGAAGTCGGTGTCAAAAGTTTATATTTTTCACTTTTTAGTTGTGGTACCTACCCCACACAAATTCGAATACCGTAACCACTACCTGGTATGTAAATAACAGTGAAGGAGTAAATGAAAATATCGTCTAGATAAACTAAATCGAGAAAAAATACGTAATATTGGAGCTAACTCAAAAACTACGCAAGCAAAGTGCATAAAATTTATATGGGAACACCTCGGAGGCATGAACTACCAAACAAAAAAGAATCATCAAAGTCGTTTCATAATTGGCAGAGTAATCATGTAACAAACATAAAAAATAAAAAAACTTACTGACGAATTGAGAACCTCCTCCTTTTTGAAGAAGTCGGTTAAAAAGAAAGAAAACTTTCACTACATCTCACCTCTCAAAATCACAGCCACATTCATCAGCATTCATCCCACACAAATTCACGACACATCAAAGCCACTCGTAACAAAAACTTCTAAATTGGGCATAAGAATAACCGCCCTTACTACCTTTGTAATAAGGTTCTAAAAGAGTTGTCCAGATTACAATGACCCCTCTGTTCGGTAAATTTGTTCGGACGCTCATAAATATTGACCAGCGTAAAGGGTTCTTTGTATTGTGGCCACAAGGTTCATTTAAGAGGTCGCTTGGTTGGACATCGTATTTAGATGTTAAGGGTATGCATAATTCAGGGCCAGATGTTCTTGGTTTTCTTTGAAGAAGTTTATTTTTGTTTGTGGATAGTTTTCGGTTGGTATGTACTGTTTTGAATTGAATGAAGGTCTCGGTTTTGTATGTGAAGGGAAGTGACCAGTATCACACCTGCTACACCTCTTTTCCTAAGCTTGTTTCACAGTGTCTAGATAGACGTTAACAGCCAGATAGATTTAACTGTTGGTTATGTTAACCGACACTTATTAAGAGGTGGTGAAAACGGCCATTATTGTTTAAAAAAAAAATACCGGCCAAGTGCGAGTCGGACTCGCGCACGAAGGGTTCCGTACCATTATCTATAAAAAAACCGGCCTAGTGCGAGTCGGACTCGCGCACGAAGTCTGAATCTGTAAAAAATCGGAATCTGTAAAAACGCCAAAAAAATCATATCTATTGAATGAGAGCCCCCTTAAATATCTATTTTATTCTGTTTTTGTTGAATAGGTACTCTATTTGTTGTTATAGCGGCAACATAAATACATCATCTGTGAAAATTTAAACTGTCTAACTATCACGGTTCATGAGATACAGCCTGGTTACAGACGGACATACAGACCGACGGACGGACAGTGGAGTCTTAGTAATAGGGTCCCGTTTTACCCTTGGGTACGGAACCCTAAAAACGATCCGTGCTTTGTAATGTACCAAATTATAGTATTATTTATCTAGGTTTCGTACGCGTTTTTCCATAAGAAAAGACAGAAATGTTCCATCGAAATAAATAAAACATTAAACATACACAAACTCACGCCTTTTTTGGTGGTAGGCAGAAACTACAGAACGCCAGTTGAGACGATCCTTCTACCTGCTACGATCCCCACATACTCCTTTTGCACCTATAAAAAAATATTGGTATTGCCTTGTTCACAAAAGTTCAGTGCATCTTTTTCTTTCTATTTCATTAAGAAAGGACAGAAGAAAAATTTTAGTTTAGTCCTGTCAAATTAATTAGCGCCTGACACTACTCCATACAAGTTTAGACGTGATTAAAACTTGCCTACTAAAATTACGTCAATTTACGTCAGGCGCTGACTAATTTGACAGGACTAAACAAAAAATTATCTTCCGCCTTTTCTTATTGAAATAGAAAGAAAAAGATGCACTGAACTTAAATTTAGTTTAGTTTGTGAACAAGGGAATTGGCATCATTACCTACCAAAATAAATGCAATCAACGTTTAAAAAATAACAAGCGATCAACAAAAAAATCGGCCCATTACACCATCCCACTCTCCCTAATCAGATCTTATAAGGCAGTAGAAAAAACCTTGGAGAGTTGGAGCCATTAATACGTTTGGCCACATTTGTCTGCCTGTCGGCCCAATAAATAAAACGAGAGGTATTGCTGGCCAATCTTGTCTGTGACCTATCTCGACGCATCAGCGACGATCGATGGAGACGGGTGAAATAGTAGATTGATATAGAGTTGCTGTAACACCTTTGGGCGAAAATGCATGATTGGTTATATTCAATGAAATCTACATTAAAGTCAAAATTACATTTAAAAAATTGAGCACAAAGGTACCTACTGCTTTTCAGGGTTGCTACATACTTGTTCAGGTCGGCACATTCGATTCAGTCGCAGTTGCTACGGTTCGGCACGAGCTGAATGAAAACCGAATAAATGGATAGATAGAAAGAAAGAAAGGATAACATTTATTTGGACACAGTTCGTGAAACACAATATACAAAAAAAAAATACGTGAAAAAAATATTTTAACAATAATATGTGCCTCACGGCTGCGCCAAGATGGTTCATTTCAGCATTATTGGATACCAAATAACTACTTGGTACCCATATTTGGTTAAACTCCATTCGTAATCTACCGTCACTGAATCATATTCAGATCAGCTAAAAATCGACAGATAAATCGGGGTAAGCTGAGCGGCTTTTTCCCGCACAAAATATATCTACATAAAGATTTCGCCTCCCGTCTGTGCCGAATCATGACAACAGGAACACGAACACTTAGACCTACTTTTATACCTAGCAGTTCCGGTTAATTTCCACTTGAAAATGGACAACAATAAACTGTACCTACTTATGAAATATGGTATAGAATATGTGACCGTGCAGAAACTTATTTCGTAACCACTGTGTTTGTTGATAAAAACATCATAATCAACACAGAGTTCGAAATTGATTCGACCCTTCCTTCCAAAGAGAAAAAAATATCTTAACAGTTTGAGGGACCCTATACGCCCATAGTCGTTTTAAGAATAAAACTTCTTTCGATTCTTGTTCAGTGTGCTTGAATGCGTTAATAAGCAGGAAAACCTTTAGAACAGAAAAAAATATTATAAAATTCTACAAGAAATAAAAACACGTCAACTTACAGCTCTATATACATCCTTCTGATGTAAAACATTCATCGGAACTGTTCAGGATCATTACTCTTTGCCCTCGTTGTCTTTATTTCAGTTTATTTCACCGACAGCACGGGTTTTTCAGGAGAAGTCTTTCTTTGGAATTTTTCTTTGTTTTTTCCGTATCTTTAGTAGTTTTAGCTAGCAGTTTAAAAATATTCATTTACCCGGTTTCTGAAACTTTAATTTGATCACTTGTCAAACACTTTAATACTTAAGAGTCCATAAATACCTCAGCTCAAATTCAGTCTTTATTTCGCTCGCACGAAACTGCGGACCTTTTTTGTTTCTGATTTAAGTTATCTTTAGTTTAAATCAATCTTTGAGTTAACTTTTGAGTTGTTCTATTGTGTGTTTGGTTCACAAAGTATCCATTGAAATATTAATTTTCCAAATAAAATTTTGTGATTTTAATAATTATATTTTTTCTGAATCTTTATTGCATAGATAAATCATTTTCTGAAAATCTTCCTAATTGTCTGGTTGCAAAATAACTAGGTAATTTAAGTTTATTTGGAAAATAGATATGCATAAAAAATATAAAAAAATATTTAACAACAGACTCTGACACCTTTAATTAGCCCGTGAACTGCTCGCCCTAAGGATTAAACATAATTACTTTTCTGTCAGCTTACTCCCGGGAGGATAAACACTCATTTTGCATGGCGTCTTCATTTAGCTTGCAAACCTACACTATAATTATTAGGAGGGCAATTTTATGTTTTTTTTATGACGATTTTTTTAACCAAAGTTTATGATTAAGTTGCGAAGTTTGAGTGATAAAATGAATTAGTTATGTTAAAAATTTTAGTACGTTTCTTCGACACAATAAATTGGAAGACTTTCTCACACGCCGTTTTCTAAAATAAGACCGTTGCGAAAATTGGAAAATGACATTAAGTTTTCAAAAAATTAAAGACTGTGACATGTCGGACAGACACTCATGGATCTGGCCCAGAAAACATTGAGGTACGGTTTTACGGTAACCTTATAAAAACATTTATCACTTTTGGACTTTGTTTACTATACAATGTCGCCCATGCGCATGTGACCGCCCGTAATATTCTGAATATTCATGAAAAAATTTCGAAAACAAACTTCAAAAGGGGGGGTCTATCTATAACATTTTTCATGTTATTCAATTTTTAATTTTTTAAGTAGAGTTTGTAGATTTGCTTTCTATTTTTTGACACATCTCCGAAGTTTATGGGTCGATTTGGATTCTGTTTATTATTTCCAAAAGCTTATGAGTTATTTTAACAGGTTAATTAACATTTTTACTAAAAATTATCGACTACGAAAAAAAAGACGGAATCGAAGTCATTTTTTCGGTAAAAAATTGTGTATTTAAACAAGAAGGCGGATGTATCTGCAATTAGATGGAGCTCCAGCACACTTCGCACGACTAGTTCGTGATTATTTAAATCAAAATTATCCGCGATGGATTGGCAGAGGAGGTCCCATTGCTTGGCCGCCGCGATCTCCCGACCTTACACCCTTAGATTTTTATCTTTGGGGCTACATGAAACAAAAAGTGTATGCCGTGCCCATTGGAAGCCACGAGCAATTAACGGCTAGGATTTTTGCTGCTGCTGCAGAAATGAAAGAAAACCGTGAAGAATTACGTCGTACAATAAAAAGTGTTGCCATGAGGGCTTTAGTTTGTTTACAGGAGGGTGGGGGCCATTTCGAAAATCGAATTAATTAAAATTCTTGTATTTTTTTAAGTAAAAATCTGGCTATTGCTTGTTTGTTTTTATTTCCATCATCGTCCTCCTTATTAGTTTAACCTTTTAGTACTCACTGCTAAGAGCGGGGACATTTAATAGACTTTCACATTTTCTTTTCCTAAATTTGACCCTTACAGTTTTAGAGTTTTACTTTGGATTTAGTTACAGTTTGGTTTAATAATGATCTGTGAATTTTTAGCTGATATGTAGTAGATTACAAATAATAATTAAAAAAGTCGTCCTATGGGGATAATTTATGGACTTACACTAGTTTTTTAAAAATAAATACACAATTTTTTACCGAAAAAATGACTTCGATTCCGTCTTTTTTTTCGTAGTCGATAATTTTTAGTAAAAATGTTAATTAACCTGTTAAAATAACTCATAAGCTTTTGGAAATAATAAACAGAATCCAAATCGACCCATAAACTTCGGAGATGTGTCAAAAAATAGAAAGCAAATCTACAAACTCTACTTAAAAAATTAAAAATTGAATAACATGAAAAATGTTATAGATAGACCCCCCCTTTTGAAGTTTATTTTCGACATTTTTTCATATTAATTCAGAATATTACGGGCGGTCACATGCGCATGGGCGACATTGTATTCTATTTTTAATAAATGGCAAGCAATTCTGCCAATGTTTAAAGTGAGTAGGAAAAAAAAAGTGGGAATGATTAAAAAAAAAAAAAAGGTAAATTCAACTAAAAAGGTATAAACAAGACACCACAGACGGAAAAATTAAAAGTCCGTCTGAGGTGTCTTGTTTATACCTTTTTAGTCGTAGTTGGGTTTTAGTTTTTATTACTTTATTTTTTTTTTAATTATTGTGGGGTTATAATATATATATTTTTGAAATGCGCTCATTAAGCCCTTTCATTTGATACCCAACATGGTACGATTAAACAATCATTTTTTTTAGTTTTTGACTTTATGTCCTCTAGAGGGCGCCTTTTTTAATTTAATGTGACGTCATATAGCCTTTAACCAGCGGACGATCAAGACGCTTCCAACGATACCTCGCTTATCAAATTGTGATGAGTGGTTTAGAAGATATGAGGGAACAGATGAACATACATACATACATACATACCGGTCAAAATCATAACCCTCCTTTTTGCTTCGCCGTAGTCGGGTAAAAATAAATAAAATTCTTCGATTGATACAGTTTAATCCCTTTGTCGCATTAAACTCATAACTTGTCAACGTCACAATTTTGAGGGTGGTTTTCGTAAGTCGATCATACATTGATATCCACCACTAATTTGGATTCTTGGCAGACGTGCCACAGATTCGAAATATTGCATTTCTAATTTAATCACCAAGACGAAAACTTGGCACACACAACAACAGCTAATTAAAAAAACGAAACAGATCTTCAGATAACTCCTTAATTACCATAGCCATTAAAAATATAAAAAGAAACAATATAAATCGGGATGGCACACCGAAATAAAACTCTATAATGAAATTTCAACAATGGTAACACCATGAAAACTGCAAATCTCTCCCATTGGGCGCAAAGACAAGTTTTTTACGATTTCATAAAGCAACGAAACCGGTTTTTCATTTACACAGTTTTAGTGGTGCTAAAATATAATTAAAATATTTTATACTTGCTTTATCTCGAGGTTTTTACGGTTTGTGCGCTTTTAGGAATGCCGGTAGGTTAGTAGTACAATGGGAAATTAGTGGTACCTAATTGGGACAGATTTTTTGCTTTTTGAGTTATTAAGCACTCTATATTATTTTCGAAAACCTGATTTTATCCACTCAACTTTCACCACCAACTCCTGGATATATAGGATCATACCTAATACACGCAGTGAGCTGTGTTGCAATTTAGAAATAAAATAAAGTATAGATATTCTGTTAGTAGAAAGTCACCTTTACTGGTAAGTGCTAAGAAATAATGACACTGTCAATTTCAAATAGTCAACACTGATATGCGATTGACTGTGACTGTAACTGGGAGACTTTTTAAATGTACGAACCCATTCTTTGTTTGGAAATTAGAATGCCCATTATAACTAGCAAATCCATGCTCATTGTGTCCCAAGACTTATCCAAAAGATATAATCAGAAATACTCAGTTTCTCGAAATTAACAATTCCCTGAGCGTGTTTTATATTTAGCTAGAAAGCAGTAAAGTGTAGAATGCACACTGACTGCATTCATAGCCGGAATGGGAAAAACGATAATTTTCATTTTATTTGTGTTTGTTTTTAGTTTTTTATATTCCAGTTGTGTTAAGCAGGTGTGATTTGTGCTAACTAAATAGTTTATAGGTATAGCGAAACACATAACATCACGCCTGTAATCCCCGAAGGGTACCTATTAGTACACCCGCATTTCGCCAGTTATGTTTAAGTCCCATGTAATAGGGGGCGAGCCAATGGCCATCAACCGGGCATAAGCCCAGCTTCAGAGCATACAGAGAAATTCCTGATGAAAAAAAAACCAATAAAACTTTTCCCGACCTGGGAATCGAACCCAGGACCTCATGCTCAGCAGTAGCGCTTGCGACCACTAGACCAACGACACAGTTGAGATATTAGAAAAGTCTGGTAAGTACCTATTACATATTTGGTCTTCAAGACTTCGATACACTCAATATTCCGGATAAACTCTGTGCCTCCTGTAATGAGTGATTTTAGTCGAGTTGTACCCTTTTTGTGATTTTTACACAGAAATTATCAGAAAAAAAAATTCGTTTTTTTTGGTCTAACTCACGTTCTTTTATCTGCTATAGTTTCGGAGATAGTTGGGTGCAAAAGGATACAACTGCCAGTATTTTGGCCAAAAAATCGTGAATTTAGATATATGTCAAGTTGTAACCCCTTTCTGTAATTGCTCCACACATTTTTTTTTTCGTGCTTCATGGTATAAGATCGATTATATTAATTTTCACATTTTATTTTTCAGTATATTTATCGATAACTTATAGGTGCAACATAATATAACTGTACTTGTATCATTTATAACGTAATTTTAGCACATATTGGAAATACAAAAAGGTACAACTTACAGGTTACGACACGGTTGGCGCAGTGGCTGAGCGATGGACGGCTGCGCAACGTGTCGCGGGTTCGATCCCCGCACGGAACAAATATTTGTATGATCTGCAAGTAGTTGTTCCGGGTCTGGGTGTTAGTGTATGTGAGTTTCTATGTTTGTAAACGCACCCACGATACAGGAAGAAATTCCTAGTGTGGGGCAACGTTTTAAAAAAAAAAAAAAAAAAAACAGGTTTTTCATAAATTACTTTGGAACTATAATATGTAACATAAAATAGTTAATTGATTCAGGCGTGACTTTGCGGAAATCCATTATAAAATACAATAGACGTAGATATATTTAGAAACCTTAATAACGTAACCTTAGTAACGTTCAGTTTTCAGATAAAGAAACTTCTTTGTTAGAGAAAGGCCTTAAATTTAATATCCAGCCTGTCGTGTCACAAAAACCTTTAGAGCTTTTGGCAGTAGATTCAGAAATGGCTATAGTTAGAGGTAAAAAAGATGAGACAGTAGCACACCAGGTTTCTGTTCACATTCGCTTAACTCATCGAATTCGTTATCTCTTTCATCAGACATACGAATTTATAGATCTTTGAAAACCAAAATAGATCAAAACAGTATAGTTGTTTCTAAGGCCGATAAAGGAAATACAGTAGTTATCTTAGACAGGAGCAGTTATGTCCAAAAGGTAAATGACGTAATACAGGGAAACGATTTTGAACAGCTACGATCAGACCCCACTAAAGTTTTTACTTCACAGGTAAAAAATATCACCAAAAACACGTCCTACATCGATCAAAAACCTTTGAAATATATTGTACCAATGAACCCTAGGTCTCCAATGCTATACGGTTTGCCTAAAATTCATAAGGATAATATCCCAATTCGGCCGGTGGTTTCTTATATCGGTGCTCCAGCATATAATTTGTCAAAACATTTAAACTATTTATTAAAGTTCAGATCAAATTTTAAACCTAATTTTAGTCTAAAAAATAGTTTACAGTTAATAGAGAAGGTAAAAGATATCAATTTGCCTACTGGTGCCAAGTTATTATCATTGGATGTCGAAAGTCTATTTACAAACGTTCCTTATGAGGAGTGTTTACAGATACTTGAAGATCTTTTTGAGAAACAGCGGGTCCATCCTGGCGAGGTTTGTGAATTGTTATCTTTGACCAAGATTTGTATGGAACAAAATTATTTTAGGTTTAATAATCAATATTACAAACAAAAAGAAGGTTTAGCAATGGGTTCTCCACTCAGTCCTCTTATGGCAGATATTTTTATGGACCACTTTGAAAATAAATACATTATTGGACAGCCACAAATTTTATATTATTACCGTTATGTTGACGACATAATTATGTGTTGGACAGGTACATTGCGTCAAATAGATGTTTTTGTTAATAAAATCAATAGATTACATCCTAAAATCAAGTTTAAATTAGAATTAGAAGTTGACGGATCCCTTAACTTTTTAGATTTAACTATTACAAGAATTAACAACAAACACGATTTTCAGATTTATAGAAAACCAACTTATACAGACGTCACGATTCCTGCGTCATCTTGTCACCCAATTCAGCATAAATTAGCAGCTTATCGTAGTTTCACTCATAGATTGATGTCAGTACCACTATCCCAAGATAATTATAACAGAGAACTAACCATTATTTATCATATAGCTGAGAGCAATGGTTATAGTAGGAAAATGGTTAATGATTTGATACAAACGAAACGCCGTAACATAGTTCGTTCTCTTTTGTATCCACTGCCTCCAGAAAAAACTAATCAATATATAGGTAGTTTGACATACTTAGGGTCAATTAGTGATAGGGTTTCAAAAACTTTGTTTAGAAATGAAATAAGGGTAGCTTTTAAAACAGATAATTCTTTAAGGCGGATCTGTAACGGAAAAGATCGGTTAGAAAACCATAAAAAATCAGGTGTTTACAAATTAAATTGCGATGATTGTAATGGTATTTACATAGGTCAGACTGGTCGTAATTTCCAAACAAGATATAAGGAACATATTGCAGCTTATAGGAATAGTTGTCCAGAAAAATCTCATTTTGCTCAACACTTAATAGATTCAGGTCATTCATTAAATAATAATAACACTTTCAAAATTTTACATACTTGTGATAAAGGATTTAAAATGTCAGTATTAGAGAGTTTAGAAATTATTAAAAATAATACAGCGAACGTTACACTGTTAAACGAATTAAATACCAGTATGCCAAGGTCGCCTTTGTTGCGTTTGTTCGCCCCTTATCGCGCTTATCGCATTGATAACGATTCTAGTCAATTAGCGCCGAGCAGCAATCCTATATAAGTGGGGGTGACGGGCGATTTGATTCACTTTGCGTCCAGCGCTCGGTGTGGTAACACGTCGCGTTCTGGTTTGCAATTGGTCAATCGTCATCCTGAGGATGCCTCGTTGAGAGGTGAAACACGTGTCGATTTCTTACAGGGTTTTTTAGGACTCTTGAAGAATAGTCAAGCGGAATTGGTTACTAAATATATCTACGTCTATTGTATTTTTGTAACATAAAAATTAAAATGCACAGTGAAAGTGAATGGTTTTATCTACAAAATAAGGTACTTATGTCTAGCCTAGCCCACTTAGTCCACGAACTGGAATTTTTAAAATCTTGTTTTTGTTCTCCTGTAAAGTGTTGATTTTTTACGTGTATCACTTGTCACAGCAGGCACAAAACTGATGTGGCCATAAAAAAATATAGTATATAAAATTGATGCTATCAGATTTGATATGGCACAAAATGATAACAATAATCTTTCAGAAACTAGATCAGTCAGCTTCCATTAAGTTTCACCATAATTCCCGTTAGTACGCGTTCCGAATTATTCTGCTTCCAATTTCAAAATAGATTTACAATAGTTCACAAACATCCTCTTTTCAAAAAGACATCCGCCAAAGTCCCCCGGGAGGATGTCATCCGTCATCCACGACGCGCACTTAATTGGAAACATCCTGGAACGAATTTAAATTTGAAATTCAGTTTCGGAATCGTTTTATCTAGGTAACAATGTCTTCAAATCTTTATCTTTTAAGATGGATTATAGCGTTTTGTAAATAAATTGGTGATTGCAATTTATACGCACAGCACACACACACATTTTTTATATATTTGTGTCTTTTTAAGGCTCTTACATACTGGCGCGACATGTCGCGCGACGCGACTTTTAACAAAACAATTTCTGAGAAAACTTCACGGACAATGCGGTGGGTCGCGCCAGTATGTAAGAGCCTTTACTTGTTACTTGTAGTTACGTTGTGTTGTATGCCTTATAGTCTGTGCTAAATAAATGTATTTTCTTTCTGTACGATTTGAATAAAAGTAATAGAGTAGGAGTATAGGCTCTTCGATGAGTTTTCCGCATTTTGTGCATTCATACTCAAAACTTTCATGACGGCGCAACAAAAAAGCAAAGAATTATACAGGTATCAAGACCGGATCCGTCAGTGGTTGCCTTTAGATCCCATATAACGCACCAAGATTCTCATTATTCGAATTTAGAATTTCACTAATAGATAACTTCACTGTACGTAAAGAAAGAAATAAAAATTGTTTATTCTGCACAAACTAAACGCAAAATACAAAATAATGAGTGACATTCACTATATGTACAAATTAACCAAAAGCCTCATATTTGAAACAGAAAATTATACAAGTTTGACAATTGCTATTCTAGTAGCAGTCTATTGCTTGATGAGAGCAATAAACAGTTATCTGTGGATGAGAGGCCAAAGACAATTTACTTCCGTAATGTGTTGTGACATTACCAAATGAAAACAAACAAAACAATCACAAATTAAACGAAATCCCAAAAAAAACGTAACATAATAGAAATCATCAGTAAGAACATAAGAATATTATACGCATCTGTAGATGAATTTACTCATGTATGGGTGTTGTTACGATACAATATGAGGCAAGAAGTAGCCCAGGCGTAGACAACGTAATTTTTTTAAACACCCTTTTTAACCCTACTTCTTCCAACCATAAACACAAGAGGTGAACGTTGGGTGTTTTGGGGGTAACTTGCAACTTCAACCAAGCAATTACTAACAGCTACAAAATCAATTACAAACAGATTACTTGTGAATCTTACCTTCACTTACATGAAAGGTAAATTAAAAATGCACCACTTATATCCACCCTTTACCCAAAAGTGGGTACTCAGGTGTGAAATTAGTTGAGAGAGTGCGTCTGCCAGCACTAATTAGTAATTATTATAGTTAATTGTACGTCCTTTTAGCGGGTAGATATAGATTAATGTTGCCTTTGAACCGCTTGCGGTTGGTTAGACTTTTTTCTAGGGGAAATCTTGAGAAAGCGATGTCTGTTTCACGCTGTTAATTGATTTGAGTGCCTTAAGGGTTAATACCCGTTTGAAATAATCTCAATGTTATTGATAAAACCTCTTTCACGAATCATCATCATCATCATTTCAGCCGACGTATACGTATACGACGAATACAGGGCCGTAGCCAGGAATTCATTTCGGGGGGGTTGTTGCCAACTTTTTTTTTAAGAAATGAAGTAGTTACCTATTTCTGATATCAGAGAGGGTAGAAAAATAATAACAACAGCTTTAAAAAAAAAGCGTATTTTTAGATAATCAATTTTCCTCTTTTCCGAAATCTTAAAAAAATGATTGCGAGCGAAGCGAGCTCGAAAGTTTTTAGCATCCAGTTTCGAATAAGTTAGGTTTTCTTTCTCTTTAACCGATCATACAGAAATATATGTAACTTTATCGAATGCTGAAAAGTTTGATGCAGAAAAGGATGCAAGACCGAGCGAAGGGAGCTCGAAAATTTTAGCACCCCGCTTGGGAGAGGCTGGGGGAGGTTAGAATATCTCAGAGAATACTGAAGTTGCAGGAATTTATTAAATACGAAGTCAGAGTCGATAAAAATACAGTATTTAAGCATACTCTTACTGTTATTATAAATTATAAAGTAGAAATAGATATATCGCCTATGCGAAATAGATTGCAATTATCTATATATACCCTAGCTGGTCGATCTCTGGATTGAGATTCTGGTTTCTCGCATTTCGGGGGGTTTTTCCAAACCCCCCCCCTGCCTACGGCCTTGGATGAATACATCCACTGATGGACATAGGCCTCCCCCAAGCGCCGCCACTTCGAATGGTTATGTGCTTCCTGCATCCAGCGGATTTCTGCGGCCTTCACAAGATCATCAGTCCACCTTGTTCAGGCCTTTTGACCAATACTATCTTGTTATTAGCTATCTATTTTAGTGAATTATTTGTAAAACTTTGAGTTGTAGTTTTCCAAACGTGCGTTGATGAACAAATTAAGTTTTCAACACGTTTGAGCTATAGAAATCGATATAGACTTCGTTAAACAAACATTGAATCTATTAACTTTCAATTTAATGAGCAACACTTTACCCTTTTTCATAAATTTACCCACTCATTCTTAATAAAAACAAAACAAAACCGTATTTATCAGTCATTATCAACCTAAACACCTTTTAAACACGACATTTATCTATGGAGTTTGACGTAAGACTGGCATTAGACACACGTTGAACAAGTAGTGTCTAAGTTTTTATAGTAGGACCTAAAGGTTTTCCACCCTGCATTACCATGTCGGCTTAATAAATGTCTGGGCGTTGAAGACAGGACTGAAGTCATAGTAATGCACCTATCAAATGACGTCACTAGTTATGCGCCATTTGCAAAATGTTTTGCTGGGCGCGGCAAGCTGAAAAAGCCGCTGCAGCGATTAAAAACTGGAGTTTTGTAGTTCCAATAAAATTCGTAAACTTGAGGGGGTTTATTTTTAAACTATAAAAAATTAAGTAATGATTAGCGACTGCTTAACTGTAAATTACGTTTAAACGTCTCTTAACGTTTATCAATTACAAACAATTTCATAATATGAAAATGAACTTAACCACTTCCTGAACTTGAAAGATTTTTGCCATATTATGTTATATTACTCGTTCTTTTCCTTAAAAACATCCAGCGCTTTTGTCGCTTTAAAATATGCGAATAAAAGCTTTGCTCGATGCAGCGATTGCATTCATCACCTGGATATGTAGGTTGACCATTATTTACAGATTTTTTGTTTATCGCAAATAGACAAGGAAAAAAAAACTCCGCTGTCTCATACAGTTTAGAACAGTAGGTTTATTAAACATTAGTATGGAACAGCTGTTTTTTTTTTTGCTATTTCAATGTTTGATCCATGGTAAAAGTTATTTAGTTCGATGGTCTGAAGCACTCTTAAAGTATGTAAGGTTAATTTTTTAACACCTTGTAGATACAATAGACGTTGATATATTTAGTAACTTAATCCGCATAACTATTCTCCAAGTCATAAAAACCCTGTAAGAAATCGACACGTGTTTCACCTCTCAACGAGGCATCCTCAGGATGACGATTGACCAGTCGCAAACCAAAACACGACGTGTTGCCACACCGAGCGCTGGACGCAGAGTGAAAGACAATACACATACATGAGTTTGTTGTATTTTATAATGGATTTCCGCTAGGTCACGCCTGTATCAATCTTGTAGATATTGCAGCAGCTGCTTGTGCTGTGTTTATAACTCGAGGGTAGTAGTAATTCTATGTTTTCTAGCTAAGTTTCAGCAAATTTAATAAATTCCTTTGGAAAAAAAAAGTTATCAGACTAAAGGCCTGCTCAGATATAAGCGATATGATTGTCGCATTCGGTAGCGATACCGATTTGGTATCGCGAACCGACCGCGCCACCACGCTATCAGGCGATATCGCCTACCGAACGCGACGGCAATATTGCGTACAAATCGGTATCGAGGCGGTATCGCGTAACGATTCCGTATGGCTACCGAGCGCGACAGCGATATAATAAAAAATCAGCCTTAATGTGGTTGTTCTACAAAATTTTCAGTAACCCATGGCCACTACCCGATGATGGACGGGCGGATACAGCACAACTAATGCCTGCATCATAACGAGTGACGCCACAGTGTAGGAATTTAAACGCGATTTATACAGTTTAGTGGGAGCGGCGAACACACCCGGGTTTGTTATGGTTTAGAACTACTGTTGTTAAACGAATAATAAATGCGCATATTGGCTTTTTATTTGCATGGGAGCTTCGCAGTAATTGTTTTTTGTTGAAAGTATATTCAATTTCATTCTGCTAATTAAATATTTATCAAGTAAAATGAAAGGCCAGGACTACGTAGGTAGATCAATCTGCCTAGCCTTTCCCCCAA
Source organism: Lithophane ornitopus (assembly GCA_948473465.1). NCBI lineage: Eukaryota > Metazoa > Arthropoda > Insecta > Lepidoptera > Noctuidae > Lithophane > Lithophane ornitopus. Next base: position 11,966,544 of record OX419634.1, read on the forward strand.
CTATCTTGGGGTCGACTTCAGGGGGTAACCAAGTAACTGGGTACTACGATACCCTTTGGAAAGAGTGGTTGTCAGACTTTCGGGCTTCTGACGACCGGTAACGACTGTCAAATATCCACGAATGACAGCCGGGACCAACGGCTTATTGTGCTCTCTGAGGGGAATCCCCCTCTTGGCATAAATTTTTTAGCCATAATATTGTTTGGGATAACGTTTTCTCATAACTTTTAAAAAGGAGGAGGTTCTCAATTCGTCTGTACTGTTTTTTTTTTTTTTTTGTATGTTTGTTTCCCGATTTCTCCACCAATTATGAATCGATTTCGATGATTCTTTTTTTGTATGGTTGGTCATGCTTCCGAGGTGGTCCCATATAAATTTTATTAACTTTGCTTGCGTAATTTTAGAGTAAGCTTCAATATTACTTATTTTTCCCACTTAGTTTATCTAGACGATGTTTTCATTTACGCTTTCACTGTTATTTACATCAGCTAGTGGTATTCGAATTTGTGTGGGGTAGGTACCACACCTAAAAAGTGAAAAATAATAACTTTTTACAAAAAAAAAAAAAACCGACTCCCAAAAATGTTGTATTATAATACTGTGGCATAATAATACCTTGGCATAATGCTAAGGTTAGCATAACTGTCATTTGATCTAATTTGTTTAAGCATAATTTCCGAGACACGGAGGAGTCTCGGTATGTAAAGATGGTCATCCATCTACGGACCAACCCCGGCAAGCGTAGCTTAACCTGATGGATCGACCCATGCGGCTGTTATTAGTTAGCTCCTCCTGAGACTACGTAGGTAAGTCTGGCAATAAAATAATAGGTTGTAGGTAGGGGCACACAAAGATCAAACAATTCCTGCGCTCTATTGAATATAAGCCTGCAATAAGTAAGATGCAGTTTTCCGATAACGTTTCCATAACATCCGAACGGATATTATTCAAATTCGAAAGATTGGGATCTCATTCATAGACTTGCATTATGGATCATAACCGACCGCCCTTCGAAATTCAATCAAGATTCGATGCATTGATTCAAGATGGAACAGATTCATATAGAGTGAGACATCACCGCAGCACTACTAGTTCCTTATTAGGGGATCCTACTACTACCCCTATTGGGTGTTCCCCTAGTAGTGCAGATTACTAAGAGGCTGTGTCGTGTCGGAAGTGATCGTAAAACTTTACGAACTGGCGCCCTCTATCGGTGACAATCATCTTCGGGCACAGAGTAGATTGGCATAGAGACTATTATGTATTATTTTTTTTTGTAAAATATTGTATATTGTAATTCACATCATAATAATGGTTCATAAACGTGTACTCCATCTTTAAAATTGCGATTCAGAGTTCAATATGGTCCTAAAATGCGAATAATTGCTAAAATAACAAGACAGTGATCAATTAGACGTGTTGATCGCATCACTTTAAATTTTTACGATTTCATTAAGACAAAGACAAAATCAAATCAATTTTCAAGAAAATAGGATTGACTCTAGTTGCCCTTGCTAAAAGGTAGTTTCTTATGGAGAAGAATGGGCAAAAAACTCCACAACATTCTTTTAAGGTGGATTCGCTAGGGTAGCCCGCGAAATTCAAATTTTCTTACGTTTTTTGCAATTTGGAGCTCAGTATCAGGTTGTATGTTGATCTAAATATTATTGACTGACGTTTTCATGAAATTTTCATTCAATACACTTACATGAACTTAGAGAGTTGTATTGCTGATTCTAATGTTTATAATTCTGTAAATCCATATTTGTAACGGCCGCTAATAATATTTAGATCAACATACAACCTGATACTGACCTGCAAATTGCAAAAAACGTAAGAAAATTTGAATTTCCCGGGCCACCCTAGCGCATCAACCTTAATGGTATATAGGCCCATTGCACCAAAAATCACTAAATGCATTTAAACATATTTGAAACATCATTCTGTTTCTGACAATCGTTTGAAGATGACAGACATATTATTATCTAGGTAATCTACATATTTATACCAGGCACTTTACAAAGGAAGTTTTTAAATAAGGAACTAATAGAACACGTCGGAAGAAAACAGCTAAAATAATAATTGTTTATCACAAAAAAATTGTACCAAATAATGTCTCTGACTCGATCCCCTACTCTGTCCTATAAGGGCTGAGATTTCAATAAACGACATCGGTGTTCTGATTGCAACGTTTGAAGACGTTCTACATATCCTCGTTAGCAGTGACAGACTGACAGCAGTCACATAGCCACTGTTATATGTTTATTGACGAACATAAGCGCGATTGTTCTCGGTTTAGTAGTGGCAGTTACAGTGAGTGATTCTGAAAATGGTGTATTTTATTTTATGCGTAGTTTTGCTTAGATGGTATATCAAAGAATAGTTTTGGGAACTCATGGAACCATCTCGATAGACAATACCCTTTGCTATCTTTTTAACCGACTTCCAACTATGAGGAGGGTTTTATGTTCGACTTTATATACCTATGTTTTTTTTAATGTATTTTCAACGATATTTTCGTCAATAGTGGACCAATTTTGAAAATTATTTTTGATTTGGTAGAGGAAGCTTGCGCGGTGGTCCCTTCAGTAGTTTTTGAGTTAGTTTCAATAATACGTATTTTTCCCACTTGGTCTATATGTATGCTGTTTAATTTTCCTGTCACTGTTATTTAAATAACAAGTAGTGGTATCTGATTTTGTGTAGGATAGGTGCCACAGCTAAAAAGTGAAAAATGAAACTTTACAGAACAAAAACAACCGACTTCCAAAAAAAAACACTACAATGTGAAAAATTACTTTAATTGCGGAAGTCGACGTTAAAAAACGAAAATTTCAAACCAAAGACATCGACTACCGATTTTTTTTGTTAAATGTTTTTTATAATGTTAATTTTTTAATTCAGTAATACTAAAAAGCATTCATTCTTCCTTTTTGACATTAACCCGAAAATGTTGACGGATAACCCTATACCTAGAAGGTATGAAATATTCGCAGTTAATGATTCGCAAACTTTAAATCCTCTACCGACGAGACTAACAGCTCGTGAAAGGGTAAGATTAATTACTGGCATTTTTGTTTTAGATGCTAAAAATTATAAGGTCGTTTGGGTTAAGGATAATAATTTGGATAATAAATTGCGAAACGTGAAAACAGATGTAATGAGTTATAGGAAAATGTTCTCGAAAATATAGAATAAAGGCTGCCCTGTCTGCGGGACTGGTGGAACAATTTCTATGAAACTTCATGGAAATTGTTCTACAGGGGTGTCGCGGTGTCCTGCCAGGGTTGCGGGAATGTCCGAAAGGGATACCGGGACCCTGGCAACAGGCAACTGAAGGAACACGGGTGGGTTTTAGTCAGTAAAAGTCTGATACACCCTTCCGCTCCGCCCAGAGCGGGAGAAGTCATTTGATGATTTCCCACCCTCAAAAAAAAAAGGCGGTCTCGCGTCATGCCTGGCTGCGGGAGCCTTAAAGCGGACGATGATTTTTTAATGATTGCTTGCACCTACTGTGGATGCTGTTTAAGATGTAGATTTAACTGTCAAAAGTCAAGATTTATCATTTTCAGTCCAAAAGAAGTACAACCATGGAAACAAAAATGTATTTATTTGAAGCAGCTTTTCAATGTTATCAACGATTTCCCTAAGAATCTCTCATAAATATCCATTGAACGATAGAATACATAATTTTCACATTTATTGGTATTCGTCCAACGCTAATAAACTCTCAATTCGAGATTTATATTAAAATTCAAAGGGAAAGAGCTTTTGAATGAAGATTTTCATAGGATACATTAAAATCTGTTTCCACCAATTCTGTCTTTTGAATACGGTGCAAGGCATAAGCGATAAGTAAACTTACGTTGATGTTTTATTTTCTGGTAATCACACTTAATTTGTCTATAATTCAATAACTTCTAGTAAACTTCCTAGGAGAACTCACTGCTGTTCTGCTGGGGAGTTTATTGCGCCATTTCTTCTTCGCAGCTAAAGGACTAGGAACTGGGTAACCGGTTGATGCCATCGACCCAACATACAGTCAAAGTGACTTCGCGCTGTCATCGAAGACGCCATGGAAATGGCGATGTTTCGGGGCCAACAAGATTTGAAATACTGTCATGCCAGTAATACAAGAAAGAAGAAGTCCAATGAGTGATTATTTTTAGACTCACAGTTCATAAACTATTTAAAAAATACGACCAAAGAATACCTAACATAAAATTAGGTACAAAAAACATACAATAGACGTAAATATATTTAGTAACTTTGTAAGAAATCGACGTGTTTCATCTCTCAACGAGGCATCCTCAGGATGATGATTAACCTGTCACAAACCCTAAAGGCTCTTACATACTGGCGCGACTTGGTGCGCGATGCGACGCCCCTGCATTTTTCGCCGTGAAGTTTTTTACAGAAATTGTTTTGTTAAAAGTCGCGTCGCGCGACAAGTCACGCCAGTATGTAAGAGCCTTAACACGACGTGTTGCCACGCAGAGTAAAGGGGCCGTGTTCGTAGTCAAGACAGGTCAATCGTCATCCTGAGGATGCCTCGTTGAAACCCGTGTGAACCCACACGGGTCTTAACAGGGTTTTTATGCCTCTTGAGGAATAATTAAGCGGAATAGGTTACTAAATATATCTAAGTCTATTGTATTTTATAATGGACTTCCGCAAAGTAACGCCTGAATCAATTAACTAAAGTAGGTACAGTCACACCAAAATCGCTATATCACTACACATTGTACCACTCCCACTGTCCGTTGGGACAGCAATAACAAGTCTATAAACCGTTTTTACTGCCTTTGTTCAAGTAAATCTATGTCGGTTTTGACTTTTTAAACAATGACCGTGTTTTTGTATGGGAACACAGATAATTCTTGAGATGTTTTTGAATGGGAAAATGGCGATTTTAAAGAAAATTCTAAAGCTTGGTTTTTATTATTGGGATGTGTTGTTTTGTCCTTTTTAGGTATTGTACTTGTTATGTGTGTGTTTTAGATTTCCGTCTATGAAGTTCTTCCCTTTTACTAAGAAATTATTTTAAGTTTAATCATTTATGCAAGCAATTTTCATTACATTCTGTTTTTTTTTTAAGTACCTTTTTACCAGTGTTTGTTCTTATTAAAATTAAAACCAATTATTTTTAGCCAAATTTGAGCTCCTTACACATAAAAAACCAGCCATGTGCGAGTCGGACTTGCACACGAAGTGTTCCGTATCAAAGGACAATATTTAACACTACATATTTTTAAATGCTTTAGTAAAACAAAAAACCGTCCAAGTGCGTGTCACGCACGAAGGGTTCCGTACCATTATCTATAAAAATGGCAAAAATCACGTTTGTTGTATGGGAGCCCCCTTAAATATTTATTTTATTCTGTTTTTTAGTATTTTTTGTTATAGCGGCAACAGAAATACATCATCTGTGAAAATTTCAACTGTCTAACTATCACGGTTCATGAGATACAGCCTGGTGACAGACGGACAGACAAACAGACAGACAGCGGAGCCTTAGTAATAGGGTCCCGTTTTACCCTTTGGGTACGGAAAAAAAACATTTATTGTATGGAAATCCCTTTAATTTAATTTAATTTTTATTATTTGCTGTTATAGAGGCTATAGTAGTACAACTTTGTAAAAAAATCAAGTAGGTACTATTACGGTTCAAAAGATTACAGCCCTTTGACAGAATAGGGTCCCGTTGGCACCTTTTTGAGTTCGGAACCTTAAATATGTAAGGCCAAAGATGCAAAAACTATTCACAGGAAGTTCTCAGGGTCTTGTGAATGAACTCATAAAATTAGGTCGCTGGCCTGACTGCCATTTATTACGAAGAATACAAATTGAATAATTGTTTTAAAATGTGCCACACGGCAGACTAACAGACATTAAGAGATTATCCAATTATTTGCACGTAAAACGATCGCCCACGTGTCGAGTTCTCACACCTCATCTTCATAGTACTTTGAAGTGTTTAGAACGGACTAAAAAATCTTTTTTTTTTTCAGTTTTTGTGTTTTATTTAAATTATATTTTATAAACTTTTATTTATTTATACTCTAACAGACTTAAAAATAAATATGTAAAGTATGTACAATTATATAACAAAATTAAAAAGAAAAAGGGGAGGGGCTCATTGGGCATCAAAGAATTCGTCCGCATCGCTGTCAATGGGAAAAGTGCCCAAAAGACTGGCAGCATTGCCACGTTGAATGGCAATGCTTTGGGCTAAAATAGGCCAGCGCTCTGGTCACGTGAAGGGTCAACCAATCGCTTAGCGCTTAATTTGTCGAAAATCTATTATTTAATAGATACAGATTTTTTATAAAATCCTATGTGCTAAACTTATTTTTAACCGACTTCTTCAAAAAGGAGCAGGTTCTCAATTCGTCTGTATGTTTTTTTTTTTTTAATGTTTGTTACGCGATTACTCCGCCAATTATTATGAATTGATTTTTATGATTCTTTTTTTGTTTGGTAGGTCATGCTTCCGAGGTGGTCCCATATAAATTTTATTAACTTTGCTTTCGTAATTTTTGAGTTAGTTTCAATATTACGTATTTTTCCCACTTAGTTTATCTAGACAATATCCTGTTGGACTCCTTCACTGTTATTTACATAGCAGGTAGTGGTATTCGGATTTGTATGGGGTAGGTACCACAACTAAAAAGTGAAAAATAAAAACTTTTTACAAAAAAAAAACAACCTACTTCCAAAAAAAACACAAAAAAAGTGAAAAATAACTTTAATTTCGGAAGTCGGTGGCAAAAAACGGAAATTGAAAAGCAAAGACTCCGTCTTCCGAAATTAAAGTTATCTTTCACTTTTTTTTGGAAGTCGGTTGTTTTTTTTTGTAAAAAGTTTTTATTGCTTATGCATCTTTATAGCATTATTGGAACTTTTCTCAACTAAGAGACTTCAATGCCCATGTGTGGTTATTTGTTTATTTAAACTCATGCGACGAACAAAAACGCGCCTACGGTCATATCAAAACTGTTCTTCTTCTTATGTCAGAGTTTTAAAGCCGCCCATGGGCCTCTAACTTGGCTTCACATGCCGTCGTGAAATATCCCTCAGCATGCCGGTTTTCTCATGATGTTTCCCTTTACCGTTTTTGAAGTAACTGATTATTAAACAATACACACATGAATCCGAAAAGTCAGAGGTGCCTTGGGTTCGAACTCGAGACCTATACATTGGCAGTCTGACTGTCACACCACTAGGCTATCACTGCTCTGTCAAAACGATTTTGAAACTCATACATAATTCTTAAAATCTAAGAGGATACGAAGCCAGCTATAATGACATAACTACTTTTATTTTATTGCAGTAGACTGCTGAACAAGATCTTGGGGAAGACTTGGATGAGACTTGCACAGACCAGGGAAGCATGGCCCAAAAGGGAGGAGGCTTATACTCAGTAATGGTTGGAACAGGGCTGCCAATGATGATGATGATATTGGTCTCATTGTATGTACAGTCACGGACTTTAATTGATGAGCCAATTTCAAACTTTTCAATTTTTCAGTTTCATACATTCACGAGATTACACGAATAAACACGAACTCAAATCGCATTCTCGTAAACAAGATGACAAATTACTAGTAATCGGAAATAGTCTAATCCATAGAGGTTTAATAATATTTTATAAATTATAAATAAATACAATGTTTATCCAATCTATTTGATGCTGACCTCCTTTGAATCAGAGCTTATTAACTCGATAATTCTGAAAACGTATCCGAAGACAGTGACAGTTGAAATGTCTATGGCTCCGCCAAACAATCGTCGCTACTTTACGGTTGCTAGACCTGCAATTGGTTGAATTTGGGTAGTCACTGTGCTGTCAAGTTTTTAGTTCTGGCTCTCAGGTTAGCCAACCGGTAAAGATATTAAATATAATTTGCTTCTTCTATAATACGAAGTCACATGACTTTCTGTGTCTGGATGTATGAGTATAACCGACTAAGCCCGATTCGCATTACACGGCTAAAATACGAACAGTGCCAAATGGCTCATCAATTAAAGTCCGTGACTGTACAAAGAATGTATTTGTTAAGATTCGTTCTCGTCCTTTCTATCCGTTCCAAACTCATTACCACCGTCCAACCAACTTAATTCGCAAGATTCGCTCCAAAAATCCACTTCGGTCTTCAACCTCATTCGAACATGACACCTTTTATAATCCTGCTCGTTATAACCCTGGTAAATTCAGAAGGTACTGATAACAGTACCAAGTGTGACAACTTCCAGGCCAACTTTAATTTGAAGGATGTCATTGGTGATTGGCATGTGGTGGCCATCATACCTGAAAAGTTGTTTCCTGAGAAACAGGTGACGTGTTATAAGGTGGAAATTAGTGAGACTGATGGGGTAAGGAATTTTGATTATTTTATTCTAAAGTAATCGAATGATGTACTCTAAAGTACGTGGTGGCCGAGTGGTAAACACCGCGACTTACCCAGACAGGCGTTTTACTTCATGTAAATCATTTCATCACCACTGCTTTCAAAACGGTGAAGGAAAACATCGTGAGGAAACCGGCATGTCCTGAAACTAAAAAATCGAAGATATCGTGGATTACGCCCCACTTCCTCTCACCGAGAGAAGGCCTGTGTCCCAGCAGTGGGAACATTATAGGCAGAATAAGATGAATTAAATAAAAGAGCCTTTACGAACGCTTAGTCTAGTAGTAGATTATCTACCAACATAATCTTTTTACCTCGGTATGAGCTTGTTATTCTTGCTTAGCTTATTTATCAGTATAATGATTACCTATTACTATATCGGGTCCACCATTCAGAATCATTACATTAGATTTCACAATTATGTATTCACTGATATCATACAGATAATATAACTAACTAGCTGTGCCCACGACTTCACTCACGTGACCGTGTAATTGTATTCTATTGGCTATGTTAATGGGAGAAAAATACTAAATTGTTACGGAAAAGAAACACCCTGTAATTGCAAACTTATCACACTTGTCACACTTGTCTTTCTACGTTGAAATTCAAGTGTGCGTGTACAGAGTGTTTCATTTACGTATCAATCTATTAGTTTTGTGAAAATTTCACTGAAGTCATATAGTAAGTACGAGTATATCGAAATATCCTCTACAACATCGGTGGATTTTGTGAATTTAATTAAAATTTATTAGTATAAGAACGAAAGAATATAAACTTATAATGATTTAGGTAAATGGATAGAGATAATAGGTACTCTTTATTGCACACTAAGTAAAGGCAAAATATGTATGTTTGTACAGGGTAGTCTCAGATGGCTAATAAATAATACAGTAACGTCACCTAAGAAACTGCTACCAAAAGACACCGACGGCATCATAGTACGACAGAGGTACCACACTGAGGACCCTTTCGATGTCTGGTCCAAATCTATTAGAGGAGTGAACGGATGCTTTCAACAAGTCATCTCTTTGGATATTGGCAAGAATGATATACGTGAGTTATTTGTATATTAATAATAATTATGTTATAATCAAGTATCTTGTAACTTGCAACCTCGCGAGCCAAGGTTGCCGACATGTGGGATGTGGACTCTGCGATCATCGTGCCGATAGTCGTATCAGCCATGGCTTAATTGCCTAGAGCCTCGACGAACACATTTGGAGGCTCTCGTTGGGCTGCTAGGTTAAGGGCCTGATTCAGAGAGCGGTACTCCTGGACACGGTCCGTATTGTTAGGAGGTTCCTCTCTCTAGAGCCCTGACATCCGGTAGCTTGGACCCAGTTCCCGATACCGGTGGGCTACTATGTTTTATATTTTAATAGTCTATTTAAAAAAGTAATTTATAAGTGTCTATATGAAATAAAGGAAATAATAATTATGGTATCATTGTCATCAACGAGAAAGAATGGTCATAGGGGTCGTAGGGCCTCCATGGACAACCTAACTAATCTGTCTATCCTTTCCCAACTCGATATCAAGAACCGATTGTCTACAGTTTGCCTGCCGCGTATTTTGGCCAATTTCGGCCACATAATGCGAAGGGGAGATAGCAGCTTTAGGAGTATGAGGAACAGGGTGTAAAGTTCACTCACCATAGAAAAGGGCAACCCTCCAACCAGACGGGTGTTTTGTCTGGCGGGCAACTGCCCAACGATTGATGTCGGGTTTTTGTATATTATTTCCATTGCACGGTAAACTTTAATTGCGCGATGCAGGATTTATGTGACATCGGAAATTTTTGTGTGACGTCAGGTCTTTGATGCGTAGTTCGCATATGGCGATGAAGATACCGCCACACAGCCTTGAAAAACTGGTCATTGATGGCAATACCGAAGGAATGAGAGTACGATTCCGGTCGTCAACACAATGGTCCGACCAAGTTAAAGTTGCTACGTCATCAAACAGTAGGTGGTGATGGCGACTTTGGGCAGGAGTCGATGGAGGCGGATTGTCCGTTTAAAGGGGTCCAGTGATCACGATCCTCAGTAATGAGGGACCGATTGAAGACGAAGAGGGGTTATATAATGGCGGGGGTGGGGGTTTAATGGTACGATCAAAGTGGGATTGGTTATTGTTATCAGTCGGTAAATATCGCTACTATTAGACAAGAAGACAGTGTTGTCCATACTCATCACGCGATCTTTTCACCAATTACGTCAATCTCTAGTAGAGAGGTGTTGGTAACACTGCCATAATATAAATGAACGTGCTATACAAGCCATATCGAGATCTCGGTGTGTTACTCGCGGAGCTATAATTAGCCATGAGCCCCATATTCTTTTACAGATAAAGCCTTGAAACACGACGCCATGATGCAGTTGCATCTGCTAGAGATTAAAGGTTCACAGCCGTTCTTGATGCAAATGCTGTGGGGAAGAATGATCACTGTCGTCATCTACCGGCGGAAACAGGTGAATTTCTTATGACGAAGTGTCTTGTAACATTCGCATGGCTTAAATTAACTGTAGGCCATTCTACTGCCAAACATGGACATCACTAAAAAATCTGATTGCAAATAAAATATAACGCGAGCAGGCGTGATAGCAACCTGCTGATTGGCTAATAATTTCAAGGAGACATGGGCTAACATTTCCTTAAATATAAAAATTATCATAATGGAGGCTGGGTGAATAATATGTTGGGTAATTATTCTTGTTATCGTGGACACCTACATGAATGCCTAAATAAAAGCACATTGTTAGCTCGGCACAATGCCGAGAGTTAAAAATCCAATAGTGCAATAATATTCTGGCGGCAATTTTGGTGCTTTCTAGAGTTAGTAACATCGGGCATTAGTGCTTAAATTTTTCAGACACACAGCTAATACCTACTTTGATTTTTTTTAATTCTTTTGATTTTTTTTAATTCCTATAATTCTTTTGTATTATTTTTATTTCAGGGGGTGACTCAAGATGAATTGAAACCTGTGTTTGAACTCATTAACACGTTAAGAGGACCACAAAGATTACCGAAACTATGTGACAGTGCTCTAAGAGATATTTTAGTATTTTAGTTTTTTTGTAACGTTTTTTATTAATTTTGTTATTTCTATAATTTACGGTTATAATCTTAATTTCACGGTTTTATACATTTACAACATTTACTGTACTTCATGCTCTAACAATTTTATCTGTAAAATCCCGAAACGTGTGGAAAGCAATGTTCAAGAAGGTACTGCATTTTATAATTCCTGTATTTTATCCGACATTATTTTTATATAAAACCAGAACTTTAATACAAAAAGTAATAAAAATACTGCACAAGTTTATTGCTTATCAATTTAAAACGCAATGAATCTTCGTTTTAAGTTATTTGCGCTAGTCCGATGTCCGTCGGCTAACAAATAGACCTGGCTCACGCTACCATAACGGTGCACCACTATATTGTATGGAAACGCCAATAAAGCAAAAATAAAACCAACGTTATGAGGACAAAGAGTATAACCTGTAGTGGGAGAAACGCCAGTGTAATCATTCATTTGCGGTACCTATATTTTTTACCTTATTGAAATGAGGAGCTCATTGCTAAGTAATAACAGCCGCACGAGTCCATCCATCAGTTTAAGTTACGCTTGCCGGGGTTGGTCCGTGGATGGGTGACCATTTTTATATACCGAGACGCATCCGTGCCTCAGAAAGCACGTTAATCCGTTGGTCCCGGTTGTCATTCGTGAATCTTTTACAGTCGTTACGGGTCGTCAGAAGCCCGAAAGTTGACAACCAATCTTACCGAGGGATATCGTATTACCCAGTTACTGGGTTGTGGACGTCACGGGGGATTCTCGGTATGTAAAAATGGTTACCCTACCCACACACTCACGGACCTACCCCAGCAAGCGTAGCTTAACCTGATAGATCGACCCGTGCGGCTGGTATTACTTAGCCACGAGCTCCTAAAAGCCAGTAATAAAATACTTAATTAATCATGTAACAAAATAACAAAAATAGGATCGCATGTCAACTGTCCCTTCTGCCTAATTATCATAATCTTCCTACACTTTCCGTCTATCGTAGGTTCGTGACATTACCTTATTAACTGTTTTTCTTTATTGCCAGCATTTGGAAGATAATTCTTTTTGGTTACCTTACATTTTGACTGTGGCATGAACCTAATGTGGTCGATTTTGTCATTAGGTACTGTGGTTTAGAAATTGTCAGAAATTGAACTATTTTCAAGGAGGAGGTTATCAGTAATTGGTACTGATTTAGATGGACTGATTAATGGGAATCAGTATTTTTAGGGAGTTGTACTTGACGTATACTCCTTTTGCCTAACACTGACTTGGAGAGCAATTTTTTGTCATTTTTGATCTTCAAATAGTGCTGATTGACAACCAATTTTGAAATTACCTAAGTTTTCCTTGTTAAGCCAAAAAAGGCATTGTATATAAAGAAACAAAAATATTGCAGTAGTTTTAAGTCACAAGTAGGTAAATGCCAGATAGCTATTGGGTGAACAAGTTTTTTTATTTTTTATTCTAAGAAATTTAATTGCATGTCACTTTATATTATAGAGATGTGAGCCTGTTCAGGGAGCATTTCTAATCATAATTCGTGAAAAATCTTTCATCAATATACGTATTTTCTTTCTTTAAACGTAGAAAGAAAAAGTACTACACAGGACGATCACAAATTAAACTAAACACAGTCATAGAAAGGTACCTTGCCTTTACCAGAAGTGGTCATCGTATTAGTCGTTCAGCAGCTTTAATATCATCAGGATTGTGTGTACATCAGCGGCTCCCTGTCATTAGAAGACAGCCGCCACGCAACCCTCGATGCGACGCTTTGCTAGAGTGACAGTAATCAGTGCGTGTCACTCTTTCAAGCTCTTGGAGATTCCTAGTAACTTCGTAACAAAACTAGACAGCGCCTTCAAGATGCGCCATCAAGTATATGCTTGACGGCTCATATTGAAGGTGCTGTCTAGTTAAAAAAAAAACCGGCCAAGTTCGAGTCGGACTCGCGCACGTAGGGTTCCGTACCATTATCTATAAAAACGGCAAAAAAATCACGTTTGTTGTATGGGAGCCCCCTTAAATATTTATTTTATTCTGTTTTTTAGTTTTTGTTGTTATAGCGGCAACAGAAATACATCATCATCATCTGTGAAAATTTCAACTGTCTAACTATCACGGTTCATGAGATACAGCCTGGTGACAGACGGACAGACAGACAGCGGAGTCTTAGTAATAGGGTCCCGTTTGACCCTGTGGGTACGGAACCCTAAAAAACAATCTAATTAAAAATCTTTCAGTATTGAAGTCAGTTTATCATGATGTCTTTTGCGTGGTCAACCATTGCATTACCTACATACATAAATATGTGTTTCACTCTACACATATTGTACATAAATACACATAACAAACGGCATCAGGTGTCCGGCAGAGGCCAGTGATTGATTCGCGCTGGACAACAATTCAACTACTACAAATGCACTAAATGGGTTTCTGTATACAGGCTGCTTTATTTTAACACTGGCAGATTTTTGAGTGGTACTTATTTGCAAGTCGTTTAACCCAACATTTTAACTCTTTTGGCTACCAAAACGGTAAATAGCTGCTCAAATATGTATGTTTGTAGCTGAAATATTAAATCAGTGTAAGAAATTTTTCTGACAACATTTTAGAATTAAAGTGAATGTCAAAAATAATAGTAATTAATGGTAAACAATAGAAAATGCAAGTGAAAAGTAAGTTCAAACCAACATGTAACAGGAACAGCAATGTAATATTACTTTAAAGTAATACCCACCTACAGGAAAACGTCCAGGAAAAATCTTCACACAGAAATCAAACCGACATCCCCTGTAGTATATGACAGGCATGACGAGCTGAGTCCGCATACAAAAGGGGGTGTTCCACTTGGCTCGTTTTATATCTATTGTTTATGCGCGACAGGGGACCGGCTTGATGGAATACATGCTTTAATGACGGTCGCCAAGGTATAAATAAAAAAAGGTTTTATTATAAATGACAGGGGAGGTTGAGTTTTGGATACAGCCTGTATTTATGAGTATTGTTTAAATGATTTTCGATATTTTTCGGTTTATTGTGGAGATTTGTAAGCTTTATAATGAAAATCAATTATTTTTTTCATAATTTCAATTACTTTTATGATATAGTTTACTCTCTTTTTTTTTGTATCTGAGACGAGCATTACGTGAATAAATGTATGCCGTGGAGCTGACTAACTAGAGGTGGCTAAGGTTGTACTAAAAATCAATTATGAACGCTCTATTAAATGCATCATGAGAGGGCAATAGAAATGAAATATAAAAAAATTCAATTTTGTGAAATATGAGCCAACCCAAGGGCTGGCTTTTACCTTAGCCAGAGGCTAAGCATTGCCATACAACGTGGTAATTCCGTCAGCCTCTTGAGTACAGTCAACAGCAATGCGGATGAAATTTTCGTCGCCATATCTGTTATTTATTTATTGATTTAGGATCTCCCAAAAAAGATGTACACAATTGCATGACACATAAATAAAGGGAAACATCAGGTATTAAGTAGCACTTCTTCACTTATAGGAGACCACAGCATGCACAATAAAGTTAAAAACTAAGCTAACAAAGTTAAAACATTAATACTTAACAGGTCATTTTTTTATTTTATTTTTTTTATCAATTAATTTGGTATAATTTTGAATTTAAAATTTGCTAGAGTTTTACACGGATATCTATGGTTTTACACTTTTCTCGGAATGAAGAAAGATCTTTTCTTTGGTTCATATAATTATTAAACCGTAGATTCGGTTATTAAATCCTCTAATAACTAAAGTAATAGTAAAACAAAATCCAATCTAACATTTTGATTGTCTCTGACCTGAATATCAAAAACTTTTAATAGCTCTTTAACTCTGAGAATCTCATCTTTGCACCGTGACGTAATTACCTAAGTCCTTTAGCAATAAAATGGCGCATAAAGACGATTTTATAATAGGGTCGTAAAAGTGACTCGGATAAGGGATCGCTTGAAGCTACTTTTTCTAATTTTACGATTCCGCTTTGAAGCGCTTGCAGCTGATTTTTTGTGCACCTGAGTTAATTTAGAAACTGATTGAGTTATTCATGTTAGGAGCTCGTGGCTAAGTAATAACAGCCGCACGGGTCGATCCATCAGGTTAAGTTACGCTTGCTTGAACATCTTTACATACCGAGACTCCTCCGTGCCTCGGAAAGCACGTTAAGCCGTTGGTCCCGGCTTTCATTTGTAGATCTTTGACAGTCGTTACGGGTCTTCAGAAGCCCGAAAGTCTGACAACCAGTCTTATCAAGGGGTATCGTATTACCCAGTTACTGGGTTATGGAGGTCAGATAAGCAGTCACTCCATGTAAAATACTGGTATTTAGCTGCAACCAGTTAGACTGGAAGCCGACCCCAACATAGTTGGGAAAAGGCTAGCCAGATTGAGTTATGTAAGGAGTATAGCTACGGTTTTCTAGAAGAGCGGTCGCCGCTATATAGCGTGCGCAAATTACCGGGGAATGGCATCACTGAAACGCTATTTATGGCAGTAAGTTGATGTAATTTCAAGTTGCCATCATTTTCATGGCACCCGTCACTGCGGCCGTTGTGTGGCGGCCACCGCTGTTGTAGGAAATCGTAGTTTATCAAGTTATTCTGTACATTTTACCAAGATTTTCTTGTTGTGTTTGTTTTTAATGTTTTTGGGTGACAATCAAGTAGGCGACTCACCTGATGGTTTGTGGTTACTGACATCTGTAATACCAGAAAATAATTTTAGAAAATAGTTTGTAAAATGTAATTTTTTTGTTACCTTCTGTCGAAGTATCTCCTAATGTTTCTATTTTTGTTCCCTCCCTCCCCATGAAGTTACATGTTAGCTACCTGCTTCATTATCATTATTTTGTTAGAACAAAACACCATGTAATAAAATAAAAGAAATATCAGCAGCTTTTTCCTTGTCAAACTATTTTGAACTCACTCCTCTTCAAATATGGAAACCAATAAAAAAAAACAAAACAAAATCAATAACAGCACCCTCTTTTTAGTCCATTATCTAGATCACACGTGGTCATATTCAAACGAACACCCAATTACAACGGTCAGCCGGATCACTGGATTCTTTCGGACGAGAACGGACGTGTCCGCACGATTTTTCATTAACCGGACCGTACGGACGATTATTGAAAGTCGTTCATGCGATTAATTAGTCACCGGGGTCGGCTTTCATTATATTGATTATTGTTTTTCATATAGCTAGGTGTGTGTACGAGAAATGTCCTTTGTTATGTTGGAGTACCAATCTATGAGGGTGTATCTTGTATTAATTATCAATTTCATTTTTTTTTCGAGTTCTACATAAAATAAAAAAATAATAATAATATTGTGTCAAATAATTGGTCTTACAAATTGTTGTGTTCGGAATCTTCTTTTAGACAAATAATGCCTGTAGTAGAAGACTCCGCCCCTCCCTATTTTGTATAGCGTGATAATTAACACAATATTTTTAAAATGTAAAAGAATATTAAGTCTAGGCTAACCAAAATAAGAAATTAAAAAAGAAAAAAATAATTAAAGAGTATACTTAAAGGTTGTGAGTGTGCGTGTATGTGTTGTATGTTTGTGTGCGTGTGTAAGGGTGTGTGTGTGTGTGTATGAGCGTGTCTGTCAGAGTAAGTGGGTGTGTGTGTCTGTGAGTATGTGAATAATTCCGTGTTATAACAATGCTTCTATGTCTTCATACGTAAGTGGTTTTATCCACTTAATTAGTGTTTCTTTACAGTCATATTTATTTTTCGAGTGTATATTTAACTTTTTGTCTATTCTATTATACAATTGAGCTGATCGTTTACCATATTGATTACATGCAAATTTGGTCTTAGTTGATGGTATATCTGCTATGCTGAACTTCCTTCTTTTCGGGGTAATACCCACATTAAGGGGCAAAGACTTATGCTTTTTTAATATTGTTTGGACTATGTATTCTACATACTTATGTCTAATAAAAAGGTACTGATTTTCAGTTTTCATGACGTTCAATAAATATTAAAATAAAATCTGACAGTGTCAGTAGCATGTTTCTAAGCATAAGGGGGTCTCTAAAAGAATCAGCTAATTGGGTTAGAAAAGTAAAGTCCGAACCTATGATGTGATAGTGTTACAAACAAACTTTATAAACTCTTATGTATATACTTTATAAGATAACAATATAGAATGATTTTAGGAAATAAAATATTGAATAAAGTCTAGTAATAGTTCTTACTTGTAGATATTGGGAGTCATTACTCTTACGACTATATTACAAGTAAACTTTCTTAAAATATCATCCTAATCCATACTTTACTATAATCCTAACTAATATTATAAATACGAAAGTGAGTTCGTTTGTTTATTTATATATTTGTTACGCTTTCACGCTAAAACGGCTGAACCGATTTAAATGAAATTTGGCACAGGGGTAGACCATGACCTGGAATAGGACATCTATTCTAGCTACTTTTTATCCCGATATGCCAACGGGATCGAGACTTACGCGGGTGAAACCGCGGGGTAGTAATATTATAAATTCGAAAGTTACTCTGTCTGTCTGTCTGTACGTTACCTTATCACGTCTAAACCACTGAACGGATTTCGATAAAATTTGGCAAGGAGATAGATGGGATCCTAGAGAAGGACATAGGTAACTTTTTATCGGCATACCATGCAGGTCAATCCGCGGGCGGAAGCTATTTGATAATAAAGGGTTACAAATTTCTAGTTAGGAATCCTTTAACATTTTCTTAACTCCAGCACAGATTAGATACGCTCTTCCTAAATTATAACCACATTCAATTCCATTTAAACGTTTAAACCCGACTTTAACTGCACTGTTTTCTTTCATTCATTCCGTTAACGACTCCAATACCTGGGGAGTTAAAATAAATAGTTAAAACATTTTGTTTCATTGTCTCTGCTTGCCTGATAGTTAAATTTAATGTACACTAACCTAATGCTATAAAAACAAGTTAATCTCAATACACGGATCGCTCTTATTTTAGGTAGGGATGTAGTGTGTCGATATCGATTGGAGTACGTAATGTTACATTAATTGGCAAAACTAAGATGTATGAAGCATGATTTTTTTGGTTAATTAAATTTATTTAACAGGACAAAAACAATTAATTTTCGTAGAAAGTGTTTTTTTTTTAGCGGAAAATCTTATGGGTTTGCGTCACCGACATGCTTATGTTAACAGTATACCTGTAGCTATGAGTATGACGTATTGCACTTGGCCAGCAGTGGAAGCGTGTTTTAGTTTTAAGATTTCACTTCTGTCGGTAGTCCCCGTGATTGCCTATGTTTTCGTTTTTAGCTTTACTTTAAGAATCATCAAACAGGCGGTTCTTACAACCTCTAGCTTCTAATTACTCTGGTGGAGGTTACCTCATACCTTAAGTCCACCTTTGTACATTTCTTTGCTAGAAGGATAAAAAAATTGCTTAATATTCTTCTTGTTAGTATTATTTAACTTGATTTCACCAATCAACAGCTTTTATCGATAACTACATTACCGTCATCTTAGCATTCCTTAAGTCCAACTCTGGCCGGAAATAAAAATCGTAAATGAAGCCATTCGTGCACCGAGACGGTCCCCGAACGGAATTAAATACATTTCAGGACTACCCTCGTTTATCGTTCTTTTATTTCAGGTGGTAATGTTATTTATTTATTTGTAGGACAACTAAGGTTCAATGAAAGTCAATAAACTGGTTACTATTTATGTGTTACGGAGACCTATATACTTTTTTTTGTTGTTGATACTTCTTGGTTAGTTATTAGGGTTCCGCAGGCGAATGATTAAAACTGATGGCACTGTTAGGTAAGAAGTTTGAGGACGGCCTTTGAAAATTCAAGTTAGATTTATTATTTCTTTGTTTATAGCTGAAGAGAATACCTAGTTGAACACCACCTCACTTCATGGTATTTTTTGCAGAAAAAATGGTCAATCTAAATTAAAATTGTTTTTTTTTTGTGATATTTGATATTTTGAATAAGTAATATTGATAATATACTTTCATGTTAATTTTAACATTATAATCTAAGATAGTTAATTGATTCAGGCGTGACATTGCGGAAATCCAGAACGCGACGTGTTACCACACCGAGCGCTGGACGCAAAGATACTTATACTTTGCGTCCAGCGCTCGGTTCTGGTTTGCAATTGGTCAATCGTCATCCGGAGGATGCCTCGTTGAGAGGTGAAACACGTGTCGATTTCTTACAGGGTTTTTTAGGACTCTTGAAGAATAGTCAAGCGGAATAGGTTACTAAATATATCTACGTCTATTGTATATTATAATCTAAGAAAAAATGGTCAGTCTCAATTAAAATTGTTTTTTTTTAAAGAATAGTGTGATATTTGATATATCGAATAAAAAATAATGAAAATACATTTTCATATTAATTTGAAACCAAAAATCTCGCCTAAACCTTTGCCAAAATTGTTTCCTTCCACCTTTAAAAATTGAGTTACCCACAATATGTCAACATACCTGCCCCGCCTTACCAGAGGATATAAAATTAACCCCCATTTCGACCCAATAACCGAATGTTTTCTCAGAGTGACCCATGAAAAAAGAAATAAATTCAATAAGTTGCGGCGCTGAAAGGAAATTGCAGTAATATGGTTTGTAGTCAAGGGGTAATGGACAGGAAGCAATCTGAACCGTAACAATCTCGTTTAAGAACCAAATCTAGTTTGACGGTGATTTTATTTGACCACGGTTTAAGAGAAGGTTATACTTTTTAGAGTGCAACTTCATTTTCAGTAAAAGTTGGTTAGAATTGTGTACGTTCTGATTCTAAAAATCGCATGTTTCAATTTAAAAAAAAAACGAATTTATTTGTATTCGTTAAACTTAGCACGGAACCCAAGCGTTTTTTAACGGTCTAATTAAAAACGCAATTGCTACGGCGTAGTAAGGCAGCAAGCTACGGCGTAGCAGCCGTAGACAATCTCGTAGACGATGTAGAAACGCTACGCACCAAAATTCTTAGCGCACTTTGAGAGTTTATTGATGATTGATTTAAAATTAAATATTGAAATCCATGCTATAGCGTTTTTCACATAATTTATATTCTGTCATAATCGAGGTAACCAGAAATGAATTAATAAGGGAGACAATCGAAAGAGTTCACAAAAAAACAAAGTGATTGAAATAAAGTAAACATATTTTATAGAGTTTTTTTATTTTATTATAGCCAGCAGAAAAAAAAAAACTATAATTATGCGTGTATTACAACGTACTCCTATTTTCAAGTATTCCATTACCAAATTAAAATAAAACAACATCCCTTCAAATTTTTTCAAAAACCGAGATAATTCTTGCAACAAAAAAGGAAAAATACAATAACTTCCCCAGAGTATTATCAAAGATTACCTTTTGAGAGACTCGTCAAAGACTCGCATCTCATTAATATACCTTTTGACGATTTCCTTCTGTGAGGCTGATCATTTCGTGACAAAGGTACTCCCCGAGGTGACTCAGTTTGAATGTTATTGTTTATGCGGGCGGCGTACGTCAAAGAGAGTAGGGTGACTAGGGGATAGAGAAATGTGGGACGGAATTTTTCGGTTTGTGTGTGTGGTATAATTTTTTAAATTTAATTTGTAAGTTATATTGATAGGAACGTCTTCAGCTACATCCGGTTTGACTGGATGCCTCCCAAACATAGTTGGGAAAAGGCAGAATGAATTGTTAAGAACATGGAACAAAAAAATTATGTAGATATTATAAAAGCCACTGATGGCATGTTTTCGTGTCTCAACTTTTGGTTGTTGTAGTTGTTCAAAAATAATAATTATCATTTAAAGTTTCTAGCGAAAATACTCAATACTCATTAGTTTTAGCTGGAACATTTAACACCGAATTTCACTATCACAAAATAATTTATCGACATGCATGAAAAAGTACCTACTACAAAAACTGTGTGTCCAGGGGCCTAAGTGACAGACAAACTTTGCAATCATGCCAGTTTTTGACTCTTAAATCTCACAATGGCGACACCATTGTAAAATGGTAGACTTAGGCCCCGTGTTATTTTTTGGTCACCTTAGTCGCACTCCATTGATCAGGCCGCCAAAGACTTGCCGCTGTAAAAGGCATCCGGCGGCGACTGGTTCCGCGTGCACGCACCTTTAATGAACTAAAAACACAAGCTTAGATACCTTACACACAGAATGACAACAACAAAAAAACTGAACCATTTTTTTGTTAAACGTGACTGATCTTTCATAATAATTATAAATACAATTTTAATAATATAAGATTTTAATACAGGCTGAATTTATCTGTGTCACATGTGTCACAATGATTTTCTGGTTCATTAACCATTAACTAAATATACACACTTAGAATAATTTTTGGTTAACAAAGCCGGAGAGATTTGTATTAGAAAATTAACGACAATCAAAGAAGCCTATCAGCCTACAATGTTCCCACTGCTGGGACACAGGCCTCCTCTCTTCGAGAGGACGTCATTCAAAGAAGATAATGCAAAAATTATACTGATACAAGTTTTCACGAAACAACAGCACAAAATTTAGATAGTGTGAAACAGCTTTCACCGCCAAAGTATGGTAAAAATCATTCGTTTTTTATTACATGGAAATAAGGGCTAAAATCATGTTCTGTCTATCTGTTTTTGTTCTACTCCAACAAAAGAGAAATGGCGGGTACAGATGAGTGTTTTATTCGCGTTTAGATATGTCTCAGTGTAAGGCTGAGGCTACATTAGGCCGCGACGTGACCTACGACATAATATGAGCGATTAAAACAAATAAATGACGTATACCTATGGCTACATTGTACCGGTGAGCATTCATATATTTGTTTTAATCGCTCATGTGTCGCAGGTCACGTCGCGGCCTAATGTAACCTCAGCCTAAAGGCTTGTACACAAAACTGCGTTGTTGTGACGTCGCATTTAAAAATTAAGCGACGATACCCTAAGATTTTTTTCTGCGCTTAGCTTCCGCATTGTGAATTCGCAGTTTTGTGTACAAGCCCTTATACTTGTTTTTTAGATAAAATAAATAAGTATGAAAACTGAAATGTGAGAGCATCATAATATATTTATAGCTGTTGCTGTTTCGTAGATTTTCATTCATGTATAAACAACCAAACCCGCAAGTAATGTTGTCACTCCATTTGAAATAAGATTAGACGTATAGATAAGCCTTTTTTACATTCCGTTCAACCGATTTTGAATTCTATTGCGTTGGTGGCATAACAAATGGCAGCCGCAGTAGATAGTTGGTATTGTGTAACTTTTTTTGCTTTTAATGCTATCCTTATACCTACGGTATAGAAGTTAAAATCGGTTGAACGGACTGTAAAAGAGTTTGTTTTAATGTCTAATCTTATTTTAAATGGGGTATAGGTGTCAAATGTACGCATGCAATCATGGTCTGGCCTAAGAATTTTAGAAAGGTAATCGCCATTTTCAAAAGGTGATAATTATGAACTTACAGTTTCTGTCATACTCCTCCCACATTTTCCAACCATGGTCATTATTAAAATACACACGAAAAATAAGTAAAGTTTATACCTGGAAATTTGGCAAAGTACTTGCCTACTCATTTCCTTATAAACCTCTATTTCTCATCTAACAATCAATAAAACTCAGCGGTTTAAGTAACCTGCCACCGAAGCCGTAGAGATGGTTCACACGTGAACGCACCCGTAATTCTGTGACGAGATGCCCACGAATTGAGTTAAGGACTTACTTACCCTTGGCAAAACATCTCCAGTTTATAAACACCTTATTTTGTTTACTACAAGACTGGTTTTTGAATGACTGGTCTGCAAAAGATAAGTTGGGAACACAATTTCGCGGTTACACTTCTACCAATTTCCTTTGCGTGTTGTATCAACTCTATGTTGATGTCACAAGGGTGGTTTTGCCTTGGATGAAGGGTTTTTTCGTTTGTTAAGAGTGAATCTTTTAGGATATTGAATGTAGGAGAATAAGCGAGGGAAATTTAGTCGTATTTACGGGTAACGACTTACCTTGTTAAGATCTGTGTACCGTGTTATGTTGGATCTTGCGGATTATTTTTTTATCGCAATGATTTCGTGAAGTAACAAGGCAAGTGCTTAATATATTCAAAAGTAACTTTGAATAAAATATTACACCTGAAAATCCCATAAATGTCAGTTTAGTTTCCGAAATATAAATAGTTACCAGCCGTAGACAGAGAATACTATAATATTCTCTGTCTATGTTACCAGCTAAGCTCTCAATAAGTGGGTATTTTGTCACCAAACTTATAACTGATAGCGCTACATGGTTATGTTAGCGGTGGCCAAAATCAGAACTAACGCCTTCTTTTTTTAAATAAATAAGTGACATTTATCAAAACAAATAACAACTATACCAACATTGTAGTAGTATAGAAAGCTATGGTTTCTTAAGAGCTGTGGCCGCCATATTGCGTGTGCAATTTACCGGCGAATGACGTCACTGAAACGTTATTTATGAAAGTAAACTTGTGTGTTTTCCTAGAGAACGTTTTTTGACACCGCAAAGTTAAACCCCTTTGCCATGACAGCCGTCACAGCGGCCGTTATGTGGCGGCCGTCTCTTCAGGAAACTGTAACTTTACTGACGCATACTACGGCTTGGTGGAGTGCATTTTAAGATATGGTGTTATCTTTTGGGGTAACTCGACTGACCGGGAACAAATATTTAAAACTCAAAAGCGTTGCATTAGGTCGATGTCCAATCTTGAAACCGCTCAGAGTTGCAAGCCTTATTTTCAAAAATACAAAATCTTGACATTACCTTCATTATACATATTAGAAAATGCTTTGTTCTTAAGGTCCAACCCTCATCTGTTTTCGCGCATGGCAGATCGATTTCCACGTAATAGACGTGACAACAGTCAAATTTGCCTCCATCAGTATCGAACGGCACTTATGCGGAAAAGTGTCTTTTGCATAGCTCCGAAAATTTATAATAAACTACCTAAAAGCTGGAAGCAGTTAACTGACGTAGCGTTCAAAAAGAAAGTTATAAGTTTTTTAGCAGATAAAGCATATTATAATTTAAATGAGTTTATAGATGAGAGATTTTGACCATGTATTACAAATTTATTAATTTTAATATACTTTAATATTATCATGACAAATTATTAATTTATTAGGTAATTAATATTTTTTAAATAATTAGACTCGGATTGACATTATAGCTTATTTTATTAATATTTGCATGCCATTGTTTAAGGCAAACATGATGATCTGTTTTTTATCTTTACGTTTAACATCTCTTGCATGCTGACAATTTGTGTTGTAAGTATGTATTGTACTCATGTTTGAGCAAATAAATGATTATCTTATCTTATCTTATCTGACCATACAAAATCCAATGTCAAACCACAGTTATTATAAATATCGAACTACCATTCCTTTTTCAAAATAATCAACATTCTCATTTCAAAGTTCCAGTTTGCACTTCAATACACTATGGTCTCAGGTGTACCTACAACCGAGATTGCTCAAGAAATGTCCTCAAGCAATAATATTATAATGAAATGAGATAATTTCGGCTTTGGACCCATCTGGCTTTGAGTTTTAAAGCCTCCGCGATGATACTCTTAATTTGAATAGCTTGTTAAAATTCATTGTCAACATTGTTCCATTATTTTTTATGGTGCAATTGGTAATTGAAGAGAATTGTTGGATATTTGCTGAGAAAAGCATTTGAATTTATTTAGGAGAGTGAGGTATTTAGAAGATAAAGCTATTAATCACACTAACTTAAAGGTATTTACAGTACCTAATACACAATGTGTATTACTTAGTTACCTCACCTTTAAACATAATCAGCCTATGATGTTCCCACTGCTGGGACACAGGCCTCCTCTCTGTGAGAGGGAGCGGGTAATCCACCACGCGGGCCCAGTGCGGGTTGGTAGATTTCACATGTCTTCGAATTTTTGGTCCTAGGACATTCCGGTTTCCTTACGATGTTTTCCTTCACCGTTTTGAGAGCAGTGGCGATGAAATAATTTACACAAAGTAAAGCGCCTGTCAGGGTTCGAACCTACGACCGAGTCGTAAGTCGTGGCCGTTACCACTGGACCACCACTGCTACCTTACCTTTACCTTACCTTTAATTTGATTTAATAAATTATGCACTCATTCTCTGTATTATCAATTAGCTTCCGCCAGCGGCCTCGCTCGCATGATATTTTTATAAATTATAGCCTATGTGATAATGATAATACAGCATTCTACTGGTGAAAGACTTTTTAAATCGGTCAAGAGTTTTTGAATTTATTCATTACAAAAAAAAAAAAAAAAAATTCTCGTTATAATATCGTAGATTTTTAAATCCAAATCACGGTTTTCAACAGCTAATAGGTATTTTTTGTGCTAAAGAAAAGCCTTTAATTTTATCCTTTCAATTTGTGATAACGACACGTCCAATTAAAACAAACCATAGCAATATTTCTTCAACTAATTAACATTATTATTTAAAATCATTCAAACGTTACCCTTATGTATTTCATCCCTTCGCGGGAATGAAAAGCATGCTGTCGGGGTGAAAATAGGTCATGCGGACACCGCCTTTAATCTGTTTAATTAACATGGAAAAAAGGTTCGATTTCACCCCTAGGGCTATGGCTAATGATGTGTTAATCATGGGTGAGATGGGGTATGTGGGTGGTAAAATAAAAATAGAATTTAAGATTCGTTATTTTTATTTAGAAAAATATTTTTATCAAATTTTGCAGTCTTGCTTTTATTCCAACGTATTGTGGTCAATTTTTTGACTTGCAAATCAGGGATGTGATTCTGTAAGACCTCATTCTAAACTTCGAATCTGAATCCGCTGTGAGTTTCTTGATTAGCATTCTAAAAACTCGGTTGATACACTGGCGTCACCCTTGCGAGCGTGTCAGCGTGTTGAACTAAATTGACCGTGATATTTTGACAAATAAAGTATGAGATGACGCGAGAAGTGGCATTCAGTAAAGTAATTCCACCGTCACTTCGACGCTCACTTCGCACTCGAACCCGATTCAAAATTCGAAGTGAGAGTGAATAGGGATGTGAGATTCGAGTTGTTGTTTGAATTTTAATGAATCGACGTAGTACCTACTGCTAAATGGACTACCCACAAATTAATCTCTGAAGAAAATAATTATAGTTAACTTAAGAAACTTAAAATCCGAGTTTAACCGAAAACGGCAAAAATCACGTGCAAATTCAGAAATAAATCTTGAAATTAAGTTACGTTTAAAAAAACCTTTAATAAAAGACAATTTAGACGAAACATTAGAAAGTCAATCACGCCTTACTTTTCAGACTAAATTGAATCCACTCATATTTACAGAACAACAAAACTCACTAAATTCAAATGCCATCCACAAATTCACCACAACCCTTACGATTATTCGCAAATAAACGAAAATGCATATAACCGTAACAATAACAAAATTCGGTATTCCTCAAAAGGGTTCCTCAGATCTCTTCGTTTCGCGTCAGCGGGTACATGACAAATTGCCTGTCACATCCCTAGCACAGGTAATATTATGATTTATTGTCGAAATTGAATGCTCTTTTTCTAATAGTAAGCTTTTGGATTATCTGCGATGTAATATGTGGTTAAAATTATGCGGTATAACAAGTCAACTGACGGTCTAGTTCTTCAAGATTCATAATAAAAGCTATTGATTTTGTCCTCCAATTCCTTTGATTTTAAAAGTTTATTTATACAAAGTTTTATAAAGATTTTGGGTATGCAAATAATCATTATTTCGTTACCAAAAGCATATCACTATTAGATACTTCGAGAAACTTTCCGCAGTAAAAAAGACGGACCTAATAAATTATTATAGATAGATTACTATTCAAGTATGTAACGAAAGCGACCATTACTAGAAACAACTAGATGATAATTCAATAAAAAAAACATGGTCATGAATAAAAATAGAATAGACAAAAAACGTCCGAAATCATTTTTCCGCAAAACTCCATAATACTCGATTATGTCTGCGCCATGATTTGATTAAACTTCCCTCATACACCATCCACTCCTCTTTACACCGATTTACCAAAAATAGTTGCGTTTAAACGGATTTCGGGGAAATAACGGATCTTAGGGTAACTACGTATTTGGGGAAACTACGGATTATGATATTAGAGGGTGAATATTTTTTTGGGTAAATGTAATTATTGTAATGTAATGTGTCATCTTATTGATTGATATTTAAGTATGGATCGGTTTTATTGGGATATGGACGCCATCTGGCTAAGTTTGATTTGATTAATAGGTTGATACGTTTAGGGATTTTCGGTTGACCATACGATTTTGATAGGTAGGTCATATGGTATGAAAATGTTTTATGACACATTGTTAACGTAGTTAGGTACCTACATTGCAATGTATGTAGATTGGCGTCTATTTAAAAAAAGAGCTTTATTTTTTTATAACATTTATCAGACTTGTTTAAAATTACTATGAAAATACATAATGTGTTATAGACTGGTCTACGATCATAACACTCTTATTGGCACTCATGTGATTAAAACCCGCGGCCCCAAGCCAAGTATAGTAATGGCACCCTCGGTTAACTCGCTAAGGGGCTGCGCAGACGACACTCTTTTTGTGCGATCGAGTCTGTGGCGCACGCGTTACTGCATAGTAAATTCATATCATTGCTTAGGAGTAACGCGTGCGCCACAGACTCGATCGCACAAAAAGTGTGTCGTCTGCGCAGCCCCTAATAGGTCACTTTTTTATGACATAAAAGTTCTGACCCAATGTCATAGATGGCGCTGTCTGTCCCGTTATTTATATGCAATGTCACTTTACCCAAAGTAATGAAGCTAAATCTAAAAGTTCAAACTTCAACTTTGTTTTGAAACTTAAAATTTTTGTATCAATTTTACTGCTATGCTCCTAAATTATTACTATCGGTATATCCAACAGTAGAAAAATAGTAGTTATCTTTTGAAACAGATATAAAAATTGCAGCAAAAAAAAAATGAAAGAGAAAGAAATTATCATCATAGGTATATCTCGTCAAATATTTTTCATATTTGTCGCAATAATATGAAACAATATAATATAGTACAGCTCCCTGCCAGTAGGAACGACGCCAGTTGTCCACCTATATCTCGAAATAGACCCTCAGCTCAGAGGTATTTGAGGAAATCCAGTTACTGTCTCTTATACAGGACGTGTCTTTTTATCGCACGTATTTATCGCACCGTTTCGTTTGAGAAAACTGTTACACTTCCTATCTAATTTTATTATTCGTCAAAAGCAATATTCTGTAGCAATGCGAAATATTTACTGAATATTAGGTATTCTTGTTAACCCCAGCACCAAACTAAATGAAGTTTTAATAAGAGAAGATTAATTTGACTTGTTCAACACAAGATTAGAATTCGCAGCCTACCATGAAGCCGGATCAAAAAGTTATCATAGTCATCTCAACCGAACGAGGTGTGTCTACAAACATGATGGTAAGGTAAGCAGTATATAATATCTATTCACGGCGACACGTTTTGCATTTCACAGAACTATATTTTAAGAAATGAAGTTTTTAAAATCGGCATCATCCTGTATCGAAATAACGTATGAATGTTGCATGACGTCTTTTCCGCGCCGATATTATTTACCGCCCCCGGTCATAAACCTGTCGCCAATGAAGACAAACGGCTAGATACACGGTAGCCGCACATTTTTTGGTTGACCCTACATCGTGACCAAGCATTTGGTAGAAAAAAATATAAATGGCCACCCGACCATAATAGTGTTGCGGGAAATTATTAGATTATGGTGTCTTATTTCATGGTTTATATTTATGATTTTCTTTTGTTAAAGATTGCACACTAAAGTACCCACAGACGAGGTTAAAAAAGACCTATTTTTTCGTCTTTAAACAAAAGGACAATTATTATGGTTCCTGATGAACGGATAACATTTTCTTGTTCTTACTCACAAAATATCGTTTATAATCACAGTTTTATATTATTAAATTTTATATACACATCAATCCTACTTACTGAAAACGCATGACGATATTACCCATTATAAACAAAAGTAGCAAAAACATGCAAATCTTCATTTTCAATCAACAATGAAGATTGAAAATAAATGTAATCTGCGTGAAACGTCAGTGGGCACGTGTCGAGACGTGTTGTAACATGTCATATGCAAATATGACATTAGATAAATATGGACGGCGCGGCGGGGTTATATCGGATTTGCATTTTTATTTTTAATCTCTTGAATGAATGTTGATACCTATATGTTGTTGGTATAACTATTGTTTTATTTTATCTTTAGAGCACAGATAAATACTTATATCTAGTAAAAAAGAAAACCATTGGTACCTAGCTACGCGAGCCATTCAGAGAATTACTGAATCTCGCCGTATCACCCGCATATGTCTGGATCCAGAGGGAATATCGAGATACAAATTATCCTATGTCCTAACCCGGGTCATGGTCTACTCATGTGCCAAATTTCATCCAAATCCGTTCAGCCGTTTTAGCGTGAACGCGTAGGTAACAATCAAATATACATACATACAAAATATCATTTTTTTTTGCTTTATTATATTAGTTTAGACAAATAAAGGCAAATAGTGTCAATTTCGCATGGCGAATAACTACCTCGTTTTTCTCACCCTACTAAGATGAAGAAAAGTCGGACACAAAATTATAATTTTCTTTCAAGTGCTGCCTCGGCCATCTGTCTCAATCCTAAGACATGTTGGAGAGTCCTGAACGGTACTTTTAAGTACCACTTGTCCCCACAAAATACATGGAACGAGGGTGGCATAATGGATCGTACAAATCTGTTACAAATTTTTGAGGGACACAATACAGTTTGAGGGATATTTTGATCGATTACCGGATTCTGAAATAGTTTTGAATTGATTGGGTAATGTGTGTATTTTTATATTGGTATAGGGTGTAGGTACGTTCATCACTTGAGCATTACCTATCATCAGCATAATCAGCCTATAACGTTCCCACTGCTGGGACACAGGCCTCCTCTCTGTGAGAGGGAGCGGGCCGTAATCCACCACGCGGGCCCAGTGCGGGTTGGTAGATGTCACATGTCTTCGAATTTTTGGTTCTAGGACATGCCGGTTTCCTCACGATGTTTTCCTTCACCGTTTTGAGAGCAGTGGCTATGAAATAATTTACACAAAGTAAAGCGCCTGTCGGGGTTCGAACCTACAACCTACAACTCGTAAGTTGTGGCCGTTACCACTGGACCACCACTGCTTTACCTATACTTATACGAAAATACAGAGATATAAAAAAAAATCTTTCTATAATATTAAGTATGCAGAAAAACGTTGTATCTATAAAATAACGTTTCATTTAAATTTAAAGGCTAAAAGGCCGACTAATTTTTTTAATTTTAATAATTACCTATTCCTACTGAACGTGATAACCAAGCAAAAAAAAAATCTCTTACAAGATAAAATTCTTTCAGGTTTGCTTATGGTCTATGATTACTTTGTAATTCGCTTTGCATGAAGAGAAAATATTGGCAAAAAAAACACAAAAAGAAACCTACCCTACACTACTTTCTTGTGGTACCTACTTACCCTACACTAATTCGTATACCACTACTAGCTTTGCAGACAACCGTGTCAGGAAATTTTATAACACCAAGTGTACGTATTATTGAATCTAACTCAAAAACTACCCAAGCAAAGTTAATAAGATTTGGGACTACTGCGCAACCATTCCCAAACAAAAAAAAGAAAAAACATAGTCGACGAATTGAGAACCCCCTTCTTTTTAAATGTCGGTAAAAAAAACAATCAATTTTTAACAAGATATCCATGAAAAAACAAAACATCCATTATTTTTATCCATCCTCATATAACGTATCCGACCCTTATTAAATCGTATCGTGTTGCTAAAACAAAATATTCTCTACGACACCGCTTTTAAAACAACCGATGATTTTTTTATAATATAATTGCTAATTTGCCTCATCTCTATGTTCTCTTATTCCCCGTTGTAAATAAAGCTGTAGTACACAAATAGCGAAGCGATTTGACTGACATTCAAAGCAAATTCGAATGATATCGTATCTGAATAAGTTATATTAAATCACGTTCCAAAAACCGCTGTATCAGTTTTGTCATTTACAATTCTATATTCCAATTTTGTAATTATCTAAGATACGCAAGTAATCCCCAAAAAGACAAAAGATAACAATAGATATTTATAGTTTGAAAATATTAGATTCTTATCATTTCGTTTTTTGGCTTGCACCATTTTACAGTCCTTTTTTAATCAAACATTATAAGAAAAGAAATACAAATTAAGTCACCAAAAGTCAACAGTCAACAGAAAATCACCAATGAACAAATGTGGTGATCACAAGTACTTGCAGATGATGTTTTCACAATTATCGCTTTTATTGGAACAATACCTTTAATACATCCCATTTCAAAAATTTCAGGATTATCTCTCTCTACCTGATGAATTATTATTTCTTTTTTCTTCCTTGTTTTCATCCGAATCTGCTCTAATTATTTCCCCTTGAGTAAACAAAGGGAATGGGGAATGCTTTAGAGTGCTATTGTCGTTAAATAAAATGGGTACTTTTTGATTATTTACATTCACATTACTGAAAGATTCAATAGACATTAAGTATCTGTATCGGTAATTATGTTTATTGATCTTGCTTGAGAAGATCGCGGCTAAGTAATAACAGCCACACGGGTCGATCCATCAGGTTAAGCTACGTTTGCCGGGGTTGGTCCGTGGATGACCATCTTTACATATTGAGACTCCTCCGTGCCTCGGAAAGCACGTTAATCCGTTGGTCCTGGGTGTCATTAATGGATCTTTGACAGTCGTTACGGGTTGTCAGAAGCCCGAAAGTATGACATTAATTTATATTTTACATTATATATAGTATACATTAATTTATAATCAGTTTTATAATTATGCAATTAAAGAAAATAGCGAAGGGTAGTACCCTACCTATATCGTTGTTAAAACAGCAGAAATTAAAATGCCAAACTCATTTTATACGCCATTTCCACATCACTAAACGTCATCGATTCTCGTTTAAAACTCATTTCAGTGATTTAATACATAATGTATTGGCCAGTAGATTAGACAGGATTCGATGTAGGGGCAAAGCAGTCATTATTGGACTATCAGTAGCGCGTCAACAACCAGTCTTACCAAGGGGATCGTATTACCCAGTTACTGGGTTGTGGAGGTCAGATAGACAGTCGCTCCATGTAAAATACTGGTATTGAGCTGCATCCGGTTAGACTGGAAGCTGACGCCAACATAGTTGGGAAAAGGCTAGGCAGCTTGATCTTGCTTGATTGCCTCGTTGGTCTAGTGGTCGCAAGCGCTACTGCTGAGCAGGTCCTGGGGTCGATTCCCGGGTCGGGCAAACTGATAATGAGGTTTTCTATCTGGAATTTCTCAGTAGCAGCCCGGAGTCTAGATAGGCTCGCCCCCTATTACATGGGACTTAAACATAACTGCCGAAATATGGGTGTACCTAATAAAGGTACACCTCTGCCTAACCCTTCGGGGAAACAAGGTGTGATGTTATGTTGTTATCTTGCAAAACACATCATTAGGTATTAGAATTCGCTGCAAACTTTAAGAAATTCACATCGTCTTCGCTTATAATTTTACTGAATGTTTGTGTACAAAATAATTTGACAGATGCTAATGTCAAAATCCAAATTGAAAAAAACGAACAACAAAGACTTGACGTGACGCTGGCCGAATATTTGAAACCGGTTCAAATGCCAAAAAAAAAAAAAAGAAAGACTTCAAATGTCAAATAACTATCTGGAATTAAAAATAATAAACAGTACTTATCTATTTTTTTAAATACATTTTATTACATTGTTCTCCATTTACGTGTGATACCAACCTTAACCACGATGTAAGACATAACATCACCATCAAGAATCTAAAAAAACTAAAAAACACATCTATCATCCCGATTTCAAACCGTATCACGGACACAAACGGACACAATTCGACACTGATGTATCACTTATCCCTAAAGTTCTGCTTACCCCAAGGGTCGGTAATCCGACGACATCTTCACAATTACTTGCCCTTACACCCGCACTCAATATTGCTTTACACAATAGAGGTCAGGAAGTAAAGGTGACTGGATGTGACAGACAGAAGTGCTCAAAAAAAAAAAAACATAATATTATATTTCACATAAACCTACATTGCACTTAGGAAACGTCTGAAGCTAGATGCACGGTTCCAATTGGTCGTTTCCTATGGAGAAGAGCCGGCAAGGAACACCACGGTGACTCTTTAAAAAATAAATGACTGTTGCAATATTTTCGAATTACACTGTTAATAGGTATGGGAGGACAGTGTAGATCCAAAGAGGGACCAGGGCGCACATCATGAGTGCCTTTATAGGAGGACCTACGGTCGAGGGATCGGCCGCATTTTGTGATGGGGCCCGCTAGGCATGGCGGGCTGATACCAGTCGGGGGTGCGGCGAATGTACAAGTATCTCTCGGGCCCCCGACTCATGGTTGAAGTAGGAACAGTGGGGTTTTAGTCGGTAGGAGTCCGACATAACATCCATGAGGATTTCCCCAAGGAAAAAAAAAAGGACAGTGTAGGTGCTAAAAAAATATACGTTCATTTTTCTTATTTTAGTAAGTCCATTTGGAATGTGAATGGTGATAATGTTTTAAAAATGGAACTCTTCTAAATTAATGGTCAAGTTTAAAACCAATGCTTTTTTTGCTTTTTTTTTTCAATAAAAACATTTTTAACAGCCACACCTGGCCCACCTTTCCCGATGCATCCTGTATATATGGCCCGTCTAATACCACTTCAGTTTAGCAGACTTATTGCCCGCATCAGGGATTCCTGTTTTGAGGCGTTTCGTGATAATTCGTATTTGGTCGGAATGCCAAGTTTAATACCCAATGCGCTACGCTCTAACATCCTGTGTCAAACCTTACTTTACCACCATATCCAGTGAAAATTACATCTTCGTTCAAGTAACAATAAAGGGTCCCTCAATTCTCCGATTTATCGAGTGTTGATTCAATCATAGATTCCTTTTTAAAGTTTCATGTTTGGAAACCAATTTGGGATTATGATGGCTGACGCTATTTATTTTTTAGTGGTATTGCTATTTTCTTAGATAACTTTTTCGATGATTTATGATCTGAAGTTGTAAAAATAAATGAAATAGACATAAATGTGATTAAAAAGGAAATATTAAATCTCTACCTAAGAATAAAAGGGAGACGATGAAACGTCACGTTCAGCACTTCTGTGGAGTTTCGCTAGATAATTTACTTTGATAATGGCTGTAAAAAGACGCTTAAAGAAGCCGATTGTCATTTATTCTTGCTGTCATCGTAATGTTTATTTTGTACTGAACCATACCTGGGAACCTTCTGGTTGGGGATATATTCAAAAGCTAATAAAATAAATAAAGTTCAAATTTTTCACGAAATCAAGTATTATAATATGTGAAATATTTAGCGTGCTGCCGTAAACAGCGATTTTTCACACAAAAATAAAAGTCGTTTCACAACCATCATTTTTTCTGAATGTAGTTTGATGGACAGAATGCGTAGATATCGTCTCTGTCATCGGTCTTTTGACACTATATTTTTAGTAGGACTTTGAAAAGTATAATAATTAACATTTTTAATTGCAATTCCTCCTGTACGTCGATTCTGTCTGTAAAATTTAAACAACTCGCATTTCGCATCGCTATTCACTCTCACTTCGAATTTTGAATCGGGGTCGAGTGCGAAGTGAGCGTCGAAGTGACGGGGGAATTACCTTACTGAATGCCACTTCTTACGTCATCTCATACTTTATCTGTCAAAATCTCACGGTCAATTTAGTTCAAGGGTAGCGCTAGTGTATCAACCGAGTTTTTAGAATGCCAATCAAGAAACTCACAGCGGATTCAGATTCGAAGTTTAGTATGAGGTCTTACAGAATCACACCCCTGTTCTTATAATATCATAATCTAAAACTTCATTAGCGCTTCCTATTACTTTAGTCGACTTTAACCAAACAATCTCATCAAAACTGAACAATGCCAGCATCCACAATCTATTCATACCATCGTCTTGTTTTGACAAATTTCAACGTTGCCAACTAACTGTTCCATTAGTACAATTAATTATTTACCGTCTTGGATCGCAATTTGTCCTTTGACCAACTAGTGCTTGGGATATTGTTAATCTTGGTAAAAGGTCTTGTCGATGTTACCCTGGATTTATAGTTTGACGTCTTTAAACTTCGAATAGTTTGGGTGTTAATGGGGATTTTGAAGTTGATGTAATGGTTAGAATTACAGATATTTGTAAGTGGTTGGTTGAGCAGCTTCAGTTGTAGCAGTTATATAACAATGTTTGTTTGATTGAATAATTTAAAGTCAGTGAAAATTACTGGAGACTGTTTCTCACTTCTGGATAATTTTTCAGGTATCTAATAGATTTGTAGATAGTGCATTCAGATACTGAGAACTAGACTCACGATTTAAAATTAAAGAGATCTAGATCAATTATTACAGATCGATGGAGAACAACATTTTCAGTTCAATAGTATAAAGAGTGTCAATCTGCCTAGGCATTTCTCAGCTATGTTAGGGTCGGCTTTCATTCTAACCGGTGCAACTGAATACCAGTATTTTACATGGAGCGACTAAAGAGTGTAGGTACTTACGACAAAATATCCTCGACGTTTGAAATTTCCACTGTCGAAATAGAAAATCATGAGCCTAATTCACAGTATCGGAATGCTTTATCTACAAATCGTTTGTCTAGCGTGTACTAGCGTCTGTCGGATCTCCTTCATCGAGAATTTTATCATTTCTGCTATATGTTGTTTAATACCGTAAACTCGCAACAACACTTAACCAAAACCATCTTCAATTTCTTGCCAAAACCCGTTACATCGACAAACCGACCCAATCCCTTTTACCTAGCAATTTGATATCAGGCACATAATCCCGTCTGCCACAAACAATAGCCGGAATACATTAGCTTGAAGTCGACAACCACCGCGACTCTTCACCACCAAACTTATATGTACAGAAGGTTGGATTTAAACAACAACCGAAAACGCACGCACACGTATGCACGCTACATGGCATATGATACAGAGGAATACGAAATATATAATATAGCATCACGACTGTATTCCCCGCAGAGTTAGACAGAGGTGTACCAAAAGTACACCCACATAATGCCAGATATGTTTAAGTCCCATGTAATAGGGTGCGAGCCTATTGCCATCAACCGGGCATAAATCCAGACTCCGGGCTGCTACTGATAAACTGCAGATGGAAAAAGCCAATGACGCTTTGCTCGACCCGAGACTCGAAGCCAGCATCTCATGCTCAGCAGTAGCATTTGCGTTTGCACTAGACTAACGAGGCAGACTTTTGTGAGGAAATTTCTGAGTATGAATGCTATAAGAAATGAGAAAGAAGATCAAACGATGAGTGGATTGTGTGAAAGATGATAAAGCTAGAAAGGAGGTGACTACAGAGATGACGGCTGGTAGAGATGTTTGGACATCGTACAACGGGTGCAAGCGCACTCGCGACTGACATTTGATTACGATCTGCGTGCGTTAGGTCGCTCGTCAGTTGTGATTATGGTTGTAAAAAAACCGTTATAAACCAAAATCCGTGGTTTTAAAACCGTGTTAAACAAATTTAAAACGGTTTTTAAATCTCGGATTTTGTTTTAAAACGTTTTATTTACATCTATAGTTGTGATAGAGGCCTAGACAAGTGACAATCGCTTCGAAAGTGTTGCGTATTTCTACAACGACTTTCAACAGGATTGACATAAGTTTTTCGATAGCTTATGTCAGTTCTATACATTTTTGCCTTTTCTATCATCGTTATCATAAGATGGTTTGATGTCCACGCAATCACTGTCCATTCTAAGGTTGCCTGGAAGAGATCGCAGAAAGCGATAAGGCCGCCCATTGTATGTTTTGTAGTGTTCAATTTATTTATTTTCGCTATGTATTTTCTGGTGTACAATAAAGTATATATAAATAAATAAATAAATATCGCTGACAGAACATCACTTTGTCTAGGGCCTCAGAACCAGTATTTTTTCTATTGAACCTCCTCCGTATTACGCTAGGCCAGTTCAAAGTGTTACAACTGTCGTGCGGCATACTGTACGTAAGCGCATATGTGTACTTAAGAGTCTATGTGTACGTGCGCGTCTACTAGTATGTGTACGTGCGCCTGTCTTCTTTCGTTGTATCGAGCAGACCTTCTGTACTTATCTATTTAGTAGTCCCCTTTGAGGTATCGCTATACCAAATTAAGCTTTGGTAGAATGGTTCGCTACAATAGTTTTGTCTTGAACGATGAATTGCCTTTTGTTAGTTTTTAAGTCAACTTCGTTTGGCAGATCCGTTTTAAATATTTTGATATTGTCCTCTGAGTTATAACTTCTGACTCTATTCTTATTTTAGTTTCTTAGTTTAGTGTACTTAGGTACTGTCTTTTTGTGTAAGTTCATTTAAATTGAATAATTGGGTCTCTTTGTACCAAAGATATAATAAATAGTGAAGATTGGTATAGGTATTTTAATTACAATACAACATTGAAACTGAAGGAAGTGAAAATATTATGTAAAATGATTTTCCTGCAGTATTAATGTAAATGATATAAACAATCCTACTTTTTCCACCACCAGTAATTTCACTTCAATTTACTCGGAAAATCAACCCTCCAATTGGCCGGAAAAATAGAAGAATCAAGGAAAATAAAACTTCAAGATTCCTACAACACAAAGTCAAATGTAGTGTTAAATGTGAAGACAGGAAAACAACACAAATTCGTATACAAGCATTTTATTTTCCATTCCCAGTCAGTAACTCCGCAATAATGATACAACTGGGACATTTAGCGATACAATAAAATCCGAAATATACAGTGTATAGTCATTTCAATAAATTCCCAGCACTCATTGACGTTCAAACGTCCTGTTTTGAATTTCACTAGCTTTTGAAAACGAGATTCGTAGCACTTAGACACGGATCAGTGCGATATGAGCTACATACAGATGTCTCTTGAATGATACAACAGTTTTCTTTAGTAAAGAAACCGTGGTCTTGAATGATACAACAGTTTTCTTTAGTAAAGAAACCGTGGAGTTTCTTGCCGGCTCTTCTCCACAGGAAACGAGCAATTGAAACCGTGCACCTAGCTTCTGACGTTTCATAAGTGCCCATATAGGCTTATGTGAAATAAAATATTTTGATTTTGATATTAATTTTAAAAATTGGTTTTATATACTGAATGTCTTTTTCTGGTTGATTGAATGTTTACAGAACTGTTGTTATCGAATTTTATAAAAATGAGCTTTGGGAGCTCAGTGATAAACAATGGTTTTATTAATAAAATGAAAACCTGAATATAATTTAAAAAAAACACATACAACTTCTTCCCATGGGGGAAGCAAAAACTACGGAAAGCCTACCGCTATGATCCTTACATACTCCTTTTGCCTCGTTTACGTTCATACATCTGGTCATACACATACGCCGGTTGCGAGTACTACGGACCTGACCTTTTTGAAGCATCACCAATAAGGTCACTATATGTCCTCCTAAGACGTCCCCTCCCTGCGTTTCTACTCACATCTGAACTAACCCCACTAACATTACTCACCTAAAGTTTTACGGTGAGATTTAGGATGGCTCATTAAAATATTGACCAAAATTGCCCGCCGCCGTCTTGTACAAAAAAACAAAAGGTACCGTCTCCGTTTCCGCCGTTCAAGGGCCGTCTGGTACAAATAGGTAAATGTAAAGAAAAACAAGTTTCCTAAAGAGACAACATTGATTAATACCAAAGAATATTCATCATCCTCCAACGCTGTATGTCCCAAACATCTTATGCCTATCGAGAGCCGTTTAAGAGCATCTCGCCATAACAATAAACTTGAAGGGACGCCACATTTACATACGTATTGCTGCCTAAAATGTTTGACAGTTCCAAACAGATGTAACATTGTTCAGATTTGGGTAAAGCCTTTGATGAATACGATATAAGATAGTTATCTTAGTTCATATTGTTCATAGTTGTGATGATTTGTTGAAGTTGTTGTTGAAAGCTTTTAAGCTATTTGGGAGTTCTGTTGATTATTTAATGGTGTATTATTGAGGGTATGATGAGGTGTTTTTAGCCTATTTATAGTTCGTCGAGTCGTTGAGCTCTGAGTTGAGCTAATACGAATACTGACAAATGCATGCACTGACTGGACTGGTCTCTTTGTGGAATCTTTGTGGTTCTTTCTTCAAAATACCATTCAGACACTTTATCTGCATGGTCCTCATATGGACTAGCCAAGATTATGTCTGGACTTTAAAAGTGACTGTGAACTCTGGGTTTGTTTCGGTCTTTCTTCTCAGAGTAGTTGGATATGAAACACTGAACTCATCTAGTTTTAAAACATATTTTATTTATGACGTATAAAGATATTTTGAACCAATTTACAAAAATAAATATCATTAAAATTTATATAATTTAATTTATGGTGAAAAATTAAAAGCGATGATTTTTTAAGTGGCTTGAGAGCCACTTTGAAAATTCCATATAAAAGTAACTTTAAAAAAAACCTGTCACATTTTGTGGAATGTGTCAGGTAATTTTATGAGCATATAGGTACTTCAATTATAAATATCTCAGTGTTCTATTATTTTCATAGCATATTATTGACTATATACAATAATATTAGTATCTCAGAATAAAATTTATAAAAACAACATGATCGAACTATCTATATCTTTGGCATCAATTGAATTGCATTTTAAGATGTACAACCAATTTTTTCACACACATCAATTCATTCAAGCGAATCTAAATGATCGATTACAATATCAACACATCTTATCCCTTGGCTACAAGGTTCAGTTTGGCACACACGTTTTTAAATTCACAAATATAAAGTTATCATTCACATTTGCTCGTGCGGACGGATGCGATCCGTCACGTAAACGACGCGTGTTCACGATTCATCAAAAATGATAGTTTTGCAACAATTTTATCTTTGTCAATGATTATTCAATTTGATGAGTCGATTTTTTTGTTGTTTGTGTTTCTACTTCGTATTAGATTCCCGCCTGACTGTGGTCTGGTGGTTAGAACCAGATCCAAAGGGGAGAGTCTCAGACCCAGAGGAACCTGGTCCGATTTTCAGTGCGGGGGCAAAAACTTCTACTCGGTTTGGTTGGTGGTAGGGCTTGTTCTAAGTCCTCCTGGCTAGCTACCACTATCTTATCCAAGTCTGTCGCCATAACAACACTGTTAACAGCATTGTTGTGTTTTGGCAGTTGGAGGTAAGATAGCCAGTTCCTCAGTGGTTGAGGATTCCCGGTGAAGCTTCTTCCACCTTCGGCCTGATCATCACTTACCATCAGGTGAGATGAAGCCAAGAGCTTCCCCCTCGTGGATAAAAAAAAAGCTTTAACGTTTAAAAGTGACTTTGGCATTGATACTTGGGAGTTTATTTATAAACGCTGCTTAAAGTTAAGTCGTAATGAACGTCTGCTTAACCATAACTTTTGCTGACGTAGAAATGTATCTTAAATTTAAGCAACCTTTCTAAATAAAACCCTGCGTGTTACTTTTGCTTGTTTTTGGTACTTTATAATGTTATGCACTTCATTTAGTTAAACCATTATCATTCATCATTATTCTGCAAACAATTGTAACAGCAAGTGACAGTTAATTACCAAACCTAACTTAAAAGTCAATTCATTTATTTTAAGAAAACTTACAGCTAGGATACAAATAGTTGACAGTTAGTGCAATGTGTGAATTTTTACATAAAACAGAATTACTTCCTAAACTTATCATTTATAGTGTCAATTTACTTAAAGCCCAACAAACCAAACAGTTGTAAGCAAACAATTTATTAAATAAACCTCAACAAAATATACATTCTGTTGCACCAGCAGTGACATTTAAATAAAGTAAAAACATCGGACATGTCGAGTCCAATATAGTGGAAACTGGAAATATACAGAACGGACATTAAACAAACAAAGTGTAACATTTCAATCCTTTATAGCAAAGATTTAAAGCCCAAAATCCTGTAAAATTTAATTTTGATAGATGCGCGCGAATTCGCAACAATTACAAAATACGAGACAATGAATTAGATTGAACCTGGAAGTGGTATCATAGGGTAACGTTAGGATAGATCGGTGATTTTGAAATTTAGATGGATTGGTGAAGAGGACAATATTCTGAAAAGGTATCGATCATGCACGGTTCTTATTATGGTCCACTAAATGCATCTGAATCTTTAAGTGCTTGAATTTAAACGCTCACCATAATTATTCCCTTTTTTTTACCACAGCATTCTTATTAACGTCATGTATACGTTGACTCTCTTAACTGTGAGGTGTGTGGTAAGACAGAGGGTGCACAGCATGTTTTAGTGGAGTGCATCCGATATACAAACAAAAGAAACGCCCTTCTCAACTTGATGAAATTGTCGGTAATGGATGTTGGAATGTTCCAAGTTCATAGCTAAGCCTACGTCTGAAGCAGCAAAAATATTATATACCTACTTTTTTAGATACAAAATTAGATTAAGGTAATTTTTGTGTGATAAAGATTAGTTAATTCAGTTGAGGAGTTAGTCATTATTTGTAATAGCATGATGACATCGTTGATTATGCGTACAAAAATCCCTTAAATAAATAAAGGTAAAAAAAACAATTACACGTTGATGTGGATTTGAAAAAACGATGACAAAAACTTCCATTTCTAACTCCATAAACTTCATAAATCACATCCAGTTATCCTAGATCATCAAAAATCCACGTCGGATTTGGCTGTCGCAAAGCTGGAACACGGATCAAGTGAGCTTACACGGACGGCATCGCCCGTACCGTTTACACTAATTGCGATCCGATGCGATCCGATGCGGAGCGGGACGTAACGAATCATTTGCATTCCAGATAAGTCCGTAGTGATGTCTCGTAAGGGTTAGAACGTAATTAGGTAGATAGATAAGGTTTTGAAGAAACATTACGGTAATGATGCCGATTGATAAAATTAAGAAGTTGTAATAGGTAAGGTTTGAACTTAGATGGGCTATTTCTTAAGTCAAATGGTACTTACTTGTTGAAAGGCCTACATTGTCCTCCCATGCCTACTAACACTGTAATTTGAAAATATTGTAACAGCCAATTATTTTTTAAAGAGTAACCGTTGAGTTTCTTGCCGGCTCTTCTCCATAGGAAACGACCAATTCGAACCGTGCACCTAGCTTCTGACGTTTCATAAGTGCCCATGTAGGTTTATGTGAAATAAAATATTTTGATTTTGAAATATTATGTTATGATAAAAATAATCTCTCTCTCTGCCAAACCTTATCCCATTATTTGGGGTTGGCTCCTTATTCTTCACGAGACGTATCTATGCCGTGTTGCCGTGATGTGTTGGTAATAATAATAATAATGGTGATAAATACCAGCCTTTGCGAGGTCGTCATATAAATGCCATACTTGTGAATATCTCCGCAAAACCTGGAATGCATTCCCAAAGCCCAATTCAAATAAATCCATTTTTACAGAAATTATTGATAACAATTGAACATAGACACAAGTTTAAAAAATAAAAAATCTAATAATCTATCAACCAGAAACCACAAAGATAAACAACAATAAGTTCTAACCAAAGCTGTTTCTAGACTTTCTAATTACCCAATAACACATGACTAAACCGGTTAACCGACTGTGAACTACGAGTGAACTTATCCCCGATACCCATCGGTCACTGTCTCAACTAATTCCTATACGTCGAGATAGCCAAACTAAACGCTGTGTACGTGATGCTAGTGTTTTTCCTTATCCCTCGCAATTGTTTTAGTGGACAAATAGTTTGTGAAAGGCTGGTATTAAGGACGAGGAAATTGGGTGAACAAATAATAGGGTTTTGTTAAAAGGAGAATTTGTTATGCGTTTTTTTTTGTCGTATCACAAAATACGACAAAAAACGTGTATCAAATTATATCAATCTTTTCAGTTCAAAATGTTTGCAAGCTACAAAGCTTGCTTCTATTTGAAATTAATACATTATTACAGATCACAGTAAGAAATTAGTCGGTTTATCGTACAGCTACATGACTTGGTTACTGTACCTATAAGTCAATAATGAGAAGTCGGTAGTGCCAAAATGATTGCACTTGAATGATTAAATACGTAATTGATTGCCTCAGCTGTGGGAACATTATAGGCTGATTGCATGAATGTCGCTTACATCAATTATTAAGAAATATCTCATACAGATACAAATATAATTATGATAAGTACACATAATTTATATTACTCGCACATACTCTCACGCTCCTTCAAAATTTTTCAATTTCAAAGTGCCTCCACGTGCTGCCATTTCCCATGATTTAAAAAATAATTTATGTATTTGTGACGCGATGCGTGATCAATTGAGTGTTATGAAAACCATTAAACATGAGTTAACATACATTGACTTGTCTGCAACACGCCCTACAGTTTAAACTATTTTGATTTAGAACTTCATCCACATCAAGAGATATTGAACTCTATGTTGCAACAATGACAGTTTAAAATACAGGGTTAATAAGATTTTTTTGTTCAAACTTAAGTTTAGCACACGCGTATTCACACATGAGTGGATTAAAGTCGTTTGTCATATTTAGATGTTTGTTATGTTGTAATTATTTGCTAATGTTAGAGGCGTGAGAAAGCTTCTACAGAGATTTTTATCCGCTAGTAATAATTATTTTGATTACTTTTCTCCATAGGGAAATAAATATACATGGGATATGATGCAATTTTTTATGATAACGTTATGATAATTTTCTGATTCCGGATGGCCTAGGCTAATTAATGAACAACTTAGACCAAATAGATAATCAATACTCACTCAAATGATTAATTTTAACTATGATACTTATTTTTGTCGATGATTTATGCGAACAGATTATATAAAAATTACGTATTGATCGATTTTCTTCTAGTTACACAATTACAAATACAATCCCACAGAACAATGACGATAACTAAATCCAACAATAGAACACCAGAAGCTACTAAAATCTATCACATCAAAGGACACATATCTG
Source organism: Lithophane ornitopus (assembly GCA_948473465.1). Taxonomy (NCBI): domain Eukaryota; kingdom Metazoa; phylum Arthropoda; class Insecta; order Lepidoptera; family Noctuidae; genus Lithophane; species Lithophane ornitopus. The sequence continues at coordinate 12,011,161 of OX419634.1, forward strand.
CACTATTGAACACTAATTGGATTATCCAAGTGCAATATTAGAGAGATAGAGGCGATGGAGGCCATGTCATAGTACACTGACCCTTGCGCCTTGGCGACAATGCGAGGGGAGCGACATGCTTCGGGCTATGTGGCCCTGGTACTGTATTGATAACTGTATGTGTAGTTATGTAGAAATTGGGGGATAGTCGTGGTGTTGTAGTTTTAGATTGTTACACTGATATCGGATAATATGTTGATATAGATGAATTGTTTGATGTATTGTACAACTTAAATGAGGTATTGTTGGATGATGGTAGTATTCATAGGATAGAAGAAAATAATTCTGTTTCAATTTGAACATTAATAGAAAAGCTTCTCAACAATAATTTTAATTCAAAGACTAATTATAAACAGGTGATGTAGGTATATTGCACAATTGCAAAAAAATCAGTATCCCACCAGTCTTCATTGACAGTAATATTAATGAATGCGTTATATTAATGATATTTGTTTTTTTGTTAACATTGCAAATGGAACAATCGATTGTCCCGATTTACTTCGTAAAATCTATCTTCGCACCAATTAACATAACCTAAGATTACGACCATTATTACAAGTACCGTTTACAAAGACAAATTATAGGCGTAACGCTTTTTGTATACGCAGTGCAATATTATTTAACAACCTGCCATCGTATTTAGAAATTGATTTATTTTGCACGAGTGCGTTAAGAATCAGGACAATTTTGAGCAAGGAATATTTCAATGGGTGAATGTTTTGTGGTTCATCACGGTATACAGCTACCTATTTTCCATACCATTTCCTTTTTTCTCTTTAATCCAACATTGTTATATACAGGGTGTTTGGCAGAACGTTGAACATACGAAAATGGTGGATAGGTGGGGTCATCTGCTACTTATTCAGCCCTAATTTATTTGGCCCTGCTCCCCTGGATATTTATTTCTTTTTTTTTTCTTTCTTCTATTTTCACCACTTTCTTAACTTTAAAGTGTAATTTTAATTAAAAATGGGTAAAACAGGCAAGATTTTTTTTATTTTTGTATTTTAAATTTCCCTTTAAAGTTGAAACTGGTGAAACTAGAAGAAAGCAAAAACATTTTTTTTAAATATCCACGGGGCCAGGGCCAAATAAATTAGGGCTGAGTAAGTAGCAGATGACCCCACCTATCCACCATTTTCGTATGTTCAACGTTCTGCCAAACACCCTGTATATATGTGGAAGCCTGTAATTAGCAATTGTCAGCTGTTTACTAATTCGTTACCATTTACGTGTAAGCTTTCTTAAAATTGTAAAAATAAAATAAATAAATAAATTTAAACTACATAGACAAAAAACTTAAAGCAGCTATTGTAAATCAGACTGCAGAATACACTTAATCTAATAAATAAAAAACAAACAGCAAAGTAGCAATACAAACAAGTACAGTAACAAACGACCCTAGACCCAAAATAATGGACGAGGTCCTGTTTTGCTTGACCAACGATTTATCAGAGCAAAATTTACATACATGGCAAGATTAATGATCGTCTGTCAGTGGCCCTGTATGTTCAATGCTAACGGGCAAGAGTTGCGGGAAGATGGTGTGGCATCAATCATTTAGGCTATATTTATTACGACATTATTATCTTTTTTCAATGGAGCTTCTGGTCGTTTTTGAACTGCTTCATTAATTTCAATAAGTTATTCTGTATGGTAGTAGGTATCCGTATTTGTTTTTGTGAAACACATTCAAATTGTGACGAACTTTTTTCATTGTATTTTTGCCCCAGCGCTTGACTGCAATATACCTAAAGGTATTTTTTTATAGGATGTGCAGGAAAATATTGCTTTATTTTTCAATTTTCGACTGTCTGTCAAATCTCTTTTATACCTATTGCAACATGCAACAATTGGCTGGCTTCAAAAATGCCGAAACCACAAAAGTTAGAAGGTAGAAAGAAAAGGAGACGATAATGGTCAATCAAACCACATAAAATCTCACTCAACTCATAAAACAGATAAAAAGGAATTCTAAATCGAATTCAACAAAAAAGCTTCATTCGTCCAACGGGATTGCTTTCCAGCTATTATTTTCGCGTAAATCGTTCAGATTTAAAACTCTCGGACCAACGTCCAATTCACGATTCAACAAAACGCTTGTCCATCCTGATAGATGCCCGCAGACGCTTTGGAAAAATGCTGGAGTATTCAAATCTTACAAAGCATTGGAAACCTACGTTAGACAAACATAAAGTAGAAAATTGTATGGCAAGACTAACATGCTTGGTCAGATTGGAGCTGAATTGTGACGCTAAGGAAGAATCAGATAAAGCAGTTAAAAAACGAGTGCAATTACGTTCGCCTTATCTCTCTGTTTCCGTCAAGGATGACGTAAAAATCCCCTGTTTTGAAATGCTAAAAAACAAGGCGTCAGATGTCAGAGTAATCCACCAATTAAAATGAAATCTGACTCCGTTTGAACTCATTAATTGAGCAAATTATTTTGGTTTCACAAAATAAGGCTCATTATGGATGGAAATATAATTTTAATATCTGTTGAAAGGCTTCGGCTTTGTCGGATGACGTTGAATGTTGTTATGGAAATGATAAGTGACTTTCCATAAATAAATAACGCTATTAGTACTCTGAAATAAAGTGTTTAAAAATTGATTGTTAACCGAAATTAATATTACACTCTACCGTAGAAAGTTGATCAAAATGGATTTGATCTTTTCAGTGCTACTTTATCTTGTTTTAATACGTGATCAAGCTATTACACAAAGATAACAAGGTATGAATATATTTTTTCGATAGAAACTAAAATGGTACAGCTACCTTTACATTTAGAATTAGTAAATGAGCAATATTTTTATACAATATGTATTTATATAATATTTTTAATCACGTTCTCAAAAACGGCAATAACGATTTCAATGAAAGTTACAATAAACGGGGGCGAAAAATCGATCTAGCTTGGTCTCATATTTAGGAAAACTCGTTTTCTCTATTTTCACGGCCGACCAGGTATTTTTATATTTACGTGATGATGGTAATCTAAATTGTACTACCGTCACTAACATTATCAGTAACGAATAACAGTGCATAAGTTCCTGCATATTAACGCCAAAAATCCAAATCATGTGTGACCCTCCGCAGTAATATGCAAATGAAGTCATCCATGCATATAATATGCATCGCGACGGAAGTCTATATACGTTGTGTTCGCCACATAAGTTAGTGATTGTATGAATTATGTACGTTGGCACTTTGAGAGCAATTAACAGGTTTCCATTACATAACTCAACGATGGTTGTTCACTCAAGGTTCGGATAGGCTGGTATGGAAAGAGTTACTTCTAGGTTATGGATTTCATTGTTTAAATGTACAAGGACTTCATTGTTTTCTATAATATAAGCTTTTAACCGCTTCCAAAGTTTTTATGAAGCTATATGCCTCTCCTCCTTTGGTTTTAAACATTTTTTTAAATATTTCTTTTTCCGTAAATCATAATTCTTATTTAATAAAATATAAAAATATTTTAGTTTACCCATGCCTTATTTAACTTCATCACGATAAGTGGCAATATTTGCTTTGTTGCCTATAGCAAAAATTTACATTATGGGGCGTAAGGTAGAAATGACAAAAAAGATACTAATTATTCGGTGACATTCCAATGCCATGTTATACATGTTTACTAACTTTATTATTTAAGTAAATAGGTGCTGTTTCCATATCATTTTAGCAATACCCTAATCCCGTGTCCAGTCCTAATAGCGGTCTTCTGAATAATAATCAAACTGACATAAAATTTCAATAATGGCTTCGTTAACTGCGATCCGATGCAAATGTACTAGTTGTAGTCTCTGAGAGTTGGGTATCAGCGGTCCTAATTGTTTTGTTTGGCCAGTGATAAATTTTGATTTGAGAAGTTTGTGAATAAAATTTCATTTTTTTTTTGTTTTCAAGAAATTATTTTTAATTCCGAGTCGTTTTCTTCCATCTTTGTTTAAAAATGAACGCTATTTACCCGACTACGGCGAAGAAAAAAGGAGAGTTATGATTTTGACCGGTATGTATGTATGTAAGTATGTATGTATGTATGTATGTTCATCTGTTCCCTCATATCGTCTAAACGACTCATCACAATTTGACAAATGCTTTCAACGATCCCTTCGTTGAAAGCGTCTTAATCGTCCGCTGGTTATAGGCTATGTGACGTCACATTAAATTAAAAATGGCGCCCTCTAGACGACATAAAGTCATGAACTAAAAAACAAATATTTTTTAATCATACCATGTTAGGTATCAAATGAAAGGACTTAATTAGCACATTTCAAAAATATATATAATATAACCCAAAAAAAAAAAAAAAAAAACTAATAAAATCTAAAACCCAACTACGACAAGAAAGTCAATCAAGAACAGATTACGTGTGACTCCGGATTTTTAAGTTGTCTGTCTGTAGTGTCTTGTTTTTTTCCTCATTTTAGTTGTTTGAATTTTTTGTCGTAGTTGAGTTTTAGATTTTATTAGTTTAGATTTTTGGCATCAGGCAATATACTACTACGGGGTAATTTGTTTTTGCAGTACAAGTTTTCTTTTTAATAAAAAAAAAATATAGACAGCCAACCTTTACACAAATTCCAGTAATCCCACACAATATACAAACATTAGATTGAAATTTAATCTACTAGGAACTAATTTTCGTGTAGTACACACGCCGAATGACTAACCATTTTAATCAAATCCGATCCTAGAAACAAAGGCGAAATTCCTTTGCCGTTCCGTTTCCTAGTAACTGCTCATTCTATATGTATAATAAAGCCGCTTTAGCCGTCCGTTCGTGCAAAACAAAGACGGCCTTTAGAGGCGTTTGGCCTTTCTGAAATTCAGCGGTCACCATTGTCCATTTAGCTTTAGAGGTAACAAACCATTTTATCTAGACCTCCGATATTTGAACATTTTGCACTGCAGGATTTAAAATGACAGGGACCAGAGTAAACTGGTTGTGTACCGGTTCAAACCAGATGTAAGGGGAATGAACTGGAATATTATAGGCAGAATAGGAACAGAATGTGGTTTCCGTATATGAGATGGTGACATCTGATAGGTGGGTATGCGTGTTATCGTAGGTAAGGGCTGTCCTTTGAAGATGTCGATGTTCTATTTGTGACGAGCTTATGCTTGCCTTCAGAATGCAACAATGAAAGTTTTTGTATTTTTTTTGAGAAATTCAAGGTTCGAAACTAAATGCACATTAAAAGATGTTTTTTTTCTTTGTTGGGTCAATTTGATGAAGTGTTTAGTAAAGTTCAGGAGAAGTTTTATAAGCGAGAATTATTGTAAAATAAAGTCTCCGTAATTATTATGTTACACTCACATTGCCAAATATATCGATGGAAATACACGCACATCCCTAAAAACCCAGGCAACTATTACGATGCAAAGATATTTAGTGCTGGGCACATTGAACAGTGCTTATCCACCGTCGATAATTTAGTTCCATATATTAATGATGCTCATCCTGGGACATTTCAAAGGGATTGTGCGATTATATTATTATCTGCTAGTACGTAATTATGTTCCTGCGATTGCTTGTAATGAGTTCTGGATTTACTGTTTCTAGTGGCCTGGAGGCATTCCTATTAGTGATGTGCGTTTGAGTCTTGTTACAAGAGATGGGTTATCTGTACCGTTTAGTGTAACTTTGTCATGATTGATTGCAGATGTGTTATTGTTGTTTTCGTTTATATTTTCGAGTGTTTCAGCTTTTGTAACATTGGACTCTTTTGAATCGGTGCTATGTGCTTTTGTTTATGTTAAAAGTTGTTTTTCTAATTGGTTGTGAGGTTATAAATGTTTCGCAGCATAACATTTCATATTCAGATTCTCTTTAACGTTTTCGAAAAATATATTTATGGCTTATGCTGTATACCTTTATTCGTTCATCTTTTTGCAACTTTAACATTACATACATTATACGTACTCAAGTTTGCACCGTCGTCATCTCATTTCCATTTCACCCTATTCTCAAACACCGTGATACCACCGTTTCCAAAGCAATTACACTACAAATCCAATACGTGGACTTACATGCTAGAATTTCTAACGGTATTCTCATATATCAATCACAATGGTACCGAGGCTGTGTCTACGTTGCCTCAGGCGATTGGTCTAATACTAATTAAATGCCTCAGTACAGTTCTATGTCCAGCCTCATGTCGCTAAATGTATTGGAGTTTCAGTAATTGTGGAGAATATATTATAATGGATAGATCAGAGTTTTTTGATTTTTTCTTTGGGGATTAAAGAAGAATATAGTGTATTTACTAATGAAGGAAATAATAAAGAGGGAATCATTTGATTATATGAATCAAAAGACTTTTATTTGAATGTTAAGTGTAACGGAATGAACTTCTGATTGAACGGAATGATTTACCAAATGGTTAGGTATTTTTTTATAATTAGGAATGTTTACTTGAGCTGTTTAGTGCTTTGTTCAAAGACAATGTTACGTAAGTTTACGTTAGTTTTGTTCACAGCCAATTTATGAAAACATAAACTTGTTTTTTTTTTCGAATATATTTTAATCTCAAAAAACACTTTTTCCCGTTGACTTACAAAACTATATTCCACCACTAGATACCATCAACACTTCGCTACCAAAATTCACTCCTACATATGTATGGAATCCCTATAATCCAACCCTAAATCACCCATAAGAAGTGCAAGCAGTTTGTCTTGTGATGACAGCTTTATAGCCGGCTCCCGGTAGGCCGGTGCGAACTACATAAAATATTAATACACAATTTGTCCGAGTGGACCTACGTTAATCTGCTTTTATAGGATTTTGGGGATTAATTGCGTCAGACAGACCGACATAATCGGTTTTGTTGGGGTATTTTTGTCTCTTTTATTTTGGTGAATAGTGTGGTGTTCTTGTCTATAAATAAGAATTAGAGAAGATATTGAGTCTGCTTTTTTGCCATATTTTAAGCTGATCCTTAACATTTCTAAGTAAGGTACGGAATGGTCTAAACGAAATATTTGATTTAACTTTTAATATGTTTTGCTTTCTGTACCACGATCACGATATCTACGAAATCAATTAAACAATTATAATCTTAGCTTAGGGCTGCCTCGGAAAGCACGTAAAGTCATTGATCCCGGCTGTCATTCATAGATCTTTGACAGTTGTTACGGGTAATCGGTCAGAAGCCCAAAAGTCTGACAACCAGTCTTACCAAGGAGTATCGTGTTGCAAATGAGTTGTGGAGGTCGGATAGGCAGGCGCTGCATGTAAATTGCTGGTATTCACCTGCATCGGTTCAGACTGGAACCGACCCCAACATAGTAAGGAAAAGGCTTTGCAGATTGATTGAAATCATGCTTGGGGGTTTGCCTTGTGTCCAGCAGTGGACGTCTTTCGGCTGAATGATAATGATTTATTTTTAAATCACCTTTGCGGGCTATTTTTTCGTTCTAAATATAATGATACCTCTGACCAAAGCATTAGTTACAGCCCATACCTGAATTTGATCATCTGTTAATCCTAATTTATATTGAATTTTGCTCGTCACGTGCAAACATGCAGCTGTCACATTAAATTACAAAATCGACATGCAATTAATTCTGATCTCATTAGCTAATACGTCGCCTGTTGTCGATACCCAGATACCTCATTATGTAGCACATTTGTACCTCGAAATGGTGTGAAGTCACGTAGAGATGTCGCTATATATTGATAGATCATCTACAGGGTGTTTGGCAGAATGTTGAACATACGAAATGGTGGATAGGTGGCGTCATCTGCTACATACTCAGTCCTAATTTATTTGGCCCTGGCCCCCTGGATATTTTTAAAATATTTTTTTTGTTTTCTAATAGTTTCACCACTTTTTAAACTTTAAAGTGTAATTTAAGAAGAAAAAAAAAACAAAAAAAAATTGCCTGTTTTACCCATTTTTTATAAAAAATACATTTTAAAGTATAAATTAGGGCTGAGTAAGTAGCAGATGACCCCACACCCCGTCGTTCTGCCAAACACCCTGTATATGGTTATAGATGACATGTGTTGGGTAGCTGAGAGGATTGACCCATTGGTAAAGGCCTGATATAATACAGCAAACAAGCCTCAATCGTGTTCACACTTGTTAGCAATTTCTGACAGTTAAGCCCAGGTTTCTTGTTGAGGTTTTTGTTCCCTATTAGCCCAGGTTCGCACGGCCGATTTTTTAACGCGACGCTTTTATATTGCGCACTGGATTTTAACTCTCAGTGTTGAATCCAACAGAGTGTATCTCAGCCCGTCAAAGAAACACACTGTTGGATTTTCAACCCTCGACGCTAAGTAGAACGTTGAAAATCCATTGCACGAGAAAAGTCGCCAGTACCTAGACCTCGGGTTTAAGAAGACGTCGAGAAGTTCGACAAGTCTCATACATTTGTATTGACGTTGTTTCAAACATGGTCTTCTTAACCTTTTTGAAAAGTTTTGTGTACAACTTATTCTAGGTGTGAAAATTGAAAGAAGACGGTAGACACGAAATATTGAAGAAATGTTTTATACCGGTTGGGAAAAAATTCGATAAATCCAAAACCACGACTTTACAGTAACATTTTGCCTCCTGCCTATTTTGTTACTAAAGGATGCGCACTTTAAACGTTTCTCTCTTACATCCAAAAATTGGAATGGTTTTTACTATACCTAATTTGTATCTATTTTAGGTACTCATAATCCCTCACGAGATCAGACCACCCTAATTACTGTATCGATGTATATATTGCACTAATTAAATACATTAAGCACGGGCGCGCATCGGCGTTCAATTTAATCGGAATGCGACGCCACGTGCTAATGTCAAGCGCACACAACACTACTAATTAGACGTGACATCTGTGGACGTAACGCTTCGGCTGCGACAAAAGGTGTAATTAGTTGCAAACAGAAATGTATTACGACAGATTTTTTGGTTGGTAGTTTTTTTTTTGTTGTTTGGGAAATTTTGAAAGGGCCCAGGCGATTCCTTATGATAGTTACCCGGTTTCTGAATAAAGAATTTAAGCTGAGAACTTGTCTAACTCTATGTTAGCATTCTACTGCATTCGAGAAGATATTGAAGTTTTGTATGGGACAGCTGATGATTTTTTCGCAATTACGATGTTGGAGGAGCTCATGGCTAAGTAATAACAGCCGCACGGGTCGATCCGTTAGGTTAAGCTACGATTGCCGGGGTTGGTCCGTGGATGGGTGACCGTCTTTACATACGGAGACTCCTCCGTGCCTCGGAAAGCACGTTGAGCCGTTGGTCCCGGCTGTCATTTGTATATCTTTGACAGTTGTTACGGGTCGTCAGAAGCCCGAAAGTCTGACAACCAGTCTTACCAAGGGGTATCATATTACCCAGTTACTGGGTTACGGAGGTCAGATAGGCAGTCACTCCATGTAAAATACTGGTATTCAGCTGCATCCAGTTACACTGAAGCAGAATTCAGCTGCATCCAGTTAGACGGAAGCCGACCCCAACATAGTTGGGAAAAGGCTAGGCGGTTTTTTTTTTTATATTGGTCCCATGGAGAAAGTTGTTCAGTTTGATAGTCTCTTCCACACTCTTAAATATGAACACATCTTTCTGTTCATGCTGTATAATAAATACAATTAAAATGATGAACACTCTACTATATTTTCTAATCAAACTAAATTGGAACTTTCAATTTTGGTATCCCAGTTGAAACACGAATAATGAGATTAGCGTAGAATCCCGATGCATTAAGGTAACACGGGCATATCGCGTTAAACCTAATCTAATATCACTCAAATTGCGGCCACGGGGAGTCAAAATTGTAGTCCAAATAACCAATCGAATTTGCATATTCGCGGACAGTCAGGGTTGCCTCCAGCCACGCAAATCTTTTAAGTTCAATCAATCAACTATTTCACTGCTGGATATAGACTTTTCCAGGCTGCGCCACAACACCCTGTCCTTTGCCATCGTCCTTCGACAAACATGGCCAGCCCTCTGCCACTTCAGCGTGCTTACTCTGCAAGCTATAATTTCTTTTGAGATATTAGGTGTCAAACAAGTATGAAACCCACCCATCTGAAGGCAAGTGGTCACCTATACCTAGGCTACCTTTACCTGTTTGTCCCAATTTGTTTGGAGTTTTCGACGAAAAGGGATTTTAAAAGAATATAAACAGTAAAATTTTCTAAAACACATAAACTTTCCTTGGCACTCCGGGTAAAAGTAAACATTAAAAAGTTATAAGTCCGGAATTTTTGAAAATGTCCGGCTAGTTGTCAAAACTTTTCAATTTCCGAAATGGTTACCTATGGGTACTAGGTACCTGTACGTAACTATTTTACTTTACTCTTCAAACATCTGCAAATTGGATTATAATCCTAACTTGTTTGTTTGTTACGCTTTCACGCTAAAACGGCTAAACGGATTTAGATGAAATTTGGCACAGGGGTAGACCATAATCCAAAATAGAAAATAGGATCCTTTTTATCCCGATATTCCTACGGGATCGAGACTAAGGCGGGTGAAACCGCGGGGCGCAGCTAGTAGGTTATACAGTAAAAGCCTTAGAAACTTTCTGATAGCTACCAGAACAATAACCCTCTTAACTCATTGATTATCTGTATCATCAGATTCATCAGCAACTATTATCATAATTTATTTAATATTTATAGATAACTATTTCCAGTGAACGAAATTAAATGTTCAGTAATCCACAGTATAATCAAGGAAGTTCACTGTTCAACGAACCATTTCATTGGCCAGTAATCATTTGTTTTTTTTACAAAAAATAATCCATATATGTAAACGTTTACTCAACTATCTTCGTAATAACATTTACATTCAACCAAACGTGCAGCTTACTTACAGTCAAATATGTTTATAACATTTCTTATGCTGAGCATGGTTTGCACTGCCTACGTAGAACCAAATGCACAAAAGGGTTATGTAAGTCAATATCCTTCACCTGTCTTATGACCTCCATTGGTCCTTTTAGGCCGTGGTCCTTTTTCTAATAAGGACCATTTTCTAAAGTTAGTGTTTACTAGCTCATATGATACCTATTCATTGAAATAAAACTCGACGTGATGTTAAAATATGTCGCGGTTATTTCATTTTATTTCATGGTCCCAACATTATTGTTGGAATATGTAAGTAATGATTTTAGATACTTCAAAGGCTCCCGACTGCTTATGCCTCAAGTTTACCACAAATTTTGCCAGCAGCTTAGAACTGATAACACCCCTTAGCATTTTCTCAACTTCGTTGGATCTGAGAAATACCTACAGTGTATTTATCATCTCACTGAACCTGTGATGAATTGACAACCATGTATAAGACGCCAGTAATCAGAACACTTTTGTTTAATTTTCAGGGTGAATTCGACTTAAAAATTACAAAATTTGAAACGTTCACCGGACCAAAACGTAAGAACTGTCTTGAGGTAGTGTCAAAAATTGCAAATGGATCTTTCTTGGATATTAATTTTATTGTAAACGAAGATGTGAAGACAGTTAAGGTACCTGAAACTGCCAGCATTTTGAAACATTCCATTAAAAAAGATCTGTCGAAATGTGAACGTCATCATTTGCGGTTGTTCGAAAAACCCTGGAGCAGTGGTGGCCCATCGGTAACGGCCCCGACTTACGAGTTGTAGGTCGTGGGTTCCGAGCCAGGCGCTTTACTTTGTGTAAATAATTTCATCACCACTGCTCTCAAAACGGTGAAGGCCGGCAACCGGCATGTTCTAGAACCAACAATGCGAAAACATGTGACACCTACCAACCCGTACTGGGCTCGTGTGGTAGATTACAACCCACTCCCTCTCCGAGAGAGGAGGCCAGTGTGATTGTGGTTGAAGAAACCTGGAAAGCCGACTGCACTTCAAATCTGCAGACCGGCAAATCTTTTTATCAAAACAGAAGCTTACAATCTTATATAAATATATATCTTATTGTATAGCTCGCGTGAAGAATTAGTCTCCTTTTCTGTTGTTAAATTAATTTAGGCCCTCCTACCATAATCTCAAATCAAGGGTACGTTTTGTTTTTTCAGGGTAAAATTATCGGTTCGATGAACGACAAAGAGTTGTTGCGACTCGAGATAAAGAACGTATGCGACCACATCTTACTCAAACCGGTGATTCAGAGTATCTTTAATAGGTCAGACCATTGTGGGCTTGAGAAGGTAATGTTAGAACACAACATTATAAACATATGAAAACTAGTACCCGTTGAGCTGCTCCTGTTAGCTATTTGAACCGTGACCTAACATTAACTAGGAACCAACTACTAGGGACGGAGGTATGCGTACAAGAAAATCTACAGACACATGAAGCATTTCAATATTGTGTCTAAGATTGAGATCACATAAACCTTCAAAACGTCCATCCACGTCAGGATTTTCAGGTAGAAGCGTTAGTGTGAACTATCCAAGATCTTCTTTCATAAGACAAGCTTACGGGAAAAATCGGCAAACTACGTCTATAAGTAGTTAGAATCTCCTTAACATGATGTGCAGCAACAGGGCCATATGTTTAAACTTTTTTTTTTGTTCTCAGGGTCGCTTTCATTTACAGGTAGACATGCAAACGCTTTCTCGTAAATTCTATGGAGGCAAATTCATATACGGAAACTGGAAGTTCAAATGGATATTTCATAATGAGTTTTGCAACTTACATTGCGGTATTATGTATCTTACGCTGACTCCAAAAGGATCCGCTGTGGGGAATAAATAATAAGGAAATGAACTTTGACTTGTATTTATATAAAGGTCATCCCATAGGTAGTACTACTATGGTTATAAAAGAATCTGTAGTACATTCAAAACCCCGTACAGCCCTACCATTGGCTCCAATATTGGTGTCGGTGGGTTTAGGTGATAAATACATTGTCACTTAGTGTGATTAAAATCGATGAAACCGCGAGCCCTACCGCGAGAGTATGCGAATTTATTTCATTGTTCTGTTGCAGTGGTTGAAATTTTTGAATTTATTTTATGTTTTAGGTGGATTTTGTTTTCGTACTTGTACGTTGTGACAAACTCAAAGCATTTATTTCATCCATTTACAGGCACTTTTGAATATGCAAAAAGTGCGTCACTTAGTCAGAAAGTTGAAGCTAGTTGCCCATTCCAAAACGTAGATCTCTAGAGAAGAACGGGCAAGAAACTTCAAGGACACTCTTTTATATCAAAATATTACAAAATACTGGGTACATTATTCTTGTTGCTTCTTGTGAAAACAATGTAAAAAAAATATTAAAAACAATTAAAAATAAGCCCTGGCAAATAAGAGATGACCTTGACCAGTCTCAACTGACGGCATCCGTTAACGAACATGATGCCAGATCCACGCATCATGTTCGTTAACGGGTACCGTCAGTTCAGACACAATGACATATTATGTCTCTTTTCGTTAATTGTTACGTAACATAACCTTCAATCGACACTTGTGACTGTTTTTATTTAACCACGAGCGTCTTTCGCCGCTTGGGCCACCCAAGTGCATGACTTGATCGAAAAATAAAGCGAAGTATTGAGTCATTTTACTCTTCACCTTAGTTAATTAATTGATTCAGGCGTGACTTTGCGGAAATCCATTATATAATACAATAGACGTAGATATATTTAGTAACCTATTCCGCTTGACTATTCTTCAAGAGTCCTAAAAAACCTTGTAAGAAATCGACACGTGTTTCACCTCTCAACGAGGCATCCTTAGGATGACGATTGACCAATTGCAAACCAGAACGCGACGAGTTACCACACCGAGCGCTGGACGCAAAGTGAATCAAATCGCCCGTCACTTATAACGATTCTAGCCAATCAGCGCCGAGCAGCAATCCTATCTAAGTGGGGGTTACACTTATTTTTCGCTGTGATAGTATTACAGAATACATCGGCTTATAACATCTCATCGGATGCCTCGTTGAGAGGTGAAACACGTGTCGATTTCTTACAGGGTTTTTTAGGACTCTTAAAGAATAGTCAAGCGGAATAGGTTACTATACTTATCTGTAGTTTCAATCCAAATCAGTTGGAATAACAGCTCACTTCAAGATCAGAGACCCTAGACAAAGTGACATTCTATCAGCGATAACAATGATGGAAAAGTCATAAATGTATAGGACTGACATAAGCTATCGAAAAGCTTATTTTAATCCAGTTGAAAGTCGTTGTAGAAATACGAAACGCTTTCGAAGCGTTTGTCACTAGTCTAGGCCCTCTGTTCACCTTATTTTTCGCTGTGATAGTATTACAGAATACATCGGCTTATAACATCTCATCGGATGCCTCGTTGAGAGGTGAAACACGTGTCGATTTCTTACAGGGTTTTTTAGGACTCTTGAAGAATAGTCAAGCGGAATAGGTTACTAAATATATCTACGTCTATTGTATTTTACTCTTCACCTTATATAATTTAATCCTTTTATTGTTCAGATCCTCATAGCGTAAACATTATTTCCTTATCCTACTAAAACGATGAATTCGTAATGTAGCCTGCTTGAGCGATAAAGTGAAAGGTTATACAATTTTATTGTGAGTGTTAGCCGTCAAAGTTTACGCTGATGGTAGACGAGATGGTTAAGTCATTGTGGTTATGTACAGAAGCGTCTTGTGGCTAAATAATAACCGGGTTGATCTTCAAGGTTAAGCTCCGCTTGCCGAGGTCGGTCCGTGGATGGTTGACCATCCATAACTTATCGGGACACCTCCGTGCCTCGGAAAGCACGTTTTAAGCAGTTGGTCCCGGCTATCATTCGTAGATCAGCCCGAAAGTCTGACAAGTCTGGTTTGTGGAGGTCAGATAGGCAGTGGCTACATGTAAAATACTGGTAGCTTAATTTTGTTAGACTGGAAGCCGATCCCAGCATGGTTAGGAAAAGGTAAGGCAGATTGGTTATAGAGACAGACCCCAAATGGTGGACTTAAATAACTAAAACAGATCGATAACGGAATTTCTAGGGATACTCAAAGTTTAGTTTTTTTCCTTCTTTCTTTCCTACAATTTCACTTATGCCCGTGCCGTAACATCTTCATCCATCTTGATCAAACCGAAGTCTAATTAGGTAATGCCAAATGTAAGCAGTTTCCTAAGTAACCGCTCTCGGTTTGCCATTAGTTTTTCAGTAGGTAACTGGTAAACTTCGATACCTACATTTTTTATACTTATCTGTGGTTTCAATCCAAATCAGTTGGAATAACAGCTCACTTCAAGATCAGAGACCCTAGACAAAGTGACATTCTA
This sequence comes from Lithophane ornitopus, assembly GCA_948473465.1. Classification (NCBI taxonomy): domain Eukaryota; kingdom Metazoa; phylum Arthropoda; class Insecta; order Lepidoptera; family Noctuidae; genus Lithophane; species Lithophane ornitopus. The sequence continues at coordinate 12,026,413 of OX419634.1, forward strand.
TCAGCGATAACAATGATGGAAAAGGCATAAATGTATAGGACTGACATAAGCTATCGAAAAGCTTATTTCAATCCTGTTGAAAGTCGTTGTAGAAATACGAAACGCTTTCGAAGCGTTTGTCACTAGTCTAGGCCCTCTGTTCACCTTATTTTTCGCTGTGATAGTATTACAGAATACATCGGCTTATAACAATACTGACCGAACTTAAATTAAAAAAAACCATAGACAACTGTCAAAAATGTAGATGTTTTGCATCCTACTATTGCATCTATTATTCTCGCTAGTGGTTGCAAAAATGGGCATTAGAAACATCACATACTTAAAATGTTTTATTAAAGTGACAATAAAAATAATAAAGCGGCCGATTCCAGTCAACCATGTCTTATAAAATAGGTACATACATTAGATACTACGATATTTAATAAAATAAAAACTTTCCAGTCCCTCTTTCAGTGCTAAAACACTTTGAATCCGGGGACCGTTGCCACTATATCTTCGCTCAGTTCACAATGTACTGACGGCGGCGTTTGTGTGAAAATTTACAATGCTTTTAGATATGCACCAGTGGACCGCTCACACGTTTACACGAAATCTGTTTATGGGATGTTTGAGGTAGGAAGGAGTAGATCTGGCATACATATTCTGGGTGATAAATAAATAAATTTTAATAAAACTGTCTCGTTGGTCTAGTGGTCGCAACCGCTACTGCTGAGCTTGAGGTCCTGGGTTCGATTCCCAGGTCGGGCGAAGCTAACTAATTTATTACACGTCATTATAAAAAAAAAACTTTTAAAATGCAGTACTTTATTTTAGCGATTCTAGGGAAAAAGCTTTTCATAGCAATGAGTACAACGTCCCGTCAACTGTTATTCCAATTACACCTTTTATAGTGAACGTAGGTATAATGAAAAGTACATGAAACTCGAGATTCTTATAAAGTCCAAAATTTAAAATAAAATAATTTAAAAATCGCCTTTATTTCCTTTGAACTCATAATACAAATGTATGAATAATAATAACATTTTGTCTCCTGGTTGTTAGCTCTACATTATTATTTTTTCAGCTACCAGAGGACCTAGACAAGTGACAATCGCTTCAAAAGCGATTCGTATTAATTTCCACAACGACTATCAACAGGATACATAAGCATACAGCGGACATAAGCTTTTCGATAGCTTATGTCAGTCCTATACATTTTTGACTTTTCCATCATCGCTGATAGAATGTCACTTTGTCTAGAGCCTCTGGTCAGGCTGTCTGGCGACAGCCCTCTCTATTTCCCTCACTCTCACAAAAATACAATACAACAACCCTCTCATGTGTCATCATGACTCTAGATGGCTAGATGACACATTAAAGGAAATATAAAATAATCTGTAGATTCTAGGATTCTACTTCCAAGGAAGGTTATATCAAAACTTTATGATAATTAATACCTACGTCACTGAATAATACTGAAAACATATCCCTTCAACTTTGAATTTTCATAACCTTAAATTGCTGGAAATTCACGAAAACATAAATACGCTGTAAAACCATTACCACTACAACTTGACACATCGTATCCCCAAAAACCTAAGGTGAGTATTCCAAGCTCGTAGGTCTTTCAAAACTGGTTATTTTCAGTACAATAAAAGGAGAGTTTCTGGAGCATATTTCGAAAAGGAAATCTTGAAAATCACTTAGGAGAATGCGAATATAGCAATAAATTGACGATAACATTTACATACGGTAAGGGCGAGTTTAGAACGGGTCACTTAACATGTTAATGCAAGTGTTAGTAAGATTTTCCTGTTTTTCCCTTAAATATTTTATGGGAACGAGTTTTCCTGATAAGCTGTAGGTAGTTTTTGATACAGATAAGATTGGACGTTTTGTTTTTTTTTTTCCATAATCAAGTGTTATGGGTCAAAGTTGTAAGTTTAAATGGACGTTGTCATAGGTTCAAAAGAAGATAATAATATAAAAGGTAACATTTCTACATGCAGCCATCCAGCATACTTTGTAGTTTTTTACTTTTTATGTTTTTATTATGTAGATTTTGGTCACCACAGATTAACGGGAAAAACGGTTATAAAAATATGGAAAGTAATTAATTTTTGTGATAATTTTTCACGAAAATAACTCGTTTTCCGAAGGTGTGAAAATTACTAAGCTGATATTATTTTATATATTTAATGTATTATTTTTTCACGGGGCAAGACAGGTATCTTGATAAATAAACAAATAAATGGCATAGGGTAACTGTGTACCTACCGCTTAAACGTTGTTAAATTTTGACGGTCTTACTTTTAGATGAATCAGAAAATTATGTATTAGCTTTTGTTGTCATTATGAGCGTGAGGTGTATTCTGCAAACTAATTCCTTTAATTTAATTTCCCAAACCAATCAACGTCTCTCTCCATTTTTAACTCTCACCCCTACTATCATTGCTGACTTGTCACTTATACTTCGAACAAAAGCCGACCTAATCTCGAATGAATATAAATGATATGAACATCCGAGTCGCTCCGAACCACAGGCGGAAATGGCCGAGGATTTGTCACTGTCAAATTTGAATACGCGGCAACGGATGCGAGAAAAACGAACGTCATCTGTTATTTGACTTCGTTTGCGGATTGCGGATTTGTGTGTCCGTTTGTTGTTCATTTTTTTTGTCTGCCTCTGTGTAGGAAAATGAGAAAGATGGTTAAGTTTGTGACATTGTATATTTTTTATTTTATTGAGAAATATGGGAATTGATTACAATGAATTTCAATTTCACAAAATTGAATTTTAAAATTAAATGAACGTGACTTTAGTATCCAAAATCAATAAATAAAGAAAATCGCTTGGCACAATTCTTAACCAATGTTTGATTTCGACATTTATAAAACACACTTTAACTATTAAACAAAATTCATAGCAATTTACGCATAAATAAACCAGAACTAAACATAGCAAACTGCTTTTTTAAACATATTATTTATAGCCCACATAAATCACACAAGGAACTTGTCATGAAAACGGGATAGATAGAAGTGTGTACAACTGTACAAGAGCAAAAAAAAAATAAAAAACAAAGGAGAATCACCCTCCAATCTTCATTTTCGAACACCGATACATTTGTATTTCGAGTTTCGAGTATTTTGCATTCGGAATATGAGTAATGACGTGTCTTGGTAATTCCTACCGGATTTTTACCCGACTCATCTATTATTTAGGAGGTACGAAGGCTTAGTTAGATTTACAGTTTCCGTGCGACAACGGCACGAGTTTGCGCGTTTATCATGCAAGAATTTGTCGTATTTTTTTCATGTGTGTGTAATTAATGTGTTTCCGTTGTTTAGCTCCTGGTTGCTTATTGGCTCATCATTCTTCTTTAGCTATGGTTGAAGCTGTTGTGTTTTAGCGTCATTATTGTGTCTCACTGTTTTCTGCGACGACCTTTAAAGTAGGCTGGGATAGACTGGACGTGGAAGGCGGAGGATAGGGTGTTGTGGCGTAACCTGGGAGAGGCCTATGTCCAGCAGTGGACTACGATAGGCGGAGTTGACTGATTCATTGACTGTTTCCTCTATCTTATTTTATTATCACAAAATTCTCTATATCAACCAAAGGGTAAAAAAGAACAGTATTATGTTGTATTTTTCACTCAGTTGGTATCATTGGTGTAGTCTTTGCAGCAACTAGTGGTTAACGAGACTGTTTTACCTACTATGAAGTTGTGAAAAAAAACCTTGTTTCCTGCCAAATTTCATGATTCTAGGTCAACGGGAAGTACCCTGTAGGTTTTGATTTATTTGCGAATATCAAAATATGTCACATAAATGGCCGTATTTTTTATTTCGTTGCCTTAGAAGCTTGATTTTTTTAGAGCTCCAAGGCACCATAGATCTACGTATTTGATATTAATTTCAACTTGATACCTTCTCGCGTTCCTGAGAAAATAGGTCTTGAGAAACTGACAGACAGATGGACGGTCAGACAGACAACGAAGTGATCCAATAAGGGTTCCGAATTTTTCCTACGGAACCCTAAAAAAGAAGACAAACAATATACCTGTCAGTAAGTCGAACCAGAAAAACAGCCGACCGAGCTTAAAGTGAGCTGTCTAGCATCAGTAATTGTGCTATGCTGTAAAAATCTCACTTTGAAAAAAGTTGGTGAAATGAGCTTGAAAGGAACTGTCACTGCCTTAGCATTAGTATCGAAGACAATTTACTGACAGCTCACTCTAAGCTCACTTCACCTAACTAAGTTTTCACAGTGAGATGGTTACAGAACATCAATACAGTACTTAGTGCTATTCTGTGATAATCTCACCGTGAAATCGTAGGTGAAGTGAGCTGTCAATAGTGTCAATTCTATTATATTATGCTATGCATCAGTGGAATGATAGATCACTTGAAGCTCACTTCACCTAAGTTTACACGGTGATAATATTACAGGATAGATCAATATAAAAATACGCTTTTTTTTGTGAAATACAATAGAACTCAAACCAGACAGTTTCACGGAACCCCCGTCCCTCTTGCTCGCACAATTTATCAGCACAAAATAAACAGAATGATGTTCATTGGGCAACTTCATGTGGGCATTAATCATTTTATGCAAAGTGGACTAAGTGCTGCTGATTAATGATGGTCAAGCTTGCCCAGTAGGCGTACGTACCTACTGATAGTTTGGGCTTAAGGTATTACGCAAATGATCTGAAATTCTGATGGTGTGTGGTTAGAATGTCCTAGAATAACATGCTCGTTCAGGTAAAATCGCCTGTAATTTAGATAGATAGATAGATAAAACATTTATTTTATTCAGTGCATACAAAAGACACATAAAAGCACAATTAAATGATAACAAATCACATAAATTTAAAAAAGAAAAAGAAAAAAATACACCAATATACAAAAAAAAAAAACATACAGACGAATTGAGAACCTCCTCCTTTTTGAAGAAGTCGGTTAAAAAAGAGAACAAATATACGAGTCCTTAAAGAAATGTAGTGACATTATGACTTACTTCAAATAAAATAACGAATGAATGAATACATTGCATACTGACATTTAAAATCAAATAACGAATCAACTTTGGGTAAGCACCTACTTTAGATAGTTATCATCATTATCATCTGCCTACCTTTTTTCCAACTATGTTGGGGTCGGCTTCCAGTCTAACCGGATGCAGCTGAATACTTTAGAAAGTGATACAATTATCTATTATGTTGCCGTTTGTTTTTTTTTTTACAATTAAATTCAGAATCTACATTTATCAATAAAATTGGAATGCTGTTCGTTGGTAAGCGCATCACTAGAGAATGGCAGGACCGATTTCTCTATTTTTGTGTTTTAATATGTTTGCTTGGTTTTTTCAAGTAAACGGAAAATTAAATTCGGGAAAAACTGAATGTCCTTTTTTACTCGTCTGCTAAGGAAGGATTGCGTTTTTTCTATGGGATTTTTGTATGAATTATTTTTTGGATAAGACAACGCCTGACGATTAGCTAGTCTTAGATATATCATGGTTTGGAATTACAACACAAGTTTTATATTCTATTGATTGAGGAATTGATTAAATGGGTAACTATAACCATTTTGAATTGTCAAAATTTTCGCCATCATATTGCATCATAATTATAATTTATGTCGAATGAAGTTTGCCTTATGCAGAGAATCTGACAAGTTATAAAAACTATAGGATCATCCTGCGACACAGGGTATCCTAGTACGGGATCCAGGGTCCTACCTATATATTGTCACACTTGTATAAGAATCAATAAAACTTTTTAATATTTTTTACATTACAAAAAAAAAAGGAAAGAACATTCTTAAAACATTATTTCTCCAAGTCCAAACGTTCCTGAGTCTAACCGTAAGCAGTGTCCACTTGATTTCATTTTTCATACTTTACCCGTTTTGTTTCGCCGACAGGGGTCGCTAGTGTATTGAGAACGAACCTTTTGTTCCCTGCTCAATCAGTTTTATAGGGTTAGATGCTGCGTATATCATTAACAAGGATTATGTAAGGTTTACATACGTGTAAGGTGCTTAATCACAAAAACCCTGGTTTTATGTGAAAAATGAGTGATGAAATTATTTTCCAAAATAGTTGTCCGGTTGGATTAGGTTTTGTTAGTCGCATCCTCTTAACATGACCATCTAATAATGACAGTAGAACAGTAAATAATAGTAACTAACATAACATAATATCACGCCTCCATTCCTCGAAGGGTTAGGCAGAGGTGTTCTTTAGTACACCCACATTTCGTCTGATAAGTTTAAGTCCCTTGTAAAAAGGGGCGAGCCTATTGCCATCAACCATCAAATCCAGACTCAATAAGACTTTGCCCGACCCGAGAATCGAACCCAGGACTTCATGCTCAGCAGTAGCACTTGCGACAACTACACCAGGGAGGCAGTCATATTAACTAAGTAAGGGTAAATAATGGCAGCGATTAATTCTTACCCAAACTTGCTTCGGTCACGACTTGTAACTCTACGAAACAGAACAGTCTATCATACTGACCGATATGAATGTTACCATTAAGTCAAATGGCTCTGATTTGTTACGGATTCGGCTCAATCAAAGAATATTCAGTGCTTTATTGTACCTTTGCTTGATTAGCGGTTTTACAAAACCGCTAGCTTTTTCACAAAACAGCTCCGTTATATAAAACAGTGATCAATACATTTATCAGCGGGTCAACGATAAGAGGTTTACATAGCCTCTTATAATAGAAATTCAAAACGTTTATGCAATGCTGCGTGTTTAAAGTTCAGTAATTATTGAAAATCACTAAACGTCTCGGTCAGCTGTTTAGTCAAACAGCTAGCGGTTTTGTAAAACAGCGGATTTGACAATCCATCTGTGACACCTACATTATTTGCAGCAATTGGGGCATCCCTTTTAAATTACTATCTATTGTTAATTTTTTTTTAACTAGGTCCACCATATTGATTTATGCGAAAACGCCATAGAATGGCGAAAGTCAATTCTCTTATTATTTTATTTCTTTATGTTTCAGGCAGTCAACATTCTGAAATCAGCGTTGAAACTAGTCTGCTACCTAAAAAGGACTTTAAAAACTTCTTCATAAAGTTCATTTTCTAATACAGTACGAATATTCGATGACGCGTCTCAATCATAAGCGCTATTACTCATGTCTATTTGTTGGCAACACTACGATTTATGATTTGCTATTGTTGTGTACGTTACTTCGTTGCAATAAGGTTTATTATTCGATAACGTGGAGTATAGATATGGTTTTAATTTGAAAGGGGTTAGTGTAGGTATGAATGACCCGAGATTGAAGGGTTAGGAAGAGTTTCCCTGTCTCGAAAGTACCATAACGAATTAGGATTATATTCGCTCTTTGCAAATTAAAGCGGTCCCTTTAATTACTCTTACGGTTGGTATATCTCGATTGGTGCTGCCTCTATAATTCATGGTTATGTACAATGCATCAATGTCATGACAGTCGAGACTCACATGGCATTATAGAATCGTTTTGAGAGCAGTGGCGATTTCAGAATTATATTAATTATAAGTAGTCCAATTTCCTCACGATGTTTTCCTTCACCAAGGTTATTAGTGATGTCCAAGATAAACTTAAAAAAGTACAAATAATAATAATGTAAATAGTTAGTAGTTTGTTAGTTTATGTAGTATAAGAAATCTATCAGTCTATACACATTATGAAATAAATTATGAATTGAAAAACTCACATTGGTACTTGCCCCGGTTATGAACCTACAACTTAGGAATTACCAAAACAAAAACATAGCGGTTACAAATATAATTAAAAAAATAAAATTTGTAATACTTCAACACCTATTCATAAAATTAATTGTCTAATCTTGAGCAAAGTAATATTTATAATTCTCATTTTCACTGAAGTCACCCCTAATATTATGACACATTTTAATTACGACGAGCACCCGCCATTTTGATTTTAAACACTAATCCGCTTACGAAATAGTGGTGATGGTAAGGTTAAATTATAAAATAGTGATGGGACAAATGTTTTTGCCAACATAATTATTACTATGGTGAATTCAAAATTAGCAAGTCGGAAAACTGTCAAAGAAAGCAGTTTTAAGAACTTTTTCGGATTATAATTAGGTATGTATCTGATATTTTATGCTTGTTTATTCTTTACAAAACAAAATTTTGGATTTTGATACCATTTATCACCAATTTCCTAAGACAGCTGCGAATGGTTACACACTAACGACTGTTCAAATACAGAGCATTTTTTATACAAATACTGATGAAAATTATAGAATTTTAGACGCCAGCCGGTCGTTATAAAAAAAACCGAACCAGTCCTCAAGGAAACTGGTAGCATGTGAGTTTTCTATTTCATAATTTGAATTGATGGTGATTTTATTAAGAGTAGGTAAGAAAAAAAAAACACATCACTGTAAAGTTCGTTTTTTAATTGCAGATTTGACATTTCAAATCTTTGTTGTTTGTTTTTTTCATTTTGGAGTTTGACAGTTGCAACTGTCAAATTATCATAATTATAAAATGTGATCATATTGGCTTTATCGTTATCGATAAGAAAAGTTCACAACACTAGAGTTTGACGGTAATAACATCAATTAACACTAGCTAATCCCACCGCGACAGGTTTCTTATTAGCGCCATTTGTCAGCGGTTACAGCAGATTATTAACTAAGGGTGATGCGGATTTCGTTAATGAAAAATATGCCAGTTTTTTTTTTTAACAAAGCCAAATTATTCGAGTGTTCTACGTACCTAAAAGTAGTGTGTTTATTAGACTTTGAGAACGGGGTGCCTATTTATTTTATCAGTGTTGGGTAATATTAGGTAATACACAAACGCAGGCGTTCATTAATTTACTAACACGAATAACTTCGCAATCAATAGGAAATTGCTACTGAAGGCTGCCGCGGGTGTCGACCTCAGGACGAGCTGCTTCTCACACTGTACATCGCTTGCTCCCGCGTCTTCAGTCTTGACTCTCTGTATAATTTGGCTGCTGAGACCAAAACTACAAACGTAGTGTGTTAATTTAGTATAATATAGTATCTTACGATTTCAACGCGAACGAAGTCTTCTTTACATCGTTTACTAATCACACTATGTAAGAAGCAGTGATAGCCTCGTGGTGTGACCTTCGGACTGCCAAGTCATAAAGGTCTCGAGTTCGAACCTAAAGCACGTACCTCTGACTTTTCGGATTCATGTGCGAATGCGTATTGTAAAATTTTCACTTGCTTTAAAGCAGTGAAGGAAAACATCGTGAGGAAACCGGCATGCCAGAGAGATATTTCTCGACAGAGACAAGTCAGAGGCACTTAGGCGGTTTTAAAACTCAAACACCAGGTTAGTCACTAACTACACGGAATGATACTTATCACAGCCGTTACGGTTGAACTGTTTCGGCTTGAATTTATGTCTGAAATTCAAATTATGTTTTAGTATCATAACATTCATAATCTTCTACCATCAAATAACAAGAGCCGCTGCAATATCATATTAACATTAATAGCGGGTCAAAATTCAATGGCGCCAAAAACCAGAAACGTCACCCTTAGGACTTGTTTGCATAAAGAGCATCACGCATAAAATCTTACGACACCTTCAAACAAACTTTAACCGTCCGCCGTGAAACGAGAAAACAGTGAAAAAATAACCTTGCTGCAAGGTAATAAGAGTTGTCGCTATTAAGGCTGTCGATCATAGTAAGTTTGTAGGGGCTAGTAAAATCATTACCACTTCGCTTGGAGCTGTTTCCCGTTTAAATTAAATGCAGGACAATGGTCAGTGGGTACTGAATGGCATATAACTGGCGTGATCCTAAGTTATGTGAGGATTAGCCCTATCTTAATATCTCGGGGTATTAACGTGGCAGAATATTGGCTACCGAATGTTGTAGTTAGATTCGGAACGGGCTCTTTGCAAAATGCCTGGACGTATTTGCAAAGTTAAATTAGCTAGCCATCTGCTCTCGTTTTGTTGCAAATTTCAGTATTTTTGATTTTTAAATATAAAAAAAAAAAAAAAAGTTTAGTGTAATTATGAAAAAAAACACCGTGCAAGAAAAAACAGTACATCCTACTCTCATTTTTATAAATATTTAGTATGTTTTTTACAACAATATTGTGTACAAAATTATTATCCTCCTGGCTATATCCCAATTTGTTTGGGGTCGGTGCATGTTTTGTTCTTCCAGACATATCCATCAGCGGTATAACTTCACCCCCTTTCTAGCCATATCCATAATATAGCCATACTTCCATACTTATCCTAACCCTAATCCTATAACTATATATTAACCCTCTTACTCATAAACGTTTCTTAAAGTTAAAGAGACGTATAAACGTCGAAAATGTATGGTTAAACAGTTGCTAATTCCTAACTTAACTTTATGCAGCGTTTATGAATAACGCGGTTAAAGTATATGTTTATTATAATAAAAATGCGAAAGTGAATTTGTTTGTTGGTTTGTTTGTTACGCTTTCACGCTAAAACAGTTGAACGGATTTGAATGAAATTTGGCTCAGAGGTAGACCATGACCTGGAGAAGGACATCGCGTTCCTGGGTCGCAGATGAGGTCGCGGGAAACAGCTACCTAGTAATGTTATAAATCTGAAAATAACGGTCTGTCTATCTGTCTGTCTGTTACCTTTTCACGCCTTACCGTCTGACCTACCATCATTGTTGTGGAATATTATCACTGACAACTCTTGAACGCGGTTTAGATGTGCTGATCGCATTCAGTTTCATTGGAGAAAGGAGGCTTTAAATGGAGTGGGAAGTTTACAAATCTCCCGAAATTTCATGCAACAGAGACCCTTTGATATCACGTAACGAGACGACAGAGATTGCTGGAAGGATTACACACGCATCAGCTATTGACTCCCTAGGGGATGCCGTACCATTGACGTTTGACGTCCGATTGCATGAATTTATGATTATTATAGTACTGTAGGTATTTGGGTGGAATGCCTTTGAACAGTTGCGGTTTAGAGAGAACCTAAGGGTCAGTTCTCAACGAGACGCGGCGCGACGTGCACTTTTTTAAGATTACACACAATACGTCCTGCCCGTATTGACATACTGTGCCGAAACGTGGACACTGGACAGTCGGGCAGGTACACAAATTTAAGGCCGCTCAACGTGCTATGGAGCGGGCAAGCTGAAGTGGTAGTGGGCTGGTCATGTTTGTCGAAGGACCGATGGTTGGAAGACCAAGCGTAGTGTGGGACGTCCCTCAGCTAAATGGACTGACAACCTTTAAAAAGGCAGCTGGGAACGACCCGATGCGGAAGGTGGAGGACTGAGTGTTGTGGCGTAGCCTGGGAGACGCCTACGTCCAGCAGTGGACTGCGATAAACTGAGCTGATTGATTTAGATTTATCTTGAATAAACATTATTAAGACTATCGATAAAATCATACCTTATAGTTGCGTGGAGTTAAATTGTTGCTATAAATTTTTTGAAAGGCTCTTACGATTTATCCATTTATTATTTACTAGCTGTGCCCCGCGGTTTTACCCACGTAGATGTCGATCCCGTGGGAATATAAGGATAAAAAGTATCCTATGTGTTAGCCCAGGTTATAAACTATCTGTTTGCCAAATTTCATCCAAATCCATTCAGCCGTTTTTGCGTGATTGAGTAACAAACATCCAAACACACAAACTTTCACATTTATAATATTAGTAGGATTTTCCAATGGCTTTTTATATTACTGGAATTTGAACTTAGATAGGTAGTTGTACCTATTGATGATTAATAATTCCTGTGAAACAGATTTACGGTCGCAAGTCTTATGTTGACTATACTGATTTATACCATTTACAATATACGACCAACCTAGCACTGACTATTATGTTTTATGTTAATATAAATATGTTTTATAATGAGTTCGGTGTTTCCTAACTGACTTCTTTTAGAAGAAAGACCGAAACAAACTCAGAGGTCACAGTCTCTTATAAAATCTACACATCATCATCATTTCAGCCGAAAGACGTCCACTGCTAGACATAGGCCTTCCCCAAGCAACACTACTTCGATCGGTTCTGTGCTTCTCACATCCACCGCATTCCCGCGGCATTCACCAGGTCATCCGGTCCACCTTGTGGGGGCCTTCAACGCTACGTCTTCCGGTACGCGGTCGCCACTCCAGAACCTTTCGGCCCCATCGGCCAGCTGTTCTGGCATCGATGTGCCCTGCCAACTGCCACTTAAGTGTAGACATAATCTTGGTCAAATCAACCATGGAGGACCATGAAGATTAGTGTCTGAAATGCTTTTTTGAGACCTACCCTGGCACTTTCGCATTCATACCAACTCCTGTCGGTTTTTCAGTTTAATACTCCATGCCTCGGAAAGCACGTTAAGCCGTTGGTCCCGGCTGTCATTTTTGGATCTTTGATAGTCGTTAGGGGTCGTCAGACGCCCGGAAGTCTGACAACCAGTCTTGCCAAGGGGTATCGTATTACCCAGTTACTGGTTTGTGGAGGTCAGATAGGCAATCGCTCCATGTAAAATACTGGTATTCAGCTGCATCCGGTTAGACTGGAAGCTGACCACAATATAGTTGGGAAAAGGCTAGGCAGACTCCTTTCAGTATACGTCATAGGTACCTACCTATCCTAACGTCGTAGGTATTTCGTTCACCCTACTCATTTCGCATTTCGAATCCCGACCGCGCAATGAAAACTCAACAATGCATTATAAATGACCGCGATTTATAACACCTTTGTCTGTTACCCGACTTAGTGTGTTAAAATGATATAATGCGTTTAGAGATACCGTCCAGAAGTTAATGTACTTCATAACTAGTTTGTAAGTGATTAATCTGTATTCTTTTGTGTTTATATTAGATAAGATGAGAGAAGTACCCTCTGTACTTTGAGTATGTTGTTGTTATCTACTGCAGTCTATCTACAGTATGTTGATATTGTAGATAAATAACATAATAAGAAATTATAAAAATACAAAGCCTACTACTTTACTCTTTTGGTTGAATTAATTCAACGTTAACAAATTGATTTCTACTCAAACTGGACACATTAATGATTGTCATAGTTAAACAATCTCCTATTATACATATTTTCTTTATTTCATGCACAAACCAAGTTTTGTTTATGTCGTACTTCGACACGTGTCACCAAATTGCTGACCAATTTACTAACCGGGAATCGAACGCGGTCATTCGACCGCATGATTGCTCAGTTTTACTTTGTTTTATTATTTTCTTTTTCAGTAATTTTCTAATATAGTTTGTTGATATTGTTTGGAATAATGATGGTCCCCTATTTATTTTTACCTGACTGCGGCGAAGCCAAAATAGGAGGGTTATATGTTTGACCTTAAGTATGTATGTCCGTCCCTATATTCCCTCGTAATCGTAACTACAAAACGGCTGAACCGATTTTGATGAATGATATTAATACAGGGTGTTAGGGTAGACACCGTTATCTTTATATACTTTTTCTATGGGACTAACTTTAAATCGCAAAAAAAATATCAGGTGTTCCATACATTTTGTCGATTTAAGTGAACACAAATGTATGGAACAGCTGTTTTTTTTTCGCGATTTCCAGGTTGGTGCCATAGAAAAAGTATATTATAGATGACACCAAACCACTAGTTTCAAGGATAACGGTGTCTACCCTAACACCCAGTATGTCGTTAGATTCGTTTATACATATTGCGCGAAATTCGCTTTATTGTTCGAGTCAGGCAGTGTTATTAGGTTTTTCCAACAAGAATTTAGTAGGTCGTAGCCTGGATTTGTGCCAGTTGATGGCAATAGGCTCGCCTCCGGTTAGAGGGGACTTAAACATAACTGAAGCACTAGACAAAGTAACATTCTATCAGCGAAATCGATAATTGAAAAGGAAAAATGTATAATACTGACATAAGCTATCGAAAAGCTTATGTCAATCCTGTTGAAAGTCGTTGTAGAAATACGAAACGCTTTGGAAGCGATTTTAGGAGTATGAGGAACAGGGTGTAAAGTTCACTCATACTCCATAGAAAAGGGAGGATCCTCCGACCAGACGGGTGTTGTGTCTGGCGGGCAACTGCCCAACGATTGATGTTGGGTTCTCGTATATATGTCCACTGCACGGTAAACTTTAATTGCGCGATGCAGGATTGATGTGACGTCTGTCTGACGTCAGGTCTTTGATGCGTAGTTCGCATGTGGCGATGTAGATACCGCCACACGATTGTCACTTGTCTAGACCCTATGGTGAAATGTGGGTGTTACTATAGGTAAACTTCTGCCCAACCCTTTGTAGAATACAGGCGTGATGTTTATGTCTAATAAACTGGTGGTCCAGTAGACACCTTAGTTTCGGACAATTCTTTTTTTAAATTTTTTTTTCGGCTCTCAATAAATACCTACTTTTTCTTTTACTAACTATTCGTTGTCCACTCAATATTTCAAAAGGGATGGCCAATAACGGTGTGCGTGCAACTGGGCTAAATTGTACCCCACTTGGAATTATTTAAACATATCCATTCATTAATAAAAAGCATTCCCTTGTTGTTCACGTCAATTTTATAGTCATAGTAATTGGGCATTTGATTGGTTGGTGAGGTGTTAAAAAATAACGAAGAACCGATTGACGGGTTGTTTAAACTGATTCCTATTTTAAGTGTAATACCTTGATGGAAGTCCATAGTTTTCGAAACATGCAAATTTTAAGATTTTTTTAAACATATTATAGTTTTTTTTTTGGATTTATCTCCTAATGAATAAATTAGTATCTAGGTAACCGAGCTTTGCTCGGGTGAAAATAAGAAGAAAACTAATTTTCCCAGATATGAGACCTAGCTAGATCGATTTTTTGCCCCCGTAAACCACTGTATTGCAACTTTTATCGAAATCGTTAGAGCTGTTTTCGAGAACGTGATTACAAATCATAATATAATATGTATAAGTTGGAGCGACGGGCGTCCAACCGTCGTCAGAAAGGTAATTATCAATTCAATTGTTCATTTTAAATGTCTGTCTACTTCGTAGGCAAAGGAAACGTGTTTAATCACTCTAGAAAAGTCTAAATGAATGAGAAACGGCGAACGAGTCCGCAGTTCGCGCTCAGTCTCGTGGTCTGAATGGAACTGGCCTGCTCCAGGCTCCTCTGATGCTAAACTCTTATCGTCTTAAAACGTTCCTCATAATTATAACACAACATCTGGCAAATCCTTTGTAGGAGATTGGTATCTGGCAGGCCCCCCCAAACAAGTAGGTACAGCCAATGGATGGGGTTACCATGGAAAAAACGCGAGATGTCTCAGCGTTAACTCAACCACCAAAACATACATCATTGGCGAATAAACTATCTATGAAAATTGAACTCATCAGTTCTCTTTACCTAACACAGCGGGGCATCCAAGACTAGTCGAATACCCAAAGCGATTTTCCACCTTAATATTGCCGTCGCATTCCAATATAAAGACCTTTATTCTGAAGACGGTAATGCTCAAATTGATTCAGAAAAGGGTTGTATTGTGGCAAATATAAGTTGGTATTTGTAATGACAACTATACATAAGGTATTGTGTTTTGATGGCTCATGTCGTTGGATAGTTTGAGATGTATGGGACTTGTATGGGAGTAGGAAATGGTTATGTTTAGCTTCCGAAGGCTTTGGTAAGTTTGAATGGGATCTATCTGGAAGTAATAGTCAGTTTGGTTTATCGTTTTGGTTTGGGCTAAAGTTCGTTCAGAGGAGGATAGTTTTTTGGATTTTTTCAATGTTTTCCTTGTTTATAAAATAACTACATACTGATTAAAAACTGTGTTTTTAAATAGTGATTATTAGTTAGACAAACGCTTTTCAAAGTTTGTCATGACAACTTTTTTTTGCATTACGATAGTGATGAACTTCAAAAGCCTTTTTTTTAAACAAAAAAGTTGTCATTTTCTTTTTAGTCTTATGTGGCTTTCTTAAATAATGATGTAACTATGAGTGAGGAGGTTCCTCTCTCTAGAGCCCTGATCACCGGCACCCAGGACCCTGATCCTGGGTGCCGGTGATGATACCATGATGCCGATCCCATGATAACGAAGGGGTACTATTTTTTTAATGTTTTTTATAAAAATATAAAAAAAAATATTTAAGAAGTATTTAAAATTAATTATAGGATAATAATGTAGGTAATTATAACGATTTATTTAAGTAAATAAATAAAGCATAATTTGCTGAACTATCATTAATTCTCCCTACGAACTACTTATTACATAATTAATTAATTAATACACAGATAATTTGATTAATACGTAAATTATAACAATAATAATTAACTGTTAATTAGGTTGTGATGGTAGTCTGATGATAATTAGTATAGGTACTTATAACGAGAACGTGGCTACGATAGTACCCAAGTATAATTCGTTATAGATAAGACAATTGACCGTTAGGTTAGGTTAGGTACCTACATGAGTAATATTCTAGTTAAAGATAGACTAGCTTCAGCCCGCGACTCCGTCCGCGTGAAATTTCTTGTTTTAACATAAAATAGCCTATCCTCCTAGCTGTTACCCGCGACTTCGTTTGCAATCTAGAATATAAAGTAGCCAATGTCCTTCCCTAGGTCATGATCTACCCATGTGCCAAATTTCATCTAAGTCCGTTCAACCGTTTTAGGTCCGTATTACAGAACGTTCCTCAAGTCCAGTTTGATCTGCAATCAGTTGATCACTGTTTGAGTATAGAATCAGTACTTGAGCTTCGGTCATATTCCAGAACGGTAATCAATCTATACTCAGCTGAATCGAGACTCAAATCGAGCCTCAAGCAGAGATGTGTATTGTCTATGCATCAGCCTGTCTTCGTTTACGATTTATTATAATAATCGACTTTGATCCGATCTTCACTGGATTAGAAATATTAAAATACACCATATAAGCCCAGTTATTTAGGAAATCAGCGTTATTATTTTATTCCTGAATAGTAAAATGCCCCATTTATTGAAGTAAAGCTCTTTGAAGTGAAGTATAGTAATTTTGTAAGCAAAATTGTCAAGCTTAAAAGACTTGTATTTCTGGCCTTAAATAAGTATGTTACTTAAAATGTCAGTATGTCAAAACATCAGTGTGAAAAACATTAGTTTGTTGTTTGTCTATTTTAATTATTGTCTGATTAAATTCATAATACTTAACACTATAAATGGCAGGACGGAAGAAAAATTTTACTCATTTGGAAAAAAACCTACTGATAGAAATTTTAAAAGATTTTAAACATATTATAGAGAATAAAAAAACTGATAATGTCAGCACAGGAACCAAAAAGGCTGCTTAGATCCGTATTGCGGAGAAATTTATTAGTCGCTTATGATAATTGACTCAGTAAGTACCAATCTATTTTCTTATTCTTATTTTTATATTTACTTATATATAGATTAAATGGGGTTTTATGAGTAGTTTTCTGCTGTTCAATAAATTGATCATTAAAATACATAAGCTATTTTATTGTTATAGGCATCAGGGGAACAGCTCAGACTCCTTTGGCAAAATCTTAAAACCCGCCAAAGAGATGCTCTCACAAGAGAGCGCCAGCATAGGATGGCCACGGGAGGTGGTGGTCCCTGATGCTGAAATAAATCCAGACATAGCGGACATATCTCTAGCTCTCTTTGTAGAAGTTCGTGACTGCATAGACTCTGACTGCAATGGTACGCAGCCATTTTAATTTTTAATTCTATTCCCTCCTGATGAGTTGCTAGCTGCTACCAGTACAGTTGCAGCTAAAATGTTGACATTATTTTATGTATCAATTGTTGGGCTTCCTCTCTGGGCAACTGCAAATATGTTATTATGTTTAGCTTCAGATTTGGTGACTGCAATCCAAGTTGATCAAAATATAATTATAGAGGAAGAACACACTCCAACAATAATTGATGCCAGCCAACATACCACAACAACAGATGTGGTTGAACCCACTGAACCCATTGCTCCAATAGAAACCGAACCTCATAGCTCAAACCAACATTTCAGATGTAAATCTACCATCAAATGAAAAAAAACTCAGAAAGCAAATTTTAAAAAACGAATACATTAATAGAGAAAAAAGAGCAAATGAGCTTCGTTCAATAGAGGTCAAATATAAAAAACAAAAATATGAATTAGAAGTAGAAATATTAAAAAAACAATTACAAGAAGCATGTGCAAAAGCAGAGTCAGCACAAAACAATCCGTGATAATTAGAAAATATTTTTATAAAGAGATATCTGCGACCCAAGCACCATAAAAGTTTCTGTGTTCTCTTATGTATGTATGTTCTAATTATTTAGATAAGTATTTATATTTGTTAATTTTGGCTATGTGCTGAATTATATTCAGAGGTATAAGGAAAAGGGGACATTAGTGTTAGGTAAATTGTTTTATATTTTGATTACTGAAATAAGACTGATTATTGACAATAAAAGAGTTGATTATTTAACATATTGTTTTATTTATCAAAATGAATATGTATACTTGCTGTAAATTAAACATAATTGTTTACTATGGTACTTCTAAAAGCAAACTCATCAACTGTCCCTTGATTGACAGAATCATTCAGGTCAATTTCATTCTCATTGCTATCATTCTCGTCATCATTGATTGGCATTGTATCGTTAGATGTTATTGAAATGTTAAAAAGTACTGCGCAAGAAACATTATGTTACAAACTGTAACCAGTTTATTGCCCAGCCCTCGACTTAGGCCTGGAAATCTCCGTTTCCATCTACCAAATGTTCTTTCAACCACATTTCGTGTTTTGACATGAACTCTATTGAATATTACTTCTGCATTTCTTGTTGGTGTTGAATATACTGATTCCTTAAGGAACACATTTGGAAAATTCTGCTATCATGCGTACTGCCTGCCCAACGTGCCACAATGTCCATAAAATGGCCAAATGGACCAACAACTGCCTGAAATAAATAAATGAAAATAAATTAATGTTCTTTGTGTAGATATGTAAGTACTTATATATTTGATTAATCAATATTTAGCTAACCTGGACATTTATAGAAAAATAAGATTTTCTATTTCTATATGCTTCATGGTGTTCCACACCAGGAGTTTTAACTACTTTAATGTGTGTTTGCAGTCAATTGCACCATCTACACTTCTGAAGCCAGGATATCATTCATACTGGCCCAGCTGCTGAAACTGCGCTCTCTGTGAGGTCATATCTTGTGGATACTTAATGTATTGTCTGTGTTGAAGAGCTATAAGGCGAGAGATAGTTGCAACTATGTTTGAAGCAGCTGGTTGGGAAACATTTAAGAGATCACCACACACTATCTGCAAAAGATAATAAAAGTAATTAAATGATTGATTCATTTCTTTGTACAATCCATTAACAGCATTTTAATGTAAGGGTGAATATAAAACGCTCACCTGAAATGAAGCCGTCGCATAAAAACGTAAACACACAAGGATTTGCAGTTCTGGGGCTATAGGATGCCCACTGTTGTGTGGTTTCTTTAAATCTTGATCGATCATCGGTAAAATTATTTTTTTTACTACATCTTGTGATAATCTGTACCTTTTTTTTTGAATTTTTCACAATTATACGGGTCCTGTGTATCTCTTATATATCGAAGAGGAACGCTAAAGTTCAACCTTCTATTAGAATTATAGTTAAATAAGTTATTATAATGATCTACCTCTTCAAATATATCCATTTTGATTTTGATAGTAGGTACCTAATAGGATTTAAAAATATCAACAGAACTCGACAATGCACTATTTGAACATTGACATGACAATCTATGCTCAAGCGCGGTCTCGACCACACTTGGGTGATTACAGATTTGATCACTGCTTGGGTTCGATTGAGTAACTGAGTAGCGATCTAAAATAAAGCCAAACTCAGTTGAACTAAGATCAATGAATCTATGCTTGAGCAACGTTCTCAAATTAAAAGCGGACTTAAAACTAGTTTTAAACAGAGATCAATACTTGAGTTTCCTTCTGTAATACGGAACTTAGAGTGAAAGCGTAGCAAACAAACAAAAAAACTCACTTTCATATTTATATTATAATAGTTTGGATGACACTCGACAATACTGTAGCTTCCGATTATTGAAAAAAATTTGGAATTGGATCGGTAATTCCGAAGATAAGTACCTACACCATACATACAAACTCAATTAAGTATAGATTGGTATAGAATATAGCTCATCTACCTTGCCCTTTCCTAAATATGTCGGGGTCAGACTCAAATCTAAATACATGCAGATAAGTACCAACAGGTAGCTTGTGTAATCGTGATACCCAGTAACTGGGTTGTGGAGGAGAGATAGGCAGTTGCTCCATGTTAAATATACTCAGCTGCATCCGGTTACACTGGAAGCCGACCCCAACATACTTGGGAAACGGGTAGGGAGATTGATTTTGATTAATAAGAACTAAAGTTCTTATGATTGATTACAATCTAGCCTAATAGAATAATAAGCAACTCATTATATAACGTGAAAGCAATCAATCAACTCAGCCTATCGCAGTCTACTGCTGGACATAGGCCTCTCCCAGGCTGCGCCACAACACCCCTGTCCTCCGCCTTCCGCATCCAGTCTGTCCCTGCCACTTTCTTGAGGTTGTCGTTCCATGTACGCTACGCTATGCTACGCTACGCTACACTACGCTAACGTGAAATAATTAGACAATTTTATGTGTCTCGTGCTGCTACGGTTGCGTGTCTGCTATCTTAATATTTAATTGAAATATTCAAAGCATCCAATCATTTTAATTGGCGTGGAGATTGATGAGTTATTTTACACTAATTTGTGGACATTATCTAAGTAATGGATGGGACATGTCTTTTAATTAATTAGACAACATTTTCATGATGGGAAGATAACATAAAGTATTGTAGTGGTAGAGCAGTGGTGACCCAGTGGTAACGGCCCTGTGTCATGGGTTCGACCCCAAGTAGGTGCTTTACTTTGTGTAAATAATTTCATCACTACTGCTTTCAAAACTGTAAAGGAAAACATAGTGAGGAAAACGGCATGTCCAAGATTTTGAAGTCACGTGGCAATGTGTGTCGTGTGTCATCTACCAACCCTCACTGGGCCTGCGTGGTCGATTACAGCCCACTACTTCTCGAAGAGAGGAGGCCTGAGTCCCAGCAGTGGGAACATAATAGGCTGATTATAAGATACAGTTTGATCATAAGTGACAAAGTCGTCAAAGTCAAATAATTTATTTCAATAAGGCACATAAAAGGCACTTTTGAACGTCAAAATTTACAACAAACGAGAACTGATTCTAGTTGCCCCTTCCAAAAGGTACTTTTCGTATGGAGAAGAATGGACAAGAAACTCCACCGTTACTCTTTTAAAATGTTTTACAATATTTTGTATACATCAATTATATAATTATGTAAAGACAATGCACCTAAAATAAGATTACTATACCACAATAGGTAAAAATAATTAAAAATGAAGCAATGACAAATAAATTAATTATGGGATACATACAGTAAAGTTAAACCTATGTTGGGTTCAGCACATTACAATGAATACTGTCATATATTCAATATAGTTAATAGTTGCAAAATACATCGCTCCCATAATTCAATAATTGCCTCCCCAAACAAAATCCTATCAGACTAACGAAATCAAAATGTTTATCATATAACTAATAGGAAATAATCACTGGTAACACTGTACTGACGAATTCTATTGTTGAAACCTCATCCGATATTGGGGTTGACAATTTTCAAATTGGAATCCATAATGTATTCACCCTTGTGAATCAGGGTGCTGGCGTTGAAGTAAGAGAGTAGGTAGTGTTAGCGTATGAGGGTAGTCCGCATATTGCGTACCTACCGTTTGAATTTCTACTGAATCTATGGACAGCTTTTAACTAAGTAGACATTGTCGTTAAAATATCATGTCGTTTTACTTAGCAAAAAGAAAAAAACATAAAGTCGCTTTTCGTGTTTGTCTGTATGTCTGCATTGTTCTTCTGAACCACGCAACAGATTTTGATGAAGGTTTCACCATCGTTTAAAGAATTTATTCCGGAAGGTTTATGTGTATAATACATTACTATTAAAGTTACATATAACTCTCGATCATTTGTCAAGTCGTAAAAACCGTGCGAAGCAGGAGAGAGTGGCTAGTTATACATAAAACACAACTGGCGAAATGTGTACAGTAATGGGCATTATTATAAACTTCATACGAAAATAAGCGTTGATTCGGCGACTACCGTCGCCTAACCCATTCACAATTTCGGTTAAGACAGGTTCGTGCAACTTTTAGTTAGCGACTAACAGTGTGATTATTTTGGCGCGACTAGCTAAAGGTTAATCGTTGCAAAGAAAGTTTATGTTCGCGACATCTACTGTTCGCAGAACTACTAGTAATAAAAATACTTGTTGGAACTAACTGGACTAATTGGAACTTGGGGGCATACACCTGAAGCCACGACACCGACCCGAGCGTGACGGCTTCATTCACTGTTTTAAAAGAGAGCAAAAGCAATGAGCGCATTTAAGAAGATTTCACTTCAAAAACTCTGCAAGTTACAGAGGAGAAAGAACAGTGCCCTGTTTATCAAAACTTACAAGCCCTGTATTACAAGCATTTATCCTGTAATAAATTTCATTAGTATAAAAAAAC
The DNA here is from genome assembly GCA_948473465.1 of Lithophane ornitopus. Lineage (NCBI taxonomy): Eukaryota > Metazoa > Arthropoda > Insecta > Lepidoptera > Noctuidae > Lithophane > Lithophane ornitopus. The sequence goes on from OX419634.1 coordinate 12,049,010, forward strand.
TACACGTGTAAATTACATGTTACAAGTGTCATTATTTAGTTCACAAGTACTTATATTTTTACACATTTATTCGTGATTTTGTTTATCAAAAAATTCTTTGTAAGTTACAACTTGTAGAAAATCATAGCAAATTGTGAGAGTGTCCGGCGACTCTCCATTCCGTCTTACAAGTTTACAAGTGTCGTGCTTAGAACCGCAATCAATTTTAAATTCAATTTTCTTTTTAATATGTGGTCAAAAGAGAGAAATGACCGAGGCCGTGTCCCAGCAGTGGGACAGGGACATTAAGGCTGATTATGAATATGGAGATGAGCTATGAATTTAACGAAAAATTAACATTCTTGGTAAATTGTAAGTGCCAAATATCGTGACGTATAATTTTGCCCAAAACATTAATCGTTCGAGATTACCCTCAGAATATTAATAAGTAGTCAACCAGAAGGAGAAAGGGGTGAATAATCCCGTAGTCGACAAAGCATCGCGTCTGAACCAGAAACGCGTTAACGATACGGTAATTAATATACTACTCATAGCTTTAAAAATCCAGATATTGTATCACAAAAATAAAATATAAATAGCAATAATTATTATAATAATTAAAAAATATTTTCACAAAGGATAGGGCAGAGGTTTTTAATATCTAACCACAGTAACCAGTAATATAGGAGACAAGCATATCGCCATCAACTGAGCAGAATCTAGATTCTAGGGTGAGACTGAAAAATTCTAGATGAAAAAAACTAATAACACAGATAGTCCAGGGCTTCATGCCCTACAGTCACACTTGCAATGACAGCACCAACGAAGCAGTCACCAGATTTTATATCTCGATGAATGTTTATATTTGTAATCATATAAGTACGACGAAAGATTAAGTCGTAATTAAGAACATTAAGACTATGGCGGCATCTACATCGCCACATGTGAAGTACGCATCAAAGACCTGATGTCACACAAAATCCTGCATCGCGTAATTAGAGTTTTACGCGCGATCAACATTATACAAGATTCCAATATCAATCGTTGCGCAGTTGCCCGCCAGACGGGTGGTTTTCGGTGGATTTCGAAAGTTGATGATTGATACGACATCCGTTTGGTCGGAGGATCGTCTCTTTTCTTTGAGTGAACTTTACACCCTATTCCTCGTACCTCTAAAAGACCATTTAGTAGTTGCAGTCAGCAGCAGTCGCATAAATGGTTTTAGTAATCAGTCTGAAAATTCTCAATATAAAACAGACATCGTCACTTTACGGCGTCCATCATCTTGCTATTATGGTATAATCAAATAAAAACAAGTCATGACTATCGCTGTGATCTTCAATATTCATGAAGTTATAACCGCAAATTATTGTACTGTGCTCTCCTGCCATATTTTTCTCAATCACCATTAGTACCGTATCTGCGAGTGTACGGCCTATTGAACGACCGATACACATATAGGTCCCCACCCTCAAATCCCTCATCTAGTTCATCAAATGTTACGGAAATTTTGCCTTTACATCATAAGCTGTAAGTATCAGTTTTGTTTGATAACTGTGTGTCACTTGCGTCAACATTTTGTGAGGTGCAGTTTCGCAGTAGAATTCCAAGTATTTCTGCACTTCACTTTTATTGTATCAAATAATAGGGGCGCTCTTACGGCTATTATCACGTGTTTGATCTAAAATGATACTTGGTACGGAATGTACTATGAGGGGTGTCTTTCTATGTATAGTTAGTATTGCAGGATAGGATTTTGTATGCGCTGCTGAATGGGTCACACATACCTCGGATATTAGCTTGAATTATGCAAAAAAAGATTTGTAAATGCGAGTATAAAAATATGTCGTATATATACTGGGTGTTAGGGTAGACACCGTTATCCTTGAAACTAGTGGTTTGGTGTCATCTATAATATATTTTTTCTTTGGGACCAACTTTAAAATCGCAAAAAAAAAATCTGCTGTTCCATACATTTGTGTTCACTTAAATCGACAAAATGTATGGAACAGCTGATTTTTTATTTTGCGATTTCAAAGGCGGTCCCATAGAAAAAGTATATTATAGATGACACCAAACCACTAGTTTCAAGGATAACGGTGTCTACCCTAACATCCAGTATATTTTTTTATAGAGCTCCAATTGAGCGAAGCCCTACGTATTGGATATTAATTTCAACTTAATACCTCCACGCGTTTCTGAGAAGTAGGGCTCTTGACAGACAGACAGTTAACGAGTGGATGGATAACGAATTAATCCTATAAGGGTTCTGTTTTTTCCTTTTGAGATACGGAACCCTAAAAATTGCCAGACACCACATTTAGCCAAGGACTTGAACGTGTAGTCTTTGGACTAGAAGCTGGGATAAAAGTCAGACACACTTTTGTCTTCCGTTTTCCCAGTAGGCTTTTAAAACTTTTGATAAAAAAAATGCGACGGGAAAAAGAACGCTTTCAATTCAATCTGCCTAGCCTTTTCCCAACTATATTGGGGTCGACTTCCAGTTTAACCGGATGCAGCTGAATACCAGTATTTTACATGGAACGACTGCCGATCTGACCTCCACAACCTAGTCACTGGTTAACACGATATTTTTAAGACTGGTTGTCATACTTTTTGGGCTTCTGATAATCCGTAACGACTGCCTACGAATGATAGCCGGGACCAACGGTTTAACGTGATTTCCGAAACACGTTGGGGGTTTTTATGTAATGGATGGTCACCCATCCACAAACCGACCCCTGCAAGCGTAGCTTAACCTTCAATCGAGCCATGCGGCTGTTATTATTAACCACGAGCGAAAACAAATGCTTTCAATTATTATTTGAAAAAACATTAATGACCATAATTATTTGAACTTTTCACACAAGTACTTATTTAAGTGGTCACCCAATACTCTTTAGGCAAATTTTTGATTATGCGGGTATATTGTACCCTTTTTCTTGTCTCATCGATCAAATTCATTCTAATTCAGCTAATCTGCATATTAATTCGGTGAGCACTTAATAAGAAAGGGCCATTTAATGCAAATGCAGCTTAGGTTACTATATTAATTAAGTATATAGATAGTACATTCTTTTTAATAATATTTTTATGTTCACGCCATCTTCATGACTCCAAGACGCAACAACATACAATCGAACGCGGCACACGCCATCTAGCGTTGAAGCGAAGAAAACTTTCATCAACTTTGAATCCGGTCATTCCTAATACCCCTACCTGGTGTGCTACCCATCTCTAATTTGACACGGCACACATACGCAGTAGAGTAGGCACACGCGCGGTTTGTTCTGCGGTGTGTTTGTGCTAGCAACAGTGAACGAAGACATTAATTCTACCATCACGCGTAAAGGCAATGCTTGTACAGTCCCTAATCTTTCCCATAATAGACTATGGTGATGTGTGTTACTACGACCTGAATGCAGATCTACTCAATAAACTTGACCGCCTTCTAAATAACTGCATTCGATTCGTTTTCAATCTTCGTAAGTACGATCATGTGTCTGCGCACCGTTTGCTTTTAAAATGGTTACCCATACGTCAGCGCAGAGAGTTGAGGGCGCTGTCTATGTTGTATTCTATACTCGACAAACCTACTTCTCCTTCTTATCTGACTTGCCATGTTCAATACCTATGCTCTGCCCATTGTAAAAATCTTCGCTCCACCAACAATCTTCTTCTACGATGTCCTTCTCATCGCTCTGGTTTTATTCACTCTTCTTTCTTTGTCCAGGCGGTATTTCTTTGGAATGCGCTCCCTCTGTATATCAGGATGGCAGGGAGTCGGTTATCTTTCAAAGTAGCGGCTCGTGAACATATTCGTGAGAAGTTGGCAGAATCAATGCGGCGCTGTAGTTGCCTATAAGGTTACAGTATTTGCGCCGCTTGAGGGTCTCAGCAGCCGCAGCAGCGGCGCCAGCACAGCCCGCCGTGCTAGGAACATGGGATGGCGCAAGAGTGTCGACACAGGTTGCGTCCCACACCTGCAGCAGGACAGGCCATGGTGCCCGAGGCTGTCGACAGCTTCGCCGCAGTGACACCGATGCGGAGCAACACAAGGTGCGCCTAAGCGGAGGCATGTAGCGAGCCGAAACTATGAGTCATCCATCATAGTGCCTTTGGTGGATGACGGGAGCATATATGTATTACTATTTATCCTTTTTCGAATTATCTATCCCTCTCTGCATCACCCTAAGGTTGACTGGTAGAAAATACCTCAGGCATTAAGTCCGCATTTGTACAATTTTTTTTTTTTTTTTACTTGTGCATAAAGTTTTAATAAAATAAATAAAATAAAATAATTATCAAAATACAAAAAAGGGTGAGTGATCGACTAACTCGAAACTCACAAACATATGTTCTTTGTATAGCTAATCTGTGTCACTGTGGTGTGTGCTAGCACATCAAAATTAAAGGCGTGAGTGACTCTTTTCATCCAAGTTAGCTACATGCTACAACTGTGCTAGCACGTGTACTGAGTTACCCAACACTAGGTCCAATTCGATCACTCGCATTCAGAGTGCTCTGTGATTCAGTCTCATTCACTCGCGCCTCCGTTCAAAATTGTGTACTGTATTCATTCTCTTTTTACGAACCGCCGACTGCCAGCAAATTGTTGCTAAAACGAATCTTTATACAATATTTAACTATTAACTAGTCGCTTCATTTCTTAAGAAGAACAAATCTGATCCTGCTCATAATTTGGAACTTCGAGACGGATGCTGGATTCGATACGACGGAAAAACTAGTAACGACGCCGACACGCGACGCCGGCGACGCCATTGTGGGACCAGCAGCCATTATAAACGAGAGAAGAAAAACGAAGATATCAGAAACGCAACGGTCAGGTCTTTGTTCCCATCCTTTGCCTATGCGATTGGATTTGTGTTAACGCTGTTTGTTTATACGATTACAGTTCGGTTGTACGTAACGCGAGGCTCCATTGATGGTTGCACGTGAGTATTACCTACCTTCATACCTAATGGTTATTCGTAGCCCGCCAAAATGCTTGTTAAGGCCGGGTTTTCCAAGCTCCGTAGGTATTCAAAGCTTACTTCAACCCCGGAAGCGAATAGCGATACGTAAAAAATAACGAAACGCAGGAGACTCCCGCACCAATCACACCTCTCATGAGTTCACAAACCCGAAGGTCACAATAACACATTCAATACAGTAAAACCAATAGATACAAAGATGCAAATACACTCGCAATTTATAAATCAGAACGTAGGTACTACACAATCAATAATAAACCTTATCCCCATCAAACACAGCACCTCAGTGAAGTTAGCCGCACGATTTCATTATTATTATTCTTTGTTGATGCTAATCGTTAGAGAGAGTTAGAGAGAAAACAAAAATCGTATGAGAGTAATTAGTTTTTAAATAAAAACAATTTTAATTTTTCGTGTGAAGTTAGCCCCCCTTCCCGCAAAAATGGACATAGACGTAATTTTATTTTTATCCTTTGCGATTCCTTAGAGAGATATTGAGAGTTACACAAAATCGATAGAGTTCATATTTTATTTGATATTAAATCTTTAGACTTGTATTTGCGATTAAACAAATTTAAAAAAAAAATACCTTGACTCCATACAAGTAGCTGAACAAAAGTTGCGAGTTCAGGCCGCCATCGAGACATTTTCTTCATTTAATAGCATTGAAAGTGAAATAGAATTACTTTTATCGGAGTAGGAATTAACCGCTAATTCAGAATATGTTGATGCGTTGGAATCATCATATTTTACGGCTAAGGCCAGTGTGAATTGTCTTAATCACAACGCGGAGAGTTACAACGGGTTGCCGGTTGCATCAGCTCGGGACAGCTTCCGACAACCTGTCAATATTAAAGAGTTTATTTATAAACGTTGCTTAAAGTTAAGTAATAATTAGCTAGGTACTGTTTAACCATACATTTATGACGTTTGAACGTCATTTAACTTTAAGCAACATTTATAAATAAACCCCTAAATTACCTGATATAAAACTCCCTGTCTTCGAAGGTTCGTATGACCCTGCGCACTGGCTGGAATTTAAACATTCAAACATCACTAAATGATCCATACGGTTCGTATGACCACTGCGCACTGGCTGGAATGCAAACATTCAAACATCACTAAATGATCCATTACTGTCCCGATTTAGATGAATTACAAAAAATAAATTATCAAAGTTCCGGCCTAAATAAAATAAAAAATATATTCCGTTAGAACATGTTATTCTCTTCACTTTTCACTATTGGGCCAAACCTGTAGGGCAATTCCCTGCGCTGTTATACGATTTAGAAAAATACTGTTTTCAGTATATTTTGTAGTTAAAATAATTAAAAGTAATCTAATTCAAATAATAGCTTGTAGTAATAAAAAATGAATAACATACTCTTTCGGAATATAGGTAGCTTTTTTTTTTTTGTTTGACTTTCACCTTTAGCCCAAACATGTATGGACGGTGAACATTATTATTGTTTTTATTATATTTATGTCACCGATAGCCCATATTTGCAAAATAAATATCTTATCTTACCTATTATTTACGGTCAGCTCTGAGTGGAAGTGCGTTACAGCCACAGGTGATGAGTGCTTTTCAGTCCTGCCAATTACATTCACGCCTGGGAGTAATAATACATACGAAAATTTGAATTTCGCGGGCCACCCTAGCTCATCCACCTTAATCAATAGACCATTTGTTTCTCTGAAATAGTTTTAGCTTAGGTATGTTATAGCCGTTGCGATAATAACGAGGCCCCAGCAAGGTCCTCAATGCCGAATAAAAGATGACGCGCACCATAACAATGCATTTAAATGATAAATAAACAAAACACTTCTCGGTATCAATACAGCTGTATCATACTAGACGCCATTTTTTTATCGTTTTCTTTTGGGTTCGGCGATCGCTTAGCTATCGTTCAAAAATTTCGACATCGTTTCGTTAGCGCTTTCCAAAACTGTAACTTGGCTAACCAGTAGGTTATATGACAATACCTATACATTGCGTTTTTTTATAATTATGTTAATACCTATTAGTGTTTAAACCATAATGAGTGAGTGCTATGAGTGTCTTGATCCTTCCACGGAACACAACTGTGGACCTAAAACGGTCACATTTGCAATTCCTCTAAAAGCATTTCATTTCCTGAATTTCCAGCTGTCATTAGCAATTCCTCTAATTTGACACTTATTATGTGGGCCATTTTAAGAATCTCCATAGAATACTGTCAAACAGATGAATTATTTCGTTTATGAATCGCACGCAGATCATATGAATTGTCAGTTTGTGACATTTTACGATGATTCATAATATTTATCCTATTATAATTCTGCCAAAGTGATTGTTCTAAGCCCCCTGTTATGCCTACATGTAAGGTTCAGTTTGCCCTACAGCTTCATATTTTTTATGAATTTTTCAACGGTACTAGTCAGTCTAAAATTTACTTAGTTTATTTACTTTGTTTGTTTTTTTTTTGCTGATTACTGTTATCTTTTTGTATGCATGTGTTTCTGTGCCAAATAAACCTATTTTTCTTTCTTTCTTTTCTTTCTATTTATACTTCCATAAAGTTTATTTTTGTTTAAGTGGAAATAAGATCAATATTGGAGACAAGGATTTAAATATACCTTAGACTCGCGACAATCTATGTAGTTTTGACAGCTATAAAAATACTTTGTTTAAAAATCCTTCCTTTTGAAAAAAATGATATGTTATAAACTGATTCTCGAGACATATCGATTAAACATACTTAGAGAGTTTGTAATCTACGACTTATCTAAAGTGCTTAAACACAACGACAATGTAGCCCCAGCATACCAGTAAGTGAACTGAATGCCGCACTAAGAATGCTAATTAGGATCGTGCAAATGAAATCATACCTACATGAAATGGATTTAATTTCATCTGGATATTATCCAGATTACGATAATTTAGTTAGCAATGTTGCGAACTTGTAAACAATATAATCAAACAATATAATAGGTATCTATACTCTATTTGAAATAAGATTAGACGTATAGATAAGCCTTTTTTACATTCCGTTCAACCGATTTTGAATTCTATTGCGTTGGTGGCACGACAAATGGCAGCCGCAGTAGATAGTTGGTATTGTGTAACTTTTTTTGCTATTAATGCTTTCCTTATGTCTACGGTATAGAAGTCAAAATCGATTACACGGACTGTAAAAGGGTTTGTTTTAATGTCTAATCTTATTTCAAATGGGGTATAGTCTTAATGATTTTTATGGATGAATATCAAAATAATTCGGGTTGGTGGAAGACAATTTAATTCGTCTAGTTTTACTTACTTAAACATCCGGTTTTATTATGCAGTAAACATCCTTTCACTATTAGTTTATTTAGGTATGAACCTCAGATCAAGTAAAAAAACTAAGACAAAGCGCGGTCTACAGTGACGTGACGTGAGGCCGGTTTCGTAAAACATGCACATATTTTGGTGTAGTTTGATTGTAAATGGTTGTAAATGTGTGCGTTTGAGCGTGTATGCACAGAGCGGTGGTGTAGTTTTGTCATGCTTCACTGTATTGTTCGCAGAGATCTGTCTTGGTTTATTAGACCACTTGGTCTGAGGTACTGATATATAATCGTATATGTTCATACTTATGAACATATACGATTATTACATGCGGGTCCTCAACTTCTTTTAGCTACTTTTCATGAATGTTAGTGGCCATTAAAATTAAATGCTAGAAAAATAGTGCATGAGTGTGTGAAGTATACACGTATTCGAGGTAAGACATTAATTAGCACTTGTCCTGGGTAACTTATCACCTGAGCGCCTGGAGCTTGGCTTCCCATTTATGCGAACGGGTGTCGATTATGCGGGGCCAAAAGGCAGAGGTTCAAGATTGTCTAAAGCTTACATTTGTTTATTTATTTGCTTCACCACGCGAGCTATGCATTTGGAACTTGTTACAAGTCTCTTTTCAAATGATTATATTTTAGCATTAAAACGTTTCATCAGTAGGCTAGGTAAACCTTGCACATCATTTAAGTATTGGGATAATGGCAAGAATTTCATAGGTGAAGAGAAAGAATTTCCTTAATTAACCGACTTCTTTAAAAAGGAGGAGGTTCTCAATTCGTCTGTATGTTTTTTTTTTTTTTTTTGTATGTTTGTTTCGCGATTACTCCGCCAATCATGAATCGATTTTGATGATTGTTTTTTTGTTTGGTAGGTCATGTTTCCGAGGTCCCATATAAATTTTATTAACTTTGCTTGCGTCATTTTTGAGTTAGCTTCAATATTACGTATTTTTCCCACTTAGTTTATCTAGACGATATCCTGTTTGACTCCTTTACTGTTATTTACATAGCAGGTAGTGGTATTCGGATTTGTGTGGGGTAGGTACCACAACTAAAAAGTGAAAAATAAAAACATTTTACAAAAAAAAAACAACTTATTGGAAATTGAAAAGCAGAGACACCGACTTCCGAAATTGTTATTTTTCACTTTTGTTGTGTTTTTTTTGGAAGTCGGTTGTTTTTTTTTTGTAAAAAGTTTTTATTTTTAGACAAAGGTTCAGAAACTATTATTATCTAATTATGCTTCAGACAATAACATCGAATTACGATTCATATCTCCTTATTCTCCACATTTTGGCGGTCTATGGGAAAGTAGGGTACGCTCGTGCAAGCATCTGAGGCGCATAGTACAACCCGCGCGCATTAACATGGCCCCTGGCTTAATGACATTTGGAGCTCCCCTCGCTTCCCCGCACGGCGACGGCGGGGCGCGGCGCGGGTAGCGGGCGAGTATTGAGTACCGAGCCAGGTGCCATGTTAATGCGCACGATTTGTAAGTAACGCGCGATTAATTTACGAGGAATTTTGCACAGCTTTGACACAAATCGAAGCCGTCCTAAATTCCCGTCCAATTTCACCTCTATCCTCAGACCCTTCCGACCTTACTCCTCTTACCCCCTCCCATTTCCTTATTGGCCGACCGTTGACAGCACCACCTTCTGAAGACGTCACAGACAAGCCGACTTCGAGGTTGATACGCTACGAACAACTGCGGCAGTACTTTTGGCGACGCTGGTCCACAGAATACCTACGTGTCGGAGCTGCAACTGCGAACCAAGTGGAAGACTAAGCAGGATTACATCACACTGGGCCGGCTTGTCCTCATAAAAGATGACAACCTACCACCGTTAAAGTGGCGGTTAGGTCGTATTGTACGTATATTTCCCGGAAAAGACGGTATGGCTCGAGTAGCAGACATCCACACAAGTACTGGAACAAATAAACGAGCCTTCTCCAAGATGTTCCCGCTGCCACTGCAATCGGTGAACGACGACGCTTGACTCCATGCTCATAATCATCTTGAAAGCTGGGCTTCCAAGGCCGGGGGATGTCCACACCATCTTTATGACTCCAAGACGCAACAACATACAATCGAACGCGGCACACGCCATCTAGCGTTGAAGTGAAGAAAATTTTCATCAACTTTCAATCCGGTCGTTCATTCGATCACTCACATTCTGTCTCATTCACTCGCGCCTCCATTCAACATTTTGTACTGTATTCATTCTCTTTTTACCAACCGCCGACAGCCAGCAAATTTTTGTTAACCAAAACGAATCTTTATACAATATATAACTATTAAAAAACAAGTCGCTTCATTTCTTAAAAATAGAATAGAATAGAATATTTATTCAGTATTAAAAATTGGTATAATATTTACATAAAATCTTAGAAATAATTTAAGAAGAACAAACCTGATCCTGCACATCATAGAAGTGAAACTTCTTAAAAAATAATCATTGATAGATTTAGTGTGAGAAACAGACCTATTGTAAAAGTGTCTTACCTTCTCGTACGGTCTAGAAAAAAAAAACAATCATAGCGAAAAGAACAAGTGACTCTCTTTTTACACACGTTACATTAGCCGGACCAATGTCCGGAGCACACTACAGTCTACATTGAAACTAAAATTTTAATTACAACTCGTATTATATTCGGCTTGAAAACTACGTTACAAAATCACAAATACCTTTCTTAACAACACTCCTACATAATCAATCACAGATTATGAAAAGAAAATCAGGGTTATCTGTCATTAGAAGACCCGTAGCGCAATTCGAATTATAAATGCATTGAAAGGGTTAACGTTTGGTCACGCTCTCGGTATTAATATCTTGATCCATCAGTCGGTGACGGGTTAAGATGAATCAGTGCGACATGGAAGGGTTTAATTAACAGGGGTGATTCTCAAAGTTTTTGATAAAATCTTTTATCTTTTATTTGCTAATTGTAAGGTTTGATTATTTTTTCTGTGCCAATTTCTGTTAAAAAGAAAGATGGTACAGCAAAGGTTACTGCAGACAGGCGCGACGTGACACTGGTGGAACAGTTTCTATGAAAACTCCACGGAAATTGTTCTACCGCACTCAGAAAGGTTCAACAGACAAGCTCGATAATTGGCGAAATGTGAGTATACTACTGGGTGTTAGGGTAGACACCATTATCCTTGAAACTAGTGGTTTGGTGTCATCTATAATATACTTTTTCTATGGAACCAAACTCGAAATCGCGAAAAAAAAATCTGCTGTTCGCTACATTTGTGTTCACTTAAATCGTCAAAATTTATGTAACAGCAGATTTTTTTTTCGCGATTTGAAAGTTGGTCCCATAGAAAAAGTATATTATAGATGACACCAAACCACTAGTTTCAAGGATAACGGTGTCTACCCTAACACCCGTATAGGTACACCTTTGCCTAAGGATTTGGTACCTACAGACCATCAAACTGAACAACTTCCTCCATGGGACCAACATCGTCAGAACTAAAAGTATTGAGATTGTAACGCAACAATGTATTTGTATAACCATGATTATTTTGACAGTTGAAAATACAGTATGTTAACTAACGAAGGGCGTTCCCATTAACCCACAACAGCATAGCGTCCACACATACAAAAAAAAAATACCACAAAAAAAGGTTTTTTTTATATAAGTAGGTAGCAAAATATTCACATAAAATATTATATTGATACGTAAAAGAAACACTCTGTATATGCACACTTGTCTTTCCACGTTGAAATACAAGTGAACGTATACAGAGTGTTTTTTTTTATTTCTGTGCCTCCTGTGATGAGTAAATTTAGTCGAGTTGTACCCTTTTTGTGATTTTTATATAGAAATTATCAGAAAAAAAATGGGTTTTTTTATGAGAAAATTGAACTAAAAAAAAAAAAAAAATTGAATGGTACCTAATATTTTTTAATTGTATAGACGGTATACTATTGCAGGTTAACGGGAACGCCCTTCTTTAGATAACATACTGTATTATGAACTGTCCCATACAAAAATGTAGTATCTACTCGGCCTTTTTGAACTACGTACAATAGTAACCGTGAAATTGTACCCACCCACATAGATTAATGACAGCCAACAATAGACCGGCTCGTTTTCATTTGATCCCTTTTCGATTTAACAGCAATTAAAAAGTTCCACTGAACATCGAAAGGGTTAAAACTTCAATGCGTACTTATAATTGGGAGGAATTTAATAGAATGAGTTTTTTTTCAAGAGATTCGAATTTATTGAGATCGATAAAAATGTTGTTTTAATAAGGTAATTTGTTTGTATTATTTATTAAAATTGACACTCATTTTTTATACATCAAACTAATTTGCAATAGCCAACCAATATAATAGAAGCAACAAGAATATTGTACCCAGAATTTTGTAATATCGATATATATTATTTAAAAGAGTTTCCTTGGAGTTTCTTGTCCGTTCTTCTCCATAGAGATCTACGTTTTGGAATGGGCAACTTCTGACTAACAGACCGACTCTTTGACAGTTCAAAAGTAAATGGCCTGTAAATGGTTTACTTGAAATATATGCTTTGAGTTTGAGTTTATGTATAGATTATACATATTTTATTGAATTACCTATTTATGATATTTCTACTAATACGGTAGAATTATGTATGATACGGATTTAAACCCCAATTTTAAAGGCCAATCCCTTTTTTTATTGGAGCATGACCTTATTTCAATATTCAAAATGGAGCATCTACTTTACCAGAATTTGTTTTTCATGATTTTTCATGATTTATTATTTTTATACCTACTTTTACAATATTATCGATTAAACTCGTCTGGGTACATCTCTACAAAATAACCACAGCAGTAACTTTTTAAATTAATTTTATTTGTACGAAGACATCTAAATAAAATGCGATTCAACCCTCTAATTGATTCAACACGGTTCTAAGAGTCGCGGTTGTAGGGTTAAGGTGATTCAAATTCTTTGTATCGTACCCAAATTGAATTTTAAATCTAATTCGATTGTAGATTGTTGAGAGTAAAAGTTTCCTTTTACGTCTGGAAGGTAATTTAATTAGGATTTTTGTGAATTTATTTTTCGTATATTAATTACTAGCTGATGCCCGCGACTTCATCTGCGATCCAGGATGAAACCTATGTCTTTCTCTAGGTCAAGGTCTACCCCTGTGCCTTTCATCAAAATCCGTTTAGCCGTTTTAGCGTGAAACCGTAACAAACAAAAAAGGAACAAACAAACAAACTCACTTTCTCACTTGTAATATTATTTATAATATTAATATTGGTTCTACTAATATTAATATTATACCAGTCGGATTCGGATCTTTTTACTATGGATAGCCTAATTCTTTAAACTATAGGCTATAGGCTATTTTAACATCACGCTACGACCCCTAGGAGCCGAAGAAAAGTAACGCTAATCGAAAAAGAACTACTAGAGCAGGTGGCGATGCGATACGACGCGGTGGGTCGGGAGCAAAAAAAAATCTGCTGTTCGCGTAGCTCGTCAAAATGTAGGTAACAGCTGTTTTTTTTTCACCTTATATATCAGCAGTGCAGTGCAGAGCAATGGTAGCCCAGTGGTAACGGCCACGACTTACGAGTTGTAGGTCGTAGGTTCGAACCCTGACAGGCGCTTTACTTTGTGTAAATTATTTCATCGCCACTGTTCTCAAAACGGTGAAGGAAAACATCGTGAGGAAACCGGCATGCCCTACAACAAAAATTCGAAGACATGTGACATCTACCAACCCGCTCTGGGCCCGCGTGGTGGATTACGGCCCACTCCCTCTCACAGAGAGGTGGCCTGTGTCCCAGCAGTGGGAACATTATTGGCTGATTATGTATTATGTTATCTTTATAGATTTTTGTCGTTTTTTCAGTATAATTTGTAATAATTCCAGTTTAAAGAAATAATATTTAAGTACCTAAGCTGTACTTAAATAATATTTTTTAATTGTATTACTCAATCGTTCTCAAAAATTGATTTAAAATAATTTGTTCATGGGTACCTACTTTTATTAAAACAAACAAAAAGTTCCTTCGAGCCGGATTTGAACCAGCGACCTATGGATATCAATTGTTTACAGCTACAGTCCACCGCTCTACCAACTGAGCTATCGAAGGTATACATTAGACGACGAAATTATAGTGCCCTTTCGCCACGTCATGTAGACTACTCATTTCACCTTACGTCACGCGTTATAACACGTTTTGATATAAAGTGCGTGCCTACTGAGATAGTTTTGAATTAGGTATTTCACAATACGAGGAATATTTATCACATGTGCCAATAAAATAAAGCAAGTTTAATAACTTTATTTTAAAACTGACGGATGATATCTAGTAATATTTTTAACAACTTACTGCTTTACGATATTTGTTATTTAAGTATGATATTTATTTATAAAAAAATAGTTAAAACAAAACACTTTTATACGTCAAAAATAAATGCTTATAAATACTAACACATATAACTAAGTATTTATACGAGTACCTACTAATTTTCAATATTTTTTGCTCGGATTTGTTGGTGCTAAGGCTTGTTCTAAGTTCGCCTGGCTAGCTACCACCATCCATCAGAACTAAGTCTGTCGCCATAACAACAGCATTGTTGTGTTTCAGCAGTTAGAGGTAAGATAGCCAGTTCCTCAGTGGTTGAGGATTCCCGGTGAAGCTTCTTCCACCTTCGGCCTGATCATCACTTACCATCACGTGAGATGCAGGGAAAGAGCTTCCACGTTGTGGTTACAAAAAAAACAAAAGATTTATCGTTGTAAACAACTACAGAGCCCAACAAACAAAATGGCTGACATCAAGCTAACAGAATCACCGACAATCAACGGCACACAGCGAAATGCTGAAAATATTTCATCGTGAACGTACCACTAAATTATCTAAATAGAGATCACTCCCCAATCAGACGCGATTTTGAGTCTCGGGATCAAAGATCTACGAGTATTTCGGGGTTTACACTGGAAGTGACGTAACTTTGTCTATACTAATAATTATTATACATAGGTTATGTTTGGATTTAGGAGGTATAGATAGTGCGTTCCACGAAGACGCGCCCCACTCCGTGATTACTGTACTTAACTTGTACTTTAGTATGGAGCGGAGCGGAGAGGGGCGCGTCTTCGTGGATTGAACTATCTATAATGTCTGGAAGTACCGATTTCGAAAATTCTTTCACTACCACAAAGCTATACTATTGCTGAGTGCCATAATAGGGTATGTTGTATAGTATTGACTACAATGCGGGCGAATATTATAAATGCGAAAGTGAGTTTGTTTGTCATAATAAAAAAAAATTAAACTAAGTTTTCGTTTGTCTCCTAGCCCTTCGAATGGTGTTCGCCGTGGTACGGCAGCTGTCAAATATAGTTGACTGATGACTTTCGTACCACGGCAGTTCAATTATGGTCCAACTTTTTTGCGATTATCTGTGAAACTAAGCGCCCTATCTCTTTGATCCTTGTGGTATAGTGAGCACGAAAGACAGAGCTAACAATAAAACACGCCATGCTACCAACATTGCACAGAAGCAAAATGAAAGCATGGCACAAAGAAATTGCTGCAAAGAAAATGGCGGAAATTCACAAATCTTCCTAATTTATATTCTTATATTTAATTACTTAGATTAATCATAAAAAATAGAACTGCGTGCAAATAGAATTTATAGCGAATTTAATGTTGTTTTTATTAAAATCAATCAATAATGATGAACCATAGAGCTTTTGTTTTTCTTACTAAAATTGTGAGTGACGTCCCTAGTGGTCTACCGCTTTGTGGTTTTGTTAAAAAGTTGTAATATTTAATATTTAGCGTTTGTAATACGTCAATAATCAAATAAACTTGCAAAATTACTCTCAAACTAGGCAACTGGGATCGGCTTCCAGTCTAACCGGATGCAACTGAATACCTGTATTTTACATGGAGTGACTGCCTATCTGACCTCCACAATCCAGTAACTGGGTAATATGATACCCCTTGGTAAGACTGGTTGTCAGACTTTCGGGCTTCTGACGACCCGTAACGACTGTCAAAGATCCACAAATAATAGCCGGGACCAACGGCTTAATGTTCTATCCGAGGCACGGAGGAGTCTCGGTATGTAAAGATGGTCACCCATCCACATACCAACCCCGGCAAGCGTAGCTTAACCCTCGTATGGATCGACACGTGCGTCTGTTATTACTTAGCCACGAGCTCCTTCTGTAAAATGTACCTACACCTATCTATCCTTAAATAAATGACAGTCCAAACTCACAAACATACAAACTTGTACATTCCTAATGTGAGTAGGATGGCACTTCTAGTAAAAACATAGAAAACATTTCTCCCGCAGTCGGATATAGAGCGTTCATCCAAAGATGGCGGGCGGAAACACGTCGCGCCTGCTGTCATGGCAGCCGGAAGTCCTCTCGCTATTTGATAAATAGTTGTTCTTCAAGTTTTTCTGATGCAAATGAGGGGTCGCATGACTGATGGCATTTGTCACAATCTACCAGAATGGATTTAATTTGAAATTTCTTTTGGGATGTTAATCTGCGCCCCCTTTTTGTGGGGATGCTCTGATTACGCGAATCTGCTTCGTTTTATTTCTGAGTTGTTTTGTAATAGTATTGTTTATTATTTTATAAACCAAGTGTTTTGTGTGTGTTATATATTCAATTATACATTCGATTCGTTTTTTATTGAGGTTTGAATTATGGCAGTCATAAACTCATAACTGAACAATATTTTGGCTAAATATCAGTTTGAATAATTCATTATTAAGATAATTAAATAACGGCTGAATGGTTCGATCGATCTGCCTAGCCTTTTCCCAACTATGTTGTGGTCGGCTGAACCACCTGTAAATCCCAGTATTTTACATGGACGGCTGAATGGGTATCGACGAAAATTGGCACACTTAAAGACCATCACCTGGGTTAGTTTAGGACATAGAATACTCTTTATCCTGGTCGTACTTTTCCGCGAGATACATTTCAACCTCTACGCGGACGAAACTACGCGCAAAAGCTAGGCAATATCTTATGAACTGCTCGCTATGGTGACCACATTTAGCTGTCGATCGCTTTTGTAGGATATAGAAAATGCAGTATATACTAAACACTCGACATACAATACTGTTGAGAAAAATTTATCGTTGAAAAGATTTTGCTGTCCGTGAAGCGCCTAGCGTTTGTTCACCGCAATCACTAGCACATCACCATTATTGCTGACACATTACCAACTTCCAAAAAAATTAGGTTATCAATGAAGTCACTCGAAAATGACATAATTATAAACATTCAATTTAACTTTTGTATAACCGCAACTTAAATTTATATTATTTATTCGAGGGAATGCTATATCTGGAGTTCTTGTATTTTTCTGTCTTTTTTTCAAATTTTTTTTGTTAAATATTTTGTTTTCATCTAAAGGTACACGTTTCTTTCATAATATACTGCACTGTCAGTAACTCGTACGCCACAAGAACTAATTTTTTGCACCCGCATGTTTAAGTTATAGTTTACTATTAATAATTACCCTGACCACCCCTCAAGGTGTTAGTACATAGAAGCGCGTGCGCAGGATAGAAGGCAGATGTTTGCAGACCAGTAATGTCAGCATACCGTTAAATGTCTTGCGAAAAAAAAAATAAGTTGTAGTAAGTGAAGTGTAACAAGTACTTAATGGAAATTTGTGTGTTTTCTTTTTGTAAAACTTTATACCTATTTATTTTTAAGATTTTAAATAAGACAATGAATTGATAGATTTTTATATAGTTTATTAAGAATATAATTTAATGTGATTTATTTATTTATATAGGTATACTTTATTGTACACCACGAAATAATAAAAACTAAAACCCAACTACGAATAAAAAGTTATAAACAAGACTACGCAGACAGACAAATTAAAAATCCGAAGTCACACGTGTTAGGGCATAAATCAAACAGATTACGTGTGACTCCGGATTTTTAATTTGTCTGTCTGTGGTGTCTTGTTTATAACTTTTTCGTCGGGTTTTAGTTTTTATTACTTTTTTCTTCGCCGTAGTCGGGTAAAAAACAAATTTAACACTACAAAACATACAATGGGTGGCCTTCGACCTTAGGGTGATGAAGAGACAAAACATGGCAGATAAGGGATAGATAACTCGAAAAAGGATAAATAATATCTACACATATAAGTTTAAAAAAATGAGTTGCGTTGGACTATGCGGTCGTTATAGTTATTTTTTAAACCAACTTTTAATAATTAAATTCCTTTAACACCGGAAGCTTTCTTATTGCAAAAGCCATTATTAATTTCATCAACCGTGAATCAAGACATTTTTTTTGAAAAAACTGTGACTTTTCAACCGCAAAAGGTTAACGACTAAGTGACCACGTGCCCTGAACTTTAAAGACACGAATGACTCACCTCTATCCCGTGCTATACCGACCGTGAACACACCTGGTCACCCTAGTCTTAAGTTATTTTAAGCTTTATCTTGAAGCTGTTATGGTAGTGAATCGCGTAAAAAGTACCAGGTATGTAGTAGACAGGTGTGAATAATTGAAGAATATGAATGAACGTTGGTTAATTCATGTTTTTCTTTAGTAACGGTGGATAGCGCAGATACTAGGCAAAATAATAAAAAATAACGTATAATTACTTATTTATTAATATATTTATTTATTTTATTATTTATGTACACAGAAAAATACATAGAGATACGACATAATTATAATATGAGTACAAAGGTACTGCTTATTTCTTAAGAAATTTCTATATATTTTATTAATAGGTAGGTAACCTATATTCAATATTTATTTATTAACTAGCTTTTGCCCGCGGCTTCGCCCGCGTGGATGTCGGAAATTATCCCACGGGAATGTGCTACCGGGATAAAAGTATCCTATGTCCCATAACCCACGTGGTCTGTCTAGGCGACCTAGGCGTTACGGCGTAAAAGTAACAGACATGAGACAGCCAGTAACTTTATATATTAGTGGTAGTCCATATCTATATTGTGGAGATAGTGTGGATAGTATGGACAGCAGTATGAAACTGTCGGAAAGATTAATGAAAAAATATTGTATAAAGATTAATGAAAAAACTATGGCATATTGTATGGACGATGGAAACTAAGGCGAAAGCTTTGGGGGAGCCTGCGAAATTCAAATTTTCTTATGTTTTTTGCTTTTTACAGGTCAGTATCAAGTTTTATGTTGATCTAAATAATGAGTCGCAGTTGTATCAAATATTTATTTATCTAATCTAACTAATATTGCAGGAGTTGTATTCCTGTATCTAATGGTTATTATTCTGTAAAGCTACTATTTGCTACGATCGCGAATCATATTTTAATCATATTGACATTCGAAACTTACCCATTAAACGATTTAAAAGCTGTATTAAAACCAAACTTTGTAAAAAAGGGTACTATACAATTTCAGATTATTTAGAAGACAAAAAGCATGGGATTGAGCTGCTCGCTCTGCTAACATTTTGTCATTTTGGCATTGTGACATTTTGAATAAGTACTATGGAAAATCATCAAAATATATTGAATATTATATGTAGGATATTGACAAAATGACATGATTACTTTGTAAAGTATTGTATTATTGTGAATGTGAGGACTATGTGGATGTTTATTTTGTTTTTATTCTTATATTTTTCGGTTCTCATCTCAGTTAGTTTTAACAATGGTCTGGCAATTTGAGAACTTTATGCGGCCTACACAAATGTCCTTTCTTTGGTATTGTTCGTCGAGTCGTTGAGCTCCTTAAGTTCTGAGCTGAGCTCCACTATTACTGACAAATGCTTGCAGTGACAGGATAGGTTCACTCAAATCTGTGTGGTTCATTCCTCAAAAGACCATTTCAGACTCTAATCTACATGGTCCTCATGGTCCTCCTGACCAATATTCCAATATCTGACCTAGGTATGTCCGGACTTTAAAAGAGACTGTGAGTTTGTTTCGGCCTTTCTTCTCAGAGTAGTCAGATAGGAAACGCCGACCTCATCTAGCTTAATTTTACAATTTTTTGATATTATTACGACGTGTAAAAGTGATTCCAATAACCTATTTACAGAATAAACAATTTCATTTTAACATACAACCTGTCTGACACTGACTTGTAAATTGCAAAAAACTTAAGATTTGAATTTCGTGGGCTACCGGCGCATCCCCCTTAAGAAAATCGCATCATTTGCACAACGCCATCTATCGAGTAAGTACTCACTGGTAAACTCAAACTCTTCGTTCCAAGCCAAGAACCAAGTAGTAGAACGGACTACAACTATATTCTCAATCCCTTAACGCTCTTGAAGAGAGTCCCGCAAAAATGTCAATAATAAGTACTTACATGTGAATTTTAAAATCAAGAGGGTTAAGAAGGGTTTTTACCCTCATGAGGGATGATTTTAGAAAAACGTAACTCTTTGTTAGTTACAAAAATCATAAATTTTCACAGCCCTAAGTTAAAAAAAAACTGGCCAAGTGCGTATCGAACCATGCACAATGAAGGGTTCCGTAGTTGGGATGAATTAATTTATCAAACAAACTTTCGCAAAGTTTTATTGTTATTACGTCTATGGGCGTTTACTGTCCCTCAAAGTGTTAACATTGTAGTTAAAAAACTTGTTCTCGCATACAGAATGTTTGGGTTTTTGCAACTGCACATGTAAGTTGGTCGATTAAAAGTTTTTGAGCTAAGTCGCGGACAGACAGAGACAGACGGACATGGCGAAACTATAAAGCTTCCTTGTTGACTGCGGAACTCTAAAAATGATAGGTTTCCCATAAAAACTTTCAGCCCCTATATCCCCCCCCCCCCCTTAAATTTGTTTTTGAGAAAATAATTGCCTATGTTCTTCGCCGGGATGCCATCTATCTCTTTACCAAATTTTATCGAGATCCGTTCAGTGGATCAGGCGTGAAAAGGTAACATACAGAAGACGACAGACAGACAGAGTTACTATCGAATTTATACTTTTAAGCATCGATTAGTATGAATTATGTGTTCAATTCAAAATGAGCCAAATGCTCGATAATTTTGAATTCGGCGAAAGTCATTCTTCTATGGAGACTCTTAACACCGCGATTCAGAAAATGACGTTAAATGAACAACGCCATCTATCGAGCACGAAGTGATACTGTCAAAATATATTGGAAAACGTTCGAACACTCTGTAAGCTATGTAGAAAAGACGTAGGGTTCCATGACTGACTTGACTTGACTTGACTTGACCTGACTTGACCTGACTTGACCTGACTTGACCTGACTTGACCTGACTTGACCTACCTTGACCTAACTTGATTGAGTTGAGTTAACCTTGAGCAGGTATATTTTATCGCAGCAGGTACATTGGTAGTTGAAAGAAAAGTAGATTACGTACCTTGCTAAAGTGAGTAATTAATGCACTCGTGTTTATTTAGTAAGCGCGTTCGTGCCTTAATTACTCACTTTTTGCTCGATGTAACAATCTAAAATTTTTAAGAAATTAAAATTTATCACCATTTTTTCATGATTAATATTTGTATCATGATTTAAAAGATAGATAGCGCCACCTATGGCACTACTACCAAACAATGGATTTGGAAAACTTGAATTAACCAAACTTTAGATTGGGTAAATTCACAATGTATCGCGTTATGTTTCCGCGCGAAGTATGTGAACATATGATGATTATGATCGTGTGTTACACACGTTCTCACAAACCTACCTGATTTTACGCTAGTGTCATTTTACGACAATAGATGTCGTTACGTGTATCTCAGTACGTACCTAATGAAAATTTCTTCTTGAATAGTTTAAACTCCTATATCTTTTGATATTTTGAAGCGATTACGATGAAATAAAAACTAAATGAAACATCGAGTTACACACAATATTTGAGTTTATAATTTAACCATATTGATTTCGTACTTTTTACGTGATACTGGAACAATCAAACAAACGAACAGACAAACAGACAAACAGACAAACAGACAAAAATTCCAAAAATGGTAGAAATCATCTGTTGGTTATTCTTGGACACTCCAGTTAGGTTTTTTTTTTTTTTTTCATTGTACAGAAACGCCTCGTCTACAGATTTATTATATGTATAGATTTTTTCGTTCTCAGTTAGTTTTAACAATGGTCTGGCAATTTGAGAACTTTATGCGGCCTACACAAATGTCCTTTCTTTGGTATTGTTCGTCGAGTCGTTGAGCTCCTCTGAGCTCCACTATTACTGACAAATGCTTGCAGTGACAGGACAGGTTCACTCAAATCTGTGTGGTTCATTCCTCAAAAGACCATTTCAGACTCTAACCTACATGGTCCTCATAGGGCCTGACCAATATGCCAATATTTGACCTAGGTATGTCCGCACTTTAGTAGTAATAACTTTGGATTGAGTGGACAGATTCTCAAGATACGGACTATGACTATATTCTCAATCCCTTAACGCTCTTGAAGAGAGTCCCGCAAAAATGTCAATAATAAGTACTTACATGTGAATTTTAAAATCAAGAGGATAAAGAAGGGTTTTTAGCCTCATGAGGGATGATTTTAGAAAAACGTAACTCTTTTTTAGTTACAAAAAGCATAAATTTTCACAGCCCTAAGTTAAAAAAAAACCGGCCAAGTGCGTGTCGAACCATGCACAATGAAGGGTTCCGTAGTTGGGATGAATTAATTTATCAAACAAACTTTCGCAAAGTTTTATTGTTATTACGTCTATGGACGTTTACTGACCCCAAAGTGTTAACATTGTAGTTAAAAAACTTGTTCTCGCATACAGAATGTTTGGGTTTTTGCAACTGCACATGTAAGTTGGTCGAATAAAAGTTTTTGAGCTAAGTCGCGGACAGACAGACAGACAAACGGACATGGCGAAACTATAAAGCTTCCTTGTTGACTACGGAACTCTAAAAATGATAGGTTTCCCATAAGAACTTTCATCCCCTATATCCCCCCCCCCCCTTAAATTTGTTTTTGAGAAAATAATTGCCTATGTTCTTCCCCGGGATGCCATCTATCTCTTTACCAAATTTTATCGACATCCGTTCAGTGGGTCAGGCGTGAAAAGGTAACATAAGAATTACAGTCGGACAGACAGACAGAGTTACTATCGAATTTATACTTTTAAGCATCGATTAGTAAGGATTAAGTGTTCAATTCAGAATGAGCCAAATGCTCAATAAATATGAATTCGGCGAAAGTCATTCTTCTACGGAGACTCTTAACACCGCGATTCAGAAAATGACGTTAAATGAACAACGCCATCTATCGAGCACGAAGTGATACTGTCAAAATATATGGGAAAACGTTCGAACACTCTGTAAGCTATGTAGAAAAGACTTGACCTGACTTGACTTGACTTGACCTGACTTGACCTGACTTGACCTGACTTGACCTGACTTGACCTGACTTGACCTGACTTGACCTGACTTGACCTGACTTGACCTGACTTGACCTGACTTGACCTGACTTGACCTGACTTGACCTGACTTGACCTGACTTGACCTGACTTGACCTGACTTGACCTGAATTGACCTGACTTGACCTGACTTGACCTGACTTGACCTGACTTGACCTGACTTGACCTGACTTGACCTGACTTGACCTGACTTGACCTGACTTGACCTGACTTGACCTGACTTGACCTGACTTGACCTGACTTGACCTGACTTGACCTGACTTGACCTGACTTGACCTGACTTGACCTGACTTGAGCTGACTTGAGCTGACTTGACCTGACTTGACCTGACTTGACCTGACTTGACCTGACTTGACCTGACTTGACCTGACTTGACCTGACTTGACCTGACTTGACCTGACTTGACCTGACTTGACCTGACTTGACCTGACTTGACCTGACTTGACCTGACTTGACCTGACTTGACCTGACTTGACCTGACTTGACCTAACTTAATTTGGATTGAGTTGAGTTAACCTTGAGCAGGTATATTTTATCGCAGCAGGTACATTGGTAGTTGAAAGAAAAGTAGATTACGTACCTTGCTAAAGTGAGTAATTAATGCACTCGTGTTAATTTAGTAAGCGCATTTGTGCCTTAATTACTCACTTTTTGCTCGATGTAACAATCTACAATTTTTAAGAAATTAAAATTTATCACCATTTTTTCATGATTAATTTGTATCATGATTTAAAAGATAGATAGCGCCACCTATGGCACTACTACCAAACAATGGATTTAGAAAACATGAATTAACCAAACTTTAGATTGGGTAAATTCACAATGTATCGCGTTATGTTTCCGCGCGAAGTATGTGAACATATGATGATTATGATCGTGTGTTACACACGTTCTCACAAACCTACCTGATTTTACGCTAGTGTCATTTTTCGTCAATAGATGTCGTTACGTTTATCTACATTACGTACCTAATGAAAATTTCTTCTTGAATACTTTAAACTCTTATATCTTTTGATATGTTGAAGCGATTGCGATGAAACAAAGACTAAATGAAACATCGAGTTACACACAATATTTGGGTTTATAAGTTAACCATATTGATTTCGTACTTTTTACGTGATACTGGAACAATCAAACAAACGAACAGACAAACAGACAAAAATTCCAAAAATGGTAGAAATGGCATCTGTTGGTTATTCTGGGACACTCCACCTAGGTTTTTTTTTTTTTTTTTTATTGTACAGAAACGCCTCGTCTACAGATTTATTATATGTATAGATAACCAATTTATTTATTTAGGTATAATTATATTGTCCTATTAGTTTCACTATGTTTTATGTTATTAAATATTTTGATAATAATAATTTGACATTTTTTGTTTCATTTTATTAACTTAAAGTTTACCGTGTGGCACCACTAAACCCTGCCCTGAAAGATTATATCGTTTAAGGTTGATGCGCTAGGGTGGCCCGCGAAATTCAAATTTTCTTACGTTTTTAGCAATTTGCAGGTCAGTATCACATTGTATATTAATATAAATAGTACATTGTATATTAATATAAGTTCATGGAAGTGCATTGAATGAAAATTTCATGAAATCGTCAGTCAATGCACTTACATGAACTTAGAGAGTTGTATTGCTGATTCTAATGTTTATAATTCTGTAAATCCATATTTGTTACGGCCGGTAATAATATTTAGATCAACATACAACCTGATACTGACCTGCAAATTGCAAAAAACGTAAGAAAATTTGAATTTCGCGGGCTACCCTAGCGCATCCACCTTAATTAAAAATATTTTCTCATGCATTTTTATCACTGGTCACCAACAATCTGCCCTCATGCGTCCGGTCCATTAAAACTAATACGTGATCCGAATTACTCTAAACAATCATCTTCTCTCCCTTTCACGCCTTTTTAGCAAAACGGAAGCTGCCAATAAAATATCTTAAAATTCTTTATCAATTTAAAATACGCTTTATTGTAGGGAAAATTAGATTCAAAATTTACTGACACAGCATCGTGACAAGTAAAAAATAATTAATGAGGAGACCGAAATGTTTTTGCTGTAGTTATGATTCTTATAATAAAAACATAAAATCGAATTTCGAATAACATTGAATAAAAAATAAAATTGTTTAAATGTGAATGTCCAGAGAATTTAGGGTCACACTACATTGCGAGATTAAAAACTGTCATTGTACTGCACGGAAAAGAGATAGCGCAATACAAAATGAAGCTGTGTTTCTTTCTCGCATGGAACAGCAATAGCTCTTAACACTTCGGGTACAAGTAGGGTCAATATGATAATCTGCATAACAATAGGAATGTTTAAAATATGCAGGAACCCTTTTATTTTCGGATGGCGGCTATCAATTGCAAAATAGGAAAAAACTGTCCAGTCCATTGGGCAGACGACGAATATTTTCGACAGCAATAGAGTCGAACAATTTTTTATATTTTTTATTGTTGTGCTCACACTTATATGTTTAATCCTGTACAAATAGCAGAGCACAAAAGTAAGAGAAATTCCACAACAAGCAACGTCGTTTACTCTTATGCACAGCTAAGGTGTGTCCAAACATTGCGCGGCAAGCGCGCGGCAGCAACACGCGGCATTTGCAGGACAAATTTTTCTGCCGCGCTCTAGTGTGGACTAAACCGACGAATGTTTGCAAGGCAGAACTGCGCGGCATATACGAGACACGCCGCGCACTACAGTTGGCATGAAAGCGCTTGCGTGTGTCGTAGCTTTGCTAATAATTCGTCCAAACACAATTACTGACGAATGTTTGCTACAAATGTTTGTGCGCGGCAGACACAGCGCGGCAAGCCGCGCGCGGCAGCCGCGCACTGTTTCCTGGAGCGGCAATGCTTTATAAGTATATTATTTTTACCGAACACGACTCCATGCCACGCGAGCTCCAGTCAAAGGGCGATGGGGTCCAATCTTTTGTCCGTATCAAATGACCTCCGCAATTATTATCTATTCACTGCCCGCTCCATTTTCCCATACAAACATACGGGCGCTTTGATTCATTTGAATATGGTCATTATGTATTAGTTAATTAAGCACAATATAAGACATTGTTTGTTGTATACAGGGTTAATTTTAATAGCTCAGGGCAATTTCGGGATAGTCTGAATAGTTGTTGAGAATTTGACCGTAGGTGTTCTGTAATTAAATTTTGTTGATTACCTAGTTATCAATGGGCGTGATTTTGATTAAATAGATTTATTTTATATACAGGTTGTCCCACATGGAACCAACGAAGGTATGTAGAAAGTTTTATACCTAATGAAAATATAATTCATTTAATTTTATTGATAAATAGAACTGAGTAAAATCTTCAAAGCTGTGTCCATTACATGATTACGGACAATCCCGATAATTCGACAGATATTATTTATTGATTTATTGAAAAACAAACATGACGTTTAACATATCGGTATAACTATAATATTAGTAGCTTTTGTACAAAAAACAGTTAGGAAGTCGAAAAATCAATCAGTCGATTGATAAACCAGACCACTGATATATCTAAATAAATCGAAAGTAACAGTTGTGAACGCAACATGGTCAGATCAGAGAATCTTCTTACTATAATATCACAAAATGTGAAAGTTTGTATGTTATTTACTCAATAATCCAAGAACGGCTGAACGGATTTGGATGATATAAGTACTTTTAGACTGGGATAAGAACATAGGCTTTTCATCCTGGACCGGGCAGCAGGCAACACCTAGTCATATATAAAATAACACAATAGTATCCAAAGACTCACAAACAAACACAAACTGACGCACGTCCACATCCCAATGAAATCATTAGGCTTTTATTACTAGCTACCTATCAGTCCTAACTAAATTTAATAGCCCATTACGGCACACACATGTATAAAACGTTAATAAACCTAGGTGCCCCCGGAACCGGCAGTAAACCTTTTACGAGTGGTGCATTCGGAAGAATATTTCCGAAATTCGTGACGTCATTATATTGGTTGACGTTTATTGGCTATTGGTTGTGCACGCGACTTTGCGCGCGACTTTTTCTAGGGTTGACCGTTCGTTGGTGGTGATTATTTGACAGGGTTGTGTGAGATAACAATGTATAAATTATGACATCAGATTTACATGGTTTTAGTTTTAACATAGACACAATTTTAATGTTCCTTCCATTGATTTAAATAGTAATATATATGTCAATGGTTCCTTCAACATTTCCACCCAGTGTAGCTGCGCTCGTCTAGAGTGTTTTTTAAATAATTTCCTCATCATCATTTCATCCGAAAGACGTCCACTGCTGGAAATAGGCCTCTCCCAAGCACCACCAGTTCGACCGGTTCTGTGTTTCTCGCATCCAGCGAATTCCTGTGGCCTTCACCAGGTCATCGGTCCACCTTGTGGGGGGCCTTCCAACGCTTCCACGCCTTCTTCAACGTCTTCCGTTACGCGGTTGTCACTCCAGAACCTTTCGGCCCCATCGGCCATCTGTTCTGTGAGTATTGTGCCCCGGCCACTGCCACTTCAGTTTGGCAATACTTCGGGTTATGTCTGTTACCTTGGTTCTCCTACGGATCTCTTTATTTCTGATTCGATCAGGTAGGGAAACTCCGAGCGTAGCCCTCTCCATTAAATAATTTAATGCTCTCGTAATTCCAGATTCCGATGTTTCTATCAATGGAACGAGGTGTAAAGTACTGCTACAAGAATCTTTGGCTCTCGAATGACATTAACAGAGGGCGCTGTTGGTAAACATTTTTGTGCATAATATTATGTTTTTTGAAAGGTATTGAAAAATCAAGATGGCTGCCATCCTATTTTGTTTACGCACCTAAAGATCGTTGTATAGCAAAGTTATCATCTAAATCCAATCTAATGTGTAATCTCAGTGGTAAGGTGAGCTTGAAGTGAACTCTCATTTTTAGGGATTGACAGCTCACTTCAAACTCACTTCACATAAGTTTTCACTCTGAGATTTTTACAGAATACCAACACTGGTCTGACAAACTGATTTAATCGATATAGGGATGCATTTTACGTTCCACGGTGGACGTTTATCGATGATCGTTATTCACGCAACAACGGTTATAATAGACAGCAGTTATTGTTGACTCGATACGATACACTGGCCGATAGGTTTAGTAGAACCTTTTTATTTCGTAACCAGGGTGTTAAAATTGGGCAGTATAATATTACAGCAAGCGCACATTACAGCGGAATCATATCGCATCGTATTGCAATACAGAAAAGCGCGGTGCTGCCCGCCTGTAATGTGCAATGGCTCATATTATACATAATGTAGGTACAAAAGCGGTACGTTCGACTCAAACTGAATGGCGGCTCAGAGCATGAGGCGAGTCGCTGCGCAGTAGCAATTTCATATGTCTGCGGGGGTGAGGGGTGGGGTACTGCGGAACTAGTAACTAACTTCCAAGCCGCCATTAACTTTGAATCGAAGACCTACGAAGATTTTTGCGTTGCAGTGCAGCCCGCTCAAATGTCTGCCAGTGTAAGACCATAGGTTAAGCTATCAGTGCATAGGATGCTTTGTTTTTTAGGATTCCGTAGCCAAATAGCAATAACGGAACCATTATAATTTCGTCATGTTCATCTGTCCGTCCGGCTGGATGTCACACAGCTGTTTTACTAGGAGACGATTTCCACTACATCCATTGAAATTAGAACACCAAACGATACTGCAGTGAAATTACGAAAATAATCATTAAGGGTGACACTCCCTATACAAGTAAGAGAGGAATGAAAAAAAGAACAATGCACTGTTTCAGGAAGATTCCTTTTATCTATTTCAATATCACAGAATCGTCATAATATCACCACAAAAAGCACCGCGTGCATAGCAATCGGGGATCAATTACAGCGCCCTACCGTTTTGCGTCATAACATCTCGACGCTGGCCATAACTGTCCGGCCGTGCGTCCGATCTAAAGCAATATAGAAAAATCAGTAGGTCCAATATGCAGTGTATGTGAGATTGATCTAGCTAGGAAGATCGTATTATCAGAAGTTCCTATTATTAAGCCTGATGTTTGACGCACGATGTCGATAATATTAGGTCCCCACCTGTGAAATTGGTGTTTTGTATGGGGAATTTTAAAGAAGTTGCATTTTTCATACTAACATTTTCTTAATTTATATAACAACCATAAACACTAATGTTTTAAAACTTTTATGGACTAATGTTTAAAAACTAAGATAACGTATGCCACTTAGATTAAGGGACAAAAATAAGTTATGGCTAAGTTTAAAAAAATAGTGGTCATTTCTGCTAACAAAATGAGGAGTCATTTTTTTAAGGTATTTATTATGTTTAGAAAACTATAAGTAATAAGGTTTTTTTACTATTGGTAGTTGTCTATTATGGTCAGTATTAGCAATTGATGAATATTTTAAATCATAGAAGTGACGAGGTACTCTATGTGTGAGAAAAAAACGCCAATTTAATAGGTGGGGACCCAATATAACAACGAGAAGCTTGAAGTAGCCGATAAAAATATAGAAATGAAATGTCTTGACTTGGCTCGTGAGGTTGTGAGCCATATAGACATCAGCGATCATTGTGGTCGTTGGGGTAGACGTGTTTTTGAGTGGACACCGCGAATCGGCCAACGTAAGGTAGGACGCCTCAGGCTAGGTGCATGGAGCGACGCTCTTTGCAGAGTAGGCAGCTGCTGGAAGACAGTTACCAACAATGGAGCTGAATGACGTGCAATTGGAGAAGTATATGTCCAGCAGTCGACTGACCTAATATGTCCCGCAGTGGATTTCATAAAAGCCAAATCGACATTAGACGTGTTTGCTATTTTGATCTTTGTCAAAATCATTCAAATCATGAAATATAACTTTCTATGTAATAGTCTGCTGAATGTATTGTATAAAAATGCATAACTTGTACTAGGGCTTGGTCCGTGAATGGGCGACCATCTTTCGAGATTCCTCCGTGATTCGGAAAGCACGTTAAGCCGTTGGACCCAGCTGTCATTTGTGGATCTTTGACAGTCGTTACAGGTAGTCAAAAGCCCGAAAGTCTGACAACCAGTCTTACGAAGGGGTATCGTATTATCCATTTACTGGGTAGTGGAGGTCTAATAGGCAGTCGCTTCATGTAAAATACTGGTATTCAACTGCACCTGGTTAGATTGGAAGCCGACCCCAACATAGTTGGGAAAAGGCTAGGCAGATGATGACAACTTTTTGTACCTACTAAACTTCTGCAATTTCTTGCGTCGTGGTCAGCCGGTCAGATATTTACGAGTGTAGTCCCTGACACTTTATGATTATGTTCCAATGCTGATTGAATGGTCGCCACCCTTCGCTCGCAATTATTGTTTGCCATTATTGTCCTGATCATGGTTTTTGTAGGGTATATAAGTAGGTATTGTATAAGCCGCTGGGAAATGTTGATTTATTCCATTCTAATACCAAAAACTAATACCATTTGTTAAAACTAATATTTATACTGACTGTACCTTATATCTTTGAACTTGTTTTGGTACCTATTAGTTTAAAAAATGGTATCCGTTCGGAATAGAAAATAAATATGAGTTGAAACAAATAACAGTGGTATTAGTTTTTGGTATTAGAATGGAATAAATCGAAATGTTGTACCTACTTAATGGCTTTGTGTTAAGTTGTCAATAATTAACTACTTACTTTGGTTTTGAAGATGACCACTGACCAGTAGCCTATATTGCATAACTCACTAAATGTCAACAGCCGGACGCGTCACTCGCTTGCTGCCGTCGTCGATGGCTTGCTGCCGTCGTCGATCGCTTGCTGCCGTCGTGGATCGCTTGCTGCCGTCGTCGGTTCATAGATGGTGACCAACCATTACATACAGTATGTTAACTAACAAAGGGCGTTCCCTATTACTCGCAATAGTATAGCGTCCATACATGCTTAAAAACATATAATCACTCGTTTTTTTTTTTTTTTGTTTACTATAAATAGTGAATTATTCACAAAACTTTAAACTGCTACGTAAAAGAAACACTTTTCAATTACCAATGAACAACTTGGTTGAACCGTGTAGGTGCCTGATATTACCATTCCAAGAGACACGTACAGTAAAATATTTTTATGCTAAGCATAATGCATGCGACGACGATGAAATACAACTATCTTAAACAAATGTGCTAAAAAGACAAACGTTTTGTTTGGTACCAGCGCCGCGGGACATATGATAATAGCTTTGCTTTGAAATCCCTTACTAAGGGAATATTTTTGAGTGGCCTTTAAGGATTTTGCTTGCATCTTCTCTCAGAATTCTGTTCCTCAAAATGTACAAGGAAATAGCTATATGACGTTTTATTGAACCTTATCCAAGAAAAGCAAGGTGTCACTATCGCATTCAGCAAGATATTTATTTTATTCTGTTCAAAGGGCCTAGACAAAGTGACATTCTATCAGCGATAACGATGTTAGAAAAGGCAAAAATGTATAGCTATCATATTCTATCGAAAAACTTATGTCAAGCGATTGTCACTTTTCAGCTATCATCAGTATTTTGTCTTTTGAAGGCCTTTTTGATGTGTAACATCTTTCCACTCGCTTTCCTGAAATCTGTAGGAGTGATTTCGTGAAAAGGGACGGAAGTGTGTTACTGGAAGTCGGGGAAGTGTCCGCTATTTGATTTGACCAATGAACGCGCGCGGTGCTAAAGTTGGCTGTCAGTTGGTACCAACCCATTTTCCGAGAAGTTGGTAGTGTCAGCCAAGATGTCACATGTTACACATTATATGCGACTACTGTAAGGCTCACACGTCTTTTTTTATTCCTTTGTAGAAATAGATTTCGACAAATCTATTTCTACAATTCATTATCCTGCCCCTATCCCAATTTATTTGGGGTAAGTGCAAAAAACAACAAAAGACAAATTTTATTTCTAGGCGATTTTGATTAAGCTGTTGGATTCTTTTTTTTTATATAATTACGTAGAAGTTCTTTTAAAAATATTATGCGATAAAATCACCACGCGTAACCCGATACAACCTGTATATTTATGACGATATTGTATCTTCACGACCCTGTGATATGCTGAATTGAATATTCAAGGCAAGGAAACAATGCTATACGTGAGAAACGTCACATTAGTGTCTGTCCATCAAACTGAAGTGTTCTAGTTTACCATCGTAAAGTTTTCTCAGTGACTCTTTACTCCAGACAAAGTAAAAAACAAAAATCCTCGTTGTTGCAAGCGCTACTGCTGAGTATGAGGTCCTGGGTTCGATTCCCAGGTTGGGCAAAGGTGTATTGGCTTTTTCTGTCTTCAGTTAACTCAGGAACAGCCCGGAGTCTGGACTTGTACCCGTTGATGGCAATAGGCTCGCCCCTTTTTACATAGGACTTAAATAATATTATTATTGGCGAAATGTGGGTGAACTATATATACCTTTAACTGGGTACACCTCTGCCTAACCCTTCGGGAGGACAAAGTGACATTTCCTTTCTTCATATTGACATCGCGCCATCGAAATGTTTCTACAATCTGTCATATCTCTCGTTAATTGCTAGGTATACGTTGTGATTGGTGAATGTGATAATGGCATGCAAGCTACAGGCAAACTTGTGCAAACTTACGTGATTTATGAAAATGAACATTATAATAATAATATATCTTTATTTCAGACATACGTCCATACATTTTGAACAAATAATAAGTAGGGTTGTTAGTAGAACACATAAAAATACAAATAAAACAGGGTGTTAGTAATTTGTTAGTACAAAATCAAGATAAAATATATATTACAGTCTATTTCCTATTACTGAGTAAGTGAACACTCGCCCAGTACACAGTAAACGGACCGTTTATTTTGCACACTAACGTTCTGAGGACAGTGTTGGTGCTACCACGGACCCTGCTCATCATCGACGCGGTTCTTTTCCTGATGATAGAGAAGAAATCATCGATGGAAGCTCCCGCAAACATTTCGGAAGCACTGCAGTACCTGGGTTTCTTCAATTTATTATTGTGTACAAAATATAAGCCACCGATCTCGCCAGTTCACCATCATCAACAGTCCGTGTTCTACTGCTGAGCATATAGCCCATAGCCCTTCTTTTCTTGTGTCAATCGCCACGCTCCTGAGCCAGCCTCATCCATGTTCTATCCGCGATGTTAACAATTTCGTTCGCCCATCTCGCCGTCGGACGACCTACACGTCATCTTCCAGATCTTTGACGCCGCTTGGCCTTACTCCACCTGTCATCACTGAGTTCCATTCATTACATCGATTTGAGTTCCATAATTCGTTGCCCTATATCGAAAACTCATCATCATCATCATCATTTCACCCGAAAGACGTCCACTGCTGGACATAGGCCCAAGCACTGCCACTTCGACCGTTTCTGTGCTTCTCGCATCCAGCGCATTCCCGCGGCCTTCACCACGTCATTGGTCCACCTTGTCGAGGCTTTCCAACGCTACGTCTTCCGGTACGCCACTCCAAAATCTTTCAGCCAATCAGCTATCTGTTCTGCGAGCAATGTGCCCTGCCCAATCGAAAACTCGCTAGTTAGCAAAAACTATTCCTTCTTAAACAAATGGTAACTCACAACTACCTCTTTACCAAGGAAGACTCGGGAGAATATTTAGAGAATAAACTTTATGTATTCCATGGCAGTTTATGTTACAGGGAACTCGTTTTACTCTGAACAAGTTCCTGTATTTTGGATAGTTGCAGCGAATATGCAGGAATATGAGTCAGTGTTTTAGTAAAATATGAAAGTGTCGTTTGAAAAATAGTGTCTGGCAAATGTGCTTTGTTTTTTTGTTCAACTTACTCTATTCCTGAGTTAGGTTTTAATACTGCAATGAACTTTTTTCTGAAGCTGTGTCTTTTCACTACTGGGTAAAGGTCCCTATGTCATACATACAGCGTGTAACAAAAACCCTGTCCCGTTGTTAAAAATCATACTGAGAGTTTTATGTGGTTTTTTTTTGGAAAATAGAAAAAATTAATCGCCGTATTTTTTTCTATGCGCAATTTTCCGGTTTATTACATGGGGCGCAGGCGGTCGTCGTTTAGCGGGTATCTACAAGTCATAACTTATGACCTCTGTAGAAAATTTGCTAATTTATAGTAATAACTTTCTTATTTTCAACAAAGTATACAGGGTTACTGGTAAAACACCAACAACCTCTTAAGGAGTCATTGTACTCATCATTATGAACAACTTTTACTAAGGGAACAAACATGAAATCGCGAAAAAAAAAACAGCTATTCCGTACAGTTTGACGAGTTATGCGAACATAAATGTACTGAACCGTGGTTTTTGTTTTTTCGCGATTTCATATTTGTTCCCGTAGTAAAAGTTGTTCATATTGATGAGTACAATGACTCCTTGAGAGGTTGTTGATGTTTTACCAATAACCCTGTATATAAAGTTATTGCGGTACCTATGCGCCCCCTTTCGCATCCGACAGGGTTTTTGTTACATATGCTGTATACATTGCTTTTTTCAAGGGGGGGACCGCACTTCCGCATCAGAGCAATAAGTGGTATTAAACCTGATGACTCATGTAGACCAATGTTCAAGAGGTTTGGTCTGCTACCTCTACCATGTCTGTATATATATGAGGTATGTATATTTGTAGTTAACAACAAACATTTATTTAAATCAGCAAATGATGTAAATCCCAGAAACAGACGAGATCCTCATAAACTGGTATTAAGTGATTTGCCAAGACTTGCGAAATACAACAAAAACTGCCTTGCAATGTGCGTACGTATTTATAACAAAATACCAAGTCGCTTTAAAATATTGAACTCGAGAAAGTTTAAGATAGAATTACACAAGTGGCTTATTGAATGTAATTTTTACAGTTTAAAAGATTTTATGGATGTGAGATGTTGATTCCTTTTGTTAAAATATAAATTTTTGCATGCTATGTTATATCTTAGCGAAACATGTTGAGCTACTGTAATAATATCAACATCAATGTATACCATGTTTTTCGCAAATAAATGATTTACTTACTTACTTACTTTACTTCCTCGACCTTCTTCAGCTACGTGTACATTTGAATTTAAAAAAAAAGTATTTCCGCTTCTCTATCGTGAATCATTTTATCAAACGTCTCTTATGTAAGTATTTCTATTTCATCTACATTTCAATGCTTTCATAATAGTATCTTCTGGCAAATTAAACATGTTTGAATATAATTTTGTTTGATTAAACCAGTTTAAGATCTCCTCTTTCAAAATCCACAGAAACTGCGTAACTTTTTCGCCCTGTTTAATACCCGGTTGAACAAGACGATCAGTTTAAATTAACAAGAAATTAATTACAGCTCCATTGAACTCAAAGGATTATTCTCAATCGAACCAAAGCAGGTTCAGTTGAGAATAATATTGATGCCTCAATACAATTTCGTACCTGAATGAATAGATTTATTCAAAGATTGAAGCAAAACAATTCAAGGTCTCCATAATTAACACACCAAAGGATTGTAGCTAAATAAAATCATTATGGAGTTAACAAAAAAAAAAGATTCTATTCACCCCTTCCAAAAGGTAGTTTTCGTATGGAGAAGAATTATAAACATTGATATATTGAAAGATAACGTACAGCAATCGCTGGGTCCTGCACCATGACGTGCACAAGAGTTCCTTATAATCGAAGGTAAGCAATAAGGTGGATTTTTGGTCACTTGGAGTCAAATACAGGATAACCGTTTGTATGGACGTTCGTTATTTTTGCCAATGGAATATCTCATCAGGCATACGGCTTGTTTTAAATAAGCTGTGTTTTTTCCATCATATCAAGAAGCCTTTACGCACTGGGGTGGCTGTTATAGTTTTTATTGTAGATATGAGATATATTTACGTACACACGGCTACACCATAAACTGGAAATGTATAGCTCGATGCTATACATTTCCAGTTTATGGTGATTCCGCATTATATAAGATTTCCGTACAATGCGAGGTCAGCTTATACTGTGTAGCCGTGTGTACCATGATTAAAAAATAAAAATTATATACCAGTAAAAAAAAAAACAATACCAAAATGTCAGACAACTTTCCAAATCATTAATCAAGAGTCTGATAATCCGAATCTAATTAAAACACGCGTGCACCACATAACTCCAGTCCCTTTACTCCCATGGGCTGCAAAGTCCCTATCAAAATAATTACTAGTTCGAAAGACGGGATTATCTTACCCCTTTGCCAGCCAATTAATTTTGCTTGGTTTAAGCTCTGTTCATTAGCGGCGTTGTTGTACTACGTATTGTTAAAATTTTTGATTTTAAATCAAGGGGTATGTTTGTGACTCTTTGGTGGGAAAACGGTTTTTCGATCTGATGAAAAGATGTTTAGATTCAACCCCGCTGTAGTCTATACATTTATCTAAAGAACACAATTAATTGATTTGAGACATTCAGAATGGAAGAAGTCTGAAACCCTAGAGTGGTAAACAGCACTTTAATTGCATAATACACAATAAATCAGAATCGGAATAGATTTGAAATAAATATATAATCCATTGCTCCATAAGTTCGAAAAAAAATCTGCTCAACAACGTAAATAACGCAATGAATGTTGTTGAACTGTCAAAATGAAACAGATTAGTCTTAATCGGTTATGAAAATAAGTTACGCTATTAGATAGCTGTGTGTAGAATCAGATGTTACCTAGAAGCCGAAATAAAATACCAAAATGGCCTGTCCAGTCCGGAAAATTGAAATTCAATTCGCTCCATAAACCACCTACACAAGAAATGCAAACCTAAGTCCACTCAAAGGCGGACCGTACTTCAAAAGCACGTGACGTCATGGAAAAGGCCAAATCAAATTCAAAAAGCCACAAGTGAGGCTGGAGTGAGATTGGTTTTGACGCTCCAACGCCCAGGCCGATGCTTGATCGTGTTGGTCCGAGCATACAAAAGGACTGGGGAAAAGGCCACAGAATAAGAGATTGTAGATGTGATTGTCCCGTTGGATCTGTTAACTTGTTGAATGAGAGGCCAGTGAATAAAAGTGAAACAGCAATACTATACATACACACATAACCTCACGCCTTCTTCCCATGGGGGTAGGCAGAAACTATTATATGCAGAACGCCACCTACTACCTACATATTCCTTTTGCTTTATTTACGTTCATACAATCTTGCACGCCGGTTGTGAGTAAAGGACTAATACGCACCAGCACCGTTAGCGCAATTGCGTAAGACACGATCAAACAGAATTGAAATCGGTTTCGATCGAAATCGAAAAAAACATGCGGGTCTGTCTTTGGGGACTGCCGATATAAGTGAAACTAAGCAACAATGCGTAACCTCAACGTAATTCAAACGGTAGACGGTAGATGGCGCTAAAATATTTCTTTAAACGTGACGGTGACGATGACGCGAGTTGTTGTTGATTGACCATGATTTTTGTTCACTCAAAAAATGCTCAACGCGCCTAAAGAAGTTTTCACTTCAAAAATCTATTCAACAACGTAACTTAATTTATGAAGCAATGGAATAGACATTTGTTTCAAACCGATTCCAATTCTGACCGATCGTACAATGCGCAAAGGGTGCTGACCTCTCTGAAGAACATCACCAATGAAAATACGTTTTTTTTCTGGATTTGCGTCAAATTAACAAAGGAAAAAAAAAACAGAGATACACAGAAACGGAGCTGCATAGAAATAGAAATGTTCCGTAAAAATTCATACAACGGTCAGAATATGAAAATATGAATAGACCTTAAAATATGAATATTTGAAAATATGAAAATATTACCTATTAGAAAATATGAATAATGAAAATATGACCTCTAGTTATATTTTCTGAAGTTAGTCTTTGATCCGATATACGAAAGGTTTCGACCTATTTCTGCGTTTTCCTTTGTGAATCAGTAATGTATGCACGAGTGGGGCGGGACTGTTTGTCAATGATATAGAAGTGACGTTTCGGAAACTATTGTTGTCCATTGTGTGCTTGTAAAGTACTTGTTGAAAGGCAGCGCTTTGGATTTATAATAGAGGTCTCTCCGTCACTCTTTAGTGTGCTGTAACTGGCATTGTTAATATTATTCTTAATCAATAGCATGTAGCATCTTTCTCTGCTACATCTTCACCCATACGAGTCGAGTTCTTGGGATAAATTCACCCCAACTAACGGAACACTTCATTGTGCGTGGTCTGACACGCACTTGGCCGGGTTCTTCAATGAATCAATCTGCCTAACCTTTTCTCAACTATGTTGTGGTCGGCTTCCAGTTTAACCGGATGCAGTCGAATACCAGAATTTTACATGGAGCGACTGCCTATGTGACCTCCACAACCCAGTAGCTTCCCTGGTACCTTATAAACGGCATAATTATGTAAGAGTCTATTAACCGCTCCCAAATTACCATGTTTATTTTCTTTACATTCATCCTTGACATAATCATTGTATTTGACATTATTCCTATTATTATAGATACCTCCCAATTTAATTTCAACTCCTAGTGGCTTTTGTGGACATGATAATTATTCAATTTGTTACAGTTGTAATAGCAATCACGTCATTTGGCTGAAATTGTTTTTTTTTTATTGTTTGTCTTTTATTTAGATTATTTTTTATTTTCTATTTTGTGAATGTGAGAACTTTGTAGGCTTATTGGACTTTAGATTTATTGAACATCTATTTTGTTAAGTACCTGGTACTTACTTGTTGAAAGGCCTACATTGTCCTCCCATGCCTACTAACACAGTAATTTGAAAATATTGTAAAAGCCAATTATTTTTTAAAGAGTAACCGTGGAGTTTCTTGCCGGCTCTTCTCCATAGGAAACGACCAATTCGAACCTAGCTTCTGCCGTTTCATAAGTAGGACATGGGTCCTACTTATGAAACGGCAGAAGCTAGGTAGGTAGGTTTATGTGAAATAAAATATTTTGATTTTGATTTTTGATTGAGTAACTGGGTAATACGATACCCCTTGGTAAGACTGGTTATCAGACTTTCGGGCTTCTGACGACCCGTAACGACTGCCAAAGATCCACCAATGATAGCCGAGACCAACGGCTTAGCGTGCTTTCCGAGGCTCGGAGGAATTTCGATAATTATGTAAAGATGGTCACCCATCCAAGGATCAACCCCGGCAAGCGTAGCTTAACCTGATGCATCAACCCGTGCGGCTGTTTTTACTTAGCCACGAGCTCCTCCTAGTTTTCTTATAGAAAGAAATTGAAAGAATGAATAACATTTATTTGGACATAGTTCGTGATACACAATACATTTAAAAAAAAGTTTTAACAATAATGTGTGCCTCCCGGCTGCAGTAAAAAGGTTTATTTCAGCATTAATGCTGTCTGACGCTGGTTTTCTAATGAACCCTTAGGAATAAGTGACGGGGAATACATAAATTTCAACATACTTAATACTTATAGCTCGAGCAGTGGTGGCCCAGTGGTAACGGCCACGACTTACGAGTTGTAGGTCGTAGGTTCGAACCCCGACAGGCGCTTTACTTTGTGTAAATTATTTCATCACCACTGCTCTCAAAACGGTTGAAGGAAAACATCGTGAGGAAACCGGCATGTCCTAGAACCAAAAATTCGAAGACATGTGACATCTACCAACCCGCACTGGGCCCGCGTGATGGATTACGGCCCACTCCCTCTCACCGAGAGGAGGCCTGTGTCCCAGCAGTGGGAACATTATAGGCTGATTATGATGTATTATGCAATACATATATAAAAAAAATTATATAAATAAATGTACACCCTAACCCTAATTAAGAAAGTTACTAACTCTTTTTAACACCGAACTGTACTGTCCCTCTGAATAGTAACTATCTTGAGCACAAACTCTATCAAATTGAACAACGTTCAATACACCGTGCTAAGACGTATGTCCCCATACATCTTCCCTTTGATTCATGGTGTCCCATTGAAATTGTATGCAAATCTCAAGAGTACGCCCATCGTACTTGTAAAGTGGTCACAAGTGTGCTTGTGTGATATATGAAGTGAACGGTAAAGGGACATGGTAACATGAAGAACAGATTGTATTCTAATCGATTAACATATCAATACCGGAAACATGAAATAACGTAAGGGAAATGTCGAAAATTAGTTTTATGTTTATACCGTTCAACTCAGAATGTCTTGCTCTTTCGGTTGGTATATTTAAAATATCTATGTCTAAAAGAAAACGTCGATAGCATCAAATACTTTCTTTATGTCTAGATATTTTTTATTCAAATCTGGTTGTATATGACATTTCAAAGTATATTTAATAATAATTATCCAAAGTAAAGTCTCTATCCATAAAGTATTTTGCCTTTACATCTAAACACAATCGAGTATATTTTATACAATAGATGTAATTGTATAAAATTGCGTATTGGTATTCGTAGGGATACTATTATTACAAAAGTTTTGGGAAAAAGGAATCAGTAGGACAAAAACGAATTAATATTTGGAAATAACGATACCGTTTTCGAAAATATAGGGCAGGGCGAAGTTTTGGAGCAAACGCCATATTTATTTATTTCATGAACAATTTTTACATTGTATCGAAATGTCTGAAGTAATTATAAACTAACACAACATAAAGACATATAAATTAACATAGATAAAAAGTGTAAAGTAAAGAAAATACACGTAACATTTCATTAAATAGCTAATGATCAAAACACCGAATCGAAAGCCAGCGACTACTTTTCACACATTTACCGTTATAATTCGAAATAGTAATTACGGAATACCACAAGGGAGTATTTTGGGCCCTACCTTATTCCTAGTATACATAAATGACCTGTGCAGCTTAACGCTCCAAAATGGTGTCATAATGTCTTATGCAGATGACACGGCTCTATTGTTTTCAGATAAATCTCGAGATGAGGTATATAAACAAGCCCAGAATGGTTTTAATATAGTGTCTGATTGGCTACATGAAAATCTCCTAACACTAAATGCAGAGAAAACCAAACACATTTTATTTACTATGAGAAACACTAACCTGCCAACTACTAACATAAACATTTATGCGCACAAGTGCGGCACGTATGCTGACGATGCATGTAACTGTCCTAGTTTAGCAAAAACCGATCATATGAAATATCTTGGTGTAACGATTGACACAAATCTGAATTTCCGTAAACACATTGATTTGTTATGCACTCGAATGCGTAAATTAATATACATTTTTAAGAATTTACGATATATATCGGACTACAAATTAATTAAACAGGTCTATTTAGTTTTGTGTCAATCCATTCTCACTTATTGTATAACTTCCTGGGGTGGGGCTGCTATATCAATCCTACTGCCATTAGAACGTGCGCAGAGAGCTATCCTTAAGGTAGCCACCTTTCGCCCATTTAGATTTCCCACACATGAGCTTTACACGGCATGCAAGGTTTTAACCGTGCGTCAACTATTTATATTGAATATAGTACTACACCAGCACAATAAACTTCCTTATATCCCAACACCTATTGATAAGAGAAGAAAAGACTTAGTTTGCATAAAGCCTCAAACCAGACATACTTTTATAAATACATTTTATGTATTTTTAGGTCCGTTCTTATATAATAAAATCAATAAGTCTGTAAATATATATAGTGTAAATTATAAAAAGTGTAGTGAAATGTTGAGTGCATACCTACTGACATTTAATTACTCAGACACAGAAAAATTGATAGAAGTTATGCAATGAGTTTATTAAATGTTAAGTTAATTTTTTATTTAAAATTTATTATGTATCAATGATAGCTCTATGTACAGTAACATAATAGTCCACTGAATCACTCAGCGTTGTTAAGTGATGGCCTGAAACAAAGGTTTGAATAAACCTACATCAGGCAGGTCGCTATTGTATTCATTGGGCCTTTAATCAATATTATATAAGTTATACACTAGATTTATTTTAGGCATAGTTTAATTTTTTCTATATTTCTACTATTAATATGTAACTTTGTTATGATGTAACTTTTATGTAATTTATATGTGAACTTATGAATAAATGATTGATTGATTGAAACAAAAAAAAAAAAAAAAAAATTTGCTAAAATATCGAAGTAGCTAATAAATCGACACAGTAATGGAAATAAACAATTTGCTGTTAAAATATAAAACAAAAAACGTCCGCTACTGCACTACCTCGTTGGTTTAGTAGTCGCAAGTGCTACCATCAGGTCCTGGGTTCGATCCCCAGGTCGAGCAAAGTATTATTGAGCTTTTCCAACAGGATTTTTTCAGTAGCAGCCCGGAGTCTGGACTTGTACCCGGTTGATGGCAACAGGCTCGCCCCCAATTAAGTGGGACTAAAATATAACTGGCGGAGTGTGGGTGTACTGTAGGGTACATAACACCTCTACCTACCCCTACGGGGATTACAGACGTAATGTAAAAAAAAGGTACGTAGGAAACATGTTTGGGAACCGACATCTTACTTTCCCGCATCCAAAAACCCAAACAGTAACCTGATTCTTGAATAATCCTCAAAGAATAATCCAACAATGCGGGAAGAGCAACCAAAAACATTCATTCTTCCACATCGGAACCACTTGATTTCCCATCAGCTTCCAATATAAATAGAAAAATTCAAGTGCTCTTCAGTAAATACAATTTGCATAGCTTAAGATTCAGTGCATTAAGCTTTTATGTCTTCAAAGTCCCTCAGGACCTCAAGTGGTACAAGTATGCGGGCAGTATGTGAGCCAAAGTCCTTGTTGTTAGATAGAGAATTTGCATAATTTTTTTCAAGTATGGCGGAGGGTATAAAATTTAGGTTAAGTTCCTCTTCAGGATGAGATGATTGGAACGTTATTTTTTATGCTGGTGTCTTGTTGATTTCTTATTGGATATTGTCAATTATTTCAACAACGTATTCATTATATTTAGATTCTTAGGAGCACGTTCCAAATAAAACATGTAAGATATTTTCCATTCAATTGGAATCACAACCAATGGGACGATATTATTATTAAAGTGGACGCCCACGACATCAAAAAAATAAATACATATAAATATTGCTCATTAGGAGCGAATTCGACCAAACTTTTATCCCTATACCCCATTTGAAATAAGATTAGACGTATAGATAAGCCTTTTTTACATTCCGTTCAACCGATTTTGAATTCTATTGCGTTGGTGGCATGACAAATGGCAGCCGCAGTAGATAGTTGGTATTGTGTAACTTTTTTTGCTTTTAATGCTATCCTTATACCTACGGTATAAAAGTCAAAATCGGTTGAACGGACTGTAAATGCGTTTGTTTTAATGTCTAATCTTATTTCAAATGGGGTATACATAAGTGTAATCCAGCGAGTAAATATTAAATTTTTGACAGATTTTCTATACAAACACTGTCAGACGTCAATTTTATTTCCCGAATAAAGGATACCTGGCTTTTTTCCCGTTAGGGTTAAATCAGCCCTTAATAGTATAAGTTATAAAATAAGATAGGATTATAATTATGTTGATAAGGTTTAGTACATACCTGGATCATGTATCTAACAGGTAGTCTCAATATCTACAAATATATCAATATTGTTTAGGTACTTTATTATCTCAAACAGACGGTTCTTCAAGAGAAACAACTTGTTCTATTTATTTTCCCAATAAGATTACTCTTTCTGTATCTATTGATATTTCATCTTCCTTATTTGTATCTGATATGAACTGGGAACGAGTGAAGTGGTGGAATATTTTTATAGGAAATTGGTTTTGTGTGGCAGTTATTCATTGTGGGGAAATAACATTATTGTTTTGTTTTGCATTATTGTATAATATTTATTTACCTATTTATTATTCTTCAGAAAACTTACAGTATACTATCTATAATAATAATTAGCACATACAATTGCCAATTACAAGCTTACCCAAATTAAAAGCTATGTAAGTAGATACCAACATAATTAAATTTAAAAAAAAACTCACTAAAATAATAGTTTAAAAAAAGGAAAGACACAAAATAAAAAATAAAATTTCACATTAATAACGATATCTTTCAAGGAATATTGTACCTCAATAGGAAAATGTATTTTATTTAATAATGAAAATGTATTTTTGATACCGTTAATCTGATTAGTTTTTATTAATGGCTAATAATGGCCGAGGCTAAATTAATGATGACAGCCGCACTATTGAAGATTAAGCTACGCTTGCCGCAGTCGGTTCTTGATGGGTGACCATCTATTACATAATTATCAAGACACCTCCGTGCCTCGGAAAGCTCGTTAAAAGCTCCGGCTGTCATTCTTACATCATTGACAGTCATTTCGGGTAGTC
This sequence comes from Lithophane ornitopus, assembly GCA_948473465.1. Lineage (NCBI taxonomy): Eukaryota > Metazoa > Arthropoda > Insecta > Lepidoptera > Noctuidae > Lithophane > Lithophane ornitopus. The sequence continues at coordinate 12,093,938 of OX419634.1, forward strand.
AGAAGCTGGCAATTAGTCTTACCAAGGGGTATCGTGTATCCAGTAACTGGGTTGTGGAAGTCAGATAGGCAGTCGCTCCATCTAAAATACTGGTTATTCAGCTGCATCCGGTTAGACTGGAAGCCAATGCCAACGTTGGGACAAGGCGAGACAGATTGATATTGGTTGATCGTATAGTGTGACTGATCTGGGATCAAAGAACTACGATTATTTCAAGTGATTCGATTCATTAAACTAGACAACGCAATACTTTGTGCTGTCGGGTGCGAGTCATTTGTTTTTACCCTCATCCTCCTTCACCCGTGAGGACCATGGGACTGTCATCAACGAAATGGTCGGCCTATAGTGTAGCACATAAATACTAGATTTAGTTTCTCACTTACCATTTTTTCACAGACTAGATTTTAAAATGTAGAAAAATGTCTCTTGGTTATTATTTTTACTGCAATATTGTCAGAACACATTTCATCTCAAAATAAACACTAAAAGTGGGTGTTTATTTCACCACATGTACGAATCACAAAAAGCAACATCGCCCAATATTGGGTGTCAAATAAATTTCAAAATTAAACACAGTACATAGATTTAGGAATGTATGTTACGAACAATAAGAAAGGGTGGCGGTCCATTGTACCGATTCAATTTGTAACTTAAAATTTTAAAAGGGTTCGTTGGCACAACATTTCTTTTCCACCCTATCGACATATTGTCGATACGTCAGACAAAAGAAATAACATTAAATTGACATACCATTAAAAAATATTGCTTGAAAAATTCAATGAACAAATCATGCGGAAGATATAACTGCAAATGTGACAACCAACAGTGACGTCATAAAATCACAATTTATATCGCGACAACCCTAATGAATAATTAACGGATACGATAGTGATGTGCGTAATTAGCATAATTTTAACTTTTTGATTGATCGATGTCGTAAAATCGTTTTTTGTAAAAATTTAATGACGCAGTAGTGTTGACGCTTTTTTTGCTTATATAATAAAAGCATGACACGCGATTTTATTGAATAATATGCAAAATATTATAAACATTAATTTGTAACGGTTGATTTGTTAATACGAAGGAAATTTGCATAATCATGCTAATAGTGCTGTAAACGATCGAACGTCAGTGAAAAGGCTGACTTTTAGCACCTTTTTGATGTATCGATAGTAAAACTAAATAAGTATCGTTAAAAATAATGTCTCTATTTAACGGGTTAAAAAATAAAAATTGGACATCTGCGGTTGTAAAATAAATTAATTTAAATCTGAGGATTAAAATAAAATTAACACTTCAATCAGAATCTAAGAATAAAATCTTTTATAACTACAGATTTAAATGAAATAAATTAAAATTGCGAATAACTTCTTCTTCTTCGTTAGCCATTTTTGACTAACAAACAAGACTTGAAGAAGAAAAAAACGATATTTGTGGTACACCTAAATAGGTTTACTTTTTATTTTGTTTGACTTGAAATCTTAGTTAATTGATTCAGGCGTGACTTTGCGGAAATCCATTATAAAATACAATAGACGTAGATATATTTAGTAACCTATTCCGCTTGACTATTCTTCAAGAGTCTTAAAAAACCCTGTAAGAAATCGACACGTGGACGCAACTGCGTCCAGCGCTCGGTGTAACACGTCGCGTTCTGGTTTGCAATTGGTCAATCGTCATCCTGAGGATGCCTCGTTGAGAGGTGAAACACGTGTCAATTTCTTACAGGGTTTTTTTAGACTCTTGAAGAATAGTCAAGCGGAATAGGTTACTAAATATATCTACGTCTATTGTATTTTTTTGAAATCTTAAATATAAGCTGAAAATAAAACAGAATATTATACATTTTTTACAAGTATAAAATAAGAAAAAAAGGGAAAAGCAAAAATTCGTTTTTTGTAAAACAAAGTATTTGATCTCTCAGGAAGCAATGTTAAAAAACCAAATTGTAATTTAATATTCCAAAGCAACGACAAATGAAGGAAAATCTAGTTATAAAAATATTTCAATTTCCACTTTCCCACGATTGTAAAAAAACAGCCAAGTTCTCAAAGGGTTAATTTAAAGTGACAGTTTTAAAATCGCGTCAAGATTCGTCACGGTAGGTACTGCAGTGCAGCAGACTTTGGCATTGCGTCAAATCTGAGTGACAATTGACGCCTGTGAAAAATCGGGCCTCGTGCGAAAGTTTTGTAATTGACAATGATGCTAGTGGAAATAATTGTCGCCGTTGATCGTTGGTTTTGTCAAATATTCATGTTTGTTTCGTCGACGACAAAACACAGCAAAACAGATATTGAAATGTTGATGTAAAGAAAGAAAAATTGTTTATTCTGCAAAATACACACTAATACAAATTTAATCTCAGTGTCATTTCTGAAATTGCATTACTTACTGCTTCATTGCTGCTAGATAAGCTTTTAGAACAAACGACAAAAAAAAATGTTTTGCATTAAGAATGAAAAAAATTGCAAAAATAGACAGTTCGTAAACTAAGTTAATTACAAAAACAGCATTTTATTACAAAACACAATGTAAGAAAATAATTAATAATCCTTTACAGAAATAATAATCCCGTACCAATTAGATGCTGCTGACATTAAACAAGACGTCGTAAAAGCGAGCCAAGTTCTTTTGTTTTTAGTGCCTTCAGGGAGATGTTAATGCCAAGAAAGGGTTTTATAGTTGTTTTGTATGGACGAATGAAGATGGCTCAAGAAATAATTTGATTATGCGACGACAGCTTTGTTTATTAATATTTTGATGAGTTCAGAAATAGAACGGTGCGAGCGTCGTCGTTGCCACTAGATCGGAATGTCGCATTTAAAATAATTTTATCTGTTTATAGATTTAGAACTTGTATTGTGTATACTTGTATTTTTTTATTTCTTATTTTGTATCTCTGTTTATGCTGCACCGGTTGGCTTTCGCTGAAAACCAGCGCTGTGGCTCTTTCTCGCATTAGAGTCTCAGCATTCTGCTGAGCGATGGCCGTTTTGCGTGAATGTGACGCATATTTTCGCACAATTTTTTTTTACTTTTGTTTTTTTGTGTTATATCTTACCGAAAATTAACGTTTTTGTGTTAGCCTCTCATGCGCGTAAAAAAATAACGATCGCCAAGTGATAAATAAATAAGAAATATTTATTCAGACGTATTTGTAAAATATACAGTATTAAAATCAAAGAAATAATGTAGAAACGTGTTTATAATGTTAGATGCCTGTGCTAGGATAAACCTGTAGGTATCACAGGCACCGCAGGAGCTCATAATTATGTTATGGTAAAAAACTCTTTTTTACATTTCTTTGTCTTCAATAAGCAAATAATGCCGTCTACAATGCATTCTCAGTTTTATTTTCCTCGCTAACCTGGAGTAATTAATCTCCTTGTCCAAATATTTGCAGACACCGCTGTTTCATTAGGTTGTAACACCGAGCGCCAGATGGCGCTGAGATCGTAACTCCTATTTATTTTGTTTTATTAGGCTACTGGGCTGTGTACTGTGTTCCTAGAAGAGGAGAATTTAGTGTTGTACCGTGTATGTTATTGTTCTTTTTTTTTGTGGTAAATAAATTCTTTTAAAATAAAGAAACGTAAACAATACAATAATGCACAGCACCTGTAGGTTATTAATAAAAATATAATTAACATAATATAACATCACGCCTGTAATCCCCGAAGGGTGAGGCAGAGATATACTCTATAGTAGACCCACATTTTGCCAGTTATGTTTAAGTCCAATATAATGGGGCGAGCCCATTACTATGAACCGGGCACAAATGTAGACTCCGGGCTACTACTGAGAATATTCAAATGGAAAAACCCAATAACACTGCCGATCCGGGAATTGAACCCAGCACCTCGTGCTTAGCATGCTTGCGACCATTATACCAATGAGACAGTTTAGAAACTATAAATTATGGTTATATTTTTATAACAATTATTTCTACACAGACGCGTATTACAGAAACAAAAATTATTATGTTTTTTTTTTTTTTATAGCTATAATTAAATAAGAAAAACACGATATTATTTCAAAAGAAGAAAAAAAGTACCTATATCTTCCATAATTACGCAATTCAACGACAAAAAAATAAAACCACCAAAATGATGAAATAAAACAGATAAAAATAATAAAATTAATTGGGTATTTGTCAAAGTGACACTGTGAAACACCATTCTGATTAGGTTGATAGCGACCCTAAAAATTGCGTGAAAATGATTATCTTGCGTCAATCGCGGGGCAATAATTATAGCAATTTGTCGCCCTCAAATGTAAGGAAAAAGAAATGTTGTGTCTATTAATTTTATTTTTATTAAATTATGTTTGAATTTATGTTTTGACCGAGGTAATAATTGGGTGATGACTGTGATGAGAGAAAGCTTTTGTTACCGGATAAAAAAAAATGTATTTTAATTTTATTTATTTTGAATGTTGAGTAACCCTATTACTTTATTGTGTAGGTCAATTTTTAAAATTTTATTGTATGTTATGATTAGTAATGAACTTTGTCTGAAAAATAAATTATTATTATTATTTAAATACACCTTTATTCCTACTTAAATGAGTGACCAATATTTTGTATTTTACATTTTTTTTGAGTATTTCCTTTAATTATATTTGTTCTTAATTTTTATGTTCCTGTTTTAGTATAAGTAAACCTTTTTTCATTTAGCATTTTTATCAAAACTAACAAGTGTAACAGTAATTAGTAGATAACGTGACAAATGGGACCGGGTTGCGTTACGTGTCTAACACATAATTTATCTTTAACTGGACACATATGGCACAGTTTTTATAGTAATCGTTTTGTTCTTGATAATAATAAGTTCCCTATGTCAAAATAAAATAGTCTCAGAGGCTGATGATAAAGATGGTTCTAAGTTTCAAGCTGTTGACTACTTTATAGCCTTATGACATGTGAGAACCACGCTGCTTTTGGCGAAAAATTTTTTTTGTATACACAACTTTTTACAGTCTGTCAAATTCCGGATGATTTAAAGATAAGAACAAAGAAAGAAAATATTTTTATTTGCGGTAAAACATGACGCAAAGAAAGACAAACATTTATTTTTACTTTGCTATATATAAGAGGCTATTGGCTGCTCGGTATGTGTGTATTTTAAGTATATTTTTTTGTAATTGCGTATTGTTTTTCCAGAATAAAAAAAAAAAAATTCTTTCGTTTTTTCTTTACTATTCGAATTTCGTGATTTTAATTGTGCGTGTTCGTTTTTTTCCAGTAGTCGAATATCATGATCTAAAGTTGATGATCAACTTTGAACATGACCAGATGATCAACTTTGAACATGACCAACAAAAAATTTTTTTTTTTAGTTCTGTGATTCTCACGATAAGAATTTTCTTACCAGAACCAGTCAACTAACAAACCTTTCTAATCAGATGACCTCGATGCCATAACACTTTCCATAACCTTAAACATTTAACGGTCGAACTATGACGTAAGTAATCTAATTACGTCATCATTTGGCCACTGTACGGCTCAACCCATTAGATGGCCTTGCATGGGGTTTCAATTTGCGACACGGGTCTGCAAATTGGATTAGATTGGTCTTTGATGGCGTATTCACAGGTTTCATGGGAAGATTGCTCCCTTTATTGTGTGGTAGAAAGGACTACTTTTTAGGGGCATAAACATAACATAAACCGCTTGGTGGTTTCTGGAATTCTGGGGTATTCTTTGCCGGAGTTTATCTTTTCGATAAAACTGTTAACTCAGAAACCGAACATTACAGATGTAAAGGTGCTTACCCTGGTTTAGTTTGCGAGTTCTCTTTTATTCCTCTAAATAGCCCGTGGAAAAAAAAAAATTATTATTATTTTATTTTATTTTATTTGGGAAGACAAACAATCGTACATTGTATATTAAATCTAGATACAGAGTATGCTATAAGTAAATGTACAATCCACTACGTTTCCACATGTTACTATTATAAAAGATACAGTTTTGGAAAATTAAATAAAATCAATATACATATAACAACAATACAATTATTTCGCAATCTTAAAACCAAAAAGTTAATACATACTAAAATACTACATAATAATTAAAAATTGACTTTTTTCTTTAAATCTTGGGTACGGAACCCTAAAAATTAATTTAAGCAAAGCCAGAAGGAATTCAAATAAATCCGATTAGCATTGGAACGGAGAAACCTGGATATCGCCTAAATTACGTTTTACAACTTTTAGGCGTTCTTAAATTACTTTATTTTACAGATGTAAGTAAATGATGTTTTTTCTGATAGCAAAACAAAATAACACTGTGCTCGTCCTGGGAATCGAACCCATGTAGGATCACATGTTCAAAAGTAGCACTTGTAAACACTAGACCAACAAGATAGTTTAGTCTATTACGACGTTATAACCAATCAGAGGGCTCTAGTCAAAGTGACATTCTATCAGCGATACCGATGATGGACAAAGTAAAAATGTATAGGACTGACATAAACTGTCGAAAAGCTGGCAATCCTGTTGAAAGTCGTTGTAGAAATATAAAACGCTTTAGAAGTAAATGCCACTAGTGAAAAAAAAAAAAAAAAAAAGTTTATTTGTCACAGAAACACGTTCATACAAAAAGATAAGTAACAGTAATCAGCAATATTAAAATTATGAGATCACTTGTACTAGCTACACTAGCTGCACGTCATGACTGTGACAAGAAGGCTTCCAATCAGCATGATGCTGCGCCATGGGGCTCCCACAGCACAGCGCTGATTTTCATTGCTCACCCGAAAAAGACGTAGGGAAATCAAGTCAAGTTCAACGATTTGTACATTATAAATTAAATAAACAGTACTTAGAATATAATTTAACTTTAAGCAAAACGAAATAGATCAATAAATATTATTAAATAGGTAGGTAACGTGAAAATTTATCCGCAGGCATCACTGTCTAGGCCCTCAGTAGACATTACTTCACATTCACACGTTCAAATGTCATAATGGTGCGTTCACACTATTGCGAATGATACAGACATAAAACTTCCTGCGTATGTGACACGCGCTCGAATTAATTTGCGCGGGAGACGCGTATGATATTTATTGGTAATAAACGGTAAGTGTACGTTTACAACGTCACTACAGCGTTTGGAGACATTAGACTATATTGATTTTGCATGGGAAAATGCGAATTATACATATATCACAGTTCGCAGACTGCACAATAAAAGGTCAGATAATCAGCAGCCTAATTGCGTAACACACTTTCAATCACAATCTGAAGGATTTTGAAGGATCCATTGTTTCATTTGAAAAGTTAGTTTACTCGACAACATAAATTACGCAATGAATGTTGTTGAATTGTAAAAACATGGCAAGTGTGATACTAAAATACGCCGCGGATTCAATTAGGTAGCGAATGTTGAGAAAAAAAAAAACTTAAAAAGAATTTTCCTATTTTCGGCCCCATAAGTGTCTGTTACACGGTCGCCAACCGCGTCCTGACAGAGGTGACCTTGGTGATTTACAACCGTGTAGATGATGGTTTACGACCAAAGAACTCTGAACTTTGTCAGTCCCAACCAAGGTCACCTCTGTCGGGGAAGCGGTTGGCAACCGTGCTGCAGGCACTATAGACACCCAAACCAAATAAATATTCACATTCCTAATAGTATTTAAAAACAAAAAAAATACTTATTTATCTCTGACTATCGTCATTTCAAGTACAATTCGCAGAGATAGCAGATATCGCTGTTTAGTCTCAAAAATATGTTACCTACACGATTTCAACCCACCATCGCCATCTAAATAGCAACATAATTATTTTTTAAATTCGTGAGAGCTTTATTTACAATTTCATCAAAATCAACAACTCGATATCACAAATCTCACTGAAGGGCGTCTCCCAATATATATTCGGACATCATAAACATGATGCGCCATCATTCGGGGGACGCGGTGACATTACACGCGCGTGCAACGTTATCGTAAATTTTTACGACGCTGCAAGATCACTGCGGCCGGACGGCTTCCGGTGAAGATATTGTTATTATTCCATTGTTGTATGTTTGTAATTTTTTTAATGGAAATTTCGGCAATGTGTTCGGGAAATGAGTTGATTGGTGTTAAAAATTATGGGTAAGTTAATTGTGCAAAGTTGTTTTTGTTTGGCTTTGTGTAGGTATCGCTTGTTCTTCTTTTTCGTGTGGTTAATAACTTTGTTTTAAAGCCGCGCATGGGCTTCTGACTTGGCTTCACATGCCGTCGAGAAATATCTCTCAGGCATGCCGGTTTCCTCACGATGTTTTCCTTCACCGATTTTGAAGCAAGTGATAATTATTCAATACGCACACATGAATCCGAAATGTCAGTAGTGCATGGCTTGGGTTCAAACTCGACGACTTGGCAGTCTGACGGTCACACCACTAGGCTATCACTGCTGATGTATCGCAGCGGTTTAGGTTAATCTTGCCCAAAAATATTGACGACATTTTATTTCAACTAGACAGGAACTTTAATTTCCAGAAAAGACCGCAGTTAGTAGGTATATGTGCACACAATGCGAAATAACACACATAAAATAACATCAAGCCTTGTCTTCGAAGGGATGGGCAGAGGTGTACCTACCTACTTAGATATACCTGGCGAAATGTGACCCACATTTCGCCAGTTATATCTAAGTACCATGGGGGCGAGCCTATTGCCAACTGGGCACAAATCCAGACTTTGAAAAAGTAGAACAACAGACAATGCCCTTAAAACCCGCCTGGGTTTAAAGCAAGAGTGAACAGGCATCTTCAGGTTATGCTCGTTCCATCATAGACCTCATCCAAAGCTTTCCATCAAGCGAGATCGAGGTCAAGAAGGTACAATACGCAAAAAAAAAGAAAATACCAATAGTACGCTTAGACAGTTATCAATAAGGCAGATAAGATAGATAATAATTAGATGATAATATATACACAACTAACAACCAGCTCCTGCTTCGCACGGTTTTTTTGACTTCACAAAACATCGAGATTTCTGAGTAATATGTAACTTTAATATTAAATAAACTTTCCGGAATAAATTATCTAAACGATGCTAAAAACCTCATCAAAATCTGTTGCGTGGAATAACGCGAACTTATAGACAAACACGAAAAGCGACTTTAATTTATAATATGTATAGATTACCTACACATAATCCATGAAATCTTCCAGAAGCATTGAACAAAACGGAAGCAATTCAACTCAAACCCGCAAAACGAACACAAAGAAACTAAAAGAACATCAAAATAATATGACAAAGCACTCGGAAAAATACAATCCTCAACAAATTCCACGATAAATTAAGCCTAACGTTATCACCAAGAGCCTCTCTATTTACAAAAAAAAAACTCCCCCAACACATTTTGTAGGAAAAAAATGTGTTAACAAACAATAAGATTTATTTTCAAGTGGTAGATACGCTCCTCCACGTCTCCCTGCCGCAATCGGAAGGAACGTTAAATAAATATAGTGAAAAACCCAATAAAAGTATATGGCCTAATCTCTATCCAATATTTTCTTAGTTTCGACGGAGGTTTCCTTTTAGTAAGATGGTTGGTGTAATGTGGATATGCCTTTATAGAATTTTACAAAAAAACATTTTTAATAGAGTAACGGTGGAGTTTTTCGCCCATTCTTCTCCATACGAAAACTACTTTTTCTTTTCTACTATTTCTTATTTTTGACGTTCAAACGTGCTTTTTATGTGACTATTTGAAATAAATTATTTGACTTTGACTTTTATTTAGAATAGTTAATTATTAAGGCCTGAATTCCTCTTACGCTGATGTCGGTCGCGTACGTCGGTCGCGCGTGCGTAGGTATATACATTGACCATACTGCGACGCTGACGACTGCGGCGCTTACTTCGTTGCTACGTGTACGTGACCGAACGTACGCGACCGACATCAGCGTAAGAGGAATTCAGGCCTTATTGGCATTATTAAGCATCGAATAGTTGATATTTTCACGTCATCCGTATGCACAGCAGCCGCTGGACAATTTACAGTTTCCAAAGGTGGGTGTCTGAGGAATGGACGGCGCCCCACCGCGCCGCCGCGCAGCCGAGGCCGGGCCGGTCCAGGGAGACGAGTTCTGGAAAAGGATGCCTGGAAGGATTTGGGGCAGGTCTTTGCTCAGCAGTGGGACAGTGAAGGTTAACAATTTTTTTTATTTGTTCGTATTGGCATTAAAATGCAAAAGTAATTTTCCCAATCAGCTTTAATAAACTAGTATAGATTTCAATTGCTTTGTTTCCGTTGATCCACACTATTCCAACGTTCCCAGTTTCCACCTTATGCTTTTATCGCTAGCGTAACTGTTAGCGATACCGGTTTTCTGTTATCTCACAATTATTTAGGAGACGCGTTCTTACCGATGAAATAAACACTCGAATGTAATGGAGGAAGAGGGGATGAAATTATAACTTATGGTAATGAAAATATTATTTTGTGAGTGTGTTGATGGTTTTATCTGTCGCCTGAGCCATTTTTGGAGTAGGTATACTATTATTAAAACAAGTTTGTTGACAAATTATATACTATAACAAAACTTTACGCCTGTTATTCCTGAAGGGTTAGGCAGAGGTGTACCTCTAGTATACACCCAAATTTTGCCAGTGTTTAAGTCCCATGAAATAGGGGGCGAGCCTATTGCCATCATTCAACTAAACTGATGGAAAAACCCAATAACACTTTGCCCGACCTGGGAATCGAACCCAATACCTCATGTTGTTGTAACAATATAATATTAATAAGTTTTTCCGCTTGACTATTCTTCAAGAGTCTTAAATTTAAGACTCTTGAAGAATAGTCAAGCGGAATAGGTTACTAAATATATCTACGTCTATTGTATTTTATAATGGATTTCCGCAAAGTCACGCCTGAATCAATTAACTATCTTAAGTTTTTTTAAGTAAGAGAAAAAAAAAAAAACTGTTTTATACGCACCCGCCATAAAGGTTCGGTTTTTTTTCCCCTGAAAAGTTCCCTCACAAAGTTATTACTACAGTCCAAGAACTTACAGCACACATGTATTGTAACATTATTTTATAAACCGAACAACCCCATTTCCCACGTCATACAAATAATATTACCGTAATCTGACCAAATGAACCGTCAAAATAGGATTTAACTTAACAACCCTTTACCGTTAAAACTGACCGGAGGACAGTTGTCCGGGGATTTGGACATACTTTGTTAATGAACGTGGGATATTACGAGTATTGCCTATTCTGTAAAAATCTCATCGTGAAAACTTAGGTGAAGTGAGCTGTCAATAGTGTCAATCCCTAGCATCAGCCGGTGTGTTCTGTAATAATATCACCGTGAAAACATAATTGAAATGAGCTTCTTGTGAACTGTAGTAGGGTTTGACACTATTGACAGCTCACTTCACCTAAGTTTTCAAGGTGAGATGTTTTACAGAATAGCACTACAGTCGATCTATTCTGTAAAACTGTCACCGTGAAAACATAGGTGAAGTGAGCTTGAAGTTAACTGTCATTTCACCTGATGCTAGGGATTGACAATATTGACAGCTCACTTGGAGCTCACTTCACCTAAATGTTCACGGTGAGATTTTTAGAGAATATACTGGCTGGTGGCCCAGAGGTAACAAGCCGGAGATACGAACTGTGGGTTGTGGGTTCGAAAACAAATCCGAGCAGACTCGGAATTATCCTTGTGCAATTTGTTCCAATATCACTGTTTTAAAACTGGTCGAGGAAAACTTTTAGCCAAAAAATTTTAAGACATGGAAAGAAAAAATGAAAGAATAACGTTTATTTGGACACAGTTCGTGAAACACAAAATACATAATTATAACAAAATAAAAAGTGAAAAATAATGTTTTAACAATAATAGTGTGCGCCTCACGGCAAGACTATGACATTCACAATCCCTCTCTGGGCCCACTCTTCAATGTTATGTGATGTGTGATGTCTTCTAGCCCAACCTTCTAGATTCTTCTTCTAGACCTCGCTGATTGGTTAATATTTTTCTAGGTCATTAGCTTTTTACTGAGCTTTAGTCCGTGTCGATACTAGAGACGAAGTAAGAACTTAGCTTAAAATGTAGACAACTTTGTCGCATCACTTATTGAGAGTTGAAAACCTTAAAAGACCATTTCAGACACCAATCTACAAGCTCCGCACATGGTCTGACCAAGATTATGTCTGGACTTCAAAAGAGACTGTGACCTCTGAGTTTGTTTCGGCCTTTCTTCTCAGAGTATTCGGATAGGAAACGCCGACCTCATCTAGTTTTTACAATATGATTGACGTGTAAAAATGTTTGTACAAACCTACTTAGGCCTACTTGCGCGTTCATTGATTAGATAAATACCTCGGAGTAGAAAGCTAACTTAGGGTTAATCCGAAGACAATTGAGGACCCATTCCTCAATTGTCTTCGGATTAACCCTGAGTTAGCTAACCCTATTTACAAATATGGGCTAAGTGCCAAAAAAGAAAAACCAAAATGTTGTCTTTCAAAATTGCTATGTTGGGCAGCCATTTCGATATAAAGGTGCAAAGTGCCTACAAAAATGTTTTGGCACCCACTTGTTAATTCCACGCCTCAATTATTAGATTTCCTAACCCTGAGTTAGCTGATAACTCCGAGTTAGCTATTAACGCGCAAGTGGGCCTTACAGAATTAAAATCAATCATGTCAATGTTAAATCATGTCCAACAATATCAGTATTCATCAATTATCATGCATTTCATTGCAAGGACATCTCTATCCTATTATCAAGCCGTGTGCAGACTGACCATTGCTGCGGTCAATAATCCGATTCCGCATCGGTCACCGTGTCCGGTTAGTAGGTAATATAATTAGCGAGATGTGAGAATTTGGATTATGTGGTTTTCTCATCTCATGTTCAGGAAATAAGGTTAGTCTGTGTGTCTGTATATTATTGGATTCCCTGAGAGGAGAAATTGTTTTGGTAATAGTAAACATTCGCTTGAAAATCGATCAAATACGAATGAAAGAATGAAAACAACAATCATTTGCCGAGCCTTTTCCTAAGTATGTTGGGGTCGGCTACCGGATGCAGCTGAATACCAGTATTTTACATGAAGCGACTGCCTATCTGACCTCCACATCCCAGTAACTGGGTAATACGATACCCCTTGGTAAGACTGGTTGTCAGAGTTTCGGGCATGAAAACAACCAACATAATAATATATTTGACATAGAAAAGTACAGGGTGACTCTTAATTTAAACGTGCATTTTAGCCTGGTACAAAATAAATGATCACCCATGCTAAGAAGAACCTCTGTTACTGGGGTCATTTATTCGCCCTATATGAATTTTACAATATTGCACGTTTTTAAATGATGTTTTCGCCACATATTTTATTTCACATAAGCCTACATGGGCACTTATGAAACGTTAGAAGCTAGGTGCACGGTTCCAATTGGTCGTTTCCTTTGGAGAAGAGCCGGCAAGAAACTCCACGGTTACTCTTTTTAAAAATAATTGGCTTTACAATATTTCGATTTACAGTGTTAATAGTTATGGGAGGACAGTGTAGGCCTTTGAAAAAGTTTCAGGTAGGTTAGGCTAAGCCTACAATGTTCTCACATTCACAAGGTAGAAAAGAATCTATATAAAAGATAAATAAGATACTAAAGATAAAAAAAAACCTATTTAAACCAAATGACATGATTGCCATTACAACTGTAACAAATCTGATTAATTATCATGTCCACAAAAGCCTGTAAAGTATATGATGATAAGATGTAGAGTGAAGGTCCATATTATTTGACTGCCAACTGGACATGGTTCATAGTACGAAAAGATTCGGTTCAGTATTAATGATAACTAATGATAATTGAACTAACATTGTACCTACATACATAATAATATCAATAAAAAGACAAAGCCAAAACGCTTAATGCGAAAACAACGGAAGCATTTTCTTGTAATGCAACTGGAAAGAAAATTAAACCACGAAGTGTACTTTTTAACAACACCTAACAACAATAGATACCTAGTTGTTTTTTAATAAAAGCAAACGTCACGAACGCTGCGTTTAATCCCCCGTTGATCGTAAATGTTTACGATCGGGACTCGCTGCGGTGCAACGAGTGTGGACGCGCCCTTATGACGCCTAGTAGTGACAACGAGCCGTTAGTGTTGGGACACAATGAGTTTTTACTAAATTGCAAAAATATTGACACTTCCATGACAGGTCATACAAATCTGGGAAGAAAAGTGGTGATTGTTACGCCATTGAAAATAATTTGATTTACAAGAAGGAGTTTAGGAAGAGTAAGGAATTTCCCTGCCCGTTCTTCTCCATAGGCATCCATACTTTGGTGGCTAGCTATTATTTATACTTTTTGACAATCTAAAAGTACCTATAAATAGTTCATGTTGAATTAAAGCTTTGTCTACTATACCCCATTTGAAATAAGATTAGACATTACAAAAACCCTTTTACAGTCCGTTCAACCGATTTTGACTTCTATACCGTAGGCATAAGGATAGCATTAAAAGCAAAAAAAGTTACACAATACCAACTATCTACTGCGGCTGCCGTTTGTCATGCCACCAACGCAATAGAATTCAAAATCGGTTGAACGGAATGTAAAAAAGGCTTATCTATACGTCTAATCTTATTTCAAATGGAGTATATTTTGGTGGCCTCATGATGTTTTTCCTTCACCTTCCAAAATAAACTCAGAAAGTTCCAACGATTTCTAAACATACGTCACATTGGTCACTACCCACTTACTGAGCTTACACTATAAGATTTATCCAGATGCAATTTTTTTTTACAATTTTTTCTCTAGTGTGTCCCAAGCTTGAGCTAACGCGAACGCTTTCCGTCTCCAATATTGGCACTTATTGTATTTTGTATTATTTACCCACTTTTACGATCTGTATCCTTCATATTTTCGACTGAGTCCGAACTACTTAAACTTTTATGACAACATTTTCCACTACAATAATGGTGGACGATTTTTATTGTGAAAAATATAAAATATTTTCTGTTTATCTGTTTAATTGGATGAGGTAAGATCGTCTTTTGTTTTGTTTGGTGATTCAGTTAGGCAAAGGTTGAATTTAGCTATACCCCATTTGAAATAAGATTAGACATTAAAACAAACCCTTTTACAGTCCGTTCAACCGATCTTGACTTCTATACCGTAGGCATAAGGATAGCATTAAAAGCAAAAAAAGTTACACAATACCAACTATCTACTGCGGCTGCCATTTGTCATGCCACCAACGCAATAGAATTCAAAATCAGTTGAACGGAATGTAAAAAAGGCTTATCTATACGTCTAATCTTATTTCAAATGGAGTATAGTTATGTTTAAGTCCTATGTAATAGGGGGCGAGCCTATTGCCATCAACTGGGCACAAAACCAGACTACGGGCTGCTACTGAGAAATTCCAGATAGAAAAACCCAATAACACCTTGTTCGATCTGGGAGTCGAACCCAGGACATGCTCAGCAGTACCACTTGTGACCGATATAACAACGAGGTGTTTGATATTCAATACTGTTTTAATTCATTTGAGAAAAATATTAAGGGCCTCACCACAACAACTTAGACACTTGTTCAACGCGTGTTTAATGTCAGTTTTATGTCAAACTCCATACAAATACAAAAATGTCATGTTTAAAAGGTGTTTAGGCTAAACAACTGATAAACAGGATTTTGTGGTAATAAATAGCTGTAAGAAATCAACGTTATAATGAAAAAAATACAATACAATATTTTTAGTTACATGATTAAACAAGACATCTCAAAAAATTAATGGTACCCGAACTCAAAATTCAAACAGAAAACTATGTGAATGTCACAAACACTATCATCACACCATTTATCTTTGAAATCAATTCTCTTCGAATCGAAAATCATTAACAGATCATCTGTTTTGACAAACCATTAAGTTCTTGTCAATTGTTATTTGACAGTCACACGCCATTATATCTTGACATTCTTTGGGCGCTGCTTGTCAAGGCGAAAATCAATTTCCAGTACATTTTACACTTTAGTACCGAATTTTGCCACGTATCATTATAAACTGGTCGAAGTTTGAAGTGTCAAATTCAATGTCATATTTTACAGATGACGTAATTCTAACAATGATTTTTGACGTGTTTGCTTTAAAGTGTCATGTTTTTTTTTTAATAAATGGTTTTGGTATTGGTTGTGTTTGCTTTTATTAACCGACTTCTAAAAGGAGGAGGTTATCAATTCGGATGTGTAGTTTTTTTTTTAATGTTTAAGGTGTTGAGTGCTGTAATAGTGTTCTTTTGTGTGTATGTTTTTAAATAAGTATTAATAATGCTTTTACAATATGGTAGTGGCTACAGAGTATGGGTAAACATCCATAATAAAAAAAGTAAAAAATTCATAATATTTTTTTCCGACACGGGGATGAAACTAAGCACATAATGCTCAGCAGTCGTAGTTGAGACCACTATTACGACATGGCAGACAATCTATACATTATCTCAGACCAAATAAAAAACCAAGACAGAGCGCTGTAACAACAGTGACGTGAGGCCGGTTTCGTAAACATGTGTGCACTTATTTAGGTGTAGTTTGATTGTAAATGGTTGTAAATTTGTGCGTTAGAGCGAGTATGCACAGAGCGGTGGTGTAGTTTTGGCATGCTTCACTTTATTGTTCGCAGCGCTTTGTCTTGGTTTTTTATTTGGTCTGAGTACATTATCATAATATTTAAGTTCCTTTTAGAGCTTTTAGTGTCTGTCCGTGTGAGCGCGTTGTTCTTCTAAACAACGCAACGGGTTTTGATGCGCTTTTCACCATCATTTAGAGATTTTTTCCGGAAGGTTTATGTGTAAAAATTAATATAAAACTTACAGAAATCTCGATGTCTGCAATAGCTTGTCTGTAAAAAGATGTAAATTATGCTGTTAAAATAGCTCAATTAAAATACTCATTGCATATAAAACATTTGACCGATAAAATCATCGTGCCATCAATTTAATGAACTGATTAGCAGATGATATAAATATTAAAACGCACATCAGATAAAAATGTCATGTACCCGTCATTTTAGGGTTGATAAGACTAGGTATTAATTAATTAGTGTTAATTACTCTAACCCTTTCGCTGCTGCACGCAGTTTTTTGTCGTTAACTTCAATTGATATTACGTTTTAATTATTTTTAAAGGCTTGTTAAAGAGCGAGGGTCAAGTATTTTTTTATTTTTTTTAACCGATCTGTTGGTTTTTCTAGACGTAGCTGTTTTTCCTTTTAGTTAACGGTTAAATTAATAATTTTATTCCTTTTAAATGATGATACCAAAAAAATAAAAAACATGAAAAATAATATTTAGGGTTGAGTAACCATTCAATTAAATTATAATTACACTTCATATCAAATGGAACTCACACATTATTTTATGAAAACCGTAACTTATCATGAATTTACAAAAGATACAACCTAATAATTATGTTCCGTCACTCACACTATTACTTCAATAATACTAAAATTGAAATGTCCATAGCCAAAACAAAAACCACATAAATCCACTAACCCTCGAAATGCAACATGCTTTTAAATTACCAATATTGAGCGTGTCGGTCAAAATGACCACACGTGGTAGCCAGATTTACATCGCAACAATGTCTTAATAGAAGTGTGACCACATCAATTAACAAATGTTGTGTAAAGATTTAATCTTTTGGACGCTGTAGTGGACTGGGCGGATTCGTGACATATTTTGCATGATTTTATGACTGTGATTAAGATTTTGGGGCTTTGTTAAAACATCAATGTTCGTACTATTGTTGCTATTCGATGCAGGACCTGAAAACAACATTTATTTTAAAAAAATATAAAAATTTAAGCGGTAATTGGATGGCTCATTCTGTAGGGCGAGAACAACAATTAATGTATTAGTTAATAAACACAGTAACTTTTTAATTGACATTAATTTCAGTTCTGTTAATCTCATAATAAAAAAATATCAGTTCATTAAATCTATTAAATATCAAAAGCTGCCGATAGTCATAGTAACTAAGTCATAATAAATAACTTCTAAATTCAAAACTCTACGGCCTAACAAGAATGTCATTGTTAACACTAAAATGAGGTGTGACCGGGTCGCAATGACCCTAGAATTCACGGACAATGTATTTTAAGGACATTCCGTCCGGTTCAAGTGTGAATGCGATGAAATTAGTTCCGGGCCGGGACAAAGGGTCAATTTTTGAAAATTCTCGCCATTTTGTTTTGGCTACTCATAGTTTGATATATTTATGTGTTTTCGCTAACAAGCGTTCAGATGTGGGTGTATAGATCTGTCAATAGTAAATAAAATTTATTACTACAACTTTCAAAATTATTATTTTAAAAAAGGCTATGAATAACACATTGTACCTACATTTTACCAATTTGATTACCCATGTTTTATTATAAATTATTATTATTGTATAGGTATATTATAATATATTATAATATATTATTGTATAGGTATATTATAATATATATAAATTATTGTATAGGTATATTATTATTTGTTATATTAAGCTTACTCCAAATTTTTTACATAACTATAAAATTATCAGTAGTTGAGGTATTTATAAACAATCCCAGTTTGTAGATTGCAGCTAAACTCGTCAATTTGATGTTGTTGGTTAGAATCGAGTACCGTTAGCTTATTTGCCAGCCTAAAAAATATATCTTTAATCGATTCAAGAACCCTATTACTTATGTCTTATAATAATGACAAATGAAACTCTCGAACAGATTCAAAAGAAATTTCTATTTACCCCAAACAAATTGAAAGGGTGTGGCCTTTATTTTATTAATGGTGTATTTGAAAAGGCATATTAGAAATTAACCCAACCGTAATTTCGCCACAAACAATCTTTATGACAAAGAGAGGAGAAAACTATTTATCATGAATGTGACAATTGGCAAAAAAGATCTTAGGGTATTCGATGTTACTACAGAAGGGGTTATTTTTAATTTTATTATTAGTTTTATATCAGCTGCTTATTGAATAGGTTTTTGCTATCATTAGGATTTTGTTGCAATTTTCGACCAAAGCTTATTGTTATTTGGAAAATGCTTCAAAATCTTTTATAAAGAAAGAAAGAACTATTCGACCCACACAATATAAACAAATAAAAACTTAGTTATACTGATAAAGTTCAGCATTAATATCTGGACCTTAGTGTGTGTGCTTGTGTGTACATAAATACTTATACAGTTAAACATAATGTACAAAGCCACATAAGTATATACTTATTGACGAATCATTATGCCTGTCACTTATCAAAACCACATGCCTAAACATAGTATTCAGAAATATAGGTATATTTTACCCTCCACTTACCAGTTAAGGGTAAAATACTACCCACAGCAGAAAGGGGTTAAGCAATGTCGTTAATACTCAACACACTCCGATGACTCTGTATGGGGGAGAGAAAACATTTTTTACGTAAATCGAGTTTTGACGCGCGGATATTACCAAAATTGGAGTGACCCGAGGGAAAAACAAAATTATTGAGTGTGGAACCGTTAAATGTGTTTATTGGATTTATATGGATAAACGGGTTTTGTTGAGTGTATTAGCAGTTTTTTATTAAATTATTTATTTTTGCAAAAAATGCTTTGGCGCAGATTATGGAGGGTTAAGTTAGCGAAAATAAATTCAGTAAATAAACTTAATTATGGATCTAGACATCTATTTTTGTGATAGATAAAAAAAAAAATTAACTTAAGTACAAATAATAAAAAATATTAACATAAGCTTATGAAATATAAAAAAGTCTTTCTAAAACATCAAACATTTCATGCACAAAAAATCCCTAAAATACTACTGCCATTTTTTTTTCTCAAAAATCAATTATCAAAACACTGGGGGTAATTTTCGAATCGTGTCGGTAGCAATTCAACGAATTTGAACCTCGTAAAGTTAAATGGACTGTGGAACAGAGAGGAACATGTGTACTACTACTAATGGATTTAAAATTTATTATTATTGACGCCCACTTTATATTTTCCACCAAGTTTTGAATGCGGTTTATAAAGCTCCTATATCTTGGCAACAAAGGCGTGAATTGGATGATAAGTTAGTAGAATTAAAGTTGTGGTAGATTATGTATTTGCAGTAGGGTATAGATTAAGTGTGGCTTTAAAATATTGGGCTCAGTTTTTTATTTCGCAAAAACCTTTTTTTTAACAGGGAAATAACTTTGAATATCCATAACAAAGTTCAGTTCGTGTTTATGGACAATTTTTTTTATTTTTTATAAGCATTCCCGGGCCAATTCCATCAGGAATTTCTTAGCAGCCGCCCCGGAATCTGGAGTTGCGCCCAGTTGCAACAAACTCGTCCTCTTTTACATGGAAATTATACATAACTGGCGAAAGTTGGTACTATACAATACTGGCGAAAGGTGGTACTATACAATACTGGCGAAAGTTTGTACTATACAATACTGACGAAAGTTGGTACTATACAATACTAGCGAAAGTTTTTCCTATACAATACTGGCGAAAGTTGGTACTATACAATACTGGCGCAAGCTGGTACTATACAATACTGGCGATGTTGGTAGGAACTATACAATTCTGGCGAAAGCAGGTACTATACAATACTGGCGATAGTTGGTAGGAACTATACAATACTGGCGAAAGTTGGTAAAATACAATACTGGCGAAATGTGAGTGTACTACTATAAATACATCACATATCAGAAAGGTGTAGTCATAATTATTTAGGATACGATACAGACCATCATAATGAACCAATTTCTCAATGGGACCAACATCGTAATTGCCCAAAAATAATCAGCCGTTCCATACATTTGGGTCGAGTAGGTATTGAAGTTTTGTATGGGACAGTTGATTGGTTCGTATGGAGAAAGTTGTTCAAGGTCTGTACCATTCCCTTAAATGTGACCACACCTTTTCTGACACATGCTGTGTAGGTACAATACATTATGGTATTTAAAATGACTCACGAATTCTGTGCAAAGCATGTACTAAAACACTTCATAGCTCCAAAATGCATGTGAAGAGCCACTGATCGTAAATCTCGACATAGCATCGTGTATACCACGTTAACCCGTCGGATGTCAATCGTAAAGTTTTACGATATCGACTAGTTTCCGAAAGGGTTCGTAAAGGACATGTATTGGACATATTGCAAAGTTATGTTACGACATAACCTAGCACAGTACGCTATGCTTTGTGCTTTGTGCTTGCATGTGAAGGGGCTGTTGTCAAAAAGGTTGTTTAAAATACCAGTTCCTAAAAAACTGGTGTTTTTTTATAGACAACTGTATATCAAAGAAGGCTGTTTAATATGCTTGGGATCATTTTTTGTTTATAAAAAAATATAAAAGGTATATATTTATTTACTAAAGACGAATCCTTAGAAACTCCTTAGAAACTAGAATAGAATAGAATAACCGAAACTGAACGAAAATATTTGTAAATTTTTGGAAGATCTGGGAGATGCAAATTGTATATAAAAACAATAAATACTTGCTTAATATAGCTACTAAAATAGTCAACACTTTGATATTTAAACCCGAGTGTTCTGCAAATTGAATTAAGATAATAAAAATAACGTATTTTTTTTCTTAATTGCGGTAAGAGATGGCGCAAAGAAAAAACACAAACAATCCACGCAAAACGGAAATCGCTAAGCATAATGCTGTGACAATATGCGAGACAGAACCTCAGCCCTGGTTGACGGATGATACCATGTGATTCTATCAGTCAGTAAAGTAGAAGACATGCATTCAAAGATACCACAACAGCACCGACCTTTTCGTGAACATAACAATAGTTGGGAACACAATTTCAAACCGTTCCATATCATTCCGTTCCATATGGAAATTGCTCCCACTCAAATGGATTGCTTCCATTTTCAATTGAAAAGTTAAACTCGGTGATTTCTTAGAATTTACTCTGAGATTTTTATGCTACCTGACAGTTTATTTACTTATTTTTGTGATGTTATCCTAGAGTTTTTTTATGGCATGGGCATGTGATGCGGAAGAATGAGGAAAATGTCGTGTGGGAAGTTTTGTGTATGAATGTGGGGAAAACGAAAGAAACGATGGATAGACTGTGTGAAAGATGATAATAGCTACAAATGGAGGACTACCGAGATGACGACTAATAAAGAAGTATGGAAGATAAAGACACATGTTGTGTGGACACAAAATAAATTGGGATACGAGTAGAAAAATGATGATAAAGAAGCGTTAAAAAATGATTCTGGCTCGACGAAATTGAAAAACCAGAGAAAAAAAAAATAGAACAAAAAACGGTTCTGGCCATCTTTAGAATAGAATCGATATTTTTTTTCGGGGAACTGTTTCTTGCCATACTTTTATCTGACCAGCCAAATCTCTGATTTGCATAAAAAGGCAGGTGATGGATTTTAGTTAAAACATCATCCACATACAAATAAATTCAAATAAAATTCATCTCATAACAATAAAGCGCTATACAAACAAACTTTACAATGTTTAACCCTCAACCACCGCTTCGGTGTTTGATACCAGAACTATAAAATTCCCGGTATCGCTCCGTGGGTTCGTTAAAAACCGCATTAGTCGCATTTATCGATGTTGTTAACGTGAGCTTAAACTGTTTTGGCTTCGCACTGTGTTTCTCAATGTTGGTAAATTAAAATTGGATTGATAAAATTGAGATTATTTTAATTTCGATTTTGTGCAGGTTATTAGACATCAGAAAAAATATTGGATCGTAATAATATGGCAGCAGCAGTAGAAGGTAGTTATTCAAATTAATCTGACGAATTATTAAAATTTTATTCTTTGCTACTTTTAATGACCTTTCGATTATGCAGTAGGTACACTCTTACATCAACTGAAAAGTTAAACACAACTTAATGCAAAATTTTAACACCCCCATAAACCAGTGTACTCGCAATTTTGAGAACCAGCCGGATATTGTCAGAATTTAACATCGCAACTACATCAGCATCACAATACTTGCAGACATTTGTACGCGGAAGCTAAAAGTTGTAAATTTTTACTACTTTCTGTCGCTCGCAATTACCGCTGCAGGGAAGGGTTGGATTGCACCGGGGAAAAAAACGTATGAGTTCTCTTTCGTACTTGTTGTTTTATTTTTGTAATAATTGCAGTTTATTTTGCGAGGTTTGTGTATTTTTTTTTTCTATAATGTGCTTTATTGATTAAAAATTATATGGTCTTAATAAACTAACCTCTACAGTAGACTAGCAATACCAAATTCAGTAGTACTTATTTAGAAGGTGGGATAAAAATCAATTTCATGACTTTACTATGGAATGCTACGGGCCTACGGCGTAGACGCCGTAAGAATTTTACCATCGGCATCGCTTTAATATACTGCTACGCCGTAGACGTTTACGTTGTAGGCCTACGAAGGTTTGTGTTGTGATGACAGAAAATAGAGAAACCACACGGTTAAATTAGACCACACTGTTAAATTAATCACGAACGACCGTTTATTGTGCCATAGTTTTAAGGAAGTGCCTTCGCTGCCGGCGCCGGCGCCGGTTGCTGAATTGGCTGCCGGCGCTGACTTTGGTTGTCAGTTTGGTGTATGGAGTAGATAGGCAGGGTAGGCATAATTAAAAAAACATGTAATAGAGCATTTTTTTCCATACTCCAGTAATAAAGTCTTAAAGTACTACCCGAAACCGGACCAGTAAGATTAGGTTTAATAATTTTAATCGCAAAAAAGCTTAGGTTAGGTAAAAAACGACTAGAATATGCAGAAAAACATATTTTAGTTACGTAGCCGTAACGTAATACGGTTAGTAAGTGGTTCTGAGTACTGGAAGGGTTTCTATAAACGCCGCGCCGCCGGTGTCCATTATGGGAGACGGCGGTAATGTCACCGCCGGCACCGCTCCCAATGGCGTTATTTTTGGGAGCCGGCGCCGGCAGCGGAGACACTCCCTAGTTTTAAACAGCTTCTTTTGAATCTACTTGTTGCCTTCTGCTCTACTTTTAATCCGTCGTCGTTGTTCTTGTATCAAATAATAATCCGTCTTGCATAAAGATATATCGCTTATTAGCACGGTTATTAAAAAGAATCGGCTTCATAGTAAGTAATTACAATATAGCCTATGAGACTAAGAAGCAATTTTAATCTAACTTGAATTGTTTCGTGAAAATTATTTTAAAACTTAAAAATTACTTCCTGTTACTTACTTCGTGTTGATAATAATCTTAAATACATCAAATATATTTATTGTTAGGCGACGCACAGCCTAAAAAAATGAACCCCTTATGGGCTTAAATACCTATGGGATGAAAGTTTTAGATGAGAAATACTATCGCCAAAAAACGATCCCACATGGTTTGAATGTAAATAAGTCACAATAATTTGAATAGGACTATCTTTTGTGATACAGGGTCGATCTGCATCAACATTAACTTACTGATATCTAAAGCCAGCTGTTGGATTTTCAACTTACGGCGCGGTGTAGATGGTTGAAAATCCAACAGTGGCCTTTTATTAAGGCATGTGTTAAGGTGTCGCCTAGTGTTAGTGTAATCAGGCACTAGTATAATGGATCATTGGCACAGCCTTAGGGCTTCAGTTTGCAAGTACCACACACTTGAGTTAGTAAGGCTTGTGTTTACTTATTAAGTGTATACACCAGTTTATTAGGTAGACACATACACTAGTATCTAATTAGAGCTGAGTTGGGTAATGAGAAGATAATAGTAATTATACAACACATAAATGTATATTTAGTATAAAAAGTACCTAATAGCGACTTGACAAAACATCGAGATTTCTTAGATAAATGTCTTCTTAGGTAAATATTTAATACTAGCTGTGCCCCGCGGTTTCACCCGCGTAGATGTCGATCCCGTGGGAATATAGGGATAAAACGTATCCTATGTCCTATTCCAGGTCATGTCTACCCGTTTGCTCATCCTCTCCTCTCTAAAGTAGGGAATGTCGCGGAGGCGCGGCGCCGGCGTCGAACGGTTCGCGTATTGCATTTTTATATCGTGATATCTTCGAAATTAAATGTCCGATTCGAATGAATTAAAAAGTATTTTACTGCTACATAAATACCCTTGATGTTAAAACTATTTATTTGAATAAGAATTAATATTATGTCGATAAAACTCCTTCGCAAATAATGCATTAACTTCTAAAAAAATTGATTACCATAAAGAAGGTTATAGTGAATCAATCTTAAAAGATAGACATAAGCTGTCCCGGTCTTTTTTTTTTGTATTTTTAAAGAGGAACAATTCCATCATACATAATATTTGCGTAACTTAAACCGTTTACGCAGCGCACGCAACGGAAGCTCACAAAAAGGATATTTTTTTCCCGTTTTTGCAACATTTTTCATTTATGCTCCGCTCCTATTGGTCGTAGCGTGATGTTATATAGCCTATAGCCTTCCTCAATAAATGGACTATCCAACACAAAAATAATTCTTCAATTCCAACCAGTAGTTCCTAAGATTAGCGCGTTCAAACAAACAAATAAACTCTTCAGCTTTATAATATTAGTATAGATTAATTTAACGTATAGGGTTAGGCAGAGGCTTAATTTTATCGTGTTTAACTTATTTAATTACTAGCTGCACCCCGCGGTTTCATCCGCGTAAGTCTCGATCCCGTGGGAATATCGCGATAAAAAGTATTCTATGTGTTAATCCAGGTAAACTATCTGTTCGCCAAATTTCATCCAAATCCATTCAGCCGTTTTTGCGTGATTGAGTAACAAACATCCAAACACACAAACTTTCAAAATTATAATATTAGTAGGAAGGATTGTGCGAGATTTTTTTTTGTTGAAAATATGTACTTTCCTTAAGGAAACAATTATCAGTTGTCCTTTACATTTGGGTCGAGTAGGTATTGAAGTTTTATATGGAACAGTTGATATTTTTTTCGCGACTATGATGTTAGTCGTATGTAGAATGTTGTTCAGTTAGATGGTAACTGCGTACGACACCCTTACATATTATAACCACACCTTTCTGATACACCAATCAATCTACCTAACCTTTTCCCAACTATTTTGGGATCGGCTTCCAGTCTAACCAGCTGAATACCAGTATTTTACATGGAGCGACTGCCTATCTGACCTCCACAACCCAGTAACTGGGTAATACGATAACCCTTGGTAAGACATGTTGTCAGACTTTCGGACTTCTGACAACCCGTAACGACTGTCAAAGATCCATAAATGACAGCCGGGACCAACGGCTTAACGTGCTTTCCAAGGCACGTAGTAGGTAGTCTCGGTATGTTAAGATGGTCACCCATCCATGGACCAACCCCGGCAAGCGTAGCTTAACCTGATCGGTCAACCACACCTTTCTGATTCATGATGTTTACATAATTATTTCATGTGTTGTAAGTTCAAAGCGTACTCCAAAGAAACATCTCAAATTGAATGTCGTATTCACACGTCAAAATTAAATTGTCCACAAATTATCGTATTTCGAAGACCGGTTCCCACGTTCGACACGTGTGTCCTCACGTTAAGAGGGAAGGGCTTGTCCTCAACAAATATTGTCTTTGAGGACACCCTACACGGTCTTGACTGTTTAAGAGTTGAGTGTTTGGTGACAATGAGTGTTGAGTATAGTTGAGTAATAGTGGGGTATTATTAATTTGATTTATAGTAATAATGTTTAATAATGGAGCTTTGTAGTGGATGTTAATGTGGTTGAATTAACGGTGTGGTTGAAGTATTTTAACGAAGAAAGCATAAGTTCATAGTTTATTAAAATTAAAATGACGAAATCATATTAATATTATGCTTCTCCGGTTTTATCGGTGTCTATATTTAGTCCTTTTTGTTTGAGCTACAAATACAGTCAAGCGATCAATCCGAAATTTCTCAAATGAAATGAAATGAAATATATCCTATTTACAGAATAAACATTCTGTAAATAGGATATTGAAATCAGTTTTACACGTCATATTAAAAATAAGCTAGATGAGGTCGGCGTTTCCTATCTGACTACTCTAAGAAGAAAGGCCGAAACAAACTCAGAGGTCACAGTCTCTTTTAAAGTCCAGACATAATCTTGGTCAGGCCATATGAGGACCATGTAGATTAGAGTCTGAAATGGTCTTTTGAGGAAATAACCACACAGATTTGAGTGGACTTGTCCAGTCAGTGCAAGCATTTGTCAGTAACCAAGGAGCTCAACGACTCGACGAACAATACCAAAGAAAGGACATTTGGGTAGGCCGCATAAAGTTCTCAAATTGCCAGACCATCGATAAAACTAACTGAGAACGAAAAAAATATAAAAACAAAATAAAAATCCAAATAGTCCTCACATTCACAATAATTAAAATAATACAATACTTTACAAAGTAATCATGTCATTTTGTATATAATATTCAATAATGTCAATTTGTATATAAAACTGATAGGTATATTTTGATGATTTACCACAATATTCAAAATGTTACAATGCTTAGCAGAGCGAGCATCTCAATCCCATGCTTTTTTGTCTTCTAAATAATCTGAAATTTTATAGTACTTTTTTCTACAAAGTTATGTTTTAATACAGATTTTAAATCGTTTAATGGGTAAGTTTCGTATATCAATGGGAAGTTTGTTATAAAAGCGTATACATTGACCCATGAACGAGTTGCCTACTCTGTGGAGACGAGTGCGATGTACAGCAAGATTGTGTTTATTCCTGGTATTTAAACTATGAATATCGGACATTTTCTTAAAATTTGATATATTTTTGTGTACATACAATAGGTTTTCAAAAACACTATGTCCTTATAATCCTACACAGCACTTCAAATACCGCAATAATATCATCATTAAAATCACTTCACATCGGTCGGAAATACCAAATAATCCGCGTAACAACTAACCCTACAATGCGTCCTTCAAAAAATCCCTTTCAAGGTCCACTCGAGACCTCGAGGTCCAGGAGTTCAACAATACGATACCAATAATCGCGCTCCCTATTAATTATAATTGACATATTTCGTAGTCTGAAAGCAATTTGTCGAACGTTTCAATGGACACGTGGCATCCGTGTTTGTTTTGATGTCCAGGGGTATGATGGACCACGATCATTAGAGGGTTATGTACTCTTCAGTTGAGTATATAATGGGAGATTTCGGAATTCGTATTTAGAACAATTGACGTTCGAAGTTACTTTGGTATAATCTGCCGTATGCTCTTGTATAATTATGGTCTGTTCAAAAAGTATTTGACAAAAATGTAAACAAATGGATCAGAAAACGTACTACCTGTGGATAGCAATTTAAAGTGCAACGAACAAATTGAGTGCTTTGATT
The DNA here is from genome assembly GCA_948473465.1 of Lithophane ornitopus. Lineage (NCBI taxonomy): Eukaryota > Metazoa > Arthropoda > Insecta > Lepidoptera > Noctuidae > Lithophane > Lithophane ornitopus. Next base: position 12,122,233 of record OX419634.1, read on the forward strand.
TGATTATTTGATATGTTCATTTGACAATTGACGTTTATTTTATAACCTCAATTTTCGGTGATGATTTTCAGTTACAATTTTATAATAATGCTATTTGAAAAATAATTGTTGAAAAAAGTGGTGAGGTATTAATTCTGAATTAAATGAATATTAAGTATTTCTTTTGTTAAACAAAAGGCAAGTTTCGCCTAGTTGATTTGGGAGTGTTTTTCAAAGTTCCTTTACGTTTTTCAAAAGACAGTTAATTTTATATTGATAAACAAAACGTCCAATATTTTTGTGTTCAAAAGGCAACAAATCAAGAAGTAAGCACGTCCCGTTTCTTTCTTTTTCACAATAAATAAATTAACAAAAGACTCAGTAGCCACTAATTCCCACGTCCGCCATCATTCAACCCTCAAATGCGCTAATTTCAAAACATTAACTTGACTATTTAGTCAAACACGTAGCCACGCGATCGCCGCGGGCGGTTAAAAACAAAAAAAAAATATTAACAATATAACCATTTGGGAGTGCGCAATGAATAAAACATTGGGGCACTGGTTTAGATTTTTTTAGAGGTCCGCAATTTTTTGGACCCCTTTTGAGATACATATTGAACCTTGACATCCATAATAGCAAAAACCATCGTGGGGAAAGCTGGACTAAGCCTGAATTCACCAAGTCTTGCGCAAGAGTGGTGATCAATGCTCGTGCCTTCATAGTAAAGCTTCTCAGGGCAAAGGCCCCTTGCCCCCTTTCCCCCCTTTGCCTTGCGTGGGACAGTTGAAATAATCTGGTATGATTATCCATAGGCGCAGGCAAAGACAAAAAATAATTTGGATGGCATTCTGCTAGAAATATGAATACTTGAATTGACGTCTTGTCAGTGCTTGTAGTAGGTACGTTTAGAAGCGCCTTTAAAATAAAAATAGTATTCCCCACTGATTAACAATGTTGCAGAGTTATTTGAAGTTTCATAGCGGAGATGAATCAGTGATTTCGATGATGTTGATAATGGTCAGAATTTTTCGATATTTTTCTCTTCATTTACATCGTTGCTGTCAAGTAATTTTGAAAAAAAATGAACAAATTACTCAAATCAAATTCTTTTATGGAAGAGAAACATTTATTTTTCTTATACAGAACCATTATACTTTCTAAACATCACAATATATACCTAAAATTTTTGTACAACCAAATTCTATTTGTATATTTTGTTTCAAATCATTATTCAATCATTTATGGGAGACTTGGTCATGTGGGATGTAGCCGGAAGCGATTCGCGAGAACGTTTGCGGAAATAATATGTATAACAATATGTTAGATTATTTTGGAGTGCACAACTTGATACATTTTTATGCTGGTATATTATGATAATTGAAGAATTTAGACGTAAGTAACTATATATTTTTATAAAAAAAATACCTTTTTGGTTTCTGTTAATTAAGAACGTATTTTGGTAATATCTTGCTATTTGCTTATGACACACTTACCGTAATTAAGTATCGTATAATTTTTATCTTGCACATCATACAGATTAATGCCACGTAAAAATTAAAAAAAAAAAAACCTACCAAAAACGTTAAAGTTTTTCGGCAGTTAAAGTAACTACTACTATTACTTTATTATAATCACATAATTGTATTGTGTCTTAAAAAGGCTTACGCCGTATTAAAATTAAAAAGGCTTATACAGTGCGTACCTACCTGTCTATCATAAGTACCTAATTAATGTTTAATAGGAGCGCTGTCAATAAACCAATGATTTAATTAATAATTAACGTAAAAAACAAAACATATAAACAAAATTAAATTCTCTAATGGCGTAATTACCAAAATAAATAGGAACCCGAAAAAAAATTAACACGAGGGTGGTAAGACCTCCTTATTGACATTTGAAACTACAATTACTTGCCCCTAGTTCCCTGAGGCTGTTTGTGTGCTTTGTATGTAATGTTCATACAATCATACAAAAGTATTGAAGCGTTTGTGTTTGATAAGTGGTGGGAGTGTATTGAGGTTGGAATTGGGGGGGGTTAAAGTGTATCATAGTTTTTTTTTATTCAAAACATTCCTACTCAAAATATTTTGGGCAGTTTTTGCTGTTGGGGTTTCATTACCTTTATGTTTAAGAAGTTCTAAGCTAGGTTGTTGTAGGTATGCCCATTATTATTAGATTACTGCATAAATCAAGAAAAAAAAATCGAGCTTGTCATCACATAATGTTACTCTCTCTTTCAGTCTTCCTTATTTTCTTTAGAAATAAGCATTGCTTTTGTACGTACTTTTCTGATTCTTTCTAATAATAATATTTAAATATTATTATCTTTTATATACGGTACACACAAACAGACAAGAATTTTATGTTTGTACATAAAGTGTTAAATAAATATACAAAAATAAAAGTACCGGGAATTTCTTCGTTTCTCCATTATAAAAAAATACAAAACAATTTTACAAAATAACTCATTCGCCAAAAGTTAATACGACGCAAATAAACCCACCAGACCCACAGAGAGGTCAAAACTCAAACTCAATGATAATTTTATATTCGATCGCTCATAGATCTCAGGGACACCCCAAGGAAGAACAAAGGGGGCACGCGTTTGGGTACCGACGTACCCGACGGACGGGTCACGTGGCCGACACGTGGGCCCGACGTGATGGGCACCGGAAAATTGATGCACTGAGTTGAATTTTGTGATGGATGAAAAGGGATGGAGTAGGTTGAGTTTTTCTTTTGCTGTTTTAGATTGTTAGGACGATTGGTTATAAAATTAGTAGCAGACCATGACCTGGAATAGGACATAGGATACTTTTTATCCCGATATTCCCACGGGATCAAGACTTACGCGGGTGAAAGCGCGGGGCGCAGCTAGTTTAGTTATAAAATTAATTTTGCAATTATTTGCATAAAAGCGATTGTGCACAAGTATTTGAAAAATGTAATTAATACTGGTGGTAAAAACAAAAAACTAAAGTGACTACTGTATGATTTTTAATTATTTTAAATTAATCAAATTACTCATAAGCATGCATCTTAGTATGTATTTTTAGAATGTACCATAGAACCATCTATATAAATACTAAAGAATAATAGACATTTAGATGCAGTGACAAACTAAGAAAAAGTCTATTGAAATAAAAATAAAAAACAAAATAATTTATTTCACATAAGCCTACATGGGCACTTATGCAACGTCAGAAGCTAGGTGCACGGCTCCAATTGGTTGTTTCCTATGGAGAAGAGCCGGCAAGAATTGCCACGGTTACTGTTTAAAAAAATAATTGGCTTTTACAATATTTTCGAATTACAGTGTTAGGTAATAGGTATGCTGCAAATCCAAATAAAATAAAATAATAACCAACATCAAACACACCACTCTATTCATTTCTATGTTCTCGATCCGACATCTTCCATTTACGTACGTTTGATTCGACGCTGATTTTTGTCAAAGCCATCGTAAAACACTACTGCGTCCGCGATTGTTTTTATACAATTTACTATACGCACTCTTTATTCAGTCATTTAGACATGGTGTGTGCCATTATTTAGTTTGATTCGAGACTGACAGTTTTTGTTATTTTTTATATACATGGTGTTTTGTTGTGATATCTGCTCAGTTTTCTTTGGTGCGTGTCAAAGTTTTGACTGTCTGTCAAATCTTTATTGTGATGCCGCGATTTGTGTCGTGAGAATGTTTTTTGATGTTTATTTTTGTGGTGTTATGTTGTAGTGTTAAATTGTTGTGTGATAATGATAACAAACAAATAGATAGTAGGAGGGTTAGAAGTTGTCAGTTCTGTATGATATTTTCAACAATACAAATATTATAAATATGATTACTAATTCAAACTAATATTGTTATTAAAATGCCTGATTTAATTATATATAATGTATACAAAATCCTGCTATATTTGCTATTGGAAAATGGAATGGCCATTAGATTATCTACGTTTGTCTATTTTGTAATAAGAAATTACGTTTTCAAACACGTGTAAATAAAATATATGCGTGATTTTCTTGTCAGAAGCGATATCTAGACTAGAACAAAGAATACATTAAGTATTTCATATTATTTTAACAGGATAGCGGAAATTCAAAATGGCTCTGAAAAATAGGTACCCTCTCATATAAGCATCTCAAAAAACAAAATATGAAAAATGAGTGACACACGCTCATTGTCCCGTAATTTTCCTCTCAAAACTTTCCACTCAGAATCGCACGCGATCGTAATCGCTCATACGCTAAAATTCATTAAACTCAACACGCTTGGTCTGTTTTAAAGTCACCCCCTGCACGATTCAATAATTACATACGTTTTAACCGATAGCCACCCTCTTTATATTTGAATATGGGTTTATTTCAATTGACTTAACTAGAACACACCTAAAATTCTACGCCGCACAAACGATTTTGATTCTTGCGCCATTTTCATAAAGTTTATTTTTGTGTGTGTCTTTTGAGTTAATAAGGGTGGTATTGAATAGATTTGATTGGGATATTAATACAATTTTTGTTCTTATAAAACGTAACTCTATTTGTAGTATTGTCACCGCCACTTAAAAGGCCACATGTCGCCTCGAGGGCTTCCCATTTTATTGTGTTGCAATTTGAGTATTTATTTTTGCTTTGAACTTGAGATATGCCTGATTTGACATTATTCAATTAGGAGCGCAGATTTTTAATAATTTAATGGTCATCATTAAATACATAAGCAGGTTTTGCTTAATAAAATACCTAGTTGATAATGTAACGAAGATTTTCAGCTTAAGGGGCCAGCAGAATTCAATAGGAAAGTAAACGAATTCTCAGAATATCATAAAAGCATTTATTCCCAAAGATACATGAAAACATTTAAAACTAAACACAAACTACTGAAACCAAACCCACAAAGTAACCAAAAGAACACATAATATTTTTACGATAAACATTAAGAAATAAAAATCCAAACTCACACTTGACCGCTACTACCGCGAAATAATCCAGCATCGTAACTCAAAGCGAATAAAACTTCAATCGGGGTTTAATAGCTTTTAAAATTCCACAGTGACGGGCAAACGCTCACAGTATTTGTTTAATGGACAACGGGCAAACCGCGAAATGCCCGGACACGGAACAAAACTTAAAATAATTGGTCCGCAATACGCTTCGGCGACCGACACCCGGGATTGTAGGTGGATTAAGTCGTTTTGATACTTTGTTTTTGTAGACTGTAATTAGGTAATAACAAATTAAGTTAAGTTTGTCTGTCCACTGTTTTTCTAATTATCATTGAGCCCTTAGTTACAATAAAATTACTGATACTTATATCAAAATGTTATGTAAAATTAAAACAATTTAGGAGAGCAATATTTTGACGAAAAATTAATTCGTTGGACTAAACCTAAAAGTAAAAACAATTAAATTAGAATTGGCCAACAGAAGATATAAAAGAAGAAAAACAGTTTATTTTGCACTAATACAAGAGACCCATAAGCCTCAAAAGTTAAAAGATTGCCAATGCTGTCCATTCCTTGTTGTCAGATCGTCACAATTTAATGGACACACCAAGACCAATGACAATACACATTTTGTGATTACTCTGTGTTGCGACACTGGCAAATGAAAACAAACACACAAAATGACGATTGCCGAGTGGAAATTATCTACTTTATAAGATCTTTTGGCGTATCCGTACGCCAAAAGAAACCGAAGTATCAAAACCATCAGTCCATCTTCCAAACGTCCACGAAAGAGTTATACCGTCGCTGACTATACGCGTACGTCATTAACTAATACAAATAAATTAGATTTACGGCAAAAAATGGCGGATCAGTGCCGTGGACGGTAAATACTTCCCCGGGGATGGTGGCGAAGTGGCTCTATACAGGATGTTGTTTTTATTAGATGTATTTTTTTTTTTTTTTAATTTTTTTTTTAAACGTTGCCCCACACTAGGAATTTCTTCCTGTATCGTGGGTGCGTTTACAAACATAGAAACTCACATACACTAACACCCAGACCCGGAACAACTACTTGCAGATCATACAAATATTTGTTCCGTGCGGGGATCGAACCCGCGACACGTTGCGCAGCCGTCCATCTCTCAGCCACTGCGCCAACCGTGTCGTCATATTGTATTGTTTATGTTACATTTATAATAATATGTTACAATACTAATATTACTCTTATAAGTACACTATAGCAATAGGTTACCCTGTAATGGCAGATGAAAGAGGGAAAATAAATAAATGTTGAGAAGGCAAACTTATGGCAGGTTGTTGTTTTTTTTATTAGTCATTTTCTTTTAAAAAAAACTTTTTAATTTACGTATTCAAACTCAACCACAAATTCGTTTTGGGAGTGATGAACAATCATAGACTGTTTTTTCATTGCACTTCGCTATCTTTGTTTTGCTTAGATACTTATAAAAATTTTAATTGTTCAAACTATGAAAAACGGTTGACATGACGCCTTTGTACCGCGAGTATTCCGAAAAATTCTGCAAGAAATTAGTATAAAGTAGGAAAAAACGTCACCAGAAATTCTAATTTAACTAGCGAGCTACATAAACAAGAATAACACAGTCTTAATTAAAACAAGCAACAGACTATAAACAGATCTAAAACCAAAACATGTTTTCACATGTCCGCCATTGTTTAAAATAATATCCATTTTATATAATACACGAACAGCTACGAAAATAAATAGGAAAAGGAGAGTGGCGTTTAATTAAACAGTATAAAGTTTTAGAAAACATGCAACTGTCTGTTTAGCTTGCATTTACAAAACGAGTGTGTTTGGACGTATGTTTGTGAAAGCAGTGTTACGTGTATGGAAAGTAATTTAATATATTTCGTTGTAAATTCTTGTAGAGAAATGAACATTATTAATGGCTATGAGAGAAGCAGTAAAATAAAGAATTTTTATGGACTGATTTTTAAGTAAAGACGAAGAATTAACAGTGAATATTTCTGCTTGAATAAAAAAAGGCTTGGAAGAAACAGAACACAAGCGTTACACAAGTACACAAGTTTTACAAGTTTATAAGATTTGTATTTTAGTTGACAAATCTTATAAATTTGCATGGCTGAAAATAGACTAAACCGCTACTCAAAAAAGAAACATTGAGCCAAAATATCTGGCAATAATAAACATGATTCATAAATTGCAGAAATGAATAACCGTTTTAATAAAAATAAAATGAATATTATAATAAAATGAATATTATCTCATGAAAAATAAAACATCCTGTATACGCTTAGTTCAGGATGACATAGTCCCAACCTTTTCCGCAATCTAATTACTGTAAGTGCTTTCCAGTATACGATTGTGCTATAAATGACTGGCGAACATTCGAGACAAATTAGCCTTTGACTGTACCTAATAATCAGGGCAGAACATTGTATTCAGTAAAGCAGTTATCGACCATAGTGTACCTCATGTACTGATTGATTGATTTATTGATTGCTAACCCTTGCCCGCGACATCATCTGCGTGTATTTGATATTGGCATGGTATGAATCGAAGCCCAAACGATTTCTATTATGATTTTTTTTTAAATATTAATGGACAATATTATAATGAAATGAGCCTCTTTTAGTGAGCCTCAAATTATTTCACATTTATATATGTGTCTTAAAAATATTTAATAGCCAAGTGATCAACTTGGATGTAGCGGTTGATCACAGTGCTAGCCTAAACTAAACCATTTGGTGACCTAACTTGGTTACTGCGACTAACTTTGAGAATAAGCCAGAAAGATAAAAAGAAGCCCATTGATTTAAAAAACTGTACATCATTAGCAGCTTAAAAAGTTTATAGACGCACTTTTATTTTAAAAACACATCATTAGAGAACCAAAAAGTGTTTAGAAGATCAATTAAATATTTCCCTAAAAATAAAAAATATATTATTTTTTGTATTTAATTTTTTTACGCAAATATTCAGTAAAATAAAAACTAGCTTGTTTTCTCCAGGTCCCAGGCTGACTATCTGTGTACCGATCGGTTCACTGATAAATGCGGAAAAAGGTTACAGACATACAGAGTTATTTTCGCATTTATAATATTGTTATTGTTGTATAGTTGCTGAGGAGCTCGTGGCTAAGTAATAATAGCTGCACGGGTCGATCCATCAGGTTAAAGAACGCTTGCTGGGGTTGGTCCGTGGATGGGTGACCATCTTTACATACTGAGACTCCTCCGTGTCTCGGAAAGCACGTAGCCGTTTGTCCTGACTGTCATTCGTAGATCTTTGACAGTCGTTACGGGTCGTCAGAAGTCCAAAAGTCTGACAACTAGTCGTACGTATTATGTACCCAATTACTGGGTACTGGAGGTCAGACTCTGATAGGCACTCGCTAAATAGAATCATCAACTTTCGAAATCAAATAGCCGTAAAATACTGGTATTCAGCTGTATCCGGTTAAGTTATTTCAGTTTTGTGTGTCTACTTGTATCTCATACCATTTTTCATAACCCATCCAGTTTTTCACCAGTGGAATACCAGTACCTATAAAAATAAATCTTGTCTCGCGTAGATCTACGTCCGGATATACAAAGGGTCAGCATTTTCAAACGGACACACACACACTTACACTTTAACTTCATTAACTAACAATAAAGCAAAAATAAAACCATTTCTAGCTTCATCAAAACAAAATATGTAGTTTCTAGGTAATATAATGTACCGCTATTCAACACATAATTAATTAAATGAAGACTGCATTTACGGCTGCTATCGCGTGACATAGGTGCTCGTGCGCCATTCCATAATGCACAAATGTTGAAATAATTAGCCTGTATTGCCAACTAATAGTTCGGGGATGAAATTGTCGAATAGTTGATGTATTTGATTAATTGTTTAAATTATTATTTGAGTGTTAATTTACTAGGTAGATTTTATTTTTATTTAACTTCTTCCTCCATAATTATTAAAAAGCTATCAGTGTTAAACGTATAATATTTTTTTTTTTTTTTTTTTTTTTTTATGATTTTTACAAAAATATTTAAAAATGTAAAAATTATGTATTGAAAAGGGAATAAATGATATAATAGTAGGATCAAGGGCCTGATTCAGAAGGCAGTACTCCTTGATACGGCTCGCATTGTGAGGAGGTTCCTGTCTCTGCAGCCCTAACCACCGCCGGTAGCTTGGACCCTTAGCTTTTATATTTTTAAATGTTTTTTTTCATAATTTTTATCTTAAGAAATATTTAAATGTGTAAATAGGTAAGGAGAAAAAATAAACAAACGTATTATGAAGGTAGTATTAGTAATATTTAAAATTGTATTATTAATAAGATTATAATATGCTTATCTATGTTTTTTACTGTGTGCACATAAATAATAAAATAAATAAATAAGTGTACAAAAAGGCAGGGAAAGAATCATAGGGCATCAAAAAATTCGTCCGCATCGCTGTCAACAGAAAAAGTGCCGAAAAGGCTTAACCCCGAAGTTTCGTCAGTAATCAAAGGGAAAGTCAAGGTTGTAACAGGTAACACCAAATCAGATAGACTAGAAAATGGTTTTATTGATCACAACTTATTGTAAGGTCTCTTTCATTCATCATCATTGTTATTAAGATGGGGAAGATTCTTGTAAAACACCTGCTAGTCTATTTTGTAAAAACCTCACCGTGAAAATTTTGGTGAAGTGAACTGTCATCTTACCTGACGTTAGGGAATCTAGGGGTTGACAGCTCACTTCACCTAAGTTTTCACGGTGAAATTTAGACAGAATACCTTTAGTTAATTGATTCAGGCGTGACTTTGCGGAAATCCATTATAAAATAAAAAACCCTGTAAGAAATCGACACGTGTTTCACCTCTCAACGAACACGTGTCGATTTCTTACAGGGTTTTTTATGACTCTTGAAGAATAGTCATGCGGAATAGGTTACTAAATATATCTACGTCTATTGTATTTCAGAATACCTTTGTCTATTTTTAATTTTAAAGTTTTATAATATAGGCAATCCGGTTGAACCATACGATTAATTTCATCAACGCCGGATTACACCCGTCTGACCCGCTTGATAACCAAGGGACAACCATACAAGGCATATCGATACCTAAGTTCAAACACACAGAGGGGGGGAATACGGACATCTATATCGGTATGTCCCTTCAAACGGAATACTATTGAGAACGGTATGGACCAATTAATCGGAGATTCGTGCCCTCAGGCTGATCAGACAAACGTGTCCTCTCGCCTGCTCGCTTGCGAATGACAAGCGAAATGACCACCTTCCATGTTCCCTTGCATATTACTTATCATTCAAATATCATAGCACACTCTGATTTAAACACGTTGTCTTGGCTGAAATTTGGAGTTTTGAATTCCTTTTTTATATTCACCTTTTCACATTTTTTTACTTTAACGTTATCGGTTAAAATTAAGTCTCTTAATTCAATTTAATTGAAATTGAATAATAATGAATCAAAGACGTCGTAACTTTGCATACTAGACCCTCGCTTAGGGACTTAGCTATCACAGGAATTATTTCTATGCCCAGTTTGGCAACAACAAATTCTACCATTTTTAAGTAAAATGATTCGTTTTTGTTTACAGGAACCGAGCAATCGTTCATGTCATCTGATAAGAATATCAGTCGGCAATTTTTTTACTGCAGCTTGTGCTGTTAATTTTTAGTTCCTTATGTAGAGCACTAAATAATTCTGTTGTTGTCAATGTAGCGTATGTGCTGAGATTTTTGATTCCCCATGTATAACACTAAATAATGATGTAATCCATATGGTATAGAGTGTAGATCTAATCTATCTTCACTTTATTTTTACTTCACTGGTTTGGGCGTCCGAAATATGTCATGTTCCCTTGTTTTGGTTATATTTCGTAGGTACAATTTGTACAAAAAAAACGGCCTCCTCCATCATAAACAGTAGCCAATAAACGATTAAAACAAAAAATAATGCACTTTATTCCATCCCTAATAATGTACAGACGTGCACAGATAATATTACAGCGTAAGAGAGGACCATCTGTCAAAGTGACAGTTGTCACGTGATCAAAATTAATACAAGGGTCCTATTAAGTGAATTAGTATACAGAGGTGCAATTATCAAATTAAAAATGTATTTCTGTAAAGAGGTTACTGATGAATTTTAAATTGTCCCCTGTTTGTATGATTGTTTCATGTAATTTGTTTAATTGTATGATTTTAATCGTGTTTTTATTGTTTTTATGAGATAAGTTATGAGTTTTATGATTACGAGTCGTTTATGTCATGTTAATTTGTAGCAACTTGTCACTATTATTAACCAAGCGTTGTAATGTGTTTTACTGTTAAAAATGGATATTCAGAACATTTTGTTGTTTTTATTTTCAGTAGATTATTAGGTATATAGTTCTACGTGGTTCCTGAGTACAAAGGGCACTCCTTGTATAGGTATTATGTATGCTAATATTTTAATATTTTTAATGTAAAAATTAGTGGTGCTATATAGAAACACAATGGGCGGCCTTATTGTTAAAAGCGATCTTTTCAAGACAAACTTTGGATGGATTACGGAAGAAGGAGAGACAATACTGCAGGTAGACTGTGACTATTTAACAGACGCGACCCGATATCACGATTGCAGAGCCGACCAGATTTGGATGAAAGACGTCCTTAGGGCTTGAATTCCTCTTACGCTGATGTCAGTCGCGTATTTCGATCGCGCGTGCGTATATACTAAAGATTGGCCGAATGTGGTTTGACCCGAATCCGAACTTCGGCCGAACTTCGGTTCAATTTCGCGCGCTTTCTCGAGAGCGACACTCCAGATGTTTGTTAGAAGAAAACTAAGCTTATTTCATTTTTATAATAGTATATCTAATTGATATGTCTTAATAATTAGGCAGAGATTTTCAAGACTAATAAGAAGAACTGATTTAATATAAGGTTTACATTTACAATGTTCCTAACTAAAATAAATGACCGTGAGTGAGTACAAGACATAATTTTATTTTACAGTAATGCTATTCTAATTCTATTTAATTTAGTTTCAGTCAAAATAGTGCAAGTAGGTATAATTTTTCTTGTGCCGAATGTTCGGCATCTGAACCGAATTTCGGCCAAATGCCGAAGTTCGGTTCAAGCTGCCGAAATTCGGTTGAACCGAATGTAAACCGAATTTCGGCCCATCCCTAGTATATACATTGTATTTCTATATAGCACCATACTGCGACGCTGTCACCCACGGCGCGTACTACGTAGCTACGCGTACGCGACCGACCGTACGCGACCGACATCAGCGTAAGAAGACTGCTGAATCCACGACTCACTATCCAGTACCTACCATATCTTTCAAGTTCCTACAAATACATCTACTATAGGAAAACTAGTATAAACACTTATACCCACTGTCCCAAGTAAAACAAACGCAATTAGATAGCTAAGGGTGTAAACAGACTGATATTATCGACTCAGTGTTGCCAGAGTAAATACAACGTGATCTTTGTTCAAGCACAAAGGGGTTTCGTGAGATAATATTTTTTCAGGATAGAGCCTTAGTAGGTAACTGTTTATTGGATGTTGATATAGATTTTGTTCATGTTATACCTTTGTAGAGAGATACATTAATGAAGGCAAGAAAAGGAAGACAAAAAACGTTTATTAAAGCAACGAAGTAGCGTGCAAAAAAAATAAGAGAGGTAAATAAAAAATCTTTTTTTTTTCTTTTTACGTTAATCAATCTGCCTAGCCTTTTCCCAACTATGTTGGGGTCGGCTTCCAGTCTAACCGGATGCAGCCGAATACCAGTATTTTACATGGAGCGACTGCCTATCTGACCTCCACAACCCAGTAACTGGGTAATACGATACCCCTTGGTTAGACTAGTTGTCAGACTTTCGGGCTTCTGACGACTCGTAACGACTGTCAAAGATCCACAAATGACAGCCGGGACCAACGGCTTAACGAGGCACGAAGGAGTCTCGATAAGTGAAAATGGTCACCCATCCACGGACCAACCCCGGCAAGCGTAGCTTAACCGTAGCGTAGCTTAACGACGAGCTTTTCTTTTTACGTAAAGATTGTAAAATTTTAACCTATAATTCTACATATCTACTTACTTATTTATAGAAGAAAAAAGGGTAAAAAAAAAAATTACAGCATAAAAAAAATTTTGACTAAACAAACTGTCAAGTAGATACCTGTCTACTTGACAGTTTGTTTAGTCATTTCTTCTCAGGGGTAGTCAGATAGGAAATGTCGACTCCATTTATTTTTCTTTTTTATATGCCTTGTAAAAGTGATTCCGATATCCTATTAACAGAATAAACAAATTCATTTTATTTCAGTACATTAATAAAAAAAAAATTAATATTACAAAAAATAGTATTCAATATCAAATCTTTTTTACGATAACAAAACCAATCCCCACTTAGAATCTATTAACCAGACACATATCAGAGTAGCAACTAATAGGACAGATGTTTCGACGTTTCGTGAACGAAAATTAATCCCGAATACAGTTGTGGAAAGAACAGTAATCCCTCTCGAGCAATCACTTGTCACCAGAAACCACTCATGCGCAATGTGGCTAAATCACAATTTGTGTGTTCCCGATTTGACAGCGCCTTCGGCGCTTGAAGCAGATTATATTGGTGGCATATTTTATTTTAATTTACGACTTCATTTATGTAGTTCAGAGTACAATCTTACGATTGATTATTTTTTTTCCACAAATTTCCCAAATCATAATTAATCTTAAATTAAAAAAATACTTATTTTATTTTACTTTCAGTTTCCTTTATTGGTTTTTGGTCAGCACTTAGTTTAGTAGTTTTATTATGACTTATATTCTAAAACTGACAGTTATAGGTTCTGTAAAATTATGTGCAATGGAATAACTCTTCAAACTAACCAGAAACTAGGCCAATGATTGGTGTTAGAAAAATAGCTCTGCCGACCAGCATAGAAAAACATAAAAGTATGTTATTAAAAGCGATGAAAGCGCTTCAAATCTCATCTGTCCAGTGTTGCAAGCTAATACAAAATAGAACAGCAATAAACGATTTTTTCGCTCCAAAACATTTTGACAAAAGGTGTTAGATTGACACTACACATTAGTGGCAAGTGTAAAAATTGTCGACGACAAGTGAAATGGGGTGGATTTCATTTTACGGTTTTATAATTTGCTATAGAGATCATTTCGGTTACAATTCTTTTGTAAGAGATATAAAAAAGGTAATGCGGGTTGTGGTAGAATCGTTACAATAGAAAATGTTCGTACCTCATATAAATTAAAAATAAATTTTGTCTGAAATGAACAGTGGGCTTAAAACAGTCACTTTGGCAGAATCATAATAGGAAAATATTATGAATCATCGTAAAATGTCACAAACTGACAATTTATAATATGATCTGCGTGCGATTCTTATTACGAAATAATTCATCTGTTTGACAGTTTCTATGGAGATTCGTAAAATGGTCCACACAATAAGAATTGCTTTTATGTCAAATTAGAGGAATTGCTAATGACAGCTGGAAATTCAAGAAATGAAATGCTTTTAGAGGAATTGCTAATGCGGCCGTTTTAGGCCCCCAGGTCGAACATCTACTGAAAAGACCTACACCACATCTTACCTATATCTTCATTCCCATATCTATAGAACTACATCTACTTAAGATCGGTTTTCAACACATTCATCAAGACTGTAATCCCCGAAAGATTAGGCAGAGGTCTTCTGCTACTGATTCGATATAATCTGCCTAGCCTTTTTTCAACTAGGTACATATGTTGTGGTCGCCGTCCAGTCCAACCGGATGCATCTTACTGCGATATACCTAATGATATTTATAAGAAAAAGGAGGAAAGGATATTAATAAATAAAATTAATAATGAATAAATATATTCTGGTAGAAAAAAAATCATCAAGTTTTCATAGAAATGGTTCTACCAGAGTCGCGTCGCGCTGTCGCATCGCGTGATCGCGTCACGCCTATCTGCGGGAACCTTTAGGTACATAATAAGGAAAAACTAAACGCAACCTTCATTATTATCCGATGAACAATAAAGACATCGTCACTATAACATGCGACTCATTTGAATGTTAACGATCGGTTTCTTATGAATCAATCCTTCCTTTAGAGCAATTAAGTGAAGTATTTATGGTGTCGTAAGTCAAAGAATTTAAGCGATTTGAATAATAATTCAGACGACATCGTGGAGTACGTGCGTTAAAAGACGACGTACAGCGTACACGCCAAGGGTACTTACTTGAGTCGCGCTTCAAAGCGTTACAGGTACTGAATCTTCACCAATCCCTCAGCTTGGAAGAAGTCTGTGGATAGAGTGGTTCTCGAGGAAGGTTTTAGTATATAATAACCGACATCCACGCGGGCATCAGCTAGTTTATAATGTTAAAAAAAATTAACTAATAAAAACTAAAACCCAACTACGACTAAAAAGATATAAACAAGACCCCACAGACAGACAAATTAAAAATCTGGAGTCACACGTGTTAGGTTAGCTAACCTAGCCTTTTTTTTTTTTTTCCGGGGTGGAAAATCCTCATGGATGTCCTCCGCCCTGGGGCGGGCGGAGGGGTCTGTCAGACTCTTACTGACTAAAAACCACCCCGGTGTTCCGACTCACACCTACGCCGGGGGTCGCGGGAACGTAAAAATCTTTCGCTACCCCCGACTGGTGCCGGCCCGCCACTGCGGGCCTCCTCGGGTCAGGGGGGGGAGTGAGGTGTTTGACTCCCCCCGTGACGTCTAAGAGGGGCGCGCGTGGAACACTACGCGCCGCCACCTCGGGTCCTGATGTGTGGGGGGCAACGGACGTCCCCGAGTCCGTCACCCCTGGACCCATTTAGGGGGGCTGGAATAGGGCGTTATCCGCCCTCCGCCGACGCCCGGTGCGCCTGCTGCGGGCCGGGTGAGTGGGCGAGATCTCCCTCTCGATCTCCCTTTCCGCAGCCTCCTTCTGCGAGACGAGCGTCTCGCAGTAGGAAACCACCGCGTCCCAGGACTCCTCGCTGCAGACCATGGCATTGACTACGGCCGACAGCGACAAGTCACTGCCTACTTCTGAGATGAGGGCACGGCGCGGCTCCTCCCAAGCGGCACACTCTGCCAGCGTATGCCGCGCCGTGTCCTCCCTGCAGTCGACGCAGTGGTGACACCGAGCGTCCGGCTCCCTGTTTATGCGACACAGGTACTTCCCGAAGCAACCATGCCCCGAGAGCACCTGCGTCACCCGAAACGACAGGGAGCCGTGCCTCCTCCCGAGCCAGCGCTCGAGCACTGGCCGGACCGCATCGATGATGTCGAGGCCGGCGGTAGGGCGTGAAAGCCTGTCCCGCCATTCCGCCACCAGGACCTCGCGAAGCTGAGACCGATACAGCTCAATGTGTCGCTGCATCGGTTGCTCGCCCCGCGCCCTCGCTTCCTCGCGCCAACGGTACGATGACGCGAGTACTTTCGCCTCGAGGTCCCAGGGCGGGGATCCGGCCAGTGCACAAGCCGCCTCGTAGGTGCGGTACCCTCTGATGACTCTGACGGCCATCGCTCTCTGCGGCTTGCGCAGGACTGCGATACTACCGGCCGTCAGGTCAGCCGCCCAGATCGGGGCCCCATAAAGGGCCATCGACCGCACGATCCCCACGTAGAGCCGCCTACAAGCGGCGCTCGGCCCCCCCAGATTGGGAAGCAGCGTTGACAGCGCCCCAGCAGCGCCCAGCAACTTGGGCGCCAGCCGTCGGAAGTGGGGCCCGAAGTCCCACCGGCTATCGAGCACCAATCCCAGGTACTTCATGGTAGACTTGACAGCGATCCGAGCCCCCCCGACCACGATGTGTGAGCCGGGTGGTGGCGCCCGCCGGGGGCCATGAAACACCATGGCCTCCGACTTGCTGAGGGCCACCTCCAGGCCTAGGCAACGTATGCGGCCCACCACCTGTGAGACCGCAGCCGTCGCCAGTAACGCTGCCTCCCTGTGCGAGCTCCCCCGGGCAGTGACCAGCGTGTCATCCGCGTAGCACGTCAGGTCTACCCCCGGTCCAAGCTCGCCCCTCAGCACCCAGTCGTACCCGATGTTCCACAGGAGTGGGCCTACAACCGAGCCCTGTGGAACACCGCACGACATGCGGCGCTGGTTTCCGCCATCACGTCCCATGTAGGTGACACACCTCTCCGACAGAGCTAACCTAACCTAACCTAACACGTGTGACTCCAGATTTTTTATTTGTCTGTCTGGTGGGGTCTTGTTTATATCTTTTTAGTCGTAGTTGGGTTTTAGTTTTTATTACTTAATTTTTTTTTTTTTAATCTTTTGGGTTTATAATATACATATTTTTGAAATGTGCTGATTAAGCCCTTTCATTTGATACCCAACATGGAACGATTAAACAATTTTTTTTTTTAGTTCCTGACTTCATGTCCTCTAGAGGTCACCATTTTTAATTTAATGTGACGTCACATAGCCTATAACCAGCGGACAATCAAGACGCTTCCAACGATACCTCATTTGTCAAATTGTGATGAGTGCTTTAGAAGATAGGAGGGAACAGATGAACATACATACATACATACATACATACCGGTCAAAATCATAACCCTCCTTTTTTCTTCGCCGTAGTCGGGTAATAAATATATGTTTAGGTAAAGGTTATCTATGGGGGCCTGTGTTGCCTGAAAATAAATGGATTACTATTACTATTGTCGTTTCAGCTTATAATCTTCCCACTGCTGCATTGAGACACTGACCTCTTCTCGGTGAGAGGGAGTGGAACGCGCGAGTCCAGTGCTGGTTGGTAGATGTAACATGTCATGTGACATCTACCAACCCGCACTGGGAGGAAACCGGTATGTCTTAGAACCAATGCCGGTTTCCTCTCGATGTTTTCCTTCATCGTTTTGATCGCCTACTATTATGATGATTTAAAATGTCATATTTTGGGGGCCCTGACCCGGACCCGGACTGGACCGGCCCTGACCTTTGGAAGGCATTCGAGTAGCAGAGCCCGCGGGCAGAGACCCGTTAGACTCTTTAAATGAAATGAGGCACTACACTACCGGACTCTTAAATCGAGCCACTGTGCACCCATGTCAGGTATATAGGCCAAAAATATTTGTGAAGCCGAAATTTTGGTGTCATCATTGTTCTGAATTCACGACCATTAAGAAGACCTATGAACAAAAAGTGCTAGTGAATCGCTCCTGCTTTGCACGGTTTTTTAGATTGAAAAAATCGAGATTTCTTAGTTTATGTAACTTTAATATTAACATACTAGCTGCGCCCCGCGGTTTCACCCGCGTAAGTCTCGATCCCGTGGGAATATCGGGATAGAAAGTATCCTATGTGTTAATCCAGGTTATAAACTATCTGTTTACCATTGTTCATCCAAATCAATTCAGCCGTTTTTGCGTGATTGAGTAACAAACATCCAAACACACAAACACACAAACCCACAAACACACAAACTTTCACATTTATAATATTAGTAGGAAGTAGGATTATACACATAAACCTTCCGGAATAAATTCTCTAAACGATGGTAAAAACCTTATCAAAGTTGCGTGGTTTAAAAGAACAATGCGGACATACAGACAAACACGAAAAGCGACTTTAATTATAATTATGTATAGATTAGTATATAATTACATCTATGAGTGACATCTACATAATATTTGAGTGTATTATTACATCGATTATATTAGTATACCAATCGCTAAACTTTCATAACATACGCTAATCTTAGAAGACGACCGCATCACAAGTTAACTGGAAGCGATCTCGCAACTCGAGTTATGAGTCAACTGGGCGATGTATGCCGTAAAGCTTTATAAGCATAGATCAAATTGAAATATATAGATTGGACACACGGTTCATGACATGTTTTTTGCTGAAAGTAGTTTCTTGAGGAAACAATGAAGATTATAATGTGTCTATTGAATTATGTCGGGGTCGGCTTCCAGTCTATCCGGATGCAGCTGAATACCAGTATTTTATCATGCAACAGAATAACAAGAAAATATAGATCTGAATAAATTATAAAGTATTCATTGCTGAACTCTTACTTTGGCAAGAGACGATTCATAAAAAAGAGCCAACCAAATCAAAATGCCATGATATGTAAGAGCTACAACCATTAAAAGCCATCTTGAGCAGTAGTGGTATTCTGTAAAAAAAATCACCGTTAAAACTAAGACGAAGTGAGCTGTCATTCCACTACGGATTGACACTATTGACAGCTTACTTCACCTAAGTATTCACCGTCAGATTTTTACAGAATAGCAGCGCTGATCTATTTTATAAAAAAATCTCCGTGAAACCTTAGGTGAAGTGAGCTGTCATTTCACCAGCCGGTCCATTCTGTGTGAGATTTTTACAGAATAGCAGAACTGAATTCCATTTGTCCACTCTTTGCCCAACTGCGAACCAACTAATAATTGAATTTCTGTTAACTGCACCCGACTGACTGCGGAGTCTTGCTCATAACTTGATGGCACACAAATCCTTTGTCCTGCAACATTGTATTCGATTATTTCAATCGTTATATCCTCCATTACGTGTTATGTTGGCATGCTTATAAGATTGATGGGTTTCTTACTAGCAATTTTTATGTTGGAATGGAATTTGTGAATTCTGCGGTTCGGGTATGTCGTCTTGAATCTTTTTAATGGGATTGATGGCGGTAGGCTCGTATCTTATAATCCAGGGGACTTAAACATAACTGGTAAAATGTAGGTGTACTATTAGGTACACCTCTGCCCGTACCTTCGAGGAAATGGACTGGAATGGAACGGTTTTTGTGGACATGATTTGTTACAGTTGTAATGGCAATCATGTCATTTGGTTAAAATATTTTTAGTATCTTATTCATCTTTTATATAGATTATTTTCTACCTTGTGAATGTGAGAACGTTGTAGGCTTAACCTAACCTACCTGAAACTTTTTGAAAGTGCCCTCCCCATAACTATTAACACTGTCATTCGAAAATATTGCGAAAGCCAATTATTTTTAAAAAGATCCGGTTGTTCTCCATATGAAACGACCAATTGGAACCGTGCACCTAGCTTCTGACGTTTCATAAGTAGCCATGTAGGCATATGTGAAATAAAATATTTTGATTTTGAAACAACGCGTGATGCTATTTGTAAGTTGGCAGAACTACCAAAGCCAACGGAAAGAAAAGCTCTCAACAAAAACAAAAAAACTAAAGCCTTATTGATAAAAAGAAAATTCCAATAGCGAACTCTAGTAATAAATCACAGAGTTAAAGTATATGAATCATACGGATTATCTCAATAAAAATAATGGCATAACGTCTTGAGAATACAAAGAAATAAAGTAAATAACTAAACGTATCTCTTATCTGTCCCTACGGTCACCCACTCTTTGTTTTATCCGGGAAACCATTTTTTATGGTTTGGTGAGGATGTGAGAAGTTTTCGGTATTGTAATTTTTGTGGGGAAAGGAAGTAGAAACTCTTGATGAAATGGGAGAATTATAATAATATCTTAAATATTATAGTTGTCTTGAACAGCACCCACAAACTCAAAGAACTTAACACCTATTAAGATTCCCATTTAGGAAAGAAAGATCTATCCTATTGTCATATCAATTGATCGCAATGGGTTTCTTTTGACGGTTCACCCACGTCCATTGCGTGATCTTATAATTTTTTTTTAGCCTACATTGTCCCACTGCTGAGCAAAGGCCTCCCCCAAATCTTTCTAAACATCCTTTTCCAGGGCCACCTCGATCCAACCCTTATTATACAGATGAAATTTCCGAGTGGTCTAATTTCTAGCAGTTTTATTATTTTTGAATTTTTATTCGTTCGATTTTATTCTATACTAGCTGTGCCCCGCGGTTTCACCCGCGTAGATGTCCATCCCGTGGGAATATAGGGATAAAACGTATCCTATTTCCTATTCCAGGTCATGTCTACCCGTGTGCTCATCCTCTCCTCTCTGAAGCAGGGAACGTCGCGGAGGCGCGGCGCCCGACAAACAAACAAACTCTTCAGCTTTATAATATTAGTATAGATAAATTTAATTTGAAAATAAGACAAACCTGGACCAGCTTCCTTTGCGTATCATATTTTCAATCACAATCTGAATGATTTTGAAGGATATTGCTAATCTATTGCATCATATGTTCAAAAATAAAAACTGCTCAACAACGTAAATAACGCAATGTTTAACTGTCAAAATGAAACAGAATGTGATTAATCCGTAATTATGGTGCTGGTCGTTGCTATTATTTGATTACGATTCAATCAGTAGTACATAATTCAGTCTCACCTCTACTTTACCACAACACGGTCACCAACATAATCCCACACAACACTCCATAGTTGTGCTGTGTGCATGTTGAACACGACCACAAAGCTGACGGCTATGATTTATGTTGAACAGCGATAGCTCACAGTTATTGATAGCAACTAAATACTGTGCGAATTTGTGGGTAGTTACAAGTTAGTGAGTTAATTAATCTCTTTAACTGTTGATGTCGATTGCCGATTAGTTTAATTTCTTAAAAATAAAAGACAAGTACTTTTTTACTTCTAAAAAAAAAATCAGTAAGTCAAGTCACATGACGAACTTACCCTGTTAACACGGGAAGTACGTCATTTGACTTTTTATAACTAATATGGAAATAGCATTGTCTTAACGAGATTAGTTTTAATTGTTGTTTTTTAGTTTTTGAGGTAGTTATTTGAGATAACTTATCTTTTTGTATGCAACTGCATAACAATTAAACCTATTTTTTTTTTTCTTTTGCTGCCCCTTAAAGTCATTATATAATAAAAACTACTTAAAATGTATTCCTGTCGCTTGACTGTCTTCGAAGTTTGTTTTTGTTTTCTTATTAGAAGACACAAGAGTAACAGCTTCAGATAAAACCACTGAAATTGTCTTAGAAATATATTTTACTAGCTATTTTACGCCCCGCGGTTTCACCCGCGTAAGTCTCGATCACGTGGGAATATCGGGATAAAAAGTATCCTATGTGTTAATCCAGGTTATAAACTATCTGTGTGTCAAATTTCATCCAAATCCATTCAGTAGTTTTTGTGTGAAAGAGTAACAAACATCCATCCATCCATCCTCACAAACTTTCGCGTTTATAATATTAGTAAGATTCAATTTTCATTTCTTACATGTCAATATTGAAGTGAAGTGACTTTTCTTTTTCAATGTCTCTTAGAACTGCTAGCAACATAAGCATTACCCTAGTGTCTTCTAATAAGAAAATACTCCGAAGACAGTCAAGTGACACTCTGGTATTCCACCGTCCACTAAAATCTTCACTACCTACAAAAGAATGCATCTCGACAGCCACTAACAAAAGGTATTTCAATTAGAGACATTAGTCTTGTCACTACTCGCTACAGATGGACACAGCAATTTAATTAAAACGGTAAATATTACCTTACTGTTTTGGACTAGTCTCGGAAAGGAAACGATTTCACGAGCCTGCCTAAATCTCCAAAATAACAAATTATAACACTTCTAAATAATGTCATATTTACTTGCTTGCTAATAATGCAAGTTTTCTTATCGAACCTAAAATGGCCACTTTGGCAGAATCATAATAGGATATTATGAATCATCGTAAAATGTCACAAACTGACAATTCATAATATTATCTGCGTGCAATTCATAATACCCAATTTATCTGTTTGACAGTTTTTTTATGGAAATTCGTAAAATGGTCCACAAATTATGAATTGATATAGGTAATGAAGTTTTATTTACATGGGACTTAAACGTAACTGGCGAAATGTGGGTGTAATATTAGGCACAATCACCAACTGCTAACCCTTCGGGACATTCCACCTTTGAGAGTTAGACAGAGATCAATATGTGATAGACCCAGGTTAAAAGTGTACTAAAGTTCAGTTTAGTTTTAAGTTTATTATAAGACATTTTCTAGTTTTACAATTTACTGACTTTTATGGTCATATATATAATGTCTACAATGTTAAATAGATGGCGCCTGCAGTTACATAGTTTTTGTTATTACCAACAAAGTTCGCTGCTATGTTATTATTTTAAAAAAAACTATTTACAACAAAAACAAAACCGAGTTCAGTTTTGAGAGTTTTTTTTTGTAAGTCGGTTTTTTTTTTTGCAAAAATTTTTATTTTTCTTTTTAGTTGTGGTATCTACCCCACACAAATTCGAACACCACTAGCTGATGTAAATAACAGTGAAGGAATAAATGAATACATCGTCTAGATAAACTATGTGGGTAAAATACGTAATATTGAAGCTAACTCAAAAACTACGCAAGCAAAGTTAATAAAATTTATATGGGACCACCTCGGAATTATCAAAATCGATTCATAATTAGCGGAGAAATCGCGTAAAATATACAAAAAAGAAAAATTGTTTTTCTTTTTTTTTTATTACTTTGAAGTAATATTCTTTTGAATAGAAAATTGCATAATTAAATTACCTTGAATCGTTAGCATGTGCTTGTGCAAACAGTGACGAACAGAAAAGGTTCATAGCATGTATAACATCACTATTCACCATACAAGAGTCCCGCAGAGCCGTCGGTACTGCAGTTGCATGAATCACGCTGACCTATTTCCATTAGAGATATACAAATCCCATTGCACTTAATAAACAACTAAGTAGGTACTACAACACATGATTCTTCCTTCTTCATTAGCAACTCTAATATTTTACACCGTTTATAATGTAAAATCACTCGTGTAGAGACAGTAATCAATTTTTCCTCAAAATCAATATATTTTATTTCACATAAACCTGCATGGGTACAAAAGAAACGTCAGAAGCTAGCTAACGTAAGTACTAGAACCGTGCACGGTTCCAATTGGTCGTTTCCTATGGAGAAGAGCCGGCAAGAAACTCCACGGTAACTCTTTTAAAAATAATTGGCTTTTACAATATTTTCAAATTAGGTACAGTGTTTGTAGGCAATAGGCATGTGAGGGCAATGTAGGCCTGAAAATGATTACCTACTAAAGAAATATTTCCTCAAAATTATTACCTACTTACCAAATCATCCATATATAGAACTAGAACCCATTACGAAATGAAAATACCTACACAATTACAAGCCTTTAAATACTAATGAAGTAAATTATACGGACACAATCGTACGGTAATACCTAAATAAAAAAAGTTAAACAACACATGCGCGGTAACCGCAGCGCGCCTTTGGTGACTCATCGTAACACTAGCCGTTTAGTGATGCGACACGTTAAATTAATTATTCATAGATTACAGTTTTTATTTTCTTGGAAAATGATTTTTGTGTGGATTATTTTCGATGTTTTTGTAGTAATTGTCGAATGTAGTTACTATGATGTTAAATGATTTCATTAATTTCCTCATAACTGCGTAATTATTTTAAAATTCCTGTTTTATTAGCTACTAATAGTTTATTTATTATTTGAAACAATCATATTCTTGAATTACTGATTAAGTGTCGAGGATTAAGTCGTTTTTATTTTTAATAACATTAGGTACCTTCCTATGACTACTAATGTTACTAAAAGCAAAAGCTACAATACGTCTTCAGCTTACATACCATTACTAGCCATTAAATTAAACGCTTAATCGAGTCACTAACAAGGCCTGACATCGCTAATAAGTATCTACTTTTTTTTTTACCAGGAATATCCGTAAATCTTTAATTTAATAAAAACATTTGTTTCATAGAATTTTTTTTTCAGTCTTCCGTATAATTTCGCATTACCTATTCAAATCTTAACTACCGTTGTCATTGCATGATTGAATAATTATGGCCAATTATAGGGCAAAGTGTTGGCATATTTTTTTAACAAGAAAATGCCGTGTTTTCTGTAATTACATGTTTTCATTTAAAGGGGTAAAAGGATAATTTTATGGTATTACTGTTTTTACTGCAAATAGTTTTTTTCTGTTTTTAATGTGATTTCTTCGAACGTGTATAAATATGAAAACCCATGGATTAAAAACATCTATTTTAAGATTAGTGAGTGTGTGATTTCAAGAAAATATATTAAATATATAGGCAATTATAATTTTTTCACTAAAATATTTCAGTCAATTTCTGAAACTAACTTATAGAATATTTTACTTAATAAAGTAATTTATTATAAAAGTGTTTGCTATTGTTTTATTGAACACTTGTTGTGTGTTCAATAAAACAATAGCAAACACTTTTATAATAAATTACTTTATTACACCCTTATTTAAATCAGATTCAACTGTCAAAAGCTCCGCCAAACCGATTGTTCAAAACACACAAGGACGCCCACAACTTTATCAAATGCCCCATCGACCAATAAAATAAAATAAATAATTCATAGTATCGATGTGTTTCCGAGGTGCACATCACTACCAGTAAAGGGTGACCGGCGGCGTGTCGCCGCGGTAACGAGGGCGTTACTAGTCAGGGCTGGCACTTGTACTAATTTATTTTATCTTGAACGTATGTTGCCAATACTCTTTGGGATAAATTAAAAAAAAAAGGTTTAAATGAAAACTTATTTCGTGTTTATTTAGTTTTTCTATTTATTATTTTTACAGTCACTCGTTTAATTTCCCATTTATAAATTTTAGATGATGAAAAAATAAACTCATGGAATTTTACCGTGCACCATAATTATCGACTACATAATTCCGAGAATACCTAATAAGTAACTAAATCAAAATTCACCAACAAAGAAATTTCGAGGGTTTCACGAAAAAAGTTATTTATTACGAACGAGCGAACATCAGTAACCGAGCTGACCGTCCTTAAAACAAGCGGTGGGAATGTGTTTAAATTGATACTGGTTGTTGGTAAAAGCATGTTTTTAGTTATAGTTAATTAAAAATAGAAAGGAAATTGTAACAAAAATAAAATAAGTACATCAGGGCATCAACTACTGCAAATAAAGTTGCATATAACTCGTCGAGTCTGCTTATTTGTTACCGAGTTATTGAGGGCCCAAAAAGATTGAACGGTAGTTAAATAACGAATACGTTAATTATAAGCTGTTTGTCATGAAAACATAAATTAAAAATCACAAACAATATTTAAACAGACTATATTAATGACACTCGACGTCGTCGACAGCCCTATAAAGGGAGAGGGGTGGCAGAAATATGCGACTTACTAGGGGGGAGCTATTGTCCAAGAGAAGGTAATATATCAACGTTGAATATCAATGATGTACATCTATCGTATTCGTGGGCTCTTATTCGGCATAATTCGGTTATTGTAGCCATTTCTTTAGTTGATCACGTGATTATGAAGATCAATGGATGTATGTCAAGTTGTGAATGACAGTAAATAGAGTTGTTTGGTGAAATATATCGTGTCGTTTTATTGTTGTTTGCTTAGGAAGTTCACAGTAAATCCAAGCGGATTCGAGAGAGAGGAGATGCGGTAAACGGAGAAAATGTAAGGAACAAGAAGGTGTAAATAACAAACAATTTAGGCGTCACTTATGCTGTTATATTCATGTTCAAAAGTCATCTACGAGTTAAACGACAGACTAATTTAGTAAGTTAATGATTTGAATCATCTAGACCAAAGATTTTTCCGTAAACAACAGTTTCGCCACGATTTTTTGTATTTGTAAAGATTATGACCATTTACCAAATTTACAATACTCTTTTAAATTATGTCACTAAATCTTCAGTCATTCTCATTGGTCTAGTAGCCGCAAGCGCTACTGCTGAGCGGTTCTGGGTTTGATTCCCAGTTCGAGAAAAGAGTTATTGGGTTTTTCAATCTGGAATTTCTCAGTAGTAGCCTGGAATCTGGATTTGTGCTCGGTTGATGGTAATAGACTCAGGGGGCCAGTCTTACAGTCTGCAGTCATTACATGGGACTTAACATAACTGGCGAAATGTGGGTGCACTATCGGAATAACTTTGCCTAACCCTTCGGGAAATACAGGCGTGATGTTTATGTTATCTTCAGTCATAAAATTATCTCAGACCAAATAAAAAACTAAAACAGATCGCTGTCAACAGTGACGTGAGGTCGGTTTCGTAAACATGTGTGCACATATTTTGGTGTATTTTGATTGTAAATGTGTGCGTTAGAGCGAGTATGCACAGAGCGGTGGTGTAGTTTTGGCATGCTTCACTTTATTGTTCGCAGCGCTCTACCTTGGTTTTTTTATTTGGTCTGAGAAAAATATTAGATATTTTTATCCTGATTATTACAAGAGCATACTGTCCCACTGTTGGGCAAAGGCCCTCCATTCCTTTCATATGTTACAGATTTAATATCATAACTTACCGTTACAAACTAAACAAAATCTAAATTAAAATCAGTTATCTTCTGCACCTGTGTTTAATCTTCACATATAAATAAAACGGTTTTGACAAAAATCACCTTTTTTATAGGATAGGTCAAAGGTGATCAGATATATTTTAATCACGAGATGCCAAAGTTCAAAGTGGGGAATGCAATTAGAAAGGGGTTCCAAATAATTGTTTAAAACCCCTAATTTATGTGGCTTTTGTAAAATATTTTGAAAACAATGGAAACGTAGTTTTTATTTTAACGTCTATTTTGAATCTAGGAAACGTAACAACGTGTGGTAAACTACTCATTAGTTAAAAAGCAATAAGATTATATCTATAGTAAGCGATAAAATTAAATTAATAGAATTTGAATTAATAGAATGATTGTGCTATGTTGAATACCTTTATGAAATTGAAGCTTATAATAGTTTTTTTTTTTTTACATTGGCTAGTAATTATAATGATGATAACAAGCATGTTATTAAGCGTAGAGTACCAACTGAAAAAGTTGGGAATCAAAATTGATGAAGACTAATGGGGATGTAAAATAAAAACTTATATCATAATGAAAACAACATGCTTGATTGTAACAATGTAGAAACTATTTTCATTCATGAAACATACGATGAAAGCATAAAAAACAAATTGCAAAATCCGAAAACATTCCCATAGCCATAACGAACAAACTATTACACACATTATCACAATGAAAACTACATTATTAGTTGAATAGCAAACAATGCAAAAATATTTATTGCTATTTTGGCTGCACACATTTGTTAACTCTAGTAACTTGTCTATCCTTAATAAAGGGCCGTCTACAACTGACCCCTTTTCTTTGAAAGGGTTGAAATAAACATGTGTAATCTGCTTTATTTATGGTCAATTATGTCCTGCAAACGGACCTACTGAATTATGTTGGGATATTAGAGCCATTACTATTTTCTATGGACGGTAGTTTTGAATTTAGTTGTCTTGGTTTGCCGTGTTCTATGTAGTGGAGACGATTTGATTCTTATTTTTTGTTTTGTTAAAAGATTCGTGAAGTGTAGCTATCTATACAGTATCAAATTAAAAATAAGTACCTAACTGAAAAAAAAAATTATTGGTTTTGTCTAAATTTTCAATATGATGCTGCTTCCAACAACAAAAACAGTCAACATTATCAATCTGTAGCAGTCCATTGCTAGATCATTAACGTTTGAATAGAATTCTAAGAGTTCATTCAAGTATTTTTATATATAAACATTATCTAAACAAATAATGCAACTCTGCTAACACTCCTATCTTGCAATTATTGAATAGAACTTACAACACAGTAAATAAAAAAACTACCGACTCAACACCTTTCGCAAACAATACTAAAGCAATGCTACATTGCAATAACTCAGTAAAATTTGTCCCACTAACTCAACAACATTGTCAAAAAAGAAAGGTGCTACCAAAAAGAGACCATGTCTTATTTTATAGGACTAGTCTGAGGTCATAAATTCTATATTTTATGACCTAGAATTAATGCACCGACCTCATTACTGGGTATTCTTACATTCTGTTCTTCAGAAGGGTGTTTGTATGGGTCAAGAAAGAGTTATGGTGTGAATAGCATGGGGGAATTTTTAGGGACTTAGCTTTTGTTCAATGGGATTAAGATTTCAGGTACCGATGTTAAAGGGTTTAAGAATTGAATTCATTTGATCAATAATTTAAAGAAAAATACTGCTTGTGTGATTTTGTCTGCTAAAAATGTCTAATAGGTGTTCTCTGAATAAAATTGTCAGCTCCCTACTGCTATAACAGATATAACAACTACTTTACCTACTGCTGCTCTTTATTATCAAGAATTAACTTCAACTGTAATATTTTACGAAGAATAACTATTAGGACAAACACACGGACGTACTTCTATAAATGTGTGACATTACACATAAAATATTACAAGCGAATATTTCACACAATAAAGATTTTATCAAAAGCAACACATCAAGTGAACCGGTTTTAAGAAAATAACAAAACACAACTGTCTATTGAAGAGATCACGCTTATTACCTTGTTTAATAAACATTGCAACACTGTTGATTATAGTCCTGAACCGGTTTCAGCTCCTTACAAAGGATTAGCCCCAAAACAAGTGACAAATATGCAAAAAATCTAAACTAACAATGAAAGACAACCAGAAGTACATTTTAATATCCTTGCTATAATAGACCTTGAATCAGTTACATTTTTAATGGACAATAAATATCTTATGGCTATTATGGTACTCGATGAGAAAGTTATTAATTTGGACAAATTTTTAATATGACTTTGGTGATTGGCTTTTGTAGTGGTGTGAAATTTTGCTATATACTTTTTAGTTTCTTGATTAGCGAGTTTGATTCTATTTGGGACCTGATGGGTCTTGGCTTTCGTTAGCATTGTAATTGTAATGAATTCAAGTGTAACTTGTTTTATTGCAAGTACAACTATAAAATTATCACTTGTTAATTTTATATGAGCTACAACCTACTGATTCATATTTTTTATTACACTACTTTATTATTAACAATTTATAATAAGCCTGACAAATTGCTGTTGTCCTGTTAAACGTGGTTTTGTAAATACGTTACATTTCCATAAAATAATACCTAATGTTACGGATTGTTTTATCTTTATCAATTTAAAATACTTATACAATTTTATTTCGAATAGTACTTAACCAACATTTTATAAATATTTGCAAATGTAATAAACTTTCGCATAGAGGAAGCAAAAAAATAGGGTCACCTTTAAACGATGTCAACAAAGAAGATCCGTTATACGCATTTGATATCATATTACACGTTCCACCAAACATTAAACGACATTTTAACACAGAAGAACAATGATCTCACATCATTAACACTGAAATGGTCAAATAATGACCATGAATAAATGATATGCTCAGATAAGGGACTTACACAAAAGGACCCCTAAGGCGGCCCACAAGGAGATATCTTAGGACCACTATTATTTTAATGATATGTGACGAAACTGTATCACAATATGGCCGTAGATTGATGTGTTATATTGTGATACTGTCTAATGATTGTCATTTGGAATTGAAAGGAACAGACATTCGTTTTTTTGAGGAATGAGGTCTCGAGGGGATGTGTTTGTTGGTCATTTATATGGAATAGTAATGTTGATAAATTGCGTTTATAAATATAAGGACTACAGATTATAGAGTAAAAATGAAAAAAATAAACACAAATAATTAAGGGATGTGAAAAAGTTCTTGCAGAATGTTAAATGTTTAATCACGGAGCATCTTTTGCTTCACAAGTATTTGGTATAAACTAAAATCATAAAAAATATGACAGTTATTAATAAAGTTGAACATACAAATTCCATAATAGTAGACGGTAATTTATTTATTTACAAGAAAGACAAACTCAAGCTGACAATAATTTCAGCTATAGAAACTGGACTGACATGACATGTGTCTTAAATAGATCAAAAGCAAATCATGACAAACAAATCCAAGATGACTCACAATCACGATAATTTTAATCCCTCGGTCCATGACCCTTTAGAACGAGCATTTTTTTATATTCACTACAAAAGATGAACGCCACCTCAGTTCACAGGTCATAATGTATTCAAAATATGCATTGTGTGTGGTACCTTTTCAAAGGTATTTAAACAATGATTTTGAAGGACCCTTTTATGAGGACAAAAAATATTGGTACCTTTTCAATGAAGAAGTGATGGACAATAATTTTGAAACGGATCATTAAGCTGATAAGATCAGTTATGTAATTAAGTTTTTTTGTAAGATTAAAGTTCTGTGTTGAGATTATTTTCACATGAGAATTTGGTACAGTTGTCATACATTTCTTTGTAGTGACGCTAGCTATAATTAATAGAATGTCGTACCTAGTTAGGATTTGTAATTATTAAGATTATAACTTAAACTATCTTAAGCAGTTGATTCAGAGAATCGTCTCCATTACATTAACAATTATGATTTCTAAATCACCTGTAATTGTTATCTTTCATTTTCTTTTCTACTTATCTGATTAAGTATAATTATTTTTATGAAGGGACCCAAGAAGGCAAATTATCATTTGCAACTACGATCATCACCCATTAGAAGACCAATTCTCGTTCTTAAAAAAACGTTTACATTCAAGTCGCACTCTGACAAAAATGTGAAAAATGTTGGTAAATTGATTGTATTTTTGACAGATTGCGAATGACATGCGAGTGCAAACGTTCTGAAAAATACGAATATTTCGCACATTTCCCTCTACCTCAAGGAAGCACGATTTTCATCCACAATACAGGTTTTTCCCTCAGTATTTTCTTAGCCGTAATTCCGTCGGTCAGCTAAGCGTGCCGGACAATGGGAACCACTATCTGCTGTATATGCGCCGCATTCACGTACATTACGACAGTTCTTACGTTCCTATTTGTTTCATCCCCATATGTACGGTGCAATATGGTGCCTTGAAAAGAATATTATTTATGGGTAGAGGGGGAATAGGGATGGGATCAGTTGCTTAAATAAAATAATTTCCTTTTAAAACTCTATACTTACTGTATAGAGTTTTAAAAGGAAATTATTTTATTTTAGTTTTAAGTTGTGGAAAAATTGGTGATGGAGAGCAAACTTAGACAGGTTCATTCCAAACCAAATAGTACAAAGGATAGAAAAGAAAATTGCTTAGATAAAGGTAAAGTTTAATTATTATGCTTGATTTTTTCGTAAGAACACTGTAATAATGGCTGAACACAATGATAAATACTACATTTTAATATGATTGAAAGAAAAACCTATTTCAAATATTCGAACTGGTGTTCAACGGAAAACCTCAAACCTCATGGATGACGAAGGTCTAAATAGACATGAGGGAGATGGGCCTTACGGAAGATGACGCACAAAACCGAAATAAATAGCGTCGTATGATTGGGTAAACCGACCATGATTAACGTGAAAAGGGGAGGCCAAAGAAGAAGGTGTTCTTTCAAGGATTTTTGTAAAAAAGAACACAATTAATACTTTATTTTTCCTTCCGCAGGAACCTTCATAATTTTGCATCGTGTCTCATCACTATAGGATGAAGGTAATATTAAGCTGGGAGTAAAAATTTCTACGTTCTGTGCACAAGATGTCAACATAAATTGTGTCTTATAAAAGCTTGCTAATGGCATACGATTCTGTGGACTCAATATTAAAGAATTCTCCAAATATTTCGAAGGAAATATTAGGAAACATAAATAAAAATGTACGTTTGAAATTGTGTCTGAATCATGTTTTTCCTTGTAACCAATGAGTAAGTGGTACTGTATAAAATGTTCTTATAGCTACTAAATAAAAATATAAAATTCATTCATTCACTGACAGACAGACAACAACACATTGCCGAAACAGCTGGATCTAGAAGCTTGAAATTTTCATCCCTAAACGGTTTAAAATTCAACCCCTAAAGGGTTTAAGTTTGTATGTAAAATTATATTTTTTTCCGATGGGAACATGATACGGAATTTACTCTCTCGCAAGCAATCTTTCTTCAAATCGAAACCGAAGCTAAAAATTTTAATTACACTCTCTGGTCAGAAAGCAGACTTTAACTGCCACTCATTCACACTTGAACCCATAAAACAGAAGTAATCAGATAACCAACAATTCGCAACGAAGCTCTGATTAAAACTAGCGGAGCTGCAATAAAACCTGTCCACGTCAGAGTTAATATGTGAAACCACACATTTTGGGACATTCCCACAACAATGTTGGCGTACATTGACGGCGAAAAATTAAATTAAACTGACGAAGAGATGTAACGGAATAATATTAAGTACTGGAAATGACTGACTATGGGAAGCTGAACCATAATAATTGTATCATACTTAAAAGTTTGGTACTATATACATTATCTTTTTTCAGTTTGTAAATTAAAGGTCTGGGAAGTTTGTTGCGCCACATCTTCTTCCCAAGCGAAGGTGAAGAGCGGGATTTTGAGAGACTGTCTTTTGTAATGTTGACGTTCTAAAAGTTCTGATTCTTAGACTAGTTTGAATAAATGACTTTTTATTTAGGTAAATTGAAAAAGATTTTTTAAGAACTGCATCCCAAGAAAATTTTAATTAAAGAGAATTATAGTAGTAGCGCTTATTGGCTTAAATAATCTTGTTTTTGGTCGTCGTAACGAATCTGAAGAAGTTACACAAAAATAGAGAAGAAAAAACAAAAAAGTTTATACAATACCAGCAATGCAGGCCAGACTACGTAAAACAGAAAGCGTCACTGCCCTACGACAACCGTCTGGGTTTTCATTTTATTGAGTTTAAGAAACTAGTTGAAGTAAAAAGGCTTAGCTATATCTACTATAAGAGTTATAGCATATACGATGAAAACCCTGGATTAAGTTCGCTAGACAAAAGAAGACGAATACAATACTAAGGCAGTTGTCCCACCGCCGACTAGGAAGCGACTAGCTACCAATGATTTTCTCGCTCAAGAAACGTACAAAATATTGTAGATCCCGTGTAAGTAAAAGAGATGGATATATTAATAGTTGGTCGCTGACTGTTCACACCGCCAGCGAGTACTCATCTGTGGCAGCGACAAGAAGAACTATCATAGACAGTACTCGCTCAGCGGTGGTCGCTTGGCGGGCAGATCACTTGCCGTCATACAGCATATCAGCGGGTAATCGCTCATCGCCATCGCCCCCTCGTTGCTCGCCAACTCATTTTTAGTTGCTAGCTCTACTCACTTCTCGTTAATCGCTGGCGGTGGGACAAGTACCTAAATAATAATAAAAACAAAAATCACTTGGCGACGATAAAAACTTGTTGGATATATATGGCGCTTCCGATATTTACACGTCCAATGACGTATGCAATATGTAGACCGTAAAGATACGTTAACAGGTTCCATGACCTGGCGTGATTGCTGTGAAAAATATTCAGCCTTCAAATAGGTTATAATCAGTCTATAATGTTCCCACAGTTTGGACACAGGCCTCCTCTCTGTGAGAGGGAGCGCCGTAATCCACCAAGCGGGCCTAGTGCGGGTTGGTTTTGGTTTCAAATAGGTACTTAGTATAATTTAGGTACGCAAAAGTCGCTAGCTACAAGTTCAAAATCATTTGATCTCCATCATCACTATGGCCGCAGAAATCTTCTACTTCTTAAGAACTTCTAGAATAGATCATGAGAGAACTCAAATATTCAATGCCTTGCATAAAAATAAATCTGGCCAATGATCTTAGCATTTACGCCAGATAATAAAATTTGTAACTGACCTACG
Source organism: Lithophane ornitopus (assembly GCA_948473465.1). Classification (NCBI taxonomy): domain Eukaryota; kingdom Metazoa; phylum Arthropoda; class Insecta; order Lepidoptera; family Noctuidae; genus Lithophane; species Lithophane ornitopus. Next base: position 12,156,703 of record OX419634.1, read on the forward strand.
CCAACTAGTAAGTTCTTGCAATTCACTCAACTTTTAACAGTGTCAGTAATAAAATACTGCTGTTTGACATATGTCGTTAATCCATTGTGCAGTTAGGTGCAGTGGCGAAAAACCAGACTACATTGTGACTACAATATTGTTAGGTGGTACTATTGACTTAATTAGTGAGTTCGGTGACAAACTGGTGAGTTCAATGTTCATGTACAATCAAGTTATTTAGTTAATACTTCGTAAAACCGACTAGACTGATGGATCACCGCTTGACTTAGAAAGGTTAAGTCGTGTTGTTTACTGGTTTTTCTAGTCTGGATTTGAGCCTCACCGTTTATGATAATAGGGATGGCCCATGTTATACAAGGCTTTGAGGACATCGACGCTCAAACTGTAGAATGGCGGTTATAAAAAATATCTACGTTCCCTATCATTTTGACCGGGTAGGTATTGCAATTATCGTTACACACATTTGTTTTTACATACCGTAATACAATTCCAACGCAGCTCGCAGGTGGGTCTAGATTCATGTGCTGAATTCATGGACGATGTCCCCTATACGGTGTACACTGTGGATTTAGTACTTATAAACCTTTACCTGGATATTGGCGTTAGATATTCTGTTAAGAGCGTTTATTCTGAAAGTTGGCAACGTCGCAAATAACTGTTAAATATTTAACTTTTTTGATTATTTTGGCAATATTACTGTATGGAAATATGAAATATCGCTAATTAACTTACTAGAATATTAATAATGAATTTCAATTATAACACTGAATTTAATTTAGTTTTAGGTGTCAAAAAAAAAAGTAAAGAAAACTAAAACCCAACTACGACTAAAAAGGTATAAACAAGACACCACAGACAGACAAATTAAAAATCCGGAGTCACACGTGTTAGGGCATAAATCGAACAGATTACGTGTGACTCCGGATTTTTAATTTGTCTGTCTGTGGTGTCTTGTTTATACCTTTTTAGTCGTAGTTGGGTTTTAGTTTTTATTACTTAATTTTTTTTTTAATTCTTTTGGGATTATAATAATAGGTCTTTACCTATGAAATTGCCGTTTTGTATGAAAAAATTTAAACGATTTTTTTTCATGAATGTTTTATTTGTATTAATCGAAGTAATCACCCATGCAATCAATGCATCTTTGCCATCGCAGTGGCAGTTTATTGATGCCCTTCTTAAAGAAATCAGCTGGACGGGAGGCAACAAATTCTTCAAAGGCATTTTGTACTGCCTCTCGGGTATTTAATTTTTTTCCCGCCAAGAAGTTATCCAAATTCTGGAAAAAGTAGTAGTCTGTAGGCGCAAGGTCTGGTGAGTAGGGCGGATGACGGAGAGCTTCCAACCCCAGTTCTTGCAACTTGGAGACCGTCTGCTGTGCAGTATGAGGTCGCGCGTTGTCGTGCAGGAGCAGCGGAGACGAGCGATTGACCAATGCTGGTTGGAGATGCGCCAGCTTCTCCATCATTGTGTTCAGTTCTTCACAGTACACATCTGCAGTAATGCTCACCCCGTTTGGTAAGAAGCTGTGATGAATCACACCGGCGCTAGACCACCAAACAGTGACCATCACTTTTCTAGGGGTAAGTTTTCGTTTAGGGCATTGTTTAGGTGCTGAACCAGGATCCAACCAACTTGCTGAGCGCTTGCGGTTATCAAACAGAATCCATTTTTCATCGCAGGTAACAATGCGGTTCAAAATTCCTTCATTTGTGTGTCTGTTGAGCAGTGCAAGGCACGTCTCGACGCGTACTTCGCGCTGGCGATCATTGAGTTCGTGGGGCACCCATTTGTCAAGCTTTTTTACCTTGCCAATTTGACGCAAATGGACCAATATTGTTTTGACGCTAACGTCGAAAGCTGCTGCTAATTCAGCCGTAGATTGTGTATCATCAGCTTCTACAATCGCCTTTAATTCGTCATTGTCGACCAAAGTCTTCGGACGACCGCGAGGTTCATTTTTCAGGTCAAAATTTCCAGAACGGAAGCGAGCAAACCAATAACAGGTGGTGCGTTGGTTTGTAGTGTTAGCTCCGTAAACGTCGTTGATGTTGCGTGCCGCTTGTGCCGCGTTGCTGCCACGACGGTACTCATATTCCATAATTACTCGAATTTTTAACGTATCCATGATGACGAAAAAGATTGAAATGCGATGAAAATGTAACACTAATCAATAAAGAAATGACTACTTTTGGAGAAAAAAAATCCATGTTTTTAAAATAAAATTAATTTGAAATTAGAATTCTTAGCCAAACAAAAATTATTTTGATTTGAAATGGCCAGTACTGCAGAACGGCAATTTCATAGGTAAAGACCTAATATATATATTTTTGAAATGTGCTCATTAAACCCTTTCATTTGATACCTTTTTTTTTTTTTCAAATTCCTGACTTTATGTCCTCTAGAGGGCGCCATTTTTAATTTAATTGAATGTGTCACATGGCCTATAACCAGCGGACGATCAAGAGGCTTCCAACAATACCTCACTTGTCAAATTGTGATTAGTGGTTTAGAAGATATGAGGAAACAGATGAACATACATCATACATACATACATACCGGTCAAAATTATAACGCTCCTTTTTGCTTCGCCGTAGTCGGGTAAAAAGGCATTTGGAAAGTTTCCAAATCCTTTTTATACAACTAAAACTAAATATTCGGTGTTACGGTATTATTCATTGCAGATAATTATTTATATTCTAATAAGTTAATTAGCGATATTTCATATTTCCATATAGTATTGCCAAAATAATCAAAACAATGAAATATTTGACATCTATTTACGACGTTGCCCACTTTCAGAATAAACAATCTTAAGATAAAGTAGCAGTAGCTTTTAAGACATCGCCGTCTGCTTAACAGGTGAGGTGATGGGCAAAACTGAACGACTTCTCGACAACTCTTAGTTGGAGCCACACATAATATTATGTTTACAGAACCTGGATTTAATATCCTAGGTAATAAAGGAGAGATGGAAAATATTTTCATTACCCACGTAGGACATGACAGTATCTGTTAGAATAATAATAATAATGTCGGAACGACGTGGACGAGACGGCTAAACACTGTCGCCAGAACTTTTTAATAACATTTCAACTAACTATGTTGTTAAGGAAGAATGTTTTGTAAGACAGATGGTGATTTTCAATTGTGTTTATTGTATAGTAGTACGAAAATCTGCGAGATGGATGGACCACATTGTTGCCATAGTCGCTTAACGTATGTGTATGCATCTTTAAATATAATATATTATAAATTATTGTCGCTTTTCGTGTTTGTCAGTATGTCCACGCTGTTCTTCTAAACCACGCAACAGATTTTGATGTGGTTTTCACCATCGTTTAAAGAATTTATTCCGGAAGGTTTATGTGTATAATACGTTAGTATTAAATTTACATTTAACTAAGAAATCTCGGTGTTTTGTCAAGGCGTAAAAACCGTGCGAAGCAGGAGTGTAATATTATAACAAAACCTGGGTGAGGCTGGCACAGGAGCGGTTAGTTATATGACATGGGGTCGGAAATGACTATTTTTAGAAGTGCACTACTGATGATGATGTTTTCAAAACATACTTTTAATATTTCTTCTTGTTCCAGTCTTAATAGTTTTTTAGGGTTCCGTACCCAAAGGGTAAAACGGGACCCTATTACTAAGACTCCGCTGTCTGTCTGTCCGTCTGTCACCAGGCTGTATCTCATGAACTAGACAGTTGAAATGATAGCTAGACAGTTGAAATTTTCACAGATGATGTATTTCTGTTGCCGCTATAACAACAAATACTAAAAGACAGAATAAAATAAATATTTAAGGGGGCTCCCATACAACAAACGTGTTTTTTTTGCTGTTTTTAAGGTTCCGTAGTCAACAAGGAACCCTTATAGTTTCGCCATGTCCGTCTGTCCGTCTGTCCGCGGCTTAGCTCAGAGACCATTGGTACTAGAAAGCTGTAATTTGATATACATATAAACGAAACCGACAAAGTGGTAAAATAAAATCGTAACAAATTTTTTTTTTTAGTGTGGGAGGTACACTAAAAAAAAATATTGTACACGTAAAGTGGGGATTTTTTTTTTTCTCGTCAGTCTTTTGGTTTGGGGTATCGTTGGAAAGGTCGTTTAAAAATAATTTGAGTTTTTGAAAACTATTTTTGGATCCAGGGATCCGTTTGCGGAATATTTAGTCTTTAAAGTGCTAATTTTTGTTAGAGCCAAGTGTCCCCCCCCCCCCCCTGCCAGCTAAATGGTTGGGTTTGGATATGTGAAAAAATTCACGGCAGTAGTATATATAACGAAATTAAAAGGAAAACTATCACCGCTACGTAGGCTACGTAGGCACAAGTTACCGAGAAATTATCGACCAACTTAAATTTGCCGTTGTAAAAACATGATCTTCCATACATTTTGTATAGGAGAACAAGTTTTTCAACTACAATGTTAAGTTTGTTGTATAAATTCATCCCAACTAACGGAACCCTTCATTGTGCATGGTACGACATGCACTTGGCCGGTTTTTTATAGATAATGGTACGGAACCCTTCGTGCGCGAGCCCGACTCGCACTTCGCCGGTTTTTAATTTATTTATCCACATTGGGGAAGCTCTTGGCCTGCATCTCATCTGATGGTAAGTGAGGATCAGTTCTTCTTAGTAGACGATCAGTAAGTGGTTGTGCCATAGTTACCAATTTTGGTACGTCTTTATCATTTAATCATAGCATTATGCAGGAGTTTAGTTTCTCTAATAATTTCTGTTACACAATTTTTTCTTTTGTCCAACCACAAACCTGAAGGCATCACCAATAAAATGGAAAAAATATGTGTAGGTAATTTTTTTGTGTCGACTAATTTAAATAGGTAATAATTTTTATAACAATTAACAATTTCCATAAATGTATAAACTAATTTAGAATTCCCCAGACGCTTGCAATTTCACTATAATTCATACAAATCAAACAACACCGTTGTATCATCACGCTAATATCAGAATGGCGTGGTGGACAGTCTACGTCGGGTTATCGCCGACACGCCCTCTTTAACCATGTAAAAGACTCATCAGTGTCGACAATGTTTGATCCAATTGTTGGTTGGTTGGATCCAATATTGGGTTGTCATGCTTTTTTTTTAAATGGTAGGTATACTGAAGCATTAATAAAGTCCTGAGCCATGGTAATATTTTATACTTTAGGTATAACCTTGTGGTATTTTAAAATGAGTGAAAGAATAAAATCTGACTAACCTAACCTAACCTAACCTCAAAAACAGAACAGAAATGGAGCGCTCAGTTTTTTTTTTTTGTCTTAGCCTTTTGTGTGTCCCACTGCTGGGCAAAGGCCTCCCCTTTTTCCTTCCAAATCTCTCTGTTTTGTGCGATTTCTGGCCATGTTGGCCCCGAAAACATGATTAGATCGTCACACCACCTTCGCCGCGGTCTACCTCGACAGCGATGTCCTGCATTCGTGTGACGTGGCCGGCCCACTCCCACTTCAGTCTGGTTGTTTTTTCTCCAACATCCGCTACTTGAGTTATGGAGCGCAGGGTGGTGTTTCAAACGCGGTCTGTTCGCTTGACACCTAATATGCTGCGCTCCATTGCCCGCTGACAAATTTTGAGTTTGGACTTCTGTTGTTCAGTAAGTGACCAACTTTGTGCACCATAGGTTAGGACGGGCAGGATGCACATATCGATGAGTTTCCTTTTGATAACTAAAAATAGGTATCGATTACTTCATAAGTTTTTGTCAGACTTTGGCAAAAATATTAAACATAATTTAAAAGTTTCAAATCATAACAATGGTTATTTCCTCTAAAAAGCTGTTATTTCTTATTTTACGCCTTCGCATTGATTCCCCACATCCGACTTTTTATTGGCCCCATCAACCAACATTGGCCAACACATCACACAAAGTGGCATAGGAAATGCGTGCACTAAGCGTTTTTATCACGTTTTGATTGCGTGCCATCAGATAAATGGCTTCCGTATAAGTTTTCATATTTTTCCGGTCATTATATCGATGCTTTCAATCGGCGAACTTAGATTGCATGTGTGGTGCAATCAGTGTGCTAAGTATCAGGTTGTAGGTACCTAATGGAAAATCGATCAACATCAGATTTTGTGAATGCCCAACCAAAACGACCGCTGGGCAAAAGTCTCCATCCACACAATATGGGTGCCAGAAAGAGGTGGTGAGATGACCTGTATGCGTATCATGAGCTGTTTTTAGATGGCGCGGGAAGAGAGATCCATCGCCATCTCAAAATGGTCCCAAACTAGGATTTTTTCCCTGGAAAGACTTGGGGGAGACCTTTGCCCAAGACAGTGTACACAGCGCCGCCGTCCCAGAAAGAGGTGACGAGATGAGCTGGGTGCGTATTATGAGGGCTGTTGTGAGGTGGCATGGGAACGGTCTTCCCGCGCCACCAAGTCTCCAAACTAGGAACTTTTTTCCTGGAAGGATTTGGTGGAGACCTTTGCCCAGGTCAGTGTAGTGTAGGGTCTCTAGAGTGAGAAAGAAAAGGCTATAAAATAAATGCCTTGTCACCGCTGGACAACTGGACCGGACTTCTTTTTATTTGGCATTCTTACGATTGCCTGCAATAGTCACAGACTATTGCAGGCAATCGTAAGAAGGTTTTTGGAACGAACTTTCCTCGTAAGGGACTCGGCTTTGCTTGTCACCGGTGTGTGGACAATTAAGACTGGATCTGGTTATGATTAATTGCCAAGTCATAGTTCTCGAGTTCGAACCCAAGACCCGCACCCTTGACTTTTCGGATTCATGTGCGTATTGTATAGTTATCACTTGCTTCAAAAACGGTGTCACACGTGTTATGGCATAAATCGAACAGATTACGTGTGACTCCGGATTTTTAATTTGTCTGTCTGTGGTGTCTTGTTTATACCTTTTTAGTCGTAGTTGGGTTTTAGTTTTTATTACTTAATTTTTTTTTAAATTCTTTTGGGATTATAATAATAGGTCTTTACCTATGAAATTGCCGTTTTGTATGAAAAAATTTAAACGATTTTTTTTCATGAATGTTTTATTTGTATTAATCGAAGTAATCACCCATGCAATCAATGCATCTTTGCCATCGCAGTGGCAGTTTATTGATGCCCTTCTTAAAGAAATCAGCTGGACGGGAGGCAACAAATTCTTCAAAGGCATTTTGTACTGCCTCTCGGGTATTTAATTTTTTTCCCGCCAAGAAGTTATCCAAATTCTGGAAAAAGTAGTAGTCTGTAGGCGCAAGGTCTGGTGAGTAGGGCGGATGACGGAGAGCTTCCAACCCCAGTTCTTGCAACTTGGAGACCGTCTGCTGTGCAGTATGAGGTCGCGCGTTGTCGTGCAGGAGCAGCGGAGACGAGCGATTGACCAATGCTGGTTGGAGATGCGCCAGCTTCTCCATCATTGTGTTCAGTTCTTCACAGTACACATCTGCAGTAATGCTCACCCCGTTTGGTAAGAAGCTGTGATGAATCACACCGGCGCTAGACCACCAAACAGTGACCATCACTTTTCTAGGGGTAAGTTTTCGTTTAGGGCATTGTTTAGGTGCTGAACCAGGATCCAACCAACTTGCTGAGCGCTTGCGGTTATCAAACAGAATCCATTTTTCATCGCAGGTAACAATGCGGTTCAAAATTCCTTCATTTGTGTGTCTGTTGAGCAGTGCAAGGCACGTCTCGACGCGTACTTCGCGCTGGCGATCATTGAGTTCGTGGGGCACCCATTTGTCAAGCTTTTTTACCTTGCCAATTTGACGCAAATGGACCAATATTGTTTTGACGCTAACGTCGAAAGCTGCTGCTAATTCAGCCGTAGATTGTGTATCATCAGCTTCTACAATCGCCTTTAATTCGTCATTGTCGACCAAAGTCTTCGGACGACCGCGAGGTTCATTTTTCAGGTCAAAATTTCCAGAACGGAAGCGAGCAAACCAATAACAGGTGGTGCGTTGGTTTGTAGTGTTAGCTCCGTAAACGTCGTTGATGTTGCGTGCCGCTTGTGCCGCGTTGCTGCCACGACGGTACTCATATTCCATAATTACTCGAATTTTTAACGTATCCATGATGACGAAAAAGATTGAAATGCGATGAAAATGTAACACTAATCAATAAAGAAATGACTACTTTTGGAGAAAAAAAATCCATGTTTTTAAAATAAAATTAATTTGAAATTAGAATTCTTAGCCAAACAAAAATTATTTTGATTTGAAATGGCCAGTACTGCAGAACGGCAATTTCATAGGTAAAGACCTAATATATATATTTTTGAAATGTGCTCATTAAACCCTTTCATTTGATACCTTTTTTTTTTTTTCAAATTCCTGACTTTATGTCCTCTAGAGGGCGCCATTTTTAATTTAATTGAATGTGTCACATGGCCTATAACCAGCGGACGATCAAGAGGCTTCCAACAATACCTCACTTGTCAAATTGTGATTAGTGGTTTAGAAGATATGAGGAAACAGATGAACATACATCATACATACATACATACCGGTCAAAATTATAACGCTCCTTTTTGCTTCGCCGTAGTCGGGTAAAAAGGCATTTGGAAAGTTTCCAAATCCTTTTTATACAACTAAAACTAAATATTCGGTGTTACGGTATTATTCATTGCAGATAATTATTTATATTCTAATAAGTTAATTAGCGATATTTCATATTTCCATATAGTATTGCCAAAATAATCAAAACAATGAAATATTTGACATCTATTTACGACGTTGCCCACTTTCAGAATAAACAATCTTAAGATAAAGTAGCAGTAGCTTTTAAGACATCGCCGTCTGCTTAACAGGTGAGGTGATGGGCAAAACTGAACGACTTCTCGACAACTCTTAGTTGGAGCCACACATAATATTATGTTTACAGAACCTGGATTTAATATCCTAGGTAATAAAGGAGAGATGGAAAATATTTTCATTACCCACGTAGGACATGACAGTATCTGTTAGAATAATAATAATAATGTCGGAACGACGTGGACGAGACGGCTAAACACTGTCGCCAGAACTTTTTAATAACATTTCAACTAACTATGTTGTTAAGGAAGAATGTTTTGTAAGACAGATGGTGATTTTCAATTGTGTTTATTGTATAGTAGTACGAAAATCTGCGAGATGGATGGACCACATTGTTGCCATAGTCGCTTAACGTATGTGTATGCATCTTTAAATATAATATATTATAAATTATTGTCGCTTTTCGTGTTTGTCAGTATGTCCACGCTGTTCTTCTAAACCACGCAACAGATTTTGATGTGGTTTTCACCATCGTTTAAAGAATTTATTCCGGAAGGTTTATGTGTATAATACGTTAGTATTAAATTTACATTTAACTAAGAAATCTCGGTGTTTTGTCAAGGCGTAAAAACCGTGCGAAGCAGGAGTGTAATATTATAACAAAACCTGGGTGAGGCTGGCACAGGAGCGGTTAGTTATATGACATGGGGTCGGAAATGACTATTTTTAGAAGTGCACTACTGATGATGATGTTTTCAAAACATACTTTTAATATTTCTTCTTGTTCCAGTCTTAATAGTTTTTTAGGGTTCCGTACCCAAAGGGTAAAACGGGACCCTATTACTAAGACTCCGCTGTCTGTCTGTCCGTCTGTCACCAGGCTGTATCTCATGAACTAGACAGTTGAAATGATAGCTAGACAGTTGAAATTTTCACAGATGATGTATTTCTGTTGCCGCTATAACAACAAATACTAAAAGACAGAATAAAATAAATATTTAAGGGGGCTCCCATACAACAAACGTGTTTTTTTTGCTGTTTTTAAGGTTCCGTAGTCAACAAGGAACCCTTATAGTTTCGCCATGTCCGTCTGTCCGTCTGTCCGCGGCTTAGCTCAGAGACCATTGGTACTAGAAAGCTGTAATTTGATATACATATAAACGAAACCGACAAAGTGGTAAAATAAAATCGTAACAAATTTTTTTTTTTAGTGTGGGAGGTACACTAAAAAAAAATATTGTACACGTAAAGTGGGGATTTTTTTTTTTCTCGTCAGTCTTTTGGTTTGGGGTATCGTTGGAAAGGTCGTTTAAAAATAATTTGAGTTTTTGAAAACTATTTTTGGATCCAGGGATCCGTTTGCGGAATATTTAGTCTTTAAAGTGCTAATTTTTGTTAGAGCCAAGTGTCCCCCCCCCCCCCCTGCCAGCTAAATGGTTGGGTTTGGATATGTGAAAAAATTCACGGCAGTAGTATATATAACGAAATTAAAAGGAAAACTATCACCGCTACGTAGGCTACGTAGGCACAAGTTACCGAGAAATTATCGACCAACTTAAATTTGCCGTTGTAAAAACATGATCTTCCATACATTTTGTATAGGAGAACAAGTTTTTCAACTACAATGTTAAGTTTGTTGTATAAATTCATCCCAACTAACGGAACCCTTCATTGTGCATGGTACGACATGCACTTGGCCGGTTTTTTATAGATAATGGTACGGAACCCTTCGTGCGCGAGCCCGACTCGCACTTCGCCGGTTTTTAATTTATTTATCCACATTGGGGAAGCTCTTGGCCTGCATCTCATCTGATGGTAAGTGAGGATCAGTTCTTCTTAGTAGACGATCAGTAAGTGGTTGTGCCATAGTTACCAATTTTGGTACGTCTTTATCATTTAATCATAGCATTATGCAGGAGTTTAGTTTCTCTAATAATTTCTGTTACACAATTTTTTCTTTTGTCCAACCACAAACCTGAAGGCATCACCAATAAAATGGAAAAAATATGTGTAGGTAATTTTTTTGTGTCGACTAATTTAAATAGGTAATAATTTTTATAACAATTAACAATTTCCATAAATGTATAAACTAATTTAGAATTCCCCAGACGCTTGCAATTTCACTATAATTCATACAAATCAAACAACACCGTTGTATCATCACGCTAATATCAGAATGGCGTGGTGGACAGTCTACGTCGGGTTATCGCCGACACGCCCTCTTTAACCATGTAAAAGACTCATCAGTGTCGACAATGTTTGATCCAATTGTTGGTTGGTTGGATCCAATATTGGGTTGTCATGCTTTTTTTTTAAATGGTAGGTATACTGAAGCATTAATAAAGTCCTGAGCCATGGTAATATTTTATACTTTAGGTATAACCTTGTGGTATTTTAAAATGAGTGAAAGAATAAAATCTGACTAACCTAACCTAACCTAACCTCAAAAACAGAACAGAAATGGAGCGCTCAGTTTTTTTTTTTTGTCTTAGCCTTTTGTGTGTCCCACTGCTGGGCAAAGGCCTCCCCTTTTTCCTTCCAAATCTCTCTGTTTTGTGCGATTTCTGGCCATGTTGGCCCCGAAAACATGATTAGATCGTCACACCACCTTCGCCGCGGTCTACCTCGACAGCGATGTCCTGCATTCGTGTGACGTGGCCGGCCCACTCCCACTTCAGTCTGGTTGTTTTTTCTCCAACATCCGCTACTTGAGTTATGGAGCGCAGGGTGGTGTTTCAAACGCGGTCTGTTCGCTTGACACCTAATATGCTGCGCTCCATTGCCCGCTGACAAATTTTGAGTTTGGACTTCTGTTGTTCAGTAAGTGACCAACTTTGTGCACCATAGGTTAGGACGGGCAGGATGCACATATCGATGAGTTTCCTTTTGATAACTAAAAATAGGTATCGATTACTTCATAAGTTTTTGTCAGACTTTGGCAAAAATATTAAACATAATTTAAAAGTTTCAAATCATAACAATGGTTATTTCCTCTAAAAAGCTGTTATTTCTTATTTTACGCCTTCGCATTGATTCCCCACATCCGACTTTTTATTGGCCCCATCAACCAACATTGGCCAACACATCACACAAAGTGGCATAGGAAATGCGTGCACTAAGCGTTTTTATCACGTTTTGATTGCGTGCCATCAGATAAATGGCTTCCGTATAAGTTTTCATATTTTTCCGGTCATTATATCGATGCTTTCAATCGGCGAACTTAGATTGCATGTGTGGTGCAATCAGTGTGCTAAGTATCAGGTTGTAGGTACCTAATGGAAAATCGATCAACATCAGATTTTGTGAATGCCCAACCAAAACGACCGCTGGGCAAAAGTCTCCATCCACACAATATGGGTGCCAGAAAGAGGTGGTGAGATGACCTGTATGCGTATCATGAGCTGTTTTTAGATGGCGCGGGAAGAGAGATCCATCGCCATCTCAAAATGGTCCCAAACTAGGATTTTTTCCCTGGAAAGACTTGGGGGAGACCTTTGCCCAAGACAGTGTACACAGCGCCGCCGTCCCAGAAAGAGGTGACGAGATGAGCTGGGTGCGTATTATGAGGGCTGTTGTGAGGTGGCATGGGAACGGTCTTCCCGCGCCACCAAGTCTCCAAACTAGGAACTTTTTTCCTGGAAGGATTTGGTGGAGACCTTTGCCCAGGTCAGTGTAGTGTAGGGTCTCTAGAGTGAGAAAGAAAAGGCTATAAAATAAATGCCTTGTCACCGCTGGACAACTGGACCGGACTTCTTTTTATTTGGCATTCTTACGATTGCCTGCAATAGTCACAGACTATTGCAGGCAATCGTAAGAAGGTTTTTGGAACGAACTTTCCTCGTAAGGGACTCGGCTTTGCTTGTCACCGGTGTGTGGACAATTAAGACTGGATCTGGTTATGATTAATTGCCAAGTCATAGTTCTCGAGTTCGAACCCAAGACCCGCACCCTTGACTTTTCGGATTCATGTGCGTATTGTATAGTTATCACTTGCTTCAAAAACGGTGTCACACGTGTTATGGCATAAATCGAACAGATTACGTGTGACTCCGGATTTTTAATTTGTCTGTCTGTGGTGTCTTGTTTATACCTTTTTAGTCGTAGTTGGGTTTTAGTTTTTATTACTTAATTTTTTTTTAAATTCTTTTGGGATTATAATAATAGGTCTTTACCTATGAAATTGCCGTTTTGTATGAAAAAATTTAAACGATTTTTTTTCATGAATGTTTTATTTGTATTAATCGAAGTAATCACCCATGCAATCAATGCATCTTTGCCATCGCAGTGGCAGTTTATTGATGCCCTTCTTAAAGAAATCAGCTGGACGGGAGGCAACAAATTCTTCAAAGGCATTTTGTACTGCCTCTCGGGTATTTAATTTTTTTCCCGCCAAGAAGTTATCCAAATTCTGGAAAAAGTAGTAGTCTGTAGGCGCAAGGTCTGGTGAGTAGGGCGGATGACGGAGAGCTTCCAACCCCAGTTCTTGCAACTTGGAGACCGTCTGCTGTGCAGTATGAGGTCGCGCGTTGTCGTGCAGGAGCAGCGGAGACGAGCGATTGACCAATGCTGGTTGGAGATGCGCCAGCTTCTCCATCATTGTGTTCAGTTCTTCACAGTACACATCTGCAGTAATGCTCACCCCGTTTGGTAAGAAGCTGTGATGAATCACACCGGCGCTAGACCACCAAACAGTGACCATCACTTTTCTAGGGGTAAGTTTTCGTTTAGGGCATTGTTTAGGTGCTGAACCAGGATCCAACCAACTTGCTGAGCGCTTGCGGTTATCAAACAGAATCCATTTTTCATCGCAGGTAACAATGCGGTTCAAAATTCCTTCATTTGTGTGTCTGTTGAGCAGTGCAAGGCACGTCTCGACGCGTACTTCGCGCTGGCGATCATTGAGTTCGTGGGGCACCCATTTGTCAAGCTTTTTTACCTTGCCAATTTGACGCAAATGGACCAATATTGTTTTGACGCTAACGTCGAAAGCTGCTGCTAATTCAGCCGTAGATTGTGTATCATCAGCTTCTACAATCGCCTTTAATTCGTCATTGTCGACCAAAGTCTTCGGACGACCGCGAGGTTCATTTTTCAGGTCAAAATTTCCAGAACGGAAGCGAGCAAACCAATAACAGGTGGTGCGTTGGTTTGTAGTGTTAGCTCCGTAAACGTCGTTGATGTTGCGTGCCGCTTGTGCCGCGTTGCTGCCACGACGGTACTCATATTCCATAATTACTCGAATTTTTAACGTATCCATGATGACGAAAAAGATTGAAATGCGATGAAAATGTAACACTAATCAATAAAGAAATGACTACTTTTGGAGAAAAAAAATCCATGTTTTTAAAATAAAATTAATTTGAAATTAGAATTCTTAGCCAAACAAAAATTATTTTGATTTGAAATGGCCAGTACTGCAGAACGGCAATTTCATAGGTAAAGACCTAATATATATATTTTTGAAATGTGCTCATTAAACCCTTTCATTTGATACCTTTTTTTTTTTTTCAAATTCCTGACTTTATGTCCTCTAGAGGGCGCCATTTTTAATTTAATTGAATGTGTCACATGGCCTATAACCAGCGGACGATCAAGAGGCTTCCAACAATACCTCACTTGTCAAATTGTGATTAGTGGTTTAGAAGATATGAGGAAACAGATGAACATACATCATACATACATACATACCGGTCAAAATTATAACGCTCCTTTTTGCTTCGCCGTAGTCGGGTAAAAAGGCATTTGGAAAGTTTCCAAATCCTTTTTATACAACTAAAACTAAATATTCGGTGTTACGGTATTATTCATTGCAGATAATTATTTATATTCTAATAAGTTAATTAGCGATATTTCATATTTCCATATAGTATTGCCAAAATAATCAAAACAATGAAATATTTGACATCTATTTACGACGTTGCCCACTTTCAGAATAAACAATCTTAAGATAAAGTAGCAGTAGCTTTTAAGACATCGCCGTCTGCTTAACAGGTGAGGTGATGGGCAAAACTGAACGACTTCTCGACAACTCTTAGTTGGAGCCACACATAATATTATGTTTACAGAACCTGGATTTAATATCCTAGGTAATAAAGGAGAGATGGAAAATATTTTCATTACCCACGTAGGACATGACAGTATCTGTTAGAATAATAATAATAATGTCGGAACGACGTGGACGAGACGGCTAAACACTGTCGCCAGAACTTTTTAATAACATTTCAACTAACTATGTTGTTAAGGAAGAATGTTTTGTAAGACAGATGGTGATTTTCAATTGTGTTTATTGTATAGTAGTACGAAAATCTGCGAGATGGATGGACCACATTGTTGCCATAGTCGCTTAACGTATGTGTATGCATCTTTAAATATAATATATTATAAATTATTGTCGCTTTTCGTGTTTGTCAGTATGTCCACGCTGTTCTTCTAAACCACGCAACAGATTTTGATGTGGTTTTCACCATCGTTTAAAGAATTTATTCCGGAAGGTTTATGTGTATAATACGTTAGTATTAAATTTACATTTAACTAAGAAATCTCGGTGTTTTGTCAAGGCGTAAAAACCGTGCGAAGCAGGAGTGTAATATTATAACAAAACCTGGGTGAGGCTGGCACAGGAGCGGTTAGTTATATGACATGGGGTCGGAAATGACTATTTTTAGAAGTGCACTACTGATGATGATGTTTTCAAAACATACTTTTAATATTTCTTCTTGTTCCAGTCTTAATAGTTTTTTAGGGTTCCGTACCCAAAGGGTAAAACGGGACCCTATTACTAAGACTCCGCTGTCTGTCTGTCCGTCTGTCACCAGGCTGTATCTCATGAACTAGACAGTTGAAATGATAGCTAGACAGTTGAAATTTTCACAGATGATGTATTTCTGTTGCCGCTATAACAACAAATACTAAAAGACAGAATAAAATAAATATTTAAGGGGGCTCCCATACAACAAACGTGTTTTTTTTGCTGTTTTTAAGGTTCCGTAGTCAACAAGGAACCCTTATAGTTTCGCCATGTCCGTCTGTCCGTCTGTCCGCGGCTTAGCTCAGAGACCATTGGTACTAGAAAGCTGTAATTTGATATACATATAAACGAAACCGACAAAGTGGTAAAATAAAATCGTAACAAATTTTTTTTTTTAGTGTGGGAGGTACACTAAAAAAAAATATTGTACACGTAAAGTGGGGATTTTTTTTTTTCTCGTCAGTCTTTTGGTTTGGGGTATCGTTGGAAAGGTCGTTTAAAAATAATTTGAGTTTTTGAAAACTATTTTTGGATCCAGGGATCCGTTTGCGGAATATTTAGTCTTTAAAGTGCTAATTTTTGTTAGAGCCAAGTGTCCCCCCCCCCCCCTGCCAGCTAAATGGTTGGGTTTGGATATGTGAAAAAATTCACGGCAGTAGTATATATAACGAAATTAAAAGGAAAACTATCACCGCTACGTAGGCTACGTAGGCACAAGTTACCGAGAAATTATCGACCAACTTAAATTTGCCGTTGTAAAAACATGATCTTCCATACATTTTGTATAGGAGAACAAGTTTTTCAACTACAATGTTAAGTTTGTTGTATAAATTCATCCCAACTAACGGAACCCTTCATTGTGCATGGTACGACATGCACTTGGCCGGTTTTTTATAGATAATGGTACGGAACCCTTCGTGCGCGAGCCCGACTCGCACTTCGCCGGTTTTTAATTTATTTATCCACATTGGGGAAGCTCTTGGCCTGCATCTCATCTGATGGTAAGTGAGGATCAGTTCTTCTTAGTAGACGATCAGTAAGTGGTTGTGCCATAGTTACCAATTTTGGTACGTCTTTATCATTTAATCATAGCATTATGCAGGAGTTTAGTTTCTCTAATAATTTCTGTTACACAATTTTTTCTTTTGTCCAACCACAAACCTGAAGGCATCACCAATAAAATGGAAAAAATATGTGTAGGTAATTTTTTTGTGTCGACTAATTTAAATAGGTAATAATTTTTATAACAATTAACAATTTCCATAAATGTATAAACTAATTTAGAATTCCCCAGACGCTTGCAATTTCACTATAATTCATACAAATCAAACAACACCGTTGTATCATCACGCTAATATCAGAATGGCGTGGTGGACAGTCTACGTCGGGTTATCGCCGACACGCCCTCTTTAACCATGTAAAAGACTCATCAGTGTCGACAATGTTTGATCCAATTGTTGGTTGGTTGGATCCAATATTGGGTTGTCATGCTTTTTTTTTAAATGGTAGGTATACTGAAGCATTAATAAAGTCCTGAGCCATGGTAATATTTTATACTTTAGGTATAACCTTGTGGTATTTTAAAATGAGTGAAAGAATAAAATCTGACTAACCTAACCTAACCTAACCTCAAAAACAGAACAGAAATGGAGCGCTCAGTTTTTTTTTTTTGTCTTAGCCTTTTGTGTGTCCCACTGCTGGGCAAAGGCCTCCCCTTTTTCCTTCCAAATCTCTCTGTTTTGTGCGATTTCTGGCCATGTTGGCCCCGAAAACATGATTAGATCGTCACACCACCTTTGCCGCGGTCTACCTCGACAGCGATGTCCTGCATTCGTGTGACGTGGCCGGCCCACTCCCACTTCAGTCTGGTTGTTTTTTCTCCAACATCCGCTACTTGAGTTATGGAGCGCAGGGTGGTGTTTCAAACGCGGTCTGTTCGCTTGACACCTAATATGCTGCGCTCCATTGCCCGCTGACAAATTTTGAGTTTGGACTTCTGTTGTTCAGTAAGTGACCAACTTTGTGCACCATAGGTTAGGACGGGCAGGATGCACATATCGATGAGTTTCCTTTTGATAACTAAAAATAGGTATCGATTACTTCATAAGTTTTTGTCAGACTTTGGCAAAAATATTAAACATAATTTAAAAGTTTCAAATCATAACAATGGTTATTTCCTCTAAAAAGCTGTTATTTCTTATTTTACGCCTTCGCATTGATTCCCCACATCCGACTTTTTATTGGCCCCATCAACCAACATTGGCCAACACATCACACAAAGTGGCATAGGAAATGCGTGCACTAAGCGTTTTTATCACGTTTTGATTGCGTGCCATCAGATAAATGGCTTCCGTATAAGTTTTCATATTTTTCCGGTCATTATATCGATGCTTTCAATCGGCGAACTTAGATTGCATGTGTGGTGCAATCAGTGTGCTAAGTATCAGGTTGTAGGTACCTAATGGAAAATCGATCAACATCAGATTTTGTGAATGCCCAACCAAAACGACCGCTGGGCAAAAGTCTCCATCCACACAATATGGGTGCCAGAAAGAGGTGGTGAGATGACCTGTATGCGTATCATGAGCTGTTTTTAGATGGCGCGGGAAGAGAGATCCATCGCCATCTCAAAATGGTCCCAAACTAGGATTTTTTCCCTGGAAAGACTTGGGGGAGACCTTTGCCCAAGACAGTGTACACAGCGCCGCCGTCCCAGAAAGAGGTGACGAGATGAGCTGGGTGCGTATTATGAGGGCTGTTGTGAGGTGGCATGGGAACGGTCTTCCCGCGCCACCAAGTCTCCAAACTAGGAACTTTTTTCCTGGAAGGATTTGGTGGAGACCTTTGCCCAGGTCAGTGTAGTGTAGGGTCTCTAGAGTGAGAAAGAAAAGGCTATAAAATAAATGCCTTGTCACCGCTGGACAACTGGACCGGACTTCTTTTTATTTGGCATTCTTACGATTGCCTGCAATAGTCACAGACTATTGCAGGCAATCGTAAGAAGGTTTTTGGAACGAACTTTCCTCGTAAGGGACTCGGCTTTGCTTGTCACCGGTGTGTGGACAATTAAGACTAGATCTGGTTATGATTAATTGCCAAGTCATAGTTCTCGAGTTCGAACCCAAGACCCGCACCCTTGACTTTTCGGATTCATGTGCGTATTGTATAGTTATCACTTGCTTCAAAAACGGTGAAGGAAAACATCGTGAGGAAACCGGCATTTTGTACAGGTGGGAAATCATCAAATGACTTCTCCCGCTCTGAGCGGAGCGGAAGGGCGTGTCAGACTTTTACTGACTAAAACCCACCCATGTTCCTTCAGTTGCCTGTTGCCAGGGTCCCGGTAACCCTTTCGGACTATTCCGTAACCCTGGAAACTGGCATGCCTGAGAGATATTTCTCAATGGCATGTGAAGCCAAGTCAAAAGCCTAAGGGCGGCTTTTGACACCAGGTTAGTCGCTAACCACATGAAAAGAAGAAGAAGCAATTGCCCGTAACTTCGTCTGCTTTGACACAAGCATCCAGAATGAATGTCCTTCTCTACGTCCCAAGCTACCTAACTATGAAATTACATAAGATTCAACGGTTAGGCGTGAAATGGTAAAAGACAAACAGATTTACCTTCGGATTTATTATATTAAGTAAGAATTTTAAACCTCTACAAATATTTGTCTCTCAAGTATAGTTAAATTCCAAAGTAAACTTTATGTATCACATCCAGTAAATTATGACGTACCTCTTTCAGCTATAAAAACCTCAATTATTCCAACAAAGGGTAATAAAGATGTTCTTACACTAACTTTTATTTTATTTGAAACAGTCGGCTCTGTGAGGCCTATTTTATGTCACGAACTGCAACTTTTAAAACGATAAGCTTCAGAATACGGAAAGGGTAGAGACGAAAGTATAATTAGGCACTAAAAATGTTTGAATCAGGAAAATTATAATAAAGTTTCTATACAGATGGATACTTTTATTGAAGTCAACTAAAAAACTGTTTTTTTTACGTTTAGAAGGTATGATTGATTATATGGTAATAGTTTAAAGAACGAAGCAAGTCAATTAAAAGCTTGTAAAAAGGGTTTGAGCTAATACTGAGAAATTATAATGGAAAAACCAAACAACACTTTGCCCTACTTGGGAATCGAATCCAGGCAATCTATAATTCACTAAGCCGGGGGCCACATTAGCATTTCCTCTAAAAGCAAATCATTTCCTGAATTCCCAGCTGTCATCAGCAATTCCTCTAATTTGACACAAAAGCAATTCATAATTTGTGAACCATTTTACGAATCTCCATAGAAAACTGTCAAACAGATCAATTAAGAATCAACACGCGTATGAAATGTCAGTTTGTGACATTTTACGATGATTCATAATATTTTCGTATTATGATTCTGCCCAAAGTGGCCGTTTTAGACCCGCGAGACATGCTCATTATGTTATTGTATGTGTTTTTCATAAAACCTAATAAAAACATCTTTTAGTAATTCATAGATTCATACATACATAAAACAAAAGAAAAAATTTTAGTTCGCACACAACGCCACCCCTCATTGTTAGGTCCACTTCAGCGATGATTCACCAGGTGACTCACGTTCTAGCAAAGGAAGAGTGCACCTGATGAAATCATGGGCCATTGACCTACAGACCATACATAGGTGTCAACGCTCTACTGACTTTGGCATGTTCGCTCCTAGTAGGTGCGGAGTTATTTGGCATTATGGAATGGCACTGTAATGATGGAATTGACTGTGACGGTGTATTCTATAATATATACAGCGTGTAACGAAAACCCTGTCCAATCCGTGAGGGTGTTGTTAAGAATGATACTGAGAGTCTAATTATGTGGTTTTTTTTTTTGGAATAAGAACAGATTTTTTTTTTCCGGTTTGTTACGTGGGGCGCGCGGGCGGCCGTTTTTTAGTGGGTGTCTACAAATCATAATTTATGACCTCTGTAGAAAATTTGCTAATATCGAATGAAATTGGGGTAATTTTGGCACAAAAAATGTGAACTTCAAATTGCAATAACTTTTTTATTTTCAATAATAATATTTTATTTTCTGGTGATGTTATGGCAGTACCTATGTACCCCTTTCGGATCGAACAGGGTTTTTTTTTACATGTATAACACATTATAAAACAAAGTCACTTTTCATGTGTGTCTGTATTATTGCTTTAATCTTCTAAACTACGCAATGGATTATGATACGGTTTTTTATCATAATTTACAGCATTTATTCCGGAAGAATTATGTTAGGTACACGAGTATTTAACTCAGAAAAAGCTATTTTTTTTTTTTTGCATTCTGGGTTTGATCCTGCACGCCAGCGAGGAATTAAGGGTACTTGCATAAGGCTGGAAGCTTTTGAATGGCAACTTTAAGGACTAATTGTTAATTATATATCTTTATAGATATCGTGGCTAAATAAATAATAACAGCTGCACGGGTTGATCGAAGGTTAAGATACACTTGCCGCGATCGGTTCGTGGATGGGTGACCGTCCGTTACACATCGAGACTCCTCCGTGTCTCAGAAAGCACGGCCGTTAGTCCCGGCTGTGATTCATAGCTCTTTGACAATCGTTACAGGAAGCCCAAAGGTCTGACAACCATAGTGTTACCAAAGGGTATCGTATTACCCAGGAACTGGGTTGTGGAGGCAGTCAATCCGTGTAAAATACTGGTATTCTGGTTAGACTGGAAGCCGCCCCCAACATTGAAAAGGCTAGGTAGAGTGATATTTTATAGATAATAGACCAAGTTTTCTGAAAAATATTTAAATAAAGCAGCAGCGGGTTTCACTGTACAGGGGGCTTAAAACAGTCACTTTGGCAGAATCATAATAGGATAAATATTATGAATCATCGTAAAATGTCACAAACTGACAATTCATATTATTATCTGCGTGCGATACATATTAAAAAATGATTCATCTGTTTGACAGTTTTCTATGGAGATTCGTAAAATGGTCCACTAATATGAATTGAGGAATTGCTAATGACAGCTGGAAATTCAGGAAATGAAATGCTTTTAGAGCCCACAGATAGGATGTAGGTTGATCTATGATTTGAAAATAATGAAAGAAAAATAAATATTTATTTGATCCAGGTTAAGGCAGGAGGTATAAAAGCCCCTACAGAAAGAAACGATTTCAATAATTTTACCTGTTTTTCTTTATGTGTGAGCGCATAAGGGGACGGGACTCGCGCGCAGATCGATACCGACTTCGGGAACCTGCGTATTGGATTGGAAGCATCCATAAAGTGCCTGCTACACGGTTGCCAACCGCGTTCCCGCCAGAGGTGACCTTGGTTGGCGACCAGAGCTTAAAACGGCCACTTTGGCAGAATCTCTATAGGAAAATATTATGAATCATCATAAAATGTCACAAACTGACAATTCATAATAAGATCTGCGTGCAATCCATATTACGAAATAATTCATCTGTTTGACAGTTTTCAATGGAGATCCGTAAAATAGTCCCCAAATTATGAAATGCTTTTGTGTCAAATTAGAGGAATTGCTAATGACAGCTGGGAATTCAGGAAATTAATTGCTTTTAAAGGAATTGCTATGTGGCCGTTTTGGCCCCCAGCTTAGCTGTTTCAAATTTGGTAGTAAACCATCATCTACACGGTTGTAAACCACCAAGGTCACCTCTGTCGGGACGCGGTTGGCGACCGTGTAGCAGGCGTTTAAGTCATGATATTTATATGACAATATATGCTAAAGCTTTTGCCCGCGACTTTGTCCGAGTGAAGTTTATTGCTTTAACCTAAAATATATCAAATGAAACCTCGGCGATACTGTAGCTTCCTAGTAGTGAAAGAATTTTCGGAATCGGATCACTAGTTCCGAAGGATACCCCCTACATACAGTCAGTGAGAGTCACAAATTTTACCTCTTTATATTAAATAAGTACCTGGGCGACCCAGCTCTGCTCGGGTGAAAATAGAGAATACGAATTTTCCCAGATATGAGACCTAGCTAGACAGATTTTTCGCCCTCGTAAACCCCTATATTGCAACTTTCATCGAAATCGGTAGACCGTAACCGTTTTCGAGAACGTGATTACAAATATAAATATATATAATATAAATATTATATTATATACAAATATTTCTCATTAAATATTATAGGATTAATGATAGATGACATCTTTATATAAACTTCAATATTTACTTTTAAGTCAAGTTTTAAATGGAATTTTAAAAAAACAAGTTACCTAATACAAAATCAACCAAAATATTTATTCTTGGGCAATTATAATTTTCACGTTGAATAAAACTCTACTGTGAAAAACAAACTCTGCACCATTACGAGAATCCTTATTACGCACCCTTCCTGAAAAAAAAAAGAGAAAATAATGAATGAATGAATGAATTTATTTATATCGGACAGAATCTATAAAGTGTTAGTAAGAATTTTCTTAAAATCTATGTTAGTAGGTAGGTACATAATTTATGAGTAAAAGTAATTAAGTATCTCATTTTAACTTCCCCGTAACTAT
Organism: Lithophane ornitopus; assembly: GCA_948473465.1. Taxonomy (NCBI): domain Eukaryota; kingdom Metazoa; phylum Arthropoda; class Insecta; order Lepidoptera; family Noctuidae; genus Lithophane; species Lithophane ornitopus. The sequence continues at coordinate 12,179,708 of OX419634.1, forward strand.
TCCCACCCAGTGTGCCTGTATGGGACAGTCAAGTCGGGATGCGATCATTTTCAAAATGCTGTTGGTGCTACCGCGCGCAGTCTTTGGAATAACGACGCCACTTTCTTACGCACTATGGCGTGGAAGCCGTCAACGCGCGCATTTGCAAACATTTGCGATGCACTACAATGCCGGGGCAGCCCCAACAGCATTCTGAAAATTAATGACTATTCTATTACAACATAGTTCTTAAGTAGTGTTTATTACTAAAATCGTATGGATCAAGATCTGATAATAATTGACAAAAACTGTAACTGGAAATCTCATATTGACGATTTATGTAAGAAGATAGATAGATTTGTATTCGTCTTATATAGACTAACACGTGTGGCTAGTGTAAATGCGGCACTATGTGCATACCATGGATATGTCTCATCAATTTCGCGCTATGGAATTATAATATGGGGTAATTCCGTTGAAATTAAAAGAGTGTTTCGAGCTCAGAAAAAATGCGTACGCTCAATTTGTGGAGCGCACCCACTGGACAGTTGTGTTCCACTATTTAAAAATCTGAAAATACTGCCACTTCCAGCACTATACATTTTTGAAATTTGTATCTTTGTACACCAAAATAGACATGAATTTGATTTATTTAATGACATTGTATCCAGACCCAGCCGCTAAGTGCATATGCTTAATGTTCCTAGGCGTAGAATCAAATTGTTTTCTAATAGTGTATACTGCATGTCCATTACTGTTTATAACAAATTATCTGATGGCTTCAAAACTCTCAGCCTCAGAACATTTAAATGTAAATTATTTAACTTTCTTTTAAGCAAATGTTATTACTCGAATGAAGATTTTATGAATGAAAAATTTACCTGATATTTGACATTATTGCCTACTATAAATCATATTTTATCTCCTTGACTTTATTGAAATTTGACATTTTGTTTTTTTTTTGCTTTGTTTACTACTATTGTTTAATTTATTTAAATTATTTGTAATATTCTAATTTTAATGATAAATAATTTATTTTTAATGTAATGATGACCCATAATTTTACAAACCATATTTGTACGCCGGAAACGGCAGAATATTGTGATCATAATGCACATAACAACTTTGTACATTATTCTGACAAATAAATGTATTCTATTCTATTCTATTCTGAAAAAAAGTATATTTTTAACCGACTTCTTCAAAAAGGAGGAGGTTCTCAATTCGTCTGTATGTTTTTTTTTTTTTTTTTTTTTGTATGTTTGTTACGCGATTGCTCCGCCAATTATGGATCGATTTTGATGATTGTTTTTTTGTTTGGTAGGTCATGCTTCCGAGGTGGTCCCATATAAATTTTATTAACTTTGCTTGCGTAATTTTTGAGTTAGCTTCAATATTACGTAATTTTCCCATTTAGTTTATCTAGACGATATCCTGTTTGACTCCTTCACTGTTATTTACATAACAGGTAGTGGTATTCGGAATTGTGTGGGGTATGTACCACAACTAAAAATTGAAAAATAAAAACTTTTTACAAAAAAAAAACAACCGACTTCCAAAAAAAACACTAAAAAAGTGAAAAATAACTTTAATTTCGGAAGTCGGTGGCAAAAAATGGAAATTGAAAAGCAAAGACACCGACTTCCGAAATTAAAGTTATATTTCACTTTTTTAGTGTTTTTGTTGGAAGTCGGTTGTTTTTTTTTTTGTAAAAAGGTTTTTATTTAATTTTTTTATTTACATAAGCCAAAAGACAGTATTTTTTCATTAATCGATAGATCTGTTTTAACTCATGAGATAACATGCATTAAATTGTGCATTATACATAACTGAAAATAATTATTCTCATTTTAAATTAGCTCGCTGTGGGATTTAAGCCTATTCCCTTTTATAGCATTCTACTTGATCCTGAAAAATATATCAGTGGCCGCCACATAGCGGCCGCTTTATGAAAATGCGGTGCCAAATAACGCTCTCTAGGAAAACACACAAACTTATACTTTCATAAATAACGTTTCAGTGACGTCATTCAACGGTAAATTGCGGACGCTATGTGGCGGCCACTGCAATCTTAGGAAACCCTAGCTTAAGGGCCAGTTTGACGAAATATAATTATCGCAAAACTTTGTAATATTTTTTGTATAATAATATAAAACTGCCCCTGAATGACTGAAGGGACTGTAATGAAAGACACACAAGTAGATTATGATCTGAATTAAAATCTAAAATACATTTTATGCGAGTAGATACATGTATTATTTTCGCTAATCCACAGACCTAGACTAGCATTGCTATTCTGTAACCATCTCACCGTGAAAATTTAGGTGAAGTGCGCGTGGAGTGAGCTGTCATTGTCATCGATACCTGCTGATGCTAAAGCAGTTACAGTTCACTTCAAGCTCACTTCACCTCAGTTTTCACGTGGAGATGGTTACAGAATAGCCACGCAAATCTAGTTGTTTCTTATAAAGAAGTACAAATAAAAACACATGATTTTGATATGAAAAGCAACAATTTTTCCATTCTGTAAACTGTTCTATTTTCTAATCACAACCAGCATTTTCTTTTTAATAAAAAGGATGAATATAATACAGGTCCCGGTGCACGGTACAATTGTCTGCACGATCAATTGAAACTGCGCTGCCTCTGGCCATATTGTCTTCCAATCTATTCAAACCTGATGAATATGGCAGTGGTCCTCAACATTTTTTATTTCTTTGTTGTTTTACAAAGATGGTCTAAGCAACAATAATGGGAGATGATTGACAATTATGGTAACAGGAGATAAATACTAGCTATTGAGGGTGAACGATGATAATAAAACTTTGGTAGTGAACTTATTGTCTTTGCTTTTGTAAATTTCTTTTTTTTGGCTCACATATAGATGTGTTTTTTTAATGTTTCCTTCTGTAACATTGATGATGGGTTGAAAAGAAATAATAATGAAAATGCTCATTATTTTCTCCAGAGTATATTAGTTACATTGTAGTTTTAAAGTAAAAGTTTCACATAAAGTACCGACATCTTTGAGCAGATTTTTGTAACATACCTCACATAAAAAAGGCCTTTACATATTTTGTTGAGATAAGCAGGTACTCGCAAATTTAAACAGGGAGTGAGTAATAATGTCTAACAAACAAAAAAAAGTTGTGAATGAATCCCAAATAATTGAAAGGTATCACAAAAACTTTGGTAACCATTGTCCTAAACCAAACGCAATCCGAAATGTAATTGACATGCGTTTACCTAAAAAAAGCCATAGAAACGCCCATGCGGACGGCCTCAAAGCTACAACAGGCATGACTCACAAACGATCGGAACGTAACAAATAAAAATGTTTAAAACGGAAAAACAAGTGATGATTTGTCCAAAAGCAAACTTATTTCCGCAGCTGCTCAACTTGAAATTGAACCTTATGATGAAGATAAAGAATCTATCGAAACGAAAGCTGGTGACAATGTTAAAATTGTTGAAAGTCTCTGTGGGTGGTGAATAGGCGGCAGGTTTGCAAACAACGAAAGAAAAGAAGGCGGTGCCGAATTCAATACAAATATGGAAGCGACTCAAGCTTGAATAGAAGACGCGACAGTAAGTGACCTTTATGTGGAAACAAAGACACAAATGGCGAAGGGAAATGCCCTGCTGTGCAGAAATAAGGTATAACGTCTTTACTGTTGACCGTTTGGCTGTTTTGATGGGATTTTCTGTAGGGCTGCCTAACTAAAGATATACTGATACAGTTAATGAAATTATTTTTCTAATTTTTATTTTTATTTTTTATTCTCAAACAGGTACATTATTTGTTGGTTTTTTACAGTTTCACTCGCCAAACGTTAAAATTTGATGGCGAGAAGCGCTTGTTAATAGTTAATACACAAATAATCTACAAAAATAAACTTAAAACTAATGGTAGTTTTAAGTTTATTTTTGTAGAAAATTAGTGCATACATGGGTATGCACTAATTTTAGTCAAGGATCAATCGCACCGGTGCACATGAGCCGCGGACACCGGACACTGACACATTCCAAGTACACACGGACACGGCTACACACCCTCATCACATCCCCCATAGAACGAAAATTCTATAGCATATGAGATCAGACCATATCGGAAATACACGCCTCGCATAATATTCGTCTGTAAGGTTACTCACGATTATGAAGCAAATAGATTTGACTAAAGTTACCATTCCGTTGTCGACCGCAGGCGGCAGCAGCAAGCGACGTGTCATCTGATTTCTATGAATTTCTATGAAATACCTTCTGTACCTATTGACACGTCGGTTTCATAGAAATTCATAGAAACCAGCCGTGTCGCGGCGTCACGTAGCCTGCTGCTGCCGTCTGCGGTCGGCTACGAACGGTATCTTAAGTATGTATTAACACAGGCATCTGAAGGAACACGGGTGGGTTTTAGTGAGTAAGAGTCTGACACGCCCTCCCGCTCCGGCAAGAGCGGGAGAAGTTATCAACAATATCCCACGCACAAAAAAAAAAAAACTGTACGTGATTTCTAGAATAAATTCATAAAACAAAGTTGAATCCTAAATCCGATTTTTACAGCCATTCTCCGAACACGGAATATTATAAATAGTAGTGAAATCGAGGAATATATATACCTAGCAAAATGTGAAAAACGGCATGCTTAGTCCTACACCAGCTAAAAGCAATAATTATTATACAGACTAAACCTATTCTGTTATTTTTAAACAAAAATGATTTAAAAATATATATATTGCCCCAATTAACATTTAGTAACAACCCTAATTTTTACAACCCGCAATATTTATAGCAGCTTTCGTCCAAAGTCTACTAACTTCTTCATTATCTGCTTCACAATGTATGACTACTATCCTGCGTCCAAAAATAGCCCTTTTTAGTCCCTTTTCAATATTTTTATAGCCATAATTAGTTCCGTCTGCAATTTCAAAAGTAATTTCATCCTCACAGACTGTTGTTCATTTAGTATTGGCTTCAGTTTTCAATACAAACGGTTTCCTAGGCAATTGTCGGGAAACAATTATTGCTTTTGATGGCGACAAAGGAGAGAGTTTGCATAATATTGACGTTTTTGTATAGAGGTAGATCTTTTTGGTTGGGTTGTGAGCCGCTACTAATTGTTCTTACCTTTTTAAATAGTTTTTAGATTTATTAGTATAGTAAGTGATAATAACATGGGCGTCTTTTAAATTGTAGAAATTATAGTGTAATTGCGAGGATATTAAACATTTTTTTTTATAATTACAAAATAAATAATTTAAAAATATTTAAGAAAATTGATGAAACTTGACCGCATTGTCTCCGAAACTACTGAGCCTAAAATTGAGAACGGTTCTTTACTCATAGAATACAGGAAAACCTATAATAAGAAGTATATAATCTTAAAATAACTTGGTAAATCTCTCAATATTGTGCTTAAAAACTTACATTTGCAGTTGGAGAACATGTTTTTTCAACTACGGAACCCTTAATTTAGCGTGAAAAATCGACCAAGTGCGTGTCGGACACGCACTTGGTCGGTTTTTAATGAGGATAAGAAAGTTGCTGATAGTGTTAACGACACTAGTGATTATTATAATGATGTTGATGATGATGATGAAATTTATAATAAAAATAAAAAGGAAAATATATGTGACAAAAAGAAAGAAAGAAAGAAAATTAGTTTATTTGCGATAAACATGACGCAAAAAAGAAAATAAACACAAAAAAAAAATTAAGAAAAGCTTGGGGGAAACATGCGTCACATCCACGCAAAACGGCTATCGCTCAGCATTATGCTTCGACCTTATGCAAGACAGAGCCCCAGCTTTGGTTTTCAGTGACAGCCGGCGCTGACGTAATGACGTCGACCGGTGCGACAAACTATTATTAGGACGCTGTACCGGTACAGCGTACATTAAGAAAGATATAATTGAAAAGTGATAGAATATATACAGATATAAAAAATAAAAATATAAATAATTGGCATACTTAAAAGCTATGAGAATATCATCCTAATTATACGTTTTACGTTTTATGTAGTGGCAACATTTCGTAATTTGACGTACACCCAATATGCACCAAAGAAATTATGAAATTATGAAAATGGCCAGTGATATAATGTGTTATTATTAAGAAAAATAATATACTTACTTTATTATACAAAGCTTTGGGTCCATAGACATTAGGAAGTGATTCAGGCTATTCTCGCAGTTGGTGTAAGCCATGCCAAACCCAAGACCACCTCCAATAAACATCGGCCATTTTTTATAACCTTTAAAGAAAAAGCTGCCCATCATGCTGCCAATTATGAGGCCCGCAGCTGCAGGTTAAGTCGTAAAGGATATGAAACAAAACAAATTATTGATTTAGGCCTGATTTCCTGATTTCTCAATGGTTATGGTATAACTTTTATATGAAGACTAAGTAATGTCCAGCATGTGTTGCAATGCCTTTTTAATTTTTTTTTTGTTATGAGCCTTCTCCGGCACACAACAACTTACCAAAGTTTCATCACAATCGGTCGAGCCATTACGGAGTTTTTGCGAGACTAACACACGGCAATTGATTTTTATTTAAATAGAAGATAGACATATTTTCTACACAAAAGCTGTCATAACTCCTGTGATAAAAGTCATCTGACTTTTCCAAAATCTGTTCTTAAGGTGTGTCCAAACATTGCGCGGCAAGAGCGCGGCAGGTATACGCGGCGTATGCAGGACACATTTCTGCCGCGCTCTAGATTGGACTAAACAGACGAATGTTTGCGCATCAGAACTAAAATGAAAGCGGTTGCATGTGTCGGTTCGTCCAAACACAATTACTGACGAATGTTTGCTAGAAATTTTTGTGCGCGGCAGGTAGATAGAAGCGGTCACGCCAAGACGCGCGCGGCAGCCGCGCACGATTGCCGCTCAATGTTTGGACACACCTTTTGACACAAAAAGGTGAGTTACACGCATCAGTAGCATACAGTTTGCACAAGCACAAACACTTGCACTTGCACTTTATGCAAGCCAGTCGCTGCGGGTAGAAGGCAAAACGGTATACCGTGCAAACGGTGTGTTATAATGAAGACGGCACACATTTTTTATTTGTGTTTGCAAAAACTGGTTGTCCAAACAAGTAGCTGAGTGCAGCTGGAGCTTAAAAGAAAAAGTACCTACATAAGATAGAAGAGCACAAAAGCACTACTTCAGCAATTTTTTTTTTTTTTCTAGCAGACTTGTGACAGGATATTTTTACGTTGCTTAAGCTTAAGCAAAGACAACCCTATAATAATGCCATTGCCTGGGACTCAGACAGGACTCGTGTGAGGGAGTCGCCCCGTCCATCTACTGGAAGCCTAGCTTGACATGACGGAGTTCACTAGCTTTTTGATTGACTTTTATTCCTGATTTACACGGTGCGATTAAATTGCCTATGGCATACCATAAGTTGAAGCAACGGTATAAGTTGCAATGTCTAAACAGTGTTTAGACATTTGCTAATAATTTTTTGCTTCAATTTGTGTGTATGCCACAGGCAAGTAAGTTGACTCGTGGAAATGGAGCTTTATCTTAATCTATGCTCAAGACGCATGACGCACTATGTTTGCATTATCTGTCAGGTACATTTTAGCATTTAAAAGCTTCTATGTTTCTTATATTACAACAAGCTATTTCAAACATATTTACCAGTTTTTAGGCCGAAATCAACGAAGCATGCAGAATATCTTGCTTCAAAGTCCCTTACGTCTGTTGTCTTCTTCATACCTTAGGTAAGCGCCAGGTTATAAAAATACATTCTGAAAACGACACACTTAACTAAAATAAAAAATACTTATAATAATATATTTAAATTCTTTTTTTAATAATATTTCATCAGTTTTTTGAAACACAAAACAAATTTTGAACGTTGACACTTCAATGACACTGACGTGCAAAAAGAAGTATTTTTATAAAAAAAAAGTATTTTTGTTTATGTTTATTTTATGCCTGTTTTAAAAGTTACTATTCCATTTTAAGGTTTTATATAATTGGAATGTTCAAAGGGGACAGGAGCAGAATAAATGAATCATTGTTCGGGGCTTCAAAAAACTTTTTACAAAAATAAAACTTACAATTTTCGTTTTTTGCCACCGACTTCCGAAATAAAAATATTTTTCTCTTTTTAGTGTTTTTTTTTGGAAGGCGGTTTTTTTTTTTGTAAAAAGTTTTGATTTTTCACTTTTCAACTGTGATTTCTACCCCACAAATTCAAATACCACTACCTGCTATGTAAATAACACTGACGGAGTCACTTAAAACGTCGTCTACATATATACTAAGTGGGAAAAATACGTAATATTGAACCCACCTCAATAACTACGTAAGTAAAGTTAATAAAATTTATATAGGACCACCTCTGAAGCATGACCTACCAAAAAAAAAAGAATTATCAAAATCGATTCATAATTGGCGGAGTAATCGTGTAACATATACAACAAAAAAAAACATACAGACGAATTCTTTTTGAAGAAGTCGGTGTAAAAAAGTTTGCAGTTTTCTCGCTTATAATATTGTGCCGAAGCAAGGGTTCTTTCACGGAAAGTATTGTTTTCAAACAAAACTGGCAGAAACTTGTTATTTCATTTTTGCACATTTATGAGCATTTTTATGCTAGCTAAACCATCTTTATTGTCAGAAAATTAATAATGAGGTTCTAAGCATCAAAAATCATCATCCAATTTTCTACTCAAATCCGCGTGACCAGGTAGCCAATTAAGGGTACCGACCACACTCTAAGCCCCCATAGATTAGCCGGATTACGCCTAAGTCCCTGAACACAATTAATATGGTTATTATGGTTTCAATCACCAACCTAATGTTGATTTGATTTGCTTGATTTAGTTAATTGATTTAATCAGGACTTGATTTATGGCTAATTAGCGAAATAATTATAATTAGGAGCTTATGAGGTGTGATAAGTATGATGTGGGTACCTACCTAACAATGCTCTCAAAACGGTGAAGGAAAACATCGTGAGGAAACCGGCATGTCCTAGAACCAAAAATTCGAAGACATGACATTTATCAACCTGCACTGAGCCTGGTGGTGGATTACAGCCCATTCTAGAGAGGAGGCCTGCGTCCCAGCATTGGGATCATTGTAGGCTGATTATGCATTGAATCACGAACCTAATCATTATGAGTAGGTAGTTATTTAGAACGAATAGTTTCCAGGGGACTTACTTTGCCTGCCAGGGTTGCGGGAAAGTCCGAAAGGGATACCGCGACCTCGGCAACAGGCAACTGAAGGAACACGGGTGGGTTTTAGTCAGTAAAAGTCGGGCGGAGCGGAAGGGCGTCTTCCGCTCCGCCCAGAGCGGGAGAGGTCATTTGATGATTTCACACCGTGAAAAAGAAAAGGGAACTTACTTTAAAAATGAAAATACTATGTTAAAAATGGAGTTGATCTTAATCGGACACTAATTTTAGACCATTTATGGTCTAGAACTAAAAATGTACAAGTAAATCTATAATCTTATCATCATCATCAGCCTATATCAGTCCACTGCTGGACATAGGCATCTCCAATTGCACGCCATTCAGCTCGATTCTCGACTGCTGCTACCAGTCACCCTGCGAAGATCGTCGCTCCACCTAGCCTGAGGACGTTCCACCTTACGTTTTCCGATTTGCGATCTCAACTCAAAAACACATCTACCCCAACGATCATCGGCTCTACGGCTAATATGGCCGGCCCAATGCCACTTCAGCTTGCTTATTCTGTGAGCTATGTCGACAACTTTGGTTCTCTGCCGGATCGATCATCGATAATCTACTTCACTTTATAGTTACTTAAACACGTGTAAAATTGTCAGAACCTTTAGATAACATATGCTATAAGACATTTTTGGTTTCTTATAGAATAGGTACCATAATACATACATAAAATCACGACTTTTTGCCATACCAGAGGCTCTAGACAAAGTGACACGATGATGGAAAAGGGAAAAAATGTATAGGACTGACATAAGCTATCGAAAAACTTATGTCAATCCTGTTGAAAGTCGTTGTAGAAATGCGAAACGCTTTCGAAGCGATTGTCACTTGTCTAGACTCTCAGAACCTCGATCTCCCGCCTCTCCTGTCTCTTTGATCTTGCTTGTTTTGGCAGATTACCTTTTCAGCACAAGGTATAGTTTATTGTTCATAAGGCTCAGTCCTATTTTGGATTTATTTTAGACATTTTATCAAACACAAGTAACGCCTGCGTTAAGATTCCATGCTTGAAACGTCGGGCATCTTGCGATGACTGTTTCCGAAGGCGCGTTCAAAACACCGTCGATTCTATATTATATGGTTTTACTTTTTATTGTGCTTAACGTTAGTTAGTATTAGAATTCACGGCTTGTAGAACAAAATCATAAATCCTTTTTGAGATTGAGATTGAGAGAATTGTAATGTAACGTACATTTTTTTCGAACATCATAAGCAGAATTGCAAAAGGGAGGAGCTTGAGGAGATCGTGGCTAAGTTATAACAGCCGCTCGGGTCAATCCATCAGGTTAAGCTACGCTTGCCAGGGTTGGTCCGTGGATGGGTGACCATTTTCACATATCGAGTATCCTCCGTGCCTCGGAAAGCACATTAAGCCGTTGGTCCCGGCTGTCATTTGTGGATCTTTGACAGTCGTTACGGCTAGCTGCGCCTAGCGTACGACGACTAGCGTACGACTAGCGTAGCTGGTGGATCGACCCGTACGGCTGTTATTACTTAGCCACAAGCTCTTCTAAGCCAGAATACATACCAAAAAAGAAAATTCAATTGCCACAAACATTTAACTTACAATTAAACAGATTACGTATTTTTAACTTGACCAACATCTAGATCTTAAACTTCAACTAAACTAAACTTACACTAAAACAGTGTTCTCACTAAACAGACATTCAATCTAAACACAGAGCACGTTCAATTTAAACCAAATCACACATAATTTGATCCGGAGCAATGCAGAAATAGTGATGTTATCCGTGACGATATCCGAAAAGTGGTAAGAATATACGAAATTCGGTAAAATTTTTAAACAAAATGTGTATTACCAATATCAGTGCTCGTTGAACACTTGCTGTGTTTATGTTCGTTTGGTGTCAAAAGGGGATTTAAAAGTATCAAAGTAATTTAAGGTACAACCCGTGCGCATTAACATGGCACCATGCTCAAAGACGTTTGTACCTCCCCCCGCTTCCCCGCATGGCGACGGCGGGTCGCGGCGCGGGTAGCGGGGGGAGTATTGAGTTCCGAACCAGGTGCCATGTTCATTAATGCGCACGGGTTGTAGGTTATTTTTATCTTATTTTCACCACATTGAAACAGGTAGGTAAATCAATCACTCAACCGCCTATTTAAAACTCTGCCTGATCCAATAGAAATCATTAAACTAGAAACCTCTCGGTAGGCAGGTCACTATAAAAAAATATCCCAGCTTATATCCGAACCAATACTGTATCCGAAAAATATCCGCAATCTCCCCTCCCTTCTAGTAATAGACAAAGGATTTAGTGCTAAACAAGCTGCAAGCCTAATGATTGCCTGGACAGGGATGCCACCGTTGATAATCCTATCTGCATGTCTTATCAAAGCGGTTTCTGCGTAACGAAGCAAAATTGACAACCCTGATTGAATGGGCGATGTGCAGTCAGTGAAGACGTCCAATAACAGATTGAATTATGAGGATTATAATGTCGATTGTGGGTGGTAAAGGGGTGAGCAGATATCTAGATTGTAGAGAAAAGGAAATAATTTTCTTTTAATATTATTTTTCCTTTTCATTTTGAATACATAATTATTTACATTTCTAAATCCTTACTAATTATTATAAATGCGAAAGTAACTCTATTCTCTATCTCTATATATTACTAATTATTATAAGTGTCTGTCTGTCGCGCTTTCACGCCAAAACTACTGAACCGGTTTAAATGAAATTTGGTACACAGATAGTCTAGAGCTTGAGAAAGGACTTATGCTCCTTTTTATCGACATAGGTACCACGCGGGCGAAGCCGCGGGTGGAAGCTAGTATTTTTATAAAAAAACATTTAAAAATATTAAAAAAATGTAGCACATCGCCATTAATTAAATAGAGTATGCTTAGATGGTTGATCATGTAGGCGACTAACACAAGTCAGATGTGACTGGAAACGCCATGTTTCCATTTCTTAAAGACACATAATAATTAAATTTTTAAATATAGAATTATTACCTATTTATTTTCATAATTTTCTTCTTAATCTTTTGCTAAGTGCAATATGTTTTTTCTAATTTTTTTCATTCTTTCAGTGAATGGTTAAAAAAAAAAGTTTCAAGAATCGACGGGGTCATGAATTTAGTTTCTACTCCGACGGTACTATCATCCTATGAAAAGGTGTTTCTGATAGTACCAAATTTTTTACGTTGCTTTTAAGAAACACCATGGGTTCTCCTTCCACACAATAATGAACTGCAAAACGGTAGCTCTATTTATAAAGTAAATAAAAACTTTTTTTTTAGTTACCCCTATTTCTAAATTTTTACCCTCCCTCATAATATTATCACTTAGCGTTATGCAAATGTCAAAATGCTTTGACAGTATAATTTGTTTAATTGTCAAATAAGCCGCAAGCTGTTTACAATATCTCCAAAATGTTGAGATATATTTTACTACATGTAATTTTGCCCTGACTTTGTTTATTATTTACCTTGATCTTATTTTATTATCCTAAAACCTAATTCAATGGAAGTATTCATTACAGAAAATTATTGTTTTGAGTGTAGTAGGTTCCTTATGAGTAGGTAGATACTTAATAATTTATTACATCGTTATAATAAATTATGTATGTTTGCTGAGCCAAATATTGAATCGTAAAGGATGAATAAACAATCTTATTGGATGATTTCGATGTCGTAAAAACCAATGCCTCTGTTTCAACAAGTTTTAGAGTTTTATTATAATTCTGTGTAAATCTTTAGAACTTCCAGAATCTATACACGCGGCGGCGTGTCAAGCCAAGTTCAAGAAATTATATTTTTATCAGTTGTTATTCTCAACTAGATGACCTGACAGACGTTATCATGACACAATTAATACAATAATCCTATAAAAAAAGGCCGTTCAGTTATTCCTGAATTTGAAAATATCCGGGAAACTTTTCAAATTTTTCTCTCTATAAAAACCTAACTAAAATCTAACGAACATTTTAAACTAAAAGCCAAATCGGTCAGTAGGTATATTTATTTTACAAACAGACCGACACATTTTTAACCTTAAACTATGTAGGTATCACTCATAAAGTGCAGCCAGTAGTCAATGTTTAATATTCAAATGTTTCAAGTATCTGCCTCGAAGGCAAATTGTCATCAAAGAGTATTTAGAAGGGATGATGACGTCATTAATTCTGAGCTTTTAAACATTTTGTGTATAAATTAGGATTAGGAGTCTGACAAAATGTATTTAGTTATTAAGTTATGCTTTGTGCCAAAGGCTCAGTAGGCTAAGTGAGCCGCTAAGTTAAGTAATATAATTATATTGTTTTAAAGTATTAAATGAGATTTATAATAACAAGTATTTTGCATAAAACATGCTTCTTGTAATGATGAGAATTGTTCTGTATTTTTTTATTTATAAACTAATTCCTCCATTTTATGAAATCTTGTTTAAAATTTATAACAAAATAAATAATATACGAATTCAATTGTTTGGCAATTACAACCTTACCGCATATGGCAGCTTCCTATGGAACTACAAGAGCTCAACATATAAAGCATAATTATACTGCCTTATTGTTTACTATTTATTATTGTTTTTTCTATTCTATTTTTTATTATGGCAAGCAAAGCCGATGTCGACCATTCTGCCAATGTCTAAAGTGAGTTGGAAAAGCAAGCGTGTATCGAGACGAAAAATAAAAAAAATCCCGGAGACTAATTTGACAGGTGCAAAAATGTCAAACTTCAAATTGAAAAACAAGCACCAATCATTTTTAATGTCAAATTAGTCTTAAAAAACGAACTATAATCAGGACAAATTAGGTGCCTCGACACCACAAATTAGGTGCAACACTGTTTAGTGGTAGAAATAAGTAAGGTGCCTCCCTAGAGAAACAACCTAAATATTTAAAGACCCTGGTTTTGCGTACCCCATTGTCAAAATTACCGAGAACAAAGTCCACATTCATCTTCACAGAGTTACGACAGCAAATTGCAAGATTTATCTCATCACCACCATGCTTACGAATGTCCTCATTTTGTTTACGAGGTTCGATACCCGGTTGAGCCAAGTTTTATAGTTGCCTTAATTTTATAGCCTTTGATTAGTTCTTTTACGGAAGTCGGTTGATTTAGTTATTGGAGAGTGAGGTAATGAGACGGGAACATTTTTTCGTTCACTGTTTGAATTTGACTCACTGAGATTGGTTTATCGAATGTTTTCGGGTTTATGTCAAAGATGTAAATCGTTAGATTTGTCTTCTCGTACAAAGTCGTGCGAAAAAGTGCCCATTCTGAGAAGTGTGAGCTCACACAATATTAAAGGCGTTTCCATGACAAATTCAAGTCTCTTCGAATTTATGACTAGAGCAAATCTAGGATTGAAATCTTTGTTTTATGTCTAAGTACAAAGTATCTCTAATTTAAAACTGGGCTATTCCTGTCTGGGTCTCTGGTGAACATTATCTACTAGATAACTAAATAGTATTTTTGAAAATCAAATAAAAGTATTTTGCCAGACAACCAAAACTGATGTTATAGTTATGGATCAAGAAAATCCAGTATAAAGCATCCAATCCATTGACAAATAAATTCGAAAGTAACTCTGTCTGTCTGTCTGTATGTTACCTTTCACGCCTAAACCACTAAACGGATCTCGATAAGATTTGGCAAGGAGATAGATGGCATCCTGGGGAAGGACATAGGCTACTTTTTATTGACATACCACGAGGGCGAAGCCGCGGGCAGAAGCTAGTAATATTATAAATGCGAAAGTGAGTTTGTTTGTTACGCTTTCACGCTAAAACAGCTGAACGGATTGAGATGAAATTTGGCACATGGGTAGACTATGACTACTGGAACAGGACATAGGATACTTTTATCCCGATATTCCCACGGGATCGAGACTTACGCGGGAGAAACCGTGGGGCGCAGCTAGGTAAGTAATAATAACTCTTCTCAATCACTATTCATGATTTTCAGAAAACTCCTTCTCTTACCACCATTTATAATCAACACCGTGAAAATCTATTTTTATAAGTAAACCACGTAGAAAGCTCAATTAGCCACCCACACAGATTCCTCGTGACAATAGCCATCCATCAAATATCGTCGTTTTGTTTACAGTCCTAATTTAGACGTTGGTACCATTTGCATCACCGTGGCACTAAACGTACCGTTTGCATTACCGTGGCACTTAATGTACCGGTTGATTGTGACCATGTGACGATTTGGTGGATGTTGTGTTAAAATTAGTACTTTGTTGTGAAGTAATGAGATGTTTGGTGATGAATGGTTTGCTAGGGTTGGGATTATTTGCGGGAAAGTCCGAAAGGGATACCGGGACCTTGGCAACAGGCAACTGAAGGAACACGGGTGGGTTTTAGTCTGTAAAAGTCTGACTTCTCCCGCTCAGGGCGGAGCGGAAGGGCTTCCGCTCCGCCCTGAGCGGGAGAAGTCATTTGATGATTTCCCACACACACAAAAAAGAAAAAAAAAACGGGTTGGGATTATAGTTGTAAATAAACCGTTTTAAACCAAAATCGTGGTTTAAAAACCATTTTTACGGTTTAAAACGTTTTGGATCTATAGTTGGGATTGAGAAGCCCTAAGGATAATTTTAGTTATGCACACTTGCATTTATAAAGCCGGAGTTCTCTTTTACAGCATATTGAAGAAGTATTTAATAGCCAAATTATATAATATATTTTTTGCTTGGTAAAACTGTAACCAATGTAATTATACTGACACTGTACAAATAAAGTAAAAGAAAGAAATATTTACTAAAGTATTTAATTTGATACAGGATAAAAGTCGAGAGCCTTGATGTGACGAAAAGAACTCAAGCTAAAGCTAAAGAAACGTAGGTTACGTCACGTTATATCTAAAAAAAATACGTGATGCCCCCAGTTTCCCAATAACCCGCAGGTACCTACCTCATTTTCTGTCGTTCATAATCATAAAAGGATCAATAGTAACTATAATTGTTCATCCTCTGACAATGAATGCATATGAAGAGACGCACGCACTCGTAAACTCACCCTGATGAGTTTCATGCAAATTTTGACGACTGTAAAGTCTGCTTTACCCGACCTGTGATGAACCGTCAGACTGAGTATAGTGTAGCTAGGATTAATATTTGGGATCACATTAGACAGTGAATGAGGGGCTAAACGATAACAGCCGAACGGATCGATCGAAGGTTAAGTTACGCTTGCCGCGGTCGGTTCGTAGATGGGTGACCATCTATTTATATATCGAGACTCCTCCGTGCCTCGGAAAGCACGTTAAGCCGATAGTCCTGACTGTCATTCGTAGATCTAGGCATCCTCAGAAAAGGCTCTTTGCGTCCAGCGCTCGGTGTGGTAACACGTCGCGTTCTGGTTTGCAATTGGTCAATCGTCATCCTGAGGATGCCTCGTTGAGAGGTGAAACACGTGTCGATTTCTTACAGGGTTTTTTAGGACTCTTGAAGAATAGTCAAGCGGAATAGGTTACTAAATATATCTACGTCTAATGTATTTTATTATTAATGTGTTTTTTTTCTTTTACCAAAACTTCCATTCGTACATAACACCACCATTGTCACGTAATTCTATACATACGTTGCATACAAAATAATAAAAATAAGACAAACACAATAAAAACTTATCTTTAACGTAACCTGTAAGATCGACGATAAAATCGGCGTATTACTTACAAAACAACTTTACATTTACCAACTGAATACACAAAATTACACTCTATGTACTTAACAATACGATCTACATAAATTTGTTTCACCAGCTAAAAGATTGTGGTAGTAATTTGAAGGGCGCACAGTGTGCTAAAATGCTTGGATTAGAAGACAAAATGCATAGGTAGTAAATTTTACGGCTATGCAAATGTAATACCGTATTGGACAGTAAATTCTAAGCCCTGGTTGATATGTCAGGCGTGGATGGCAATATTAAACACAAGGAACATTTTTAAGATCGTAAAGTTTTTGATTTTTATTAGTACGCTTTTATAGTAATAAGGGTATGCAGTAAGATGTTATGCATTCAAGACTCTCTGTAATAGGATTTTTTTACGATATTATTCTTCTTGACATAAAACGATGTTATTTTTTATTTGTTTAATTTTTACACTGGTCTAACGAAAAAAAAAATTGAAAAAAATGTGCCCTGTGATTGAGTTGTGGAGGTCAGATAGGCAGTCGCTCCATGTAAAATACTGGTATTCAGCTGCATTCAGTCTAACTGGGAATACCACTGAAGAGCAGTGGTGGCCCAGTGGTAACGGCCGCGACTAACGAATCGGTCGTAGGTTCGATCCCTGTCAGGCGCTTTACTTTGTGTAAATTATTTCATCACCATTGCTCTCAAATCGGTGAAGGAAAACATCGTGAGGAAACCGGCATGTCCTAGAACCAAAAATTCGAAGACATTTGTGACATCTACCAACCCGCACTGGGCCCGCGTGGTGGATTACGGCCCACTCCTCTCATAGAGAGGAGGTCTGTGTCCCAGCAGTGGGAACGTTATAGGCTGATTATGCAATTAGACTGGAAGCCGACCCCAACATAGTTGGGAAAAAGCTAGGCAGATTGATGGTACTGAATCACGTTCTGCCAAAACAAACTGAACTTTCTTGTCACCCTTTAAACGCAGACGCATCAACATTATACCAACAACAGTGTGTCACTATCCCATAAAACCGAATCAAGATAAACTCCTTTATGTCAACGGGATTAAAAATTTGATCGTAAAACCAGGATGTAATAGTTACATAGGATTTGCTCAGTTTACGACTGAATGTTACGGATTTCATGTAATCTTAGTTCGTGGATTTTGTGATGTCAATTATCTCTGTGGTTGTAATTAGGGAGTTAGGCCGATATGAGATGGGGTGAATTACGACACATTACTTTATAGTTATGGTGGCGGGGCTCATGGCTAAGTAATAACAGCCGCACGGGTCGATCGATCAGGTTAAGCTACGCTTGCCGCGGTCGGTCTGTAGATGGGTGACCATCTTCACAACATACCGAGACCCCTCCGTGTCTTGCAAAGCACGTTAAGCCGTAGGTCCCGGCTGTCATTCATGGATCATTGGCAGTTTTTACGGGTCGTCCGAAACCAGAAAGTCTGACAACCAGTCTTATCCAGGGGAATCGTATTACCCAGTAATTGGGTTGTGAAGGTCAGATAGGAAGACACTCTTTGTGAAGTAGTGGTATTCAACTACATCTGATTAGACTGGAAGCCGACCCCAACGTGGTTGGTAAAAGGCAGGCAGATTGAAAATCCGATCAGTGGGCCGAAACCGGCCACATTAGCAATTCCTCTAAAAGCTATTAATTTCCTGAATCCCAGCTGTCATTAGCAATCCCTCTAATTTGACATAAAAGCAATTCATAATTTGTGGACCATTTTACGAATCTCCATAGAAAACTGTCAAATAGATTAATTATTTCGTAATATGAATCGCACGCAGATCATATTATGAATTGTCAGTTTGTGACATTTTACGATGATTCATATTATTTTCATATTATGATTCTGCTGCTAAAGTGACCCCTGAACGAAGCGCAATGATTTTTCTGGTTTAACTATTTATACCTATGCTCGTATACAGAGACCGGAAGAGGAATCCAAGGTCCTGTTGACGACAATTCTAATACTAACCAGCAATTTTCTGATAAATAAAAAAATACTGAACATACATTGTTACAATAGGAACTATGGAAATTGGTCATTGTTGAATAAATGCATTAATTCATTACTAAAAGTAATTGCTATCAACCTAATAATTTCTGATTTTTGGTTTTTGACAACCATCAATTTGGGAATGAAACAACAACGTTGCCGGTAATTCCTGGAATTAAAAATCGGAATCAAACTCGTTACCCATTGAATCATAAAGTATCATTCCACAAACTACTCATCAATTGACTGTCACCGTATAATTAGGTACCAAAACATTAAAAAATTAAATCGACAAAAATCTTTGATAAAATATTACAAATCAATACGAATTTAAACTCTAAGCTATAAAACTTTAAGTTTTAGAATTGAGTACGAAATTTATTCAAAATAATGATACGTTTGTTTCGACAAAGTTACATTTACACTCCACAGATGCAATCACAAACCGTAACCTACTTCTCATAAAGTTTAAAATTGCCTAAATGTTAGTTTATAGAACGTATATGAAGTGATGTATTACACACAATAAAGGTACGCTCAGGTGCGTAACAAACTAATTAATTCGAAAGCCCGCATTTGATTAAACAAATCAAATAGTTTGTAGTGTGACTGTATGAGGGGTGAAATGAGAAATCGCTAAGAAATTTTATCCGTCACGTTCATGTATCGTTTCCTGCTTTTTGTTCGTGACGCCTATTATTGTGTAGTGTGAACAAGGGCTAGATAGGTGTAGGATTTTAATTGAATTTAATTCTGTTACGGTTTGTGGAAAAAAAAGTTTAATTGAAAACTGGGTTAATCATCTAAGGAAAAACAGCCACATGGCAAGGCAAAAAGGGAAAAAAACCAAGACACATGAGTAAATAAAGTAACTTAAAAACCGGTCAAGTGCAAGTCGAACTCGCGCACGAAGGGTTCCGTACCATTATCTATAAAAGCGGCAAAAAAATCACGTTTGTTGTATGGGAGCCACTTAAATATTTATTTTATTCTGTTTTTTAGTATTTGTTGTTATAGCAGCAACAGAAATACAGAAAATTTCAACTGTCTAGCTATCACGGTTCATGAGATACAGCCTGGTGATAGACGGACAGACAGACAGACAGACAGCAGAGTAATAGGGTCCCGTTTTACCCTTTGGGTACGGAATCCTAAAAAGTAATGTAGTGTAATTTCGCTTAAGATAACGAGACTAAAAGGTCTCACGCAGTTATCCTAATTTAAACGTAATATTATAAATGCGAATGTGAGTTTGTTTGTTTGTTACGCTTTCACGCTAAAACGGCTAAACGGATTTGGATGAAATTTGGCACATGGGTAGACTATGACCGAAGAAGGACTAGGCTACTTTTCATCCTGGATCGCACACGAAGTCCCGGGCAACTAAGCTAGTTATAAATAATAATTTAAAAAATACTAAGTGACTTTCTTTAATACTACAGAAATAAAATAAGCAGATGCTTCTGATCTAAAAGTAATTAAAACGAAAACATCGTACATAAAACTGAAAAAACAATATAATAAATGCAGTGTATTTGTCATCACGGTAATCCTATTCTAGGTGCATCATCTTCACATATTTATTGATGTATACAAAATATTGTAAAACATTTTCAAAAGAGTCCAGCACTCCACCGTTTTACTTAGGCACTTATCAACGTCAAAAACAAAAAAATAGAATTGAGTGCCTTTTATTTGCCTAATTTAAATAAATTTTTTGACTTTGACTTTGACTTTGCAGAGTCACTTTTTTTCTACGATGTCACCTCTATCGCTCCACTAGCTCTACCGACACCCTCACACAGGTGTCGTCGATTCACACGACGCGCCTTTATGATAGCTCGTTTATTATTATATGTAGTAATTACTCTGCCTACCCACTGACCGCTATTATGGTTTGTTGTTGAACGGAATAAAGGTATGTTAATTGGACATGGTTGGTTAAGTACATTATTTTTGGCAAGAGCTATGATTGTCAGTGAAAAGAGGCACGTTCGTTAAGGTTCGTTCGTTATTGCACCTACTACTGTTGTTAGAGACAAACATCACCCAAAGGACTGGTAGAAAATGCCTATCCGCCTCTGTACATTTGTGTGCTTAAAGTAATAATTAAATAAAAGGCCCGAAGAACTAAAACCAATCAGTCTCCCTAGCCTTTTCCCAACTATATTGGGGTCGGCTTCTAGTTTAACTGGATTTAGCTGAAGCTGCTTTTTTACATGAAGCGACTGAGGGCCTAGACAAGTGACAATCGCTTCGAAAGCGTTTCGTATTTCTACAACGACTTTCAACAGCAGCCGTAGCATGAGCACCGTTTTGTTGACGGAAGAGTAGACAAAAATGACGTTTCGTGTAGACAGTACGACTGCAGCAAAGTAGAAAGGGTCAACTGCACTTTTTACGAAATTCACTCTTTTACATAATAAAATTCAACTCAGAATTCTTTGTTTTGTCATTGGATTTTTTTTCTATTTCAACTACAAAAAAAAATCTCAAAGTGTCGAAGTACCGTATTTTGGATCAAACAATTTCACAGTAATATTGGCCTTAACTATTTTCTTGGTATAACTACTTATTATTAACTAAATTATGGAAAATAGAATAGAAGATAGCTTTGTCCTTCTATTAATTATCACAATTTTGCGTTCAAAACGCTCCCTTGTAAAATTATGATTTAGTAGATAACCGTTTATACTTTTTGGCCGTCGAGTAGAAAGTTTTCTACTGGCGATTCCAAAATCAAATTGTCTTCACTACCATAGACAAATGTCTGTTGTCAGTGTGATTTTGACAGTTTGAGTAGAAAACTTTCTTCCGAAATAGTCTACATATAAAAAGACCTAGACAAAGATCGTTAGAAATGAAAGACAAAATGACAGATTGTAGAAAGATTTCTCCGGTGCGATGTCAAAAATGAAGAAACGAAATGTCAGTTTGTATAGAAAAAGCTATGTCTATTCTTCGTAGAGATAGAAACCGTCATGCTACGCCTGCAGGATTGACATAAGCTTTTCGATAGCTTATGTCAGTTCTATATATTTTTGCCTTTTCCATCATCGTTATCGCTGATAGAATGTCACTTTGTCCTCTGACCTCCACAACCCAGTTACTGGGTAACTTGATGATTCCCCTTGGTAAGACTGGTTGTCATTTTGGGCTTTTGACTACTCGTAACGACTGTCAAAGATCTACGAATGACAACCGGGCCATGAGCCCTCTTCGAAGGGCTAAAACCATAAGCTTGATTAAGAAAAAAGTTAGGCGTACTAATCCCTAAGTACCATAATAAGTTGTAAACAGGAATACATTATTAATTTAGGGATGTAATTATTGCCAAAAAATAAAACATGCATTTGTCCAAAACTTATAAATAATCATGCTCGTGAAGGACATTTAGGTAGGTAACAAATTAATTTACGAAATAAGTCTTAAGATTTTTACCTATATTTTACCTCTCGATCCAAAGTTCAAATACCCACTCAAAGTTCACAAAACATTATTTCTATCAACGAATTTGCTCATCATTATTATACCATTAGTTTCAATGATCCGTGACCTTTTCAACTCCATTAAATACTTCCCAACACAATTAGATGGCAAATTGATTCTCCCACAAATAATGAAAAAAATCATAACTGGCCAAAAATATTAGAAAAAAATAAACGCCCCTTTAAAAAAAATGGAAAATATATTAACCGCAAAACGCTTTCACCCCATGCCTACGCGCATTCCCACGGAGTTTGAAAAACGAAAAAAAGTGCAAAATGATGATTCATTATTATTTAGTGATGGGGAAGACGCACCGTTTAAAAAACGATGTAGGAACAGATTATTTTTACCGATAGTTTATTGAATCAACGTTTTTGAATAACGTTTCTGTTTATAATCTAGATTACGTTTTAATTCACAAAAATTATAACCACGACGAAATTAAAGCTTGTCGGCAGCAAAATAAAAGGAGATAAGTCTTATTAAAATAATCTTTCTTCAAGTGTAATAAAGGCGAATAAAGGAAGGTTAAGATTAATAAGCAACTGGGAGCAACTTAGAAGTAGCACTCGCCGGCCGCTGCTGTGGCACCGCAGGCTTCGCGGCTCGCGCGCTGTTGGTCACTGTTATAATCTCACCTAACCTATTTCACCCAGTTTTTCACAATTTTCTAATCATCCGGGTTTTCGAAATATCTCTACGGTTTTCCCGAAAATACGAATAGTAAAATCACCCTGCGACACATACATTGCATGCCCAACAAATTCTAAAACAAATCCACTTTTTCATTTCCAAAACATTAAACTTACAACCAAACAACCTGTTACAAATAAAGAAAATTAATGATTACATCTAAAACAGCGCGAAAGTAGCCCCAAATGGATACGCTTTTAATTAAATTAATAGTTAGCTCATGCGATATAAATGACGAGCAACAAAACTAACGAAAAAATAGATCTAAAAAGATAAAGGCAATAATAAAACACTTCCCTTATAAGTGCGGGCTTGCTACGACGAATCCATGTTATTATGTTGTATACACTTGAAATAGCATAACAGCCGCACGGGTCGATCCATCAGGTTAACCTACGCTTGTCGAGACTCCTCCGTACCTCGGAAAGCACGGTAAGCCGTTGGTCCCGGCTGTCATTCGTGAATTTTTGATAGGCGCTACTGGTCGTCAGAAGCCCGAAAGTCTGCCAACCAGTCTTACCAAGGCGTATCGTAGTACCCAGCTACGGGTTGTGGAGGTCAATACGCAGTCGCTCCATGTAAAATACTGCTACGTATTATTATTTACGACCATGTTCATTTAGGTGTTTTCAAACTCTGTGGGACGGTCCAACTCGTTTTAAGTTGCCCTACTAGCTTTTCGCTAATCGTTCGCAATGGGACAGGTGCCTAAAGTCTGAAAAAGCAGTGGCTCAGTCGGCTTTAGCTATAAAATTCGTCACTCTCAGTCCGCACTCAACCCGCATGATTCAAAACTGTCGATCACGATAACGGCGCATGCACCGGACAATAATACCGTATTACAGATATTAATCACTGTTACACGTGGTTCAGGGAAAATCATTTGATTGGATCACTGTTATAGACCTTTGGTACGGATGCGCATGCGGCTAATACCGGTTTGTGATCTTTTCTAACTTCCTGTTGTGATGTGGGAATTGGGAGGAGATAGTGTAGTTCCATTGGGAATTACATGTTCCTTATCTTGCTATGCTTTCTTCGTTAAATACACGAATACACACAGACACATACATAAACTACGCCTTCTCACGCCCATAAGGCAGAAGCTTCAGAACGCTACCTGGTGCGCTCCTTATATACTCCTTTTGTTTACGTTCATACATCATAAAGCCTGAATAAAAGATAACATAATACATAATTTATGCCTCCATTCCCCGAAAGGTTAGGCAGAAATGCACCTAGAGTACGCCCACATAAAAAAAAAACTCCTATTGAAGTACATAATAAGTAGGTAAATACTGTTGTAATATGAGGGAATATAAAACAACAATATTTGTTGGTCCTTCAAGGCTCATAAAGACAGTCAATAATGACAACACAAGAGATAACTGATTTAAAATTGATATCACAAACCAAAACATAAAAACATTCAAATTACAAAAAAAAAACGTTACTGTCATTACCAAACGTTAAACAGCGCCAAACAAACAATATTATAATGCTGTTACACACAAATACGTCTGGCACACGGTTCAATATTTATACAAGACGCATTACGTGTACACTCAGCCGATATCAGTTAATTGCCTCCCCTGACACGATTAGGGAGGAGCTGTTTTTTTTTAGAAAAAAAAATCAATTATGAAAAGTTTTTAACGTTCAGCTTAAATGAATGTAGGAAAGTTCCAAAAAGCTAAACCTCTGACGGTCTTAGACCATTTCTAACCTGCTGAAGCTTGATATTAAAATGACCAGACATAGCATAAAATTGTTAGAAATTCAGGTGTATGTTTTATTTTTTAAGAATATTTAAAGCGACCTTTAGGATGCAGAAACATTTTATAGTGATAATATTAATGATGTTGACAGAGCAACTGAACAAAGCTCTAATATTTAATTATTACTTATTAAATATTAGATTTTTTTTTCAGTTGCGAAAGTGAGTTTGTTTGTTACGCTTTCACGCTAAAACGGCTGAAGGGATTTCGATAAAATTTGGCACAGGGGTAGACCATGACCTGAAACAGAACATAGGATACTTTTATCCCGATATTCCCACGGGATCGAGACATACGCAGGTGATAACGCGGTAGTATTTTATATTTCGTTCCAGTAAAGGCATAGGTAATCAATTTCATAAAGCATAAAGCCAAGGCTGTCTGTAAGCCTTGAAACATGAATGTTATTCTTGATATTATTTAGATTACCAACTAATCCAAGCTACATTACCCCTCCTCAAACGCCTGAAAGTTAAATATTAACAAAAACAAAACGTTTGCAGTTTATTTTTCTAAGCATTCGTTTCATTCTCACCCCTATGAAGTTTAAACCCCGTAAATTGTATAATTTCTTCAAAGAAAACGTCTCTGCTCACCCCTTGAATAAACTTTTTTAAATCAATAGTAACATGTCAACGGCAATTTACAAAATCATTTTTGACAGCTGGTTAAAAGAATCCTTTGATTTTAACGCTCTGAAAATAAAGATGGTATTCGTTCGAAATTTTTTTTCAGTTACGGCAACATTGAATTTGTTTTACAAAATTACATTTTACAGTTCTGAAAATATACATAGAACTTTATCTTCTAAGATATGAGGTTGAAATTCAAGTGATTTTTTTGTCAGTAGCGACAGCGCCTGTATTTTCACGTTTTTGTTGTAAGGAGGTGTCATTTGCATCAATCCCCGTCGTATTAGTACATTCTTTGTGTTAAAATAATGGTGTGAGTGAAAAATTTGATGTTACATAATTGGCCTCTGTTGTCAAAAGTATAATGAAAGTAAAACTTACTGTAGGTATTTGTACGGATGTGTCATTATTCTCCCCTGCAAGGAGATCAGTCGTTATTTATACACCCACAGCTGTGTATTGTCCTTTAAATGAATTAATTATCAGCACTTTTTTCTCGAAATGAAGACGTCATTTTGAGCAGATTTACTGTCAGCTGCTGCGTCTTGTCCATTAATTTTAAATTTTCAGTTTGAATAGATGCTGGTCTTCTGGTATTCAATAGTGCGAATCTCAGCAACTACTTGATCATGAAAGAGAAAAATTTCGTTAAACTCCACGTCTGAAGACTGATTCCCAAACTAAGCTATTTGGGAATCAGTTTCAGTACATTACTAAACAAAAATAAAATAGGTACATATTGTATCTATGTACTATAAATACTCCCATTTGTGATAGTAAACTTTTAACGTTTTTTTTTTTTCTTTATTAAGGAGCCGTGAAACAATTACACCAGATGTGAAGATGTGTTTCAAGAAGAAACCTCGGGCTCGGAAACTGCCAGGGTTGCGGGAAAGTCCGAAAGGGATACCGGGGCCCTTGCAACTGAAGGAACACGGGTGGGTTTTAATCAGTAAATGTCTGACACTCCCTCCCGCTCCGCCCAGAGAGGGAGAAGTTATTTGAAGATTTACCACCCTCAAAAAAAAAAAACCTGCTGATCTTCCTCCCGCAATTGTCCAAAAAAGAATTAAACCTAATTATCTAAGCACCAATCTAATATTTCTGCCTAGCCTTTTACCAACTATGGTAGTTGGGTTCAGCTTCCCGTCTAACCGGATGCAGATAAATACCAGTAATTTTCATGGAGCGACTACCCTAGTCCTGATGCTCTTCCTCCCGATATTATAAAGTGGTAAAATTTGTGAGTTTGTATGTAAGGGGTGATATTCGAAACTACTGAATCAATTCGTACACTTCTTTCACTAATGGGAAGCTACGTTAGTGCCGAGTGCCATTGGATAATCATGTTTTATGTTAAAACACGCACACAAAGTGGCAGGTTGAAGCAAATGATCCAATAAAGAAATACCTAAAGGTACAATAAAATTCCATAGCCGACCGCAGGCGACACGTCTGGTTTCTATGTATTTCTATGAAACCAAAGGCAACGTGTCGCTAGCTACGGAAGGTATTTCAAAGAAACCAGTCGTATCGCGGCGACACTTCACCTGCTCCTACCGTCTGCGGTCGGCTACGGAAGAGTATCTTTAACCTAACTATCTAAGCACCTATCCAAAAAACGACGAAAGACAAAAATAAAGGACAAAGGCACTAACAAATTCCTCACCTCTAAAGGTCGATTCACACATATCAGTGAAGCCACAGCTCCAATACAGTACCGGCAGAATGCAAAATATTCTTTCATACATTCTCATGACACTGAGAGCACTGTGTCGTCACTGACACTGAGAAGTGTGAATATTTTGCACTGTGCCGATACTGTGTTGGAACTGTGGCTTCACTAATATGTGTGAATCGACCTTTAGTATCTTTTTAAGCTAACTTTCCCTGTTCTCCACCTACTCACCAAACTGTAGAATCGAGTCATTACAATCAAGTCGTGTGTCATCCTCACACCGGCCTCCTTGATCGTTGGCGCGTGAGATTTACTCGGAATTAAAATGCTATACCTTTGTTATTTTACTGAGTAATAGTTAATAATTTACTTGAGCCATCGTGACAGGTAAATTGCGAGCGATATTGATGCAATCTTTTGCATTTTTGAAATTGTGAATGTCGTTCGTTGTAGCGTTAGGTTGGTTCTAATAAATGTCAGTTATGGCGTTGGTTAACTGTTAATTTGTCATACACATTTGCACCCTTGTATGTAATTTTGTTGTCAAATTCAATGTGTAATGGGAAATTCCTAGAAAATCAAACACGAATAGTTTCAGTGGCTAGTCTTGGTATAGTAAAGATTCTGATTCGAGTTATTTTTTTAAATTAAAATCCTTACAGGCATTCTTTATTTAATTTTCGATTAAAAATACTATAAAAACATTCAAAAATATAGAATTAGCAGCCCACCGGTATCGGGAATAGGGTCCAAGCTACCGCCTGTCAGGGCTCCAGAGATAGGAACCTCATAATAATGCGAGCCGTGTCCAGGAGTACCGCTTTCTGAATCAAGCCCTTAATCCAGCTGCCCAACGAGAGCCTCCATAGGTTGTGGGTGTTGGTCGAGGCTCTTGGCTATTAAGACAGGCATTTATCATTACAATCATTAAAATTCATCATCGTTTGGGCTGGGAGATGTTCACTGATGGATAAAGAAACTATTGAACTTGGTGCCCGAACGATGAAGCCGAGTCTGCCATGCACGAGTCTACTTTGTTTAGAATCACCGCATTGGGTCTATAATTTTGAACACAAAGTTAGATTGTCCGTAATTATTTATAAATAACCAATTCTTCTATAATTATCTTCTTATATCTATTTTTATAACTGTAGTTACTTTTTAATAAAAGGTAAATAATTTATGGGGTTGGCATATTTCCATATAGATAAAAACCCCCTTTTGTTAATAAAGAAATAAAAAAACTATTTTTTTCATTTTTCTCTCTTACTTTTTTGTTTTCTGTACTGTGGCATGAAAGGTCTCAATTTCAAAATATTAACCATAGCTTCACCAAAATAGACGAAAATATTTCACCATCCATCAAGCAATTTCACCAAATCACAGTTACTATTTCCGTCTCCTAAAGGCATGTCTTAACGAGTAAACAAATGATCATTGTCAACGAAACTAATGTTTACAATCCTAATGTGTGGTAGGAGTTTCAGCGGTAATTTTTGATAAATTGTGGTCGCTTTTCATGTTGATTTGGTAACACGTGTTTGGTGGCTGATTAGGATTAAAGTTGAAATATTTGGTACATAAATGACGATGTTAAGATTTATGCATCGCAGCTTTTGTTTGATATTTGTAACCATATTAGCATTTTAATGTTAGAGGAGCTCGTGGCCAAGTAATAACAGCCGCACGGGTCGATCCATCAAGTTTAGCTACGCTTGCCGGGGTTGGTCCGTGGATGGGTGACCATCATTACCGAGACTCCTCCGTGACCCGGAAAACACGTTAAGCCGTTGGTTACCGCTGTCATTTGTAGATCTTTGACAGTTGTTACGGGTCGTCAGAAGCGCTAAAGTCTGACAACCAGTCTTCCCAAGGGATATTGTGTTTACCCAGTAACTGGGTTGTAGAGGTCAGATAGGCAGTCGCTCCATGTAAAATGTTTCAGCTGCATTCGGTTAGACTAGATGCCAACCCCAAGATTGTACGGAAGAGGCTAGGCAGATGAGATGAGCATTTTAATGTTAATAAAAAATATAGAGACATCTTAGTAGAAATAGACAATTACGGATGAATAAATGATTCCATCTTCTTTTTTTCGTGTCAATGGTACTTTGTTTTTATACTGTTTGAGCCCAGTATGTGTCCACGTTGATTGCAGGATCAGTGGCGTTCCTTGGATCTTCGCTCTTCAGTGCAAGTGAACGGGCACCTAGGACACTCCAACAAGTGAGGTACTCGATGGTTTTCTGCTTGTTTATTGTACGGTTTACAATGTTGGAATAATTAAAAATATTAATTCAATGTATTCAGAGTAAGATGGGATCAAAACAAAAAAACTTAAATAGAAAAAATAAACTCTTTTTGTAGATAGGTAATTAGATAATGTCATGCTTTGACGATTTTTGTATTAAAAACCATTATGTCCTGAGTTTCTGACCAAATAGGAAATAGATAATTTCCCATTCCAAATCATCCTAAAGCAATAAAATATTTTTAATTTCAAATTGACATTTATTTAAAAAAAAATAACGGATACAAAAAAGGCCCTAATTAGCTGGTGTAAACTGTAACACCTGATTTTATGGGAGTAATAAAACATCAAATTGAGCATAAAAGAGGGGCATTTAGAACATGACCATAATGGCCGTTTATCAAGTGCCAGGGTTACCATCCATCCGAACATTGTGGGACAGGGGAAAATTATTCGAAAATTTAAATTAACTGAGCCTAGCACCTATCCCACTGCGAGTAACGAGGAGCTATAAACTAAAAAGGAGCCGGCCGTGACGTGAGGCCGGTTTCGTAAACATGTGTGCACATAATTTTTGTGGAGTTTGATTGTAAATGTGTGCGTTTGAGCGTGGCGCGGTGGTGTAGTTTTGGCATGCTTCACTGTATTGTTCGCAGCGCCCTGTCTTGGTTTTTTATTTGGTCTCAGTTGGCGAATAACTATAAGCAAGTGCGCGAAGGCGACCGGCGATTTAAGATTGAGTATTTAAGTAAAATTAAAATAATGTTAGGTTTGTCAAATCTTTTTAAACGTATGGTAACGCTATTAAGTGCATGGCACATTTGTGTGCAAGCGCAGATCGATGTTACTGATACATTTTAAGGTGAATTCATTTGAATACATTTCGTATTGTTTGGGTGGTGTTCTAATTGGGCGATTAATTTAGTAAGAATTTTAGTTAGATTTTAAATTAATTGCTCTAATAATAATTGTATTTTAGTAAGTATACCT
Organism: Lithophane ornitopus; assembly: GCA_948473465.1. Classification (NCBI taxonomy): domain Eukaryota; kingdom Metazoa; phylum Arthropoda; class Insecta; order Lepidoptera; family Noctuidae; genus Lithophane; species Lithophane ornitopus. The sequence goes on from OX419634.1 coordinate 12,210,070, forward strand.
AATTAGAATCTTGGTAATGCTGATAAAACGTAGGTAACTGAATTTATTGTTATTTCATACAGAGCAGCTATCAATTATTAAGGTTTTTGTATAAATATAAAATTCAGACGAATTTCACTTTGTTTTTTTTTCATGTCTCTGTTATACCCAAAGATAAAAAATACCTGTTAGGTAAAATGAGCCTCATAATACGAACACAAAATTATTCACATTACAATTCAATGTCGTGCGACTGTCCATATGTTCGAGATTTTTGTAGCACTAAACAGTCTAAATTAGCATATTATCAATATTATGCTAATTTTGACGATTTAAACACGTGTCGATTTCCACGGGTTTATATAAGTGACACATGCATTAACTGAGCATAGTCTCGTTTTCATCATACATAACTATACCATATCCTACTAATATTATAAATGTGAAAGTTTGTGTGTTTGTGTGTTTGGATGTTTGTTACTGAATCACGCAAAAACGGCTGAATGGATTTGGATGAAATTTGGCAAACAGATAGTTTATAACCTGGATTAACACATAGGATACTTTTTATTCCGATATTCCCACAGGATCGAGACTTACGCGGGAGAAACCGCGGGGCGCAGCTAGTTTGAAATAAGATTAGACATTTAAATAAGCCTTTTTTACAGTCCGTTCAACCGATTTTGACTTCTATTGCGTTGGTGGCATGTCAAATGGCAGCTGCAGTAGAGAGTTGGCATTGTGTAATCTTTTTTGCTTTTAATGCCATACTTATGCCTACGGTATAGAAGTCAAAATTTGTTGAACGGACTGTAAAAAGGTTTGTTTAAATGTCTAATCTTATTTCAAATGGAGTATACAGTATGTTTACTAACAAAGGGTGTTCCCGCTAACCCGCAATAGTATAGCGTCCATACATGCAAAAAAATATTACAAAGCAAAAAAAAAAGTTTTTAAATGTCAGTAGTGAAATATTCACAAAATTATTCATACGTAAAAGAAACACCCTGTACACGCACAATTGTATTTCAACGTAGAAAGACAAGTGTGATGAGTGTGCGTGTACAGAGTGTTTCTTTTCCGTATCAATTTAATATTTTTTGTGAATAATAATATTTTACTATAAAATAATTTAAAAAAACTTTTTTTTTATTGGCAATATGTTTTTTAGCATGTGCGATTGAGAAGAGGAGCATGTGCGATTGAGAAGAGGAGCTCGTGGCTAAGTAATAACAGCCGCTCGGGTCGATCCATCAGGTTAAGCTAAGCTTGCTGGGGTTGGTCTGTGGATGGGTGACCATTTTCACATATCGAGACTCCTCCGTGCCTCGGAAAGCACGTTAAGCCGTTGGTCCCGGCTGTCATTTGTGGATCTTTGACAGTCGTTACGAGTCGTCAGAAGCCCGAAAGTCTGACAGTCTAACCAAGGGGTATCGTATTACCCAGTTACTGGGTTGTGGAGGTCAGATAGGCAGTCGCTCCATGTAAAAATACTGGTATTCAGCTGCGTCCGGTTAGACTGGAAGCCGACCCCAACATAGTTGGGCAAAGGCTAGGCAGATTGATTGTTTTTTTTAGCATGTGTAGACGCTATATTGTTGCAGGTTAACGCGAACGCCCTTCGTTAGATAAAATACTTTATTATAAATCTAATTCGCTTTTCGTGTCCGTCTATATGACCACGTTTTTTTTCTAAACTGCGCAATGGATCTACTGTTTACATTATCATTTAAATTAATTATTCCGGAAAGTTTATGTGTATATTACTTAATAAACTTACTGTAATAAAAAAAAACCCATGATAATTATGTCAAGTCGTAAAAACTATGTAAAGAAAGAATTATTGAGTTGTAATTTTAAAGAAAATTACCTTAACCCTACAACTACCTACTACTTTTACAATAAAAAAAATTGCCGAGAATGCATAAAACGCAACTAAATCGGATAAGTTAATAAATTATAATTAGATACAACATTTTTAGCGCCTTACAAACTTGATTTAACGGTATTCATACTGAGATTTTCATTAAACTTAATACATAATAACAAAGTTTATGTGTTTTCCATTAGCACCAACGACAACACTGTACGCAAATGTTGTCACACAAAATTTACGAAGTCGTACGTTAGGTTTAATTTTATTGCGTTAATTTGAAATCTCAGACCGTAAGCGCACGTGCCGACTGGACTTGGGACCCGCTACATAGGAACTATGTCGTTTATGGTTAACAATAATCATTTTAAATTAGGTAAGTAGGTATCTATAAACTAGAATTTGGTTTTAAATAAGTATCGATTTTCGAACCGGTGGACTTTCAGTTGATGAAATAGTAAATTATAATTCTTTAAGAATGTATATTGCTGTAAGTACCTAATCAGAAAAAGCGAACTGATTAATCACTAAAGAAGAAAAAGTGGACTTGTACAATCACGGACTTTAATTGATGAGCCACCTGGCACTGTTCGTATTTTAGCCGTGTAATGCAAATCGGGTTTATTCGGTTCCCGACACGAAAGTCATAATGTCTTCGTATTAGTAGAAGAAAATTATATTTAATAACTTTACCGGTTGGCTAACCTGAGAGCCAGAACTAAAAACTTGACAGCAGAGTGCCAACCAATTGCAGGTCTAGCTACAGTAACCTAGCAAAGATTGTTTAAGCGTAGCGATAGTAACGTCAGCGTACGGAGAAATATTAAAAGTCATTTCGACAACTTCGAAATTAACGTCTCTGACATCGACATTTCAACTGTCACTGTCTTCAGATAAGTTTTCAGAATAATCGAGTTGATGAGCTCTCATTCAAAGGAGGTCAGTATCAAATAGATTGGATAAACTTAATGGAACATTTTAGTTATTTTTATCATTGAGAACTTATTAGTCAACCTCTATGGATAAGACTATTTCCGATTATAAGTAATTTATTTATCATCTTGTTTACGAGCATGCGGTTTCAGTTCGTGTTTAATCGTGTAATCTCGTGAATGTATGAAACTGTAAAATTGAAAAGTTTGAAGGTGGCTTATCAAATAAAGTCCGTGACTGTACAGGTACTAGGTAGCAAAAATAAGAATAAGAAGAAAATCAATAGAAATTTCCAAACGTTTAAATATTTGAACCTACAGTTTCTACTGTGGGATGAACTTCTCCATCATAACGGAGCTCACCATTCTTAAAAAAGTCATCAATATCTCAATCACACGCCACAATAAAGTAAATAAAACCGACCTTTGGCACCATTAAAGACCGTGTCTCGCAACATTGTAGGCTATCGTCCAGTCACACTCAATATTGAAATTTACAACCCCCATTGTGACTCAAAGCCTTTATATTTTATAACTTTATCGACCAATGTGACACGCATCCGATTTTTGCGTAAATTTCTTTGTCCGGTCTAAAAGACCAATTATGAATTGTGTGTGGTCTAAAACACCGTGGCTAATTGAGGGTTGACTTTCTTTTTTTAAATGCTTATGGGTGGTATTTTTTGTTTGATCATGGATATTGAAAGGGATGGTTATGTGTTGCTAAATGTTGTGAATTTTACTGGGTATCCGCCTTTGATATGAAACATGTCAATCTTGTACGATATTTGGGCCTTTGAAGTGTATTTATTGACACCGAAAGTATTGAAATCTTTTAGTATCTACGAAAAAATATTATAAGTACGATATGCTTTGTCGGTCACCGCTTTTAATTCATAGGAAAAATAATGCTGTCGCTTAACAATATAATCATGCATTTTGTTGAAAAATATTTATTATTGTGTGCTTTGCGGCGGTTTTTTGCACTGCATTGGCCAGACGAGCTCTCGGGTATGACTCTTCAAGAGAAGTAAGCACTAATTTGAGAACTCGTTTGATGCAGTACTAGAAGTTGCATTATGCACTTTTAACTTTATTTTGCCTAGAGATAGATAGGTAGGTACTTTATGTAACTGTAAACACTGTAAACAAAGAATGAAAAAAAAAATGGAATATTAGAACTAGGTATCTGTTATTACTGTAAAGTCTCTTTTGTGTTTTTTGTGTAGTTATAACATAAAAAATATGTCTTGTTATTAAGGGAGGACACTGGCTCCTGCAACATAGTTATAACTAGCGCAGGAGTCGGAGAGTTCTATCATATTTGTTGTACAACTTATTTTGTGTCAATAAATATTTTTTGTATTTGTATTGTATTTTTGTGCGTAAAATACAATGGACAATCTCAAGATGTATCTCACAACTGTTACTATAGTTGTAAATAAACCGTATTAAACAGAAACCCGTGGGTAAAAACCCGCGTTAAACAAAATTAAAACGGTTTTTAAACCACGGATTTTAGTTTAAAACGGTTTTTAACCACAGATTTTAGTTTAAAACGGTTTTTAAACCACGGATTTTAGTTTAAAACGGTTTATTTACAACTACACTTACAACACAATAACTAAAAATACTCCTGTGTAATATAATATGTCTATATAATATTTATTTCGCATCATCACTCCCCACTCATTCGGCTAACGGTGATGAATTAGCTTCAGGATTATGAAGACTAATTCCACCAAAGTGAATTTTTGGGGTTCCTTAAGTACGAGAAGAAAAATGGTTCGCACGCTGACTGGCAATACGCTAATGTTATAATGGTATAATCGAATGAGAAAGGAAATTATTGTTACGGAAAAGTAGACGAGATTTGATTGATCTAATATTTGAAGAGACACGGTTCGACGTAGGTATGCGTCATATTATATACCTAGGTATTTTTTAAACATAATTATATTATGTGCATACATCTAAAAATTTTGTTACAAAAGTCTTTTAAAATATGTACAAAAATTACGTGTTTCGTTGTTCTGAAATGTTTAGTTCTATTTCTTTGTTTTTGACGTTCAAAAGTGCCTTCTATGTGCCTATTTGAAATAAATTATTTGACTTTGACTATCAAAATTTCAGAACAACAAAACACGAAATTAATGTTCTGTGTACTAGGATAAAGATCTTTGTGAAAAAATAACTATTTAGCCACTGATAAAGCCTTAATTTTTCTTAAAAACATATGTTCTATAGCATAAACAATTGTAGTGTCGATATAATTATAAAATAAAACACTAAAAACTTTCCAGAAAAAAAAAAAAAAATCAAGCCATGATTTCCACAGAAGTTTTCATATTACATATTATCAACAGGATTTTTTATATTTCTCTCAGTAACTTTCCGCCATCCATCCCCCATCCTCCATAATCTCGGTGTAACGGTATGATGACTGTCACTTGTGCTCATCCCCCTCGCTTAGATCTGAACTGTCATGGTGACGTCAGCTATATCGTCTAACATTTGGTAGCTATCTATCGGTATTAAGTTGGTAAGAGTAAGAGTGGTTGAGATACACAGGGTGCATGATATGCCTAACGTGGCGGGAATCATCTAAAAAAAAAAAAAAGTGTAGGAAAATCTTTTTGACATTTCCTTTTTATTTATTTATATAAATTTTTCGCACTGAAAAAAAAAAGTTACAAAGGCGGACTTAATGCATTAGGCATTCTCTACCAGTCAACCAAGGGTGGTGAAGAGATTAGATGGCGGGTGCTCTGATTGAGAGGAACAAAGTATCTTGTATGTACACAAAGATATATCAAAGAAAATGTCCGATATTCATAGTATAAATACCAGGAACAAACACAATCTTGCTGTGCATCGCACTCGTCTCCACAGAGTAGGCAACTCGTTCATGGGTCAATGTATACGCTTTTACAACAAACTTCCCATTGATATTAGAAATTTACCCATTAAACGATTTAAAGGCTGTATTAAAACCAAACTTTGTAAAAAAGGGTACTATAAAATTGCGGATTATTTAGAAGACAAAAATGCATGGAATTGAGCTGCTCGCTCTGCTAAGCCTTGATAAAACCCTAGAACTTGACATTTAAATTATTATCTAAAATCATTACAATATACCAGTTTTATAAACCTACAAATTGACATTGTTGAATATTTTATACAAAATGACATTAATTCTTTGTAAAGTATTATTTTATTTTAATTATTGTGAATGTGAGGACTATGTGGATCATTTTTATTATCTCCTCTTTCTTTAGTTTTAATCTGGCAGTTTGAGTACTTTTTGCGGCCTACCCAAATGTCCTTTCTTTGGTATTGTTCGTCGAGTCGTTGAGCTCCTTAAGCTCTGAGTTGACCTCCTCGGTTACTGACAAATGCTTGCACTGGACAGGTCCACTCAAATCTGTGTGGTTCTTTCCTCAAAAGACCATTTCAGACTCTAATCTACATGGTCCTCATATGGCCTGACCAAGATTATGTCTGGACCTTAAAAGAGACTGCGACCTCTGAGTTTGTTTCGGCCTTTCTTCTCAGAGTAGTCAGATAGGAAACGCCGACCTCATCTAGCTTATTTTATTTTTTTAAATATGACGTGTAAAAGTGATTCTGATATCCTATTTACAGAATAAACAATTTCATTTCATTTCAATGAGAAAAAAAAAAAAAAATTGTGTGATCATAAGCAGTATGATATAAGAAAAAAGAATTTCTGAAAGAAATAAGTGATACCGAGTGTCTTCTTCTTCTTTTCGTGTGGTTAGTTACTAACCTGGTGTCAGAGTTTTAAAGCCGCCCATCTCTGACTTGGCTTCACATGCTGTCGAGAAATATCACTCTGGCATGCCGGTTTCCCCAGACCGACCGAGTGTTATTGATTGAGAAAAGAATGAAATGTGACCATAATAATTCGTCACTGGAAAGGCAAAATTACTGGACCACTAAAAAGCCATTCCGAGAAAAGGCCATTTAACGTTTTTTTTTGCAAAAAAAATCCTATCATTTTAATTTATCATCCGATTTTAAACAAATAAATTGTTATGCAAACCTTTTCCCTTTTTTTATTCATAATTATAGTATTGCACCTATGTGAAATGTCAAAAATAAAATCGATAATGTGATAATACACACGTAAAACTTCAGTTTCACATAAAATTACATGGTTTTCTATTTGAATCAATAATTTTAGACGTTGCTTAAAGTTTAAGAGACGTCATAAAATGTATGGTTATGCTCACGCTAATCATTGCTTAACTTTAAATAACGTTTATAAGTAAGGGGGTATAGATAGTCTTAATAGGAAATACAAGACTTCATCATCTGCCTAGTCTTTTCCCAACTATGTTGGGGTCGGCTTCCAGTCTAACCGGATGCAGCTGAATGACAAGACTTCAAAGGATAAAAAGTCCTCTCAGTGTAACCCGCACATATCTATAACTCGCCACTTACAATAGATTCACTTTTAAAATTCAAACATTTGAACTAACCCCGATCATCGAGGGGTGAAATATGGGGTCGAGTTTACAAACACTATTTGCGGATTTAAATATGGAATGCGGATTTTTAGTTTCGATTTTAAAATCCACATCTTAGGGTGAGTGCGGGTTAAGTGATCCGTTAAATGGAGCACATGTGTATTTTTTAGGCTTAAGTGATTAGCGTTTGATTTTTGTTATGATATTAAATATATAATGTTAAGATTTTTGAACTGATCGGATTAAGAAAAAAAGTTGTGTTTAAAACCTGTTTGTAGTAGTTGGAAGAAAGGTAGTCGGCGAGTTAACGATTTCAGCTAAATCATTATGAGTAAGCATACTCATGCGGTTTTGGGAAATGATACTGCTTATAAACGGTGTAAATGTAAAAATAATGTTTCTTCAAATCATACTAGTACCTAGTCAATAATATTTATGGTAAAAAAGTAAAAACATGTTGACATGTATTAATTAATATGAGTAAAAAAAATATCCGTTAGAGCAAGAGGAGAGAAAAAGAAGTCAAATGTGATGCAAACCACTCCCCACAATTCTATGACGAATCCTAAACAAAGTAATACAAAAATAAAACCCACCCTTTTCCCAAAAATAATCCTCTTAATTCCATAATTATTCCTGACGTCACTTGCACAAAACTACACAATATGATTGGCTGAGCGTAGTCTGATTATTATCGACACACTCGACAGATGGCGTTGTATGGCGTACTGCAAATTACCGTAAGTAATCTCTAATGAACTCACCTGTTTGGTATTTAGTAACGTTGAGTTATACTATGGTTAACACAAAGGGTGAATTAAGATTTGAAATATTTTTTTTGAAAGACATAACTATTTCGTTGCGCAAAGAATTTATATTTTTGCTTTTAGCTTTATTTAACGCCTTTACTTAATATCGGGTATTTTATAGAGTCCATGTTAAATAACTTACAAGAATTACTTCGCTTTTCACTAATTTCTTTAATACACCTTGGTTTCTCACTATTTTTACTATCAATGCATAATTTCATATTAACCAAAAAGCAAGTGAATTTTACTGAAGATCACAGGTGCAAGAACCATTATCATAATGCCACATTTGTAGTTCACCTACTTATATAATTTAACAAAGTAATCAATCGTGACAAACGCACACCTTTATTACACTTCCGTGGAAAATCACATTAAATAATAAAAAGAGAACAAACAGAAAATTACAAACCATTTGACATATGACACCGCGAATATTCAAATTAATGCATTATCGATACGAACAAAGGCGCACTTGACTGGAAAAAGGGAGTTTTTTTATGACACCTACGTGTGTTACACATTTTGCCCTCACCTCCCCTTCTAACGCCATAGCCTAAAAAATTAAAGACAAAAATATCTTTCAAAATTCAGTTTATCCATTTTTTGTCGTGTTATTTCTACTCTGTGGCAGGATTTAAAGGGGAGGCCGGGGTAAAATGAGCATACAGGTTATGACATGTAATTCACGCGTAAATCAAATTTGACCGGTGGGCGTATGCAGTTGTCTTGCGCATATGGCGATGTTTCTAAGCGATGATTGTTACGTTTCTGAGTGCTTTCGTGTGTAGGAAGTGACGGTTCGTTCGTGATGAATGGACATAAAGTACGAATAGACAGACTGACGGTTTAATAGGTATGCTGTTTATGCTCTTATAGCGTCGTTATTTTGTGTGGAGTATTGTTTTAATGGATATTTTATAGGATACATTCTCAAAGATTGCATAATTTATGTTTAATTTTACCCGATTTTTATAGTGTTATGGCAATATTTGAAATTGAATGAGAAATAAAAAAATTCATCTGGTTGTTACTGGGTAAATTATTTGCAGATCGGACGCAAAACCGAATTGGAATTTACTATTTTAACTTGAATTTTCACTGTAAGTAAAATCCTTAATTAGATTTTGTTTAGTAAATACCGAATTATTACAACTACGAAAAAATTTAAAACCTAGATTGTAAAGAGATAAAACAAGGGTGAAAGTGGTCAATATGGCACACCCAATTATTTAACCAATCTAATTACATGTGGTAATTTTATTCAAAAACCTTATGGCAGCGTTTAGACTCTTGGAAACTGATAACAAAGCAAAAGTATGCTCGGAATTTTATGTAAATGCGCTTAGAGGTAAAATTAAGCATAATAAATGAAGATTTTTTTTTTTTCTTTAAAGATGCCTCAACACCTTTTATTTTAAGAAGTTTTAGTTTTATTTTTAATCAATACATTTAATTGAGAATGAATGAATATGACTTTACAACAGTTGAAATAAAAAAATATTAAATAATAAAGGAGTTGTATAATTAAAATCGACAAAATTCTCAATTAATCGAAATCTAGTTTGAATAAACATAAAGGGGTTTATTTACAAACGTTGCTGTTGTTAAGTTATGATTACCGACTGTTTAACCATACATTTCTGACGTTTGTACGTAACTTAACTTTAAGGAACGTTTATAAATAAACGCTAAGTATTGTAATGTAAGTACCTATAGTGTCAGTGACAAGAGTAAATAATTGTTCATATAGTATGAAACGACACATACACGACACGTACGCAACAAAAGCACCAACATTACCATAATCTACTTACACTAACGACCAAAAATAAATACTCCACCCGAATTAATCCAAATTTCGAAGCATTATCCTGCTAAATAACCACTTATTAAGTCGGCTCCTATTTTACGCTTACAGTGGCGGCCACAAAAAGTGCCACCCTCGTGTACACCTGCACGTTCCCTCGAAACTTGGACAATATGCCGATAAGTTGAATGTGCCACTTGCGCTATAGCTTGTACGGTGGAATGATGGGGGAGCATTTTTGATTTAGTATCTACATACGGTTTCGAATCGAAATTATTTTGTTTGTATAATTATTTATAGAATAGAATAGAATACACTTTATTATGTACACCATACGAATTACAGGTATAAATGTAGAAATTTTACATAGGGTGACACAATGGGCGGTCACATCGCGAAAAGCGATCTTTTTCTTTTTTAAATTTTAAACGTAGTCATAGAGATTATTGCTTAGCAAGTGATGAGTAATTTGTGAGATTCCCCATAAAATGTAAACCCTAAAAAGATAATGAAATAATAATCATGTGATAGTGATGCATACACCACAAAAGATAAAAATTTCTATGTTCTGAACATAATGTACTATTCGAACATTCCCCTACACCTGCTTAAAAACTGAAACGACGCACCTCTTTTAAGCGCACGTCTATTACTTACCCCAACACAAAATAGTAATGAAGAATTATTGTTTTCGACGTTACACTCCAGTGTTTTGTTTCCTTTTTTTCCTTTCTATAAGTCTCTCCGGTCTTTGAGCTAACACGTTTGCACTTGTCCCTTGTTTTTGTAGGTGTCACTTTTTTTGGTATCAAGTGCACTATTTTATCTTCGTTTCGGTTCGTTTTTCTTTTGATTTTAGCTTTGAGTGTTATTTTTTTGCTGAGACATTTAAATTAAATCTGTTGATTTTGTAAATTAAAATGATTAATAATAAGAAATCAGGAAAATGGCCTAACGTAAAAAAAAAGTACCTATAAGTTATTTAAAACAAAAATATCATAGGTCGTATCCAAAAGAACGTCGTATGAACGTTCCATTCATAGAAGTGGTTGTCTACACCTACTAGATTTATACTGAATCATAGCCATGAGTAATCATTTGTATGACGGTAATAGTCATACGGAAAGATAATAATTGGGAAAAGGCTAGGCAGATTTTAATAAATCTATTATTAATATTAATCTTTTAGCGATAAGACCGCCCATTGTGTCACCCTATGTAAAATTTTCAAATTTATGTCTGTAATTTTTATGGTGTACATAATAAACAGTATTCTATCTATTATTTTACATGGAGCGACAGTGTATCTGACCTCCACAACCCAGTAACTGGGTAAAACGATACCCCTAGGCAAGACTAGTTGTCAGACTTTCGGGATTCTGAGGACCCGTAACGACTGTCAAAGATCCACAAATGACAGCCGGGACCAACGGCTTAACGTGCTTTCCGAGGCACGGAGGAGTCTCGGTATGTACAGATGGTCACGCATCCGACCAACCCCGGCAAGCGTAACCTGATGGATCGACCCGTGCGGCTGTTATTACTTCACCACATTTATATGGCTTTGGTTTTAATTTCTGCATAATGCATATCTTTCGAAGCAACAGATTTCAGATGGTAGTTTACCGACAGCCTAGAAATATCTACTCCGCAATTTTAACTTCAACTAGCTGAATATTTTTTCCACAAGAAATAACTATTCACCATAAATCAATAGAACTACCTATTTCTAAAAATGGTCGATAGATACATAAAGATATATTCTTTCGAAGACAGTGTCCAAGAACTATATACCATGACTTGTGAAACTACCCCCAAGTAGCGAGCTGACAAATAAATCATTGCTAATACGATTTTCCTTTAACATATTTTAGCCACCGGCCTTTTGGGGTGAAATTGGCAATAAGTTACTGACTTAGGTATTTAGAAAAAAAACTTGACATCAAATAGGTTTATGAATAAATAAATTAGGTATATTAATAAATTGAAAAAATATTCAATATTTTATATAAATATTCAGAGGTCGATACTTTTCATGCCGACGATATACATCACTTTTTATTCTTTTATTCGAGTTAAGGCTCCCACAAACAGGCGCGACGCCACTATAACAGAAAAAAATCTGAGAAAACTTCACGGCGAACAATGAGACGGCGCGGCGTCGCGCCGCGCAACAAGTCGCGCCAGTATATAAAAGCCTTTAAGTGGACTCGGGCCTGTCACTGACCCTAGCATTTTCCGTTTAAAACTAGGTGTATGAAGTTTTTTTACACAGCACATTCACATAAACATTTAAATTGGCTTTCACAATTTTTAAGCTTTACCTACTCAGTGGGTGAAACAAAGCTGTCAATGATGAAGATGAAGAAGCCAAACTCTCAAAAAATATCAATACTAAGATTAATCGTTCCTTTCGTTGTTACGGGTCGACAGAAGCCCGAAAGTCTGATACCGTCTTATCAAGGGGTATCGTGTTACCCAGTAACTGGGTTGTGGAGGTCAGATAGGCAGTCGCTCCATTAAAAATACTGGTATTCAGCTGCATCCGGTTAGACTGAAAGCCGACCTCAACATAGTTGGGAAAAGGCTAGGCAGATGGTGACTTGAACTTATCCAGTCACAAAAAGCCACTTAAAAATCACAAGCACCTTTTAATTGCATCCCCAATAATCCTGCAGACAAAAACAATAGATCATGCGCACTATATCATTGTTTACCGAGCCTACGGCTAGATGGCGTGCATTAGTTAAGTAAACAGTCTGGTCTAATCCGAAGCGACCCTATGTGGTGATACGTCGACGAAATTCTATTACGGATTCTGATGGACGATAGAAATTGAAGATCAATTAAAAAAAAGTAATGAAAGTGTTGAAGATGTATTTGAAGCAGCGAAAGATTATCACGTAAGAAGAGAATCGATTTGATCGAAATATAGAATGAGAAAGGCAAAATTCAAAGCATGCACGGTTAAAAAAATCGATAACTTGATGACCGAGAATGCTCGAAACTAAAGTCTGATAGTTAATCTCGCAGACTAAATTGACAGGTGCAAATGTCAAACACCAAATTGAAAAAATAAACAATAATCACTTGAAATGCCAAATAAGTCTACGAGATTAAAAACAGACTTTATGATAGCAAAAGATTATTATGATTCAGGACAGTAATAATTTATAAAAAGAAACAGGTAAGTTTAGTACATTGATACGTCATTATTTTTACCATTAGGTATATTACGTCCTCGAAGTGTAACTACAAATACAGAAACTTTTAAACCTTTTTGCAGACAAAAATATCAAAATCCTCACGTCAAGTGGAGCATCAACATGGATCGTCGTAGTAAGCAAATATCATCTCTAATAGATGAAGAAAGAGCATTTGCCAGTTGCTAGTCAAATGTTGGCCAATTTCGGCAAACACACACGATTCAAAAATGAAACACAAGAGACACTGCGAGACACACACTTCAATCTTTTGTTGGTAGTGGAGACTAAAGACGGACACAGTGGGTAGTTGGAAAACGGTAGCAAGGGTAAAGTTATGGATAGTGCAACCTTCAATCGAGCGTACACTGTGCAGATAAGTGCTTGTCTGTGTAATGTACAGTGGGGGCAAAAAGTGCAACGGAGGAAATTGAATTTTGTTCTTTTGCCGTCGAGAATTCTTTTGCTAAAGTAGTTTGCATTAAAGAAAAACTGAATTGAGCGAGGTGGTATAAACATTTAGAAGGATATACGTCAGGATATAGTAAAAGTATCTAATGTTTCTACTTGTCCTTTTTAGGTGTATAATATTTTCAGATGGTTTGTCGATTTGAGTTGTTGCTGAGGATAATCGTTTTTTTCCATAATAATGCGGTGGAGTTTCTTGCCCATTCTTCTCCATACGAAAACTACCTTTTGGAAGGGGCAACTAGAATCAGTTCTATTTCTCTGTTTTTGACGTTCAAAAGTGCCTATTTGAAATAAATTATTTGACTGTGGATTTTATCCTGATATCAAGACATAATCTAGCAAAAAAAAAATTGCACAATCATGCAGGTGACTTTTACAACAGCCAAATTCAACCAAACAATTCAATTTGTAAAACTTGTATAAATTATATAATTATTATAAAACTACATGCTCACAATTTTTTCACTGAGCAAATGCATTAGTTTTCTCTCATAGTAGATGAGTCAATAATTATGTGAACAAATAATTTTTAACCCAAAAAATATAGCTCCCAAAGTATCCGTCTAAATTCGCCAATATTAAGTAGGTATCTTGTATAAATTATAATTATTATAAAACTACATGTTTAAAATTTTTTTACTGAGCAAATCCGTCATTTTTCTCTCATAGTAGACAAACGGTAAGTCAATAATTATGTAATAAATAATTTTTACCCAAAAAATCTAGCCCTCATGGACGGATACTTCCGTCCAAAATCGCCAATATCCCAAAATCAAGACCACAACTACCACACCACGTACCAGTACATAAACCCAGCTTAATATCCGTTTGCTTACTATATTTGCGCCGGAGCTTAGCATAGGTTACGCTCCGGTGTTTGCCTGCAGGTATTACGCAGTCAAAGGGTTGATTCGAGACGATATTAATGGTCAGCTACTAAGCTGATTACGTCAGTTAATTTGTGGCTTTGTTTGATTGAGGATTTCTGGGTTGGTAGTATATAGATAGAGTGTTTGATTTATGGTAGATATAGAAGACATTACCTAAAGGGTTGGTTAAGGCAGTTAGATACACAAATAATAGTTGAAAATAATTTAAAAAACGAATTTAAAAAAAATGTAGACTTCCAAAAATAAAAATAAACACTGATATTTTGAATTTAAATTAAAATCTCAGTACATGGTTGTAATTTTACTTAAGGCTGGTTTCATGTGTTGGTGCGTAGCTCGTCACTGCATCACTCGTCACAGCGCTAACGAACTTCACATGAAACACCTGATGTCACACAAAATCCTGCATCTCGCAATTAGAGTTCACCGCGCGATCGACATATATACAATATCCCGACATCAATCGTTGGGCAGTTGCCCACCAGACACGACGCCCGTCTGGTGGATCCTCCCTTTTCTATAGAGGATGAGTGTACTTTACACCCTGCTTTTCGTACCTATAAAGACCTATCAGCGCCGACGCGACGGCGATGGTCAGATTTAGATGACAACCAGTATAATGCTTTTGCGTAGGCAAAAAATATGATTCCTGATTTTTGTGCTAGTAACAAACTCAAACTCAAAGCATTTATTTCAAATAAACCAATTACAGGTACTTTTGAATTTTCAAGGGGTCGGTCAGTCAAAAAAATGAAGCTAGTTGGCCATTCCAAAGCGTAGTAGGTTCCTATGGAGAAGAACGGGCAAGAAACTCCACGGACACTCTTTTAAATCAAAATTTTGTTACAATATATTGGTTACATCATTCATTTGAAATTAAACATGTGAGAACAAAGTAAAAAAGAAAAAAAAAAGAGACGTGCACGTTAAAAGCGTCCGTAAATATAAAAAACAATTCAAAAATTAAAATAAATTAAAAATAAGCCGTGGCAGCTTAGAGATGACCAGTCCCTACTGGCGGCGCCCGTTCACGAACATGACGCATGGATCAGCACCATACTGCTCAACCATTTTGAAGGGAACTTAATGATCCAACACACACGCCACCACCAGCGAGACATTTGAGTGAGCATGACATACTCTCTGCCGCCAGGGCACATTCAAGTCAATGAACGACGTACCTAGTAAATGGTAGCTTTAAGGTAGGTAAGTACATAGTGCTCACATATGTGCTATGAAATTATACAATACTAGGAGATTGAATTTATACAATGTCAAGATAGTCTTTACAATATTCAGCAGCTCCAACAATATTTTCGAATGCCAATCAATTAGTTTATGCGTCCTTGTGGAGCTGGAGCAGCGCTAAGCCAAGCATTTTTGTCAGCGATGTAATCCCCCAATTTATAATATGCTTGGCGGCATAGTGTGCGTTTTACCCAAGATTTAAATTTCGTTTCATTCAGTTGGAGTATGTGGGGAGGTATTTTATTGTAACATTTTAAACAGTACCCCATGAAGGATGAGTCTACTTTAGCCAGTCTGAAACCCGGTTGAACTAATTGGTCCCTATTTGTAGTCCTATAAGTGTGTCTTTCACCTCTTTTACTGAAAAGACTTAGATTTTTCCTTACGTACATGATGTTTTCATAGATATATTGACAAGGTACCGTCATGATGTTAATATCTTTAAACAGTTCTCTTAGAGAATCGCGCCTGCGGAGCCCATATATTGCTCTGATGGCTCTTTTCTGCAGAATAAATATAGACTCGATATCTGCAGCCCGTCCCCACAATAAAATACCGTAAGACATGATACTATGAAAGTAGCTGAAATAAACTAGCCTCGCGGTATCTACATCAGCATAACTCTAGACAGATTAGTGTAAAATTCAGCAACAGTTTAATTAGACCAGAAAACACATACACACCCCTGAAGTAAAAGAAAAACGACTCAAAAAAAAAAACATGCAGTCTTTGGGGACTGCCGATAGAAGTGAAAACTAAGCAAAAATGCGTAACCTCAACGTAATTCAAACGGTAGACGGTAGATGGCGCTAAAAACATTTCTTCAAGCGTGACGATGACGCGAGTTCCATGATTTTTGTTCACCCAAAAAGTGCTCAACGCACCTAAAGGTTCGACTTCAGTAGTAATTTTGTTCATGTATTTACAAGAACCAAATTACTACTGATAACATTACCCCCCACATTATAACATCAACTACAAAATTACCTATTAAACCCATATCCGTCGAATCATAAAAACATCAAATGGAAATCGAACCCGGAACCTGTACTGAATAAGGGCACAATTTCCCTGTAGTAATCGCTTTGCACATCAAAAGATCATTATAACTATTTAGCTTGTGCGTTGCCCTTTGGTTAGACGTTAAACCTATAAATCATTAGTATCATGGGTGTAGCCATGGTTTTCTTTAAGTGCACGTAGAGAAATTAACCCTCTTATTCATAAACGTTACTTAAAGTTAAGTGAGGTTTAAATGACAAAAAAATATGGTTAAACAAGTGCTAATTACATTACTTAGTTTTAAGCAGCGTTTATGAATAAGGTAAATTTTTACATTAGCTATTAACCGCCTCTGTGATCAAGTGTTCGATTCCCAGTGGGGCCAAAATTTTCCGCTCAGTTTGGTTGGTGTCATCTTGTCTAAATCTGTAAATAGTTAAGTAAGGCAACGAAATAAAACGGATTAGGAAAAGTATATCAATTATATTCTATGTTTCATTGATAAGCTTTTAACTTTCACTGGTAAACCATGTTTAAGGAAATGCTCGCAAATGTAATATAAAACATTATTTTTTCTTTATGCTAAACCCGAAAAGGGGTCATTGTACTGAACTGTGAACATTGTGTTTACTTAAATCGACAAAATGTATGGAACAGATGATTTTTTTTTCGCGATTTCAATGTTGGTCCCATAGAAAACGTTGTTCAAAATGATGAGTACAATGACCCCTTTTCGGGTTTAGCATAAAGAAAAAATAATGTTGTAGAGATAAGAGCAGTGGTGGCCCAGTGGTAACGGCCGCGACTTACGAGTAGGTCGTAGGTTCGAGCCCTGACAGGCGCTTTACTTTGCGTAAGTTATTTCATCACCACTGCTCTCAAAACGGTGAAGAAAAACATCGTGAGGAAACCGACATGTCCTAGAACCAAAAAATTCGAAGACGATGTGACATCTATCAACCCGCACTGGGCCCGCGTGGTGGATTACGGTCCACTCCCTCTCACAGAGAGGAGGCCTATGTCCCAGAAGTGGGAACATTATAGGCTGAATATGCTATGTATCATATGCATCTGAAAATGTATCCAAGTTGCACACTAAAAGATACAATATTTAAAGAAAGTGTGGTAATAAAATTTAACAGGGCGCAGATTTTCTTCTTCCTGTAAAGTTGCCTTTTCGCTTATAACTATGATGTTTTCACAATAAGGCGACGCGACGGCGACGATAGGAACTTCGACTTATTGTAACTTATTACTATTTCATGCCTGCCTCGAAAAGCACGTAAAGCCGTTGGTCCCAGCTGTCATTTGTAGATCTTTGACAGTCGTTACGGGTCGTTAGAAGCCCGAAAGACTGACAACCAGTCTTACCAAGGGGTATCGTGTCACCCAGTTTCTGGGTTGTGGAGGTCAGATAGGCAGTCGCTCCATGTAAAATACTGGTATTCAGTTGCATCCTGTTAGACTGGAAGCCGACTCCAACATATTTGGGAAAAGGCTAGGCAGATGATGATGTTACTTTTTACTATTTCACTGCTATCTACATACAAGTATCTATGTTGTTACATAAAGACTACCGACACAAACAAACTAAAAACCGCTAGTAGGTACCACTAAGTACATTCTAGGTACTTTCTACTCTCACCAATAGTAAGCATACAAGTACCTTAGCTACAGTCATAAACATAATTGTTTAGTACAATCTGTGCGCAGCGCGATGCTACGCACGTAATCTGTAGTACAGTCGTGTGGTCACGCCTGTTAATGTACAGGGTGATTTTAAAGTTTTAGGATGACTTGAAAGCGCAATATCTTCTAGCGCATCTTTTTATTAAATATGGAACATGACCACAGCAGAATAACAATGGGAAGTAAGAATAAAAATACAGTACTTATACTTATCTTTCATAATCACGTAATCATCACGCTTTGGTTTCCCCGAAGGTTTGGGTAAAGGAATCAACACCAAATCCTCAATATTATTTATGTTACATTTCATCTATGCAGAGAAATTACCGAAGAGATCATTATTGTCCAAAATCCACAACGTGAAAACAGGGGAGAGGAGATGGCAGAAAACCTATTAGAATCCTACTTACAAGACAGGTTCCAGGTTGCAATAAAACTGGTAACTGTAGGAGAAAGAAACAGGCGCCAACGACCTCTTATAAAATCTTTTTAGTACTATTTTCAATACTTGACTGTAATCAACTTGACTGCCTCGTTGGTTTAGTCGTCACAAGTGTTACTGCTTAGCAT
Organism: Lithophane ornitopus; assembly: GCA_948473465.1. Classification (NCBI taxonomy): domain Eukaryota; kingdom Metazoa; phylum Arthropoda; class Insecta; order Lepidoptera; family Noctuidae; genus Lithophane; species Lithophane ornitopus. The sequence goes on from OX419634.1 coordinate 12,229,039, forward strand.
GAGGTCTTGGATTCGATTCCTAAGTCGGGCAAAGCGTTATCGAGTTTTTTATTCAGGAATTTCTCATTAGCCGCTCAGAGTTTGGATTTATTTAGCGCGGTTGTCGAATTTTTTTTTTTTTTAATAGACTCACTATTATATGGTTCTTAAACATAACTGGCGAAATGTGGCTGTACTATATATAGGTACAGCTCTGCCTAACCCTTCAGGAATTACAGGATTGTTATCACTATACGAACGAATTGTGTAACTTTCCACCCAACCTGTATATTAAAGTTAAACCAAGAGCGTAGGATCGTCATTTATCATAGTTCAGATTAACTGTAGGTAACTGTGTTCACTTGTGCCACTTATTAACTACTTCATCTACTTGCTTTCTTTGTTGTCCATCTGAACCAAGTTGTTACGCATTATTTGTAATGACCAGACATCGTGGACATTTGTCAATACAAATTAATTTATGTGAGAACCAGTTTCCGCCCGCGACTTCGCGCGCGTGGTATGTCGATAAAAAGTAGCCTATGTCCTTCCCCGTCTATCTCCTTGCCAAATTTTATGGAAATCCGTTCAGTGGTTTAGCGTGAAAAGGTAACATACAGACAGACAGAGTTACAGTACTTTCGAATTAATAATATTAGTATGGTTTTATTAGATGGGTACAACTCTGCTTAACCCGTCGGGTATCACAGGCATGATGTTATGTTATGTTTCAATCAATCAACTCAGCCACTGCTGGACATAGGCCTCTCCATAGAAATATGAAAAACAGATCTATGGGCCTCTCCTAGGTTGCGCCACAACGCCCTGTTTCGCCTTCAGTCTATCCCCATCGCGTTGGTCCATCTAGCTGGGGGCGCTGGCGCCGGGCATCTCACACTACTTACGCTTGCCGATATGTTATGTTTAGATAGGTTTTTTTTCATACGTATAATTAATGATTATGTAAGTTTTAAGAGAAGATAGAAATAAGTTTGCCGATGAAACTATAGTTCAGCTTTTTAAAAAGCACTGCAAATTTTTCTTTCGGCTGAATGACGAAACACTTATTAAAAATGTAAACAAATTAATACTGTCAGTGAAATATTTATTTTATTCTGTTTTTTAGTATTTGTTGTTATAGCGGCAACAGAAATACATCATCTGTGAAAATGTCAACTGTCTAACTATCACGGTTCATGAGATACAGCCTGGTGACAGACGGACAGACAGATAGACAGCGGAGTCTTATTAATAGGGTCCCGTTTTACCCTTTGGGTACGGAACCCTAAAAAAAACATTGTTAAGTAAAACACGTTAATTTGCCGTGTTATAACGATTTCATACAACTGTCGAAAGATTCCAGTTGTGATTTGAATACTCGGACAAATTAAGTTGGTAGGAAATTTTCTTAGCAATTAATTAGTGAAAATGTACCACCAGTAGCTACATTATAATTAATATTCAACACTCCACATCACCACACCATGTTTCACTCTCTTACTAAAGATATAAGTACAATTGAGAAGTAATCAAAATCTATCGAAACACAATAATCAAATACCCATAACAAGACATGGTCTGACGCTTAACTGGAGTTGAGGGGTCAAATTGTAACGAAATAAACGATTTTTTGTATTTTTGCGTCTAACCCTACGTTAAACACGAGGGTCCATGAAGACCCTGTGACAATATAAAAGAGGATTTACATGGAGGAAAAAAAATAAAAAAACCGACTTCCAAAAAAAAAAACTCAAAAATGAAAAATAACTGTCTTTGCTTTTCAATTTTCGTTTTTTGCCACCGACTTCTGAAATTAAAGTTATTTTTCAGTTTTGAGTGTTTTTTTTTGGAAGTCGGTTTTTTTTTATGTAAAAAGTTTTTATTTTTCACTTTTTAGTTGTGGTATCTACCCCACACAAATTCGAACACCACTAGCTGATGTAAATAACAGTGAAGGAGTAAATGAATACATCATCTAGATAAACTATGAGGGTAAAATACGTAATATTGAAGCTAACTCAAAAACTACGCAAGCAAAGTTAATAAAATTTATATGAGACCACCTCGGAAGCATGACCTACCATACAAAAAAATAATTATCAAAATCGATTCATAATTAGCGGAGTAATCGCGAAACAAACATACAACAACAAAAAAAAACATACAGACGAATTGAGAACCTCCTCCTTTTTGAAGAAGTCGGGTAAAAATAATTATAATCAAGTAAAAAAAAATAAACTTGTCGGGTTTTATCGGGTGTATTATACGGGTCTGATCGAGGGTTGGATCGAGGTGGCCCTGGAAAAGGATGTTTGGAAAGATTTGGGGGAGGCCTTTGCTTTCGCTTTGAGGATATAATTCCTCCGCCATAATAAAGCAATTTGTGGGAAGACTTATACCCTAGTTTCCACTTTTCGGTGTCCAGTAATGTTTGGTCTTCTCACAATTTCGTCTTTCTTCGTCACAATAGTGTTTTAAGTTCCTGTTACTAACAATTTATGGATCTCATAGTTGTCCGAATTAAAATGATTTTATTTATTTTGCTCATAAGTGGGACAGTGTAGGTTAACAAAAAAAAAAAAAATTGGATCTAGAATGTTATTTCATCTTTTTGGCGATCAAGACAAAATCTATAACAGTCTGTGTTTTTTCATACATCTGTGATCTAAGAAGGTAAAGATCTATTACAACCCGTGTGCATTAACATGGCACCTGGCTTGGAACTCAATACTCCCCCCGCTACCCGCGTCGCGCCCCGCTGTCACCGTGCGGGGTTGCGGGGTTAGCTACAAACGTCATTCGAGCCAGGTGCCATGTTAATGCGCACGGGTTGTTAATTAAATTTACTCGCCCCTCCACAAAAATTGCTATCCTAATTTTGAAATGTATATGCAACAACAGTGGATGGGCGTACAGTTTTAAATTAGACAATCTCTATACATAGTGTGAATTTGTGAAAATATAATAAAACAACACTATGCGACGCGAAAACGACACCATGTAAGCCAAACATTAGATACAAAAACGATCCCAATAATTTTAGATTCCGCGGTTACAGTTTTTTTTCTTATTTTTCCCCCAAACTGTCTGTGCGTCTGTTTTTTGCTAAGGGTTTGAACTCGTAAATATCGGGTGTGCTATTATTTATTTCCTTTTTGATCAATGGGTAAGTTTGTCATTACATGTCAAAGTATTTTATGTTTTTATTGATTGGAATGATTACCGTGTGTCGTGGGAACTATCTTTTTTATTTATTTTTTGTTGAATTCGAACGGTAATGATGACGTTGACTTTTATATTTCTTCTTTAAACGTTTTATTGCGAAATTTCACAGGTTAGGGTGAAATTGTTAAAATGTTTTCTTTTCAATCCTTTCTCTCTGGGGAGTTCTGGGAAAATATTGCTGAGAATTTTGAAAACTGTGTGTCACGCAATTTTGAAAATGTGCGTTTAAAAAAAAAAAAAATATATGGCCTGTTTTTTATTTTATATAATAAAATTGCACCTCTAGAAGACGAAAATTAAGTCATAATACAGCTTGGATAGTTACTACGACAAAACATGGTAAAATTCAGAGCAAAACAGCTAAAAATTACGATTTTAATTTGATATTATTTTAATCACGTACGTTCTGCTTTGGTAAAATAATATCTATGAACATCTTTAGCAGAAATAAACAAATACCCTTAAACCAAACCGAAATCATTTCCATTGTCTTACTCAAAATACCTAACCCTAATCTCGCTACGTCATTTCACAAAACATATTCACTTTAACACAATATTCACAAAGGCACACAATAGCTCTAATAGTCGCTACGGACGAGATTCAACGCAACTCATTCACTAAACAATTACCAACTTAATAGAATAAATAGGGTAATCAGGACACTTCACTGTAGACGAGTGGGTTGGTAAGGGTTATGCAATATGATGTCATGCGAGATTCGCGTTGGTGGGTTGAATTTTTCATGTTTGAGATTGCGACTATGGCTTGTCCATTCTTCTCCATACAAAAACTACCTTTTGGAAGGGGCGATTAGAATCAGTCCTATATTTTTGTAAATTTTTGACGTAAGGCATTTTTGAATGCCTTATAATGTGCCTCATTGAAATAAATAATTTGACTTTGACTTTGGCTCTATTCTGAAGTCAAATTTAAAAAACAGCATAATGCTCTTCTTCTTCTTAGCCTGTCGATGGCAATTTAAATGGAGTCGGCCCAGAATTACGCTACATGTTTGGCGCCATCAGTATCAGCTATCTATATATTCTCATTTCTAGTTAAATTACTGAGAGTATCTTGAAGAAATTTTTATTTAAAGTAGGCACATTAAAGGCAGTTTTGAACGTCAAAAACAAAGAAATAGAATTGATTCTAGTTGCCTCTTCCAAAAGGTAGTTTTCGTATGGAGAAGAATGGGCAAGAAACTTCACCGTTACTCTTTAAAAAATATTTTACAATATTTTGTATACATCAATTATATAATTACCATGTCAAGACGATGCATACGATTACTACATCTGAGTGACAGTCTGTCAACGAAACATATTATATATTGTTCAAACGATAACTAAGAAGCAGAAATAAATACACCCACTGTTATTATTGATTTTGAATATAGGATTTTCTGACTGCACATTTAGACAAGAATTTTTAAAAAGACACAAAAAATATATTGGATTTGCAAAAAATAGTTGATTGGCAGAAATTTAGTGCTAAAAAAAATATGGTACGTTATTTTGTTTTTACTTTCTTTTTATAAAAAAAAAAAGTTTTTTCAAAGGCATTTCAACTATGGAAAATGTGGCATTATCTTCTATCACACATCCAACCCTCCACTGCCAGGACACTCACGGTAACCCAATTCAAACTCGAAGCACACCTTTTGTCCCCGTTATTTGGATGGTAATGCGTTAATTATCAGTTTTGCATCCAAATTACCTTCTGAATACAACGTTATGAATATTATGATTGTGAGCACGGTTTGATTAAATGCTTGTTCGCTGATTGGTGATGACAGCTAATTGTCGTATTTTGTACTGAAATGAGGTTATTGTGTGTGGTGTTAATTTTATTTTAATGTGTTTTTGTAGGGTGCTTTATTATGAGCATGTAAATTACACAGACAGTAGTGATTGCCCAGCCGTAAGGGCGCACTTACAGGTTAACAAGTAGGTAGTGGGTTCTAACCCAGCCAGTCACATTACTTTGTGTAATTTACAATCACCACCACTGCACTTAAACGCCGGAAGAAAAACATCCCGCCGGAAGAAAGATGTTTTCCGTGAAGGAAAACATCGTGAGGAAACCAGCGTTTCCTAGAATCAAAAATTTGAAGACATTTGTGACATCCAGCAACCCGCACTGGGCCCGCGTGGTGTAAGGTGTAATATAGCTCACTCCCTCTGACAGAGGTGTGTCCCAGCAGTGGGAACATTACAGACAGTTAAGTAAATTACGTTGCTCTGGATGAACGCCCTTGTTTATATTCTTATAATAAGTGAAAACTTTAACACCGAAAAGGTGCTTTTTGATATTCCCAAATTATTTTTATTTCTTCGTTCACTGAAGACACGATAATTTATTGTACAGTTTTCTTACAATGTAAATATGATAGTATAGAATCATTTTATTTAATTCAAAGACCGTGTCACTCATATGGAAGTTAAAGTAGGTACGTAATAAAGATCACACAGCAATCAAATAAAAGTAAAACTATATAAGTTTTTGTTTTATTGTCGCTCACTTTACTAATACATTAATTTGTACTGGACAAAGAAATCTATAACCACTGCATAACAGATCAACTAAACGTTGCGTGACCTGATTATGGTCATAAAAAGAAAAAACGGTACTCCACGCTTTAGGCACCTCTATCTTATATCCGTTTGACACGCATGTCACAATATAAGTGATCTGGGCACGCTACATTTTAGTCAACAAATAATAGTTAGTAAAAAAATGAACTGTAACCCTTGAAATTAATCTACAATGTAAGTCAAAATACTATACACCAATGTTACACTTTCTACCTATTAGCGACGGTTTAATTCACATTGTGATACCAATTATGACCTACTTCATCTTATAAAGTCAATGCGGGGTTAACAATAGTCATAAGTATAGTTCTTATGGCTCAAAAATAAAGTTCATTTTTGGAGCAAAAAAAGTCGGAAGTCAAAATGTCAGATAATCTTTTGCACACCTAGCATTTACCGGTTAACCGTGTCAAAATCAAGGGTTGTCGCAACTGAAAAGGGGGCAAGTTCAAATAGAATGACAAACATTTTTTAACACCCCTCGTTCTTTAAATAATAAAATTATATCAAAAAATAAAATACAAAACGCCGTTTACAAATTTTTATGTTCTAGAATTTAAAGCTTTATTTTTTGATATAGTGTGGAGGTATTGTAAAGGGTGCGTTCTAAAAAGATATTCATTAGTGGTAATAAAAAGGTAATGTCCCATTGTGATCGATCGATGAATTTTTAAGATGATTTTGCGATTTTTACGATCGATTTTGGAACGTTTTTACGACAGCATTTTGGCGTTATTGCGTGAGAACGTTGGATCCAGCTGCTAGTTTGAATAAATGGGACATTAAAAGTATTAAAACGCTTTAGTTTTTTGGTGATGCATAATCAATAAAAAGGGGCGTGATTGTAACCGTTTTTTGTTCACAAAATCAAGACTTAAAATCTCTGATAATAAATGGAGGTGCAGTTTATTCACAACTCAATTATAACTTATGTAAGGTCCACGGAATTAATTATAAAATTATTTACTAGGTTTGATCCCTGGGTTAGATCTCCGACTATTTCTGTTAGAGGATGCAGAAACCCGTGGTCTGAACTTTATTGACATTATAACATAAAATACAATAGACGTAGATATATTTAGTAACCTATTCCGCTTGACTATTCTTCAAGAGTCCTAAAAAACCCTGTAAGAAATCGACATGTGTTTCAGCGCTGGACGCAAAAGCTTTGCGTCCAGCGCTCGGTGTGGTAACACGTCGCGTTCTGGTTTGCAATTGGTCAATCGTCATCCTGAGGATGCCTCGTTGAGAGGTGAAACACGTGTCGATTTCTTACAGGGTTTTTTAGGACTCTTGAAGAATAGTCAAGCGGAATAGGTTACTAAATATATCTACGTCTATTGTATTTTATAATGGATTTCCGCAAGGTCACGCCTGAATCAATTAACTATATTATAACATAACATGACACCTATAGTCCGCGATAGGTTGTTCGTACACACATTTTTCGCCAGTTATGTTTAAGTCCCATGCAATAAGGGGTGAGTTTATTGCCATCAACCGGGCACAGATCCAAACTCCGGGCTGCTACTGAGCAATTCCATAATTATGGAAAACCCAATAACACTTTTCCTGACCCGGGAATCGAACCCAGGACCTCTAAACCACCTAGGCAGAATTTTATAGACTTGTTAGTTATTAGTGTGGAGTTTATAACATAACTGAAATGGATATTTAAATAACCTTTTGCTAACAGTTTTTGGTATAGATCAGCTGATGTTTTGTTAGGTTAAAAGAAAACAGTTGAATAAGCTGTCATTTCACCTCATGCTAGGGATTGTCACTAGTGACAGCTAACTTCACCAAGTTTACGCGGTGAGATTTTTATGGTATAGATCAGCTGATGTTTTGTTAGGTTAAAAGAAAACAGTTGAATAATCTGTCATTTCAACTCATGCTAGGGATTGTCACTAGTGACAGCTCACTTCACCAAAGTTTTCACGGTGAGATTTCTAAATAGAAATAGATCGGCTAATGTTCCATTGCGCTAAAAGAAAAACTTTTATCTATAACTAGCCAAGACCACACAGAACCCACCAATTCAATTAGCATAAAACCCCGCCCTAACATCTGATAATACCCATTAATAAACGCGATACTACCCGCAGCACATCAAAAACAATTTAAGCATACATTTAACAATATAATAACAAGTTCGGTGATACAAACTGACATAACTGCACATCAAAACATTAGACTTTATGTATTCAATGGCACGATTTGTTTTTTAACTAATTTATGGTGGTTAAGCACGGAAGTAACGCCCATGTTAGTGGGGAACGTAGATTGGGAAGTTGACTAGAAATGGAATAGATAGTTCAAAACATCACCAGCATCTCACCTATAATATTATAAGGTGTTAAAAAAATAATTTTACAAACTTTAAGAGATGTTTTAGACCATCGAACTAAATAACTTTTATTACAGAACCAACTTTGAAATCGTGAAGGAAAACAGCTGTCCATATAGTTTAGGAACTTTAGTAGGTACAGAACAGCTTTTTTTCGTGAGGAAGTCTTGAGTTTTACGGCATGTCTTAGAACGAAAAATTCGAAGACATGTGACATGTACTAACCCGCACTGGGTCCGCGTGGTGGATTACGGGCCACTCCCTTTCATAGAGAGGAATCCATTGTTTTTATTATAGGCTGATTATGCTATTGCAATGGACAATTTACAATAAGATAATTACGATCGCATAAAAAATTAGGACCCAAGAAGTAAAAAAAAAAAAAAGTGTAAAAATAAAACCACACTTTACAAAAATTAAAGTAATAAAAACTAAAACCCAACTACGACTAAAAAGGTATAAACAAGACACCACAGACAGACAAATAAAAAATGTGGTGTCTTGTTTATACCTTTTTAGTCGTAGTTGGGTTTTAGTTTTTATTACTTTAATTTTTTTAAATTTATTTTGGGGTTATAATATATATATTTTTGAAATGTGCTCATTAAGCCCTTTCATTTGATACCCAACATGGTACGATTAAAAAATATATTTTTTTTAGTTCCTGACTTTATGTCCTCTAGAGGGCGCCATTTTTAATTTAATGTGACGTCACATAGTCTATAACCAGCGGACGATCAAGACGCTTCCAACGATACCTCATTTGTCAAATTGTGATGAGTCGTTTAGAAGATATGAGGGAACAGATGAACATACATACATACATACATATCGGTCAAAATCATAACCCTCCTTTTTTCTTCGCCGTAGTCGGGTAAAAATGTACAAAGCAGTCTTATCCATTGTTCAAGATAACAATTTATTGTGGCTTATCTAGATGTGCTACATCACTGCATATACGGGTCACTTAAAATCCGGATCCGATAAATGAGATTTTAACAACGGTTATTACAAGTAAATTAATTAATGACCTCTCCTACGTTAATACCGTGATTAGTGTTAAACCATGGTTCATTCACGTTGAGTTCATTCAAGAAGTTTTGTTTATTTTTGAAGGCGAATGGAAGTTCACAGTTTAGAACCTATTAAAAATTAAAAATCTGTAAATCTGTCGCGTTCTTTTATTGAGGAGATAAAATAAGAATAGAATAATTCACTCAAATGAGAATATTAACATTAAATTAACATTTAGGGGTTTATTCATAAACGTTGCTTAAAGTTAAGTAATGGTTAACGACTGTTTAACCACACATTTTTGACGTTTGAACGTCACCTATCTTTAAGCAACGTTTATAAATAAACCCCATTATGTCAATAATATTGGGAATTTTACAAAAACTTCACATTTGTACGATAATTATTTTGTGGGTAGACAAAAAAACTTTTTACAAAAAAAAAAAACAACCGACTTCCGATAAAACATAAATTTCGGAAGTCGGTGTCTTTGCTTTCCTATTTTCGTTTTATGCCACCGACTTCCGAAATTAAAGTTATTTTTCACGTTTTTAGTGTTTTTTTGGAAGTAGGTTGTTTTTTTTTTTTGTAAAAAGTTTTAATTTTTCACTTTTTATTTGTGGTACCTACCCCACACAAATTCGAATACCACTACCTGGTATGTAAATAACAGGAGTCAAACAATATATCGTCTACATACACTAAGTGGGAAAAATACATAATTATCGAAGCTAACTCAAAAACTACGCAAGCAAAGTTAATAAAATTTATATGGGACCACCTCTAAAGCATGACCTACCAAACAAAAAAAGAATCATCAAAATCGATTCATAATTGGCGGAGTAATCGGGTAACATACATACAAAAAAAAAACATACAGACGAATTGAGAACCTCCTCCTTTTTGAAGAAGTCGGTTAAAAATAATCAATGATCGCTTGTTATGTTGGCTCAAAATCAAAATCAAAAAAAAAAAAAAATTTCGTGTTCCAAGAAAATAGGTGTAGCTTCTTTAAAAAATAACAGCTCATGAAACTTCTAAGAACTTTATAATATTTCGAAAAAGCAGGTGCCGTCACTGAATTCCATACTCTTTTAATTTATATAAAGCAGTGCAAATTCTCGAAATCACATACAATTAGGTACCTACATACATCAAAAACATTTCATTCAGTATTTCTTACTAACAACTTACTTTAATAAGTTGCACAGTGTTCTTAGAAAATCGTAGGAATTGTTATCTGTTTTTTGTTTTTTTTTTATTCCCGTAGGATGGGACCCTTGATTGAAATAGTTGGCGTACAAAAGACAGGGCTGCAACAATTTACTGTCATTACTCTACTGACGCACAAAAGGCAACGAGATGCTGCGATGAAAAGTATTGCATATTTTGTTAAGGAGAATACGATTATGTTACAACTGGACTATAATCAAAGTTTTGGCCTCTCTATAATATAATAAAATATCTCTCTGGTCTCTCTGTTGAAAAATATTGCATATTTTGTTAAGGAGAATACGATTATGTTACAACTGGACTATAATCAAAGTTTTGGTCTCTCTATAATATAATAAAATATCTCTCTGGTCTCTCTATTGAAAAATATTGCATATTTTGTTAAGGAGAATACGATTATGTTACAACTGGACTATAATCAAAGTTTTGGCCTCTCTATAATATAATAAAATATCTCTGGTCTCTCTGTTGAAAAATATTGCATATTTTGTTAAGGAGAATACGATTATGTTACAACTGGAAAATAAATTATTGTCACACCATGTATACCATGTTTTATGCAAATAAATACTTACTTACTTACTTAAAGGCAATTCTGTTTTGAGGTATAATATATATATTTTTATTTATTTTTTGTTTCTATATGACAATGAGCTTTTATTTACAATTTTAAATAAAATATACAATCTAATTCTAATGATACTAATAACAAATAAAGGGGAGGGGCTCATTGGGCATCAAAGAATTCGTCCGCATCGCTGTCAATGGGAAAAGTGCCCAAAAGGCTGGCAGCATTGCCACGTTGAATGGCAATGCTGATTCTTTGGGCTAAAAATAGGCCAGCCTTCTGGTCACGTGAAGAGTCGACCAATCGCTTAGCGATGTCCCGAAATACTCGATGAGCACTCGGACCCCACGGCCCTAGTGTTTCAACCCCAAACGGCACAAACATATAGCTCCCAATAAGGTTGTTATATTATAATAAATATAATTCTTTATAATATTAGTTTAGATTAGAACAATAGACTATCGGTGCAATAAGTAGTCAGGGAAATTCATTATTTATCAAATTGACTAACAACCTAAACAGTCCTTTTATTATTCTTTGACAGTTAAAGAAATGTAGCCTACACGGCAAATTAACGAAGTGATAAATATAAATTTGATAAACAATTAATTTGCCTGACTGTACAGTTTAATGATGAGTTTATCAAAGTAACGTAACTTTAAAAGGACGAAAGTTGTAAAAGATACATGTTCCATTATCCTAGTAAACAAAATGGAACAATCAGCTTTTGATGTTCACCTCTTGAAATCTGGCTCAATTTCATGCCAAACAGACGTACATAAAATCACGCCTTCAACCTATGGGGGTAGGCAGAAACGTCAGAACGTCAAGCTCCTTTTGTTTCGTTTACGTTCACACATTCGGTCATACACGCACATCGGTTGCGAATCTACGCACCTAACCTTTCTGAAGAACATGACGAATTATGTCCTAGGGCGTCCCCCTCCCGGTGTTTCCACTCACATTTGCCTTGTAAATACCCTTTGTTGCCATAACATCACGCCTGTAATCCCCGAATGTTTAGGCAGAGGTGTACCTATAGTACACCCACATTTCCCGGTTATGTTTAAGTCCCATGTAATAGGGGGCGAGCCTATTGCCATCAACTGGGCACAAGTACAGGGCCCTGGAGGAAAACCCACCTGGGAACCCTTGCCCGACCTGGGAATGGAATCCAGGACCTCTTGCTCAGCCGTAGCGCTTGCAACCACTAGACTAACGAGGCAGTTGGTTTAGTGGTCGTTAAAAATCTGTGCTAAAAAGATGTACAGTCAATTGTCTCCTCCACTTAAGTAGGCTGTCAATTACCTCCTAGCTTATGTTTCTCGTAACGACCACAATTACAAAGGCTATTTAATTTCGTATAATATACTCAAAATGGTACAAATAAACTTAAAGCTGTCGGTTTTATTTTAATATTGCTTTGTATTTTTTTTGTGACAAATGATAGACTGCCGAACAATTTATAGACAGACGTTTGTGAAGGTTTATCAACATGAACAAAATGTTTCCAGAATGATCTTTTATGATTTACGATAAATTATACCCTGTGGATCACGCAATCCCTAGGCAGGGCAATCCCTACCCGACTGCGAAAACACATAACTGAAATAAAAACAAGCATAATATATATATTTTTTTTACTTTTTTATTTTTTTAACCCAGGTATTATTTTTTTCTTTTCAGTTTCTATTTTTTATTTTCTGCTTTTTATCATTTCTCATTTCAAATAACATTTAACCTTTGGATCCCGTTGAGAAACAATGGATTTTTAATTGTGTCTGTAATTACGGCATACGACGGGTTAAACAATTTTGTAAATATTTTTTTAATCATCTTTTAAAACCTTTGTTCTTCATGAGTTAAGAAATAAGGAAGTACCTATGCAGTATTCCTACAGATGAAACTTTTTCAGAATGTTTCATTAAATTTTCATCTGAGCGACTAATAATCCATACTGAAATCCTTCCCATAATTTAATCAAAACTTAACACATTGAAGACATGTAACAGAATTACTTTTATAGCTCTGCTGACACCATAAAAAGCTAATACCACGTATCTGAGTTTCGCAGACAAATGAAATGTTCGCTTTCAGGAAATTAAACCATAAACTTTGAGTGGTAATGACTATTATCGTATGAAATAAGTTTCCTTTTTGCATATAAGTATGTTCATTTCTGAATGCATGATGGCGGGTGTAGTAATGTTATACATTGTAATAATAAGTATGAGTAAACTAAATAAATAAATATTTTCGAGTAGACTTTATACTTTTTCCTCTGTGACGAATTACGTCATAATCTCCACATCATAATGTATGTGTCTCCTTCAAATGTGGACATTTGACGGAAATGGCCACGAATCCGCTTATCTTAATCCTTGCCACTGAAGTTAACGTGGCCACGGAATAAGCGGAATTGAAAGTGTAGCATTACAGGGCCTAAAACAGCCACATTAGCAATTCATTTCCTCTAAAAGCAATTCATTTCCTGAATTCCCAGCAACACAAAAGCAATTCATAATTTGAGAACCATTTTACGAATCTCCATAGAAAACTGTAAAACAGATGAATTATTTCGTAATATGAATTGTTATGAATTATCAATTTGTGACATTTTACTATGATTCATAATATTTTCCTATTATGATTCTGCCAAAGTGGCCGTTTTAAGCCCCCTGGTATCTTTTGGTACTGGTGACGTATTGTGCTAGACGAAACGAAGAAGATTGGAAGCCCAGAAGTGAAATAAAGCACGAAGTTTAAGAGCAATAGAGACAGGCTGATCACGTTGGAGATTCTCGGTGATCGTCTTCTGCTGCATCTAGAGGACATACAGGACATACTAGGACCACAAACCACGTAGGGAAGTCATGTGTACGCTAAATTGGCAAATTCCATCAGATTGAACGCGTTTTTCTTTGCTCTGTTACCTAATATTAGGCACCTCAAAGTTTAGGGGTATGAGGAACAGCGTGGAAAGTTCTCTAATTCTCTATTATAGAAAAGGGAGGATCCTCCGACCAGTAGGTGTTGTGTCTGGCGGGCAACTGCCCAACGATTGATGTTGGATTCTTGTATATGTCCATCGCGCGGTAAACTCTAATTGCGCGATGCAGGATTTGTGTGACGTCAGGATTTTCCTTTCAGATAATAGCAACATGCTGCTGGAGTATCTTAAAACCCATGATTAAATTAAGAAGGCGTGGCGTGTGTTGCCTGGCGTGATGTAATGTTATGTGTGTTTGTAAATGAATAAATTCAATAAAATCTTGTCTCTTATTGCCCTATACCTATTCTATTATAAGACGCTTTAAAAACCCGGAAAAAAATACCTACACAATCTTTCAACCCACTGCTTTTATGGCCTTATCAGCCTTACATAATTAAAGTCGCTTTTAATGTGTGTGGAAATTAATGTAGTCTGAAAAGTAGCAAAGTTCCACAAAGTAGCACCACGTAACACCTAGATATATTACTTAGACTATTATAATACCTAGATATATGACTAGACTGGCTTACAATGGCTGTGTATTATTTATGCAAGGGTTTTGTGAGTCAGCCTGTTGGAACATGAATTTCAGAAATGGTGACTTGTTATTAAAGTGAAGAATGTAATTGTGTTTGGTTTTGGTTAGAGTTTTCTTATCCATACTAATATAATATAACATTTGAAAGTAACTGTGTCTGTCTGTATGTTACCTTTTCACGCCTAAACCACTGAACGGATTTCATTCTCAGCAGTAGTGTGTGTGACCACTAGACCAAAGGGGAGTAACAGTTGAACGAGAAGCAGGAACGGTTTTCAGTAGATTGTAGTAAATAGTTTTAATTGGAATTAGGTATATTACTCTGTTGCGGGAAGGTCCGAAAGGGATGCTAGAACCCTTGGCAACTGGCAACTGAAGGAACACGGGTGGGTTTTAGTCAGTAAAAGTCTGACACGCCCTTTCGCTCCCAGAGCGGGAGAAGTCATATGATGACATCCAAAACTCAAAAAAAAAAGTATGTTGCTCTACTATGTACACCTATCTATACACATCATATAAGTCAGGAATCTAATAAAAATAAAAGTCTTTTTTGAAACTGTTAAAAGTTACATACTGGTACTGAGAAGAATCTCTTTTATTAATAAATTATATTATACTAATAAAGTAAATTATTCAATTATCTTCTAAGTAGGTAAATACTACTACTCGACTACTGATTTTATGAATGAAAAATTGACATAAATATTAAGAAATAATATTATAATATTCTCTTCTTATTGAACTAATTTAATCCTTTTGACATTTCTATAATTACTAATATTTGACTAATTTGCAATTCGAATGTTATCCTAATCTATTTAATTCAATGTATGGTCTACAAAACTAATCAAAACCCTGATAATGTATTTGTACGCCGGAAACGGCAGAATATTATGTACTTGTAAAACTATGAAACATTTCTATATAACAATATTTTCACAAATATGTGGACTATTACTATTATAGTCAGATTCAGACCATTTTTAACCGACTTCAAAGAAGGAGGAGGTTCTATGTTTGTCTGTATGTATTTTTTTTTAAATGTATGTTCATCGATATCTTCGCAAATTGTTAACTGATTTGGATGATTCTGTTTTGTTTACAATTTTTCCTTCACCGTTATTCATAGCCTCATGTTCACCTAAATGTACAATATGTCTGATAAAGGTAATTTATGGATTTTTTTATTTTAGATATTATTTTGACTGTTTCGGATATTAAATTCAAATTTTACTACTCCAATTCTTATTAAGTATCCGGAAGTAATAAAAAGTAAACTAATTTACACCCTGTTTCTCAATTTCAAGTCAGTTTTACGAGTATTAAATTGAACTGCAAACGGATAGGAAATGAGGAGATAGTACCGAGTTACATTTGCTACCCAAAAACAGGAACATTCTTCCAGATTTGGGGGAAAAAATATTTTGTGACTGCAAATGTAACTTTGTGAAATATGACTGAAGATTGTCTAAGGTGTTGTCAAAATAATAATAAATGGTGATTGGGTAGGTTTATTTGGTATTAAAAGTCTGTGTTTCAAATTATGGAGTCGTGTCACATTTTAAGAGCACGTGGAATAAGTCAACCCTAAAGGCGCGGTTCCACCGCTGCGCACGAAGAGGTTACACACGTGTGTTAAGCTTCGATTTGCAAGGAAATGTATGTGATTGTGTCCACTGCAACCCATGGAAACGCTAAGCATCAATTGACGTCATTGATACATGCGTAGCTTGCTCAAATAGGCGCTTACATAGCTCAAAGCTGTGCATGTGCTACACGGCTTGTGTATCTCATCGCTGCATTTTATTTCATTCTAGCTGCGTGGATTCATTTGTTTTTCCACGTGGGTCTACGTTTCCACTGCGGTACATTACACACACGAATATTAACAAATGAATCCATTATTATTATTAAATACACCTGCTGATTGTTTTAAGATACTCCTTATTTTTTATTTTTTTAAGATGTGTGAAGAAATAAGGTACCATCTTTAAATTTATATTTAAAAAAATATATAAAAAATATGGATTGCCAAAATAGCTGGGTGTTTTTCGTGGACCTAGGTACTTTTATGTCCTACCAGCGCATCCATGATATTATGGTACCTACCTATACTTATAATGAAAAAAAAAAACTCAAAAATAAAGACTAAAACAATTCTCATTCAATTATGATTGCGGGCAGGTATAATACGCTAAACTGGCGACAATCTAAGAAGTCCGTTTTGACAGCTATAAAAATCCTTTGTGTAGCGATGAAAAATTAATTAGTTTCTTATACTGATTCTCGAGACATATCGATTAAACATACTTCGATAGTTTGTAATCGACGACTTATCTACATTGCTTAAAACTGATTCTCAAGGCATAACGTTTTATTACAAGTACGAGAACGAAACCGCAAAACGGACTTCTTAGATTGTCGCGAGTACCTATAAGTTATGATAATGACCTGCATGCTATGACTGTTTGACCATATTGCTGTTTTGTCTATACCTTTTGCCTTTTCACTCACTACAATAAAAAAATATGCAATAAGTACCACACTTTTTTTTAACCATGTTGGTCGATGGTGCAAGCTAACGGGTAGCAGTGACTCACTCACTGCTCGTACTGTTTATCGTGCTACGTTTATCATGAGCTGCAGTTTTCTTTGTTCCAACTACGAATTGCTGTGTTAATACAAAATAAGGTGTTATGTGAGAATAGCTGGGGTTTGCTTATCTATTTTTATTGTTTAGTTTATGTGCTAGTGCAATAATGTAGGTATTTTTTGCGCAGTTATCAAAATAATTATTATATACCTTTATTATATTTACCTTTATTAATCTTTTATGAGCTTGTAGTACTTTTAATACGGTGTGTCGAATGGCGACCTGGATTTGTTTAATACCAGTATTCAGAAATTAACGAAAAGGCTAATTAACTGTTACTTTGAACTCAAACTCAAACTCAAAGCATTTATTTCAATTAACCCATTTACAGGTACTTTTGAATTGTCAAGGAGTCGGTCAGTCAGAAATATGAAGCTAGTTGCAAATCAAATCAAATCAAATCAAACTTTATTTGTGAACATAGTACATAAAAGGTCTTAAAATATACATTTTCGCGAGATCTCTATGTTCTACCAATGCAATTGGTATACAAATAATTTGTTATATCATTTTAATATGTAGGTCTAATGATTTGGAACATGCAATAATAATAATTAGATTGAAGAAGATTAATTTAAATGATTTCAAAAGTCTTAAGTCAGTTACTAATATTATAATGTCAAAAAAAAAATGTCAATGTCATAAATTATCTCCATTAATTGCCCATTCCAAAGCGTACCTATGGAGAAGAACGGACAAGAAACTCCACGGATACTCTTTTAAATCAAAATATTGTTACAATTATAATGGTTACATCATTCATTTTGAAATTATAGATGTGATATTATGTTACCACTTTTTTAAATTCATTTTCCTAATACGTTTTGTATTTATTTTTTTATTCGAGTGTTTACCTACATGTTTTGTTCATGCTGTTATGTATATGGAAACTTGTAATTGGCCATTCTATGTACTGTTACTGCGTACTTTTATGTAGGAGTACCTACTACCTGGCCTATCTTAAATAATTTTGGATAATTTTGTTTCTGCAAGTGATGAGGCAAATACTATCATACGTTTTACAACTTACAAGATAAAAAATCAGCAAAAAGGTAGATACAGGGTTTTTTAACCGACTTCTTTAAAAGGAGGAGGTTCTCAATTCGTCTGTTTCAAAACTTTGCTTGCGTAGTTTTAGAGTTAGCTTCAATATTACGTATTTTTTCCACTTAGTTTATCTAGACGATGTTTTCATTTACTCCTTCGCCTTATATCAGCTAGTGGTATTCGAATTTGTGTGGGGTAGGTACCACAACTAAAAAGTGAAAAATAAAAACTTTTTACAAAAAAAAAACCGACTTCCAAAAAAAAACACACACACACAACAAGTCGGTGGCAAAAAACGAAAATTGAAAAGCAAAGACACCGACTTCCGAAATTTAAATTATTTTTCAGTTATGAGTGTTTTTTTTTAAGTCGGTTTTTTTTTTGGTTTCGGTTCGGTTTAAAAACGCTCTTAAACATTTTTATAGACACATATCGTGCGTGTGGGCGCTAAATAACTGACAACTCTCCTGTGAGTAAAAAAAAATAAAAGGCCTTTTCCTTTAGCTCACTTTATTTTTAAGTGTACAGGATTTAATATTCACATGAACGATACAATTTTATTCAATTAAACCCCCTATAGAACAGCATGAGCTATTTTCATAATACAGAATCACATTTTATTACGAACACTTAGCGAGTATTTTATCAAAAGAACACCCTTTTCGCAGATCTTAAAAAAATACTTAAAAAGTTATTTCCAACCTAATATTCTTCTTCTATAAAAGACGGTTATTGAGCTAACAGTTTGCACAATTACCTTCGCTGAGCTTCGCCTTACACCTGTTCTAGTAATAATATCCAGGCGTCTGCGAGGTAATTTGTTATTTTAGCTCTTGCAGAAGTTGAATTAGGGAGTTATTTTAATGTTAGTTGTGTTTAATTTAATTCTGGTTCTGTTCTGTACCTACTTTGGAGCTACAAAAATAGTATGGAAAGTATTTAGGTAGGTAAGTATTAATTTAATTTTTTCGTTATAACTTTTGTTGTAATTCATTTTTTACGGTTTCATACTTAAAGTGAGGCAACGGGACCCTATTACTAAGGCTCCGCTGTCCGTCCATCCCTACGTGCGTTTTGCTATTTATTTGAGGTATAAAATATAGTCCTTTGATAGCAAAGGACTATATTTTATACCTCAAAAAAATTAATTAATCGGGTGTAGGGTCACTCCAAAGTTTTGAACTACTTTCGAACGGACCCGTATATACGTTGACGGACTTAGAGAGTAGGCACTACCTACCTTGATGCCTTGATTCACAAATAAACTCTGGAATCCGCACAGGCCTCACGTGACTAACAGTGTGATTATTTTGGCGCGACTAGCTAAAGGTTAATCCTTGCAAACAAGTTTGTGCTCGCAAGGTTTACTTTTCGCAGGACTACTAGGAGGTAGACACTTGAAATTTTCAAATTTCAAAAAGACAGTGACAGTGTCTTAGACTTACAGCTGTCAATGGTCGGTATAACAAAAAATAATAAAGTTAAAAATTAAAGGAGGTCCCCATTCCAGAAACGTTAAATATTGTAAGATGGTACGGAACCCTACGTGTGCGAGTCCGACTTGCACTTGGCTGGTTTTTATGTTTGCGAATAGAAGGTCACGTATCGAAATCAAAACTATTTGGGCAAGTCTTGTGTATAACCTATTTGTCTTATAGGTTATCAAACTTGACAAATGATCGACCGATGAAAAGTGGTACAGCATTGCTATTCTGTAACCATCTCACCGTGAAAACTTAGGTAAAGTGAGCGTGGAGTGAGCTGTCATTGTCATCGATACCGATGCTAAGCCAGTGACAGTTCACTTCAAGCTCCCTTCACCTAAGTTTTCATGGTGAAATTTTTACAAAATAGCACAACAGATCTTTTTTAGCTACATTCTTACACGTACATAAACTCACGCCTTTCCTCGAGGGTAGGTCGAAACTACAGAACGCCACCTGCTACGATCCTTACATACTTCTTCATACATGTGGTCATACACGCACGCCGCCCCAGTTGCCTCTACCTTAAACTGCAGAGTCGAAAAGTTCCATGTACATAACATAATCTTTATCACCAACCAAGTATCGTTATAGTCACTGGGTAGCAATAATACTAGCAATTTTTAAATATAACCAGCTATTATAACAGTACAAACAATAGCAATTTATTTTTAAGATTATTCGCAAATATTCAAGACATCTCGCTTTCTCCACTGTTATAAGAAAGACTAGACAATTTATTAGACAAAGAGACACGAAGGTGTTAATTTCAGTACGAGGAAACGTGAATAAACTTCAATTAAAGATGGCGCCTCTGTATTATTGTGGCCATGAGAACAGCGGTGAAAAAAGATGCAGGAACCGATTAATAATAATGACTTATTGGAAAATTGACTGTGGTTTCAATAGTCTCTTCTCTCTTCCTGAGGTTCGTCGAGACGACTTAGGGATATGACAAATGATCGTTATCGTCTTTCTGTCTGCTTAAAAATCTATTTTTCTTTCTTTCTTTTCTTTCTTTTCTTTCTTGTCTTTCTTTTCTTTCTTTTCTTTCTTTTCTTTCTTTTCTTTCTTTTCTTTCTGTTCTTTCTTTTCTTTCTTTTCTTTCTTTTCTTTCTTTCCTTTCTTTTCTTTCTTTCTTTTCTTTCTTTTCTTTCTTTTCTTTTCTTTCTTTTCTTTTCTTTCTTTTCTCCCTTTCTTATAGCAAAAAGCTGTAATCACTAACCCCGGCTACTGTTATACGATAATAATGGCAAAATATCAAACCGTGAATTTCTACTCTTAGTCATATGCATCGGTGCATCCCACTAACCGGTACAATTTATGTTGATTTGAATTTTAGAGGTTAAGTTAAACAGGAACAGGGTGTAAAGTTCACTCATCCTCCATAGAAAAGGGAGGATTCTGCGACCAGACGGGTGCTGTGCCTGGCGGGCAACTGCCCAACGATTGATGTCGGATTGACGTAAGGATTATTGTGTGACGTCAGGTCTTTGATGCGTAGTTCGTATGTGGCGATGTAGATGCCGCCACAGAATCTTTTTGTTTACCTACTTGTCGAAATAGCTGTCAACTTCAGGCTTGTGTCATGTATCGCTAAATTTAATGGCCGTAGACGTTTTCGGCCCTTTGATCAGAATACGGTGCTACGTCAGACGTCAGAACTTTAATACCCAATACATGCTGCATACCCCGCGTATTTCATAGCCACAACTCCAACACTTAGTGACTGCAGAAACAGCAATTGCTTATGTTTATTGTGCACTCATTGTTTGGTGCCAACAAGTTTGTTTCATCACTTTGCGAACCGTAATTCGACATAAACAAGATAATAACGGGTTATTATCTTGATCGATATGTTTTTTTTTTCTTATTGGAAATAAGACGTAAAAGGTAACTTGTTTGGAAAAGATTTCGTTTACGTCCTTGTGTGAAGAAAATTGTGTGGTATTTACAATTTTGGAAAGGCTTCAGTATAATTCAAGGTTTTAATATAATGTTATGTCAGAATCCCTTTCTTGTTTTAATTTCCTGGTTTTTAGGTTGATGTTATTTAAGAAATAATACGATTACCAGTGGGAACCTTACCATGTACTTTTAATAACACCATTGTATCAGTGTTTTCTGCAAAAAAAACGTTTTGTGTTGTTTTTCATTTACCTACCTAAGTGTTTTTTTTAGTTTAAATTAATAGTGAGTTTATAAATCAAAAGTGATTTATTCAAACTAGGTTGAGAGTCAGCACTTTTCGAACGTCAACTCGTAAACTTTTGAGGTGCTAGATTTACTTCATTCTATACATAATGTGTAAATGAATTTAGTCTTAAATAAATCACCAGTAAATGTAACTACGCGACGCACCGCTACGCTATTAACCGTCAACCACAAACCAAATGGTAAATCAATCGTTCAACTACTTACACTTTTATTCAAAATAAATAACATTTTCCTCCATTATGTGTATTCTAAATCATTTCCCGTAATCACACAAAGAGTTCGCAAAACATTTGTCGGCCATTTTGAAACCACAATCGGATTCTCAGTATTTCATCGTATCGGAAAGCGATCGTGATGTGTCCGTGCGGTGAGCAAGCGTTTTAATTGATCAGGACTTTCCTGTTATTTGTTTTCATGCCAATTATTTCGCTTTATGTGCCTACTGTAATTTATGTGTATTAATCATTTGATTGGTTTGTGCAGGTTCATAAGATTTCGAGAGCTATGTATTCGTCATGACGGAGGCAACGAATATAGAAACGTTCTTAGATCTACACACTAGACACATACCTACACAAAACTAAACTAACACTACACACTAAATAATTACATGGTTGTCTGTCAAAACATTAGATTCAGGAAAAGTCTAATGATTTAACACAGGTAAAGATTTCAGCGAAAACTCGTCAAGATAACTATTAAAATGTCCTGCCGTTCATTCATTGAATCTATCTGTACTCTATTTGAAATAAGATTAGACATTTCAATAAACCTTTTTTACAAGTCCATTCACTCGATTTTGACTTCTATACCGTAGGTATAAGGATGGCATTAAAAGCCAAAAGTGGTTACACTACCAACTGTTTACTGCAGCTGCCATTTTTCAAGCTACCAACGCAATAAAAGTCAAAATCGTTTGAACGGACTGTAAAGAAGCTTCATTCTAATCTTATTTCAAATGGATTATAAGTTTCTAAATTAACAGTAAAAGAAAGAGTAAAGAGTATTCTATTCTAACATACTAAATATCTTCGTCTTTATTTACCAAACAAGAACTTTATCCTAAATAATTTACCAAAATCTTCGTCACCCTTCTATACCTACCCTGTCCAGACGTTATTATTTTCAAATTAAGGCCGACCTGTCTGTATGTATGTAAATTGCAATACGGTGGACGATTAAAATGTGATAAAAAATGAGCTTTGTATATGTATCGATCAGTTTAAGTCGCGGCATATCGATTTAAGTGGAACAATATGCATTGTGTATAACGCCTTAAGGCATTTTTAATTGTTTATCGAGTTAAAGAAGTTGTGACCAGTTTTTTTCTCGAGTCATTCCTTGTTTTTTATTTAGTGAGCTAATATTATTTTCTTTGTCTTTTTGTTACGTTCTCATGACTGAACTGTTGTACTGATACCATGGGTCAGGTAAATTAATTGTTAAGCAAATTAACACCCTTCGTCAATTTGTCGTGTTATAAAAGCCATTTCATATACAACTGTCAAAGAGCTGTGATTTGAATATTCAGACAATAATTTAAGTTGGTGGTCAATTTGCATTTTGCTCAATATTTCATTTGTCTCGTTTTAATTTCATGATTGTCACTTATTAGCCTATAATTTGTATGTTGGGTGTCTTACTACTGTTAGTGCAAGTTGGTGATTAATAAATAAATAAATTTCCTATGCGAAGCTGTTTCGTAGAAAATAAGATCCTGCTATACTTTTGAAACAATCCTTTATCGCCTTTTACCACACCTTGGTACACTGACTCCTTACGAGACAACGCGACTAAGAAAGTCATGCAAAAACAAAAGAAGAACATTGACATTTCATACCATAAACAGTATTTATACCTCTTGTTTATATCATTGGCAAGAGGTGAAAAACCGCACTATATCGTAGAGGTGCACCATTAAAAGCTGATTGATTACAATGACTACACAGTTTCGTGCTGTGCGCGAGCCAAGTTTGTGCTTTTTCACCTTTTTTGGGGTTCCCTCTAGCTTTTTAGCTTTTAGCGGACTACAGATTTATTTTCCAATTGATGTTATGTGTGATGAATGGTTGTTAGGGATATGGTTTTAGACTTAGTGATGAGATATTGTAAATAGGGGTTATTATTTTATTTACACGGCAAATAATTCTTGGTTTTTGTAATTTTTGAGAGAAAGCTTGTTGTTGGTATATGGTTGACCAAAGTAACAATCGTGCTGGTTGACGAAGATGTGACCTAAGATAGAAGAGAGTGGGGCTTTTTAAACTTAGGTACCTAAAATCTTTCAAAAACACAGACACAACATGAATACAAAATATAAACAGCCCAAACATGACATGTCATTGTAAATTCTGCAGCAAAAATAATAAAAAAAAAACAAATGTAAACAACGAGAGTCGCAAAATAATTTTCCCAGAAATTTTCCCGAAAATTAGAAAGCTTCCTCACGATTATTATAAATGACAGATTGAAATGATGCTTAAATATGAGGTGACACTCAAAAAGCAAAAGGAAACAGAATACGGAACCCTTCATACAAAAAAAGACAGCAAAATATCCCTCTTTGTATTTTTTTTTTCACAAATCGCTGTACATCGCGGCCGAACTGGGGTCGAACCTAAGCCCTTTTGTTTGGAGGACACCTGCACCATTGAGCCATAGGTGCTCTTTACGTGTTAACAGACAGAAAAACGTCTTATGTATAAACAAATTATTAAGCTGAATTAGACTTTGTCTTTGCTGCTAAAGGGTATATTTTCAGTTGACAGTGAAAGGCAAGTTTTTCTAAGCAGTGTCTTCGTTAGCTAACGCGAATTTTTACGTGTAAATTGAGAGGAAACAATGAGTTGTTTTGAGTCATCACCCTTCAGTTACCTCCCTCTTAATGAATCTTGACGCAATTTTTTGTTCACGCTCACTTTATCATAGGAGGTACCTACCAAGGTAGAGATTTCATAGTAATACAATTTTAACTGTATACTAGATGAATGTGTTGTATAGTAGATGAAAATGTCGTAAAGAACGGTTTGAGTATGATTGTGGGAAATAGGGGAAGACCAAAGAAACGATGGATGGACTGTGTGAAAGATGGTTAGAAAGGAAAGAAAGAAAGAAAAATATTTTATTTGGGACACGCACAGGAAATGTAACAATAAAAAACAAACAATTAAAACTAACAAAATAAAAAAAAACAAGTAATAAAACAAAATAAAACAACGTGGAACGGAAAAGAAAACCTGTGCGAGGCCTAAAAGGCTCCTGTCTCAGCATAATGCTACGATATTTGAGAAAAAGTAAACAAATACCGCAGCGCTGGTATTCAGATAGGGCCCACTGTGATGCCACGGACACATCTACGGACATAACATAAGGGTAAAGGGTCGAAAGGGGCTGACTACCGAGATGACTTGGAAGTCTTTAAACATACTCAGGGTTGGCCGAAGCAAGGAAAACCTGTTCAAGTGGAGATTCATAGACGAGTGTAAATGTGGTGCTGTTCCACAAACGATGGGACTCTTAATGTTGTGTCCTGCGTGTCCTGTCAGCTGCACGTTACAGGAACTGATGGACGCTAGGAATGCCGCCAAACGCGTGGCCGAATTCTGGGCCGAGTCTATTTAGATTGCCATCGACACGCTAAGAAGAAGAATAAAAAATGTCAAACGATCATAACCAAAAGACTGCAAAACATTTCCCTATTTATCATCATCATCATCAGCCTATAGCAGTCCACTGCTGGACATAGGCCCCTCCAATTGCACGCCATTCAGCTCGATTCTCGGCAGCTCTCATCCAGCTGCTACCAGCCACCCTGCGAAGATCGTCGCTCCACCTAGCCTGAGGGCGTCCTACCTTACGTTTGCCGATTCGCGGTCTCCACTCAAGAACACGTCTACCCCAACGGTCATCGGTTCTACGGCTAATATGGCCGGCCCATTGCCACTTCAGCTTGCTTATTCTATGAGCTATGTCAACAACTTTGGTTCTCTGCCGGATTACCTCATTCCGGATTCTATCTCTCAGAGATACTCCAAGCATAGCTCGTTCCCTATTTATAGCTACCTCACGATTATTGATATAAAATTTGTCTCAAATCTTCCAATCTTATATTAATTAAAAGTGTCAATTCGCCCATTTCGGGCGAGGGCACGTCAACAATAAGCCCTTTTGCCAAGGTAAAAAAAAAAAAAAGACGAAATATAATATGGACATTATTCTTTGGCCAGCGTTTCGTACATAGAGTGGTCATCACTGTGTCTTGTTTTAAGCAGACAGATGGGAGTATGGTTGTCATTATAATCCTATGCTTTCTTAAAATATTCACGATATTTTTTTAAAGAGGTGGCCAATAATCTGCCTGAAAATACAGTGTAGTTCATGAATCTATCAATAATAAGTACTGATATAGACATTCTTGCTTCGGGATTGCCTACAGAGTCCAAAAGGGTCTCTAAAAAGTCTTGCAGATTTACGATCGCCGATTGTCCAAAGACGATACGATTGAGGGCAAAAAACCAAAACATTACTGACCCCGAGCAACTCAGTGATAAAATAAAATAAAAAGCATATAATTTGAGAACTGGTCCGGGACCCGAGTGGTACAGGAAAAAGTCGTTGGTTTGTTCCGAACTGTTCTCATTTATTGAAGTAAACTAATATTTGTATTTTAATTATTTTATTATTATAGGAGAGGGAGGAGCTCGTGGCTAAGTAATAACAGCCGCACGGGTCGATCCGTCAGGTTAAGCTACGCTTGCCGGGGTAGATACGTGGATGGGTTACCATCTTTACATATCGAGACTCCTCCGTGCCTTGGAAAGCACGTTAAGCCGTTGGTCCCGGCTGCCATTCGGTGATCTTTGACAGTCGTTACAGGTCGTCAGAAGCCCGAAAGTCTGACAACCAGGCTTGCCAAAGGGTATCGTATTACCCAGTTACTGGGTTGTGGAGGTCAGATAGGCAGTCGCTCCATGTAAAATACTGGTATTCAGCTGCATTCGGTTAGACTGGAAGCCGACCCCAATATAGTTGGGAAATTAAAAGATTTTTTATTAAAAGTTATGCATTATTAATTTTAACAGCACACCATCACACCTGTCATCCCGGAAGGTTTAAGCAGAGGTGTACATAAAGTGCACCCACATTTCGCTAGTTATGTTTAAGTCCCATGTTATAGGGGGCGAGCCTATTGCCATCATCCGGGCACAAATCCAGATTCAGAGATCCAGTTTTAAAACATTAATTAATTTTATAACATTTAAAAACTCATGCATTATAAGCACAGATAGTAATGTACACCTCCCTGAACCCACTAACAACACCACCCACTCAACAGAGTGGAGAGTGTCCCAGTAGTGGGAACATTAAAAGCTGATTATGCATAAGCTGCGCAATTTATATTGCTATGAATAATTTCTTCAGCTTAGATTCCATTCAGCAGCTGAAAAAAGAACCTTAAAGGATTATTATCTTTGGTAAAGCAAATCTAGATTCTTAGGGTTTGTTCCGTTTTTAGGGTTCCGTACCCAAAGGGTAAAACGGGGCCCTATTACTAAGGCTCCGCTATCTGTCTGTCTGTCGGCCTGTCTGTCTGTCTGGCCGTGTGTCGCCAGGCTGTATCTCACGAACCGTGATAGATAGACAGTTGACATTTTCACAGATTATGTATTTCTGTTGCCGCTATAACAACAAATACAAAAAAATAGAATAAAATAAATATTTATGGGGGCCCATAAAACACACGTGATTTTTTTGCTCGTTTTTCCTCGATATTGATAACGGCAACAGACACTTGAAATATTCACAGAATATTTAGTTGTATATTCACTTTAAAAATAAATAATTCATTTAAAATAAAACAAATATTTAAGGATACATACAACAGACATGATTTTTTTGCCGTTTTTATAGGTAATGGTACGGAACCCTTGATGCGCGAGGCCGACCCGCACTTGGCCGGTTTTTTTTTCTATAGCTGTGTGTATACTGTTGGTTGTGATGTGGCCTTAAACGAAGAATAAACCATAACCTTAACAGAATAAATAAATAAATCTTATAAGAATACATAACAAAAATTTCCTTGAATGTGATAGAGGCCACAATATTACAGCCATTGCCTTGCATCTTGCATCTACCTGGAAAAATCTCATTTTCTCTAGAAAATGTGTTTAGAACGGAGGTACTTATGTAAAGCATTTTTGCTCAAGACATCGTCGTATAGTTGCTAATGAGCTCACGAGTCAAAACCAAATCTCCATATATGAGGTAAGGTAGGTAAACGACTAAGTATTTTTACGAAGACAGAAGCCAGCGTTACTGGATTTTTCCATCTGAAATGATTTTTTGGATTTGTGCCCGGCTGATTGCAACAGGCTCGCCCCCTATTACATAGGACATAAACATAACTGGCGAAATGTGGGTGTACTATTAGGAACACCTCTGCCTAAACCTTCGGGGAATACAGGCGTGATGTTATGTTATGTTAAGAAGCCAGCTACTTGCGTGATAGCAAGAAGCTATTCCGCAAATCAGTGCAGAATAGCTTTTACAGGACCTGTATGTAGTACGTGTCCCGATGGCATCACTCTACGAAGGTAGGGTAGTTCTTCTAATACATTGGAATGACAAGAGGCCCTAGACAAAGTGACATTCTATCAGCGATAACGATGATGGAAAAGGCAAAAATTAATAGGACTGACATAAGCTATCGAAAAGCTTATGTCAATCCTGTTGAAAGTCGTTGTAGAAGTACGAAACGCTTTCGAAGCGATTGTCACTTGTCTAGGTCCTAAGCATTTCGGCTTTTCTACTGTCATTGTGAGAAAGAAAATATGATACAGAAGTGAACATTGAGATGATGTCTGATAGAGATGTAGGTATGGAAAATTAAATGACGTACTGCGGCATATCTAAATAAAGATTTGATTAGCGCAGAGATTGCTTCGTCCACAGAAAGTTTACTAATTAAATTCTTTATAGATACTTGAAAATACTCTTCCACCATCCAACCAACTCTCAACCCATATGAATAGTAGAGGATATTATCTTCCTAGGAAGCCAAGTATTACACTAACTTCGTTTCCAAGAATCCCTATAACTTCAACCTTACGTAACAAACTTCTCCTATTAAAATTCAAAAAATTGCCGGCTAAAGATGTTCGTTACACTGGAGAGCATTAAAAGGAACACACCAACGTTGCAGAATGCTCCCAACTTCCGGTGAGACGGTTTCTTGTGCGCATAATGTACGTATACTTTATTTTTGTCTCAAAATTCCAGTTTTTGTTGTTGTTTACTGAATGTCGGTGTTGTAGATTGTTTTGAAGTGTTGTTGAAGATATTTTTTGTTGTTGAAAACTACAATTTCTTGTGCTGATTTGTTAAGATGGTTTTTATGCGTATGCTTCAAAAAGTACTTTTGTCTAGTTATGCTGGCTTCTGATAACCTAGTCGTAAAATTGTTCAGGGTTTTTATGAAATCTCTGCGTTTAAGTATAAATACTTCTTAGAAGGACTAAAAAGCTGCAAATGGTCTCACTGATTCTATACGACAAAGCATTGAGTGACAATATGAACGCGAAGATCGCGTATTCGCGCAAACGTTAGTTTTGGTGAACACGTGGAAGGTCAAACAAATCTAAATTGAAATTTTAAAATTACTGACTTTCTCTTACCGTCAAAAAACGTTAAACCTTACCTATCGTTAATGACAGCTTTTTTTTTGCATTTCTACATACGTTTTCCCCGATGCGTGCAAAATCACTTAACTGATAAATATTCGATCAACGGCCTGTATTTGTTTGTACCGTTGCGCGTTGTTACCTTCTAAAGAAATGTGTCAATGTTGTGTTGGAGACCTTGATCTAGAAATATTGTATTGTTAATAAATACTTCATTTGCTGATCAATAAGACTAGCTTCTGCCCTTGACTTCGTCCGCGTGTAATCTCTTGTTTTAATAGGTATATAATATGGTATGATACTCTGCAATATTTTAACTTCCCATTAGTGAAAGAATTTTCGGAATCGGATCAGTATTTCTGGAATATTACCCCCTACATACAAATTCACAAACTGTACCTCGTTTTTATTCTGTGTAGATTAAGCCCATTTAAATATCGTTGATAGGCGCAACGGGATTCTGCTAATAAGTTAAAAATCATTATGGTTTTTATGAATTATTTGATAAATTGGCATTACTGTTACTTATAATATCATAACTATCAAGAGAAAATTACTGATGGAAATGCTTCCTGAAAACCAAAAAAAATAACACGTGATACATGGAGCTACGTTAGGGGATGGGAAGCGGTCACCTCCTTCTGCGAAGCAGTAATGCTCGCGAAGGAGGAGGCGGAACGCGTGAGGGAGAAGCAAAGTTGCGCTCTCACGCCCCTAACCGCCGCCGCTGCCGCTGGAGATACCCTGGGCTTCGGGAATCCTAGGCGGATTCCCGGCCACCATAGGCGCGGGCTTGCAAGGACCAGGCCCGGGTCGATGGCGCGTCGTGTTCCACGCGCGCCTCAAAGAGATGTCAGCACACCTGACCGGGTCCGTTAGGACCGATGCCTGCCAGCATGCGTTGGGTTGCGGAACACTCCGAAAGGGATACCGGGACCCTGGCAACAGGCAACTGAAGGAACACGGGTGGGTTTTAGTCAGTAAAAGTCTGACACGCCCTCCCGCTCCGCCCAGAGCGGGAGAAGTCATTTGATGATTTCCCACACACAAAAAAAAAAAAAAAAAGGGATTGTGTAAGTGTTCATTTTAAAAAGAACAAGATAAATAGAAGAGACAAAGTTCCTATACTTTTCGGTTAAGAACTAATTGAATTCAAGCAATGCGAATTATACTAGAAATAAACAAATTACAATGTATGGGAAAAAAATTACTTGTCCATTCTCATGTTCTTCAATATTGGCTTCAACAAATCACATTCCATCATTTGCACTTATTTCTCATCTACATAATATTATATCAGTCAATCATTCCTTGCCATCACCACATTATTGTTCATCCCTTGCTACCTGTCTGCATTGACAATTTAAATATCTCCTATCTCTGTCTTACCCCTTTCACCTTTTGTTATATAGTCTCTTTCTCCCCTGGATTATTTGAATCAAATATCAATATAGCAAAATGGATTGCATCTACTTATTTTCAATGTGGTTACTTATCAAATTGACCATGAAATGTATTCAAATGATTATTATTCTTGCATTCTTTATTTATTTTGTTTGTGTGAATTTACACTTGATCCTTGTCGTTTGCATAGTAAGGTGTGGATGAGATTTTTTTTGTTTGTGTGATTGACGAGTTAGATTTTTTGCATTGTACTAAAGTGGTTTGGTTGTGTCTGTTTTGATAAAGATAATGATCTGTTACATTTCCTTCTTCTTCTTTCATATATTTGTTATTATAGTACAACAAAGCGTCTTGTATTAACTTTTGAGTGTAATGGCTACTGACCATCCGTGTCGCGGATACATCATCCGCAGCACGCAACTCATTGATTTACAAAGAATCCGTAATTCACATCGCTTATTTTTAATTTATTTTCTGAAGTCTGCATTCCATTCATATTTAATTTATTTGCTTACGTGATTCATGCCCTATATTAATTCATAATTTACTTCATCAAATACAGTTTCCATTAAAGATCGTATCTACCAGAACTATCTCAAAAATATTTCCAATTAAAATATTCAGCAGCAAAACGTAAAATTGTATTCTCAAAATATTCCTTCTATCCTTCTGTGGTACCGCTGAAAATTCCCAAAAAGGAGACAACAATTTCAAACGCGCTCAAGTACGAGGGATTTTGTACTTGCATTCTTGTATAAAATCCTCATTTAGTTCCTGATCAACTGAGATTGTAGGATTCGTAAATTTGCATCCGTCCCTTGCATTCTCTCACATCGGTAGCAATTTAAATAATTCGTTTATAACAAATGTCGGGACATTAGAATAATGTAATTTTTTACCCATGGACGAATATCTAATTGACCGTGTGAGTATATTTGTTTGCATCTTTGCATCTTTCTGCAATTTGGGAGTTTGCAAGGTGTCAAACGAACATGTGTATGCAAATTTTGAAGTATCGACGTATTCAAATGAGTAAAAGTGTGTGAATTTTGTTCGTTTTGGTTTCCCAAATGATCTAGGATACAGGTTTGGGATATTTGTAAATGATGAGTCGAATGATGGTTAGTTAGAACCCCTAACGGATGAACATGAATGAGTGGATTAGTTTATGTAAATAGTGGAAGAAACTTGTTAACGTAGCTTGTCAGTTATGGGAATTAATGGTGTCTGATAAAAACTGTTTGAAAAAATGAAGATAGAAAAAACTTATGTTTATTCTGATACAAGACGACAGTTGATCTTTACTATAATTATTTAATATACAAAAAAAGGTAAAATGTGAATCTTGTTTTACTAAAGATTCTTTATGTGGGCGCGTCGTGGTAAGAGTTTATATGATACTATAGGCAGCCATTAAAATAATAAGTCGATGTTTAGTCTTTTCCCAAAAATGTCGAGGTCGGCTTCCAGTCTTATCGGATGCAGCTGAATACCAGTATTTTACATGGAGCGACAGCCCATCTGCCTTCACAACCCAGTAACTGGATAACACGATACCCATGGTAAGAATTTTTGTCAGACTTTCATGGTCATCCATCCACGGGGTGACCTCGGCAGGCGTAGTTTAACCTTGAAGATCGACCCGTGCGACCGTTATCATTAAATCACCCAACACTAAAATAATAAGTCGAATGATTGCAAACATACCCTGAATATGTTATTTATGTATTTTCTAAAGTTAAAATTTCAATGGACCATACAAAAATCCATCTAAAAGCCATTCCATGCTGGTGACGTGTTAATTTAATGAAAGTTTTCAGCTACAGCGGCGGTGTCAGATAGTTTTTCACGCGATACAATTGTTCGCGGTAATTATCGTGGCTTCATAGATGCTATTAATCATTGGCAGGGTTGGACAATAGCTTGTGCACTTTGTCGGGTTCAGTGGCATGGTTGGTACGGAAAATAAAAATAATAAATATTGTTTGTGTTTTTTTTTTTAAACATAGTTGGTTCGTAAGACAGCCGCCACGCAACCATCGATGTGACGCTCTGTTAGAGTGACTGTCACCAACCAGTGTCACTCTTATCCGAACTTTTCTTTGGTTACCTCAACCACAGATATTATAATTCAAATTCAAATTCAAATAGCCTTTTTTTCTGATACTGTACATGCAATTACATTTACATTATATACAAGAGATACAAATTGTGGTTTGCTTACATTCCTACTCGTTCTACCAAAAATTTTAACTTTATTTCACTCTTTCACAATTCATGCATTTGTTAATTATATAATCTAAATTAAAATAAATATTGATATAAATTATTTGATTTCATTCATTATTGTTAAATTATTAAATTATTATTAATCATCGACATCGGTAACACAAGTATCAGCTTGCCCTTCGGCAAAGGCCTCCCCTAGGATTTGCCATAATTTCCTATTTGTAGCTTTTCTTCCCCATGTTGATCCTGCCGTTTTTTTAACTTGATCCTCCCATCTCATTCGTTGACGCCCTTTCCTTCTTTTTCCATCTCGAGGGTACCACATTGTGATATCTTTAGACCATTTATTTCTCTTGTTTCTTATCATGTGGCCTATCCAGTTCCATTTAAGTTTTTTCACTGTCAATGTGACATCTGTAACTTTGGTCTTACATCTTATATTTGACAGTTTGATTTTGTCCCGTAACTTGATGTTTAGAATACTTCTCTCAATTTTATTTTGACAGACTCTAAGTGCTGTTCCCTGTTTGTTAGTTAGGGCCCAGGTTTGTGATGCGTATGTTAAACATGGCAGTATGCAAGAGTTGAATATTTTAGTCTTGTCCTTCATTGGTATGATTCTTAATGACTTCTTTGAGGGACCAATATCTTTTCCAGGCGTTGCTTATTCTGGTGTCTATTTCCTTTTCCGTTTGGTTTTTTGGTGAAATTATTTGACCTAAGTATGTGTATTGATCAAAATATTCTATTTGATTGGAATTTAGTAAGATAGGTGTTTTTTCATGATTTGTCATTAATTTGGTTTTGTCTACATTCATAGTCAAACCCACAATTTTGCTCTCCTTTTCTAATTGCGTTAACATTATTTGCAAGCTTTCATGGTTCTCACTAAGCAGAATCAGGTCATCTGCGAATCTTAAGTGGTTTAGCTTCTCACCGTTTATATTGACTCCAAATGTATCCCAATTCATTTTCCTGAATGTATGTTCTAATACTGCCGAAAATAGCTTTGGCGGCAAGGGGTCTCCTTGACGTACTCCCTTTTTTATTTTGAATGCTAGGCCTTTTCTTTGTTTGGATTTTTGCTGTTGATTCCTTGTATATGTTTTTTATTATCCTGATATATTTAGGATGTACTCCTTGAGAACTTAAAGACTCCCATATGTGTGTATGTTTCAGAGAATCAAATGCTTTATTGTAGTCTACAAAAACCAAATAGTATATTTTTCCATATTCATATTTTTTTTCTATGACTTGTTTTATGACGTGGATATGATCCATTGTTGAGAAATCGCTTCGGAATCCAGCCTGTTCTTTCGGCTGATTCTCTTCCAGTATTGAGCTAATTCTGAAAATACCTTATATAAATTCGATATCAAGCTGATGGGTCGATAGTTATTTATTTCGGCTTTATCACCTTTCTTATGGAGCAATATGATGGTAGACACTGTCCATTGTTTCGGTATGGTTTCTGAGGTGAGTATATCATCGAACAGATTTTTAATGGCGTCTATAATATAGTCTAGGCATCCTTTAAGAATTTCGTTTGATATTTTATCATCTCCAGGAGCTTTGTTGTTTTTTTGAGACAGTATTGCCTTTCTTACTAATATTGCGGGAGTAGTCTCTTCGCTTTCTTCCAGTATGTGTGTCTATGTAGTGTTCGTCTTCATATAAGTTATAATACTACGCCTCAATTCAGCTCAACTGTTGATTGGCCTTTTAAAGGCCGATAACAATTAAAATTCTATTGTGTCTTGTTAATGACAGTTGGATGTTTATTACCTAATTTTACTCTAGGTTGCTTACTTCCAAATAAATTACAACTCTTAAAACACCCAAAATTAAGGATATTATTATTAGTTATGTTTTGGGTTTTTATTATTTTTATAGTGTTCCTGTATGGAGTTGGAAAACCTATCTACATCTTTTCCTTTGTCTAAAAAAATATCAAAACTTTTTTTATGTTTCGTGTTCTTATTGTACATATAAGTAAGAAAAATATATGTATTAATTTTATATTTTTATCTTTTACCTACATAAGATTTTATTCAATGTATGTAGTTAATACTGTGGAAATTACACAAGCGTAATCAATTTATTAATAGACGATATAGTCATGTCGATGCGATAAATTCATAATTATTTTCAATATCAAATTCATCCACGTATTTTGACAAACTATAGCGTTACATACTTTCGTGCTTAGTCAGTACTTTAGAATACTGTTTGTTTGTAAAAACTTGTACAACTAGGTCAAGATCAGAATGTCAGATGAATCATACACACGTAGCAGCTTAAAGAGATATTTCGTATCGATTTCATGTTATGTCGTCTTATATTTTGCACATAAGTGTGGGTATTTTTTGGTGTTTACGATTACATTTAAACTTGATTCGTTTTTTAACACAAAGGTACAATTCAAAAACAATTTCAATTTTATTTAATCTTGATTACAAGCTGATTGATTTTCTACCAATATCAACTCAAATCGTGTTGATGATTCCATTTATCTTTCATTATGATTCCTGTTAGGTGAAAAATTAAAAGATGGACGGCAAAAGTTGCATTTTTGAAGTATTTATTTCACTCCTCTCACACTATATTATTAGAATGTTAAAAACAGTTTAAAAAAACTTTCCGTTCAGTTAGCAGCCCTGAAAACAAACAACAGTGCAGCACACCTTAGTACAATGGCGTGCATCAGTGTTGGCGAATTAATAGCCAGCAGTAAGCCGCGCTTAATGAATATTGCAGCCAAACTCGAGGTGACTGATACCAGTTATATTGACTCGCAGTGTACCGCGGACAAAATAAATACGAGTCATTTTTTACCCATTTATTGTGTCCCCATTTGTAGACTTGTTTAATTGCAAATACCTACATAATTATTTTCTTTTTCGACGCAAATCAGTGGCATAGTTTTTTATTGTACACGTTTATTTACAATAATCAATAAAAAAGTCGTTAACGGTAGTCAGAAGCCCAAAAGTCTGACGACCAGTCTTACCAAGCGGTATCGTGTTACCCAGTTACCCAGTTACTGGGTTATGGAGCTAATGCAGTCGCTCCATGTAACATACCTACTGGTATTCAGCTGAAGCCGACCCGAACTTAGTTGGGAAAAGGTGATGATTACAATGATGTTTAGCCACAATACTTATTGAATTACCTTTTTGTTATTAACTTGGTGTTCCAGTAAACGGAGTTCTTTGAAAGAAAGAAAGAATAACGTTTATTTGGACACAGTTCGTGAAACACAAAATATTAATAAGTTGACTACTGCGGCCTACCCAAATGTCCTTTCTTTGGTATTGTTCGTCGAGTCGTTGAGCTCCATTAGTTCTGAATTGAGCTCCACTATTACTGGCAAATGCTTGCACTAACTGTACAGGTCCACTAAAATCTGTATGGTTCTTTCCTCAAAAGACCATATAAGACGCTATTCTACCTGGTCCTCATATGGCCTGACCAAGATTATGTATGGACTTTAAAAGAGAATGCGACCTCTGAGTTTGTTTCGGCCTTTCTTCTCAGAGTAGTCAGATAGGAAATACCGACCTCATCTGGCTTATTTTTAATGTGACGCGTAAAAGCGATTCCAATATCCTATTTACAGAATAAACAATTTCATTTCATTTCACTTATCTACCGACAGTACAAGCCAGTCTATTGTTTAGCAAGCGTAATATTTGCTCGTCAGCTTACGTCTCGACGCAGAAGCGACTGGTGAAATATGATTCTCACTTACAGGTTATTTAATTAGAACTGCGATGCACTGCAATGCTTTGTTTTTAATTTCTATGGAGTCGTGAATGCTGGAGTTGTAAATGTGGTATCATGTTATTATTATGTTACCTAAGTAATTATTTGGGCCACGTTCGTTGGTCGAGTGGTCGCAAGCGCTACTGCTAAATATAAGGTTTGATTCCCGGGTCGGGCAAAGTTATATTGAGTTTTTCGATCTGGAATTTCTTAGTAACAGCCCAGAGTCCGTTTGATGGCAATAGGCTCAACCCCTGTTACATGGGACTAAACATAGCTGGCAAAATGTGGGTGTATTAGGTTGGTAAAACTCTGCTTAACCCTTCGGGGAATACAGGCATGATGTTATGTTAAGAGGTTATGTGTAAATATTTAGAAATGGCTGCGCCCCGCGGTTTCACCCGCGTAAGTCTCGATCCCGTAGGAATATCGGGATAAAAAGTATATATACTATGTGTTAATCCAGGTTATAAACTATCTGTTTGCCAAATTTCATCCAAATCCATTCAGTAGTTTTTACGTGAAAGAGTAACAAACATCCATCCATCCATACTTACAAACTTTCGCGTTTAAAATATTAGTTAGATTAGATTCGCTGTATGCGTTTTAAGACTTATTATTGTCCGAAATAGGTATCCTATAATAGTAAATGGAAATAGATATTTTATTTTCCGAAAAGAAATGTGGGTGTCTAATAGCCGATTCCTATTATACAATGTGGAGACGACAATACAACAATAAAGGAAAACACTGGCAATACTAATGCATAAGAGTATTTTGGAACTATCAAATAAATCCTAACATCGAAATTAAAAAAGTAATTTTTTCAAACAAACTAAATAGTAGTGATGGGCCGACTATGGGGTTTGCCGATCTTTGACTAGCTATCGTAACTAAAATATTGGATATATTTGATTATTTTTTTGTATGTAGACCGAGAACGTCATTAGATATACGGAGTTTCATTTTTTGTCGTATTGTCGTCTCCACTTTGTATACGGATCGTTATCGGTTAAAATTAAGACTCTTGTATATCTTTACCAATAATGAAACAAAAACCTCATCTCATAGCTTTGCATAGGAGATCTTCCCTTAGGGAAGTAGCTATCACGGGTAAAATTTGCTTACGAATCTGTTCATAATATGTATGCCCAGTTTGGCAATAAAACATGTGTGGCTCAGACCAAATAAAAAACCAAGACAAAGCGCTGTCAACAGTGACGTGAGGCCGGTTTCGTAAACATGTGTGCACATATTTTGGTGTAGTTTGATTGTAAATGGTTGTAAATGTGTGCGTTTGAGCGTGTATGCACAGAGCGGTGGTGTAGTTTTGGCATGCTTCACTGTATTGTTCGCAGCGCTCTGTCTTGGATTTTTATTTGGTCTGAGACCATTGGTAAGCAAAATTATTCGTTTTTATTTAAAGAAACCAAGGAAATTAAACATTTCTAGATAGGTATTCATTGAATTATTTCTTTTTCAAACACCAATAAGTATCAGTTTTTATTTGCCAAAACGTATTTACCAAAATATATAATGATCTGTCTTAAACAGACAGCACGTATCGCATACGAAATGTGATGGTGTTGTAAAATGATATCGCTATGCATGTTTTAAAATCATGCTTTAAATAATTAGAATGCCACCACGTCATTTTCAACGAATAACCCTATACTTAAGCATCCCTATATCCTTATCATATAGTTCAAAATCGTAAATCACACACACAAAATAAACGTCACGTATTCAAATCAATACGATGACAATACTATAGTCACAGTATAATGGATCGACAAACGTTCGACAAAAAAGTCGAATCATGCGCACACCTGCGATTTTCAATACATCCATCATTGATCGATTAGTTCCAATTCCTTTTACGACTATGTCTACAAATTTGAACTTTAACGTTAAAGAAATTAAGTCGGGATTTCGAAGTCTGTATATTTTTTGGCAGAAAAGGATTGCGTTTTTAAAACGCCTGTATTTGACTAACAATTTTTTATGTGACTCAACATTTAAAGTGATAATGGCTTACCATGCATATTGCGCAAATGCGCATCCATTGTAAAAGATAATTATGGAACCTTTCTGTCTGTATGGCCATTCTACCGCTAAAACTATACCTACAACTGTGATTTGCTGCTTATAATATCTTTCTCCTGCCACCATCATCTTCTGCTGAGTATAATCCTCCTTCGTATCGTGTCATGCTTCCTTGGTCAGTGCGAGTCTTCTTCCGTAGGTGTCTTATGGCCGTATCCTATCTCAGATTTTGTCTCGCTCGCACCATTGTACTCGCGGCCTGAATGA
Organism: Lithophane ornitopus; assembly: GCA_948473465.1. Lineage (NCBI taxonomy): Eukaryota > Metazoa > Arthropoda > Insecta > Lepidoptera > Noctuidae > Lithophane > Lithophane ornitopus. The sequence continues at coordinate 12,268,326 of OX419634.1, forward strand.
GAGCGAGACGGAGTGGGGTGCTAGCGGCTCTCAAACCTCGAATAGTTTAGGTTATTGCTTTTTACGGTGAAAATAATGGTAATTTAAAAAAAAAACATAAGACCTGCTTTATAGTTAGTTCAGTTAATATGCAAAGTTTCATGATCTAATTTGAAGTATTTTTTTAACCAGCGGTTTGGTTTAGAGGTAACTTTTTTCTATAGAGAAAATTCTATGTACCTAATCCTGTTTTCGACAAACATAGGACCTAGCATCAATCCTCAACTTTAAAATAATATTTATTTCAAAATTAATGCTGCAGTATTTTCGGCATAACGAAGGATGATGCTAAGCAATTTGAGGTAGGGTACGCCCTTAACAGGCAACTGAGAAAGAAAACTAAAATCTAGGTTGGGAAAATGGAAAACCGGGTGTTCCTGGAAAAGTCTAAGGTTTTGCTTCTTGTTTCGTGTGGGCACGATAGTCTTCATCAGTCATTCAGTGGGCACGATAGTATTCATCATTCAGTCACGAGAGAAAGCTTATTTTGCTGTCAAAAAATTGGTCTGCTACCAAGCGCCATAGATCATTTGCCTAAATTATACTATCAAGCACCAACTCGTGGTGATCTTATGATGCTGTCCAGCAAACAGTATTAGGCTGTGACAAAACTCAGCCTGATTTCATTAATTTTATGTGGTTTTAAGGAATAAAGTTCTACAAGGATCTTTTGGCGCTCGAATGACGTTGACAGGGTGGCGCTGTTGGTGAACATTTAATGCAATTATTTTGTTAAATGTATTGAAAAAACAATATGGCGGCGATAGTTCCGGTTTTGGTCACGCGCCATAAGTTTCTTGTAACGTTGATGTTATGATATTTCTTTATCACATACTAATGTTTTATTAAGGATCTAAAACCAATTTTTTATTTTATTCAACATAAGTATTTACAAAAGGTACTAAATGAATACAACTTAACTATAAAATAAGTTAAACTCCCGCACAGTGTGACGAGGTCGCTTACGTATAGCCATAAATCCATATACAAAAACGATGTCACTGCATGTCATTGTGTTTCATGAAGGCCACTATTGTTCAGAATGATTCAGACATGCGGATACGGGCATGTAACATGGAAAATTATGGAAAATTCACATGTATCTTGGAAGTGGAACGTGTGATTGTCATTTGTTTTTTGTGAAATTTTCTTGAGTCAGTTGTTTGGATCTTCTGCTAAGTGTTTTGTAGAAACTAGTTGTTTTTCTTTCTAAGATACAGCAACCAGTGTATGTTGTAATTTCAATAAACAAATGATATGTAATAACGCATATGACATACCGCAATTTAAATGGTATCAGGTATTTCATGGGAATATCATTGTAAAATAACTTTTTCGACATAAATAAATGCAAATCTATTTAGGAAGGTATGTTATCTAAAAGTGGCATGAATAATCATAAGATTTAACACACAAAATTCACATAACACGAAACCTCACGCCTTTCTCCAATGGGGGTGGGTAGGCAGAAACTGCAGAACGCCATTAAATAATAATAATAAACAAGTAGTACGCCCATTACAAACTTAATAAGTAAGTATGTTTTGCTCAAAGTACAAGTCTCATAAAAAAACAAAAAACATTTGTATGATTGCCTTGACTACGCTTAACTAATTACACGAGTTTTACCTAAAAATCTATAATTTAAAACTATAACATTATTTGTCCACGCCTTAAAAATTATGATCACTAGGCGACCACTCATTCGTCTAATGGCACAATAATATATGCTAATTGTAAGTGAAACCAGAGACAATAGACTATTATGAATCATAAATAATGTTTCTAAATGATCTATTTTAGTTTGTAATTAGTTTTAAAACATTTTTTTTTGTATTTTTTATCTAAGTATGCAACCATTAAAGTATATTTTTATGGGTTTGGGGACTAGACCCTATTAGAATAATTGAGTTCTTTAAGAGTGTAGAAGCTACTTTAATATTAGATGGATTTGAAGCACATTTTGAAGTGTATACTAATACCAGCCTATTTCCCACTGCAGGGTACAGGCTTCTCAAACACAGAAGGCACGAACATTGATCAACACGCTGCCTCAAAACAGGTTGGCGATGTCAGACTTATATTGACTACTAGCTTCTGCCCGCGGCTTGGCTCGCGTGGTATGTCGATAAAAAGTACCCTATGTCCTTCCTCAACATGCCATCTATCTCCTTGCCAAATTTTGTCGAAATCCGTTCAGTGCTTTAGGCGTGAAAAGGACAGACAGACAGATAGAGTTATATTCGAATTTATAATATTAATTATGGACTGCGCCCCGCGGTTTCACCCGCGTAAGTCTCTCTAGATGGACCGAAGACCTAAAAAAAGTGGCTGGAACACGGAAGGCGGAGGACAGGGTGTTGTGGCGCAGCCTGGGAGAGGCATATGTCCAGCAGTGAGATAGGCTGAATTGATTGATTGATTGATCCACATCATACTTAACTGTATTATTGTCATTAAGTGCACTTAAACTTCATGATCAGTGCCAAACAAAACAAATCAATCAATAACCAAAGTCTTTTCCCAACTATGTTGGGGTGGCAGCATTTTACATGGAGCAAGCCTAGCCTATTTGACATCTACAACGCAGTCACTGGGTAACCCTGCCAGGGTTGCGGAATAGTCCGAAAGGGATACCGGGATCCTGGCAACAGGCAACTGAATGAACACGGGTGGGTTTTAGTCAGTAAGAGTCTGACACGCCCTTCCGCTCCGCCCAGAGCGGGAGAAGTCATATGATGATTTCAAACCCAAAAAAAAAAAAAAAAAAAGTCACTGGGTAACAAAGTAACCCCGTGGTAAGATTGTTTGTCAGATTTTTGGGCTTCTGACTATCCGAAACGTCTGCCAAAGATCTACGAATGACAGCCGGGACAAATAGCTTAACTTACCTACTTTCCAAGCCACGAAGAGGTCTCCATATGTTATGGATGGTCACCCATCCACGAACCGACCGCGGTAAGCATAGCTTAACCTTCGACCCAAATGGCTGTTATTACTTAGCCACGAGGCCCTCAAATTCAAACTCAACACCAACATAAAATATAAGATTTGACATAATAATATAAAATAACTAAAATAATCTAATTATTTTATTTGCAAGATAAATTCTTGCACAACCTGACCAAAAATTATCAATATTAATATTATTTTGCCTCTGCGTCCAATTAAAATTCAGAGGTCAATCTCCTATGATTCATAAAGCCATAGGAAAGGATGACTAAACAGATAAGGAATGCAAAATCGAAGGAATGAAAGGTCAAGATTAATCTATCACGATCGAATTGTAGTGAGAAGGCAATGCGCATTTGATTGGTGGCTCCTGCATAGTACTTACGTTAGGTACCTTTTTATTTTTTCGAGGTGATTTGGGGTTTTTGACCCACTACAACCACCCTGTTGGTTACTATCTGCACGCGTAGCATGACAACCATAGAAACGGGTTTTCTACGGGTTTTGTCGACGGAAGAATAGACAAAATGTCAGATTGTGATTGTTTATCTGTCATTTTGTCTATTCTTCCGTCGACAAAATCCGTTTCTATTGTGGCCATGGTAAGCGGGCTGCTCATGAAAGTGATCCAAAACTCTGTGCAACGCCTGCCAGGGACCAAAAAAAAACCGATAAAAAAAAAAACAGAATACAATGTTTATAGTGTTAGAAGGGCCTCAGCTTAGCACAATGTCAAAATGATGATAAATGATTTATTTCTGTAAGTAGGTTTGTACAAACACTTTTACACGTCAAACACATTTTTAAAACTAGATGACAACTCAAGGTTTACCTTGAGTGTTTAAAATCACCGTCAGGTTGTTATACCAGATGACGCTGATTCAAAATAAACCCTGGCAGATAGATGACCAGTATTAGTTTGCATTGTAGATACAAAGCTTTTTTTTATTTCCGGTCATAATATCTTATTAACAATTCTACAGAAGCACAATTCTCGCGATAATAACTTACTGCCCACAAAATACTTAGCAGTTTCTTCGTTTTTCTAATAACTACAGTTTTCTTTCATATTCTCGAAACTGTTTGAAAAGTTCATTACAACTAGTGAATCACCATCGTGTATCGATATGTCAATAAACTGTAGAACAAAGAAAAACTGGTCCCTTATCATTTACAACACGATTAACGCCGATAGATGTCGCCATAAAAGCTCAAAGCTGTTAACTTGTACAAAGAAGTTATTATTAAAATTCGAGTTGGCTCATACTTTTTATCTGTTGATTTGTTGGTGCAAGGTATAGGCGATTGTGAGAGGGGGTGTACAATGCCAAATCGAATGCCATATAATCGAATATCGATTGATCGACCACTATAAATCGAACGTCTAAGTACTCGAACGTTCATAATATCGAATGGTTAATAAATCGACCATTCAATACATCGTACACTCAATACATCGAGTGTTCAAAAAAAAGAATGTTTGTTTCATCGAGCGTTCAACGCATCGCATATTCATTCCATCGAAATATCAATTTATTGAATACTTTATAAATACAATACAAGAAAAACACGAAATTTAATAATAAATCACATTTAAATCTTTAAATATCAAGAATGGCGCTGTCATTTCACAGATATTTTACCTCAAAAATCATTATTAAAACTAGGCTGAGAATTAGCAGTTTTTGAACGTTAACGCCCACCTTCTGCGTTAGGACAGAATTGCCAAAAAGAATGTGAAAAAAATATTTTTGTTGGTAATCACACAAATGACAAGTTTTTTTTTCCTTTATAAAATACCATCACGATTGGTGATACTTTATTCACATTACAATCTAGCTTATTAGCTAATAAGTAATTTTAAAATAGCTTAAACTGCTAAGTAACTATAATAAATGACAAGTAAAAGACATCCCATTGATCTAAAGTCGCTTTAGCTTTAAACTTAACCCACACACCCCAGTTATCTTCAGCAAACAGTAGGTATATTTGAACTCATTTGTAAACTAAGTGTTTCGTAACGTATCCAATGTGATCTTTGTTTTAGAGCCAGCCAATGAACTGGGCTAATGACAATCTCATCGATTTTTATTGTAAATATTTAGACAAGTACGATAGTGGTATCCTGTTTTAAAAGTCAATCAATCTGCCTAGCCTTTTCCCAACTACGTTGGGGTCGGCTTCCAGTCTAACCTGATGCAGCTGGATATAGATAATTATAGTCTTTTACATGGAGCGACTGTCTACTTTACCTCCACAACCCAGTTACTGGGTAATACGATACTCCTTGTCATGACTGGCTGTCAGACTTTCGGCCTTATAACCCATAACGAGTGTTAAAGATCTACGAATGACAGCCGAGACCAAATGCTTATCGTGCTTTCGGAGGACGGAGAGGTCTCGGTATTTTATGGGTGGTCACCCATCCACGGACCGACCTTAGCAAGAGTTGCTTAACCTTGTAGATATACCTGTGCGGCTGTTATTATTTAGTGATAGAAATAGTGGTGGGATAATGGTAAAGCTGAAACCTATGAATAGGTACAGATGAAATCCCTTTAGTGAGTGATAGTTTTTGGTGTTTTTTTTGTGGGTGTAATCGAGTAGTCCAGAAATCGATTCGCTTACAAAAAAAATAACTTCGTGCGCGAATCGCCTCAAGAAAAAATAATATATTATTATTTAGAAGTTTTGTTGGTAGCAATTCTTTTTTGGGACCAGGCGCTGGCGCTGGTCTGAATATTCACGACGGGGATGGACTCATCAAGATTAATTGACGCAACTAATAAAATTTAAACCGGCTATGTAACGGTTAACAGTTACGAAAAGGAAATTACTTATTTAAAATCACTGCATTGTAACCCCGCTTAACTTTTAAAACATTCATACTAACATTCACTTACGCTTTTAAACCTCAATAAAAACTTTAAAGTACGATCTTAAACGTTTTCTCATCATAAAACGCTGATAAATAACGTTTCGAAACTAAATTTATGTTTGTTTTGATTTACGACACATAAAACTGGCAACACTATTGTCCGTTGACATTTGGAATCGTTAAATAGGGCAACATTCTAAACGTCACGCTCTAAACCGTTATTTCAAATAAAATTTCGTAATGATGAATTACATCGTATTTTTTTTCGGACTCTAGTAGATAAAATACAATGTTGCTATCAATAGGTTTTACTGTGAAATTAAAGATTAAAAAGTTATGTTTTTCTATACCATAGTGGGAGATGCGCAGTTAGAATTTTAGTGCGAAATAAAAAATTAAATGTCTCCATTACTACCAAACTGTCTATAACTGCTAACTTTTATGACATCAACAAACAAAACCGTTGGCAACTACTCATGGTTGCTGTATGTTACCGTCACCTCCTTATGCGAAGCAGTAATGCTCGCGAAGGAGGAGGCGGAACGCGTGCGGTAGAGGCAATTCGCGCCCTCACGCCCCTAGTCGCTGCAGGAGACGCCCTGGGCGTCTTGAATCCCAGACTGTAATAAGGACCAGGCCCAGGTCGACGGCGTGTTGTGTTCCACGCGCGCCTCAAAGAAATGTCAGCATAACTAACGGGGTCCGCTAAAGCCGATGTATGCCGGGGTCCCGGGTATGTCCAAAAGGGATACCGTGGCCTCTGGCAACATACAGGTAACGGAAAGAACACGGGTGGGTTTTACTCAGTAACAGTCTGACACGCCCTGAGCTCCGCTCAGAGCAGGAGAAGTTATTTGATAACTTCCCACCCAAAAAAAAAAGCTGTATGTTAATAATAATACCAGCCTATTACTCTCCCGCTGCAGGGTACAAGCCTCTTCTGATACACAGAAGGCACGAGCATTGAGGACGCTTGCTCCAGAAGGGTAGGTGATTTCAGACTTGACATTTACTATTTGTTGGAATCTTAGATCACACTTATGTCTAAGCACTTGAGTGAATACCTAAGATACAGGTTTATTCCTAAGTCAGATAGAATCCAATTATTATATACCTAACCTGCCTTTTCCCAACTACATATGTTGGGGTCGGCTTCCAGTCTAACCAGATGCAGCTAAATACCAGTATTTTACATGGAGCGACTGCCTATCTGACCTGCACAACCCAGTAACTGGGTAATACCATACCCCTTGGTAAGCCTGGTTGTCAGACTTTCGGGCTTACCTCTAGAATAAGGTCCTATTTTGTAAATATTAATGTAAATCAATTATTTCAATAAACAATTTCAATACTTATAACTAGCAGGTATCACTATGTTTTTCCTTCACCGATTTCAATACTGTCTAAGATAAACTCAGAAGGTACAAACCTTTTGCGTGTGAGGCGTATGTTGTTACACATTATGAAAAGAAATACAAAAAATCTTAATAAAAAATGTGTTTGCCAAAACACCACAGTAATAAAAATGATATTTCTTGTTCTTGCTGAGCAAATTACTTATTAGTACACTTTTTATTTCATAAACTTACATATAAATTACATTTTTAAATATTAGAATATAAAAATATAAAAACATTTAAAAATATAAAAAATAGTAGCCCACCGGTATCGGGAACAGGGTCCAAGCTACCGGCGGTCAGTGCTCCAGAGAGAGGAACCTTCTAACAATACGGGCCTTGTCCAGAAGTACCGCTTTCTGAATCAAGCCCTTAATCCAGCTGCCTAACGAGAGCCTCCGTAGATGTTGGTCGAGGCTCTTGGCAATTAAGCCATTGGCTGATACGACTATCGGCACAATGATCGCAGAGTCCACATCCCAAATTAGTACACTACTTATTAAAACATAAATACCTAATGAATTTCTCAGTAGTAACCCAGAGTCTGGATCTGTGCCCGTTTGATGGCAATAGGCTCGCCCCCTATAACATGAGACTAAAACATAACTGGAGAAATGTGTGTTATACACGTACACCTCTGCCTAACCCTTTAGGGATTATAGGCGTGATTTTATGTTACGTTTTGTTTTTTTTTAAATCATTTACTTGTTTATTTTAATTTGAATTATTCACATTACTATACACAATATTTATAGAACACTACTAACTATTTACATAAAAAACTAAAACTAAAGGGACTAACTAAATAAATATAAAAACAAAGGGACCTTTAGGCGTCGAAGTATTCGTCCGCATCGCTGTCATCCGGAAACGTGCCCAGAAGACTGGCAGCACTGCCACGTTGAATGGTAATGCTAATTCTTTGGCCAAAGAACACGCCAGCCCTCTGGTCACGTGAAGTGTCGATCAGTCGGTGGGAGATTTCCTTAAAAAGGAGACGCGCACTCGGGCCGCATGACCCGAACGTTTCGACCCCAAACGGCTCAAAACTGTAGTTGCCTATAAGGTTACAGTATTTGCGCCGCTTGAGGGCCGCAGCAGCGGCGCCAGCACAGCCCGCCGTGCTAGGAACATGGGATGGCGCAAGGGCCACACCAGAGGCCTACCCACCTTCCAAGGCAACAACGTCATGCCATCTGGTCTCTTCCCATCGTCACGTACCAAGCCGTTTGGTTCTAATACCGCTGGTACGCCGGCGGTGACAAGGGCTCGACGAATAATATCGTTGATGCTGGCGTGCCGTGCTATGCGGCCTGCACTCCTGCAGCAGGACAGGCCATGGTGCCCGAGGCTGTCGACAGCTTCGCCGCAGTGACACCGATGCGGAGCAACACAAGGTGTGCAAGCAACACAATTGTGAAAAAAATATTTTATTAACTAAGTACAAAAAAAAGGTTTTTGTATTAATATATTTAACTAGCTGTGCCCCGCGGTTTCACCCGCGTAAGTCTCGATCCCGTGGGAATATCGGGATTAAAAGGATCCTATGTGTTAATTCAGGTTATAAACTATCTGTTTGCCAAATTTCATCCAAATCCATTCAGTAGCTTTTTACGTGAAAAAGTAACAAACATTCATCCATCCATCCTATAATATTAGTTAGATTAGATAGTGCTTTACAAAAGAACCTCCCACAATTATTTTTCTTCAGCCTCATTTATAATTTGTACAAAAGCTTTACAAAGTAAAGTAATCAAAGGTAATATTTATCTACTTAACATTATTATAAGGTTTAGTACTCAAACATGCTCGTAAGTTGTCGGTCAAATTCGTCGGTATTTATTTTTCACTATGCCTTTGTCGTGAGAGTGTTTGACGATCGGGATGTGAGTCATCGGCGCAAGCGCACCGGCTGTACAGGGTGTTTGATTTTTACATCTTGTAATAAAAATGTGTAAATACCTGGAGTATTTACACATTTTTTACTTCTCGCTTTTAATTGAAACAGTAATAATATTGTTTACTTTAGTTAGGCGGATAAACTATGATTTTTTCTGCCCCTGAATTTGTTTAACTAGAACTTAAAATAATACTTTAATGTAGAAGCGATTTTGTGGGACTATAATGAAATATCTGTAATTTTGAAAATTGTTTCATAAGTCTTCATGATTGTTTATTATTACTTAGTATTACTACTGGCGGCTGAGAGTATGTCATGCTCACTTTAATGTCTCGCTGATGATGGCGTGTGTGTTGGATCATTAAGTTCCCTTCAAAATGGTTGAGCTGAATGGTGCTGATCCATGCGTCATGTTCGTGAACGGGCGCGCTCAGTAGGGACTGGTCATCTCTTAGCTGCCACGGCTTATTTTAATTAATTTTAATTTTTGAATTGTTTTGTTTCTTTTTTATCGTTTAATTACGGAGTCTTTTAACGTGCACGTTTCTCTACATTATACCTACTCACATGTATAATTTGAACATAAATGATGTAACCAATATATTGTAACAATATTCTGATTTAAAAGAGTGTCCGTGGAGTTTTTTGCCCGTTCTTCTCCATAGGAACCTACTACGCTTTGGAATGGGCAACTAGCTTCATCTTTCTGATTGACCAACCCCTTGACAATTCAAAAGTACCTGTAATTGGTTTATTTGAAATAAATGCTTTGAGTTTGAGTTTTGAATACAGGAGTAAAATAATAATTTAAAAATTATGAAAAACTTAAGAAACAATTTAAAATAAAAACAATTCCGCCGGTCTATTCCTTAAACACCTCACCGTGAAAACTTAGGTGAAGTGAGCTGTCAATCCCTAGCGTCAGGTGGGAGTTCACAGAGCTCACTTAAATCTCACTTCACCGAAGTTTTCACGGTTACATTTTAACAGAATACCACTACTGGACCAAATTGATTTATCAATAAAAACTCTAATAGGTCTAAAGCCAATAGCTTAACTACAGAACTTTACAAGCTAGTCAAACACAACACACAACGTTGACACAGACAGACTCGTGTCACGGGTGTCTAGACGCAATGTATACAAGACGCTAGATTAGCTCAGATACTGTACGTGTTGAGCTGTTAGCTTTATTGGAGCGAATCGACTGTTACGGCTTGTACACAGTGTACAAAATTTAAAAGTATAGGAGAAAAACACTTGAAATAATTTTGATAAGAAAACAGTCAATATTCATTAGAAATCTATATTCTGAGGGGACTCTAGGATACCCGAAACCGTCATTTTAGATTTCTATTTACCACATACAAAATATACTTTACATTATGACAAACCTTGATATAATTATTAAAAGCTACCTAGAAAGAAGACTAAAATCATAATAAAATTATTGTAAGTAGTATCTAGAACCCAAATTCCACTCAAGAATAGTTATAAAAAATCTTGTTCATGCAGAAATGCAACAAACACTAAAATACCTTACCATAGTACTATCTCAACGAATACGGAAATAGTAAAATCTCCAGACAGCAACACCCTGTATTCAATCTGATGCAACAGATAAGGTGTACGTTTTTTTCTAAAGCGGTGGCCACCACCACCGTCCTACTTCTGCGAGTGAGTCATCCGCAGGAACTAACCAGGGAAGCTATGGAAACGCTATGTGAATTTATAATTATTTTAGTAGTTTCATCTTGACGTTGAATTTCTTTGATGGTTTCGTAATCTTGGGTGAGTATGTCAGGTATGTAATTTTTTTTAGACATAATTTATATAGGTACATACTTAAACATGCCTATGTATATACCTACTAATATTTTGGATGACGTTGGCTGGAAATGAATGAATGAGAGTGGCTAGTTTCGATTGCTGTAATGTAGAAATTGGACGAATCCTATAGTAAAATAGAGTAAAAATTGTTGCCGGTATTTGCAGCTTGCGACCAACGGGACTTCACCAGTAGAGACGACAAGAGGTCTTGGGATCGATTCCCAAGTTGGGCAACGCGTTGTTGGGTTTTTCAATAAGGATTTTCAGTAGCAGCTTGGAGCCTGGATTTGTGCCGGTTGATGGCACTAGGCTCGCCCTCTATTACATGGTACTTTAACAGAATAGATGTGATGTTATGTAATGTTAATTGTTAACCAACGTGCAAAAAATAAAATGCGTTCCTGTATTTGAATTTATTTAGATAATTAAGTTTATGACGCACTTTTGCTTTCTATACTATGTCCCTCTTCCAAGAATGATTCATCAGCAAGAATAAAACAAAAAAAAAATAGAAACAAGAAATGAAGAATGCGCTTTGAATTGCTAATTTCATGGTTGAGTAAGTAGATATTAGTTACTATTTTTTAACTACTCTGAGATTAGCTCCATTTACCTACATAATTTAATTTCCGATTTATATTTACATTACTATAAGTACACAATATTTATAGAACTAACTATTTACATAAAAAAACTAAAACTAAAGGGACTAACTAATAAATATAAAAACAAAGGGACCTTTAGGCGTCATACGTTACGTAGATATCAATCTGCCTAGCTTTTTCTCAACTATGATGGAGTCGGCTTCCAACCTGATGCAGCTGAATACCAGTATTTTACATGGAGTGATTGGCTTTCTGACTTCCACAACCCAGTTACTGAGAAACATTTTACCCCTTGGAAAGACTGGTTCTCAGACTCTTGGGCTTCTGAAAGATCTACGAATGACAGCCGGGACCAACGACTTAACGTGCTTTCCGAGGCACGGATGGGTCTGGATTGGTAATGAATGGTCACCCATCCACCGCGGCAAGCGTTGCTTAGGGCATGGTTTTCCGGGTCGTGATTTTCGAGACATGGACATTACGTAGTCAAACGATACCTAATTTAATTTAGTCGAAGAAGTAAAAGCAAAATAAAACTACAAACAACACAGCCCCACAGATTTGTTACTCTTCCGCTCTGTTGACCAAACACGAGACGATGTCTTCAAACATTTTTTGTCTATTTGACGCCGAAAATATTTAACTCCTAAACGATTCAAATTATAATTAGAACCTTTGAATTGTGAGAACCCACAATTACATTTTGCGTTCGAAAAAGTCTTTCTTCCGAACATTTTGTATTGATGACTTTGATATTTGAAGGTAAAATATATGTTGGTTTTTCATTCTATGGTTGACTAGCACAGTTAATATGGTCAAAATGACCAATATTAATCTTGAAATGTCGCCTATTGTGACTGTGATTGCTTTATGCTGTAATCTATGATTTTCTTTATTTATTAACTGTATTGAATTGGTCTGTCATTTCAAGTTGGTGTTCCGTATTGGAAGAGGTGAGTATTCAAATTAGGTTTTGTGTTATTCATGGGTTATTTAAAATAGAATAGGCATTTATTTAATTGCACCTAAATCATAATTTGTCCAAGCATAAAAACGTACCTACTCCTAGTATTTGTGAACTATGTATGTTCTTTTTGAGAAATAAATTTCTTTAAACCGAAAACGTATTGACGTCATTATTGTTAATTGTAAGTACCTAGTTTTTCATTATTTATCTATATAATTATATTGCAATTTTTCAAGAGAAAATAGATTTATGGCAATAATTTTAGATCATAGAGTTTTTGTCTCGTAAAATTAATAAAATATATCAGTAAAATTCTGGAAATATGTTAGCACCTAAACTTCCGGTGCGGCTCGCAAATCCTTGCATATTCTAAGGGCATGCCTTCCTTACCATTACAGCGCCCCCCAGTCTACTCCTTGATATGCAATGGCCTCTATAGCCCCATGAAGCATGAGGCTCCAGGGGCTAGTGCAAATCTTTGAGTTCATTCGATTTATCGACCACGCTGGGGTCGGTGCATTTCATTCATTCATTCATAAACTTATTTTCCTAAAGAAAGCTTATTTAATTCAGCACAGTTCACACTTGACCAATTCTAAGATGACTATCAAAATGCGCGAGGCTGTGACAATGATGAATTTAACTTAATTACACTTTTTCTTACGATGACACGGTCGACTAAGCGTTGTGGTAGGTCGGGAATTAAAGTTAAAAGAAATTGTTATTAAAACTTCTTTTATCTTTAATTCCTGACTTTTAATTGAATCGTCATTAGGCGAAACATACTGAAAAAAAAGAAGATTCTGTAAAAAAATACTACAGCTCAAAAAATTACTCAGGTGAGCAATAGGCTCGACGTCCGATAAGGACCAGGCCCGGGTCGACGGCGCGTTGTGTTCCACGCGCGCCTCAAAGAGATGTCGGCACACCTGAAGGGGTCCGCTAGGGCCGATGCCAGCCGCGGTCGCGGGAAAGTCCGAAAGGGATACCTGGTGGCCTTTGGCAACTTACAGGCAACTGAAGGAATACGGGTGGGTAGGCCGGCTTCCACCTGATGCAACTAACTTCACCTAAGTTTTTAATTTTTAAAGAAACGATCAGCAGGCCCCAATGTGTGTATACTTAAAAATAAACAATATTTAAATGCTTTTAACTGTAAAGTTAAGTAATAAATTAACATGCATGACTCTCCAAGCTGTCTTCATCCCATATCCCTAAGGGAACTAGTCTAATTACTAACTCGCACGACGGTTCACCTTACTGCAAACTGCAAATTTAATCAGCGAACCGAAACTTCGACTGCAATGAAACTGCAGTACAGTTGATTGCATCTGGTTAGTTTAACTGTTCAGTTATCGAGTTTGCTATCTATTGGTCGAATTCTATGGGTTCAATTTTAACTGGCGCTGTTGTGTTGAAATATTTTAGAATAGGTACTATGTTACTATTAAGTTTTTGGTTTAGGAATATTAGTTTTCGCCTTTTGGTAATCCTTTGAGGAGGCCTATGGCCAGCTGTGGAAAACTTTTAGGCGAGGTAAAGATGCAGCTTTTGTGTCCCCTTCTATTTTAGTTAAGTACTACGTTTCACGAATTTCATGACTGACGAAAAATAACATTAACATGGACATAAAACCGGCTATCTAATTGCGTAACTTATTTTCGTAACCGATTAGGACTAATTGGTTTAATTTTAACAGTTTTAGTACTACTAGGAGGATATCGTGGCTACGTAATAACAGCCGCACGGGTCGATCCATCAGGTTAAGCTACGCTTGCCGGGGTCCGTGGATGGGTGACCATCCTTACATACCGAGACTCCTCCGTGCCTCGGAAAGCACGTTAAGCCGTTGGTCCCGGCTGTCATTTGTGGATCTTTGATAGTCGTTACGGGTCGTCGGAAGCCTGACAACCAGTCTTACCAAGGGGTATCGTATTACTCAGTTACTGGGTTGTGGAGGTCAGATAAGCAGTCGCTCCGTGTAAAATACTGGTATTGTACAGCTGCATCCGGTTAGACTGGAAGCCGATCCCAACATATTTGGGAAAAGGCTAGGCAGATACATTCAACAAACAACATTCATTGCCCTACTTACGTTGTTGAGCAGATTTTTTTCGAATTTATGACGCAATGGTTTAGACATTTGTTTAAACCAATTCCGATTCTGATTAATCGTGTATTACGCAATTAGGGTAGCAACACGAAATGCCTGCAATACCAGAAAAGATTTAAATATAGGGGAGGTTGAAGATTGTGATGCGGTTAAACGAACTGTTATGCTCGGTTCCTATAAACAAAAACGAATCGTGTTGCTTACCAATGGTAAAAATTTTTATTGTCAAACTGGGCATATAAATAGATTCGTAAGCTAATTTTACCTGTGATAGCTACTTCCATATGGGAGAGTCTACTATACAAAACTATGAGGTCTTTGCTTCATTATTGGTAAAGATACAAGAGTCTTAATTTTAACCGATAACGGTCCGTAAAAGTATTGGAATCGGCCATTTAATAGTCCCACTTGCTGGAGTGTCTAGGTTCCCGTTTATTTGCACCTTTGATGACCGAAATAATGCCACTGATGTTGCAATCAACGTGGTCACCTACTAGGCTCAAACAATAAGTCAATTCAAAGCACCGTCGACACGAAGGAAGAAGATTTTCGAGCCTAATCATAGTCAAAGTATGTTCTCATACAAACACGGATCTAGAATTGATCATTGCGCTTGCTCAACGCACGTTGGTGATTTCGGATTTCACGCTCTCTTTGGTCGAATAAATCTTTTAACGGAACTCACACTCACATGAGTCAATAGGTATCATACGATATGTTGTGGTAAATAGCTTGAAAAGTAATAATAATGATTATTGCAAAACCAATAATATAAAATGCATGCATGCTGGGCAACAGTCTCCACACGGTGAGTGCCTGAGGATGGACGGTGCTGCCGAGGCCGGCCCCGGCGAGGTCAGTAAGGATGCTTGGAAGCAAATGCTTGCTGCAAATGGGGTTAGTGGGAGAAAGGTAGATAAGATTTAAAAAAAAATGTGAAGATGGTTTTTGCTCATCGTCATCTGCCTAGCCTTTTCCCAACTATATTGGGGTCGGCTTCCAGTCTAACCGGATGCATTCCAGCGACTGCTTATCTGACCTCCACAACCCAGTAATTGGGTAATATGAATACCCCTTGGTGACTGGTTGTCAGACTTTCGGGCTTCTGAAGACCCATAACGACTGTCAAAGATCCACGGATTCCGGCCGGGACCAACGTCTTAACGTGCTTTCCAAGCCACGGAGGAGCCTCTGTATGTAAAGATGGTCACCTATCCACGGACTAACTTCGGCAAGGGCAGCTTAACCTGATGGAGCCACGAGCTCTTTCAGATACACCACATTCATGCTCCTTGTGCTCGAACACGAGCAAATTGTTGTTGCATATGCATAAATAGCCGAGCGGTTTTGGACTTTACCAGGTGCTTAAATATTACTTTCTGATAATTGTACTGCCAGGTACTTTAAAAACCAACTTCGTAATTAATTTATGCCCTTTTCAACTTCCACCTTCTCAATTCTTCCTTCCTACAATAAAATTATTTTGATGTGAAACAATAAATTAAAATACATACTCCTTTCGACAGTCCGAATGAGAATACAGCACAAAAAGGTCCCTCAATTAATACATACCTCACACAATTAGTACCTAATGAAACCTCACATGGCGAAAACAATTAAAACTTTGAATTCACCTTTTTGTCCTAAACATTGTGGTTTACAAACGTTAATTGTAAATTATTAATTTTGTGAACAAAATGTTTCATAATAATGCACTAATTATGGAACGTTGTGATGCTCTAAATTTTAATTATGATTTTATTAGTAGATCCTGGTGTTTGATGAAAATGTTTTGTCCTTTTTAGAGGACAATACAAAGTTAAAGCTTTGTGGATTGTATTGTATTAATTTATTAAATTGGTAACCCTTTGATAGAAACGCAACTAATTGAAATTACCGAAATGTTTTTAGCTTTTGTCGTGTTTTCCTACGTAATTGTATTTTTTTTAATGTATGTTTGTTACGCGTTTACTCCGCCAATTATGAATCGATTTTGATGATTCTTTTTTTGTTTTTCATGCTTCCGAGGTGGTCCCATATAAATTTTATTAACTTTGCTTGCGTAATTTTTGAGTTAGCTTCAATATTACGTATTTTTCCCACTTAGTTTATCTAGACGATATCCTGTTTGAGTCTTTCACTGTTATTTACATAGCAGGTAGTGGTATTCGGATTTGTATGGGGTAGGTACCATAACTAAAAAGTGAAAAATAAAAACTTTTTTTTAAAAAAAACAACCGACTTCCAAAAAAAACACTAAAAAAGTGAAAAATAACTTTAATTTCGGAAGTCGGTGGCAAAAAACGGAAATTGAAAAGCATTTTTTTTGTATTGTTTTTACGGACGTGTCCCACCAACGGGCAATTAACGGGAAGCAAGTCGACCTAGCAACTTAAAACAAGTTGGCAAGCAACGAGCAGTGATGAGTATGTTAGAGTGACGTATGTTACCATGCGTAAGTCTCTCAGCGAGTGTTCTGCCTGCCATGCGGGTCGCTGAGCGAGTACACTTATGAGCTTAGAGTACGAGAACGAGTACCTTTGGTAGCTATTTAGAGGTATAAGGAACAGGTTGTAAAGTTCACCTATCCTCTACAGAAAAAGGAGGATCCTCCGACCAGACGGCTGTTGTGTCTGGCGGGGAACTACCCATCAATTTATGTTGGAATTTTGTATATATGTCAATCGTGCGGTAAACTCTAATTGCGCGATGCAGGATTTTGTGTGACGTCAGTTCTTTGATGCGTAGTTCGCATGTGGTGATGTAGATGCTGCCACAAGTCTTATCGCTGCGACAAACGAGTACTCACTGGCGGTGTGAACAGTAAGCTATCAACTATTAATATTTGGATCTCTCTTACGTCGAGCGAGAAAATCATTGATAGCTAGGGCTTCCTCGCCGGTAGTGTGTCCCACTACCGGCGAGGAACACCCAGTGTGTCCCACAGTGCTATGGTAATTATCATTTATTTTGTATCTAGCATTTTTTTGGATAGACAAAATAATCATGTATTTTATTTCAGATCAATTAATCACCCCTTACCATCTCATTGCGATGAGACACCACCCAAATCAAATAAGTATCAAAATTTGTAACAGGTGCACTATGGAACCTTTATTAAACAATTTAACTCTCCCCATCAAACAGAACAGTTACAGAACAAATATATCATGATGACATACAGACAAAAACTGGGACTCTCTCTTTTAAAGAGTATTTACTATTTAAACAAGTGATTGGACATATGCTTTGTAAACTGTTCTATGGGAGCATTATAACGGAATACGGCGAAAAACAGATACTAATTTGACAGTGCAAGTGGCATTAAAGTAAGGGTAGTAGGGTAGGGTAGGGTAGTATTTAAGTTAGTTATCTTTTTTATGTTTATTTTTGCTTCAAGACAATTGAGTAATTAGTACCTAGTCCTACAAGCCTACGACCCATTTAGGACGACTTGCAGAAAATCAAAAGAAAGTCCTAAATGGACGGTAGGCTTGAAGGACGAGTTGACGAATTACTCAGACAATTTGATCTCAACCGCACCGCAACCAACGCGTCGGTTGGGCAACGCACGTCGCGACGTGCGTGCGACCATTGACAAGGATGATGAGCGTAAACGAAGCAAAATCAGTATGGAAGGATCTTTTAACAGGTGGCGTTGTGTAGTTTCTGCCCAAAGGGAAAAAGGCCTGAATTTATATATGTCGCAGGGAAATGAGGAAACCAGACATTTCACGAACTCACTAGGGATACCACGAAATCACGGTAGATGTCGAATATTCTTGTATAATACGTCTTCTTACTAAAAATGTTTAGTAATTATGACAAAATGCCAATATAATGTCAGTGATATGTCGTTTCAAACTAAATCTAGTAAAATGAGAAAAGTGTTGATGGATAAAATAATAAAACAAAATTACAAATTAACTGATGCATTTTTATTATTTACTAGCTGCACCCCGCGGTTTCACCCGCGTAAGTCTCGATCCCGTAGGAATATCGGGATAAAAAGTATCCTATGTCTATCTAAGTCATGGTCTACCCATGTGCCAAATTTCATCCAAATCCGTTCAGCCGTTTTAGCGTGAAAGCGCAACAAACAAACAAACAAACTCACTTTCGCATTATATTATTAGTTAGGATTAAATTTTTATTAGTTATAAAATTTTATTCTGACGATGATATTCTTTCTACCTTTTCTATTATGTGAATTCGTTCATATCAAAAATAACAAGTACCTAATAAATTAAAATAAATCGTGATATCCCTAGGGATTTCGTGAAATACCTGGTTTCCTCATTACCCTGCGACATATACATAAACTCCATAAGACGATTTACTGACCTTCACGCCTTCCTGCCTCTTCAATCGTAGGTAGACATAATTTCATTATGACCAATATGATTGTGTACGATTGATTTGACCGAGAATGAAAAAGAATGCCAGAAGTCTTGGTAAGTTCGTACGTATATACGCTACTGAAGAATTATACTGAAGATAAAAAGTTTCATGCTAGAGAAAACCGCCAAAGCGTTGAGAAAGTAAAACACAAAGTATAGTTTAATTAATGCCTGATTATTTTAACAAAAAATACTCTACTGAGATAATATTAGACTAGATATTAACACTGAATGTGGTACCTACTTGTGTCAGAAAGAAAGAACGTCAACTATAAAGGTCAAACACAAGTTAATACAAAAAGAATAATAATTAATTCTTTGGCAGACCAGTTATCAAATATGTTTCAAAAAGAAGTTCTTTTTGGAAACTTTTGACTCTGAACCATCCATGTTCACCCCATTCACCGCCCCAGCTGTTAGCCACTACCCAATAATCAATTCCATCTTCGACACCGTAGCCAACAACTCTTACACTATGTTTCCCTATTTCTTCTCCATGTGTATGAACATAAATACCTTTTTTATAACTTGGAAAATCTTCGAAAGCAGTAAATCCGGCCTGAATAGGGCCGTTTTTCAATAACTCTGCCTTTATTTCATCGCTCTTGTTCGATAAACCGTAAAACTTTTCAGCAAAATGCTTGTCTTCTTTATAACTTTTATCAGTATTTACACATTCAGTCACGCATTTAGCTTGTTTGAGTTCTTCTACGTCGTATGGTTTACATTCTTGAGTAACAAGACCTTTGTCTTGCCAATAAACAAATGCCTTATATGGATCACCTCCATCACATACATACTTTTGTAAACAATTAAAATCTTGTTCAGCAAGACGGACATGTACATCTTTGTGAATGCAAGTTCTATCAGATGCTGTCGTGGCTGCTCCGAAGGTCCAGCAAGAACTACACTTTCCTTGATCGTAGATTTCTTTTATAGTCTCACATTTGGGCCACTTTTCTCTGGCGTCAAAGTTATCCGGTAGATCAATTGCTTCAAGATTGTGAGTTTGGAGTGGTAAGTTTTCTATAGCTTCCATATCAAAATGTGCACAAGCTATATACTTCTCTTCGATATTGTCGTACTCAGCCATCTTCCAAGAGTAGTCCTGTGCGTTGAAATACTCGATGAAGGATGACTTAGACATCGTTAGGTATTTGGCGTGCAATTCTGGGTCAAAGTCAGCCGCAACCAATCCCGCCAGCGTCACAAGTATCACTACGTCTAACATCGTTGTCACTTCTAAACGTTTGTAGTGTCCATTGACAGTCGTCAGTATTATATACGAAATGTGTTATGTCAGGTATGAAAGTAATTTTACATGAAACAATAAAGGTAACTATTTATTTAATCAGTAATTGTAATAATTGTGTTGTTATCTAAGAAACATGCATAGAAGGTGGCATATTTGGTTGAGGTGTTCAAGTTCTTTATGAAGAATGTTTTTATTGTAGAATGCAATTTTTGTTAAAGGAATGATAATAAACTACTGATTTTTTTTTTACAAAGTGTGTTATGTCAGGTATGAATGCAAAAGTGAAAATGGCCTTAACTTATGATGAAACAGAAAATATATTGGCTATAGAATCGTAACTTTATCAAAACTACCTTGAAAGAAAGCTTATCAATCACTCACACTTGACATACACACCTCCCTGCACACAAACTACACTCATATACGCACTCCTAGATACACAACCACAAATCATTCACTCCATTTGCTGTGTTAACATCCACTATAACTAAACAGAAAAGTCACGATTGTATTATATAAATTGAAGCCGCAAAATCTCCGACTCCTAAGATACAGGTCTGCGTACCTAGTTTAGGTGCCTGGAAAGCTGACAATAATTTTAAAACTGGGTAGTACAACCCACTATTTCTATATGTTATATACTGTGCTGTTGTTTTTTTTTACGTTACATAAAAATAATAATTATAACAATATTTTTAAATTTTTCGACACTAACGTCTGGATCTTCCGTCAGAATTCTACCAACTTCGTATTTGCCGTTGCTATACCTACTCGAGGAGGCCAGCAGAGGCGGGCCGGCACCAGTCGGAAGATTCTTACGTTCCAGCGACCCCAGGCGTAGGTGTGAGTCGGAACACCGGGTTGGTTTTTAGTCAGTAAGAGTCTGACAGACCCCTCCGCCCGCCCCAGGGCAGAGGACATCCATGAAGACTTTCCAAGGCAGAAAAAAAAAGGCCGTAGGCGTTGGTCGACGCAACCTTGACGACCATCTTTTCAAGTTTGAAGTTTAATGTTTTGCGTGTTATGAACATTATGTGTTTACAATATGTATGCATACCAGTTCGTCACCGTTTATTGATTATTGTAAATATATTATATTGATTTTTATTTATTTATTTTTAATTAAATTTATTTTGTTGTTTAAAGATTACATTATAAGAGTTAATGAAGTTTTTTATTTTAAAATAATATTGATCATTTTAAACTTTTTAATTAAGAATCGTACACATAATTTTATAATGTCCATTATGATTGTGTACGATTGATTTGATCGAGAATGAAATAGAATGCCAGAAAAATACAATAGACGTAGATATATTTAGTAACCTATTCCGCTTGACTATTCTTCAAGAGTATGCAGAACCATAACCTCATAACCAGAACGCGACGTGTTACCACACCGAGCGCTGGACGCTCGGTGTGGTAACACGTCGCGTTCTGGTTTGCAATTGGTCAATCGTCATCCTGAGGATGCCTCGTTGAGAGGTGAAACACGTGTCGATTTCTTACAGGGTTTTTTAGGACTCTTGAAGAATAGTCAAGCGGAATAGGTTACTAAATATATCTACGTCTATTGTATTTTATAATGGATTTCCGCAAAGTCACGCCTGAATCAATTAACTAGAATGCCAGAAATCTTGGTAAGTTTGTACGATATACGCTACAGAAAAATCATACTGAACATAAAAAGTTACATGCTAGAGAAAACCCCCAAAGCGTTGAGAAAGTGAGAAAAAAAGTTATAGTTAAATTAATGCCTGTTTTTTTTTTAACCAAAATTACCCCTTCGACTGGCGTTTGCCACGCGGTCTTTTTTTACGAAGTTGACAGATGGTGGCCGTACCACGGCAGTTCAACTATGGTCCAACTTTTTTGCGATTATCTGTGAAACTAAGCGCCCTATCTCTTTCATTCTTGTGGTATATTGAGCACGCAAGACAGAGCTAACAATAAAACACGCCATGCTACAAACATTGCACAGAAGCAAAATGAAAGCATGGCACAAAGAATTTACTGCAAACAAACTGGGGGGCAAAATGGCGCAAAATGGCGGAAATTCGCAAATCCTAATTTATATTCTTATATTTAATTGCTTAAATTAATAATAAAAATAGAACTGCTTTTAATTTATAGCTAATTTAATGTAGTTTTTATTAAAATCAATCAATAATGATGAACCATAGAGCTTTTGTTTATCTTACTAAAATTGTGAGTGACGTCTCTAGTGGTCAAACGCTTTGTGGTTTTGTTAAAAAGTGGAAATATTTAATCTGTTGGAACCATTTTAGCGTTTGTAATACGTCAATAATCAAATAAACTTGCAAAATGACTCTCAAACTAGGCAACTTTGACATTCTTACAATAATTACAGACCGTTGACCAAGTCTGATTGGCGCCGTCAGGCCGAAATAGGCCTAATGTCAGACAATTTTCTAGACTATTTTGCCAGCCGTCAGGGGAAGGGTCTAACAGTCCATCTTTCTGATATAATAATATACTAGTTATTAACACTGAATGTGGTACTTACTTGTGTCAGAAATTACACATGAGATAACGCTTTTCTTTGTTGCCTCCAGGCGATATGTGCTTTTAATCTTATTACGAGTTCATAGGTTAGTAGTTTCAAACACGATGACTCAAACAAGGTAGTCGTGTCGCCTGAAGTTTAGCTCGCAGCTTATCGTGGACTTGAAGTTCCAGTAGTTTCCAGGTTGTGGTGTGGTTCTGAAATATGAGTCACATCTTTATGTCTAATAGAGACTTCTGTGGGTCAATCAGAGGTTCACTGGTAAACATAGACCTCCAAATGAAAAATAAACGGGAGATATTACTTTACTAACTAAGGGTGGAATGCTGTTTTTACCCGACTACGGCGAAGAAAAAAGGAGGGTTATGATTTTGACCGGTATGTATGTATGTATGTATGTTCATCTGTTCCCTCCTATCTTCTAAACCACTCATCACAATTTGACAAATGAAGTATTGTTGGAAGCGTCTAGATCTTTCGCTGGTTATAGGCTATGTGACGTCACATTAATTAAAAATGGCGCCCTCTAGAGGACAAAGTCAGGAACTAAAAAACATATATTGTTATGTGGTATCAAATGAAAGGGCACGTTTCAAAAATATATATAATATTATAACCCCAAAAGAATATTTTTAAATAAAGTAATAAAAACTACATGTAATCTGTTCAACTTATGTAGGGCATAAGTTGAACAGACTCGTGTGACTCCGGATTTTAAGTTGTCTGTCTGTGGTGTCTTGTTCTTTATTTAGTGGAGTTACTGAATTTTATCTCTAGGGGAAATCCTCGTGGTAACAATAGGATGAATTCTGTATAAGAAAAAGGTAATCAAAAATACTGTGAGAATGGAAAATTTTAATTCCCCGCGCCTTTTTTTCTAGTTTTTACCAAAATCGTCTGTATCTTCTATGGGTTGCCACAACTAAAAAACATAAAATATCTATAAAATAACAAAGTTGCAACCCACAGATAATATTAATTCAATTGTCAATTATTATGTATGCTAACAATATAGGTATTAGTATACTACCTATACTTATACGAAGATTTTCGATTTTCGAAGACCTCAAAAAATACCTCTTTATTTTTTTTTATCATCATTTAACACAATTATTTACTATAAATAAAAAGTAAAATGCTTGACTTTAGGTAAAAATCTTCAGACTCAAAATAAAAAGATGAGTGTTTTTCCCACTTCCATAGTAACCATCGCCAATCTTGTTGCTAACCCACTAATACGACAGTGAATCATTGTTTACGTTTTTTGCAACCACATTTGGAACCGGTTACATCAGGGCGATCAGTGCTAACAACGGTCAAATTAGTAAACAGGTCACGTTGGTCAAATTAAATATTAACTTATTATTGTCAGTTGTGAATCACTAACCAGTCTTCTAAATCTAGTATTGAAGTGTTAATTTCTTGACCTGAGTTGAAACTAGTTTGAAACTAGTTTTTTTGTTGCTTATAATTACTTTTTAAAACAAATACTTTTTTTGTTGCTAATATTTACTTTTTTTAATAAGTAGTCATCATGATAATTGGAAGTTTAATAAAAGGATAATGGTTTCAGGCAATAGTTTTGAAGCTAGTAAAAATATGGGTCACATGGTGCGTCTTAAAAACATGTAGGCAAAAAAACTTTAAATCTTACTCATTTACACGTTTTGTTTTTAGGACAATCTTGGACACAGTATGCAAATAATAATAAAAACTTAGACTTGCTATAAACCACCCGTTTCCTGGTTCAAAAAAGGCAAACTCCAGAGCAAAGAGAAAGTTTCGCCTCAGACTCATTTAGTCTGACAAAAATCAAGAACAAGTTATTTCCCACGTAAAAAACCTAATCAAACTTGCCAAAACTCGAAACTATAGTAAATAAATGACAATCAAAGTAATGGTATCATTAATCACTACAAAACCGATCACAAAGGAAGTTTTTTTTTTTTGAATGTTCCACAAATTATAATTTATTAAGTTTGTTTCGTATGCATTACAATGCTCATATAGGTACAATCTATAACTAACTATTTACATAAAAAAACTAAAACTAAAAGGACTAACTAAATAATTATAAAAACAAAGGGACCGTTAGGCGTCGAAGTATTCGTCCGCATCGTTGTCATGTGGAAACGTGCCCAGAAGACAGCATTGCCACGTTGAATGGAAATCAAAGTACAATAAAATTAACATGCATTTCTTAATCACCTAAAAAATTAATGCTACTACTAAGAATCACACTTGAACTGCCAAATCTTTTGTCATGGTTCAACCTGTTAAAGCCACACCCACAATGATCAGTGATGAATCATCTATGTAAAGGAACACGTTCATTTCATCAGTATCTTGTTCGTACAAACGAAAACCTATCTTAGCATATAGAGGAGAAGGGTTAATATGGATAGTGATGTCGTTTTGAAAATTTCATCAGATTGAAAAGCTCATTTTTGTTTGCTGTTATGTTAGTGACTGTGGTTCTTATATCATCAGTCATAGCTTTATAATTATGATAAAAAATGCTATATTTCAACATCCATTGCTGTTTTTTATTTTCGCTGTTTAATTTACATAAATGGAGTATGTAATTTTACATTGAAGTAAAGGAATAGTAACCAAAAAAACGATTAAAAATGTGGAATATGATTCAAAGTAAGGAGCTGAATTTAATTTGCGGAGGGGAATTTGTCACTTACACCCTGTATAATAGTAATTCGAGAGCATACTCAGCCTTTAATGTTCCCACTGCTGGGACACAGGCCTCCTCTCTGTGTGAGGGAGCGGGCCGTAATCCACCACGCGGGCCCAGTGCGGGTTGGTAGATGTCACATGTCTTCGAATTTTTTGGTTCTAAGACATGCCGGTTTCCTCACGATGTTTTCCTTCACCGTTAATTCGAGAGGTTCGTGGCTAAATAATAACAGCCGCACGGGTCAATCTGCAAGGTAAAGCAACGCTTGCCGAGGTCTGTCCGTGGATGGATCTTTTACATAACCCATCCGTGTCTCGGAAAGCACGCTAAGCCGTTGTTCCCGGCTGTCATTCTTAGATCTTTGACAGCCGTGGCGGGTAGCCTGAAATTCTGACGAAGTCGTGAATACGATTCCCAGGTCGGTTAAAGTTTCATTGGGTTTTTCGTTAAAGAATTATTCAGTAGCCGGAGTCTAGATGAGTGCCCTGTTGATGGCAATAGGTTCGCCCCCTATTACACATGCCCTAAACATACCTGGCGAAATGCGGGTGTACTATAATAGGTACACCTCTGCCTAACCCTTCAGGGATTACAGGCGTGATTTTATAAAAAATGCCACGCTAAACTCGTCATCGGTTTCATTTCGAAGCTAGTAAGATGTATTGTAGGCTATAACAAATAAAACAGTGCCATTCAATTACACAATACACGTAACTCCAATACTGAAACAAGTCATTTTACCAACGCAATTGAACCTAATAGTACAGCTATAGGGCTAGGAATAAAGTGTGCAGGTAATGACGGGCTGTTAACCTACCCATAAACGCTATTGAGTATCCATTCCCCTGCGTTGAGTCATGCACTTGTGGGGAAGACAAAAGACGGTGTGGGACTGGGAAATAAGAAACGTAAAGTCAATCAATCTGCCTAGCCTTTTCCCAACTATGCTGTGGTCGGCTTCCAGTCTAACCGGATGCAGCTGAATACCAGTATTTTACATAGAGCGACTGCCTATCTGACCTCCACAACCCAGTATCTGGGTAATACGATACGAGACTTTCGGGATTCTGACGACCCGTAACGACTGTCAAAGATCCATGAATGACAGCCGGGACCAACGGCTTAACGTGCTTTCCGAGGCACGGAGGAGTCTCGATATGTGAAGATGGTCACCCATCCACGGACCAACCCCAGTTATGCGGTGCTTAACTTGAATAATCTACCTAATAGGTCCATTTTTTGAAGTTTAACAGTAGAGTCAACATTACGGGCATAGGAACTATAAGATGAAACGCACTCTAACTTAATACTATGACTCCACAGATATTTAATTATTAAATTCACTTTAAACATGATTCATCTATCCACATATATTATTTGTTATTACGAATTCACAATATCTGTTGCGACACATATAACGTGTTAATAGAGTACATTCCTTGAGATTAAGAACTTTTTAATACGCTAGGTACCTATATATTTTCCAAGTTAAACGGGGGCCGTGCTGAAAACGTTTGGCTAGCACGGTCCCCTTTTTTGCATATTTCTTCAAAAGTACAGAGGTAAATTAAAAAATAAACAGGTACGTATACTCCTAGAGGCGAGAACATTGCATTGGTGCACACCAAAAACGCAATTTTTGGCGGGCCTTGCGGGGCTAATGTTCATGATCTTTTAAGTATGAAGAACTCTTGATTGTAAAGTTTTATCCGAGAAGGCTTTAACGCAAGGAGAGTTCTTGCTATTCAATTTCATAAGGCGTATTGACCATTCTCCGACCAAAAGTGTTTTTTTTAATCTTAACTACTTAAATAAATTGTGTTCCCGTTGCATACCATAAAAGTTTAAAAAATAACACATAACATCACGCCTGTAATTCTAGAAGGGTTAGGCAGATGTGTATCCGTTGTACACGGTACACTCTTATTTCACCAGTTATGTTTGTCTGTGAAATTGACTGACTTGACAATATTTTTCACGCACAGATGAATCTCAATACCTATCACACAGAAAAGTATTGAAGTCACGGAGTAGATTCTTCAAAGCATAATATAGATATTATTATAAAATCTTTCCTTTTTTAAATATATTTTTAAATAGGTACCTAAGTATTAGAATAACGAAAATATAAAAACATTTAAAAATATAAAAGATAGTAGCCCAGGGGTATCGGGCCCAGGGAGGACTCTGGTCCCGGCGGTCAGGGCTCCAGAGAGAGGAACCTCCTAACAATGCGAGCCGTGTCCAGGAGTACCTCTTTCTGAATCAAGCCCTTAATCCAGCTGTCCAACGAGAGCTTCCATAACACGTTTATTACTTACTGCAAAACACGCATAATATACGATTAAAAGATCAAAGATGTCCTTGCATGTGATATATGTATGCTAAATCACAACAACACAAAGAAGAATATAGAAAAGCTTAGTTTACCTATATAATAGACTTATATAAGTTCGTATAAAATTATATAAAGAAGTAAATATACCTATATGTTATATATTATATTGTATTGTACACCGTTGGAATAACAAATAGATCTCTTTAGATTGGTATTATTTCCCGTAGCTTACCGCCTGGCCACGGGACGGGCGGCGCGAACGGTGGTGCGGCGGGCAGTACATTTTTATTCTTTTTTTTATGTCGCTTCGCCGTTCTCTCCGCGCGAAAATTCGCTCCAGCGGAATGTCCCGTGGCCAGGCGGTAGACATAAAGGAAGAGCTTGTGGCTAAGTAATAACAGCCACACGGGTCGATCCATCAGGTTGAGGCAAACTAAAAGAGATTGAGCTCAACGATGTTTATGTTAGTAACTCCTTACATCTGTTAGAATTAACACATAATTTAATTCACAGATTATCTTCATTGACATACATTAGCACCGCCATTATGATATACCAGAAGTAATAACTCATAACTCGATTTTATTACATACATTACTTAACATCACGCCTGTATTCCCCGAAGAGTTAGGCAGAGTTGTACCTATAGTACACCCACATTTCGCCGATTATGTTGTTATGGGAGGCGAAGCTATTGCCATAAACCGGGCAAAAATCCAGACTGAGAGACCGAGCTGCTACTAACTAGAAATTTCTAATGGAAAAATCCAATAACATTTTTTCTAATCTAAGAATCGAACCCAGGACCTCATGCTCCGGAATAGTCCGAAAGGGATACCGGGACCTTGGCAATAGGCAACTGAAGGAACACGGGTGGGTTTTAGTCAGTAAGAGTCTGACACGCCCTTCCGCTCCGCCCAGAGCGGCAGAAGTCATTTGACGATATCCCACAAAAAAAAAAAGGACCTCATGCTCAGCATTAGCACTTGCGATCACTAGGCCAACGAGGCAGTTCCAAAATGACATGAATACGCTCAGGATTCTATTGCTCATTCGCTTCGCTCATGGTTCAATCCTAGAATCCTACGCTTGCAACCCAATAAAAGCTACATGCATACAACCTAACAGTTTTTACATAGGAAGTTTCCACAATGACTTTAATTACCATACATCACCACTCAACATAATTTAGTTTGTACTATACCAGTGTTAGTCAAAGTTACTCTCGAATCGCATTATCATATCCATTTTCTAGCTGTCGGTGACACAGAACGGGGGCCTGCCACCACCGGTTACAGCAGTATTATTTTTATCTCACTTCGTGGGGGAAAGAGATGCAGCTATACGTCCTGTAGAGCTACATCTCTTTCCTACACTGAAGTAATATTAAATGAATACTGCTATAAAGTGGGTGATAGACATGCGTACTTAAAATCTTTAAGTTCGCGACCTTACTCGGCTCGCTGTCGGTGACACACGTGAAGCTTGCTCAAAATTTCATTGTCAAATTGGCTTGCGGCTCGCGGCTCGCGGCGATGACAGACGGGCGAGTAAGCCTCGCCGAGCCATAAGTACGCGTACTTGCTCGCACGTCTATCACCCCTTTAAGTGGTGGTGGTAGGCTCCCTGGAGAAGTGATCATCATCATCATTTACAGCATGACTATATACACAGCTGGGAGGCTTCTATATCATAATTCTCCTGCCCTTATCAGGAATATTATGATATCGAAGTTTCAGTCTCTGATGAAACTTTTATATGCATGTGCTAAACTCCACGCTACTGGTTTATCAGTAGGAGAAAATACAAAAAAGGATCACAAGAAAATACTTAATACAAGGAAGGCAGATTAGGGTTTATAACATCGAAGAAGGTAAAATATAGTATAGTAGACTAAAGACGCAACAACAAAAGATTAAGTTGACAGAAAGGGAATTGAAACGATGAAATAACGTTAAAATAGCGTTACGTATAGTTCCAGTAACGAAAATTTCTACCGGTCCATCCGGATCATAAATAAGTTAACAGTTGAAGATTTCGTTCCGATAGATTTTTGATATATTGCCAAGAAATTAGTTCGTAAATGGTTACTGAAACTATACATAACGCTATTACGTAACGTTATAGTATTTTGAGAGTTTCAAGTCCCTGCATTAAAACTCCACTAGGGTTCACGGAGAATACAACTACATTATCATCTCACACACAACGGTTTAAGAATCGCTGCCATAACCGACTGCGACGATTAGTCTAATGCATTCAAATTGGCATAAACAATGCTGCATTATGCGCTTTTGTATGCAACTATAGTTGCAAGGTCTTTTTGATAAAAATAATTGTTATTCTGTGTGTAAACGGATTATTATGTCAGGTATATCCCTAGTGATATTTCTATATACCGTAATATAGTTATATGACAGCGGTTCATAACTGTCTTACTAGGAATATGTCTATAATTCGAGCACGATCTAGTAATATAACTATTAGGGCACTCCGACCAAATAGGTTAAGTTAGGTTAGAACTGTGACCAACTATGCGCGAGCTGAGCGAGCGAAGCGTCGAGTGCTACATCGAAATTGGTGGCAGTAACAAAATAAGGGCACTCCGACATTATGAATATGAAAGCGGTTCATAAATATATAGCGGTATATAGCTATTCCCTAGATATAACTAAATCACGGCTACAACTATCTTTCTGTGACATCATTTTTTTTTTTTTGTAATGTTACATTATTCCTGATGGACATAGGCTATAAATCTATATTATGTAAATATATACAAAAAGAAGTAAAAATACTATCTTGAGTTAATGCAAGCCAACAACTTTTTGTTAGGTACTGCTCAGAACTTGTGCTTAACATGATTGCACCCGTGCGAAGCCGGGGCGGGTCGCAAGTTCATCATAAAAGCCTGAAATACTTACGCACTAAGTGCGTGAGTTCCGTTCTACTAGGTTAACATTACAAAACTGCAAACCAACATTAATAAATTACAATGCAATCCTTAATACGCTCAGAAAATCTGTTTCCAAGAAAATTATCAACACGCGAGGTTTACAAGCTCAATTTCCTTGGCCCATATCATGTCGTTTGGACCAACTTACGTCTACCATTACTCTGATAAGCAAACACCTTAACACTTTCAAAATAAGGATTGATATAGTATTTGCTGGTGGTAAAGTTAAAGTGGTTTTGGCAATCATTGTCATTATTAGTGAGATTTGGGCAGCGTCACGCCTCGCGGGTGAGGATAAAAACGCAATTAGGACATGAAGGATTTTTTATGGTATTTTAAATGTTCATTGTTGTTAAAAACGTGTTATTACGAATGTTTGACTTCATTTTGTTCGCGTATTTGTTCGAGTTTACATAGTAAATTATGATGTGGGAAATCTTACCATTTCGGTGACTTATAAGGCCAAAATGAACTGGTTTAAAAAAAAATACAGAATGCTATTATACAAATGACTAAAAGCGATCAGCACGTATAAACCGAGCTCAAAACCTGTCATTGTCAATATTCCAAAGAAAATAATGACACTGACAGCTTTTAGACGTGGTTTATGTGCGGATCGCAGATCAATTAACTTCTGCAGCGGAATGAATCCATTGCTAAAAACTTTTCCATTTTTGTGACACCGAGAATGCAAGCGGCTACCCCGCTTGCATTCTCTAATGCCTAACTGGCCAGTGTCAAACTCAATCAATTATGACAATTTTTTCTCACTCAATACTTTACTTAATTAAGTTACCTACTTACCCAAGATGATTAAGAACTTTTTACGAGTAAAAAATATTGTCAATATTTTATTCAATTTCAATTCAGAATAATGACCTGATGATGATCTCATGCTATAATTGTTTTGTCCCCATTAGCCTTGGGTGCGAAGTTAAAAGAGAAAGTGTACTAAATGAATCATTACGTTACCTACTTGTTTTTGTCCACCAAGTCTCGTAAGTTTTTATACAAAAGGGGAAAGTACTTAAAATAATAATTTGAACTGAATTTGAAATTTAAAACGGCAGGAGTGTTGGTAGACCAACAACCAGGTGGATGACCTATAGAATATCGCGGGGAAAACCTGGATGAGACTCGCACAGACCAGGAAAGTATGGCACATAAAATCTTCCTACAAAAAAAAACGGCTTCCAAAAAAACACGTCGGTGTCTTGTTATGTAAATAACAGTGACGGAGTAAATTAAAACATCGTCCAGATAAACTAAGTAGGACAAATACGTAACATTGAAGCTAAATCAAAAATGCAAGCAAAGTTAATAAAATTTATATGGGAAGTCAACATACAAAAAAGAATCATCAAAATCGAGGAGTAATCGCGTAACAAAGATACAAAAAGAAAAAAAAACATACCGACGAATTTAGAACCTCCTCCTTTTTGAAGAAGTCGGTTAAAAACATCACTCTACTTGAGGAGCAATCGCGTAACAAACATACAAAAAAAAACATACTGACGAATTTAGAACCTCCTCCTTTTTAAAGAAGTCGGTTAAAAACATCACTCTACTTGATAATGTACAA
Organism: Lithophane ornitopus; assembly: GCA_948473465.1. Classification (NCBI taxonomy): domain Eukaryota; kingdom Metazoa; phylum Arthropoda; class Insecta; order Lepidoptera; family Noctuidae; genus Lithophane; species Lithophane ornitopus. Next base: position 12,300,754 of record OX419634.1, read on the forward strand.
AGCAGAGCAACCAAGATGGCTGGCAGTATGCGTAACCTACCTTACAAACAGCGACTCAAAGACTTATCACACTGGAACAGCGTAGACGAAGAGGTATGCTCGTTGAGACGTACAAAATACTAGCAGAACTACGAAGTGCCCAGCCTTCAAGACCTTCACACTCTGAATGCCAACAAACATTGGCGTGGGAATCCCCTAAAATTATGGGAAAAGTCGTCATAGAAAAAGCCTTTGAAGTAATTCTTGTCTAATCGAGTTGTTACAGCATGAAAGACTTCCGGAAAGGCTTCGTTGCCACTAGTACCATTAACAGTTCCATGATGGAACAATTTATGTTTTTTTTAATCACTAGTTCCATTTTAAAAGAATCTGAAAGTAATGGAACAAATGTGATGGCTCCCTCAGTGAACTGCTTCAAAAATCGACTGGACAGATTAAATATCTCCAAGCTATTTGATACACACGCACTAGGAGTGAGGCATATTTATCGTCACAGATAGAAATCACAGATATTAAAAAATAGCAGATAACAGTTGCTCCTAATGATAAAAAATATCTGTGACTTAAAATTACAGCTCTTCAAGACTGTTACCGCGGCTGTTACTGTTAAAACTTCGGATACGATTTTCAACTTTGACGAAAATAAATAAAGAAGATATTCAATCGAGATTTAAATACGTATTTATCATCCGTACAAAAATAACAGGCTGTTATTTTATAACAGATAGATACGATTTTCGACTTTAATCTAAAAGAAATAAAGAAGATATTCCATTGAGATTTAAATACGTATTTATCGTCCGTACAAAAATAACGGGCTGCGTATTTATCGTCCGTGCAAAAATAACAGGCTGTGATTTAATAACAGATATTTGGAGCTGTGATTTTTTTGTCACAGTCACAGTGATAACAGATATCGTGTTTAACCTGTTACAACCCATCTCTAACACGCACCAGATAATTAGCTGCAAGTGTGTTTAACCAACCAACCAATTATAAAAAAGAGAGGAGGTCTATTACTCAGCTGTAGGTGGACAAGGCTGCCAATGACTAAAAAGATCTTGGAACGATGATACTTCGTTTCATCTGATTCCTAAACAAAAACAAGCAATGACTACCTCCTCGGCCAAAAGAATTATATCATACTTATATTTGTGCGAACTTTTGCTAACAGTCATATTTTAGCGTAGGCCTAACAGCTCCCATTTTGTCGACAGATTCAGAATCTGAATTTATTTATTTGTAACATGATATTATTGATTCTGATGAGGTTGATAATTTCATTTTAGTGCAGTATATATCAATGGCCGCTGAGTAAAGAAAGGAATCAATGAAAGCAAATCATATTTTGGTATGATTTTAATGTATAACTGTATTGTTTTTTTTGTTTACCTTATTACTAAAATAGGGTAAAATTAATTTAATTTTCGAAACTTCATAGACGTGTCGGGTATCAAGATCAAAACATGATTACACAAAAAAAAGGATAATTTTTCAAACTTATAATAAAATTATATCTCATAGTTTATGCGTCTCAGAGCCGTTGGCCCCGAGCCGCTGTAGTTATTTAAAATTATGACTTAAAAATCATTTTTTTGTTTTGTCATAAATTCTTATGGATAACCATCACGTCTGTGGAGTATCGCCAGTTAATTTAATCTGGCCCTGTATATGAAATTTGAATGACAACTACAAAAAAAAAAAACATGTCCTAAAACTATAAATTTTCCGAAGCTAATAGTAGTCTTTGCAGCAAGGTTTCATGCAGGGCTTATAGCTACCTTCAGTACAGAGATAGGTACGAACCTTCTTTGCAAGAGGACAATCAATTCTACCACAGGGACCATGTACATCTCGCTTATTGACAAACTGACCGTGTTGATATTTCCCTTTAACATATTCACCTGGGATAAATTGGTGCTGACTGCCTCTGTATTCCATTCTCTTTAGACAATTGGTACCACCACAGGGGCCCTTCGGGAAGCCCATAGCTAGAATTGCTAGTTCACTTCGTGTAAACGGAGCGACGAAATCTTCGTATTGTACGAGCTCTTCAACTGGTCTTATTGGCTCTCTAGTTATATCGGGAGCAGTGAAAAAATATGCCACAGGAGGTACTTCATCAATCACGGTACCTTCCCAATGTCTGACAACCTCCAGGTCCTTCACTCTCAAATCATCGTATAGATACTTCCGTCCTGGTATCCGCTCCATCTCTGGCAATGCGATAAAGTAACTGATCACTCTGTTGCCCATACACGTTAGTCGAATGTAAAATTCAATTTCACCCGATGCTTTCAAATCTTCCTCACATTGCAATGGTCGTACCATTTCTACTGTATTTGTCACCATTTCCGGTCTGGTTGAGTCCCTGTATTCTGCTATGTCATAATTGACGGGGTTCAAATCCGCAGCTTTCTGAAGGCATTCAAAAAATGATTTGTGCCATTCTACAACACAGAAACCAGTGCAGCCAAAGTCTTGATCCCTGTTCCATACGGTGATATAAATTGGAGTTTTCCTTAATGTTTCCTCTAATGTTGAAGGTCTTTCAAGAAACATGATTGAGTTACCGACACCAAAGTATGGTGGTTGTGGTAATGGTTCGGATGGTAGCACTATCTTCCATGGTATGGGTTTAGCTTTTTTGCCCTTTTTCGGTTTTGGTTTGGGTTTAGGTTTGCCTTTTTTACCTTTTTTTGGAGGGGGTGGAGGTGGGGGCGGTGCCACAAAGTTATCATGAGCTACAATGAAATCAAAAATGGGTAGACAGTTCATCTCCATTGAGCATGTTTGCATATACTTCATTTCCTCTTCTGATGGCCCTGGTGGTTCTTTTTTTCCTTTCTTGCCTTTCTTACCCTTCGGTTTGGCGCCTCCTTTTTTTCCCTTTTTGCCTTTTTTCGCAGCCAGAGCAGCTTCAAGAGCTGCAAGTAGTTCTGCTTCTCTCTTCTTCTCTGCTTCTTCCTCTGCCAGTTCATATGCATCTTTTTCGGGTGGTTCTACTTTAAGTACGATCTTTTTGACGAATACCTCAATCATGAAGATTTGATCCATTGCAGCCGCTGTAAAGATGCAATTATGTGTTAGTTTAACAAAAATTAAGATTTAATTAATTCATAAAATATATACACATCAGTTAAGTTAGTTAAGTTAGTTGTCTAGGATTCACGCACGCTTTGCTAGTTACTGAAAATCAGGTTTTTAATTATATTTTTTGTAACTCCTCTAGATATTTTTAGTAGGAATTTCGTTGCAAAGCAAATAAATATAAATTATAAATAAATTATAAAATTATATAATTATAAATTCAAAAACTGTTCGTTTTTGAATTTCTGTCGAAAGTTCTTGTCAAGTCATATTCCTACAATAATTATAATCCTGCAATGGGTTTGAGGTAAAATCAGTAAAATTTCTGCCATATCTCTGAATGGAATCAATGCATATGGAGAGAAGATGTCTTTTGAGCCGAGAAGAAATCATCAGCAAAGCCGTGAGAATGTTAGAAGCTGGTTCTCGGAAACGAGCTGTGGCAATGGCTCTTGGCAATACGCCGTTATAAGTCGACTTTGTCGGCGCCAATAGTTTAGGTAATAATTTATTTTTACGGCGAAACTAATGTTAATTTAAAAAAAAACAAAGTTTCATGATCTAAGTATTTGTTGAATACCAGTAGTTTATTGTTCGGTTTGGAGGTACCCGCTGGTACGCCGCTGAATTCTACACATAAACTTCTAGTACTACTACTTTTAATATTTTTTTTCTATAATAAAATATAAAAATCTTTTATTTCAGATATACTTGGCCCATAATATATAGAGATGCTTTTATTTTATTTTATAAATATACTAGCTTCCGCCCGCGGCTTCGCCCGCGTGGAATGTCGAAAAAAGTAGTCTATATCCTTCCCCTGGATGCCACCTATTTCGTTGCCAAATTTTATCGAAATCCGTTCAGTGGTTTAGGCGTGAAAAGGTAACATATAGACCGACAGAGTATGTAAGAGTGGATTTAGTATTAGTTTTCGTCAAACACAGTACTTAACATTTATCCTCAATTTTAACATATTATTTATTTCAAAATTAATGCTACAATATTTTCGATATAGCGAAGGATCATGCTAAGCAATTTGAGGTAGTATAGATCCATTATATCCAACGACCCACCGCGTCCCATCGCTTCATCGAGAATTGCCGCTGTGTGCGCCGCCGCGATAAACGCCGCGTGAGATGAGTCGATGCCATCCGCGGGCTCGGCCGCGAAAAACGCTCCATTTCAAGCAAACGTGTGTAAAATCGCTTCTCCATAAACGTACTCATACAACGCCATATGTTTGAATTCAGTGCGGGCCGCGACGCCCCGCGTCTCCGTAAATGAAGCCTTAGAGACAGAGTAACAACCACAGTGCACTTGCTTCTCTACAAACGAAATCAAGAGGTAAACCTCCGAGATCATTTACACTTACATTTAGTTTTATCCTCCTTTGCGGTATGGCAACAATATAATGTCCCAAAATACTATGGCATTTGGGATCATTGCGGTATGGGGAGATACTGACGCATTTAATTTTTGCACATATTTTTTTAAAGACTCAAAGTTATTATTGTATCATAATGAATGTTAAAACTACAAAAAATTTGGGTGAGGTGGGGTACAGGACAATTTGACGTTTCAAACCATACTGATTAATAACATTTTGACAGAGTGTGTCAAATTTTTTTTTTTCGATATTTTGCTAAGAGTTCGTGAAAAAGTATTAATGTCACCAATAATTTTTCGTATTGCTTTTGTGTTGTTGGTTTGTTAAGTATGTAGTTAAAAATACCTGTTTTTAAGAAATTACTTGGACATTTAGTCCTATCTGTTGGAGCAGTGCGTAAAAACTCAAGCCAGAGGAGGAGTGGATACAATTCACAGAACCTTATAATCGTTTTTGTACGAAAAGGTTGTCTAGTGTGAAAGGTGCGAGTTGGGTGTAGAAACCCGAAGACATCAGTATTCATGTCACACAAAGAATAAATACATTAGGTACCAAGAATGTATGAAAAAAAGTACTACAGCCACCATCATTAAACTTCTTCTATTACACATTTCGTCAGTTTAATGCTAATAGAGTCATCATAATCAGCCTATAATGTTCCCACTGCTGGGACACAGGCCTCCCCTCTGTGAGAGGGAGCGGGCCGTAATCCACCACGCGGGCCCAGTGCGGGTTGGTAGTCGTCACATGTCTTCGAATTTTTAATTTTAGGACATGCCGGTTTCCTCACAATGTTTTCCTTCACCGTTTTGAGAGCAGTGGTAATGAAATAATTTAGACAAAGTAAAGCGCCTGTCAGGGTTCGAACCTACGACCTACAAGTCGTAAGTCGCGGCCGTTACCTTCGCTAATACAGTAGTATCACCAATTTATACTGGAGTATAGGTACAACGGTGATAATGTGTGTACTTACACAAAGGCAAGCATTTCACTTTGTGTAATTTATATCATCTCTCAAAATAGTGAAAGAAATATCGTGAGGAAACCGGCATGTTCTGGAACCAACATTTTCAAAGAAATGTAGGTAGGTATTGTGGCATCCACCAACCCGCACTGGCCCCGCTTTGTATAATAATAATAACACAACGTGTTATGTGGCGTTATCTACATCGCCACATGCGAACTACACATCAAAGATCCTGACGTCACATAAAGCCTGCATCGCGCAATTAAAGTTTACCGTGCAATGGACATATATACAAGAACCCGACATCAATCGTTGGGCAGTTTCCCGCCAGACACAACAACCGTCTGGTCGGAGGATCCTCCCTTTTCTATGGTGGATGAGTGAACTTTACACCCTGTTCCTCATACCCTGAAATGTCCGACGGAACGTTACTGGCTGAAAGTTATTGGCTAAAGGTTAAGCTACGGTTGACTTTATGCTGTCAAAAAACGCTCTCTCGGGAAAAACACTAACTTACTTTCATAAATGACGTTTCAGTGACGTCATTCGACGGTAAATTGCGGGCGCTATGTAGCGGCCACAGCAGTCTTATGAAACCCGAGCTTTAGCCTATAGTGACTACTTATCCGTCAAAATTCTTTAAACGGAATTTCGCCCACCTAATTACACAAATATATAATTATATAGGGTGTTTGGTGCATCGTATGCCAAATGAAAATGGCGGATAGAAGGGGTCATCGTATTTTTTTTTGCGGTAAAAATAATAATAATAAAAGGAGACTACGAGAAGGTATTCTCGGGTCCTAAAAAAAATTCTCAGCCCCACGGGATTTATTATTATTATTTTTGAAAAATCCTCAAAGTTAGCCTTTGGACTTAGGTAAACAAAAAAGGTATTGGTATAGCCTCCAATTTTTTTTTTGTCATGTACGATTATATCCAATCTAAATTACTTGCAAGTAACATCTAGTGTTTTTCCTCATCTGGTTTTAAAAAGTTCCCGTGGGGCCAAGAATTTTTTTTAGGGCCATAGAAGGTAGAATATGACGCCTCGTATCCGCCATTTTCATTTGGCATACGATGCACCAAACACCCTTATAATATAATCGCACTAAATGTATATTGCTTGGCACTTAAAGAAAAAACTACCAACACCGATACAATAACGATCCGTAGCGTGGCAGAGAAGAGATACAAACAAAAAAAACAAAGGAGCGTAGTTTGAGTTCACGTCTCGGGGTCACGTTTACGCACGGGGGGTATTACAGGGGAGTGGAGAGGGCGGTGCGCGAGCGCAAGACAAGTCTGTTTAACGTAGATTAGGTTGGGACTGGATGGGTATGGATTATTTTTTTTTCTGGGATATTGTTGTTATGATAATTCACAAACCGTTAGAAAAATTATCATCATAATCTTCAAAATACAGCAGTCCACTGCTGGACATGGCCTATGTCCAGCAGTAGACTGCTATCGCACGCCATTCAACTCGATTTTCGCCAACGCTCATGCAGCTGCTGCCAGCCACCCTGAGAAGAATTGTCGCTCCACCTACACTATAGGCGTCCTACCTTCGTTTGCCGATTTTCGGTCAAAATTATCTCATTTTTTGCCCAAATAGCATTGCAACAGAAGTCAGCCAATGAATAAAAACACTATTATCTTTTTGTGTTATGTACCGACACACTATCTTTAGTACGATAGATTTTCTTATGTATCAGTTATAATGATAGGTCCAACTTGACGGATTACCCTATTGATATTTTTTCTATGAGTTTCGCTTCATACAGACGCTCCCTATTTAAACAGTACGATGAGTGTTCGTCTGGCTAGCTCTAATTGGTTTGATTTGTAGTGTTCTAGTTTAAGGTCTAAGAAACACAATTTTTATCGTTCTCCTTTGTCTCTAATTTTTTTCATACATCAATGTCATGCATACCTGTCATTTGCATGGTTACTAAAACTAAAATGCCTATTGTAGATGTTAATTAATTGAATTGTAAGTGACTGTTGGTGTGCTTATCACAAATAAATAAATAAATAAAAAATCGTTCAAAAGTTGAGGGAAGACATTGACGAAATATTGTTTTTTTATGTATGAAATGAATCATAGAAATCACCATTTGTATTTAATGATTGAAGGTCGCGAAGATTTAACGACTTACTCAACACAAGAGTTACTTTCTAGGCATGAAGGGATTAATTTGTAGGTAGTAAGTATAATTATATTGATCAATTTTTGGCTACTATCATGACTCCGTTAAGATACAACTTTGAATCGAATCTAGGTATTAATGTTTTAATATCTATACCTATATATTATTATATTTTCAGTCATGAAGGAGCACTTACTAATTCGATTTCGACTTCCCATAAAATAATATTCTCTACAAGGACTATTCTTGTTAATCAGCTCAAATCAACATTTTTTTTTTTTAATTTCATGTCCAGTATCAACATAATCCAGTGCATGCGCACGAGCACGTTCTCCGTCTCGTTCTCTCGTCGATATTTAAATTTAGAATCGCGTTTGTACGTTATACGATTCGCAATGTACACAGTAGTTTGATGTGGACGATGTTCCGCGAGTAAATCGCTCAGATTTACGCTTAATGGCAGGAAAGATCGTAAAAGATCGGATAGTAGGTGCTGTAAATATCTGACAGGATTCGATGGTGTTAAAATATTGACAGATTTTGAAATTAAGTATCGTCGCTAAAGGGGATAGGTGGATTATTAAATTACATTTTACAGTAACAGTGTTGTTTTAAAACTATGTTTTATTTTGCCATAACACTAAAATTAACTACCTTATAATAATAATTATCAGCACAGGATTGTTCTGATTTACTCTTTTTTATTTTTCAGGATCTCAGAACTCGTGCAGAAGCATCTTGGCAAAAATGTTTATAAGGTGTTATCATAAATGCTAACTAATATTATAAATGCGAAAGTGAGTTTTGTGTTTATTTTTTTGTGTGTTGTTTTTGTAACGCTTTTACGCTAAAACGGCTGATCAGATTTAGTCAAAATTTGGCACATGGGTAGACCATGACCTAGGTTATGACGCAGGGTACTTTTTATCCCGATATGTCCACGGGATCGAGACTTATACTGGTGAAACCGTGGAGCGCAGCTAGTTGGTTATAAAGTTATAATAGATCAACAACACTCTATGATACTTAGAACCCCTTTGCAATGAACTCCAAACATGAAAAATCGAAACTCCTCAAACAAGTTTCAGAAAGATTACATCGACATATAACAATTAATTGATAGGTTTACAGACTGACTCAGTAAGATCGACCAGTCGATACACAAGAACCGGACCACCTAGTCAGATCAAAATCTAAGATATTGCGAAATAGCAACTAAGTTAGCGTGATCTTGCAAAGGGATCGCTTAATTCAGTAGAAGGTCTGACTTTTATGGTAAGCAACGTGTGGTCTCCTGATAAGGATAGGTGATCTGTGCTAGACGGAGTAGCACCCACTATAGCCCAATCAATGTCGACACAAAAAAAGGCGAACATCGCAAACGCGCATGTCACTACGATTTTTTTATATGCTGTTAGGTCCCCTTAGAGTCGTTTTTACCCAAGTTTGTTTTTCCCTGAAAGTTGCTTTTTCCTGAAGTCAGTCTAAGGCCTTGTTATTTGACGATACGTTTCCCATGGAGAGGACTTCGTAGAGATACTCCGTCTTATTCATAGAGAATATTAAAATAGTTAAAAACATGTTTTCAATTAAAATACTATAATTAGACGTAGATATTTTTAGTCACCAATCCCGTAACTATTCCTCAAGAGTCATAAAAATCCCTATAATAAATCGACACGTGTTTCACCTGGATAAAGATTGACCAGTCGCAAACCAGAACACGACTTGTTGCCACGCCGAACGCTGCATGGAGAGAGAGGTTACTAAATGTATCTACGGCTATTGTGTTTTATAATGGATTTCCGCAAAGTCACGCCTGAATCAATTAACATTTTTTTCAATTGCCCAAATATTTTACTGAGTTTTCTCCAAGTCAATCCGCAGCATCAGATTCATGATATTTAGAAGAAAAGAAAGAAAAATTGTTTATTCTGCACAAACCAAACACACATTACAATAATAAAAAAAAGACAAAACATACATTCAAAGTAGCCAAAAGCCTCGCATACAACCAATAAAAGTTTGACATTTTTGCTCATTGGCCCATTGGTCATTTGGCTCATTTCTCACAAAATCACCAGTAAACCATTATCAAATAAACCCAACTACAATATTCATTCCCTATAATAGTAATAATTACTTTGACAACATACCCATTTACTGCTATAACATGAAAACGTAAATCTAATATTGTGGTTATAAAATTTTCCGTTTGGTAGTATCGATGGCGGGAGGGGCGTGGCGGGGGGGGGGGGTCGTAAGCCCGCAGAACCGGTAGCGTGTGCGCATCGTGCAGCTGCGCCTGCGACGGGTTAAGGCACGTTTATAAAGGAAAAGGATTTGTACTTTGAGGGTTTTATTTTTGAGGTTCCATGTTGGAGATGAATTACATAGGCTAGATTTGAGTTGACAGATCGACGATAGAATATATTGGCATCAATGTAGAGCGCTTGGTACATACGTAAGAAATTATTCAACAACGTGAAACCAAAACTAGTGAAAAACGTTTGAACCTAAACCTCATTACAGATATTTGTCATTTTTGTGAAACTGTTAGCTACAAACCCTTATACCGGGTAAACTGTCAGTAGATTTACGACTTTCTAAATAATCCTTAATCGAAAATGTCTTTACAATACGTAACAAACCACTTTGATTTTCAAACACCTTTCCCTAATTCAAATGGCCATCGAACGAAACGGCTGATGCAGTGTTTCAAATTACTAATTCAGTGCATTTTCTTGGTAAGTGAATCACTGCATTTCCATGTTAATTCTAACTACTAATACAATGTGTCACATGAACGAATTAGGATTAATATTTAATGTAGCCATGTCTAGTTTAGTTTCAAATGTATCGATTGGAGGGGAGTGACAAGATAATTGGGTTTGAAGGGCGTCTCCTAATGTTTTATTACGTGATTCATTCACTCTGCCTCGTTGTTCTAGTGGTCGTTCGCAAGCGCTAGTGTTGAGCATAGGTTCGATTCCAAGGTCGGGCAAAGTGCTATTGGGTTTTCTGTCTGTGGAATTTCTCAGTAGCATCCCAGATTCTGGATTTAAGCCCGGTTGATGGCAATAGGCATATCAATACCCACCACCACTGCGGAGTTTCGCTCGCTACTTCATTTGACCCTGTAAACTTATCCGATTTAATTTTCTCATACTTGATACGTTGGTTATACTAGAAAAAAAATTACAACAAGAACATAAGCCGGAAAATTAAAACAAAATTAATTCGGTCTTAAGCTAGTCTGTTTTTTAATCTCGTAGACTAATTTGACAGGTGAAAACGTCAAACTCCAAATAATTAGTCTGTCTGGGGTGTCTTGTTTATACCTTTTAAGTCGTAGTTGGGTTTTCGTTTTTATTACTTTTTTATTTATTTTTATTTTGGTGTTATAATATGTATATTTTTGAAATGTGCTCATTAAGCCCTTTCATTTGATACCCAACATGGTACGATTAAACAATATTTTTTTTTAGTTCCTGACTTTATGTCCTCTAGAGGGCACCATTTTTAATTCAATGTGACGACACATAGCCTATAACCAGCGGACGATCAAGACGCTTCCAACGATACCTCATTTGTCAAACTGTGATGAGTGGTTTAGAAGATAGGAGGGAACAGATGAACATACATACATACATACATACCGGTCAAAATCATAACCCCCCTTTTTTCTTCGCCGTAGTCGGGTAAAAATCATCTTTAAGTTTATAAATATTACCCTATTGAATGATTATTTTATTAAATCTATTACATCTGAGGTCAATTCTAACTTAATAAGGTATTGTTGATTATAATTTTGTAAACTCTTATTTGTTACAGTCGCGAATCATATTTTTATCAGCACAACCTGACATTGACCTGCTAATTGTAAAAAATTTTAAGAAAATAATTATGAATTTGGGGCTACCTTAGCGCTTTACAAAATACATTTTTTTGTAAAGTAACAAAAAAAAACACTCAAAACTGAAAAATAACTTTAATTTTTGAAGTCGCTGTCTTTGCTTTTCAATTTCCGTTTTTTGCCACCGACTTCCGAAATTAAAGTTATTTTTCAGTTTTGAGTGTTTTTTTTTGGAAGTCGGTTTTTTTTTGTAAAAACTTTTATTTTTCACTTTTTAGTTGTGGTACCTACCCCACACAAATTCTAATACCACTAGCTGATGTAAATAACAGTGAAGGAGTAAATGAAAACATCGTCGAAAAAACAATCACTTGAAATGTCAAATTAGTCTACGATTAAAATTGAGTAGTAAAAACATTCTAAGTACAAAAAAAAATATCTAACAATAATTCCATGTGACCAAGCCTTTAGCAATCATCTCGCTTATACAAGTATTATAGTGGCACAACGTACGAGTACGTGCAACTTACACTATACTAACAACACAGCCATAATTATTGTGTATATATTGTATCCTATGTATACCGTTGTATATGGTGACTGTGTACTGTCGTATAGCTAAATATGCATAGGTATTATTCAATCGTATCGAGGTCATGACTCGTGCCTAAGAAATAACAACCGCACGGGCTGATCCATCAGGTTAAGCTACGCTTGCCGCCGTTGGTCCGTGGATTGGTGATCATCTTTAAATACCTACCGAGACTCGAAAAGCACGTTAAGCTGTTAGTCCCGGCTGTTATACGTGGTCGTCGGAAGCTCTAAAGTCTGACAACCAGTCTTACCAAGGGGTATCGTGCTACCCAGTTACTTGGTTGTGGAGGACGGAGAGGCAGTCGCTCCATGTAAAATACTTGTATTCAGCTGCATTCGGTTAGACTGGAAGCCGACCTCAACATAGTTGGGAAAAGGCTAGGCAGATTGATCGAGGTCATGGCTATACTTAAGCGTCATGTATAACTTAAAGCAGTAAATAGAGGTTGATAATGTTTGTATAGAACTACGGAGACTATGGAGGATAGGAGCAGAATTATTTCATCACCACTGCTCTCAAAACGGTGAAGGAAAACATTAAGAGGAAACCGACATGTCCTTATAACCAAAAATTCAAAGACATGAGACATCTACCAACCCGCACTGGGCCCGCGTGGTTGATTAAGGCCCATGCCCGCTGCCCCTGAATATAAAAAAAGAAAAGTAGTTTTTTATTTTTTTTTATTATGATTATGCATGTTATAATTATACATTGCCGATCATTTTGATGTTCAGACTAAGTTGAATTGTCTCACGTTACTCTCTGCATAACTTTTATACTAACGGTAGACCAGAAATCAGAGGCAAAAATCTGAGTAATTTTGCGATTGTCGGATCCGACCATTTTGATCACCACGGAAACAGAGTCGCATTCAAGAGCATGTACTGTAATTAATCACAGTGTTTACATACATGCATATATGCATGTAGGTACACTATTTATGTTGTCGTCAACTTGTAAACATACGATGCATTTATAGATTGTCGTATGTTGAGTTCCCAGTATGTTTATTTTTGTAGTACTCCAGTTTGATAGGATGTGATTGAAAATAACTGCCTTACAGACGGTCTTTTATTATTTGAGAAAGTGTAATCTTGATGTTTGATAAGTAATCTTGTATCATATGATTTCCATTAAGCGGTTGAAAGTCTACGGGAGGTACAAGTTTTTTTATATACTGTTACTACTATCCTTGATCTAAAGTTCCTGCTACCTTAGTTCAGACAAGCAAGATAGAAATCAAACTATGGAATATTCACTCTAAATCAATTGTTGCATTTTATGGAAAATATTGTGCACTAAAAGAAAAAAAAGATGAAAATATATTTAAATAACTTGGTATGTGTAAACCTGTCGTACTTCACAAGACGTAGTTGGACGAGCCAATAAAGGAGTGAACCAATAAAATGCCAGCATATTCAAAAGAGCCGCTGCAAAGACCATTAAAGATTGTGAAGACAAAATTGGACACAAAGCTAAGACCATTCTAGTTTAATCCTCCACCTATCGCTCACCACACCAATTGATCGGTTGTTCTATTTGTAGAGACCACATGAACATAATACACAAACGTATTCATCAAAGAGATATGCCCAGTCAAGTGAACGCTTAGCACGTTGGGCGCGAGCGCACGTGCGCCTAGCGGTACTACAGGATTTGTTTTATTTCTACTGCTTAGGCGTTCTAATGTTTGTGATTGTGTGGTTGAGGAGGGAATTGTTATGAAGTACTTTATTACTAAGGATATTTCAATGGAGAAGCATCTCTAAAGCTAGGTACTCATTTACTCAAGACTATATTTTATATCAATTTCTCCATCGTTGTGATTTGACAAAAATGTCTTTGATGTTCAGTGCTTCTTCTATTTTATTTAGTGGAATAGTTATAGACCAGGCTGAGAGATATTTCTCGATGGCATGTGAAGCCAAGTCAGAGGCCCATGGGCGACTTTTAAACTCTGACACCAGGTCAAAGTCAAAGTCAAAGTCAAATCATTTATTTCAAATAAGCACATTAAAGGCACTTTTTAACGTCAAAAAAACTAAGAAATAGAACTGATTCTAGTTGCCCCTTCCAAAAGGTAGTGTTCGTATGGAGAAGAATGGGCAAGAAACTCAACCGTTACTCTTTAAAAAAAATGGTTTACAATATTTTGTATACATCAATTATAATTACATGTGAATACGATGCACCTGGAATACGATTACTGTACCACAATTTGTAAAAACAATTAAAAATGGAGCAATGACAAATAAATTGATTAATAAAATTATGTGATAGATACATGGTGCTCACATATTTACAAACATTGTAAAAGTAGGTACCTATACAATATCACAATATTCCTAACATTTTTACTTTACAAATAATACTTATAAGACAGTGTGTGAGTTTAAGTAATCACAAAAAAAAAAAAAAATGTGTAAAAATCTATGATATACAGTAAAATATTATACAACTAGATTAGCAACCAGATTGATTTTGTCCAGAATTAGAACCAGTTTAGTCACTAACCACGAAGAAGAAGTTATGGATATCAAGCGCCACACTATTTATAAAAATATATTGTTATGTGCTGAAAAGTTTAGCCTGTCATCGCTACGTAGTGACAAAGAGCTTTTAGGGACTTATACGAGCTCTACTAGCTAGGGTGTAATCTGCCAAAATTTTTGGCAAAGGCTATTTAATCAATTCGTGTCGATACAAGAGATGAACATTCTCTTGGTATAATCTCGAACATTAAAAGGATTCCAGGAAATTAATTATTACAAAAACATATAATTCAAATTTCAAATTAACCCTGTTGAGTTTTAGATTGCATCAATAAATATTAGCATTACAAACAATGTTTACTTTATCCAAAATCCACAAATTCACTCAACAGTTTCAATTCTATATTGTTATCATTTGCAAATCAAAGCTGCTTTATATGTTTCACATTATTTGCTTTGTGAATCCACATCAAATAATCTGTATGATGACTCAGATCGTCAATCAAAACTGACAATTTTAACTGCTGAAGGTAAAATTGTATATAGAAAATGATTAATAGTATTATGTTACTTCAAAGTCTATAGCTATAGATAGTCTATAGCATTTTGGTAATCTTAGTCACTATTCCATAAGTATACACGACAAGCTGCGTGACGAAAAAGTAACAGTGTTCTTCATATCTCGCATCGGCATGAACTATTGAGAATGGCTCATGCCTTAGCAAAAATATTAGACAGTGACCACCAGGTCACTGTCTAAGTCTGAGCAGGCAACCCCGTAACTACCAAGTTACGGGGTTGCCTGCTCAGGGAACCACTACGGACAGACAGGAACTGAAATCAAAATCCTGACAAAAGAAAATAGTAGGTAAAAGTTTCACACAACTACATAATATTGTTTGTACCGTTTAGGATGGCATAATCAGTTTATGATTAAACCCTCCATTAATAAAATAGATTTTAAAAACTACTTAGGCACATTAGGTACTACTCTCTCAGAAATATTAAAACAGTACCTTTATGCAATCACACCACCGAAGCAACTAAGTACTAAAGGTTAACCACAGCATCGGATTAGGTATCTTTTACTTCTAATCTTACAGAGGAATAGAAGCGTGACGTAAGCACGATACGTCACGCTTGTATAATTCCTCTGTCACCAGCTACAACGTAGTATCATCTTTCAGTCCCATGACTTCAACCACTAGAGTTTCCAATGCATCATTATTTGCATAGATGTCTTTTTATTTTATTTTTTTAGCTTTTGCTGTCCCTCTGCTGGGCAACTCTCTGCCTAGACTCTTTCCATATCCCTCTGTTCAGAGCTGCCAAGGACTTATCTTTATTGAAGGAGTCCAGCTCATCCCCCCATCTCCATCTGTGTCTACCGCGATGTCGTTTGCCTAGATATACTTACTTTTTTGTTCGTTCTTTTCAATGACTGACATTTGTCATTGGTAGCAAAGATGCGAAGGTCTCGATCGTTATTATCCTTCAACTTCCCTTATTGTTATTAACTTTGTCCGTTTTCTATAATCATTATCCTATTCTATAATCTATCAATTTTCTTTAATACCTACCACCTCATTAGAAGTTTAAAGTGTAATTGATGGTATTAATAATCCTTGGGGTATCAAATGCTTCAAGTTAAAAACTTTGTATAAGTTTCTAACTTATGAGTGATCGTCTATTATAAGAAGTAAACAAGAAAGTAAAATTAAAAGTGTGAAGTTTTTAATTTCGTAATACGTGGTTTATCTTTGAATATTTTTGAAGTTTTGACACCGTTTTAGGAGTTAATTATTGGCTTGTCTTTTGAAAACTGTATTATTACCTTACTTTTTTTAAAGATTCAATAATTGTTCTGTAGCTACATTTTCAAAGTTCGACATTCCCAAAGTTCTAAATTCAGTTGGTATTATTATTTGGGTAAAACCAATACGAATCGCTTCTTCAAGTTTATCTCAAATTTGTCACCACGGACTTCAGCTGCTTTTTCTGCAGCATACATTGCATGATTGCCACCTTCTGTAGATAATCTAGTTTATTCTAGACCTATAAAATCATCAACAGGGTTATTATAAGCACCAGCAATTCTCTTTATAAAAACCGAACATTTGCCAGCATTGACCCCACATGATATCCCTGCATATTCAAAAGGCGTACAAAAAAAAAACTCTTGTAACTTAATATCTTCATAAACGATGGAACAATACAGAGCACAGGTGTCGATGTTGTGATGGCAGTATGGTGGCTGTGCCGCCTTCAATTAAAACTAGGAATAATAAACATGGACACTCATTTACATATGCGTCAGTTGGTTCTAAGTTAACGACCGCTTGGGGTATGGGATAAGCTGAAGCGGGTATTGTAATTTACATTTTGTGACCTTACCGAGGGTCTGTGCAACTTCTTTACTCCGGCTGGTACCAGTTGTTACCAGTACCAGTTTCAGGACCCACATGTCTGACTGGTTCCATAATATGGTACCAGCACACTGCAACTAGACTTGCAACAATCTAAGAAGTCCGTTTTGACAGTTATAAAAATGCTTCGTGAAGCGATGAAAAAAAAAATTGGTTTCTTTTAAACTGATTCTCGAGACATATCGATTGAACATACTTAGATAGTTTGTAATCGACGACTTATCTACATTGCTAAAAACTTATTCTCAAGGCTTAACGTTTTATTACATGTACGAGAACGAAACGTCAAAACGGACTTCTAAGATTGTCGCGAGTGTAATTTAAACTTTATTTGTATTTTGCTTATGGTCCAGTATTATTAGAATGATTAAACTCAATGGCGGATAATATTGTTCAACTATAGACAAAGGACATGAAGAAGTTTTCCCTAAAAAAACAGCCGGAGCTGAGAGATGAAAAAAAAGGCTAGTTGGTAGCAATACTATAAAAGTTACTATGTTTGTTACGCGATTACTCCGCCAATTATGAATCGATTTTGATGATTCTTTTCTGTATGGTAGTTCATGCTTCCGAGGTGGTCCCATATAAATTTTATTAACTTTGCTTGGGTAGTTTTCGAATTAGCGTCAATATTACGTATTTTTCCCACTTAGTTTATCTAGACGATCTTTTCATTTGCTCCTTCACTGTTATTTATATCAGCTAGTGGTATTCGAATTTGTGTAGGGTAGGTACCACTACTAAAAAGTGAAAAATAAAAACTTAAAAAAAAAAAAAAAACGACTTCCAAAAAAAAAACACTCAAAACTGAAAAATAACTTTAATTTCGGAAGTCGGTGGTAAAAAACGAAAATTGAAAAGCAAAGACACCGACTTCCGAAATTAAAGTTTGTGTAAAAAGTTTTAATAAGTTAATTCTGATAGTATGAAACGGAAAGCTAACAGCTGATTGCAATTTGTATTTACAGTTATTTTATTGCTCTTGTTTTTTTTAATTTTTTTATCTGAGTAACTACAAAATGGCTTCATGTAATTTTCCAATAACTATACATAACTTATATTTTTGTCTTGTTGTTTCACAATGGTGTCTTCTTACAATGTCTTCACTTTTCAATTTTTTTATAACTTACACCACAACTTTAGGATTACACACACAATTTATTGGCTACGATTGAAAATATTGTTCGTGAGTCAGTTTTATGTGTTTTCATGCATTACCTTGATGTATGTTGATGGTGTATTATGTTTATAATGAGTCGTAAATATAATGTGTGCAGGATTAGACGGGTTAATAGTTTCGTTGAGATTCCAATATACATTTATGATAAAGTGGCGGATTTGAGTATCTGGAGTTGTTAATCTCTGATGTGGAGACTTACTGTTTTGACTTTGAAATCTCTCTGTAGCATTTTGGATTTCTTAGAAGCTAAGTCATTAAAAATATGTATATAACTAGATACAAAAATTGTTTAATTATAAAACATACTTAGTGTTAACTTTTCACCAATTTGTCTAACGTATACCATTATCCTAACTAATATTATAAATTCGAAAGTGAGTTTGTTTGTTTATTATGCTTTACTGCTAATACGGCTGAACGGATTTAGATGAAATTTGGCACATGGGTAGACCATGACCTGGAATAGGACATAGCATACTTTATATCCCGATATTCCCAAGGGATCGAGACTTAGGGCACAGCTAGTAACGAATATATTTGAGCACTGACTAAGAGGATATAAATTATTCTTCACTTGACAAGTTTTTACTATATTTACCACGATTCTATTGAAATCATAATGTATGCCAACGTTAGAAAGAAAATACTTCGTCTATAAAGTGTTTATAAGAATCTTCAAACAGAATACTTGATAGTGTAATAGTAAACGGTATACTAATCATACATTAACACATAGAACCACCTATTAAATTACCATACCTAATATATACCTACATAATCATATGTAGCAAATCCATACATCGACTGTTTATTGAAATAACACCATAGAATTTAGACAGGCCAGCAATTTATGCAAAGGACAGTTTAACACATTACCCCAACTTCGCACAGTCGGCTAATTGACAATCCGAAGTTGTTATAGTCCGATAGTTTTGGCGATTTGAATAAATAGAGCCTGTTAACTAAATATTTGGTTTTGGGAGTACAGACGGGAAGAAAATGGTTATCAAATATTTTCAGGTCGATTTCCGAGTCATTTATAGTGAGGGACATAATAAAAAGTGGGGTTTTATAGTATAAGTCCAGGGTAAATCACTGGTTATCAATTTTAATGCTTTTCTTAAAACATGTTTTATTGAACCTCTTAATTATCATAATATTGTTTTTATGCATGTCTACACATACCATACCTACATATTAATAAGGCATTAGAAGGGTAAATAAAATATCTGCTAAGTAGCAGTATTCTGCCAACAGTTTAAAAATTCTTTACGCAGATCACCAGAACCCTTGCGATGTTTTATTAATAGGTATACGAGCCTTTTATCTTATTTCGTGCACTTGTAAAAATACAAAAATTAGGAAAGCTCATGGGAAATACAAATATTTTGTAAGTTTTAGTTAATTGTTTATTTTTATAGTTAGTTTTATAATTCTAAATCAGTAATATAATTTAGTATATAATGTATAAATAGTTTGTTAATTTATGTACCTAGTATAAGAAGTTTATCAGTGTATATATACATTTGAATAATCAATAATTTCGTAAGTTTTATCTAACCAGTCTGTAGCACAATGCGTCACACAGCGAATGACAGTACTTGTTCTACTATTTCCCAAAGTGATATCTACTTTTTTATCATAGACCTAGCCTAGTGGTGTGACCATCGGACTGCCAAGTCATAGGTCTGGAGTTCGAACCCAAGGCCTGTCCGGATTCATATAGTATTGTATAAATTATCACTTGCTCCAAAAATGGTGGAGGAAACCGGCATGCCTGAGAGATATTTCTCGATGGCATGTGAAGCTAAGTCAGAAGTCCATAGGCGGCATAAAACCTATGACACCAGGTTAGTTCCTAACTTCACGAAAGAGATAGAAGACTCCCAAGATCATCGCACCATACCACAACTAGACATTTTGAGCGAGACCTTTATTATGAGAAGCTAATATTATTATCCTCCGACTAACGTCGTCTGTTCTCGCCTGTACCATCACTATCAACTTAATCAGTAGGAAAAACAACTCTAAGCACCCTTTTGCATAAGCAAACACTGCTACTGGCATTATCTTTGGAAACTACCCCTGTGATGGTAAATTAACCCTTAGGGTTAATAGAATATTATCGTGCTTAAGGGTGATATTGGTGTGGCGTTGTGAAGAGGTAATGTGGTGGTTTAGCATGGAATGGTATTTGATTGTGAGATTTTTTTGTATTTTGAAGGAATTATTGCAAGACCTCTGGGAAACTGTTTTTAAATTATTTTCCATTCTGGGAAAAATAATTTCAAAAATCATTATGTTTGCACTACTTATTGAAATAATAATTGTTATTTGCACATTCATTAGGTATTGGATCAAACATAATCATTTGAGAACCTTTGTCATTTTAGGCAACTCAACGGGAAGCCTTAATTTCAGAGGCCACGTACTTATATTTGTTTTAAATCTTTCAGGTATAAAACAATCTTAAGACAAATGGCATAGAGTGAATTTTGGAATGAGAGGATTTGAACATGATTTAGCACATACGACCTTATTAAGTAGTGTTAATTAGAAGACCGGAAGAAAAGCCATGGAGTTGATTTAGGTTTACAAAAAAATACTAATCGGTAAAATAAATCTAACTAATATTATACACGCGAAAGTTTGTTAGTATGGATGGATGGATGTTTGTTACTCTTTCACGTAAAAACTACTGAATGGATTTGGATGAAATTTGGCAAACAGATAGTTTATAACCTGTATTAACACATAGGATACTTTTTATCCCGATATTCCCACGGGATCGAGACTTACGCGGGTAAAACCGCGGGGCGCAGCTAGTTATTTGATAAAAATACACAAGGTTTACTGAAAATTATTAATAAGAGGCAAGCAACATTGTTAAACCAAAAACCGTGACCGCAAATGAAGATTGTTTTAGGTCCCCATTGTAAAAAATATAGTTTTCGTTTCTCTAATTTATTTAGATCAGTAAAATAATCGTGTTTCTATGTTTTATAGACAAACACTGCAACCATAATTTATATGTATTGCATAAGGTGACATAAAAAAAGTTAACCCTACCAACTCCACTTCGGGTTTGTCCGACCGTCATCCGAAAGACGTCTATTTTAGTTTGTGCAAAACTAATTGGTTATGCAAAATTCGAGTGGCCATCCAAGTCTGGTGCACTCTGTGAAGATCTCAGCAAACACCGACTGTAGAAAATAATTGGGCTACGTACGTACCCCAGGAGTGGGCTTGCAGATGAGTAGCGGTTAATTTGTCTTTGTTTGACCAGTCCCTTTTTCAAGATGACAGCTTGTTGGGGATTATTGTTTTTTATTTGTTTAGTGAGGTAAAATGTGAGTATTTGCAGGTATTACTTTGACTAGTTGTTATTATAGTATTTTTTGACAAAGTTGTGGTAAATATTGTGTCGTTAAAATCGTGACACAGAACGAATACAGATGATCAGTCATCTATCGTCATGTATCATCACATACTCAAGATAACACAACATAAACAAACCATTCAACACACCACAGAAAAATATCCAACCCTCTAACTACCAAATGGGTCACATTTAAAGCCGAAAAAAATGTCCGAGACATTTAAATTTCGAATACCGTCACGACACATCAATTCTGCCCATCATCGGTGATGTCCACCAATTTTTTCTACTTTTTTCTGTTAAAAATCCCGTAGAGTTATAAAAATAAATGAGGCTTCGCAAACATTGGGGCGAGGACAATAGTTAGGTCATTATTTTCGGTCATTTGAACGAGCTACGGTTTCGATTTAGGGGGCAGAGTGAGGGGGTATAAATAACCTGTAAGCGTTTGAGGGTTGAGTGAAACGTCGAGATTTTTGACGAGTTTTATTATGATGAGTTGTTATCATAATTTGGGTCCAGAAAATTACGTTCGGTAATTACTTTTGTAACAGTAATGACTGTTCGTTGTTATGACAATACCTATCTACTAATGACATCGCATTGATAGCTTTTTTTTTTAAATAGTTATAGTAAAAACTTCTTAAAGTTATCAATTGAAACATCAGTGTCAAAAGAGAGTGTAATGTTCCTTTAGATACTGCTTGTATTGCAAATTTAAAAAATGAATAAAATAATATTGACCACCATTGAATATTATTTAAAAATCTCCTTTGCAGTTTCCATACCTCGCTTCTCTGCGTAGCCTTTTCCCAACTATGTGGGACTCGGCTTCCAGTCTAACCGGATGCAGCTGAATATCAGTATTTTACATGGAGCGACTGCCTATCTAACCTCCACAACCCAACTGGGTAACACGATAACCCCTGGTAAGACTGGTTGTCAGTTTCTATACCTCCATATTAAACACAAAATAACTGATACACATAAATGGGGGTTGCCTCAAATTGCTCCATCAGTTCCACAGATATTATCCTGTACAATAACATTATTTTTAATGATAAAAATCGCGTATTTTTGCACTTGGCAAGGGTCCCCTAAAAAGCTTACGTCTATTCTAATGTTGCCATCGTAAAAAATGTACCAAGTATTTGGTATTGCCGCAATAAAAAAAGCAATAATTGTAATTCTTTTGGAAAAATTGTAATTTCACTTATAATTTTACGGCTAAATTGGTTTTTTGAAATTATTTCTTGCTATAAGGTGGTGGTGTAGACGTTTTTAATTTTAAGGGTCCCTAAATGGTTTTAAATATGAAATAACTTATGTGGCAGCGCCCTTGTATCTTAGAAAATGTTGACAGTGAATTATAGTGAAAATTTTAGGCCTAGCCCTTCGGGTTAGCAAGTTAAATGACAAAATAAAGGGGTTAGGAATTCTCTTCTATATTAGATTTTTGATTGTACTTAATTTCATCGAAAACGCAAAACTCTATCTAAATGTCCTTTATTTGTTCAAATTATTCTATAACATAAGATATTTTGAAACAGAAAAACACAAAGATTGTGAGAGCAGCTTAAAAACTCAAAGAGGTAACTCAGTTTTAGAAATGAAACATTTTGCTTGAATTTCTTATTTTATAGTTGCAAAAAAAAAGAATGCGGATACGGCACGTTTTATAAAAAATAAAATAATTCAGTAGGTAATTAACCCGATACGGATTTGGATTTCTTATAACGTCTGCAATCTTTATGTGCTAAGTAATAGAGTTCAATATCGCACATGATCAAAACAATATGGTTGTTGTATGCTTTCTATTATGTTTTTATTGGAAACAATGATCGTGGGAAAATATCTGGTTAACTGTAGTGAGAAAGCAAAAAGTCATCGATTGTTCAAAGCCGTGCCCAGGTATGAAAATGGAATAACCGAAGAATTCTCTTGAATCAAGGAAATTGGCAAACACTGGAAACTGTCGAGTTGACGAAACTATCTAATTCGCAAAACTGACCAATCAGCGGAACTGAAAAATCAACTAAACTGGTGAATTAAATAAACTAAGGAGCGAGGGAAACTGACCAGGGATTCGTGGACTCATAAAAATCTCTTCGCATAAACATTCCTATCTATTACATTGAGAATCGGTACATATTACTAATATACACAGGATGGCAATTTAGTGATCTGCATCCGTCAAGGGGTGATTCTACACGTTTTATTTAAAAAAAATCGCTATGAAACGCATACAAGCATATACGCTAAATTCGTAAAAAAAAACATACGTGTATTGAAATAGTCTGTCTACTGTTTTAAAGGAATTTGTTTTTTTTTTCACAACTCCGATGAACTCCATGGTGATATTTGTATAGTATGACGGTTCGGTTTTTCCCAAAAATCCCTTTTCCTAAACTTATCACCTTGTCTTTACCGGCTGCAGTCGCGTGCACATAATCTGTAACGGCACACGCCTTTACTTACAAACTTAACTTTTCCACCACACCAATTAAAATCACCCTTATTCCTTAACCACTAAGCTCTTTCCTATCGGTATTTGTTTTTCAGCCGACTACAATAGGTGTTGTTCGAGAACGAGGCATTTTTTACTGATATATTGTTAGGTCAAGTTCAGACAGGCAGACAATTCGAGCGTGATATCCTAGGTCATTAACGAGGCTAACTGTATCTAATTTACGATAGTTTTTTGTGCAAATGAGTAGTAGAAACTATTAATAATAGCAGGTTTAGTGATTTGGTGTTAGAATATTTGGTTCAATCGTATTATTGATTACGACATGTCCAAGGACTCAAAATTCAAACACATGTCACATCCACCATCCCTGGGCCCGCACACGGCCCACTCCCTCTCACAGAGAGGAGGCCTGTGTCCCAGCAGTGGGAACATTATATGCTGATTATGCTAATGCTACGTACTTGGTTATGTTTTGTTTACTACGTATACCGGGTGCCACTTTACCTTTCCCAATTTTAAAACCCAGATTTGTTGATGTAACTTATCATAAACATCATACCTTGTTTCCCCGAAGGGTTAGGCAGAGGTACCAACGGGTTAACGTGCTTTCCGAGACACGGAGGAGTTTCGGTATGTAAAGATAGTCACCCATCCACGGACCAACCCCGGCAAGCGTAGCTTAACCTGATGGATCGACCCGAGCGGCTGATATTACTTAGCCACGAGCTCCTCCCACACGCCATTTTAAACATAATAACAATATTATGTTTTATTCTTCAAACAAGATTGCAAAATCAAGTCTTACAACAAACAAAAGTTAATTTCGAATAAACTATGATTGGTGTATATCGATGACAGCTATTGTCCTGCGCCGGCGCACGCAACTGAGCAGCTGTACCGACTGTAACAATAAATTTATGAGTAAAAACTGAGTTTGAGCCACACCCGCCGGCGACAAATCTGTTAGGGATTAGTTTGTTTCACACGTTTCCAAATCATTTTTAGCAGTGCTCGTTTTAAAATAAGTATAAGTTTGTTTTTTTATTTCAATGATGATTATGTCACCATATTTTTTTACCAGAAACATTTCTTGTAATGGAGGAAAACCTATATTTTTGGATATCTTACACAGCTTTCAAGTCCAGATAACCCACATGTGTCCAGAACGACCTTCAAAATAGAGGATGAGATAGTTCTTTAACAGTAATGCTCTAACAGTAAAACTCTATTTTGGAGGTCAGAAAGGCAATGGTTTTATATAAAATACAGCTAGCTGCATCCGGTTACACTGGAAGCCCTAACACAGTTGGGAAAAGGCTAGGTATAAGTTTGGTTACCAGAGCTTAAAATAACTGGATAAAAGAAGGAGGATACAGAAACCTCAATTTTGTAAGGAAGACCTAAAAAGACATACCACGTGAGTCGTGGGTGCTAAGCAAAGTAACTTTTGTCGTTAAATTCATCGAACATTCTTCACACCGCCGCGCAAATCAAACTGCATCTTAAGAATTTAAAAGCGGTCCCTTCGCTTCGTGATTACAGTGCAAATGGCTCTTTATAATTACACTGTCAAGGTCCAAGACCTGTTTACAGTCTATTGTCTTTGTCTCAATACGATTTGAATCGAAACACAGTTTCAGTTTTGATATTTCAATTTATTTGTGGGGGAATTTGAATTTAATTGCGGGTACCCGGTAATGGTTGCGGTTTTATCGTTGATTCGTTGATAAGTTTATGACTTTTGCCTTTTGCCTATTACAGGACACAGTAATAGATTCAAAGTATCGTTTTTTTTTCTCTAAACATGATGTGGACTGGGGCTCGTATGTACTGAGAAATATTAGACGAAACCTAGTTAACTGACCAGGTTGCCGCGAAAATGAATACTTATATAGTTGCCAAAATTCTTCAGACCACAACAATGCCTTTAATTTTGACACTACAACAGTATTTATTAACATTCAATAAGCTAGCTGAAGTGACAATGGGCCTGGCATATTAGCCGTAGAACCGATGATCGTTAGAGTAGACGTATTTTTGAGTGGAGACCGCGAATCGACAGTAAGGTAGGGTGCCCTCAGGCTAGGTGGAGCGACGATCTTCACAGGATGGCTGGTAGCAGCTGGATGAGAGTTGCCGAGAATCAAGCTGAATGGTGTGCAGTGGGAAAAGCTTATGTCCAGCAGTGGACTGCTTTAGGCTGATGAGGATGCTGATGAACAATATTCATTGCGCTATGTACATTGTTGAGTAGAAGAACTTTTCAAACATTTATGAAGCAATGAATTATGGAATTCTTTGAAAATCCTTCGGATTGTGAAATATGTGTGTAACGCATTGGAGGTGCAGGGGGCCTGACACCACCGCATATAGCAATATTATTTTAATATTACTTCAGTATAGGAAAAAGATGAAACTCTACAGGGCGTATAGCTCCATCTCTTTCATCTTTAAGCGGTAGTGGTAGGCCCCAGAATTTTCGTTTTCGACCATCGCACAAAATATGGACAAACCAGCATTGATTTTTATATATTAGAAGATAGATAGACCAGAGAGTTGTGGTTCTAGCAGAAGATTATAGATTACAATAGTCTTAAAGAGCAATAATCATTGTGATAACATTTTTTTTTCTAATAACCAACTATAATCTATACTAATATTATAAAGCTGAAGAGTTTGTTTGTTTGTTTGAACGCGCTAATCTCAGGAACTACTGGTTGGAATTGAAAAATTTTTTTGTGTTGGATAGTCCATTTATCGAGGAAGGCTATAGGCTATATTCATCACGCTACGACCAATAAAAGCGGAGCATAACTGAAGGCGATGGAAATGAACTGTATGTGTTGATGGTTAAAATAAAACGAAAGCCGGTGAGAATAAAAGGAACTATAATGGGAAATAATGAAAAATATAACAAAAATGGAAAAATACAGGGAAAAACCAACCAAACCAAACCTTTGACATAAAGCAGCACAAGACAAGTGAAAATAAAAGAAGAAACAGTCAAAATAAAAAAAATATAAAAATCTTCCCAACCAAGGAGTCTGTAACATTCCACCACCTTGTGCATGAAAGTGCACAAACTACTTGGCAGTTATGTGGAAAGCCTTACGAGCTTCTTGGCTGGCCGACGAAGCAAGCCACCTGAAGTGGCTACGTCAACCACCCTTATTATGCCATCTTTGCCCGGAAAAGTTGCAGCAACACGGCCACGAGGCCAAGTACCACGGGGTAAATTTTCGTCAACTAGGAGTACAATGTCCCCAATATTGAGAGCTTGCTGCCTGCTGTCCCCAATCTGTCGTGGCTGCATAGTGGGCAAAATTTCTCTTATCCAACGGTGCCAAAAATGGTCAGCCAGTCGTAGTGCTTTCCGCCAATCTGATCGTCTTAATAAGTCCCGGTCATCCAGTATTGAAGGAAGAATTTGGTTGGACGATGAGCCGAGCAGAAAATGAAAAGGAGTGAGGGTCTCTTGGTCTTCGTGACAAACTGAAACGTGACTGAGAGGGCGAGAGTTAACTATAGCTTCGGCTTCTAGCAAGAGGGTCACGAGCACTTCTTCGTTCGGTGCTTTTTCGTGCAGGGTAGCATTTAATGCAACTTTCACGCTGCGGACCAGCCTTTCCCAACATCCACCGAAGAACGGAGCTGCAGCGGGGATGAAGCTCCATTTGATTCCTCTGTTTGCGGCGAAATTTTCGACTTCAGGGTGGTAAAAATCCCGAAGTATTCGGTTTGCACCAACAAAACATGTGCCGTTGTCTGAATATATCGTGTCGGGAGTGCCTCTTCTCGCAATAAAACGACGCAGGCTCATTATGGCAGAATCCGCTGACAAAGAATGTACCAATTCTAGGTGGACAGCCCTGGACGTCATGCAGGTAAAAAGGGCAACATAACGTTTTTCTCTCCTTCGGCCAATGGAGGTGATGATTGGGCCAAAATAGTCCACCCCTGTATAAGTGAATGGACGGCGATGGTGAGCAAGCCGATGTGCCGGGAGATCCCCTGTCTTAGGAACGATGGGTTTTCCCTTAACTTTGCAAATTAGACATTGGTGGGCCACACTTCTGACCGAGCTGCGTATGCGTAAGATCCAATATTTTTGCCTTAACTCATTTATCACAGTTTCGTTATTGGCATGACCTGCTCTGCGGTGATAATAATGCACCAACAAACGGACGACATGATGGCGACCATCTAATAGAATGGGACGTTTCACATCGGCGCTGACGTTTTCGACTGCTCTGATTCTTCCGTCCAACCGCAGCAAACCGTCTTCTCCCATTATGGGTGAAAGTTTCCATAAGGGACTAGATTTGAGCAACGGAACGTCTTCAATGATGGAGTGAATTTCTACTGAAAACGTTTCTGACTGTAAGCGTTGTAGAATATGCCTTTCTGCGGCTTCCATGAATTCAGCTGACAAGGGCAATAGAGTGGTGGACGCTAATAAAGTCGTACAACGGTGGTCTCTAACTGCGGTGTTAGGGACAGTGAGTCTAGTACGGTCCAAAAGTGAGCGAAATTTGGCCGCAGCCTGCAAAACGCGAGCAGTAGCGCGGAGTAAACGTAGCCAGTCACTAAAACGATTAAAATCTGCTGTTATAACCAGATGAGCAACCACAAGTTCGGGAAATCGTTTACGTTCCTCCTGAACCATAGGCTGGCCAGTTGGTTCTACAGGCCAATCCTCCGGATTTTTTAGAAGAAATGGAGGTCCCGTGAACCATCGGTGATTGGAATTTAAATGAAGAGGTTTCATACGAGTAGCGTCGTCTGCGACGTTCAAGTCTGTTGGGACCCATCGCCAATCATGCACTCGTGAATTTTCCGTTATTTCCCCGATTCGATGGGCCACAAAAGGCTTGAACGTACGTGCGTCATTCCTGAGCCAACCAAGGACTGTTTTTGAGTCTGTCCAAAGGAATGTGCGGATTGGCTTTTTTCTATGAAATTCCTTGATAGTGACAGCAAGGCGAGAGGCAATTAAAGCAGCTTGTAATTCTAGACGCGGAATTGATGTCGGTTTCAATGGTGCTACTCTCGCTTTACTAGCAATGAGGGCGAGCTTGATGGTACCGTTGGAATAGACGAAACGCCAAAAGGATACACAGGCATAGGCAAGCTCGCTCGCATCTGCAAAAACATGAAGTTCCCTGTGTAAAGGTTCGCCATTTGTATTTTTTTTTTTTTTTTTTTTTTTTTTTTTTTTTTTTTTTTTTCGGCAGGAGTGGGAAATCCTCATGGACGTCCAGGCTGCTTCACATACGAACCAGTCTGGGCAGTGCCGGACTCTTACCGGCTAAAACTACACTCCTTCCTTACAATTCATCCGCAGACTCTTGGTCCGCGCCCTTATGACTCTAAATTTTTATTTTATTCGCTTATGTGTTACTTTACAGGCAATGCTTAATGCTACTCCGCCCCACCACAGGTGGAGCCGTCACAACTTATGCTTAGTTACATGTAAAATCTTGTTACTGTTTGTCCATCACCTTGAATATACTACTTAATAACTAAAATTTACTTTAAGCTACAGCTGTATAACTATACTTACGAGACGAACTTAATCTAGGCTTTATGACTATGTGAATTATGACTTAAATGAACAATAAACTAAAGACAAGACATTTTTTTTGTGTTGAAGTATGCATGCATGTTGACTTTTCAATTATGTTAACGTATATATATATATATATATATTTTTTTTTTTTTTTTTTTTTGTCAAGTTTATAGTCTCGGGTAGTTATTTTCTTACTGACTGCTGTGAGGGATGTGAAAACTGGGAGGGAGGGAATTGCAAAGTGTCATCAGCGCCTCCACGATCGCCATGTTGCGATGCATTATTGCTGTCTTAAGGTTGTAATCGACAACTGTTTGTGTTGGTGCATCCATTGCTTTCTTGGCGAAACGGCCTATGGCATCACTTGCGTCGTCGGTGTAATAGACACAGCTGGTTGTGTGTCTCGACACGGCCACTACCGCGTGGGGAACGCTGTAACGAATTTGGGTCTTTTCTGTTCGGGTGTTGATGATGATGACGCGCTCGTATGTGAGACCCTGAGATTCGTGGATGGTCAGGATGCGGGAACCCTCGCCAGATCCGTACCCCTGGCCACTCAGTGAGGATTTCTCCTCCTGTGTGTGCACCAGGAATAGCGTGTTCTGGGATTTTTTCGGGATATCCGCGCCGGAGAAGCCACATACCCTCAGTGAGTGAATGTTACTCGTAGATGTTTTTGACGAGTAGATCCCACCGTAGATGTCACTCAGTGCGAACGCGACGTCCATGGGGTTCCGGTGAGTACAGAGCAATTCCTGGGTGATCGCAACCACCATATCTGGACGGGTGTACCTGAGTGGAAATAGGTTTTCCCTGTCCAAATATGGTAGCTGATTGACATCCCCGATGAGGACAACTTCGTTTGCACCCGACAGCTTAGCGGCCATGACTATGGCCCCAAAATGGTTCATAAGGGCCTCATCCACCGTCAAACGATGGCACCTGTCTCCCTTCTTAAAGCCATTAGCTAGAACGGAGGCCATAGTTCGCACCTTAGTCTTTGCCTTATCGCCTAAGCGGTGCGAGAGCTTCTCTCTCAGGTCTTTTGCCGCTTCAGTTGTCGTAGTTACCACCACGTCGTTCTCCCCATCGAAGTGCCTCACCACCCACGTCGTCTTCCCGCACCCCGGAACGCCGTTCACCCACTTAAAATTAATTACATTTGAGGTTCCCGAAATGGTTTGCGCCATCTCGAGAAACCTGTCGTCCAGCATTATTTCTGTGCAACGAGCTACCACCACTATTGGGTCCTCGTCGGGTGTCTCGAAAACCGGCTTTCCCCTCCTTTTCGACTCATCCTCGTTCCGTGTCACGAAGCCTCCCGTCGCGCTGTAGGCCGCCATGTATGAATCTTTCATACTCCCTACGATGACTCGGGATGTACTATTGTCGTACACAGCGGCGTCCGCCTCCTCGAGCAGGATCTTCAGCAGTCCCTCTGACTGAAGGTTGAAGCATTGTAAGAGCTTTTTACAGGTGAGGGTGTTTGCCTGTTTGGTAGCTCTTACGATCGCCAGGAACTCGAGGAAGGCGTTGTGTATGTGGTCCGAGGGGCTCGACACCGGGATGTATTCAGGGAGGCAGACCTGTCCTTTGTCAGCTCTTGTTGGGGTCTTTTTCGGAGGAGACTTGCCCGCCTCCTTCGGAGATTTCCTTAGGAAGCTAGCGAGAGCCTCCCCCTGTCTGTGGGCAGGTTCAGAGATGCCAGAGCGGGTTGCCCCGCTATGACGATCTGTGAAGATGTTTTGTAGGAAGGTCTTGATTCCGGTCTTGATCCCGGCAAGTCGACTTGTGTCCTGTCCATGCCGCTCTGGAGTACTTCTGCACTGCAGTGTTTCCCTTTCTTCGGCGATTTTTTGTTGCATTCGCTCTGAGCCGCTGAGCGTTGTTTGAGGTGACGAAAGGTTGCCCTGTTGTACGGTGTGCTTCTCTTTTGGGGGTTTAAGATATCCTAAAGTTTCCCCTCTGTCCTCGTACACTATCACCTCATGCGCTTCTGCGGCTTTTATGCATCCTAGGCGGTCCGCAACTTCGCCCTTGATACCGTCGATGATCATGGCATCTACACTGATTATTCGAGCCGAGTGTCCAGGAGCTTCCCTTAATCGTTGGAGTAACGAGCTTGCTTGGGCAAATGGGGTTTCCTCTCTCCACTCGAGTAACGCAATTTTTTTGTCTTTGAATCGCATCACTCGGCACTGGATACTGAAGAGATCCATCGCAGGCAGATCAGTGTATTTTCTGCTTTTGATGCTCGTTTTCGCTGTGCTTCCATTGATCAGGGCTGCTAGGCCAGGTGGTATGGTGACTTTGGTTTTGCTCGGTCTTAGTCTGCAGAAGCTGACTCCAAAGGTCTCTTGCGGGCGGTTCATGAACAGTGCTACACCTCTGAGTCGTATGCCAGGCTCGCCAGCTGCCCCCCACGCCAGCAGGCACGGTATGGGGTTGGAATCGGAGGCCCTCGTCGTAGTGGTTATTTCGTCAGTCGATGATTCATTTTGTGAAGTCGTTGTTGTGTCTGAGGCGATAATGCTGGTCGTCATGTTTGGCTGGTTTTGTATCAGAGTTGGGTCAAATGTGGTTTGTAGTCGTGGTGGGGTTTGTTTCATGATTGTTGTCATTTGTTTGAGTGATTGTGTCTGTGCTGAGGTTGGTGTTGGTGTCAGTATTGTAGTTCTCTGCATGTCAGTCGGCGTGGTGTTTATTGTTGTTCTGTTTTGAGATTGTGTAGGTGTTGTGGTCAGTATTGTTGTTATTGCTGTGGTTGTATGTGTGTTAGTCGGCGTGATGTTTGTTGTTGTTACGTTATTTGGTTGCGTCGATTGTAGGGTTGGTGTTAGTGTTGTTGTTCTTGTTGGTAGTGTATTAACGTTGTTTGTTTGTGTCGATGATGAGGTTGGTGTTTGTGTTGTAGTTGTGTGTATGTTGGTCGGTGCGATATTGGTGGTTGCTGTGTTGGTTTGTAGGTGTGTTGTGTGAATGGCAGTGGAGCCATTGGCCCTCGCGGCGACTGAGACGACCTTTTGTGCGAAGTCCAGGAAAGATGGTCTTGTAGCCTTTCCCTCTACGATGGAGCTGAGAGCCGATAGGTCTAGGTTCACATTCAACTCATTCTCCAGTTTCGTCCTATCGTGGCTAAATCTTGGACATTCGAGTAGTAGGTGCCAGACTGATTCCTCCGTGGATGGGTCGCACACGCATGCGGGGCTGTCTTTAAGATGGAAGCGGTGCAAGTATGCCGAGAATCCTCCATGTCCCGTGAAGAGTTGGACTAGAGCTGGTGTTAGATCTATGTCCCTGGTGATTCTTTTAGCGGCTATGACGCTTGGAAAGAACACCTTGGTCACTGATCCTGTACTGGAGGACTCGTATCTCTCTTGCCATTTCTTGACTGTTTCCTCGCGTATGCACTTTTTCACAAAGGAAATTGGAACTTTATCATAGTCTGGTGCCGTCTTTTTGGTTAGGGCCGCTTTCTTTGCCAGTTCGTCTGCTCTCTCGTTTCCTGGTGTCCCCACATGTGCTCTCAACCAGAAAAACCTCACATCCCTGCCCTCCCCGCGGATTTCTCGCACCAGTTCTTTGAGATCGTGAGCCAGTTGATGTGTAGCCATCGGACACCTCAGCAGATCCAGCGACGATCTTGAGTCACTGAGAATACTGGTTGTGTCCACTCTGCTTTCTTTCACCAGCTTAGTGGCTCTGAACAGTGCGTATAGTTCCGATTGGAAGACCGTGTTGTGTGGTTCCAGCCGGAAGGTTCTGTATTTCGACTCTCTGCCTTCACTCCACCAGGTTATGGCAGCTCCGACTTTCCCCTCTATCTTGCTACCATCAGTGTAGATCTGGGGACCGGTTATTTGGTGGGTTTCTACGGTTTCGGGGTCGAAATCCTCCAGTTGCTGGTATTCCGTAGTTATGAGCTTTGAGGGGTGAGGCTGTTGTAGGTACCCCACTTTTCGCTCTACCTCTCTTCCCGGGGGTAAGAACTCGTGAGAGTAACCTTTTTTGACCAGAAATAGTTTCGAGGCCTCGATTACCCGAAGGTCAAGAGGCAGCTGCCCCGACAGAATCAGAGCCGATACTAGAGACACCGTGCGATGCGCTTTACAGATCTTTTGCGCGAAACCTCTCTGCAGTGAGTCTAACTGATTCCTGACCATCAGTTTCTCAGCTGCAGGCGCCCATGCGCTTGCGGCATACAGCACTATCGGCTCTATTACTGACACATATATGGTCCTGATTATCTCGCGGTTGAGACCCCAAGTCACCCTCGCGGCACATGCCAGCTGTTTATATATGTCCGCAGCTTTTTTGCAGGTGGCGGAAACATGTGCGTTGAAAGT
Source organism: Lithophane ornitopus (assembly GCA_948473465.1). Lineage (NCBI taxonomy): Eukaryota > Metazoa > Arthropoda > Insecta > Lepidoptera > Noctuidae > Lithophane > Lithophane ornitopus. The sequence goes on from OX419634.1 coordinate 12,334,667, forward strand.
GAGCTTGTTGTCTATGATCAGCCCTAGAAGCTTGATCTCTTGAACGAGATTTAGCCGGACGCCTGACATGTGGACGACTGGAGTGTCATACTTAAGCTTCCTTGTTAGCACCATCGCATTTGTTTTGTGCGCGGCGAAGCGTAGCTTGTTCTGAGCACCCCATTCAGACACACTGTCTAACGTCCTTTCTGCTATGCGCTCCAGAGCGTTAACCTGATGGTTGGAGAAGACCAGGACCACATCGTCCGCGTAGGCTTGGCAAAATACGCCAGAGCTGTTGATTTCAGTCAGAAGCGAATCTAGGATTAGATTCCAAAGTGTTGGTCCAGCAATGGAGCCTTGTACACAACCCTTGGTGGTTTCCTTCTCGCTTTTTGCTCTGGCATAGTTCACCAGTACCTTTCGATCCTTCAGGTATGAGGTTAATGTGGTGTATAGGTTTCTTGGGCACTTTTTGCTAATTAGCTGATGTTTTATGGCCGGCCACCATGCGTTATCGAAGGCCCCCTCTATGTCCAGTGATACTAAAAGCACGATCTTCTTTGCTTTCATCTCTGCTCGTACGTGCGTCACTAGGGCGTAGAGGGCGTCCTCGGTGCCTCGTTGTGGCATGAAACCGTACTGATGTGTGTTGAGTGTGGGGAGTAGGTGCCACTGAATCCTGTTCACGATGAGTTTTTCGACGATCTTGCCCAAGACTGACAGTAGTCCAATGGGTCTGTAGGACTTTGGATGAGTATAGTCGTCTTTACCGGGTTTCCTAAGGATGCACACATGGGCCACTTTCCACTGCCCAGGGAAGTAAGACAGCGCCAGGCATCTGTTAGCCAAGGCGAGAAACACCTCCCTGTTGCAGTTGATAGCGGTCACGCATATATCGGCCGTCAGCCCATCCGGTCCTGGGGCTTTCTTTGGGTTTTGATTTTGTAGAACCAATTCAAGCTCCGCAGGTGTAAAAGGTGGGTCATCGGCCGACAATCCTTGAAGATCGTCGGATTCCTCTTGTGTACGGCTTCTAAGCTGTGTGTGGTAGGTCGTTTCTGTTGCTGTTGAGTCTGCTGGGTAAAAGGTGTTCGCGAGAAGTTCCGCCGATTGCTCTGGGCTCAGGGTTTCTCCTGATGGGCCTCTCAGGAGCGCATCGTTTTCCCTTCTTGCGGTTTTCCTTATGACCCTGTAAATTCCGTCCCACATGCTTTCTCTTTCTTGTGTGGTGCAGAACTCTTTCCAGCCTGCCGTGGCGGCCTCAGTGGCTTGTGTGGAGTAATTTTCTTTAGCTGTGAGGTATTCCTGTATTGTGTAGTTCCTCCTTGATGGTGCCGCATTGCGGATTCTTCTCTTCTTTCTGAGAACTTCTCCTTTGAGTTGTTCAAGAGAGGGGGACCACCAAGGTGGCTTGAGATCTATTTTTCTGTTACCTATTCTCGGGATTGATTTTTCGCATGCTTGGTGTATGGCAGAGGTATACTCGCTGGTTAAGTTCTCCAGGTCTTCATGATTTAAGGCTCCGATGATTCTTTCGGGTGTGATGGTTTTCCCCTCAAGACAGAGCTTTATGTGTTCCCTAAATTCTGACCACTTTGCCTTCTTGGTATTGTACATGCGTGTCGAGATTGGCTTCATTGGTTCCAGGGGTTTCTCAAGACGCATCGTGAAGGTTATCGCATTGTGGTCAGATGAGGTGAGACCTCTATCAACTCTCCATTCCTCGATCCTGTCTAGGAGTGACAGACTGCACACTGTGACATCAACGATGCTAGCGTAAAGCCTGTCTCCCCTATACGTCTCGAAGGTTGGAACCTGTCCTCTGTTTAGTATCTGGAGATCCTGTTCGTTTAGGAACGAGTTGTACTCCGCTCCGCGGTGGTCTTCGGAATTGCTTCCCCACCACTGACTCCAAGCATTTATATCACCTCCGATGATTGTGTTGGGTGTGTGTGTGTGTATTTTTAATAGTGTTGTGTTGAGTGTGTTGAGATAGGGTGTGAGTGCTTGGTCTCCCTCGAAGTAGACCGACACAGCTCCAAACTTTAGTTGTCCCACCTTAACCGTGGCTGTGGCGATATTCTCAGTGACGAGCTGAGGGTCATGAATGACTTCCAGCTCGTCACCAAAAACCACTATAGCTGCCTTCACTGGCTTCTGGCGGTTCAGGGTGCACTGGATGACTTGAGTGCCAGGGTGTTGTTTCATGATCCCCGTTCTTCCTACATAAGGTTCTTGAACGAGAGCAACTTTTATTCCCTTTTCCTGAGCCGCTAGGTGGAACTCCGCTGTAACAAGTTTGGACCGCTGCAGGTTTGCTTGGATGAAGTGCAATCCTTTGGTCGGGCCACTGCGAGTTGCAACCGTGGTGCTGTCCTGTTGGGTGCCCTCCGCTTCAGCAATACGAGACCCGTGCCCTAGCTATGCCATCCCATTTCTGGCGCTCTTGGCATTCGTCGCTGTAAGCGGCGTGCGCCGTGTCCATGCCCTCCTTTTTGGCTTTGACGCAGTTCACGCATGTAGGTGTCTTTCCGTCTCGTTTTATGGGACAGTCTCTCCCAGTGTGTTCGCCCGAGCAGAAGCTACATACTTGCGACGTTTCCTTACAAACTGTTCTTGTGTGTCCGTACGCAAGGCATCTGCTACACTGTACTAGAGGTGACTGATCCTCCACGGGGACCCTTTGTAGGCCAATAAATACTTTGGCCTCTCCCTGCGTAAGTCGCTTCCAAAGTTCTGGGGAGACCTCGAATACCGGGTGGCAAACCAGCGCATTCCTTGCTTTCTTCCTGAACCGCATTTTCAGGGTCTGGCTCGCCATATCGACACCGTGGAGGAGACTCTGGTTTTGAGCTTTTAACAGCTCCACCATCTCCTCGTCGGTGTAATGAGCCTGGACTCCTCTGATACAGATCAGGGGATTTGCTGGTTTGGGCTCCTGTACTTTCAGGTCGTCCTTTTCGCTGAACCGCTTCTTTACCAGGTCCAGATCCTTTTTTGTGGCGCAGTTCAGGACAACCTTTTGGTTGCGGGCCTTTCTCACCTTGTTCAGTTGAGCCCCCGTTGTTTTTAGGTCTAGCACCACTCTGATCCTCTCCATGACATTGTCTCCTGTCTGTTTAGGATCCGTCGATGAGACTATCAGAGTGTGGCTGGACTGGATAGGCTTCGGCTGTGGTGGGTTGTTCACGGGTATGTTCACGGGGCGCGCCGCTTTGGGTCTGTCCCTCAGGTCATCCATGCCTTTGACTATGTCCGCCAGCGTTTTCCTGACCTCTACCACGGCGAGTTCGGTGTCGAGGTTTGTCGCTGGCGGTGTTGGCGCTTGAGGTCTGTCTCTCAGGACTCTAATGTCCGAGGACACTATCTCCAGCTTCTCCTTCACTGGCTGTAGATGTTTTTTGATATCCTGAGGGGGGGGTGGAAGTGGTTTATTTGTATGCTTGCCTATGACGTCTGCAAGCTTTTTCAGTTCGGCTTCTATCCTAGCCGTGCCGGACGCCGCTGCGAGCAGCTCGTCGGGAATGTGGCACTGGTGGTCTTGTGCTGAGGTGGTGGCGGGGAGCACCGGGAGGTCTGCTCTTATTCTCTCCATTTGCTTCCTTAGCGTATCTAATTGGTTCGTTACGCTTGCTATGCCAAGTTCGAGTCGCATCAGGATCGGGTTTGGGTTATTATCCCTTCCCGGCGATCCCGTGGCTCTTCCGGCCTCTTTTCTAGTTTTCTCGTGCTCTTTTCGCACCACCGCCTCAAGGGCCTGGACGCCTTTTCGTGTTTCGGCGTTCTCCTTTAGCGCCTGTAGGGTCTCAGCCCCCAGCCATTCCCTTATGAGCTTGGTTGTCTTCAGGGTCTCCCCTATGTCGTCCCGAGCGCGGCCCAACTCCAACGCCAGAGTCTTCTTTGTGGTCTCCATCTCCCGCGTGTGAGCTCTTTCTACCCTTACGAGCTCTTGAGCATGGCGTGACCTCTCCTTCTCTAGGTTGTATTTGTGCCGCGCCCTGGAGTCTGACAGGGACAAAACGGTCTCGTATAGACCCTGCAGACAATTGTGAGCAACCTGTTTGCACTCTCGCTTCATATTTCCGGCGGCCTCCAGCGCCTGCTTGCCCTGTTGGAGCATGGTATTGGCCTCCTCCGTCGCCATATCCATATGGACGCCTGTTCCTTTCTTTGGGGTCCTATATAGGATGCTGTCCCGGCGACTGCGCGAATCGTCAGTTTGGCTAGAAGCACTGGAGCCTTCCTCGTCTGAGACTATGTTTTTGGGGGGGGATATGTTACAACCTTCCCACCGCATAACCGTTTCTGACACGCGGCTTCTGTTAACAACTCCCAGCTGCTCCGAGCCTTCAGAGGAGAGCTGTACGCTGTTGCTGGTGTGTGCGGTTTTGTCACGCGTGTGAGCTCCGTCACGTCCGACACAGACGCTGCCTTCGCCTTTGGTGCCTCTTCTGTCGGCAATGGATGCGCCAGTGTTTCTGACAGTATCGATTTTGCCGACTTGGAGATAACTTTCTCGCGAAGTGTTCGTGTCGACTTTGTGACCTTTGCGGTTATTTTGGCGGGAGCGGAGGATGTTGAAGGGGCTGACATAATGATGTTGTTAAACAATGTAACTACTAAACAATAATCAATAATATTACAATATTACTACTACGACTTCTAAGATTACTATAACTACTATTAATAGATTAAAAAGGTGATGGACTTACTTACAATTAAATTTGTTCCAAACTTTTACAGTTGTGTTATGCTGTCGCTGATGGTCTGCGAAAATCTGCAGTGTGACGCTCTGCAGGTAGCGGAGTATGCCTTGCACTTGCTCGATCTTGGGAGTCCTGCGTGCGCGCTGATGGTGGTTGTCAATGAAATTTTTTTTTTTTTTTTTTTTTTTTTTGGGCTTCGCTAGATCGTTTTGCGAGATGGACGCCGAATCTTGAGTTTGTGTTGGGGCAAAATTGAAGAGCTTTTTGTGCCCTTTCAAACGAGCCCAAACTCGGCTGTCTTGCTCCAACCGGTGCTAAACTGGGCCGCGGGGGGGTGAGGTAGCCTCGAGGGGGGAGGGGGGGGGTCTCGTGGGGAGACTATTGCGGGGGGGTGAGGGAGGGGGTTGGGGGGGGGGGGTTCCCGTGTGGTGACTCTTGGTGGGGAGAGGGGGTAAGTTTACTAAGTGGGGGGTGATGACCAGCTTCGGTCACAAGTGGAGGGGATACAATATTGGGAGGGGGGGGGGGGTTATGCGGGGTAAGGTTTTAAGGGGTTAGGGGGTAAGGTCTGGGATTCCCAAGTCCAATGAGCCCAAACTCGGGTAGGGTGGGACTAGGGGTTGAGGAGTTCCCTCGAGCTTACCTGATGATGAGCAGTGGAGTCGCGACCCTAACGGCTGGTCTGTGGACTGATTCCTCGGCCGGCTTCGGAGTCTTCAGGCAGGGCTTGGAAAGCTGATTTTACGTCACGCCTCGTGTTGTTAGGACCACGTGGGGAAAAGTGAGGTTGTTTTCTAACCAAAACCACGTGTTTTCGACGTTTTCCGCCCCTTAATATCTCCCTGACGACTGGTCCGATTTTGATGATCTTGGTGCCGCTGGTTAGGTCTCAACCGCTTCTTTAAGGGTTATTGTTGGTAGATCTGTTCCACTAACCTTGACGTTGTTGTTGCACCTCTAAGTCTCGAGGGTCCAGCTCAACAACCCGTGGAGGTACAGACTTGCCCACACTAATCCAGGTGAGTTGGTACTTCACAATTCCACTGACAACTTTTCGCACTTGTAACACAATGCGTGTATTTTTCGCGAATTTTTTGCGCGGAGCCGATGTTACGTGTGTGACTTAGAGTCGGTTACTCGAGAGCGTACCACCGAGGAATTCTAAGAGTCGATATTTCAGAGAGCTCTTTAAACCATTCACCCCACCTCAAAACCTCTGAGGGCGAAAACGGTGTGTCCCAGTCGATATTTGATCTCCAGACCTCTTGGAGTAGGATTCGACCCTTTACAACTATTGGTCCGAGTAACCCTAACGGGTCGTAGACTTTCATAAGGTGGGACAAAACTTTTCGTTTACTTAAAAACCCTTGTACCTTACAACCTTCTAAACCAGTCCTAAAACCTATAGTGTCTGATACCGGATTCCATGAAATGCCTAAGACTTTATTGACAGAGGTGGAATCATTACCAAGTTCTACTTCAGTTGGTTGTGCAGCACACAAATCTTTTGGAAGAAGACGCAGCGCTTCCGGATTGTTAGAGATCCAGTCACGCATTTCGAAACAGGCATTACGATGGATAGTGACTATATCAGATGACAGCTGGGCAGCCTTGGTGACGTCGTCCACACTATCTAGATAGTCATCCATATAACTGCTATGCACGCTAGCGTTGGTTGCTTCCGGATACAAATCTTGATGCAACATGGCATTTTTGTTTTTTACGTACAGGGCAGTAAATGGACTGGACGACGCTCCAAAGATAACAGCAGTCATTCGATACTCTTTTATAGGCGTTGTATCTTTTGACTGAACGTCACGCCAAAGAAAACGTAGCGCATCTCTATCTTGTTCTCGGATTCGTATTTGAGGAAACATTTCCCTGATGTCAGCTGATAAGGCGACACTGCTCTCTCTAAATCGAAAAATAATTCCCAACAAGTTCTCTAAAAGATCAGGCCCCTGGAGAAGCAAGGAGTTCAAAGAAACTCCTTGATTCGTAGCAGCCGCGTCATGTACGACACGAAGCTTACGCTTTTGCGGGTGATACACACCAAAATGTGGTAAATACCACCTTATTTTTGGCATCGAGTTATCTGTATTGTGGCTAGTAAGAATGCCTGTACATGCGGAATTACTATAATATGTGTCAGGGTCACACTCCTCCGCATATCCCTTATCAAACATGTTTCTAACGAACTTTTTGTATGCATCGGCAAATTCTGGCTCTCGTAACATACGCCTCTCGAGACTGATGAAGCGAGAGTGAGCTTGTGGATAGCTATCTGGAACACATTCAATGTTGTCCCGCCACGGCAGCCCTACTTGGTACCTACCAGTTGGTAAACGTGTAGTGGTAGAGTCTAAGATTTCAACAGCCCGCAAATCCTGTCTGCTATGGAGAGTCTCACGCTTAGAAATACCTAGTGAATCAAGCTTGTACTGTTCTTTTATGAGATGTTCTAAACGGTCATGTTCAGTAAGCTCGGTGTGGTCTAACTGACAATGGTTAATAAATTCGACTGGTTTAGTTTTACTAGAAGCAACTCCATATAAAGTCCAGCCCAACAATGTATGGCAAGCTACTGGTTCATGGCGACGGCCGGTGCGGGCTTCGTGTGTTATCGATAGGTGCCAATGCTCGGCGCCGATAAGGACAGTCGGTGTTGCGTCAGTATGAACCAGGACACCAGCTAAATCTTGTAAGTGGTTGTATAAGTCAACCGTGTGTTTAGACAGTGTTTGTGTACTTAAACTAAGAGAAGGCATAGCCCTAGCACGTTTGATTAGGTATTTCTCAGTTTCGAATTTTCCTTGTATGTAAAAGTCAACATAAGAAATATTGGCTCTTTTCTGCAAACCACCAACACCGTTGACCGCTATACATTCCTGTGGTCCTGACAAACCTATGCGTGCAGCTACGTCTGAGTCAATTAACGTCGCTGTGCTCCCGTCGTCAAGCAGAGCGAACGTTTCAAAGTCACCAGCTGGGCCAGATACTATAACTGGAACCAATTTTAAAAATGTTTTTAAATGTGTGTTGCTTTTCGTTAATGTTGAAATGTGTTCTGAATGTTCGCGCTGGATACCTGTGTTTGAAACGGTTACCCTATCTTCCGGTGGTGGTACTTGCGGAGCGGTTGTAGCTGATGATGTTGAGGGAGCGACAATGTCAGACGCAGATGCACACACAGCCTTGTTGCAGGACCGTGTATCGAGTGCATGCGATGTCACTAAAACCAAACCCTGCCTACCATGTAAAAGAGGATGGTGGCGATAGGAACAGCCGTCGACGCCACAAGGGTTTACCTTACACGATTTCCATTGGTGCGAATTACGCTTTAAACATTTATAACAAACCTTGTTTTCTCGTATCCAACGCCATCTCTCGTCGACTGACAAAGTTTTGATTTCGTCACAATGTTTGACATTGTGACCCCTTTTACAAAAAACACATTCTGTTTTTTCGTTATCCTTATTTTTATCGTGTGACACAGAGTGAATGTTTTCACGTTTGAGAGGTGTGACTGGTACTCCTGATTCAGGCGAAAAGGCGAACTTAGTGTACCGCTCATGTTCCCTAATTAGAAAATCGGATAAAATTTCAAGTTTTGACAACGAAGGGCTTGAAATGTCTGACGCGTAGTCAGACCATCTCAATTTTAACAATGGGTTTAGTTTACCTAAAATGACATGGAAAATCTCAGGCGAATGTAAATATTCCCGATGGTTGAGAAATTTCATTGTAGCTAAACTATTACGAACCCTATTGGATATAACACCCAGCTCTTTAAGATCGGCACTTAAACGTGGCAACTGTTTTAATACCTGTACTTCCCCGAAAACGATCATCTCAGGGCACGCAAAGCTACGCTCGAGGGCGCGCATGATGTCTTCGGGGTCCTCGGCAGAGATGAGCAGCGACGCGACAGCTTCGCGTGCAGGGCCGCGGAGCGTGCTCTGTAAGCGCGCAACATTCTCTGCGGGGGTAAATGAAGGTTTGGTGACATCAAATAGCTTCTTGAATTGAAGCCACTGTGACGCATTGCCAGTAAATGCAAAGAGCTCTATTTTAGGTTTTTGTGGCTTATCTTGTGTAGCGGCTAAAGATTTGGCTGCAGCGGCAGTGTCTGCAATCGCTTGTAAAAGCAATGGAGAAAATGCATTACAAGGAATAGGCGCATTGTGGTGTAGTCCCTCGGGGCCCACGACTGAGGATTGCGGCTCTACGGCGGCTGACCCGGGCGCTTGGGGAACGAAACCGGCCTGACAGTTGAGGTGTGCTGCTTCCGATGGAGCAGCAGCCTGAGTGCCCGTTAAATGAGTAGGCTGTGAGACCTCAACCGTGTTGTTTTCATTGTTTCCGTGAATAAATGAAATATTTTTTACCCACGTTTGCGTCCTTTTTTGGCTTGTAGCGCTTTGCTTACTTCGCCTGCTACCTTCAATCTCCGCCTCCGCATCGATCTGCTCTAGCTCGGCGCGATACTCAGCTTCCTCGACCTCCGCGAGCTGTCGAGCGAGCGAGAGCTGTTGGGTGGCCTTCGCCTCAGCGAGCGCCTTCATATTTTCATATTGACGGCGCTTGTAGGCGGCTTCAGCTGTGGCCCTGCGCGCTTTCACGGTTGAAGACGCGGTCGAGTTTGAATGCGCAGAGCGCATACTGCTCGCGCCATCATCTTCAGCAGCTTGAATATTGGCTGACGTAACTACGGGTTCCTTTTCGATTAATGAGGAGGACGAAGGTGGTGGTGAATGAGGCGGTGAAGTATGAGGAGCCAAACTACGAGATGATATGGCGGCTTTAGTTTTACTACGTGTGTTCATAATTATTGTGCTAAAATAAGATCAAGTGAGTTAAAATGAACGATGAAATCCGTCGAAGGACCAAAAATGAAGGCGATGGAAATGAACTGTATGTGTTGATGGTTAAAATAAAACGAAAGCCGGTGAGAATAAAAGGAACTATAATGGGAAATAATGAAAAATATAACAAAAATGGAAAAATACAGGGAAAAACCAACCAAACCAAACCTTTGACATAAAGCAGCACAAGACAAGTGAAAATAAAAGAAGAAACAGTCAAAATAAAAAAAATATAAAAATCTTCCCAACCAAGGAGTCTGTAACAATAACTGATTTTTTTTAAAAAAAACGGGAAAAATTATTCCTTTTTGAGAGCTTCCGTTGCGTGCGCAGCGTAAACGGTTTCAGTTACGCAAATATCATGTATGACGGAATTGTTCCTCTTTAAAAGTTCTAAAAAAAAGTCCACGACAGCATATGTCTATCTTTTAAGATTGACTCACTATAACCTTTTTTATGGTAATCAATTTTTTTCGAAGTAATGCATTATTTGCGAAGGAGTTTTATCGACATAATATTAATTTTTATTCAAATAAATAGCATCTTTTATTTTAACATCAAGGGTATTTATGTAGCAGTAAAATACTTTTTAATTCATTCGAATCGGACATTTAATTTCGAAGATATCACGATATAAAAATGCAATATGCGAACCGTTCGACGCCGGGCGCCGCGCCTCCGCGACGTTCCCTACTTTATAGAGGAGAGGATGAGCACATTGGTAGACATGACCTGGAATAGGAAATAGGATAAGTTTAATCCCTATATTCCCACGGGATGGACATCTACGCGGGTGAAACCGCGGGGCACAGCTAGTCGTTAATATTTTGGATAGGATACCGGAAAAAACATTCAACATAACATCCTTCCACTCAAACATGTTTATAAACAATCAAACACACATACTGTCAAGGGACTTCACACAGTTAACAGCCCAATAACTGTCCCAATCCCAATATAGCTGTATTTACGTCAATTCTTCAAGTGATTGATTTTATGTCCAAACATCTCAACTACCGAACCCCTTGAGATTTCACAAAGGAATCTAATATTTACGAGAACATTAATTTTGATTGGTATAAACAGGAATATTGATAGTTCCTGTTGGTTATAGTTGAGGTATTTGAAGAATTTTGGTCGTTACAATAAGAACAATATCTTTTTGTACTGTCTTCGAATTTTGACTTCTGTCTTGTCCTTGTATGTCTTTGTCTTATTTAAGATCGGTGTAGGCTCCGCTCGCCCCTTGGATCTTGCCCCTTATTGCCTTAGTGTATCTACTTGCCCCTTTGAATATTAGATACTCCTAATCGCCCCCGATTTTTAAAAGTACTGTTAGCACTCTAAGTTTCTAAATATACTTATTGTTTTCTTAAAACTTCAATGAAAACCTAACAAAAAGTACTAGGCTTGCATGAATTCAAGGCAGTATTACCATCCTTAGTATTATCCCAATAATAAGATTTGGATGAAAGGCACAGAAATCGTTTTATAACTAAACCTTAAAATCGTCTCAATATGATCAAAATTTTTGTTTTCCGTTTTTAACAGCTTGACTTTTACCTACACGTAATGTGCGTTATTAAGCTAAACACTTGGCTGTTCGGATGTCACATCAGTGAAACAGACGTGTTTATTTAATTGGTCTACCTATAAATTATCAATTTGCCCCAACGAAACATTATCATAGAAAATTACTTCTAAAGACGAAAACTAAAAATGTACCTATCTTAAAAAAAAATTGGAATCACTTTTCATCTGGTATAGACGATACCATGTTTGATTTTATGCGACGTCATATCAATACCCTCTATCCACATGGCGCTCCAAACGATACCTTGTTTGTCAAAAAACGACGATTAGTTTAGGAGTTATGAGGGAACAGATGAACATACACACATACATAATATACTGTCCTTTGGCTTTGCCGTAGTCGGGTGAAAACAAACTCAAACAACATAAAATCAAGAAAAGCATGCAAATATCCAAGGGCTTATATACCATGTCTTTCAGAAGGAATAAAGTCACGATTATAACGATCAATAAATGCTACGGGCCATAATCTAACAATCTGTTATAATTTAATTGAACTAGCTTTCACAACACCCACGGTTATAAAACGCCATGTTCTAACTCGGAAACTGCAGAATATTCAATGATAATACCGACTACATTTTGTCATGATGTTAACCGTTTACCTGAAGATTGATCATAATTTAAAGCAAATTAATTACATATAACTTGAGCTAAACTTGTTTTCTTAAAGCTTTGAACCTCGGTGCAATCACTGTACTTACCAACGATGCCGATGTTTCATTCTGCAACTTTGTAGCATCTTTTGCGATAAAATTAACACCACCTCCATAACTCCATATAGAAAGTCTTCCGTCTTTGTCACCCTAATGATTATACCTATTACACTAATCTCTGAGTTGAATAATAAAGAGACTTTAAGTACCAATAAAATATTTAGTACCGACATGTACCCGAGGAAGCTAGATCGATGGTTCTTCACGTTTTTTGGGATCGAAGGACCAATATATCTTGACCCGTGTTTCTCTACAAGTATAACGACTCGAAAGACCAGAATTTTTTGGTGTAACAACACAAGATGTTTTTATGGCACTATTTTAAATATGGCATCTTAAACGAAGCCCGGCTTTTATTTATGGGGACCGTAATTTTTGGTGCAAGACAATGGTTTTAATTATGTGCGGTGATAACTGCTGTTAGTAAAAGACGTTGATGGGAGGATTTTCAGGTATTATTCAAATGGCGAACCGTAAAAGGGAGATAAAATGCGTTGTTTATGAGGTGATCAGCTGCTACTGCGTTTTGGTATGGAAAAGTAGGCTATTAAAATAGGAGGTACCTACTGTAAATACATAATGATGTAATTACAGTACTGGCTGCAGTGTGTGATAAAGCAATCATAATATTATTCATCCTTACAGATAATTAAGTGTGCCTTTGTACAGTTTTTTTTTACTTGTTCATAACGTTTTAATAAATAAAAATAGACTTCGCTTCTTACTCTTTCAAGACCTACATAATTATATAACCTTCCTTAAACGTTTTTAATTAGTATGTTGAATGTTGAGTTGAATAGTTATGCCAAACTTAAATTCTACAGTCTTAACTCAAATCAAGCGACATCAATTGTGAAAACACGACGAATATGTGCTAAAAATTAATTACCCTGTATACACTAGTCCAAAAGCACAGAATACCAAAACAAATCCAGACCCGACTGCTGTGAAAACACATAAAACGCTTAAAATAAAACACCCTGTGTACAATATGTCAAGTGTGAGCCCAGTTAAGAACGCTTAAAGACACACCATGTATAATTGTCAGTTTTAAACCTCGTAATGGGTTTTCAGTGAGTTACTGACTCTGGTTTATTAGTTAGTAATAAATATGTTTCTTTGTCTTTCAATAGATGGATGGTTCTTATGAGCCGCTTATTTTGGGTGGGTACTGTGGTAGGTTGCACCGCACCAGGTGGGGTTTAATTGCTCGAATATTAAGATTCTACTTGCTTTCTAATAAAATTATGGCCTTTGAGTATTCTAGCTCAGCGCTGACTAAAGCATAGTAATATGCCTTGGAGTATGCCTGTCAAAAAATTATGCGATGAAAACGGGCAGTTATATTCATCTGGCAATTTTTTTTACCAACTCATAAAGATAATTTAGAAATCCAAGTTAGTATTTTCTGTCGCATTAGAATCCTAATCCTAACCAATACTATAAATGCGAGATTGAGTTTGTTTGTTACGCTTGCACGCTAAAACGGGTGAATGGATTTGGATTAAATTTGGCACAGGGGTAAACCATGACCTGGAATAGGATATAGGATACTTTTTATCCCGATATTCCCACGGGATCAAGATTTCTGCGGATGAAACCGCGGGACGCAGCTAGTTCATAATAATTAACTTATTACAGCGACGAAAACCAACTAACTAACAAACTCTTTTCATAAATAGGGCTGCAAATAAATCTGTTAAAAATGAAAATTTATATCACTTTCAAAAGATTGAAAGTGATAGAAATTTTAAATTTTTAGTCCTTGAATCCCTTGGTTAACCTCCCAAAACACCATAAGGTTAACTTGTTTTACAGTTATTAACCAATGGTAAACGTAATTATGATACCTGCATGGGAAAATCTAAATAGGATTCCATAGCCATGGTTCATTAGATTAACGATGTCCCCATAATTGAATGTCCCATGCGATACTATTATTAAGTCTTTTTAACGTTTTTTTTCCCCTTGGTTTGTTTAGTTTTTTTTTTTTTTTTTATAAATAATGTATCCAATATCTCAAGTCTCGGCTCTCTCAAGGCGAAAAGTTTTCTCGGTTTTTGGGCAGTCACATTTTAAGAACTTAGATAAATTTCTTAGAAAAAGTTTTTAGTACCTATTTAAAAAGATTTTGACATAATTCAACTTTGATTTTTCTGTAGATATTTCATTCATAATACCAATACTCGCTTAGTAATTTAATGTTAAAAATAAAATTTCCTATAGATTTCAACAAAATCTTCAATCAAAAATCAGAAATAGAACAGGTCGATCCACTTAATCACTTATCTATGTCAAACACAACACAGGATATGACGAGTATTAGTCTAATGCGACTAAATGTGACTCATTATGAACACAAAAATGAATGCTAAGCGACATTATATTAGTGTTTCCGGTTGTGGTCGTTATTTAAAAATGGACTTGATTGGTTTTATATTGTTGCTTTTAATCGAGAATGATAGTGATGTAAGTAATCTTTGTAATTATACAAAACTTACTACCATCACTATTATTCCTGATTCAAATTCTCATGAAGCATTTTTCATGAGAATTTACTCTTTCAACTACTAGATTTGAAATTGCCATACTTTTACTAACACAATAATTATGAATATTTTCACTATCTATACGTAAATATTAGTCCTACAGAATCACAAAATGAAGCTTATTATAACAGTGTAATCTATGAGAGGCACTAGAGATTAGTTAAGAAAAATGATAACTGAATCACAAAAATAATTATATGCAAGCATCAGATGCTTGCATATTAATATAATATTTTGGTGATTTAGATCACCTGAATAGTTATATACCTGAATAGCTATATCCCCGAATGTGGTGGTATATATGGATTGTAAAACTTTAGTACCTAGTAGTTGTGTAGTAGTCCGAATGGTCTATTGAATATATATAATACTAGCTTCCGAACGCGGCTTCGCCCGCGTGGATGTCGGATATTGTCTCACGGGAATGTACCACACTTAAGAAATGCTGGGTTTCCTATACAAACTTTCAGTCCCTATATCACCCCTATAGGATTATTTTTTAAACAAAAAGTAGCCAATGTCATTCTCTAGGATGCCATTTATTTCCTTGCCAAACGTCTAAATCCGTGCAGTGGTTTAGGCGTGAAAAGGTTACGAGTTAATAAGAGTTACTTTCGAATTTATAATATTACTTCCTTACTAATAAACGTTGTATAGCGTCTGTATAGTTACACAACGTTTTGTCTTCTTCTTTCAAAAGTCAAATAACTAATGACTGAAAGAGAGATATCGGTGTGTTCACCTGATATAATAAATGCGTTTATTAGTAAGGAAGTCAGTATGGACGAAAGCAAACACAAAACAAAAGACAATCAGAATTAATATTGTGTTCTATGGAAGTAGCAATGAAATATGAAGATTGATTCCACCTCGAAGGCGTAACTAAAAAGTTGGTTGCAGGCGAATCGATAAATTAGGTTAAACAACAATCAGTTACTTTAGCACCGCGCTATCTGTTCAGTTTCGGTGCAACACGCAATTTGGGCATTAGTGTACGTACAGATGAAGGTCTGGCTGACTGAGATGGCGACGGGAAAAATAATAGTTATGAGTTACCAGGAGAAGATATAGGAAGAGAAGAAATTCTTGCAGAGGCTGCCTATAATTCTGAGGATGATACTAAGTTTGATGATGTAGCCGAAAGTGATTCTGAAGCCTGATCAAAAAACACGTTGGGCTTTATAGGAGTTGTTTACAGAAGGAAAGTTTTCCGAAACTTAAAGGCAATCGGGAATACGCTGGATGCGAGAAGCACAGAACCGGTTTAAGTGGCGGTGCTTGGGGGAGGCCTATGTCGTCGGCCTATACGTCTTTCGGCTAAAATGATGATGATGATGATGATGAAAGGCAATGAACCTGCCAAAGGGTACCTCTTAGATTAAAAAGTCTTCCACAGAACGGTCCCTCGACTGCAATGACAATTTTATCAACTTGTTTTTTACTTTTTAGCAGGGCAGTCGTGTTTTGTAATTACCTGTTTATTTTTATTTTATACATTTTAATGATAAGTTTTTTTGGATGTTTAGGTGAGTTTCTTAAAGTTTTGCTTCCATAACTTAAAAACCAAATTAACCTGAGAAGCGTAGTCTGTACACACAGGAGTAACGACAAAATAAAAATTTGGATGGCAAAAGTGATTCTTTTTTCGAAAAATGGATGTGTCTCTGTTTGTTTTTGGGTGATTTGGGATGATTGCAATCACTGCAAATTGAAACGATGTATATCGAGGGTGATTCAATGTGTGAAAATAATTTAGGCTTCCTTTCCAAAAACTTTTTAATATTTTAGTTTCGTGATTATCGCGGCGGAGAAGTAACTTTTACAACAAGTAATTTTATTTAATACAGGCTGAAATGTCTGCACACAAAAACAAATATCTCTACTACCGTAATTTAGTCACCCAATAACAGTTCTAGATTTCCATGTTTCAGAAGAGAATTTAATCATTTTATTTGCAACTGAAATGCAAAGTAAAACCAACTATTGTAGAAGAGGTCAATCTGTTGTCATACGATGAAAGGCCGTAACTAACATTTTTATTAAAACAATAGTTAAATATAGGTTCGGGATATAGCATTAAACTTTCTATCTTTCTGTCTAGGTGATAAAGTTGTATTTAATTCGTAACAGCAGATACATACTATTAAAGTTTAGACTATCACCTGAGCTTCAAACTTCACTTTAGAAAAAACTGTAATTTACTTAAAATAAGGTTTGAAGTAGTTATGGCCTTTTGTATGACGGCATTAATGATTAGTGAAGAAAATTACCCGAAATCCATTAAAAAAGATCATCAAAATGAAGTACCAAAAGGTATAATCTATCTACCTCATCATGAAAGAATAAAATGTGAAAACTTGTTACAAATCTTTAAAAAAAAACCTTTATTCGGGAACAGACTCGTTCACAGACTAATCAATTGGTAGACACGTACGAACTTAGCCCAAAACTACAAAGCCAATTTTGCTTAACAAAACATCGTATTTGGTACCATAACTAATTTCTAAACCACCCCTGTTTTGCGTAACAGGTAGTATTGTATAACAAACTTACCAAATCAAAATACAAATTAAATTCACCCCTATTGCTTAGCCTTTTAGATTTCCAATGACGGCACTGAAAACTTTGTAACTATCACTCTTTTTCTACTTAAAGATTCTTATAGTATCAGTTTGTGTAAACAAAATTGATTTTTGCTGGCTTATAATAAAGTCCACATCATATGCAAAAGTAAAGTTAGTTCCAATTTTTTTTTGCCCAATTCTGACCTACTAGCAAGTTTTGCAAAAAAAAAGGTTTTTGTGTTACTTGCACGTGTTTAGGATTGAAAGTTATTGTTCGAAAGTGCTATTGTTGATATTTTGTTACTTTTTTTGCTTAAGTGATCCACCTGATGGTCTGGTCAAGGGTAGGGTAGGGTTGCAAACTGTTGCAAGGTTCCGCTTTTCCTGTTAGTTGCAAGTTTTTTATGGGTTTCAATTGGTCCTTTTCCCCTTGACTTTGTTAAGTGAGACTGTTGTGAAGTTTTCAAACTAATATCGATGACTAACCCTGCTCTTGCTAAGTTTTGGACAAAAGTAAAAAAGGAAAGTAAAATATGGTTTTCGATTTTTTTATGGTAACTTAGTGAGAATTTTGTTTTGAATGTCTGTCTGTCTTCTATTCTTCCTTGAGAAGAAGAGAGGCACACAGAAGAAACGTCCTTTTTATGATGACATCTCGATCTTAGTTGAGGTTGAGTATAAGATACTTTCTGGGGAGTCTTTCTAGGTGTTTGTTGCGCCACTTCTTCTTCCCAACGAGAACACTAGGAAGAGGTGAAGAGCGGGCGTTTTGTGGGATTTTATTGAAATGTGACGTTCAAAAAATGATAAGTCTCATCCTAGTTTGTGCTTGAGCTCGTGGCTAAGTATCAACAGCCGCACGGGTCGATCCATCAGGTTAAGCTACGCTTGCCGGGGTTGGTCCGTGGATGGGTGACCATCTTTACATATCGAGACATACACTCCTCTATGCCTCGGAAAGCATGTTAAGTAGTTGGTCCCGGCTGTCATTCGTGGATCTTTAACAGTCGTTACAGAAGCCTGAAAGTCTGAGAACCAGTCTTACCGAGGGGTATTGTATTACCCAGTTACTGGGATGTGGAGGTCAGATAGGCAGTCGCTCCATGTAAAATACTGGTATTCAACTGCAAGCATCTGGTTAGACTGGAAGCCGACCCCAACATAGTTGGGAAAAGGCTAGGCAGATTTTATCTCATCCTAGTTTGAATAAATAACTTTTGATTTCGATTTTAGACTGCGATAGTTTAAGTCGAGGAATTAGTCAATCAAACCAGCTATCTAATTCTGTATCTTATTTTCCTACAAAATAAAGTTACATCACATCACCAACAAAAGGTACTTTGAGTGTACTTTACTTAAGCCAATCTACCTCAAATGCATTAGCCCCATGATTAAGTACCAATAGATAAAGTAAACCAAACTTAGCAACCTTAACATCAAACTTCGCGTTAAAAGTTAAAATACCGGTTATAACCGGTTTTAGAACAAAGGAATCTGTTTGTTCAAAACTAGGTTGATTGAACGACAATTTAGGCCTTATCCTGCGATCTAGGTCTTGGAATTGTTTACGCTGAACAGCTGTGCTTTATAGTAAAGATTTTATGGTTGTGAATTAGGTTTAGGGGTGTTTTTAGAACATGCAGTGATGACAGCTCGGATGGACTACGTTAAGCCTGGTGGATACGCAGTGGTAGTCAACGAAATTCAAATTTTCTTACGTTTTTTGCAATTTGCAGGTCAGTGACAGATTGTATATTGATCAAAATAGACACCATTATCCTTGAAACTAGTGGTTTGGTGTCATCTATAATATACTTTTTCTATGGGACCAACTTTGAAATCGCGAAAAAAAATCAGCTGTTCCATACATTTGTGTTCACTTAAATCGACAAAATGTATGGAACAGCTGATTTATTTTTTTGGGAACACCCATTATATTTTGATTCGCGACCATAAAAAATATGTATTTACAGAATTATAATCATTAATACATCTCTCTAAGTTAGATTTGTTCCTTATGAACAAATATTATGGAAAATTCATTATGGAATAATATTTGAGTTGCTATTTCCAGTGACTACATTTGAGAAGTTCCTCCTAATATTTATAAGACACAGTACGTATGTTTGTTTTGAATTTTGGACTATCCTAGTTGCTGTCCACATTATTTTTCCCAGCACAATGGCGATCAATCTATAACTACTTCTAAACTATCTTTTGAATCTTCGCTCTGATATCTCTAATGTGCATGGAAGCAAAATTGCTGGTTTAAAAATGAAAAATAAAATATATGGAACAAGCATTGTACACATTGTATAAACATGCCAAACTGCGTGGGAGTTTGTCGGCAGGATTAGCGCTCGTCTTAAAACATTTGGTTAACTATATACGATCTCATTAAACATAATTAATTAATAATTAAATAATTCATTAACAATTAAATAATTCATTAATTAATTATTTTTACTATTTATTATTTTAATTATGAAAAGGTGCTTTGCAGTCTGCCAATGTTGTAATGTGTGTTGTATGTTTCGTCTGTATGTTTTTTTTTTTTTTTTTTGTAGATTTGTTACTCGATTTCTCCGCCAATTATGAATCGATTTTGATGATTCTTTTTTTGTATGGTAGGGCATGCTTCCGAGGTGGTCCCATATAAATTTTAACTTTGCTTGTGTAGTTTTTGAGTTAGCTTCAATATTACGTATTTTTCCCACTTCTACAGTTCACTTCTACAATTTATCTAGACGATGTTTTCATTTACTCCTTCACTGTTATTTACATCAGCTAGTGGTATTAGAATTTGTGTGGGGTAGGTACCACAACTAAAACGTGAAAAATAAAAAGGTTTTACAACAAAAAAAAAACGCTCAAAACTGAAAAATTACTTTAATTTCGGAAGTCGGTGGCAAAAAACGAAAATTAAAAAGCAAAGACACCGACTTCCGAAATTAAAGTTATTTCAGGAATTTCCGGACAACCATAAATTTCTGTTTCTTCTGTCCGATTCTTTCCTACCTCTCCCAACCACGGTAATTTCTATACTCCTAAGAACAAAAACCTGACAACCAGTTCTCTAAAACTTCTCGCACATCTCCGTGTTAGTCTGACCTCTATATTTACACAGCTGTGTCGTATTGTTCGTCGGATTAGTAGCAAGGAACGATCAGCGTGGGAGTGGGTTCGGTGCCAACCGAAGGGTTTACGATCATTTCTTTTAGTAGAGCTTTTTATTTATTCTACTTCAGCAAGTCTGTATTGTCATTCAAATTTTTGATGTCTTTGTTACACAGAATTGTGTACCTGTCACGGCTTATGCAAAATTGTGGTCCTTTAGTACGCTTTTGATTTTGTTGAGAGGTTTTATCGTTATTGATACCATTTAGCAGACTGGCTTTGCTAAAAAAGGTCCGCTAAATGGAATATTAGCGTTATGTAGCTTTTAAGGGATGTGCTAAGGTAGCCCGCGAAATTCAAATTTTTTAAAGTTTTTTTGCAATTTGCAGGTCATTGTCAGGTTGTTGATTAAAATATGATTTTGATACTACCTTTAAATTGCAAAAAAGAATTTCGCGGCCTACCCTGAAGCTTCAACAGAAAAATAATGTAACATTAGCAACGTTTGAAGGTGCTGGAAGCTGCTTCCACACCAATTTGATCCATATTCATGTATGATAAGTCTTGGTCCACCAGTCTGCTCCAATCCAAGAGATTTGCCTAGTTAGACCAAATCTGTGTGCTGTTTAGTTGGCTATAGCCTTAGTTAACGTGCTTTCCGAGGCATTTTGGACTAGGTAGGTAGTCCAAAATGCCTCGTAGTCTAACTCGTATTTCGTACTCGTAATTCGTAGTTTAACCTCTCTCTTCACAAGTTATAGGTATAACTTGTGAAGAGAGAGGTTAGACTACGCAGTTTACGTCGCAGTTTATCGACAAAATGTGGATGGTAGAGCAGGAGAAGACCAAAAAAACGAATGATGGGCTGTGTTAAAGATGATATTTCTAGCCGAAAGGGGGTGACTACCGAGATGATGACTAATAGCGAAGTATGGAAGAAAAAGACATTTTGCGCCGATCTCAAGTAAATTCAAATAAGGGCACTAGAATGATGAGACAATGTACAATCAACTACATTTTACTCACAAACTAAATCCCGTATAATGACACAATCACAAGCAAGTGAAATCATTTCATTATCCCTTATCTTTATCACATAATTGTTTATTTCAATAACAATAACTCAGTTTATCTCCCTTTAGCTAATGGTTATGTTATCAGTTAATGGCTTTAACTTTTACAAACTTATAGTTTTTTTTAACCATTTTTTTCTGTAACCGCGAGGTCGATTTTACGAGTATTCTTTTGCGTTGTAGTTTTGTTGATGTAGGGTGAAAAGGGCTGTTGTGTCCCATCAGTTTCTTAAGGAATGGAAAGTTGTATTCTGATAGACTTTGATATAAATAATATACTCAATACTCAATACTCAATTCTTTATTGCATTCCACAATGTAGGCTTAGGTGGTAAACATTTATTTGGTAGGTAACAATCGTGGACCCTGTCGGGCACAGCAAAAGATATAATAAATTAAATTAATGTGGAGAGGACTTATCATTATTACAATACAACTTATTCCAAAAATATAGACATAACATTAACATTAGAATTAAAATTGCAGAAGATTTTATTTTTCAAGTTTTAGAGATTTATCACTTAAATATTCATCGACACTATAGTAACATTTTTTTAGTAATAGCTGTTTTAATTTATTTACGAATAAATGGAGTTTTTTTTCTTTTCTTATTGTTTCTGGTAGCACATTATATGTTTTTACTGACATAACCAGAGGACCTGTAGAATGTATTTTTAAGCGGGATGATGGTAGGTTGAGTCGTGTTTTGTGTCTGAGTGTGTATCTTGTTTGTATGTCTTCTCGTTTAGTGTAAAAGTCTTGGTGTTTGTGAGCAAATTTGCATATTTCAAGTATGTACATACAAGGCAGAGTTAAAATATTTTGTTCTATAAAATGGGGTTTGCAGCTATCTGTTTGTTGTATATTTACCAGGATACGGATAAGTTTCTTTTGAACGGTGAATAGTGTTGGGGCATCTGTACTGTATCCCCACATAATAATGCCGTAGCTAAGCCATGCATAAGCATAGGCGTAGTACATAACCAGAGCAGTCTGTAAATTTGTGGTTTTTTTAACTTCCCGGAACGCATATAAAAATTTCGATAGTTTAGATTTTATGTTTTGTATGTGTAACTTCCAGTTTATATTTTTGTCTATGGTTATGCCTAATAGTTTGAATTCATTAACTGTTTCTATTATATGGTTATTGAAGCAAAAAAGTACATTTAGAGGAGTTTTTTGGTGGGGATGGAAAGTTATGAGTTTAGTCTTTTGGAAGTTTATTTCAAGGCTGTGTTCATTCATCCAGATTATTATTTTCCTGAGAATTTCATTAAGGGTACTGTTTAAGTTCGTATTGTCATGGCATTGGGTGAGAATGGAGATATCGTCCGCAAATAAAACGCAAGGTCCGGTTTCTGCAATAAATTTTGGGAGATCATTGATGTAAATGAGAAACAGAAGACATCCAATAACACTACCCTGTGGTATTGATGCGCTTATCGCCTTTAGGTCAGATCGAAACTTTTGAAGTTCGTTTATATTATTATTGAAGTATTCTATCTCTACTAGCTGTGCTCTATTTTCCAGATAAGATTTGAACCATTCGTATGCTTTACCGCGGATCCCTAATCTATATAATTTATTTAATAAAATATCATATTGCACTTTATCATAAGCTTTGCTCATGTCAAGCATTAACCCTACTGCGTATTTTTTATTATTTATTATGCTTAGGGCTCCCTGTATAAATTTATAAACTGCTAACGCTGTTGATCGATTTTTTCGAAAGCCGTTTTGGCATTCGTCAAATATTTGATATTTTTCGCAGAAAGTGTCCTTTGGGTTAAATAATTATTTCTGTTTGCTGAGATTTCCTGCGAGAGGAGCAGTCATTATGATTTAAAAACTTTGCTACTCTTTCGATTACCGAAGAAGTGCGAAGTGCGTGTATATTTGTCGACTTCTTCAAAAAGGAGGAGGTTCTCAATTCGACTGTAATTTTTTTTTTTTTTTTGTATGTTTATTCCCCGATTACTCCGCCAATTATGAATCGATTTTGATGATTCTTTTTTTGTAAATTTTATTAACTTTGCTTGCGTAGTTTTTGAGTTAGCTTCAATATTACGAATTTTTCCCACTTAGTTTATCTGGACGATGTTTTCATTTACTCCTTCACTGTTATTTACATCAGCTAGTGGTATTCAAATTTGTGTGGGGTAGGTACCACAAATAACAAGTGAAAAATAAAAACTTTTTACAAAAAAAAAACCGATTCCAAAAAAACACTCGAAACTGAAAAATAACTTTAATTTCGGAAGTCGGTGGCAAAAAACGAAAATTGAAAAGCAAAGACACCGACTTCTTAGCGTGAAAGCGTATCAAAAAAAAAAAACTCTCTTTCGCATTTTTATTATTTGTTAGGAATTTAGGATTGAATTAAAGCCATGTACAAAAATTGGTCCTTCTACCCCAAAAAGGTTATCAGCTAGTCCACAACATGTCCGAAGATGTGTCAAAAAAAAGTTTTGTTTACATTTTTTGTCACCCTCAGCTGTGGATGAGTTTTTTGCTCAATAGTAGGTAGGCAGAAACCGAAGCTCGTCTATTTCGTAGTGATTTTTTTCGTTTTTGAACATAAGTTATCTCTTGGTTGTTTGGCTAACCAAGTAGTAGGTAACAGGGTTGTTGATAGAGTTTTTGGTTTTTAAGGATATTTTTGAGTAGGCCGTTAACAAATTATGAAGTCAACATTCGTTAGCATTCGGGAGTTAAGAGGTAGCTTTTTAAGTATAATACATTTATCATTCTACAAAACATCTACTTGAAAGGTTCAAAAGATTCAAGTAGTTACAGGCTCTTTTGAACATTTTGGAAAGAGGAGTACTTAAGTCAAACTTGCACAAAAAAATTACTGATCAATTTATAGGTTTTTGAGTACTCAAACGTAGCTACTGCGTAGCGTGAAACGTGTTAAGTGTTAACTGATTGGGTTTACTAGGGTTCCGTACTCGAAGGGTGCCAAATGGAACCTTATTACTAAGCCTCCGCTGTCCGTCCGTCTGTGGGCTGTATCTCATGAACCGTAATAGGTAGACAGTTGAAACTTTCACAGTTTGTGTATTTCTATTTTAATAAAATATAAATATAAAGGAGATATGAAATAAAAAAACAAGAACTGTGTTTTTTTTTTTCGACATTTTTTGATAAATACTGTACGGTGGTACGGAACCTTTCGTGTGCGAGTCCGACTCGCACTTGGCCGGTTTTTTATTTACAGTAAACACGCGATAAGTTTTCGACAAGTTACTACATGTTTAAATGATCGTAATTATCTTAGGTACGATCTTACACCTTATCAGACAACATTTAAAGGCAGAAAATCGGGTCAGTATGATAATTCCAAAATACTACTTTGCAATACAATACCTGGGTTTGTATTTGAATCTTCCCAATGAGGTTATTAACACTTACAAAAGTAGAACAGAATTAAAATACTTAGTAGAAAATAATTCATTTATTTTAAACCGACTTCAAAATAGGAGGAGGTTATTTATGACCAGTGATCGGAATAGGTAGAGCTAATCTACCTAAAGTTCGAAAAAGAACAGACAAAGTAGAGACGCCTTCCGACAAAATATTTTTTCAGGTCCGGGTTTCGAAACATTACTTAAGTACATTTAATATAAATGCTAAAGGTGCGGAGTAAAATAAGATGTCTGTCATGTGATATAAGAATTATTTAATTTTTGTATGAAAATATGAAAAAAAATTAGCTACATGTTAAGTATTAGGGGTTTCATAAAGGGGGTCGAAATTATCATTATTTTTGCGATAAGACATACCATTTTCGAGATATAAGCAAAAGAAAATAAAAAAAGATACAGTACTGTTTTGCTACTGAAGTCGAGGTGTTGGTTTGAATTTTAGTCCATGTCATCTAATTTCACTCCACACCTTTAGCATTTATATTAAATGTACTTAAGTGATGTCCCAAAATCCCGACATTAGTCCCGAAAAAATATTTTAGTCGTAAGGGAAGTCTCCAATATTTTTGTCTCTGTTCTCTGAACTTTAGGTAGATTAGCTCTACCTATTCCGATCACTGTTCATGACGCATCGTAACAACTCTGGATCCGGAGATATTAATTTGAAAAAAAAAAAACAAAAAAATTAAGAAAACCGGGTTGTTTTATGGTTATGGTGCATATGGATAATAGGCTGCTAACCTGTTACGACCTGTGTCAACAAGTTACTACTGGTCCAAGCTTCGGTTTATCTTTCGACCCTTTTCGGACAAGGTCCACTTTATACGGGAAGAGGGACGTACACACGGCTACACATCAAGCTGTACATTTCCAGTTCATACTGATCTCGCATTGTATACGATTTCCGTATAATCCGAGGTCAGCTTATACTGGAAATGTATAGCTTGATGTGTAGCCATGTGTATTTTTTTTTGTTGGAAAGGGTAATCGGTTTTTTGTCTCATCCCAATCCAGCCTTTCTCAATCAAGTTACGATTAGTTTCTAGTTTAACTAGAAATTTGTCAATAGTTCAAAAGGAAGAAGCCGCCATGATGACATTGATAACGATGTCTTGATCTTGTCATGTTCGCAGCAAGAGCAACTTTACATCGCGGTGCACTTTGCAACAGCTAATAATTCTGCAATTGCATTGTCGAAAATTCATTTTCGCACAAGAAAAAAACAAGGCGTGCTCGTTTATGAGATAGAAGTCACATAGGTATGGATACTAGACGTTGCGAAATCATCAAAAGACTTCTCTCGCTCTGGGCGGAGCGGGAGGGGCGTGTCAGACTGAATTAAACTGAATAAAACCCTCCCGTTTTTCTTCAGTTGCCTGTTTCCAAGGACCCCCCGCTATCCCTTTCGGACTTTCCCACAACCCTGCCAAGCATCGGCCCTAGCGGACCCCGTCAATTGTGCTGACAATAGACACCCTGAGTCTTCCTCACAATCTTCATATCCTCAACTCCACTATAATCTAAAACTACGCCTCAAAAACTTTCATTTTCAACTTCCCACGGCTTTCTCACTCAAGCTCACTCTGCCATAACAAAGAGTTGAGCAAAAGTTGTTAATGGAACGCTATGGTGGATAACCCATGGGTTTACCATAGTAAATAATATGTATTTCAAATAACAGGTGCGATGGCGCAATATGCCTTCGAACTAAATGTGGCAGATTAAGTGGAGAATATAGAGTTGTTATTGGTAGTACGATTGTGATGTTTTTGGTATATAAAACTTGAAACGATTATATAATAATAAGTTAAAGATAACAGATCAATCAATGCATGAGCATCAAACAAAGAACGTGAAATGTTATTTTGCATGCTAGTTTTAGCGAATTGTTTTAGAAACTGTTGAAAAACCCGACCATCTGTAATGTAATATAATCTGTAATTTATATAATAATAATTTATATATATAATCTGTAATGTAGGTATATAATTTAATTTAATTTCATTTCAAAGGCCTCTTTCTTTTTCCGCTTTCTTTGTAAGGTTTGAAAGCATTGAAATTAACGAGAGATCCAACAGGCATGAGTCCCTTTATCCCTCAGATATATCAAAAATATGATTTAAAAAATCTACCAAAGCTCACAGTTCACATTTTTACACCTTATCCAGTCAACTTAGCGGTAGTAAGTAAGTAGGTATTGTAACAGGAATCGAAATAATCGACGACGATGAAAACTGATATCAAATTATCAACGCTTTAATTATATAAACACCTTACATCGTACAAACAGCTCTATAGAAACCCAGTGCATTGAACTTTCCGCGGTGCTCGCTAATCTGTGCGCATCACTCGGATTGCAATTTATTAACTGCACAGTAGACATGTGTCCAGCCGGCCAGGTTGCCCGCGCACCACTTTTTGCGAATTCAATTTTAAATGTCGGTGGGATTTTTTTTGTACAAGATGGTTTGTTAGATTATGAAGAAATTAAATTAAATTGTTTATTCTGTACCTAAATAGGATATCGGAATCACTTTTACACGTCATATTAAACTAGATTAGGTGGTCAATGAGGAGCTAGTGTCTATGTAATAAGAGCCGCGTAGGTCGATCCATCCGGTTAAGTTACGCTTGCCGAGGTTGGTCCGTGGTGGTTATATATCGAGACTCCTCCGTGCCTCGGAAAGCACGTTAAGCCGAAGCACGAATGACAGTCGTTACGGGTCATCAGAAGCCCGAAAGTCTGACAACCCGTCTTACCAAGGGGTATCGTATTACCCAATTACAGGGTTGTGGAGGTCAGATAGGCAGTCGCTCCATGTAAAATACTGGTATTCAGCTGCATCCGGTTAGACTGGAAGCCACCTCCAACATAGTTAGGAAAAGGCTAGACATTTTTTTTTTTATTGAGTTGCTATGTAATGTATGATGATAAGCTAGATGAGTTTAGCGTTTCCTAGCTGAGAAGAAAGGCCGAAACAAACTCAAGGTCCATGGATTCAGTTCATTATTCTGAACAACCAGCGTTAAAATTTTTCGTCAGTCATCATTTAAAAAAAAATGCTGTTCCATAAATTCTGATCGCGTAGATTTTTCACTTTTCTATAAAACAGCTGTTTTTTTTTTGATAACTGACAAAAAAAAAACAGGTTTTTAGTACCAAAATTGCACAAAGTTCATTATAAATTAGCAAATTTTCTACAGAGGTCATACGTTATGACTTGTAGATACCCGCTAAACACCGGCCGCCTGCGCCCCATGTATCAACCAGGTAAAATAACCCTTTGAAAAAAAAAATGGGCGAATTTTTTTTTCTTTTTTCCTTTGAAAAAACCTCATAACTAGACTTTCAGTATGATTCTTAGCAACACCCTTACGGATCGGATAGGGTTTTTGTTAAATGCTGTATAATATTTTTTCATCGTCCACAGACAGACCTACATCACCTATCCCCCAAAACAGCAATATGTACTGTACAGTCACCATGTTTACAGATTGTCTGCTGAAAACTATTTCATATCCATCAGCTGTAAGCCCTCATGATTGAAAAAGCGGTTGTTTTAGTTTAACATGCATAGTTTAATCCTGGGCCGATATTTAATAGTTTTGCAGCCACCCCTGTTGATACACATCAAAATTGTGGTCGTAAAATTGTTGGTAATAACTGCGTACCGGTTCTGCTTTTGGTGGTGTAGGAGGGATGAATTTGAATTGTAATTTTAAATGATATACTTGAATAGATCAAAAATTTGCATCTATTTTCAAATAAACACGACTAAATATTTTAAGGAAACTCAATGTTGTGAAAATTTTAACTTGTTAAAAAAAAAAAAAACTCAAAAGTTTTATCATCTATAGAGGTGTTATGGATTTCAAACAATATCAAATTCTGGTTGAGTTGATTGTAAGTGAATTTCTCTTCAGCTAAAACTACTTCTATATAATGAGTGTATAGGATCCGTCACATAAGGTAGGATACCCTCAGGCTAGGTGGAGCGACGATCTTCGTAGGGTGGCTGGTAGCAGCTGGATGAGAGCTGCCGAGAATCGAGCTGAATGGCGTGCAATTGGAAAGGCCTATGTCCAGCAGTGGACTGCTATAGGCTGATGATGATGAGGATCCGTCACCGTATAATTATGAAATTCGTTAGTATATAGTATGTTTTATTTGCGTTAGATTATAACCTGTCGAAAATTGTGAACTGCAACCAAACATACATTCATTATTTTTCGATAGTTGAGAAACCGATAAATTGTGAACTGTATCAAACTTGCTTGCGACGTACGTACCTTGCCTATTACTAAATAGCCTACCTAGCTGCGAGCAACTTGGAAGTGGCGCGCGCCGGCCTCTGCCACAGCACTGCTCGCTTCGCTCGCTCGGCTCGCCCGCGTTTTGTCACAGTTGTAACCTAATCTAGCCTAACCCAGATCACAATTTTTCGACACTTTATAATCTAACGGAAATAATACCGATAGATTATAAACTAACGGTTCTCACAATCTTACGATGACATTATTTAATAGACATTATAAAAAAATCAGCACTTCCATAATCAAAATCTAGCAATAACTCTTTAGCGAAACCAATTAATTTGCAATAAGTCAATGCTGCGACGAAGCAATTGGCCGAACATTGGGACACAATTAATTTTAATGGCTATATATTTTGGCAGTAACTCACTCAAAGGGACACCTGATGTCAGCCTGTAATATACTATTGTTCAGAGTACGGTACACGGTTCGTGAATAGTTAATTAGTTGATAGTTAACTGTAACCGTCGTGTAAAAGGGTATCACGAATTACTACAAGGACCAAATATCGAAAGGACAAAGATCAAGAAGCGACATTTCAGAGAAACTACAACTCTTGTATTTTGGAAAAGATGAATTGGTAAAGATTTTATAACTAACAGTAATCATTCAGCATATTTAAAGCTTTTTTTTTACTCCAAAACTTGCTAAATCTTAAACAATAACTTAAAAAATACAGAAAAGTAGGTGGGAGAATAATATTGTTAAAATACAATTCTGAATTGAAAAGTTACGAAGTGAGATAGGCATGCACTATCATTTAGCATTTTGGCACCTATTTCAACAACGTTACCACATAAGTGACTCATCCATAAAAGCCACTCCCCCATAGGTCAAGTAGATATTCCATCTTTGAGCCACTCAGGATTTAAAATTCTGTTGGTACTGACAAAATAGGTTCTAGGTACATAATATTATTATTTGCATTTTTTTACTAACCCTTTCTTTGCATTGAAACTATTACACGCCAATGTGCCCCCGCCGCAACACCAATCAATATGCACTCAATCTATTAACCGACCAACCAAATTGCTGACGCAAAGGAATTTATGATTACAAGAGCTTTTACTGATGATCTCGCATTGGCTGTTAATGGTGTCATAATGGATATTATTACAGAATCAGGCGGAATATATTTGGACACTATAGTGATATCGCTGATGAAAATATAATAAGAGAAATTGCTGCTTTCTGAAGAAACGAGATTTTTGAGATTTTTATTAAGAAGGAATAGGGTCTCGTGTATCAGGAAAAGTATTCTCAATGGCATTTCTTTAAAGATCTCTTTGTTTTTCAGGAAGTTTCAGACAGTGAGTACGATGATTATAATGAAAACATTGATGAAGTGAGAACCTTGGTGACATTTGAAAATATTTTGTAATAATGACTGATTTTATATGAGAAGTGCCAGACTTATTTGTATGTCGTCTTAGGCATGTCATTAATGAAATAATAAGCGTGATTTGAATATTTAAATTAAAAAATAAGTATATAAGATATACTCCTGTTAGACACATTAAGCCCAAGGGTTATTAATTTGACGGAACACAACAATTAAAAAGTATGAAATAATGTAAGAAATAATGATTATATTAATTAATTTTACCGATAGCCACTTATGAACAACTATAAATTTTATTTTATCATAATAAATTAAGAATAAAACGGGTGTAAAAATTATGAAATTAAACACACGATTTGTCATTATTGCTTCCGCATACGATACAGGTTACATAGATGAATTTCTTCTTGTTATCTTGTCAAAAGAAAAGCAGCTTTTTCTTCATTTTGTTGCATACTTGGCAACTCATCATTAAAAGACAACGCATATAAAATTACTGATCCTGCACTTAAAACTAGAATCACTTAAACTGATTCCCATAATTTAAAAAGTGTATAACTATGCCTTGGTATCTTCTTTCATTGCCAGCTCATCAAGCAAACAACAATACAAAAAAAAATCCTACACTTTTTTTGTCAACAAAAAAGGTTGATTGTGTATCACTTTTATATCTTCACTTTTACACTTTGACCAAGGAGTCCCGATTTGGAGTTAAATCCTAATCCGCCGTGGCAGCTACTGTCCGATTTCACGGCTTTGGGCTCGTTCTGATTGCTCTTTGTCGTGTTTTTCGAGTGTTATACCACGGATTTTTGAGATTTTTATTAAGAAGGAATAGGGTCTCGTGTATCAGGAAAAGTATTCTCAATGGCATTTCTTTAAAGATCTCTTTGTTTTTCAGGAAGTTTCAGACAGTGAGTACAATGATTATAATGAAAACATTGATGAAGTGAGAACCTTGGTGACATTTGAAAATATTTTGTAATAATGACTGATTTTATATGAGAAGTGCCAGACTTATTTGTTTGTCGTCTTAGGCATGTCATTAATGAAATAATAAGCGTGATTTGAATATTTAAATTAAAAAATAAGTATATAAGATATACTCCTGTTAGACACATTAAGCCCAAGGGTTATTAATTTGACGGAACACAACAATTAAAAAGTATGAAATAATGTAAGAAATAATGATTATATTAATTAATTTTACCGATAGCCACTTATGAACAACTATAAAGTTTTATTTTATCATAATAAATTAAGAATAAAACGGGTGTAAAAATTATGAAATTAAACACACGATTTGTCATTATTGCTTCCGCATACGATACAGGTTACATAGATGAATTTCGTCTTGTTATCTTGTCAAAAGAAAAGCAGCTTTTTCTTCATTTTGTTGCATACTTGGCAACTCATCATTAAAAGACGACGCATATAAAATTACTGATCCTGCACTTAAAACTAGAATCACTTAAACTGATTCCCATAATTTAAAAAGTGTATAACTATGCCTTGGTATCTTCTTTCATTGCCAGTCCATCAAGCAAACAACAATACAAAAAAAAATCCTACACTTTTTTTGTCAACAAAAAAGGTTGATTGTGTATCACTTTTATATCTTCACTTTTACACTTTGACCAAGGAGTCCCGATTTGGAGTTAAATCCTAATCCGCCGTGGCAGCTACTGTCCGATTTCACGGCTTTGGGCTCGTTCTGATTGCTCTTTGTCGTGTTTTTCGAGTGGTATAAGAATGAAGATGCAGCGACAATAGAGAATAAAGATTAAGAAGGAAAAACATTGAAAAACTGGAAAGCTTCACTAAGGAACGTTTCTATCAACTCTCACTTATCTAACAGTATATACAGAAACTGTAATAAGTTTAACTTACTAAGTGAAAATAAAGACCACAAAGAAAAAAAAATTGTTTACGCAAACAAAAAAAAAAAAAACTTAAAATACACACATACAAAAGTAGCCAAAAGCCCCGTATTCAACCATTTAAAGTATAAAGAAAAAAGAAGGATACGGTCGTTAAAAAACAAAAGCAGTTATCAGCCATACGGAAAATGAGAAAGAAGAACTGTGGGCCTAAAACGGTCAGATTAGCAATTCTTCTAAAAGAATTTCATTTCCTGAATTTCCAGCTGTCATTAGCAATTCCTCTAATTTGACACAAAAGCAATTCATATTATGTGGACCATTTTACGAATCTACATAGAAAAATGTCAAACAGATTAATTATTTCGTAATATGAATCGCACGAAGATCATATTATTAATTGTCAGATTCTGACATTTCATGATGATTCATAATATTTATTATGATTCTGCCAGTGACTGTTTTAAGCCCCCTGATAACTTACATGATAACAGATTCAGAGTGCAATGTAGATACCTATATTAAGTTGGAACAACTGAAATTAAATTATTAGTTTCTACTGACAATCAAGGACAGTGACAACCACAATCTTGAAGCTAGAACTGATTTTTAATCAACGTTGTAACTTTCACCCCACAAAAATAACTTTTTTCCGCTAACTACTGTATACTGAGCCATATCTCAAATAACGTTGCATTTGGTCTGGCGACCATTACAGTAGCGGTTGTCAATCGCATTAACACGAATTTATACCTCTTTCCCATTACCGCATTATGCATTCATATCAATTTTAATATTTATCACACCCAGCTCTACCTCTGCGTTATAAAACTTAATGTGCATTATGTCTGTTTATTTAATATTTTGAATTATTTATCTGTGGCTGCTTTTATTTTGTTTGCGTTATTCGTATTTAACAGAATATAAAATCCGTTGCAACTTGGGAACTATTTGTTTATGTAGTAACTAGGTTTGTATGCAACAGTAATTCCTACTATTTTAGCTTGTACTGATTACTAGATACTGCATGGCTAAATTCCATAAACCATGATCATGTCCTTCATAATAGTTAATTTCGGGTAAGCGATCAACAAACATACTACAGCATTCATTTTGTCGACAAAGTGAAAACTAAAACTTCTAGCATGAGCATGAGCGTGAGTGACTAGCAGCGCCATCTATTGAGTGGCATTGTTTAATAGTTCCGAAGCCTTGCCAAATTCTTTCGCAGTGTCTTTAATATTTGTGTTTTTCTACAAAAAATATATTTAGCAATATTTGTATTATGTATTTAGTTGTTACAAGTTTTGTAAATTCCAATAAATAAAGAGATTTACCAACGAAACTGACACACATGATATTAAAAAAGAATTACAAAGAAAATTATCTAACTTCATGGTGTAATCATTATTAATTAAATAATTATGTCTTGTGCTCATCTTGTTTCAAGAACAGAACAATAGAATTCCTTATAAACAATAAAGAACAATTTCCTGATAAATCATTTATAATTGCTAATTGATTCAACAAATTACCCTTCAAAAGATGGTCTCAAGTCAAGAGTAAGTATCACGTAGTCTCTCATAGCAACTCTGTTAGTCATCTCGCGTATGACCTACTTTCAATATGTTAAGTCACTCGATCGCTTCACTGAACACGTTTGAACTTGTATGTGTCGATAGTAAAGCGTTTATGATTATACTTGGCTGGTTGTATTTCATTATCAGCCTCTTTAATAATTATGTTATTTATCATCATCATCTACTTATTGTTCTTTATTAAAAAAAATCTCAAGCGTTGTGTTGTATTAACAGTTTAGATAAAGGATAAAGAACGACTCAACAACTTTTCTGTCCTTTAATTATTGAGGAAGGAATTGAATAAATTAATTTTAACCTAGAACAATTTTCCTTTTGGCTGGAATTGTAACTCGTCATCTAAAGCAGTCCATTGCTGGGCATACGCCTCTCCAATTGCATGTCATTTAACTTGATTTCCGGCAGCTCTCATCCAGCTGATACCAGCTAACCTGCGATAGTCGCTCTACGGGCGTCCTACCTTACGTTTGCCGGTTCGCGATCTCTACTCAAGAAAACGTCTACCCCAATATCACTTATCTGCAGAATATATCCGCTTTCATCTACGTAATTCAAAAAATCTTTTAACAATCTTGACACAGTTTTTGGAAAATGAAGAGTAATCAATATGTTTTACTTGTTCAACATTTCTAATCACATTTACATCTGTCCCCAGAACGAATGAGTCTAATAAGTTGTCAGGTCAAGCCTTATTTGCACACTCATAATGCCCAATCACGTAAAAATTCAGCTTTTAGCACTTCAATCTGAGTTAAATATTTATATAGTTGTACTTGCTTCTGGTGTGACTAATTAATTATTTAATTTTATCATTCTGATTGTTCAGAGCTGTTATTTGGATACGGATAAATATTGCTTATTTTGGCAGTGATTGCATTGCACCGAGTGAAATTCTAATGTGTCAATTACTTACAAGTTCATAATAGGCGTTTGTCATAAAAATCCCTTACTATCAACTAGATAGTAAGTGCTCTTGAGGAACTTTCAATTACTTATGTCATTCCGAAGTAACAATTCACAAAGCTTCTGAATTTCTAGGTGATGACCAAAGTCTGAGTAATGTTTCCAAAGAAATAACCTCTGTTTTATTTGAATCTTCGAATGCAAGATACGAATTGCTTTGGAGACTTCAAGATAATTTATTTTTGGCTGATTATTTATATCAATTGATAGACCTTTACTTATAAAAAGAGTTTATTTTCTATATTATTTTCCTGAATATTTTTTTCAACCTAATTTCTCCCAATAAAGGGTAAAGTTGGTGTCCTGGCCAATTTCTCATGAATGATTTTATATCATCATACGCAGCTTCTATTTCACCTGCTTTGTGTGACAGTATTCAGTTCATCTATGGTATGAAATTCAAAATCACGTTTTATAGTATAATCTCGGTGGTCTTGAAAGTCTTTGTTACCTTCGTTTGAATTAGTAATTTCCCAAGATGTACCGTTCGAGTTATTTAATTAATTTAACAAAAATGAGTCAGGAATCATCCGGGCAGTCCTTGGTCTCACTTTGTTTGCTATGACTAATATTACGGCAGAGCCAAAATCCTTTGGATTTGTCGTTTTAGTTCTTACTTGATGTTTGATGAAGACAGTGGTGTTAGATTGGTACTGTGATGATATTGAGAACGGTGACAGTGTAGTAGGTGTGAATGACAATGTAAGTGAATAAAATAATTTCAACAATAAAATGTAAAAAAAAAATTGTAAGTAAAGTAAACGTGACAAAATGTAAAAAAAAAATTAGAAAAAAAGTCTAAGGACCCTCTATCATAATTTTATTATTTGTTGATAAAATTTTTTCGACCTAAAAAGTATACTTTCCTTTTGGCACTGCATCGCTGTAACCTGAAAATCATTCATTTAAATTTTGTATGGGTATGTAGAACTCGACCTACCTACGTACTGAAACATAATTTTTTCCCTAACATTTTTCACGATGACAATATTATTTGGATTTAAAAACAAAACTTTGTACTTTAATGTATTCATGCCAATACTTCCGCTATTAAGTATTTTAATTTGCTATTGATAAGTGATGAAAGTCACGTGTTTATTTCTTTCGACGTTTGCTAAACAATTTTTTTTTCACGCAGTTTATATATTTGTAACATTTGTAACTGTGAAAAAGTTGAAAATTATTTTACTTTTCTAATAATTATTATTTCAATTTTTTAAGAACAATTTTTTTAATTATTCATTATTAAAAAAAAAAAATGTTTCAAGCATTTAATTTCACAAAACAGTGATTGTAATTAAATTAAAAATAGGAAAATGGTTATTAATCTATTTTGGCAAAAAATCTAAAGTCACTTTCAAAACAAACAAAAATACAAGCACAAAAGAATTACAAAATCACGCAAATGGCTATTTTATTTACCATTTTATGTTTAACTTCGGTTATCAATTTTATTGCTGGTATTCAATCTAAACAAAGGTTTCCACTCGACCCTAAACGTCAATAAACCTAAAAAACACCTCTTGATTTCACAAACCAACGCGTATGGCAAAACCACGACCATTAAAACCATTTTATATCGCTTTTACGAACGTACTACCGAATTACTAATAATAAAACACACGCGCTAACTCCTGTCACAGTATCGAGGCCCCGAGGCTAACGAAATCAAGTTTACGTCTATCTCCTGAACAAAGAGCTGTTAAAATATCGCGAAACAAAATATAGTAGGTTTGCGGCGAGAGCCAGTGGTCGAGTGAACGCTTTCCGTTTAACAACCCCGTTGTTTCGAGTCCTCCATTCTTACGTCACCTCACCCCATACGAATCAAGGCCTCCGATTGGCCAGTTCACTTTGGCGCGCTTTCTATATCCAAAATTCAAAATCGACACTATCATCTCTTCCGCTTCCACTAAGGGAAGGTTTTGTATCATCAAAACGAGAGAGCCACACTTTGTCGATTGCTGTTGTAACATGATGTAACCTGATTGAAAAGAGATAGATGCATATAGAGTTTGATAGAGAGAAAGGGACGGGGACAGCGGTGTGGACGTTGATTGTAGTAGTGGAGTGCGAAGGGAGCGTGCTACCGTGCGTTCCACTATTTATAATCAAATGGGTTTCGTTAGTGTGCGTGTGTGCACACGTTATGCAGCGCACCAACACAGGGGGACGCGTCGAGCGAGGCAATGATGTGCACGAAGTATTATCCCTTATTACACGATTCGCTCCTTTGCCGGCCGCACGTGCAATAGTCGTCTGTCGACCTCTTTTGTAGAGCGGCGTGCGAAGTCAGTTTGTTTACGACGGTTAGCCACAGCGATGCATAGTGCGTTAGTTAGCGCAATTGTGTCATCGACCGTGCGCTGGTTACACGAAAATTACGAGTGATTTACGGACAATGTACCGCGCGAGTTTTTTGCGGCCAAAACTTTTTGTGAATTTGTGAACTTTTGAGGTCGGAACTTTACCTGTGATCTCATTATCGCCAAATTGAACTGTGTATTTTTTATTTTGGACTCTGTGCCATTTGGTGTGTCAAAGTGAACTTTTTGAGTGATATTTTCGCAAAATTGACTTTCGAGAATTTTTTCCCCGAACAACTTTTGTACCACTTGAAAAAAATTCTAACAAACCCGAGAAGGAATTTTTGATCTTATAAAATTTTTGGAGGACGATTTTGAAAGTTTGGAGGAACATTTTTGATTGATTCAAAATTTTTACAAAAACGGAGAAGTGGATCCAAAAGCGGAAAGGAACTTCACACAAACAGTCACACAGCATTTATGCATAACAAACAAACAGCTATCTGTCCACGCTTCTTCCGTAGAAAAAAACCTTGCGAAAGACAAAGATGGCTATAGCATTCAACTTACCGAGTGAGAGAGAGGCAACAGAGGAGAACTTTTCGCGGCTGAACCGGCTTCTAGCCGAGCTGTACGAAGTTCTGTGCCACATCTTGGTATCACGACAGCCTGGCCAAGAAGTCCAGGACAATAGGCGAGGTGAGTGTCCTCGTGAGCATAACACACCACCTTACCACTTAAGATGCAATTCGACCTACATCGTCAACCTAGTGATGGTCGTGGCCATCATAAAGGTCTCCCTCGCGTCGTCTCTCTTCAATACCATCAGATAAAATGAAGATTGTACTGTACTAGATAAGTATTGTTGACAGTGATACTGCAAAGCAGGTCTGGACTGTTGTTACGTATTTTTAAGTCCCTCCGTATTTTATTTTGTGCCTATTTGTACTGGAAGAGATGTTGTGTCCAACTGCACTTAAATTGTAAATGGTGGTTACGTCCGAATTAAATCGAGAGGTCTCCGCAGCTCAATTTAATTCGACTGTGCAATTCTAACATTTATTCCGCTTTTTAAAAATGAATTTTGCTTTTTCAAATTTGAGTGAAGTTCGACAAAACGCCTCATGAATTTAAAAAAAGTAGTAATTATATTTTCTTATGTCATGCATTTAATAAATTGTTTATTATCGTACGGAAGTATTTTTCTATAACTATGTTCGTAAGTGCTTTCGCCAATAATATCTGCTGCATTTTACAAAATAATTTTACCAGTGATCATAATAATTGCAAATAATAATGAATAGGTATTGTAATTATGTGCGACTTTAAAATTATTTTAGTGTTGTTAAGTTTTTGATTTAGATACATTTCCATTTGATCTCTTGTTTATCAATTTTAGATTCATTTAAATCTAGTTTAATTTATTCCATTTATTTGACGATGAAAATAAAATTAGATCTTAGATTAACTTACTTGATAGATCTCAATTATTATTTTAGTTCCAAAACATTTCGATAGTCATAAATAGTTTCATTTTCATTTAATTATTTTCATTGGAATCCATTAGACACCAAATATTAGTTAAATTTACGAAATCGTAAAGAATTATGGACGCCTAAAAGATATTGAAATTATTTTATGGAGGACAAAAATTATAAAAATGTCTCCTTATTTCAATGTATGTATAATAATTAATGATTAGTTATGTTTAGGACAACTGTAAATATTTTGACATATTTTTATCCGCTGAATTTAATTTTGTTAAAGCCCTACAATTTGTTTCAAAACATTCTGTTTTCAAAAAGTGTAAAAAACTTGAAAAAAAAAATTGTTTCCTAATTTGTATAAACTATGATTTTAGAATTTAATAATTGACCTGTAAATATTGCATTTAATAGTTTGTGATTTTTTTTCTTGATAAGCATTCTTACTTTATTTACAAGTACCTATTCTAGTTAAGTACAGCATGTAATCAAATCGTATAACCTGGATTGTGTTATTTTTGTCACCCAAACATTTTATGGGGTAATAATTGTGAAATAAATATTATTTTGTAAAAACTTAATTATGTTTGTTTTTTCTGCAATACTTCCTGAACCCGACTAACTGGTGTATCATTACTAAATAAAAAGACTAGGATAATATCATAAAAAAATGCAGTAGTACTGAATTGAAAACACAAACCTATTTGAAAAAAAAAATACGATCTTGAAAGTGCCTAAAACTTTTACAAAAAAAAATTGGTAGGTACTTAGTCTAATTCCGATTTCTAACTGGATATAAAAAATGAATAACGAAATAAGATTTTAATGCCATGTGGTGTTTTACATAGTGATGCGGAAAAACTAAGTGCTACAAAAAAATGTTACTAAAACATTGAAAAAATAAAAAAGTAATTCCCTTTATTAAAAAAAAAAAACAATTTTGTCAAGAGATAAACACAATAAATTACAAATCAGCAAAATCTAAAACTGAACTCAAAGCTAAACATAATTCATAAACCCGTGTTTAGACTGTGCAGTCAGAGCATCTCGTCAATCAAGTCGAAAATATCCACTGTTTACGCTACATCGCTGTTCAGTCAGAGGGACATGTTCCGACTAGTTCTGAATTGTGGGGACAGGATAAATAACACGCGTTAAATGCCTGCGCTGTGGTTTATAAACATAAACATAATTTTATTTAAAAAATATTATTTTTCATGAGGTTAAAATTTACAACGTAGAAAATATTAATTGGTTTAAAATAGGTAAGTTTAAATCACTACCGTATGTAATAGATCGGAAATATTTTTTACACAGTGAAATCCAGAAAAAAATAGTTCTTGAAATAAATTACGATATTGTTCTTTGTCTAGATAAACTCGCAGTAGATACAGCACTAAAAGTACTAAAGAGAACATCTACTGAACACATACTTAAAATTCAGCTCACAGAACTACTATATAACTTCAAAACGTTAAGAGATACATGAACTAGTTCAGGCTTGGCGGGACGTAAACTTGGCACGCTCTAAATCGTGGTTGCAGTCACGAATCGGCATGGTCCAAGTGATAAACTTTAACTTCGAAATATGATATAACATGTTAAGTGAATTCTATACAATTATCTCGTTGGAACTTTAAAGAGTGAAAGAATTGTAAATGGTATTTAATTTAAAAATGTTTTTGATTGTACAAAACATCAAAATCCAGACATCTGTGTTTATGAAACTAAAACTAACTAAAATATGAAAATCAGATTATATCAGTGGCAAATAAAGATACAGCTGAAGAAAATCTAAAAGCTTTGTAGCTGGTTGTAACAGTCGACCAACTAACTTATTAGGAATACATTTCTTAGTTGGATAAATCTTATAGGATAGAAAAAGCTCCGAAGTGACTTTATTAGATGATAATTATATTGTGTTTGGAAAAACAAAATATTCCAAGTGGAACAATTAATGAATGCCTCACAAATAATTTATCTAATAACAACAGCTAGAGTCGACTGTATCACTCAAACTCTATTCTAATTATCCAAAGCATTAGACAGATATATGACTTTGAAAATAATACAAAGGAAATCACGCCAACAATTCATACGTTACACCGTGACTAAGCGTTGGCAATGGACTCGATGCAAAGCACTCGACAATCGAAAGCGAAAATCGATGGCAACTGGACGGATCGTGTACGAAGAAATAGAAAAGCATATGAAATGCTTTGCATATTGCATTACGAATCAAGCTTGTAAACTCGACAATAATAAGAACTTATATTTTATTCACCAACAAGTATTATAAGTAACGTAGGAAGCCGCACTTCTTTGTAATTAGAAAAAGCTAGGCATATGGTGACGTTGATGATGAAGGCAAATGTTGTAAAAAAATACTGGTGACATGTAAGCACTAGGACAGGACAAAACTTTACTAAATAATTACAAACAAGGCCATAACAAATGTCGCACTTCACTCATTGTAAATCAAAAAGCAAAATTCATGTTTAATCTGTGTGGTCTCTAGAGAAGGAAAAACAAAATTATGTTTTGCTCTTACCTAAATCAAAATGTCTATGTCTTCCATCCCAAAGCTTTAGAGAGGACTGTCTTCGTGCTCTTCAAAAACGGTAAGTACAATGTTGTCGAGAAAGTAAGTCACGGTTTTGAAGAAGTGACTTATTTTCGATTACTATTGAAGTGGAAAGAGACGGTTCAACAGTTTTCAAAGTTTTTATTTTATTTTGTCAAAGATATCGCCGTCGGCCTTTGTCAGTATCGATCGCTTCTTTTTTTTGTAAAGCAATTGGATAAGTAATCAAGAAATTATAGTTTTGATGTCTCATTGAAGGCAGAATAAATCCAGTAGCAGCAATTCAAAGATAACACTTATGAATTACTGTATACTTTCACAAAGAGCTTTATTTAAACACGTGTTATTGAGTAAAAGTCTTTCCAAGACCATCGATAGAGTAGCTAAGTTGATTGACATAGAATGTAATGGAGTCTGAAATACACAAATTAGAAAGTTAAACCTGCGTGAAGGTATTTATTGGTTAAAATTTGATAAACAACAAAAAAAAAAAAATATACAAAAGCGGACTTAATGCCTGAGGCATTTTCTACCAGTCAACCTTAGGGTGATGCAGAGACAAACATGACAGGCGCAGCATATGGGATATACAACTCGAAAAAGGATAAATTAATACATAATAATACATAACATATACCTACATTCAATACATAAATATAGGTATTTAATACTATCCCGTGAAAACTGGAGAATTTCCGAAGACTCGCAATGTTTGCAAATAGGATTTACAAAATAATACCAATAGCATTATGGTATATTATTATTACAGATTATCACCTACTTTCTTTCTTTTCCGTGTGGTTAGTCTCTGACTTGGCTTCACATGCCGTCGAGAAATATCTCTCAGGCATGCCGGTTTCCTCGCCCACTAAAATAAAGCTTCATTAAAATCCTAGTAATCAGAAACTTACTAACGAAACTATTATCACTGAAAACTCTCACATGGCAGAAACTACCATAAAATTATAACACTTTAAATAAGTATATAACAACAAGCCAAGAGTCAAATACGTTTAATTTATAGCTCCGTCTGTATGTTAATTTTGGTCTATTTATATTCAAAATTAGCACTTTGTCAGCGATACTTGTGCTCAGTGGTCGAATTCTGTTTAAATTAGATTTATTGCTCTCAAGCTCTCCGCTAATGTCGTCAGCATTGAAAACTAATAATACATTTATAATTATTGTACTTAATGTTTTACTAGGGCTTAGACTTAAAAGCAAACGTAAGTTGTGACCTGACCTGTTTAATAGGAAGAAATGATTTCATTCATAACTGTACCCGGGCGAACGAGCTCTCCTCTTGTGAATATAGAGAATGGTCTTTTAATACCTAGTATAGGAAATTAATACTATTTCCATCTATAGTATATACTAATTCTATCCTGCCATGATAGTACATACTAATTCCATTCTATCATGTCATTATTCTAAGGTAGCCATCTTGTTCTAAACTTTGGGCGACCCAGCTCTGCTCGCTTGAAAATAGAGAAAACGAATCCGGTGAAAGTTTCCTACATATGAGACCTAGTTAGATCGATTTTTTGCCCCCGTAAACCAATATATTGCAACTTTTATCGAAGTCGTTAAAGCCGTTTTCGAGAACGTGATTACAAAAATATTATAAATATACAAATGTTGCATATTTAATTAGTACAGGATAACAACTTGTAACACCTGTAACCCCCAAAGGGTTAGGCAGAGGTACACCATAGTACACCCACGTATTAGGAGGCGATCCTTGCCATTAACCGGACACAAATCCAGATTCCGGGCTGGTAATGCATAATCCCTGACGGAAAAACTCAATAACACTTTACCCGGCCTGGAAAATGAACCCAGGACCTCATGCATGCTGCACCGCTGAACTAGACCAACGAGGCAATCGCTTACAATTTATATAATTGAAACAAAACACTGTTGCACAGCAGCTGCAGTGGTGGCACAGTGAGCAGTGGTGGCCCAGTGAGCAGTGGTGGCCCAGTGGTAACAACCATGACTTACGAGTTGTAGGTCGTAGGTTCGAACCCCGACAGGCGCTTTACTTTGTGTAAAAAACCTTTGAGGAAACCGGCATGTCCTAGAACCAAATAATTCGAAGACATGTGACATCTACCAACCCGCACTGGGCCCGCGTGGTGGATTACGGTCCACTCCCTCTCACAGAGAGGAGGCCTGTGTCCCAGCAGTGGGAACATTATTGGCTGATTATGCTGTTGCACATGGTAAAATTGCTACTTAAACGATCGTTATGGAAATTATAACTCTCTCGAATCTGACAGGACTGGAGCGGCTGCTTATAAGTGAGTATGGCTCCCAGCTAAAGTAACGGACGTAATATTACTAAAGATAGCAGTAATAATGCTCACACATTATGTAGGTAGCTTACATTACGAGCTTAGGTTTATGATCAAGTTTAAGATTGAATAGCTACTAGATCGAATATCAGGGAGCTGTATGTATATCTGAATCGGTTTGAAACAAATTGCTAATCCATTGGTTCATAAGTTAGGTACTTATAGTACACCTACATTTCGCCTTTTTGTTTTTTTTTTAAGTTTTTTGTTTAAGTTCCATGGGAGCGAGGCTATTGCCATGAACCGGATACAAATTAAAACTCCTTGCTGATTATGAGAAATTTGAGATGTAAAATGTGATAATAATGTAATATTAATGTACTAATAATATAATCTGCATAATAATTATGAAATTGATATATGAATAATTTGCACTCTTGCTTGCAGGCTAAATACAATGACTTAAGGCTGTACGATCTTTCTAAATAAACGATGTATTTTCTTGCAAATAAACAATTTGAATTTGAAAAAAGAAAAAACTTAATATCACTTTGTCCAACCCGGGAATCAAACCCAGGAACTCAACGCTCGACCACATGGTTAAGTAAAGACATGGAGGAAAATTTATTTAATATTTACATTGTCTATAATATTGTATCGTAAAATG
Organism: Lithophane ornitopus; assembly: GCA_948473465.1. Taxonomy (NCBI): domain Eukaryota; kingdom Metazoa; phylum Arthropoda; class Insecta; order Lepidoptera; family Noctuidae; genus Lithophane; species Lithophane ornitopus. Next base: position 12,378,695 of record OX419634.1, read on the forward strand.
GTACTACATCAGCCTACACAATTACAGTAGTAGGTAACAGGTTTCAAATCCACCTCCTACAAGCATTTACTACCTAATGATTCGCCCTTACTTCTTGTTTATAATCTACGCAAGGATCTAAACTTACAGTCAAATACAGCAATTTTGTACAATGATTTTCAAGCATGTACGTACCAATTTTGCAATTACACGAACATAATACATTGTTTATATTCAATAAAATAATTTTGTTTCATAATCACTATTCATAATGATACTTAAATGATTCAAATAAATAATACATTGAAATTCGAACGGTACACAGATTTGAATAAATTATTCAAAATGATTAGATTGGACACCCACTTTAGATTCTAATTTGTTAATATTAAAACTGTATTTAGTTGTTTGTTGTTCGTTAGGTTTATCGGTTTTTAGATCTCTTTATTGTAGACTAATAAACTAATTTTGATTGTGATCTGTGCAAGCTTTTATTAAACAAGTAACTGGCATATAAGTATGGGTTTACTTCTCAATTCTCGACTTCTTCTCAATTTTGTAAATGTTTTGTAGTTAATTTTAAAATATGTTTATAAATTATTATAAAAATAAAATTAAAATAATAACATTTTCGGTTGTCATATAATATGCTTCATCCTTTTAAATTCTTTAACCGAGTTTGTTTCAGTCTTTCTTCTCAGAGTAGTCGGATAAGAAACAGCGAATTCCGGTTTAAAAAAAATAAAAATTTACTTATAAATGTAATTTTATTTCTGCAAGTTGGTATATACTAAATAAACAAAATGCTTACAGAAATAAAATTATAATAGTTTCTGATGAACTTAAACATCAACTTTCCAGTTCCGCATCTCTCAATTCCGTCATATTAGAATACAAAAAATTCTAAGTGGTATTCCAGAAATAAAAGCACACTTGTACAGATATTTAACTTGATATTGTCTAGCCACTATAATACACTCGTTGTTTAACTTCCAACTCATTAAGTATTCTCCCTTCACAGGATCAAAACAAAAAACGTTCAAAATATATTTTAACACAAAAATGGGCAATAACAATACGCCTAAACGAGAGTAAATCAATACTTTTACTAAAAAAAAAAAACAATAAAAAACCGTGTCCCGTACAAAACTGTACTACAGTCTTTTTTTTTCGAAGTCTCTCTCTAAAGGGACTTAATATATTCCACAGGTGGTGTCCAAAACAGGTGCCTGGGTACTTTTTTTTTAACGACAAGTTCAGACAAGTTCAATAGAGCTTTGTATGAGTTCGCTCCTAGCCCCGATTTGGTATATTTTGATGTTTTTTTTATTATATTTTATGGAGGAACCGTGGAACGAATGATAATTTATTGCAACGGACTCTGAATTTTAAAGAGTTTTATGTGATTTGGATTCTTTTTTTTTTTTTGGGAAGTTTATACCAGTAGCAGTTTTAAAGGGTTAATTGTTGAATTTATTTTGTTTCCATATTTTTTACAGTCGTTCCTAGCTGTTTGAAGTATTTTAAATATGTAATATGTATTATAAAAGATAAACTAAATAAAAAAAAAAAAAACCTGATAAAAATAAAACGTCTAATAAACGTTTTTTTTTATAGCTAAGAACCCTCTAGATCAAGTCACCATTCAAACAAAACCAAAAAAAAACAAAATCGGTTCAGCCGTTTGGCAGCTACGATGGCGCAGACAGACACACAGATACATACGTTAAACTTATAACACCCCTCATTTTCCGTCGGGGGTTAAAAACAAAAGTAAACTGGCTACAATTCTTCATTCTTTTTTAAATTAATTTCGTAAAAATTAATTAATTTTGAACTATTCATCACGAAGAGGTCAGAGAGGTAGAGTCATCCTTCTCCTACATATTTTATTTAAACAGTACAAAATCAAACTACCTTCGTATTTTTATTCATAACTTTACAATTGAAAGCTGGCTAGCCTTTCACTCTTATTATAATTTAAAGCACCTGCTCAAAGGGTCGAGGGTACTTTTCAACCGCAAAACAAGATGAAGGGAATCTTTGTGTAGTTTAGTATGGTCAAAAATAACCCTTTGTACTAAGTTTATGGGTTGTGTAATAAGATTCAGTAAGAAGTTATTACACGGTGATAACAGGTTGATTGTTACATTTCACTGTTGTGGTCAATTTAATTTTGAATAGGTGAAAATATTATGCAGTGTGAATTTGTTTAATTAGTGAAGTTTTTTTTTTTGCATTTTCAACGGATTTCGTGATTTCTAATTTGTAAGTGAATAGAATTGTTGGAGCTCGTTGCGACTGGCACTCATTCTTTGTGAGAGATGCGGTAACTCTAGCATAGCATGGAGCTTGCTGCGACTGGCATTCATTCTTTGTGAGAGATGCGGTAACTCTAGCATAGCATGGAGCTCGTGGCGACTGGCACTCATTCTTTGTGAGAGATGCGGTAACTCTAGCATAGCATGGAGCTCGTTGCGACTGGCACTCATTCTTTGTGAGAGATGCGGTAACTCTAGCATAGCGTGAACATTAATAGACAGGCCATGAATAAGATTGATTGCCTCGTTGGTCTAGTGGTATAAACGCTGCTACTGGGCACAAGGTCCTGGGTTCAATTCCCAGGTCTGGCAAACTGTTATTAGGTTTTTCTATCAAGAATTTCTCAGTGGCAGCCTGGAGTCTGTGTTTGTGCCCGGTTGATGGCAAAGGAAATTCAGTATGACACTCAGGCTCGCCCTCTAATAAAAAAATATGGGTGTAATACAGGTCCACCTCTGCCTAATTCTTCAGGGAAAACAGGTGTGATGTTTTAAGTTATGAATAAGAACAATACAGAGTAGGAAAAAATCATGTTTACCGTTTGCATTTTGCTAACTGGTGAGTCAACTGGAAGAAATAGGTTGCTTAGCGGTCTGATTAGCAATTGTCCAGCAACTTGTCTGAACTTGTTGCAATTGTAACAGTGCAATTAGAACACAGTATTGTTGCTGCATTATCACTATATTATAATTTTTTACTAATATCATCATTTTCTTGCCATCTACATCCACATACTCAAAACATTCCTCACGACATTTTGCTCAGTTCTCCGTATCACATGCTCATGCTCATCACAACCGATTTCCTATCCATTCTGAAAAAAAAACTTTACTGTTCTTACTTACTTAATTAATTACTTACTCACTTACTTACAATATTAATTGGAAAAAAAAATGAAAATCAACCCAAAAGTAATCGATCGTATCAATCATAAAGACAGGTACAGGGGGCACCATAAATAAACAAAGAAACTTACTTTCGCATTTATAGTATTAGTTAGGATAAATAAGTTTAAAATTGAACAACAACCAGACTTAAATTATTCAGTGGGACCAACGGGAATTAAAAATTAAATTAAAAATCATTCCCGTTCGTCCCTCTGAGAAAGTCAGTGGGACGAGCGGGAATAAATTTAATATAATTTATTGAATTCCCGTTCGTCCCACCAGTGGGACGACGCTAGTGGGACGAACGGGAATACACGATAATCTCCTCTCCTCATTTCTCCATCATAACTAAACATAATCCCTTCAACAATAAATTTCTTTGACATTAAGAAACTTTATTACGAAATCTGATATTGTTTTAATCATAAAATACATAATTTGGCTACACAACATCACTTATACAGCCCATTTAACTTAGACCCTTTCATGTTGAACTACACAATAACACTTTACGCTGACAAGGGGGTGAAGTAAGACTGGTTAACCTTTTTGACCTTAAAACCGTTGCTACCTTGATGTTACGAGCCTAAAGCCCATTTTATAGCATTCTGATTATGTTTTTGGGCTCTTCAAAAATATGCGTATCGAATTTTACGACACAAATTAATTATTATACACGTCTAAAATATTTTTTTGCGTTATTCAAGCAGTTTCAGATTTAAGTGTTTTTTTTTTTTTTGTAAATGATAATTTAGGGACACACTTTTTGATTGACTGAAATATAAAATAGGTATAAGTCTAAATTATTACACTGTTGTTATCGAGTGTTACTATGAGTCACAAAGGTCAAATAACAATCTGGTCATAATGACTGCATGAAATATGAAGCAAACTTATCAGTTTAATGCAACAGGTGCAAATTATTATGACGAACTCCTTCAATTAAAAGACTTACACATAATAATCAAACAAACAAAATATATTCAAAAAAAAAAAAAGAATGATTAAAATATACTCATATATTTAAAGTCACTCTTTGGCTTTATATTTGAACTAGCCGCGCCTTGCGGTTTCACCCGCATAAGTCTGGATCCCACGGGAATATCAGGATAAAAAGTATCCCATATTCTAATCCAGATAATGTTCTACCCTTGTGCCAAAGGAGATCATTCATCGTTCATACATTTTTGGGCTAAAGGTGAAAGAGCCAGCCAAACAAAAAAAAAAGCTATATTCCGAAAGAGTACTACTTTTATTAGATTACTATTAATTATTTTAACTGCAAAATATACTGAAAACAGTATTTTTCTAAATCGTATAATAGCGCAGGAAATTGCCCTACAGGTTGGCCCAATAATGAAAAGTGAAGAAAATGAGAACATGTTCTAACGGAATTTATTATAAAAAAAAAATATTTAGCTTTCTCTGGCTACTTTCATAATTTAGCCCAAAATGAAATCTTTTCCGCCGTTTTAGCGATTCACAATTGATTGCAGCTGTTATTACTTAGCCAGGAGCTCATAATTGCCTCTATTTGCTATGATAAAACATATCTCAAATAACTAGCCAACCACGTGTTAGTAAGTGAGACAAAGGGCCTCTTAGACTCATTGTGTCTTGACATAATTGTGTTGAGCACTGACGGGTTGAAATTGGCTTCAGTTAGTGTCAAGTTTTGTATCTGACTGTCAAACATCATTTTTGGGTTGACGTTAAATTAGTTGTCAAAGGATTTTTTAAAGGAGTATCGTCAATCTATGTAGATTTAATTGCTCAAATTAAACTTTAATGAAATCCTAACTAATATTAATTAAAACTAAATATACAAATAAACAATAAATAACTAAAATATGGCGTCGAAAAACTCCTCCGCATCGCTGTCGGCTGGTAATGTACCCAAGAGACTGCCATTGCCACGTTGTATGGCAATGCTTAGCCTCTGACCAAGGTAAAAGGAAGGAGTATGGGATAGCATAGTTCACAGTAATGATTATGGAAAGAATTTTCTTTGTTTTACTGTTTTGGGAGTGACCCATTATATTCTTCTCAATCTGCCTAGCCTTTTCCCAACTATATTGGGGTCGACCTCCAGTCTAACCGGGTGCAGCTGAATACCAGTATTTTACATGGAGCGGCTGTTGGGTTTCTGACGACCCGTAAAAACTGTCAAAGACCCACGAATGACAGCCGGGACCAACGGCTTAACGTGCTGTCAGAACCACAGAGGAGTCTTGGTAAGTAAAAATGGTCACCTGTCCAAAGACCAACCCCAGCAAACGTAGCTTAACCTGTTGGATCGACCCGTGCGGCTTTTATTACTTAGCCACGAGCTCCTTTACTATTCTTCTATGAATTGGAATAAGCTTATTTGATTTATTGGTTGATAATCTTTTATTGCTAGTTTCTGCTGTGATTAGCTGTTTTTTTTTCATCTTTAGCGATTTTTTAGGGGTCCCTGTTTTGGTAACAGGTCTGATTAACCTAAAAATTCGCCTTCATAACTAGCTTATTTTTCCATGATTAATATGAGCCAGTCTCGTAAAAACAAGAAAAAAGTATTTTGCAGTGACACATAAACAATAGGTACCCATGAGAAAAAGTTGAACAACAAATTAGTGCACGTGTTAACTTTTATTAACACAAAAAAATGCCTCTTCCGTAACAATACTTAATTTTCCTAATAGCTTCATAGTAAGCATAGTAATAACATTATAAACAAAGTATAATAAGTTTATAACAATAATAAACATAAACGTGGGAATAACACAGCTCATTGCACATTAATGCAATGAAATGTTTTGTTTTTATTATTATTTATGAACAATTAACATTACTTGGATGTTACGTTATAACTATTAAAAGCATTCTTGTGACATGTGTTGAGCTTGAACTCTGGAGGCTATTATTTCAGTGTGATGACTTTTTGGTATTGTTTTGAGTAATATTATATTTTTTATTATAAAAGTAACTTAACTTAACTTAACTTTTCTATTATAATAGGATTATTTGAGCATTTATGAGCAGAGTTGTGTCATTACACAATAACTTAAAGTTTGATTTTTATACGATCTTCAAGTGTGCTTACCTACTTTTGTTTCAGCTGAAAACGGTTTTTGAAAATTTTTTATTATTTTTTGAAAAGCTGCGTCAGATTTTTTTTTCATCAAATATTTGTAAAAAGAAAAAGATTTGATTTTATTATACAAAGGAAAACGCATAAAGCGTTGTTGCAGAAAAGATGATTGTACAAGTGGTTGTCAAAATCAGGTAGAAGAAGAAGAAGCGTCTCCCTCTCAATTTTCTCACAAACAACGTAAATACAAGAATATTAGTGTAAATTCCAGCTCCAAAACGTTGATTCCAGGATTCCCATAACAAAAATACCACAAAAAAAATACAAACCTGCGCAACATAAACGCAGCCAAATAGCCGACTAACAAACACATACAAATCGGTGCAATAATTTCCGAGATTAACGCGACCAAACGAACTCGCAGTTCCCATCATTTTAGGGTATTAACAGAGTCGTGACAAAGATCCCTGTTGAGAAATTACTGTAAACACAGTTATGATACGTAAACCCGTCATTAACGAAGGTTTTGGGGCCAATCAGGAACCTGTTTTTTTTACGACGCCATAAATTCGGGCAACACTGCCTTTTGTTGTGTGGCTCTATGGTGTTTTAGTTTAGGATGAGCGACAGACAGTCTTTAGAGTTGCAAAGTGACCTACCCAGGTCATTTTGCATCTTTATGCTATAAACCTTCGAAGGCAGAAAAATATGAGATGTTTTTTTCTATTATATGGGACACATTGCGAAATGTGGGTGTACTGTGGGTGTACTTATGTACACCTCTGCCTAACCCTTCGGCGATTACTGGCGTGATGTTGTATTATGTGTTTTCTACTTTTGAAGAAGATTATTTTTATAGCAGACTTATGTTTATTGGTTCTGTGGAAGCTGAATTGAGACCATAATTAAAATCTTGTAAAGGAGCATTGATTTTACTGAAAGTTACGCTTAATCCAACTGTAGTCAACGTTATAGCATTAAAACATTGCATTCATTTGAAGAATACCACATATTAAAAATATAAATAAGAAAAACATAAACTATTACTAACTAATACTAACAATATTCATGACCTTATTTACCTGTACCTATTATATTCATTGCTCTATACTACAACTGTCCAAAACCACAAACATGATTAAGTACACCAATAGGCACTCACCGTATACCTACCACCTACATTAAAACTCATTAACAACCATGATATACCAAGTTACTAATAAAAACCACAAACGACGACTTCCTTCAAATGCCTCTATGAGGAAAACGTGTCCATTGTTTTGATATTTTTCTCAGAAACCGTTTAGATTGCGTATCCTTTCTTGGCAAAGTATTTTCGTGATAATCGAGCTTCCAAGAGAGAAGAGTTCCAGAAATTTTGGCAAAAAGGGCGTGAAGGTATTAAGGAAAACTTTTATGCTAGACAGCATATAGGTACACCTCTAGTCCACCTAGGTTCTATAGGTACACCCTTCGGCGATTACAGGCGTGATGTTATGTAATGTTTTATGCTCTACACTTTATTATAGATTATTTTGTTAACATTCTTGTTGTTATTCATTTAAAACGTATCTAGTGCAATTTTTTCATGTTCTTTATATTTTATTGTTTCAGGTAAACGCATTTTATTATTAACAATAATTGTTCCCAGCTATCAAGGACGTGGTAAGTCTCATTCGTTTAATGTGACATTATTGTTATTAAGTTCACACGATTCCTTTAACATCAAGATACACATTTAACTTTCTCCCACCCGATATCGAATCTTTGGATCAAATCAACCATAAATTTCAAACACTTTTGTTACACCCAAACTCAACCTTAAAAAAACTGTGACACTGACCGTAACCAATGACCAAATTACATTTACAGATAACGAAAACAAACGTTCAAAAATGGAACTTTAATTTAAAGACGATAGTGCTCTCGATATCCTCACAACGGTTGACCTCGAAACTCATCCTTATTTCGATACAAGTAAGGATATCAACAAAGAATATGATGCTGATGGTAACGGTAAATATATTTAAGTATTTACAGAACCGATCAATCATACAAAGTTTATTATGCGTCAGATTAACTTTCAGATGAAGTCAGTAAGGTGACACGAACTTTATTAGTGTGATAATACACGATAAAGTAGAAGAAAATAGGATTAAAATTAATCTGATTTTGTGTCAAAATCAACTACAAAATGAGGTCAAATAATATTAAAATAATAAAGTTAAGTAATGATTAGCGACTGTTTAACCATACATTTTTGAAGTTTAAACGTCCTTAACTTTAAGCAACGTTTGTGAATAAGAGGGTAGATATATACTGTGTAAATAAAGAGCTCTTTCTACTAACAATATGTATGATTACGGCTACTTATGCATAGAACAAAACAGGATGAAATTGGAATCACCAAAAACTAATAAAATTCCTGAAAATGTACTTTTTGAAAATCAGTAATATATAGATTTAATCGAAGCCATTTCACACTGAAATCTATTTTGATAGCTCTAATATTATCTTGTTGTATATGCGATCTTTTTGAGCTGTATGTGCACCTAAGTTAATTTGAGTGTCACGAACATAAGTCACCAATCCTTTGAAATACAACTGCATTCGTTTTTGATCTGATGGTAATTTCCTTTATCGGCACAAACAAAGTTTAGCACAATAAAACTTATATGCAACCGGAACGAAACCATAAATCATAGCAAGTAACACCATAAGCAAACTCCAATAGACAATATCTGATGTTGCACTCGACAATGTTACATTTACCATCGAAGCTAACCGAAATTTGAAAAGTAAAATCTTAAGGGAGTGAGAATAAAGATCAGAATTCGAAGTGATAAAAGTTTAAGAACAACAAATAGAAGTTGGTGATGCACCAACAAAATAAGAAGAAATGGTACTAAGAAATTGTCTAGTACCAAAGGCTTATGGGCGTTGCGCTTCATTTAGCAAAAGTATATCGAATTCATCTTGTGTAACGTCTGTGTTGTGTGTTTTTATTAAAAATTGTACGACGTAATGGGACTGCGACGTCATTTAAAGTTGATGGCATACGCTCCGATAGTGGTACTTTGTTATAATGTTGCTAAGCGCTTTCAAGGAAATATAAATTGTGACCAACCGTGATTCTGATTAGCTTTGATGTTTTTGTTGGATTTGATTTATGAGTTAGTTTTATTTTGTCTATCTTCGTTGTCGTTTTGATATTTATTAGCATTATCTGCATCAACTCTAGATATAAGTTTACCATACATTTATTCTTAATTATGTTGTTTCATAATACGACTCTAATCATTATTCAGATTATCAAGATTGATTTCTTAGACGATCAACAATTTTATGGAATCTTTAACCTAATTTATAACCATGTGATTAACTACATTCATTTATTAGCTACTAAGTAATTGCCTACCTATAAATATTCACAACCTGACTAATACAAATTGCCCTTCTTTATTTTTCGACGTGCCTTGCATATTTTACATTAACCATCTACGTACTTTGTCACACGTATTCATAGTGCTGCAATATTAATGCCATCTATTGCTTTGTCAAAATGCTTATCTCTCTCCGGGCTCATTATCCACGAGTAATGGACGCAACATTTACAAATAGTCACGACTGTGCATTATGCTGTAGTGACACATTATCGACATGATATTATGACGTTGATGGCCAGCTACTTATGGTGCTTTTAGCGTCCCGATTTAAAATATGACACGTCTTTTTGTGGTAACTGCTGTATGGCTGTAATATTTCATTGGTAATTAGCAATATTTCATATCTATGCGTTGGGATGAGCTTTTAGTGGGATGAAAGTGGTTTGATAGTAGCTAATCTGAAATAAAAGGTGGATGTGTCGGTTCATTGGGTTTGAGTAGGTACTTAATGTTGCAGACTTATCTTTGAGTGTCCCATATGAATGAAGAATCCTAAGCTTGGATGGGCGGTCTAGTCTGTAAAAATCTAACCATAAGAACTTAGGTGAAGTGGGCGTTGTAGTGAATTGTCATTCCATCTGGTATTAGGGATTGATGCTCACTTCATGCTCACTTTACCTTAGTTCTCATTATGGGGTTTTAACAGAATAGGCCCGCTTTGTAGAATCAACTATGATTTCCATGATAATTTTTGCTCAAATATTACCACCATCGCTGATTAAGGTACAAGTCCGTAGCCGACTGCAGGCAGCAGCAGCAGGCGACGTGTCTCCGCGACACTACTGATTTCTATGTATTTCAATGATATACCTTCCGTAGCCAGCGACACGTCGATTTCACACACTTCACACTTCGCCTGCCGCTGGTTCCTGCAGTCTGCTACAGAATTGTACCTGTTGTGTTAGGATTTAAATTTCGAATCAGCCGGTTTCTACTGTCTTTTGTTTCTCAGACCTCCACTTCACATTAAACACGTGCCCAAAAAACTGAACCAACTAACAATTTCACTTAACATCTTTTTATTGCTTAAGCCTTATCTAACATGACATCATGGCACTTATGGGGCACGCTCTTGTAAATCATTCCTTCATGGGTTTGTTAAAACATTAATTGATTACTACCATAAAACATAGCACGTGGCCATACTCAATGTTTTGTTAATTGACACGGACGGACGCTGTGATTTTGTTACTATTTTTAGAAGTGGTTTTTGGTTGGTTATGTAGTCTTTATTGTGTAGTCAAAGTTTGAAATTAATTTAAGTAAAGAAGGCAAGGAGGTTTTAATAAAATAGGCTGCATCACCGTCTTCTTTGGATGTAAACCTGACCCTCTTAGCTGTCAGTAGATAATAAAGAGAAATAATTTGAAAAAAGTAAAAACCAATTTCTTAATTTAATAAAAAAAAAAAAACATATTTCTCAGTTTAATTTAAAAAAAAAAAAACATATTTATGTTTTTTTTAAATCTCAAATCTGCTCTACTAACTGTTGTTAATCGCTTTAGATAATCAGATCTTATTATTCAGGTGACAACAAAGCAATAAATAAATAATTTAATCATGACAAAAACAATTGAAAATCAAACCTTACTTTTACGCAATCTTTAACATCATTTCAAATAAAACTCCGTACGGTCTCCAGTTGGAAACTCAACAAAATAATACTATGACATTAGTATGGATAGCCACACGCGTCGCCTGCGCAGCGTCATCGTGACACACAGCAATAACTGCGTTTGATTGTAGAATAACGAAATAATTTTTATATCCACTTAATGGACCGGTGCGGTGACGTGATTTACGGTTGGAAAGGATAATTAGCTTATTCGTAAGTTGTTCTTTATGTTTCGTAGTATGGGATAGTCTTGTAGCTAAGTAATATTATATCTATTATAGATAAATTCCTTTGTTTGACTGATAAAGAAGAATTTGATACTGCAATAATGATTTTTTTTCTAGAATTGTTGTCTGTTGTGCTATTTCGACAGCCGTTGGTCCAATCTGCCTAGCCTTTTCCCAACTATGTTAGGGTCGGCTTCCAGTCTAACCGGATGCAGCTGAATACACTTATTTTACATGGAGCGACTGCCTATCTGACCTCGACAACCCAGTAACTGGGTAATACGATACCCCTTGGTAAGACTGGTTGTCAGACTTTCGGGCTTCTGACGACGCTTAACGACTGTCAAAGATCCACAAATGACAGCCAGGACCAACGGCTAAACGTGCTTTCCAAGGCACGGAGGAGTCTCGGTATGTAAAGATGGTCACCCATCCACGGACCAACCTAGGCAAGCGTAGCTTAACCTGATGGATCGACCCGTGCGGCTGTTATAACTTAGCCACGAGTTCCTCCGACAACCGTTGGTCAAGGATTTAGTAATCTGATAAAAGATTAAAAGTCTTTTCATCGGGCTAAGAACATACCTAATAAAACTCAAACTCAAAGCATTTATTTCAATAAAACCATTTACAGGCACTTTTATATTGTCAAAGAGTAGGTCAGTTAGTCAGAAAATTGAAACTAGTTGCCCATTGCAAAACGTAGATCTCTATGGAGAAGAACGGGCAAGAAACTCCAAGGACACTCTTTGAATTATGTAGAATCAAATCTGTGATAGGTACTTACAATTTTTGATGTGTAACACCTTTCCTCTTACTTTCCTGCAATCTGTGGGAGCGATTTCGTCAAAAGTGACGGAAGAGTGTAACAGGAAGCCGGGGAAGCGCGCGCTATTTGATTTGACCAATGGTACCAACCCATTTTCCGAGAGGTTGGTACTGTCAGCCACGATCTCCGATGTTACACATCTTATGCTGTAGGTACCTATTTTTTTATATATACCTATTTTTTAAATGTATAATATTGTACAGTTATAATTAATTAAATAACTGATCAAAATGTTATTATAATACATATATTTGTACGCCGTCAAGGTAAAACATGACTGATCCTTTCTGCAATGTAGTTAACATCTTGCATGCTTTGTGTGTGCATACGCATGTTTCGGACAAGTAAATGATCTATTCTATCCTATTCTATTCTATTCTATGCGACTACTATAAGCCTCACTCGTTTTTATTTTTGAATATATTTTTCTAAGCCATGTTCGCCAACAAATTCCCCAACTTTTCCACCTGTAGGTATTCTTTCGTCAACTACGCAATAAACACGATGCGATGACGTATATAACGATCTTCAGTTAATTATTAACTGAGCTTTTTCTTACCTTTAATGCAGTTTTTGTTGCACTCAACTAAGTTATAAATGATGGTGGATTCAACTTGACTTGTGGATTTCTTTGGCTTAAAGAAATTAAGTGCAAACCTCACTTACGATTATTTGTATGATTGTTTATTTTCATTTAATTTATATTTGTGTGAAGAATTTTGTACATTCCTTTTTTAATTAGAAATATCTATTTATTGTTATATACTGTTTGAGTTTGAGGTAATATCTTTAAAATAAGTATTAATTTAATATTGGAATGTATGGAATTGTCATAAGATTCATTTTTCAGTAGTCTCAGAAAATGCTCTGCTCTGGGAGCCTAAACCGGCCACATTAGCAATTCCTCTAAAGGCAGTTCACTTCCTGAATCCCAGCTGTCATTACCAATTCCTCTAATTTGGCATAGAAGCAATTTATATTTTGTGGACCATTTTACGAATCTCCATAGAAAACTGTCGAACAGATGAATTATTTCGTAATATGAATTACACGCAGATCATAATTATGAATTGTCAGTTTGTGACATTTTACGATGATTCATAATATTTCCATATTATGATTCTGCTAAAGTGACCGTTTTAAGCCCCCTGCTCTGGTCTTGGTGTGCACTGACCCTAAAACTGTTACTTACACATAATACCACCATAATACATATATAAATAACAACTAGTACATAGTAGAACTATACTTAAATAAATCATATTAAAGTACTTGCCGGTGTTTAGGTCAGCTAAATCGTCTGGAATTGCTTCACAAAGTCGAGTCAAGTTAACTGCTCTAAACTGTGCTCATAAACTCGGTAGCGAGCATAGCATTGAGCTTGGGGGTGCGTGTTACACCGTAGCGTAACAATTGTGCTTGTAATATGAGCAGTATATTTAGGGTATTCGACTACTATCACAAAAATACATAAATTAATACTTATTTTAAAGATGTTCTTTATAAGCCAATATGTAAAAAATAAATAAAATCGGTGGAAAAATTTAGAAGTTACACGCTTTTGAAATGTCCTTGTCACGCGAAACGACCATTGTACTGAATAGCGCGATGTTTCTTTGCCGTTGCTGTATTGTGACGTCAGACCTCAGCATTGCTGTCTCTGTCTAGCATAGATTTTAAATACAAACCATACAATTTTAGAATCATTTGAAATATTTCAATATTTTTTTTACAGTGTCTTACATAACACAAGTTTTTCTTGGTTTTGAAAAATTTGAAAACTGTCAGTTAAATACTCTATTATCTCTGTACGTATTAAGGCTTTCTCAAAAGCTGAGGACATGAGCATTGATCACCACCACCACGTGATCACTGCGTAATATTTTTTTTCGAAGCGAGATATTTTTTGACTAAAACGTTGTGGTACCCTGGAAGGCAATTCTCGCGCATTTCGCATTCGTGACTACAATCTGGTGCTGAATAGGGTTCTTCTATCTTCTCGGTGTTGTACCAAAAATATTATACTAATAAAAATATTCGCATTTCTTGAGGGGTGTGTGTTACACCAAAGCGTAACTTATCCTATGTGCCTTTAGTTTGTGCAGAATAAACAATTCCTCTTTTTTTTCTTCCTTTTTTTTAATAACTGCCACTAAGCGTTATTGGAAAAGTTACACTTTGGTGTAATGGCGACTTTTACGAACGCGATTTTGTATAATTAGTATTAGGCAGGGGTATCAGCTGGTTACACAATACGTAAATACTTGCGTATTTCAAACAAATGAAGTAATGGATTAGCAATTTCCTTGAAAATCTAGTATCCAGACAAGACTAGCTAGCTATTTGCCACAATCTCCACTCGCCGCAACATTCACCGCGGTGTAAACATAACCCCGCTAAGTGGCCGCATAACGTACAGGAACAACAAGTTAGCCCGCGTTTAACTTTGATTTATTAAACCATCGGTTAACTAACGGTTCGCTACGTCATGGGGTTAACTGTCGTTAGGTTGCGTACGTTAATGGCGCCGCCGTTAATTGAAATATTGGTGGATGAAAAGTTCATTGGATTGATCTGGTGTAAGGGTTGTGATATAACCGGAAAAAAAATGGAGACCTACTTAATAAGTAGTAGGTATCCATGAAAAGTGCATACATGTAGAAAAAAATACTGAAAATACAAAAAAAAAAAAAGGTACAATAAAAGAACTATGACAATAACTATTGCAGTTTAATTGGACTATTTACTTCCAGTCTGTCTGTAACTTGCACATAACTGGTGAATTGTGGGTGTACTATTCACAGGATACACCTCTGCACAACCCTTTGAAAAAAAACAGGCGCCATGTTATGAAGGAATCTCAATTTCGGAACTTGCGCAAGCGCAAGCGTCAAAGGTCTTTTCACGCAACTGTCCTCTGGCGCGTTTATTTTCTTTCTTTCTTATTCGTTCAAAATTACTACATCAAAGAAACAATAAGCGGAGTTGAAAACTATTCGAAACGCTTTACCTAACATAATTTCCAACGTATATTTTTTTCGCTATGGACGATCATTAAAACAGTAACTTTAATTTCGGAAATCGGTGTCTTTGCTTTTCAATTTTTGTTTTTTTGCCACCGACTTCCGAAATTAAAGTAATTTACACATGTTGTATTTTTTTTGGAAGTCGGTTGTTTTTTTATGTAAAAAGTTTTTATTTTTTTTAGTTGTGGTTCGTATCCCACACAAATTCGAATACCAATACCTGCTATGGAAATTACAGTGACGGAGTCAAATAAAATATCGTCTTTACATATAAACTAAGTGGGAAAAAATACGTTATATTGAAGCTAACTCAAAAACTACGCAAGCAAAGTAAATAAAATTTATATGGGACCACTTCAGAAGCATGAACTACCAAACAAAAAATAATCATCAAAATTCATATTTGGATGAGAAATTGCGTAACAAAATAACAAAAAAAAACATACAGACGAATTGAGAACCTCCTCCTTTTTGAAGAAGTCGGTTAAAAACCAACAAACGAATAAAAATTAAAACTAATAAGAGATCAGTAGAACAAATTGTCAATTACACCAACACTTAGCAGACATAATACAAAACAGTACATCAAATATT
Source organism: Lithophane ornitopus (assembly GCA_948473465.1). Taxonomy (NCBI): domain Eukaryota; kingdom Metazoa; phylum Arthropoda; class Insecta; order Lepidoptera; family Noctuidae; genus Lithophane; species Lithophane ornitopus. The sequence continues at coordinate 12,394,693 of OX419634.1, forward strand.
ACGCAAACCAAAGATTGTACTGACAAACATATATACCAACACCAAAAAACTGAAAACGAACCTTACATTGAATATACAAAGTTCAAAATAGATGAGGTTGGTGATCAAAATAATGTTGTAGATGTAAAACAGCCTTATGTCATTGCAATCGCTTTGGAACTGATATTTAACGACTGTTCCATTATTTGAATACGAGATTAGAATAATGTTGATAATCTAATGAAAACGGTTTGACGAAGAATGTTTTAGAAGATAGGGATCAGAATAAATCTGGATTTGATTATTCTCAGCAGGTAAACAAATTAATAATTCTTGATAATATAAAAGGCTTTCCTTACACCAAGAACTTTGAAGCAAGGGTTCCTAAAAGGACACTATCTAAATCCTAAATATACACAATAATACTGACAGTCAAGAGTAGGAAGTAAGATTTAACGACACGAAGACACTTGGTAAGACATAAAGATATTAATAACTATTCAGTTAATCATTTCTTAACAAAGCAGTTAAAATAAACCAACCATTCACCGTTAACTAACGCTTGCACAACTTAAACCATTAAAGAAGTCGATAGTCAACATGAAGCTAAAACCCATTTCTCCTCAAAACAATATAAAGGTAACCACTTCAACAATACTAGAAGCACCAAAGAGAAACATTAAAGCAAGGGAACAATGAGAGAAACATGTTTTATTTGAACCAGGAAACAGTATGGACACAATATAGTTATAGTAAGTGATTGTAGGCAGTACGATACTATCTTAGTACAAGAAGTAATAAAGACGCCTCACAGTTAAATCTAGCCTTAGAACAAAGAAACTGTGGAGCATGGAAAAGTACTTTTCTCAAACATGCTTGGAAATTCGAACATTATTTTGACAACCTTCTTCGAGATAAATCGAAATTGTGGTACTGGTCGTATACATGCGAGCGCCCGGCCGGCAATGTTTGTATGAAAATCCATTTCTATTATGTTTAGCGGCCAAATAAATTACTATAAAAACTCATATCTGTCATGTTATTTAAAAATAGAACGAACGTTGTACTTTGATGGACTCACGTATGAGTCGCCTAGGCCCACATTTACACGGTCGTCCCTCAATGCCCCAGTTGCAAGCCGCGACAGTAATGTACTACTGTTGGTAGGACTTTACAGTGTTCAGTTTAGAAAAAGTTTCTTTGTCAAGATACAAGAAATGCGTATATGATATTGTGCTTTTACTCTAAAACGGCTGAATAGATTTGGATGAAATTCGCACATAGGTAGACCATGACCTGGAACATAGAATACTTTTTCCCAATATTCCCTCGGGATCGAGACCTACGCGGGTGAAATCGCGGGGCGCAACTAGATAATATTATAAATATGAAAGTGAGTTTGTTTGTTTTACGCTAAAACGGCTGAATAGATTTGGATAAAATTTGGCACATGGGTAGACCATGTCCTGACCAGGATGATTTTTATGATGGAAGATTTATGCTAGTGGAACCGCGGGCAATGTTATCAACAATAATGCACTTTTTGGCAATGAGCTTGATAAAATCGATTTTAAAAATCCATGTCTCTTGCAGAAAGAAATGCCAAAATCACATTGATCACTTACCGAACTATGGTGTAACTTATTATTATGATCATAGTTAATCCCATGGAGTCTCGGCAACTCTGTTCGAGTCAAGTCGCAGTACATTGCAGTATTGGAACCGGTTTCAGAACCGCTTCTGCCGTTGCCCACTGCGAAAGTTCATACGTGTATACTGCACTATAATGTTGTAGGTAATACTATAGTTTAGATGAGGCTCAAGTTATAAACTTAATAAGTGAAGAAACTTACTGTCACATTGTCGACGCCGTATATTTTTATTTCTTTCAATATAGGGTTAAAGTAAATCAAACAAACAAAAAAAATACAACTTGATTTTGATTTGACGATGTTTTGAAACGAAGCTCTTTTACGCGGCTTGTAAACTGGCAGCAAATGTGACGCTAAAAGTGTTAATACTTGCGACTGTCTTCTTCTAATTCAAAGAGAAAGAAATAGAGAGAGAACGCAGGCAGAAAACACAAAAGTGATGACAGTGTCGTGGGATAAAATTGTACACATCGGCTTGACTACACTGCATGCCGGAGAGAGGGACAAACTGTGAATTTGGTCAAAATGTAAATCCAAGATGGCGGCTACGAAAATTTTGTTTTAAATCCTATGTGTGACGGAACTTCGTTCCGGTTCGGTCCATTACTTGAAATATTCGCTGTTTGCTCAGGATTCAAACTGACTATGAAATTATTACGTTTTTCAATATAGGTAGGTACGCCACAAAACTTCAGATGGATCATAAATATAAAATTAAAATAACATAGGAAATTATTAAGAACTGCTATTGTCATTTCAAATAGAAAGTGATCAATCAACATGCCACGGTTTATTTGGTTGTTCCACTGCATTAAGAAAATCCATTATTTCTTTTGTGCAAAGCTAAACACTACTACGTTTAAGATTTATCCGCTATCTACAAAATCGCTCCACGCTCCTCGCTTATAGCCTACGTGAGACAGTAGCTAACCCTCAAGCTAGCTATTGCTTAGCGAATTATGTTCGATCTCGACTTCCCCCGACTCAGGTTTATAGGTTACAAACGTAAAAATACTATAAGCGTTGTTCTTACAAGGATTTATTGGAGGAGCGAAGATTTCATATAGGTTAGAGGAATAAACTTGCGTTATTATAAACCTAGTATGGATTTACGTAGATTTAAAGCGCTTTGTATCTTAGTTCTTATGAGAAATAAATTGTTTAAACCTGTGTATTATAAAACTAACTTAATATGCAAAGTATATTTGATGTATTTTTTGAATACCAGCGGTTTATTGTATGTTTTGGAGGTAACTTTGTTTTTTTTTTTCTGTAGAATAAATATGGAATCGTGTTTTTGTCAAACATACCTAGTACCTACTTAAAATGAATCCTAATTGTTTCCATATATTATATCAAAATTAATGCTGCAGTATTTTCGATCTAACGGAGAATCATGCTAAGCAATCTGAGGTTTCATAGACTCTTAATAATTACATAGGTACAGATTATTTAAACTATTGGGAAGAATAGAATGCAGTGCCCCTTCATTTTCAATAATAGGTTGCAAACGATGTACCAATAGCTAATAAAAATAATTATCTTCAGTAAACAATTCGGATTCCCACACTATGATTGCTAAGGTAAGTGCACCAGTTGTTGACTTAGATAAAATATTTCATATTGCAAAATATTTAAGTGGATTATCAATATACTTGACATCGTGTTCATATCAGTTTCACTGACTCACATCTTGAAGTGTTAAGTTATTATTATTTTTGTTTAGTTTCTTTTATTTTTCACGAAGGGGAGTAAAATGGGACCTAATCTGAATCGATTATTAATTAGAAAAAAATAAATTGTAGGTAAAAATCAGACCTATTTAAAAAAAAGTCCTGATTTAGCTAAATACAATGTTTACTAGCTAATATTTTTAACCCGCGTTTCGCGGATTTATAAATAAATATATTTTTATTATTTTTTATTCATTATTCATATTCTTAATGACACCTCTTTAGGTCATGAATATCAAAACAATCTAACCGAATTTCAAAAAATATTCGTCTTTGGTCTTAAGGGGGAGGCGTGAAAATTGATTCGGTGTTACAGTATTTAAAGGCATGTTATAAAATAGCTAAGTATAATATGTACCTAAACAAAATAAAACTAAAAACTATAAGAAACCTATGATTCCACATTTCCACGTCTTCGAAACAAACAATATGTAATAAATCATATAAATGTGTAACCCATTTATTAATCTTATTATTAAACTACTATGTATAGAATTTACTACGTTTCGCAACAAAATAATGTGTCATTTTAACATTACAATTACAATAATTACGTGAATGTCTCTATCATAATTATCTATTTAATACACAAGAATATTGACATTCAAACAATGAACAACTTGACCTTACATAAACATTAGATAAATCATTATTATTAATAATATCATAGCGTAACAATTAATCAAAATATAATAATAACATTATTAAGATAAGAAACACTTACATTTTCATTAACAATATCTTCAGATACGTAATAATTATTATTTATAAACAAAATACTTACAATATTTGAGGAAAACAATAAAATAAATTGAATTGTAACGCGTAGATCATTTCAATGAACTCCAATTAGGTATTAATTCTATATAATTTATCATTAAAATACCTATCTTATTGTGGTTATGTGGTTTACAAACATTTACGCCGTAACTATTTTTTATTTACCTACAATTGATAGGTTTTATTTTAATTGATGTTTTCCTAGTATTTTAGTTTCAATAATTATAATGTTGGTGTGTAGGCTTCTACAAATATTTTATTAATTAACGAAATTAATCAAAATGTAACTTTGAGAGATCTTAACATCAAATTTATGGAATGAAAAACAACTCAAAAATAAATTAGCTAACAAATAGTCGACCATTCGTAAACTGCACCCTAATTGCGTAACACACTATCAATCACAATCTGAATAATTTTGAAGAATATTGCTAATCCTTCATTATGTTCGAATTTGTCTGCTCAGCAACGTATATAACGCAATGAATGTTGTAGACCTGTCAAAATGAAAGAAGAAATTTAGAGATTAGAAGGTTGCGGGAATGTCCGAAAGGGATACCGGGACCTTGGATACAGGCAACTGAAGGAACACGGGTGGGTTTTAGTCAGGTTTTAGTCACTCCGCCCAGAGCGGGAGAAGTTATTTGATGATGGCCCAACGTCAAAAAAAAAAGGGATGATTATGCTAAGCAAATTTTAATAAAATAAACACGTGATACCACATTATAACTGTATATAAACACAATAATACTATGACACGTAAGTACCTACGTAAGCATAAACATAGTGGTGTAGATGATAATTTTACAACTGAGTACTACGCACGAGTAAGTCGGAGCGATAAGGGCGTATTGCGTTATTATTGTTAAGGCGACGCCTGACAAGAAACGAATTCTCCAAATAAGCTTGTCTAGAAATAAATAACCGATAGTTTGTGACAGCTGAAAAACAAGCATAAGCATAATCAGCCTATAATGTTCCCACTGCGTACAATATAAAATCACTATATAATTGATACATAAAACGAACATTACACCTTGTTTCCCCGAAAGATTGGGTACATCTCGCCAGTTTCAAGTCCAAATTATATTAAAATAACCCTTCCGGCAGTCCGGATAAAAAGACTTCAAAACGTATAGACAGACAGACACTTCCTATTACAGAAAAATGACTCAGGCTTGTAATAATAATTGATGATAATTGCTACAATTAATATAGTAGAAATTCATTGTATAAATAACTAAGTATTGAATAACATTAATAAAATTATTGTAACAAAGGTAGGAATATTTTATAAATATGGATGCCTCATTGACCCGAGAATGTGACATGTGCCAATATTTTCTGTCAGAAGATGGGATGTCTTGACGGGATAATGGGCTTATTGTCACAAGTTAGTTGAAGTAAGTAACTATTGTGATATGAAAATCTTAGATTATATTTTACTAGCTGCGCCCCGCGGTTTTACCCGCATAAGTCTCGATCCCGTGGGAATAATTATCGAGATAAAAAATATTCTATGTCCTCACCCAGTTCGTGGTCTACCCATGACCAAATTTCATCCAAATCTGTTCAGCCCTTTTAGCGTGATGAATGCGTAACAAACAAACAGACTCACTTACGCATTTATAATATTATTTAGGATGTTGTTGTTTTTTTTTGTTTCATTGTTTTAATGTCAGTAGTTTTCCGTTTGATATTTTGCTACTAGATTATGATATAATTACATGCAAGTAAATTGTCGTTATTGCTATTTCACAAAGAATTTATTTACGGCAGGAGCAAAAGAAACGGGTTAGGTAACTTTTTGAAGAATTTGTAAGGCCTATTTATTGCCAGATTTGGGAATCAAACTCAGAACTTAAAACAGCACCACCGCTACGAGACTAAAATAGACAAAATATATCAAAATAATTTATATAAAACAATTTTCTTTTTTTTTTTAATCGCCTGAGCCTTAACAAAAAATTAAATATAAACAAAATGTAAACTGACACTGCAGTTATCAGAGGAAACCAAACGGTGGCTCGCGATAATATTATAGAAATTTTATTCGAGTATAATGTGTGCTGATAAAAATTATACCTACAAATTTATACCTACTGAAATACATACAGTAGTTGTAGTTGGGGGGTTGAAATACAGGGTGTATCAGAAAGGTGTAGTCAAATTAAAGGATGTGATATAGACTATCAAACTGAACAACTTTATCCATGAGATCAAAAATTATCAGCTGTCCCGTAGATACAAAGCTTCCTATATATACCTACTCGACCCATGTATGGTACGGTTGATATTTTTTTTTAATGACGATGTCCCATGGAGAAAATTTTTCAGTTTAAAGTTCTATAACCACACCTTTTGTGATACACCCTGTATAAGGGTTTGACAAAAAAAAAGTAAATAGTCGTGTCAAATTATCTCACGACAGGGCAAAGGCCTACAAGGTAATCCAATTCTTCTTCTGAATTAGAGAAGTAACTCAAAATAATATAAAACACTAAACTGTTCGCTTGCGTTTAAAGTCAACAATACAAGTTTCTCACTTTTCCTCCCAAAGTTTTTTTTTAGTTTTTCAATTAAAAAAAAAACTAGGAATCTGGCATGTCTTTGAACCAACAATTCGAAGACATAATGGCCACCCCACTGGCCCGTGTGGTGGATTACGGCCCACTCCCTCATAAAGAGAGGATGCCTGTGTCCCAGTTGTGGGAACATTATAGGCTGATTATTATTCTAAACTTATGCTAAACAAAACTAAACTGTTGCATAATCGCGTGGTACTGTGAGTTTTACTATATACTTCTCTACCAATAACCTTAGCCATAATTCCACTTATTATATGACTTCAAACAAAAACAATACTGCATTAAACCACATTATCTTAACCCGACATTACAAAACTCAACAGAACAATGCTACTGTAAAATTACTATTTTCGTATATTACTCTACGATTGAATAGAAAAAACACCGATATCGATGTTATTTCAATATTAGATTAACTTTGCGTGGTCGGGTTACGTTCACCATGTCTTAACCGCATAATATTATATTTAACATAGGTACACCGCAACACCGTTTGCTCGATAGGACAAACTGGTAACGTCTAGTGATGTGCCTGATTGTGAAATTTTGTTGTCGATAGTTTTATTTTATTTTATGTCAAAAGCAAAGGAAGTAATGTTATTTTGTTACATCTGACATGTCTTCTCTCATTATATAGATAACCAAAATATTAAATACTGTTGCTGTCCTAAAACAATACTCTCTAGAGACGACAAATTATACAATTGATTGCACGCCTTGAGGTAAATTGATAATTCTAATGATAATAATTGATACTTCTAAGGATTCTAATGATGATGTAAATACATGATTGGGTAATACTTTTCTATATTTATCAGTTTAACCCACTACTGTAGTCGACTTAGCCAAAATAATAATATCGTCCTGACCGAAATTGAATTTCAAAAGAAACATCCTAATTAATAAAAAAAAGGCAGATGCAAGCTTTACCGACAAACGTATGTTGAATTTTTGATCACAACATCGACATTGACAGATCCCATCCCTACTAGTTCAGAGGATGCATTAAAACCGATAGTAGATTTGATGTGCGCACGCGCGTCGAAATACAAGTTGTAATATAATACGCGCATATTTATTGCGTTTGTACTGCGTCGAGACAGTTGCTGGACCACCGGGTACTCGTGATTAGCGCGGTTTTCTTAGAAAATAATGTATTAGGAATTATGATATATAATGTTTTGGTCTATTAATCGAGTAAAACAGGTTATTGACCTTTTGGATTTTAATAAAGAAAATCGCAGTTTGCACTCTTGTGCAAATTACGATTTTCTTTATTAATTATGTGTGAACTGTTAATAGTATTATGAATCATCGAGTCAGCAACTTCACTTATTTCTGTTACATTGGGAATCATTACAATGGATTCTCATGGGATAATCTATACTTTTACATAGATATTATAAAATAAGACATAAATGAGTCAAAACTGTACATTGAATATTTTTGAAAAAAGAAATTGCTAACGAGTCCGATGCCAAAAATATAGTTTTTAGAATTTTTAGTCCGTTTGTCTGTGTGTCTGCATGGCGCAAAAACGGGTGATCAGATTTGGATGAAATTTGGCGCACAGATAGACCATGACCGGGTTAAGGCATAGGTACTTTTTATCCCGGTACTACTTTCCCGTGGGTTAATTTCCGACATACACGCGGCCGTTAGCCGTTTTAGCGTGAAAGCGTAAAAACAAACTCACTTTTCGCATTTATAATATTAGTTAGGATAACCTGCCTATAAACCAGTAAATATGTACTATCCTTGTAATATTCGAAATTACCTACCAATTTTATCTACCAAACAAATCAGAACCTACAATTAAAATTATAGATAGACCAATTAAAACTTGATAATTCACAACCAGCTGCGTAAAATTTGAATCTGTAATATTCCCTCATAAATAATTCCCTAAGATATTCAAGTAATCCATCCAAAAAGTCTAAATAGTGGTGCTAAAGCACTAATTATTAAAGTTGGACCAGTCTGGTCATCTATCAAGGGTGACCTAGATAGAGTACTCACGCTTGACCAATTTGAACAACTGAGTTCAAATTGGTTCAACGAAGAAATAGACAGATAATTTTAATATGGTGCGCATGCGCAGTTCGGCTATAAATAGAATGTCCCATCTCTTCTCATTTGTAGTGACAAATGAGCACACTGATGCATCGTGACTTAAATGATGTGTAACTGATAATGGAATGATGTTTGGAATTGAGGGTTCAGAGTTTTGCAAGAAGATACATAAGATCACGCCTGTAATCCTCAAAGGGATGGGCAGAGGTGTACCTGTTTTTTTTTTTTTGAGGTTGTGACATCTTCAAATCACTTCTCTCGCTCTGGGCGGCGCGGGAGGGCGTGTTAGACTTTTACTGACTAAAACCCACCCGTGTTCCTTCAGTTGCCAGTTGCCAAGGTCCCGGTATCCCTTTCGGACGTTCCCGCAACCCTGGCAGGAGGTGTAATCTTCTTAAGGGGTCATTGTACTCATCATTATGAACAATTTTCACAATGGGACCAAACTTGAAATAGCGAAAAAAAAATCCCTGACTGTTCCCTACATTTATGTTCGCATAGTACCTACGTCAAAATGTATGGAACAGCAGATTTTTTTTCGCGTTTGTTCTGTTGTTCATCCACATTTCGCCAGTTATGTTTAAGTCCCGTGTAATGCCGTTGCCATCAACTGGGCTCAAGTCTAGACTCCGCGCTACTAAGTAAGAATGTTTAGATGAAAAAACCCAATAACGCTTTTCCCGACCCAGGAATTGAATTCAGGAACTCATGCTCAGCAGTAGCGCTTGCGCAATAAGCTCGCCCCTTGGTATATGAGACTTAAACATAACTGGCGACATGTGGGTGTAATATAAGTATACCTCTGCCCATTTTTTCTTTAAATAAAGTCTCTCGTAATTTATCCTTCATCCGCTAGACCAGTGTGTCACCGGCAGCGCAGGTATTATTTCACAACAGCCGCCAACGGGATCATGCGTAGGAAAGTGACAATTATTTTGCATCGATTATACACACAAATTGTTATAATTTTGTCGTAAACTTGTGCTGAATACTGTACGTGCGACTGGTGACATTTAAATTTTAATAGGGTCGTACGAATTTGTCGGTAATTTTAGCATTTAATGTTTTTGATATAAAAAGAAGATTGAAATGTTTTTTTTTTTTTACTGTCTGTCTAAAATGAAACGGTCATGGTAGATAGTATTTTTTTTTTTGAAGTTGGGATATCAGCATAATAATATGACTTTTCCCGCTCTGGGCGGAGTGGGAGTGCGTGCCAGACTTTTACTGACTAAAACCCACCCGTGTTCCTTCAGTTGCCTATTGCCAAGGTCCCGGTATCGCTTTTGGACTTTCCCGCATCCCTGGCAGGTAGACAGTAATACAGTACACATCGTTAGATGTGGTATTTGTCAATTTCTTGATCACTCTAGCGTTTTAGAGACATTAAATGCTGCACAAACCTAAAGAAAATCTTGGACAGTTGACATGTTATTCATCATTATTCTCGAGACAGGCTTAATACTACCAGTAGCTTTCTACATATATAGCAATATCCGTACCAATGTACATACAAGTAGAGGCAGCTGCCCAACCACATTAGGTAAAACGAGAACTAAGTGTAAAGCAAACTTCAACAGCCAAAAACACCGTAAAACCATAACTTCATTACCTTCTAGACCAAAGGCTATTTATTATATATAAAGCCGTTTACACACTGACGGAAACATTGCGATAGCAGAACAAAACGTATGAAAAAATAAATTGCGTGTGTAGCACCGTACACATGATAGAAGTAAAAATTTTTCAAAATTAAGACAAAGAGAGATTGAAAGTGAGAGACAGAGAGAGTTATATCTTTCTTCTCTCTTATATAAAGAAATGTCCCAAACGTGACGCGTCCATTCTCGTCCAATTGCCAAATCGCCGCCTCGAATGATGAGCTCGTGGCTAAGTAATAACAGCCGCACGGGTCGATCCAACAGGTTAAGCTACGCGGGTTGGTCCATGGATGGGTGACCATCTTTACATACCGAGACTCCTCCGTGCCTCAGAATGCACGTAAAGCAGTTGGTCCCGGCTGACATTTGTGGATCTTTGACAGTCGTTACGGGTCGTCAGAAGCCCGAAAGTCTGACAGCCAGTCTTGCCAAGGGGTATCGTATTACCTAGTTACTGGGTTGTGGAGGTCAGATAGGCAGTCGCTCCATGTAACGTACTAGTATTCAGCTGGATCCGGTTAGACTGGAAGCCGACCCCAATATAGTTGGGAAAAGGCTAGGCACAGATTGATTTTTGCCAAATGGCCGCCTAAAAGTTTCACTTCAAAAGTATCGTAGTTCTCGGCGAAATCGCGGCAGTTAAAGTCAGTGTGCTAAAAGCTTAAGGAACAAGTCGAATTGGCAACCTGCGACCGGTCTCCCCACGCTTACGTAGGCGCGACATGTTCGTAAACAAGTCTGAACTGGCCTTCCATCGTAAAAATATGGCAACATTTCGCTGTGTTTAAAGGGTTTCTGGTGACCAGGGATGGGTGACGAAAGAAATAATGGGTTTTTCTTTTATTACGACGATCGAGGCGACGAGTGTTGGGCTTTTTCTATCAGGAATTTCTCAGTACACCCTGTAGGGCCTGGAGTTTGGGGTTAGGCAAAGGTGCAGGGAGCCTAAAACGGCCACATTAACAATTCGTCTAAAAGCAGTTAATTTCTTGAATTTCCAGCTGTCATTAGCAATTCCTCTAATTTGGCACAAAAGCAATTCATAATGTGTGAACCATTTTACGAATCTCCATAGAAAACTGACAAACAAATGAATTATTTCGTAATATGAATCGCACGCAGATCATGAATTGTCAGTTTGATTCATAATATTTTCCTATTCTGATTCTGCCAAAGTGACTGTTTTAAGCCCCCTGGTGTTATAGTTCACCCAAATTTTGCCAGTTATGTTTATGTCCCATGTAACAGGGGGGCAGGGGGCGAGCCTATTGCCATCAACCGGGCACATATCCAGATTCCAGGCTGCGGAATCGAACTTAGGACCTCATGCTCAGCAGTAGTCGTTGCGACAACTAGACCAACGAAGCAGTTAATAAAGATACTATAAACCAAGGCTGGTCAACCCCTGGCTCGCGGGCCACCAAGTGACCCACCAACGCATTTGAATTGATCCGCCAAAAGAAATCAGCTTTTGAGAACAGATTTCAGGCCTTCAAACCAGGTCTAAAAAATAGGTCAGGGTTAATATTTTGCTTCCTATAAACATATTCTCGCCAACAATAAAACATAATAAACATAACTTAGATCTAAGATAACAAATTGTTCAAACATGCCTAACATGGTGGAGCAGTGCAAAAGATCATTCAAAGTATGGGTATTTAACACTTAAAGTTTTTTTTTTATTGTTAAATATCTACCATAAATGTAGCACTGAATAGTAACTGTAAGCAAGTTTTAGTTATTAGATGTCCCGCCGGCTGACACGTAATCAAAATTATGGCCCAACTTCTAAATTGTTTGGGCAGTTTTGCTATAAACCATGATCGCAGCATTGAAAACCAAATGGCTAATGATTTAAATAGCCTGTGCTTTGTAATGCGTTCAATTTACGATCAAACAGAATCACAATTCCCGTCAGTAAAGTCCAAGCATGCTTCGAAACGGCAAACACCTTTGCAATTTAAATCTGAATTTATACCAGGTTCAAACGGTGATAGAAATAGTATGGGAAGCCCGTAATAATACATTCTGGGCATGTGTTTGTGGTATGGGAACGTTATAGGAAGCACTGCTTACCACTCTAGACATGAACTAAGGATGGTTATATTGCGAATGGTAATCAGGTGCTGTGGATGCTGCAGCTTATCTACCGGAATTAATCTGCTTGATGGTTTTCTGTGCCAAGTTATTCTAATATTGTTAGGTGTAGCTATTCTTTGTCAATCAATATGATCTGCAGTAGGTTATCATCATCAGCATCATTTCAGCCGAAAGACATCCACTGAAGGACATAGGTCTCCCCCAAGCACCGCCACTTCGACTGGTTCTGTGCTTCTCGCATCCAGCAGATTCCAGTAGGTTATGTGTAATCTGAAATATCATAAATAATTCAGAGTTAGGTTTAATTTTTTTGTTTAACTTTACTAAAAACTTTACAAACATCTGTCCAAATATAATCAATTTCGTTAATATTCTTAAACATTTTTCATTGGTCAGGTTGTCCTATTTGTTCTCTTTTAATGAAAATTAAATAAAAATATATTTCCTTTATGAATGTCCTGACCTTATCACAGAGAATTTTTTTACCCTTGTTTCCCTCTTCATAATTAATATAAATGATAATTTTCTATATACAAAAAAAAGGATCATATTGCTCAAAAACATTAAAATAAATCATTAATATTTCAAGTAAAATATTAAAAACATACCATTTAAAAACCGTACAGGGAAACATGCAAACCGAACGATTTCCTAGTGCATGCGCACGCGCATGAATGCATTTAGGTCAAGTACGAGATGTGAATCATTTTTCTGCGATCATCGTAAGATGGCTTAGGCAATGACGTCTTTATTTGCTTTGTTATTATTAATACTTTGGTTATTTTATTTTTATTTTTATTTACATTTTTTACGCACGCCCGCGACTTCATTTGCAATCCGAGATGAAAAGTAGCCTATGTCGTTCTCCAGGTCCCAGGCTACATATTTGTCAAATTTCATAAAGATTGGGTAAAAAACATCCAAACATACAAACTTTCTACGTAAAGCAAGTAGGATGCTAGTTGTACGTCGTACCCCCGGGATGCCACTGAGGCCCTCGACAAAGTGACATTCTATCAGCGTTATCGATGATGGAAAGGCAAAAGTCGCTGTAGAAATACGAAATGCTTTCGATACGAAATGCTTTCGCGATTGTGACTTGTCTAGGCCCTCAGGTCCTATGCCGGTAGTCAGCAAGTTCCTGAATAAAGAGATGGTAACTGCTGGCTCTTTTATGGTTTGATAAAGATTATACCAGCATATTATCAGAGTTCTTGCCATCATCATCATCATCACCCAGAGCGCTACTTCACCTACGCTGAGCATAGCATAGCTCTCTCTTATATTGTGCGAATCCCCACCCTCCTCTTTCAGCCGCATTTAGGTTCTACCCGCAATGGTAACAATGTCAGCGTACCATTTAGATACGACGTAATTAAAAAAAATTAAAGTAATAAAAACTAAAACCCAACTAGGACTAAAAAGTTATATCCTGTATATATAAAATCCGGCGTCACACGTAATCTGTTCTATTTATGCCCTAACACGTGTGACTCCGGATTTTTAATTCGTCTGTCTGCGGTGTCTTGTTTATACCTTTTTAGTCGTAGTTGGGTTTTAGTTTTTTTTTTTTTTTTTAAATGCTTTTGGGTTTATAATATATATATATATCTTTGAAATGTGCTCCTTAAGCCCTTTCATTTGATACCCAACATGGTACGATTAAATAATATTTTTTTTAAGTTCCTGACTTTATGTCCTCTAGAGGGCGCCATTTTTAATTTAATGTGACGTCATATAACCAGCGTACGATCAAAACGCTTATAACGAAACGTCATTTGTCAAAATGTGATGAGTGGCTTAGAAGATAGGAGGGAACAGATGAACATACATACATACATACTGGTCAAAATCATAACCCTCCTTTTTTCTTCGCCGTAGTCGGGTAATTAAATGATAAATGATAAATGATTTATTTCTGTATGTAGGTTTGTACAAACACTTTTACACGTCAAACACATTTTTAAAACTAGATGAGGTCGGCGTTTCCTATCTGACTACTCTGAGAAGAAAGGCCGAAACAAACTCAGAGGTCACAGGGTTGTGTTCTATTGTAACAATCAAAATAACTGTTAAATTATAGCTTGGGCCTATTGGGTAGGCGTGAACACCTTCGTAAGTAGGTACCTACCTAAATTAGTCCGATAGTGTCCCAAAATTCAATTACGAACGCCAATGCTAAACTGCAGCACCCTAATTTGCACACGAACAATCAGAATTGGAATTGATTTGAAACAATCCATTGCTATCCATTGCGATACCATTGCTTCATAAATTCGAAAAAAAATCTGCTCATCATCGTAAATAACGCAATGAATGTTGTTGAATTGTCAAAATGAAACAAAATAATCTATCTTATTGCGTAACTTATATAAACAGGCTCTAGACAAAGTGACATTCTATCAGCCATAACGATGATGGAAAAGGTAAAAATGTAGGACTGACATAAGCTATAGAAAAGCTTATGACAATCCTGTTGAAAGTTGTAGAAATACGAAACGCTTTCAAAGCGATTGTCACTTGTCTAGGCCCTCTGTACACTTTCAGCTCACAGATTCTAAATTTAAATTCACCCTTATCTCTCACGGGCCTGTCTACGTATGTTGTACAACTTAGGTATACTACAACCAAATCGCTCAATCAAAAAATCAAAACAAACCATCGTCCAATCAAACAACTTGCATTCTAACCGTATCCAGCTGTCTTCGTGACACAATCAGCTATTCAAACAGCTTACCTAGGCCGTGTCTATGATACTAGGATAGCATAGCAATAGAACCGTTATGTGTCGTGACGATGTGCCTTGTTTTTGGTTCTGAGGTGAATAATATTGGTTAAAGAGTACTTGAAATGTGTGTAATGATTATGTGTGGCCTATTTCTGGTGTGGGAATTGGAGTGCATGGATACTCCTAATGCTGCATAATGTCACGTTCAGCGGGCAAATCATTTCATTTTTAATCAAATATTGTTGGGACCTAAGGAAGAGCATCCATAAGTTTAGAAACTAACTTGTTTCTCCATCTACCTTGCTGAATGACGCAACTCTACGCTATCTCTAAACAAATAAATAAATAAAATAAATAAAATAAATAAAATAAATAAAATAAATAAAATAAATAAAATAAATAAAATAAATAAAATAAATAAAATAAATAAAATAAATAAAATAAATAAAATAAATAAAATAAATAAAATAAATAAAATAAATAAAATAAATAAAATAAAAAATATCCATGATCTTCTTGTTGTGAAAAAATATTGAGGATTCAAGGATTTTCATGAATTAACTTTAACTCTGAAAATTCAAAAAAACAACATTGTACGTATTTTTCTGTTCCTTTCTTGTTGTCTGTATTTATATGTGTGTGCATAAATAGTTAAATAAATAAAATAAATTTCCAATCTTACAATCATCAACTCCAGAAAAGTTGCACCCCTGTTTACTGTAAAGTTAATAAAGTAAACACTATAATATACCTACGCTCTGACTCCGCGTCCGTCTGTTACTTACAAGTAGTACTACCTATCATTTTCTACCTCGTCAATGAGAGAAGCGTGATATACCCATCCAATCAACGAAATTAAAAGACGATACAAAACAAATCTAACAAAATTACACTTTCAAAATTCGAACATCATGTACAGTCCCAAAAAAAATACCAAGCAGCCAATCGAATTAATCTATCAAACGTTACAACAATGTATGGAATTAGTATATCCAATACGGGGTCACATTAAATTAGTTAGCGAAACCCGACAGACGTAATGAGTTTCGGTATCTACATAATAAAACAAAAACTTAATAATTTGTTGCAATTTTTTTTGCTACTTAAAGTATGAGTTGTGAAAAAACTGTTTGTTTTTTTTTATCGTGTTTAGGAATTGATACATTTCACGTCCAAGAAGTAAAAAAAAAAACTGATTTTTAAACTGATATTTCAAGTAAATAACAACACTACCTATAATGGTCGTAAGCCCCAATTTTTTTGTTTTTTTTTTGTGTTATCTTGATTAAATATCCATACCATCACGTTTGTGGAGTTTTGCTACCTAATTTAATATGACCCTGTATAGTAAAATAACAATGATATAATAGTCCATACAATTTATGTGTCAGAAATGATTTTGTGCTGTAACGATCAGTTGGTAGTAATACTAATTGAAGTCATTACCGACGAGTATGCGTACGTAAGTGCAGCTATCATTACGTCAAATTGATAAATAATTGTCTGTGTGTGCATTTTTATGTACGGACAGCTTAGGAGCATGATGATGGGTTTTATACGGAGCGGTGGATTTTATAAAATAATCCCTTTTTAAGATTTTTCCGTTTTTTCTTCCCTTAAATGCTATTTTTGCCAGACTCGGTGGTCAGTCGGAACAAGAGTTCAAATAAACAAGTGAAATTGTATTTTTTTTAATATAACGATAACGTTTAAACTTAATAAGTAAAAAAAAATTGCTTAAGTTGGCCAAGATTATGATAGTTGTTGCCTATAAATGGGCCTCTGTTTTATTTTGCAAAGCAAAGAAAATTTAAAAATAACTAGAGCCAAATTCATCGACTTAAAACTTGAACATCAGCAAAATATGACACTATCAACACCGCGGTACAAAGAAAAAAAAAAAAAACAAAACCCTGCTTTAGTCATTTATTATTTCGTCGAAACCTTTGTACTCACGTTTCTGCCGACTGTACCTACATATCAAATTATTATCTATTGTCGAGTCGTGCTACAAAAGGTTTAGTAACTAATAATTTTATGCTAATACTGATATTAAATTGCTTAATAATCTGTGCTTGATCTTATGACGTAGTACCTATATGATCTATAATATGTTGTCTGTTCCACCATCGTCTTAGGGACTGTCATAACAAGCGTCTGCGGCGCGAGCACACTTTCTGCTTTGACGGTTTAAGCCTAGTGCAGAATGTTGCGACGCGACGGCGCGTCGCTGTACCGGGAATTGTTATACCATGAAGTTTTCTTAGAAATTGTTTTGTTATTGTCGCGTCGTGCGATGCTGCCGTCTGCAAGAGGCTTTAGTGTAGGTAATTTAGATAACTATGACGACATCCACATGAAAATTATAGCGCAATGTGGGTGTACATCTCTGTCTACCCTTCAGAGAAATGGCGTGATGTTATGTTATGTTATGACGTCATCCAGTTTCTGCAGAGAACATTGAAAATTAACATCTTTTTTTTTAAATTAATGTTATCTCTATACCCCACCTTAATTTGGGATGTTTTGTTGAAATCTCTTCTTCGAATAATTTTTCCATACTGTTTTTTTCGCCTGTTTTTTTATTTATTATTTGTATCAGACACAGTAATCCATATTTATGTTATTATTATTAGCTAAAGTATACTATCACCTTACCAAACTATTATATTATGCTATGTTACAACACCAATCATTTAAGTAAGTTACACGCAACAATACCATAGACTATTTTAAAATAGCCAAAGATTGATCACTGCAGCATAGAGTACGTCTAGTCTATGAGTAGCTAGTTGTAGTAAAAAACCGACAACCGTGATTAGATAATGATGCCTTTGTCATTAGATATCGGAGGCAAAAAGTGTCGGAGCTCGGGGCAGGATTTAGGGCTGGCGGAGGTCATAAATAGTATTTTTATTTGACTCAACTATTACAAAAAGAATTAAAACTTTTTGAAGAAACCTTATTAAAGCATTCCAGCATTTTAGCGATTTTTTTTCGCGGATTTATTTTATAGTGTCAGGGGAATCTTATAAATGGCCTACAATAAAATTTCATATTGTTAAAGAACACTGTATAAGTTACCTGTAAGAATAAAATAAAATAAAATCAATAAATTCTCAGTGAAAATTCAGTGTTAATTGAAAAGAAAAATTATTTTCTTAAGTATTTTTTTTTCTAGGAACTTTTTTTTTTTTTTGACTGTGTAGATTCCTTTTATAAACTCATGTTTGCTACGTTATGCTACGATGGGAAGAATATTATTGTCATTCTAAAAGTTCTACTCTACGTTCGTGGTCGTTCGACCCCCAAGATACCGGAAAATGCCTAGTTTGGGGGTCACTGTCAAATCTGTTCTTGTAGAACATGGTTTCGAATAAATATTTTTTGAATTTTTGAATTTGAATTTTGTGTACTAATGAAGTCAGTTAAAAACTACAACAAACTAAGAATATTAGAAAAATATGTAGTCAAAACACAAAGTGCGGCCTCCTCACAATGCGTACCGTTTTCAAGACTGTATTGTCTACTGTACCACCCAATTGCGTAACACACTTTCTTTCACCATCCGCAGGATTTTGAAAGAAAAACTAATGAATTCCTTCATTATGTTTGAATAATTCGTCTGCTCGGCAACGTAAATATAACACAACGTCGAATTGTCACAGTAAAAGGCAATGCAATTATTAGTGTGTTACACAATTACCCCGCCGAACATGACACTGTGAACAGTAGGCACAATAAACATCTAAAAGCTTGTAGGGTCAACCCTACCACTCAATAGCACAAGAGCTACCGTATAGTTCAAGAGCCAGTCACGAGCCACGAACGATCGTCGATAGCAAACGTTGTAACTACTGCAGCTATACTAACTTTTATACTATAGTCTTTAAACTTAACTTTTTACTACAAAACTTGAGGAAACTCTTCAAGTTTTTCTTCAGTTTCTGTAGGTTTTTTTTTTTTGTTTAAAAGTGATTGACAGTATTTTGTGGATCATTTGGAAGGAATGAAAAAGTTAATAGGTCTAATTGGAAAGTGTTAATCCCGTACAGAGCAGTGGTGGCCCAGTGGTAACGGCCATGACTTACGAGTTGTAGGTCGTAGGTTCGAACCCTGACAGGCGCTTTACTTTGTGTAAATTATTTCATCGCCATTGCTCTCAAAACGGTGAACGAAAACATCGTGAGGAAACCGGCATGTCCTAGAACCAAAAATTCGAAGACATGTGACATCTACCAACCCGCACTGGGCCCGTGTGGTGGATTACGGCCGACTCCCTCTCACAGAGAGGAGGCCTGTGTCCCAGCAGTGGGAACATTATAGGCTGATTATGTATTATGTATATAAATAATAAATAATAATATTATAAATGCGAAAGTAAGTTTGTTTGTTACGCTTTCACGCTAAAACGGCTGAACGGATTTGGATGAAATTTGGCACAGGGGTAGACCATGACCTGGAATAGGAAATAGGATACTTTTTATCCCGATATTCCCATGGGATCGAGAGTTACGCGTGTGAAACCGCGGGGCGCAGCTAGTGGGTAAATAATTTCATCACCACTGCTCTTAAAACGATGGAGGAAAGCATTGTGAGGAAACACAAAAAATAAAAATGCGTTTAGCCAGTTTGGTTATATTATTATAGGTAATAGGGCATGCCATTGCCTCGTTGGTCTAATGGACGCAAGCGCTACTGCTGAGCATGAGATCCTGTGTTCGATTCCAGAGTCGGGCAGTGTTATTGGGTTTTTCCATTTTGCATTTCTCAGTAGCAGCCTGGAGTCTGGTTTTGTGCCCAGTTGATGGCAATAGACTCGCCCCCTTCAGTTGCCTGTTGCCAAGGGCCCCGGTATCCCTTTCGGACTTTCCCGCAACCCTGGCAGGACTATAGGAACACCTCTCTGCCTAATCCTTGATATGTAAATCCAGACTTCGGGCTATAAGGTCTGGAGTTATGTGGAACTCTATACAGGGTGTTAGGGTAGACACCGTTGTCCTTGAAATTAGTGGTTTGGTGTCATCTATAATATACTTTTTATGACACCAAACCACTAGTTTCAAGGATAACGGTGTCTACCCTACCACCCAGTATACAATGTGGAGACGACAATACAACAATAAATAAAAACACTGGCAATACTAATGCATAAGAGTATTTTGGAACTATCAAATAAATCCTAACATGGAAATTAAAAAAGTAATTTTTTCAAACAAACTAAATTGTAGTGATGGGCCGACTATGGGGTTTGCCGATCTTTGACTAGCTATCGTAACTAAACTATTGGATATATTTGATTATTTTTTTTGTATGTAGACCGAGAACGTCATTAGATATACGGAGTTTTATTTTTTGTCGTATTGTCGTCTCCACCTTGTATATGAATCTGAGTACTTCCTACTTTTCTTCAAGTAGTAGTATTAATTTACAAAATATTTAGTTGCAATATTGTTATCAGATCGTGTTACTGCAGATATAAATCTTGTAAAACACTAAAGTCTTAGAACCTGGCGTTTCTTACAGTTAATTACAGACGAATTAAACGTTCGCAGCCCGTGGTTTAGTTAGTGTATGGCGTAGGACAGGAGCTTATAGCGAGTAGTCAATTATACTCCATTTGAAATAAGATTAGATATTTGAATAAACCTTTTTTTACAGTCCGTTCAAACGATTTTGATTTCTATTGCGTTGGTAGCATGAAAAATGGCAGCTGCCGTCAACAGTTGGTATTGTAACCACTTTTTTGGTTTTAATGCCAACCTTATGCCTACGATATCGGTTAAGTAAGTCAAAATCGGTTAAACGGACTGTAAAAAAGGTTTATTTAAATGTCTACATGTAATGCTTCTGTTTACATGTAATATTATAGTCAATCTGAGGTTCTAGTCTCCAAGTAATATTTAAAGGTAGGATGTTCTAACAGCGTTTGATTTGCTCCCCAACAAATGCCTTTTTACTTCTGAATCTTTAGCGTTTCTTTTTTTGCTACTAGTCACCTTTTCATTTACGAATCGCCTATAAAATTGCATGCCAATGGATTTCATAATCTTGCCAGTAGCATATTATGTTAACAAGTTAAAAAGCTGCTGAACAGCTTCTTTGAAATTGCTAATCTACGATATAACACAATCAATCGGTTTCCATGCTATCTGGATGCAGCTGAATATCAGTATTTTACATGGAGCGACTGCCTATCTGACATCCACAACCCAGTAACTGGGTAACACGATAATCTCTTTCCAATCCATTATTTCTTTATTTTTACTGTTCAATGCGCTTTATTTAATTCAGACTAGCATTTTTTTGCCGTTATCAAAATAGGAATGTATTTTGTATGTTTTTAACAACAATTTCTTTTAACTTGCACCACAAACTTGTTGCTGGTACAACAGACGTGCTCTTTGAGTTGCAACCTGACACCAAGAGGCGTCGGCTTGACTGTACGAGACGTAATTATAAACTTGAGATAACATTTTAATATGATCTGAAAATACTTACTGTGTAACAGAAGTGGAAATTCTTTGATATAAAATATTGTTGAAATAAACATATAGAATACTTTGACAGAAAAGGCCACTAATTTTATAACACAGTCAAATCGGATTTTATATTTTTTAGGGTTCCATTCCCGAAAGGTGCTATATTACTAAGCCTCCACCGTCCGTCCGTTCGTCTGTCTATCAGAGGGCTATATCATATCAACCGTATTATGTAGAGAGTTTCACAGATTGTGTATTTCCATTACCGCTATAACAAAACAAAAAGATATTTAAAAAAAGTTAAAATTAAAGGATTTTACGACGTTTTACTAAAATAAAAAAGTTGTGTTTTTTTTCGACGGTTAAACGTGTTATATTGTACGGTGGTACGGACGGAACCCTTTGTGTGCGAGTCCGACTCGCATTTGGTCAGTTTTTAATAACAGATCACACCTGATAAAGTTGTTTATGATAATGATAAACTATTAATTACTGAAACATTTACTACACACTTAGTACCTCCACAATAAGGCACTTTAATCAACAGTGGTTCTAATAATAATAATGTGAAGAAAACGAACGTTAATGAAATTATTAAAATTAATGCAAACATTAGAATTGTGACCTAATTGGTGATGATCTTCAGAAAGGTCAGGTGCGAGTATGTTTGGAGCGTAGA
This sequence comes from Lithophane ornitopus, assembly GCA_948473465.1. NCBI lineage: Eukaryota > Metazoa > Arthropoda > Insecta > Lepidoptera > Noctuidae > Lithophane > Lithophane ornitopus. Next base: position 12,417,148 of record OX419634.1, read on the forward strand.
AGGTGGGTGTTCCATAGTTTCTGCCTAAGAAGGCAGTTTATATGTATTACAATAGTCTTGAATTCATGGATCTATAATGTGATGTTAAAGTTTATACTATTCAAATAAATGTACTAAAACCGAGTTCACGGTCATTTATGCAGCCATAAATCGTCACCATCATTTTTCTACAACAAAATCTACGCCACACCCCACCACCACCATCGACTTACCATGACCCTACAGCTTCCAACAATCACAAACGTAAACGACTAACAAAACTAATTTCCACTATGTCCTTTGCAAGCCCTTGGCACGTATACCGCCAGATAATACTGCACACCTGTATCTAATAGTTCTTCGATTAAATTATGTTTTTGTTGCCATTAGGAAAATACTAGAATTCTAGGTAGGAGTGTAGACTGGTCGGCGACTGGCCTGTCTGATTGATAGTTGGGTTGGTTTGTTAGGTCAAGGGTATTAGGCTTTGTGATGTCAAAGAGCTGGGCTGGCTTGTTTATGGTAGTACTAGCTTTTGCCCGCGGTTTCGCCTGCGTGGATGTCGGATATCGTCACACGGGAATGTACTACCGGGATACTTAAGAAATGCTGGGTTTCATATACAAACTTTCGTCCCCTATATCACCCTTTATAGGATTATTTTATAATGCATTGGTTCATAGGTTTGAAAAATTCGTATGTTCAACAACGTATATAACAGAACGAACGTGGCTGAATTGTCGAAATAAAATGCATTGCGATCGATTGCATTTTTATGTGAGTTACGCAAGTACTCCGCTGTGCATGGAGATTGGCACAAATAATGAGAGGCCTATGGCCTGCAGTGGTTGAAATTGGGCTATCGATAATGATGAGCCCCATTTCAACTCGAGAAAAGATGTCAGTAGTAACTTTTTTGAATTTGTTGCGCTTAGGTCACTTCTTCCCATCAGCTAAAGCACTAGAAAGTGGTGAAGGGTGGGGATTTTGGGGGTTTGTCTTATGAAATTTTGTCATTCAAAAAGTGCTGTTTCTCAGCCTAATTTGAATAAATGACTTCTGATTCAGGCTTTAAATTACTGCTTTATCCTTGAGCTTTTTAAACTTCTTCCGCAACGAAAAGGGTATGAAGATTCACACAATTAAGGTATTGTAATCTCCAATCCAGGTCCCGAACGACACGCTCGATCAAATGTCATAGGTGTCGTGACGAACCCTGCTGAGGCCCTTCATACGTTATCGTGAAATGCCAACACTTTCACAACTGTTAAACTGCTAAATTGGGAATTGTTTGAACAAAGATGAGTTCAAATAAAAGTAATTGATTGTTGTTTTTGAGTTATCTACATTTCGTTTCCTACATTTTGGCAAATAAATTATTATCTTATCTTATCTAAGCATAAACTGTTTTTTGACTATCAGTGAATTCATGAAAAGTAGCTCGTTTGAGCCATGAGATGAGAGACAGAGACCTCGTGGCTAAGTTCTTTATTTATTAAACAGAAACACCCTCTATTTAACAGAACAAGATGACAAATTGGCGCGACTGAAATACGTACATTAATATAAAAAAACTTACATTATATTAAAACCTCGTGGCTACGAAGTAGCTCATGACTACGTTATAACAGCCGCACGGGTCGATCCATCAGGTTAAGCTACGCTTACCGGGGTGGGTCGGTGGATGGGTGACCATCTTTACATACTCCGAGACTCCTCCATGCCTCGGAAAGCACGTTAAACCGTTGGTCCCGGCTGTCTTTTGTGAATCTTTGACAGTCGTTACGGGTCGTCAGAAGCCCGAATGTTTGACAACCGGTCTTACCAAGGGGATTCCTATTGCCCAGTTACAAGGTTGTGGAGGTCAGATAGGCAGTCGCTCCATGTAAAATTCTGGTATTCAGCTGCATCCGGTGAGACTGGAAGCCGACCCCAACATAGTTGGGAAAAGGCTAGGCATACAAATGACAGCCGGGACCAACGGCTTAACGTGCTTTTCGAGGCACGGAGGGGTCTTGGTATATAAAGATGGTCACCCATCCACAGACCAACCGCGGCAAGCGTAGCTTAACCTGATTGATCGACCCATTCTGCTGTTATTTCGTAGCCACATCCCCTCGTACTTAATATGTATGTATAAGTCTGAAATCGCCAACCCATCTTAGAAGCGTGGTGACCAATGCTCGTCCCTTCTTTGTTTGTGAAGAGGCCTATGCCCTGCAGTTGGACAATAATATGCTAGTATTATTGCCAGTCCGTACATGGCCTTGAAGGACATAACTAGCCATTATTCTTCAACCAAAACAAACTATCAGATTTTCGAATTGCACAATAATTAAGGACAAGTTAGTACATCGCCTACGCTTGCCGTTAAATTGTTAATTCCTGCCACTTGACTCTTGCAACATTCACTGCTTTACTACTTCACACTATGGGCCAGCATGGCCAATGTTTTTAATCTGTTTCGAACAAGTTCATTAGTTGTTAGCAGTAGTAATATTGCCGTAAATTGTAGTTGTCAACTCTGATACTGACCAAATCCCTTTTAGGTGTTTTTCGAGAGTATGTTTAATTAAAGTTGCCTTGTTGGAATTTACGAAAGCTTACCTTCTAATATCGCAAGGGCAAAACCCTAAACGGAGACTTCAAACCAACCATCCACCTTCACCAGCTGTTTCACCCTACATATCTACGCTTAAATATTTATCCCCAGGCTACTGAGAGCCTTTCATGTGTGTTCCCTTGCCCTACCTCGTCATTTTTTTTTGTAAAAAAATATAAACAGTTGAACATCAAAGTGCGCCCCACACCGCGTTTAGAACATCTCTGATAGGAAGATCGTGGTTCCGGATAGTTTAAAAGTAATTATTTAAACATTATCAATAATTAAAGCATTTAATGCTTTAATTGTTTTAATTAAAGCATTTAATGCTTTAATTGTTTTAATTAAAGCATTTAATGCTTTAATTTAGTTTTACTAGTATACCTAAATATTAAGATTTTAAGGTAGATTTTTGCGAACCAATTTTGAACAGTTACCTCATGGACTATCAAGTTGGAACTTTGAATAGGTATAAGATCCGTGATCGTGGCTGGGGGCCCCGATCCCCCAGGTACACGTCCCGGAGGGCCAGCCATTCTATCTGCCTGTAAACTTTTAGTTAAAAATATGTTTTATCTATATTATTTCTTCTGTAATCAAACACAAGTTGAGAAACCATTATTTTAATTTGTTTCAGTTTTCAAAAATCGGCTTTGACCATACTATTGTTCCTATTGTTCTTCATTTAAAAACACACGGTACCCAAAATACACCCTAACTAAGGGTGTGTTTACACGACAGCGACGCGCGCGATATTTATTTATAAACAAAATAATACAGGCACGTGTTACACTGTCATAAAAATTTTTGGAACTTGCGCATCTGGTGTGGTTAGTGTACACTAAGCTTAAACAAGATGAGCGTAAAAATGTTAAGAAAATAGATTGGAGTAAAACTGTGTGTTTGTTTGTCACAGGTTTTAATAGTTTTAAATTGATTTATAGAGTTCAGGTGGGTCGTAATTTAGTGTACGTAATAAATTTTTCCATAAGCGTGTAAAATGTTTGGTATAAAATGGTAATTAATAATGATTTTATGGCATGGACATTATCTGTAATGCTGATTAAATTTTTAATGGGATTTTTTATTATTATCGGTTCGCGAGTCGATGACAGTTTAACGTTCACAAATTGGGACGGTTGAGTTGAGTTCGATCATGGTTCTTCTACTTTTTCTACGTGTAAGTACATAGCCATGCATAATCAACTGACCTTAGCTGTTTTTTTTAAATCCGTCACTACTATTTAAATCCACTTTTCATTCTCCTCCTACCTCATAATTTTAAACGACACACCAACCAATAAATCAAATAGTACAAAACACAAAACCAAACAAAATAATCTAACACAAAACTTATGCATAAAACAATTTGCACACACCGCAGCGCATGCGACGAACACCACACACACACATAAAAGTAAAATCGCACACACACACAATGAAAAATGAACGTTTCTCGTGTTACGATAGATTGCTGTGCAGATAGATACTGGATCTGTTTATGGTTTGTTTGTGACAGTGGTGCTGAAACTTTGTGTTTGTTTATTGCAGTTCGGTGTAGTGGATGCAGACCTTAGGATGTTGGGTTGGATTTAAGAGAAAAACTCTAGGGAATTAAATCTAATTTTCTTAGTATATTTTTTTATATATGTCGTGAAAGGATTGTATCTAGACCATAGACGCGTTCTGTTTAAAAGCAAATCAGTTTGATGCCTAGGCTATTACTATCTCTATATTTTTGGCTTATTCCGATCGCATCCCATATTGTGGGATCCGTTAGGAACGTGGATAAAATTAATAACAGCACTCTGGTACATTGAAAACTTTCATTATTTTTCTCTATCTCTGTACCTCTTGTTGAAAGGCCTACACTGTCCTCACATACCTAATAACACTGCAATTCGAAAATATTGTAAAAGCTATTTTTTTTTTTAAAGAGTAACCCTTGATTTTCTTGCCGGCTCTTCTCCATAGGAAACGACCAATTGTAACCGTGCACCTAGCTTCTGACGTTTTTTGTGAAATAAAATATTTTGATTTTGATTTTCTATTTTTACAGCACAAACGTAGGTACAGAAATTTTGTTGAGTTCTAACAGACACTTAGTTAGTTCTTTAAGTTTTAGTGTTTTATGTAAATAGTTAGTTGTGTTATATATATATTGTCTAAAAATTTAGTTGTTGATTACATAAATGAATGAATGAATTAAATAAATAAAAAAATAAAAATAAAAAAAACAGACACTGACCAAAGTTTTAATATAACAGGCCACTATGCACATAAATAACAAAATAAATAGTAGTAAACTTTGAGTACCACAACGTTAGCTGATTCGCTAATCGCTAGATAATGTCGGCGTCGCGCCGCGCTAACCTTGCACCGGCGCGGCGGCTTTTATATAAGCTTTGTAGTATTTATTGATATTGCTAGTTTGTTCGTAGAAGTATCTTATTTAAAGTTCAAATCTGGTCATGAGCATCAACAATTGAACCGAACCATCTTGAATAACACTGTACAGGCGCACCCTGTAAGAAGTTTCTATCGGCAAAAATTTCAAATAACTTCCATACAAACTTTAATTCCCTATTAAACCCCTATAAAAGAGATGTATTTTCTATATGGAATTGTTGCGCAAAATTTCATAATCTTAGACCCAGTGGTTTAGCCTGTGCGTTCTGAATGAACTTTTTTTTTTTACCAAGATTGTCTTGTTGGAACCTCGTAAAGGTATAACTCAACTATAGACAAAATAATGGGAACTTCGTTCTGTTCGTCTGTAGAAACTGCCCACGGTGCACTTGACATCCAACTAAAAATATTCTAGTGGCAATAACGTAACTAGAAAATCGTGTGACACTTCAATTTTAGTTCTGCAAAAGTTGTTTAGGCTTCGTGCAGTTGAGCTAACCTTGCGGCTTTTGTACTGAAGTTTATTGTTATTGCTATTGACAAACAATTTCAAAATAATAAACAATTATTTCAATCTATTTATAATAAATACTGTATCATTTTAATTTAATGAGTAGTAAGTTTTTATAATTCAGTTTGTTGGCTGCCAATCTAAGTTAAATTGTTAAGTCCATTAGGACTAACCTTGCAGTGTCGATTTATGTAATCTAAATTAATTGAGTTTACGAAAACACGGATTAAAACATTTCAATTTTGTTGGTGATGTCTTTGATTGATTTTTCTGTGATGTCTCTGAGTGTGGAAATTGGTGACTACAATGTTACATTGGTATAGTAAATAAACCAATCATTATAATTATGAAGTTTAATTATTAAAATAAATAACTATTTTTATATTTGTTACAATATTATAGTAGCTAGGTAGTAGTAGTAGATTGCTTAAAAACTTATCAGGTTTTTCTAATAATTATTGGTAAATTGTGTAAATATACTGATTTAGTCCAATTTCAGTTTCCATATACATTTTGCTTGAATCTATAATTAATCAACTCTTTTAATCACTTAATTTTATTTCATCATCAAGTTCCTTCTAGTTTCATGTTTTTTTTTTTTAATATAGATAACCGAAAACTAAACTATCACATACATACAAACATGCAAGAATTATAAACTCAGAATTCTTCTCTTTCCTTTACAGTCAGTTAATCTTGATTCCCGGCACATTTCTACGGTGCTCGGCGTACGACTGGTGTGTCCAATGCAAATGACGAATCACTAGCCAGCGAGACTGGGAATAGTGTTGTGAATGATATCGATATTTTACGATAAACACAATGTAGCATAGTTAATGTAATTATTGAGAAAGTCAAAGTCAAATAATTTATTTCAATAAGGCACTTTTGAACGTCAAAAACAAAGAAATATAATTGATTCTAGTTGCCCCTTCCAAAAGGTAAAGAGGACATAATTATTAAGAAATGAAATTGATGACGATGATGCTGAGAATATCAACCAGACAACAGTAAAGTTGATTATGTTGCAGATGAGTTTTTTTTTTTTTTTAATTAATTAATTTACACCATTTTTTAAATTAAATTAATCGGGCTGCCTTAGGCAGTCTCTATCAGTCCACAAAGGGTGGCTGAGTCAGGTGATAAAAGGTCATATTAAGTAATATAAAATTCAATGAGCTAAAAAGCCGTTATCATGGATGTTTCAATATTGGAAGGCACTCACAGACAACAAATTTACAAGATGACATCATCTAATTCATTTTTTTTTTACTTAAGATTTTGTCATTCCTATGTAAAGGTGGAGCATAAAACTTTGTTTTGTTTTTTTGTTTTTTTTTTAATATACTAAAACATTTAAAAGTATATTTAACAGACTTTGAATCACCATCACTAAAACCTGTCTTCTACTGAAATAGAAAATTTATCGATAAACACATAGTAAAAACATACGGACTCACCAATTACCATGATGAGTGCGGGAAAATTATTGCTCTAGTGTCTTTACCGTGTTCCCTCTCTTTCTACAACTCCAATTTCAGTAGGTATGAAAGAGACAGCCATGTCATCAGTTACAAAATGACAGGTTTAGTTGTAATTGAGATCTTTTTTGTTTCCAATGTTGTTATGATTTCCTGGTAGTCGTTGCTGTTTGTTTATTGTTTTTGGATACAAAATGACCGAAATAAATCGAATCAAATCAAATCAAAATATTTTATTTCACATAAGCCTACATGGGCACTATGAAACGTCAGAAGCTAGGTGCACGGTTCCAATAAATAAAGAATACTTTTTGCTGTGCAGGTTAAAATTGAAGATAACCTGATTATAAGGTAGTTCAAAATTGAATTGAATCGTTAACATCATCACACCCAAGTCGCTCGGTTGCAAGCTTAAACAAAATCGTATTTGATTTTAAAAACCGGCCAAGTGCGAGTCGGACTCGCGCACGAAGGGTTCCGTACCATTATCTATAAAAACAGCAAAAAAATCACGTTTGCTGTATGGGAGCCCCTTAAATGTTATTTTAATCCGTTTTTAGTTAGTTAGTATTTGTTGTTATAGCGGCAACAGAAATACATCATCTGTGAAAATTTCAACTGTCTAGCTATCACGGTTCATGAGATACAGCCTGGTGACAGACGCACAGACAGACAGCGGAGTCTTAGTAATAGGGTCCCGTTTTACCGTTTGGGTATGGAACCCTAAAAATCACGTTACTTTAATGCCATTTAGACAGTTTTCAGTTCTACCAATTTTTTTTTAAATTCACTATCAAGAGCTCTTGCTGAACCTATTATTTATAATTGATAAACATGTAATTGATCATCACCATCATCATCAACTGGCTAGCCTTTTCCCAACTATGTTGGGGTCGGCTTCCAATCTAACCGGATGCAGTTAAATACCAGTATTTTATATGCAGCGACTGCCTGTCTACCCTCCACAATCCAGTTACTGGGTAACACGATACCCCTTGGCAAGACTAGTTGCCAGACTTTCGGGCTTCTGACGACCGGTAACAACTGTCAAAGATCTACAAATGACAGCCGGGACCAACGGCTTTCCGAGCCGAGGGTCTCGATATGTCATGGATGGTCCACGAATCAACCCGTGCAGCTGTTATTATCTAGCCACGAGCCCCTTTAAAACAAAAAAGAAGTAAAGTAAAAAAAAGTTTTTACAAAAAAAAAAAACAACTTCCAAAAAAAAACACTCAATACTTAAAAATAACTTTCGGAAGTCGGTGGCCAAAACGAAAATTGAAAAGCAAAGACACCGACTTCCGAAAGTTATTTTAAAACTTTTTATTTTTCACTTTTTAGTTGTGGTACCTACCCCACACAAATTCGAATACCACTAGCTGATGTAAATAACAGTGAAGGAGTAAATGAAGACATCGTCTAGATAAACTCATTGGGAAAAATACGTTATATTGAAGCTAACTCAAAAACTAGGCAAGCAAAGTTAATAAAATTTATATGGGACCACCTCGGAAGCAAGACCTACCATACAAAAAAAGAATCATCAAAATCGATTCATAATTGGCGGAGTAATCGCGTAACAAACATACAAAAAAATAACATACAGACGAAGAAGTCGGTTAAAAAGTCAAGTCACTTTGATGCAATTTTGACAGTTATCAATTGTACCAATTCTTTGAAATATACAAAGGTACTATTGCCGAACCAGTTAAAATCCTAAAGCATTTAATTAATCATGTGTAAACAAACCAATAAAAAAACCAATCTCTCTAATCTATATCTTCATAAAGAGAATTATAAGACAAATAAGGAATAAATCGCCGAATACCGTTACAGGGATTATAAAACTCATTATAAATGTTTTACAGGGTGATTTTTTAGATGTATGCGAGGGATTTCCTCTAAGCCTCTGAGCCGTTATAATGAGGTATCCTTGCCACCAGCTTAGCTGAGCCTCGGGAAATTTATTTTTAATACAGTTAAAGTAAGGATTGGTAGCTCATTTGAGTTCTTTGTTGTTTTAAAACGCAAGATAGATAAAAATAAAATAATAACATAAAATATTCTGACGCTGATACAATTAAAAGGTTAAAACTACTGTTACTACTTCGTTTACTTCTGTTTAGATAACCGTATTAAAGAAGAAGGTAGTACTAGGGGAGAAATGGCTTTTCCTGGAAAGCAGGTACTACAATTAATAACCTCTGCGCAAAGTAGGTAATTCATCTAAGGCAAATATGAGGTTTCTCAATGAAACTGCAAATAGATTTCGCTTAACACATGGCAGAAACATAGACAATCGCACAGTTCCACCACCTCTTATTAAGAACTAACTGGTGCCTGCATCTTCGTCTGCGATCCAGAATGAAAAGTAGCCTATGTCCCTCTGCAGGTCAAGGGTTACCCATGTGCCAAATTTGATTAAAATCCGTTCAGCCGTTTTAGCGTGAAAGCGTAAAAACAAACGAACGAACAAACTTAGTTTCACATTTATAATTATTTGTTAGGATTAGGATTAGAAATCAATAAGGCATGATATTCAGAAGATCGTAGGTAAGACTGGTTGAGACTCGAACAGATCAGGGAAGGCTGCCAATGATGACCACAAAATGTCCAGAAACTTATGAACTTACGAGACAATCAAACTGCATAGCCTTTTCCCAACTGTGTTGGGGTCGGCTTATAGTCTAACCGGATGCAGTTGAACACCAGTATTTTACATGGAGCGACTGCCTATCTGACCACCACAACCCAGTTACTTGGTAATACGATACCCCCTTGGTAAGACTGGTTGTTAGACTTTCGGGCTTCTGTCGACCCGTAACGACTGTCAAAGATCCACGAACGACAGCCGAGACCAACGGCCTAACGTGCTTTTGAGGCACGGTATGTAGGTAAAGATCGGTCACCCATCCACGGAACAACCCCGGCAAGCATAGCTTAACCTGAAAGATCGGCACATGCCCGTGGTTGGGACAATGTAATCATAATATCAAAATTAATGTTGCAATCATGGCTGTCCTTTCATAGATCCAGATATTTACTATTATTATGGCTGAAGGATCAAGTCACGTATTCCGTAATGAGCTTGAGGTGAACTGACAATATAAGCACGGCGCGTGGCGTCAACTAAATATAGTATTAATCAGTAATTTGTTTTGCTGTCAACTTTGAGGTTCATGCACGATTATTAATTTAGTATATAAACTATGCAAGTATATGTAGTTTCTCGAGACAACGACTATCTCTTGTTATATCATACATAATAGTTCTCCCACCGCCGGCCGGCGAGGAAGCGACTAGCTATCGGCTATTGTCTCGCTCAAGAAACGTACAATAGATATACATTCCGCGTTAACAAAAGAGATGCATATATTAATAGTTGATCGTTGACTGTAATGTTCACACCGCCAGCGAGTACTCGCTACAATAGTTTGTCGTTGAGCGACAAGAGCTATCTAAGATAATACTAGCTCAGCGATACTTGCTCAGCGATGCTCGCTTGGCGGTCAGAACTCACACCGAGAGACCAACCAGCGGTAGAGCAAGTGGTGCGAGTAATCGCCCGTCGCACTCGGACATTCACTGACAGCTCACCGACAAAACTATCGGAACTACACACTCGCTGCTCGCCAACTCGTTTTCAGTTGCTAGCTCTACGTTAATCGCCGGCCGTGGGACAACTGCATAATAACTATGAGATTACTTAGCTTGAAGATTCAAAAGCGTCCTCTAGCTTGCTTCTGCTAAAACTAGGATAATCAATGCAGATAAATATGGATATCAATGCATAATCATCCAGGCGTGATGAGGATGATCATTTTTTATTTTTTTATTCCTCAATGTGCGTCTTTATATCATTTCTTACGTGACGATATATCCAAGGACGTCCGCGGCATCTCGATACCACAGGGAAGTAAAATGTATGGAAGTATATGAAAATCCGTACATGATAGCACTATTACCACCACTACTCTCAAAACTTTGAAGGAAAAGATCGTGAGGAAACCGGCATGTCCTAGAACCACACATTTGAAAACATGTGACATCTACCAACCCGCACTGGGCCCGAGTGGTGGATTACGGCCCACTCCCTTTCACCGAGAGGAGACCAGCCTGTTTCCCAGCAGTGAGAACATTATAGGCTGATTATTATGTGCACAACGGTAAAATTATAGAAAGACCTACAGAATTTTATAAACGCACCATAGAAGAACTTATTCTCGCAGGGGACATTTGCAGGCCGATTTTGACGATGAGTATAACTTTTGTTGTACTTATGTGGTAGTCCATATTGTATACTTATTATACCAACTAAACTTTGAAAGTTACATAAGGTATTACAATGGGAGGTCTTCGCTAAATGGTAACTAACTAACTTAGCTTGTTTGAATAGGTTACGAATTAACCAGTCTTGTCACATACAAATTCACCAGACGTACCTACTTACGTAGTACATATTCATAAGTCTTTCTTTGGGCATCGCCATATAGGACAATAAATACATCAATTCATACAGGCATTCATCTATTTTTGGCATTATGAGAACTTTTCTAGCCACTCGACGTTTGATAAGTGGTCGTCTTGTATGCTCTTACGCATTTAAACAGCCCTTAGAGCATTAATAGTGTTTTATACTTGTTATTATAACTTTATTTTTAAACTGTGGGAATGTTTTGATAGCCGAAATTTTGAAGTGTGTGTTTTGATTTTGATTGGGATTGAATTGTAAGTATTGTTTTGATAAGTTATGTTTGTTGAAGGAGTCAATGTATTGTGCATAATTGTAAGTTAATTTATTTAATACAAAGTCAAACAATTAAGTTGTATTAGAAAAGAAATAGGAACGTGGTTTATAAACAGTTTACGAGTTATTATTTTGTAATCAAAAAATATAAGTTGAAAATTTACTGATATTATAAGTGTTGACTTGCATATACTTAAGTAGTCAATACTAATCACATCTGATCCGAGAATTTAGTTTTTTTTACAAGAAGTGTCATTTATTTTTCGAACACCAATGAGCTCTATTTAAAACAATAGATGGCCAGTTTCTTCATCAAAAGTAACAGCCAAAGTAAGTACCAAATGTGTTACTTTCGATTAGAGAAAATGTCTTACTTAGAACCCAAGTTAAATTATTGTTTTAAGATTAACTTTAGTTGAAACTTAAAATTTTATAATCCAATACGGTATAGTATCACATAACCTTTTCCATTTCTCTCTTAAAGGAATATAATATTCTAAAGCATATGACCTTCTCAAGATGCTATGAAGATATTAATAAACACTGCTTTCCACCTCATTGCACGAAACAGCTTGGATGAAACAAAGTAAGCTGTTGTGTCCAAGTTACTGCTCAATTTAGATAATGCGTAGTAGTGTCAAGAGCGTATAAAGATAAATAAAGTTGGTAATATGAGTAGGTAGAGGTACTATTAGGGTTTTCATCTGTTGTTGGTTAAATAGATAGCAAAAAAAACTGAAAGTCTGTCTTTCTTTTTCTTTCCTTTGCATTGGGAAGAGTCTTAAAAAAAAAATCGTTTAATTAGAAAAAACCTTTAAAAAAAAAATTGTTTATCAAGCATAACTACTCAAACTTTCAATTACTGATTCCTATAATTTACGAACCGTTATTGATTAATATTAAGACTCTTGTATCTTTATCAATAACGAACCAAGATCTCATTGCTTTGAAAAAGCCTATATATTGGGTCCCCACCTATGAAATTGGCGTTTTTTTCTCACACATCGAGAACCTCGTCACTTCTATGATTTAAAATATTCATCAATTGCTTGGTATTGTATCGAATAATGACCATAATTGACAACTACCAATAGTAATAAAACCTTATTACTTATAGTTTTCTAAACATAAAAAATACCTTAAAAATGACTCGTCATTTTGTTAGCAGAAATGCCCACTATTTTTTTTTAACTTAGCCATAACTTATTTTTGTCGCTTAATCTGAGTGGCATACGTTATCTTAGTTTTTAAACATTAGTCCATAAAAGTTTTAAAACATTAGTGTTTATGGTTTTTATATAAATTAAGGAAATGTTAGTATGAAAAATGCAACTTCTTTAAAATTCCCCATACAAAACACCTATTTCATAGGTGGGGACCTAATAGTTTAATTTTCGTAAGTAATTCGACAAAAAAATAAAATACAAGGAGAAGATGAGGTCAAAAATATTATGTTTTCTTCTTGTGTAGTAATCTATCATTGGGTTATAACGGTATGAACTTTGAAGATCAACAAAATCCTCAAAACTCGAAATAGGTATTGGTTTTAAAAATCTTCAATTATAACTTCCTTTAACACAAAGCTTACTTCCTTATTATGGTACCTATTACTAAATAACTTCAAAAGTATCACCACCTTCCCCAGCTTTACCAAGATCAATTTAACCCAAAAATTACCTATAAAAATACCCTTCTTCAAATCCTTTCTCATCGAGTTCCTATCTGCACTCAACTCAAGTTCAATCATTACTTTTTATGTTATGACCGAAGATGGTAAATTGTCATCTATATGGAGTTAACTTTGTGGAATCGGTGCTTCAGACTATCAACCAAAGCCTGGGAATATAAGCTAACTTGAAACTTCTTTTAATAGCTCATTAATTTCGTTAATAACTAGACTTAATGCTTGTAATGTTGCTATCAAATGTTATGGGTTTATTAGGAGAGTTAGGTTTTGAATAACTTTGAGAAGTTCATCATTACCTAACTACGTAGTTACATCGAATATTTAATGGTTCATGTTTTGTTTTGGTATTTAGTTATTAAATATTTGTTTTGCAAAAATATTTATTTACTAAATCTAGTTTTGGATGGATTATTCAATGTTTTTCTTTTCTTTGAAGATGTTGGGGATAGCTTGAGCGAAGATGAATAATAACACGCAGTAGGATAATGTTCTGGAGGTAACGACGGCGAGGAATGGGGAGCAGAGTTTCTTCTTAGTGTTCATTAGTCGAGCGCTGGGATCGGAGTGTGTCGCTAAGTGAAATGGCCCGTCTTTTATACTCGCGGCTTACCCCCTCCACCGTCTCTTCCCTTTCCTCACCCCCGCTATTCTCATTTATTATTTATTCAATAAATTTACATTTCGTTATATTATTACTAGTGTTTTCTTATTACTATATACTTATTCTGACTAGTTACATATGTATTTAGTCTCTACGACGTCTTGTTTGGCTGTGGCGTGAGGATTCACTTAATTTTACCCTGCCTCCCGCCTCACCACTATAAAAGCGCGCTGTAGCGCGTCTTGTCATTTTATTCCTATTTCAGACGTCGCAAAGGTAAGGTAATGAAACACAAGGGTTTACGATGCTTTATTACAGGTTTCTACTATCTTAATTAACATAATTTACTAAAATCTAATAATTAATAACCACATAAATGTATGACAACTTAATGCTTAATTTTTATCACATTGCACATAGTTTTGTTTACTAAAATGCTCTAAATACTAATAGGAACATCACAACTCTTAATTACAGCTGTTTACACTAATGAGAATCGAATTAGAACGATTATATAATGAGATAATCACAGGTACATTTTACATATTTTCATTCGCTTATATTTCCTGAACGGTTGGACCGATTTACAAATTTCCAACGCTCAAAATGGTTTTGAGAACATAGCTAAACATTACAATAAACAGAATTTAAATATTTCTATAAACAAAAAAGTAGTTTTTCAAGTTACGTAATATTTTACACACAAATTTTTCTAAGTCTTTTTTATACTGAATATAACTTTACTTTAAGAGGTTAATCTTTACAAAACTAATAAGATTCGAATGAGATCTTTACATATTACATAAATCCAATAATAATCTTGTATGACTTAAGTGAAAATACTCACAGTTTATGTTGATTCTTATTGGAATTTTACTGTAGCTCCTCCGCTACTTGTGCTATGATACACGGATAGGGTCCTTTTCACTACACTGAGTCTAGCACTGTTCACTGATTTTAAAGTTTTTACACTATTTCACTTTACGTACGCCGCTACTTGTGCCCACGAGCGAGGTGACCTCAGGGCATCGTGCACATTCTCCCGCCGTCGCTAGGCAGCGACTCCGTTGGTAGCACGATGATCTTCTTTGTAGGTCGCCGCAGGACATGACCGCCGCTGATGGTGACGTCCACGACTCGAACCTCCCCGTCGGCGCCTGGATACAGCTGGCTGATGCGACCTCGCGGCCAGGTGTTGCGAGGTAGGTTGCCGTCGCAGATGATCACGAGGTCACCGACCTTAGGCTGGACTCCGGTGCTCGTAGGCTCCCGCCGGTGTTGCAGCAGGGGCATGTACTCCTTGACCCATCTTCTCCAGAAGATGTCCGCCAGAGCTTGCGCTCTTTTCCATTGCTGGCGGGCTGTCACGTCGTTTTCTTCGAAGTGGCCTGGTACTGGTACATGCGAGTTGGGCCCGATGAGTATGTGGTTCGGAGTCAGCGCCTCGGGTTCATGCGGGTCGACAGAGACATGGGTGAGAGGCCGCGAGTTTATTGTGTTCTCGACCTCGGCTAGTAGTGTCACCAATGTCTCGTCGCTGGGGTATCTCTCGTTCAATGTGATCTTCAGTGCTTCTTTTACGGAACGTACCATACGTTCCCACGTTCCCCCCATGAATGGAGCTGATGGGGGGATGTACTTCCATGTGATGCGTCGACACGTGGTTTCATGTTCCAGCGCCTCGAGTGCTGCTGCGGCGAGCTCCTTGTCAGCTGCTTTGAAACACGTAGCGTTGTCGCTCCACAGCTCCTTCGGGCAGCCTCTTCTGGCCATAAATCTTCTTAGGGCCGACACTGCTGAGTCAGCACTTAATGAGTGTACGACTTCGATGTGAATTGCTCTCGAAGTCATACATGTGAAGAGGGCCCCGTACCTCTTCTCACGATGGCGTCCGACGGTCACTTCCATGGGGCCGAAGTAGTCAAGTCCCGTGAAAGTAAATGGACGTGCGTGGTGTGCGAGGCGTGCCGGCGGTAGATCCCCTGTTAGAGGGCTCGCTGGCTTCATTTTTCTTATGCGGCAAGGTAGGCAGCTCTTTATAACTCTTCTTACGGCGGGGCGTATTTTTGAAATCCACAGTCGCTGTCTTAATTCATTTACGACCATTTCCACGCCGCCGTGATGTAAGCTCTCATGTACATGAGCTATGTACAGCTGTGTGTAGATCTGTTTGCCGTCCAATATCGGAGGGTTGGACGTGTCTTCTTCTATTTCTTGTGCTGCGGTCACTCTTCCTCGTAGGCGCACGATGTCTGCAGAGTCAATGTAGGTACTGAGATGACTTAGGCGGTCGCTGCTGCTTGGCTCGCCGTTTTTCTTGATGCGTTCTATCTCGATCTTGTAGCTCTCTTGCTGACTGGCGCGGACCCATAGCTGTTCAGCTTTTGTTAGGTATTCAGTAGGTAGAGCGAGGTAGTTGCGGTTTTCGTTAGGCACTACCTTTTTCACCAACTTAGGCGGCGCCTTTCTTGAGTTACGCCAACCCGGATCACTTGCTTCGATTTTCTTTGTTCTTTTTCTTGTGGCTGCGACGGTGTTTTTCTTTACTTTACACAAGTTTATGAATTGCAAAACTCGTGCTGTTGACCTTATTAATCGAAGCCACTTTGAGAATCGCTCGATTTTAGGCAGGTGATCTTGATTATTTTCTTCTTGTTGACATGAATGACATTTTTCTCTTTCTTCTCCCGTGTCGTATTTCACCACGTTCTCTTCTTGCGGCCATTGTGACTCCGGCATCTTCAGGAATGAAGGTCCCTGGTACCATCTGTGGGTGGCGACGAAGTTGTCGGGCGTATCTCGCGTCGCGTCGTCGGCCACGTTGTCTCTGGATGGGAGCCACCGCCATTCATTTTTCTTCGTGGTTTCTTCGATCTCCGCCAGACGATGGGCTACGAATGACTTGTAGACGCGTGGTTCTGACCTTATCCACACTAGTGCTGTACGTGAATCACTCCAGTAGGTTCTGCTCTCGGGTCTGTAGTCGTGTTCTTCTAGCACGGTCTGTGCGAGTCGCGCGCCTAGTAGCGCTGCTTGCAGCTCAAGCCTGGGCATGGATATCGGCTTGAGGGGCGTGACGCGACTCTTGGCAGCTGCTAATGTGACGTGCACACTGCCGTCCTCGCGCGTCGTTCTCCAGTATACTGCAGCGGCGTAGGCTTCTTCGCTCGCGTCGACAAACGTGTGCAGCTGAGTTGAGACGCTCTTCTTGTAGTCGTAGCATCGCGGTATTCTCAGCTGTCTGATAGTGATGAGCGACGTGATCCACTTCTGCCATCTCTCCTGTAGTTCAGCTGGTAGCGGGTCATCCCAGTCGGTCTTGTAGCGCCAGGTATCTTGAAATATTCTCTTCGCTGGCGTGGTGATTGGTGAGATTAATCCCAACGGATCGAAGAGTGCCATTATGATGCTCAAGGCTTCTCTTTTTGACGGAGAGCGCCTATTTTCTTCTACTTCTTGAGGTATTTTCATAGAGTTTGTGTTGAACCCTATGCAGTCTTCTTTCACGTGCCATAGCAAGCCAAGCGTCTTCTCTGTGTCTTTTCCTCCCAGACTCACTATAGCTGAGTTGTTTTCTTCTGGCAGACCAAACTCTTCTATTGTTCTCGTGTCGTTTGATGTCCACCCGGTCAACACGAAGCCCGCTTTCTTGTGAATAAAGTCGACTGCTTGCGTTATTTCTCGTGCCTCTTGAATGCTCGCGAAGCTCTGGACGTAGTCGTCCATGTAGTGATTTCTTCTTATCGCGGCGGCCGCTTCCGGGTAGTCGCTCGCGAATTCACTTGCGTTCTTATTCTTGATGAATAGCGCTGTACATGGAGATGAAGTCGCTCCAAAAATTACAGAAGTCATTCTGTACTCCGCCGGTCTGTCCTCCCGCCGTTTGCCTCTCCATAGAAATCGCAAGGCGTCTCTATCTTCTTCTCTTATTTTCACTTGCATGAACATTTCTTTGATGTCGCCGCTGACCGCGTATGCATGTTGACGGAACCTCATGACGACCCCCGGTAGAGATTGCAGTAGGTCGGGTCCCGAGTACAGCATGTCGTTGAGGCAGGTGCCGGCCGCTTGTGCTGATGCGTCGTGAACTAGTCTTGGAGGTTTGTGAGGCTTCGCTGGGTTGATGACCGGAAAGTGTGGTAGGTACCACGTTTTTCCTTCTGGAGCTGGAGTAGGCGCCGGCTCTGCATATCCTGACTGGAACAGATTTTCCATCCTCTCTTCATATTTTTCCTTGAGGTCTTCTTCTTTATCCAGTCTCTTTTCTAGGGAGTGCAGGCGCCGCTCAGCTGCCTTGTAGTTGTTTGGTATCTGGCGGTCTTTTTCTTTCCACAGCAGGCCGGTTTCGAATCTTCCATCTGGTAGTCTTCTGCTGGTTTCTTCTAATATCTGAAGAGCTTTTTGTTCAGGATCTTCTTTCGGTCTTCTTGGTTCGATGCATAATGACTCGAGCTTGAAGTGATTCTTGATCAGCTCTTCCATTGTTGGTTCCTCTTCTTTTTGTTGGAGTCTGCCACAGAACGCTACTTTGGCTGTGAGCGAGCTGTGACAGCCATGAAGAACCCAGCCCAGCTGTGTGAGTGAAGCTACTGGCTGATTACGACGACCGGTGCGGAGTTTTCTTGACACAATAAGATGCCAGTTGTCTTGACCAATCAACAACTTGGGTGATGCGTGTTGATAGCTGATCTTGTCCTTGATGTCGATCAGGTGCTCGCATTCTTCTATGTGTTCGGAGTACACCGTCTCTGGTGTGAAGCTCAGTCTGTTGACAGTGCGCGCGGCTTCGATGGGGTATTCTTCTTCGGCGTATTTTCCTTTTATGCTGAGACTGACGATCTTGCTGTTGTCGTGCTTCATCTCGTTGCCGATCCCCTGAATCCACATGGTATTTTCTGGCCCGTCGGCGCCGATGACTTCGGCTATTGATGCGTCGAGCAGGGTGACGGTGCTGCCTTCATCTAATAGTGCGTATGTTTCAACGCTGGAGTGCGGCCCCTTCAGGATAACGGGTGCTATCTTCAAATATGCACGTCGGTTGCCGCCTGGTTGCGCTGCTGATGTGACTTCTACGGTGGGTGCTGCTATTTCTTTCTTCTCTGGTTCACTCGCGCTGCTTTGTTCTTTGTCGTGGTGCAGCAGCTTGTGATGCTTCATGATGCACCCATGTCTTCCACACGGCGGCGCTTTACATTGGAGTCGGCGATGCTTGCTTCGGAGACAGCGGTAGCAGATGTGATTCTTCTTGGCGACTTCCCATCTTGCATTCACATCGAGGGCGGAGTACTGCTTGCAGTCTGGCAGCTTATGTTCTTGCTTGCAGAGAGGGCATTGATCTTCTGAAGAGGTCTTCTTCTCGGCGGCGAACGTCCGCTCTGGTCTTCTGTTCTTGCGTTCTTTCACTCCGACTTCATCGTTGGCTGCCTCTGGTAGAGCATAGGCGCCACACTTGTCAGCTTCTTCGTTCAAGAAGGTAGATATCTTCTTTAGTTCAGGAGTATCTTCTTTCTTCGTTGATGCGAAGTCGTACCACTTGCTCTTCAGTATAGGAGTAAGCTTCTCTGTTATGGTTCGCGCCATCTCAGGACTGTGCAGGTATTGCGGCTTCTTCAATGCTTCAATGGTGCCCACTATGTTTGCGATTCGCCCAGCGAAGATGCATAAGTCGCGAGGGTTGTCGGTGACCCGGTTGAGTGACTTGAGCTTCTCTAGTTCGCCGTGAATGAGTGCTTCTGGTCTTCCGAATCTTCTTTCGAGAGCTTCAACGACGACCCGTGGATCTGGTTGGCTTACTAGGAGGCAGCCAACAGCTTCTTTTGCAGTTCCACGCAGGCTCCGACGTATACGTGCGATGTTTTCATTCTGCGTGAAGTACTTGAGTGTTTCTTCATACGATGTCTTGAAAGCGAGCCAATCGGTGCTGCTTCCATTGAAGAGCGGCAGCTCTTGAATATACTTCGGTGGTTCCCTCGTGCTTCGTACCGCTTGGGAGAGTGCGGCGGCTAGGGTAGCCACGTCTATCAGCGGCTGGCTAGTCTTCGTGTCATCTTCTTGCATCTTCTTGCCCTCTTCTTGAAGTGATTCTTTATTCGCTGGCTGTGGTTGGTCCGGCCCAGTGTCTTTCAACCAGGTGCTGATGCGGACTGAGGCCAGATCATCTTCAAGATCTTCTTCTTCTTCATCTTCTGAGGTTTCTGCTTCTGCTTGAAGACGTTGTACACGTAGCTGCTGCTTTTCTGTTTCGGCCTGAACCTGTGCTTGCTTGAGTTTCAGGTCGGCTAATCGCTCCTTAGCCGCCAACTCCGCGAGGAGTTTCTTGCGGGAGACCAAGGAGCGGCGTGAACGTGCGTCTGCAGGCTTCAGCGTGCGCTGGGAGGACTGCTTCTTCTTCGACGCATCGCTGATTTCTTCGGTCTCCGAAGAGGTGCTTGCTTGAGTTTCAGTCGTCGTGGCGGTGCCGCTGCTTGTACTTGTTTTCTCAGCGACGGTGGTCTTCGACGAACCCTGCGCAGGCTGTTCCTCTTGCGGTGACGGTTGACTGTCTCCGGTCGCGCCGAGCTCTACCTGTCGACGTTGTTCTCCGTCCTTGCTTCTTGTTAGGACCATCTTCTATCTTCTAGTCACAAGTCTTCTATCCGGCTGCGAAGGACCAATTATGTTGGGGATAGCTTGAGCGAAGATGAATAATAACACGCAGTAGGATAATGTTCTGGAGGTAACGACGGCGAGGAATGGGGAGCAGAGTTTCTTCTTAGTGTTCATTAGTCGAGCGCTGGGATCGGAGTGTGTCGCTAAGCGAAATGGCCCGTCTTTTATACTCGCGGCTTACCCCCTCCACCGTCTCTTCCCTTTCCTCACCCCCGCTATTCTCATTTATTATTTATTCAATAAATTTACATTTCGTTATATTATTACTAGTGTTTTCTTATTACTATATACTTATTCTGACTAGTTACATATGTATTTAGTCTCTACGACGTCTTGTTTGGCTGTGGCGTGAGGATTCACTTAATTTTACCCTGCCTCCCGCCTCACCACTATAAAAGCGCGCTGTAGCGCGTCTTGTCATTTTATTCCTATTTCAGACGTCGCAAAGGTAAGGTAATGAAACACAAGGGTTTACGATGCTTTATTACAGGTTTCTACTATCTTAATTAACATAATTTACTAAAATCTAATAATTAATAACCACATAAATGTATGACAACTTAATGCTTAATTTTTATCACATTGCACATAGTTTTGTTTACTAAAATGCTCTAAATACTAATAGGAACATCACAACTCTTAATTACAGCTGTTTACACTAATGAGAATCGAATTAGAACGATTATATAATGAGATAATCACAGGTACATTTTACATATTTTCATTCGCTTATATTTCCTGAACGGTTGGACCGATTTACAAATTTCCAACGCTCAAAATGGTTTTGAGAACATAGCTAAACATTACAATAAACAGAATTTAAATATTTCTATAAACAAAAAAGTAGTTTTTCAAGTTACGTAATATTTTACACACAAATTTTTCTAAGTCTTTTTTATACTGAATATAACTTTACTTTAAGAGGTTAATCTTTACAAAACTAATAAGATTCGAATGAGATCTTTACATATTACATAAATCCAATAATAATCTTGTATGACTTAAGTGAAAATACTCACAGTTTATGTTGATTCTTATTGGAATTTTACTGTAGCTCCTCCGCTACTTGTGCTATGATACACGGATAGGGTCCTTTTCACTACACTGAGTCTAGCACTGTTCACTGATTTTAAAGTTTTTACACTATTTCACTTTACGTACGCCGCTACTTGTGCCCACGAGCGAGGTGACCTCAGGGCATCGTGCACAGAAGAAGTCTAACAATATCCCTTTCTTGGAATATTTAGTCCTTTTTTGTTCCTAAGACTCACGAATGTATTATTTTATTTTACTCATTTTCGCAACTTAAGGTACTAAACTAAAATAAACTTGAAGCTGTCTTCAAATCCTCTTACTTAATTGACATTTGATTATACATCTCTACGATATTTCTAAACTCCCTTTTTTACATGTCCTAATTACCGTCCCCCAAAGACAAGAATTTAAAACCAATCAATCTTCAATGTAAAAGAATCACAGCAATAAATCGACAGAAAACCCTCAAATGAGCTTTCAACAAAATACTACAGAGTATAATTACACAGATATATATTAACTGTCTGGCAACACCAAGGAGTCTTTTGTCAAAACTAAAAAAAAGTAGAAAAAGAAAAAAAAACGGGGCAAAAAGTGAAACATTAATCTAAATGTCGGGTGTCAGACTTAAGTAGTGTTTTGTCCTTTGACTTTCTATTTTGCTCGAAGTAGGGTGGCTGAGCCAATTGTTAGTTGGCGGTTATTATTGGTTTGTCGGATTTTTATCTTAGTTGGTGGTATCTTCTATTTATTTATTATATTCGGGAAACTTACAGCTAATTTATACAGTGTTCTTAAAAAAAATTGAAGGCCTGTCACAAGTTTCCACTGATAAACACAAAAAAAGAATATCTATAATTTAAATTAGGTTCTAAATTTCTCATACAATTTTAAAATATGCAGGATCATCGCTTGAAAGCCTAATTTATACTGTGCGATTTAATCGCCGGTAGCATACCACAAGTTGACGCCACAGTAAAATTTACACCGTCTAACTACCCACTAACGCTACCAACGTGCCACCATTTATGTAAAAAAAAACTACCTGAATCTGTAACATGATGAACTTCTCTGATCTTTTTAAGCAGAAACAGAATGCAAGTGCAAGTGCAGAAAGCAACTAAACCTTCAATAATGCCATTATTAATTACCTTCCACTCGTAGCTGAGCATTGGTTCCTTCACCCTCCTCTCCCCTAACGTCTTTAGGGGTTTCGTCCCCACCCAATTAATATTCATTTTAAATTGTTAAGATTTTCGAAATTAATTCTTTTGTACTATTTTGAGGGTTAATAATAAAAATCTTTGTCATAGAAACTGTGTTTAAAGTTAGTTTGACAAATGATTGCAATTATTTTTGTATACCTAATTGAGACGGTGTTATTCAAAATTAATAATAAGTTTGAATGTTATTATAATTAGGTGACGTTCGTTGTGATATTTTTATTGAATAATTACGTCTGGGTAGACTCATGAATTTTGATGTTGACAAAAATGAAGAAACTAATAAAGTGTGCATGCATTTAATTTCGGAAGATCAAAATAATTATATTCAGCTATGTCTTAGCACAATTCTCCATATTCAATAAGTTACTCGACATCTAAACAACAACAAATAGCCGAATGAAAAACAATCTCCAATTACACCCAACATAAACCCACACTTTTAAGTACAAAATTAGAACTCAATTAGCCTGTCAATAGTCATCACCTTTCAACAACTATTTAAAGAACTGCAGACAAGATACTCCCTAAAGATGAAACCGAAAAAAAAAGAGAGAAATATCCCGAAAGTTCGGGAAAAAATCCAGAACATGACTTACATTCTCCCGTCTGACAAGAAGACAGAGACATTGATTTTGGACACTTTAATTTCAGGTTAAATGACAGAAGTCCCCTAAAGTATTTTTGGTAGAAATTCGGGATCAGTCTCAAAGCTACATGGTTCATTCAGGAATGCCACGAATTTGTCAGGATCTTGACGTGACACGTGCTTTTAAATGGTATTTGGAATTTTTGGAGATAATTTTAGATTACACATTTGTTTTGAGATATTGCAAAAGTATTGTAGTATCGACTGTAACTGAGAATTGAAGAATTTTTGGAAGTGTTTGATTGAAATATTAATTATTATTAGGGACTAAAGAAACTCATTTTGTATTTGTAAAATAAAGGTACAAGCTTAGGCTTGGCCCTGTGCTGTGTGAAGAGAGTAAAAATCAAAAAAAAGAAGGAAAGAAAATACGTACGATAAACATGACGCAAAGAAAGAATGCGTACATCCATGCAAAACGGCCATCGCTCAGCATAATGTTTTGCTTTGCGTTAAATCAGTTACAACTTACGATTGGCTGACTAGCACTTACGAATAGAGAAATAAGGTCAAAGGGCTTCGAATCGATACATACAAACAATGTATTCGAGTGTCATTCTATTCGACTGCTAAATCATAAAATGATAAAGACATAAATATACATATCACCCATAATTTCTGTCAAAAGCTCACAACCACCTGACAAAATGGCAACATTATATGACAACAAATTCAATATAACAATTAAATACGGACCAGAAGACTATGAAACAATTACGATTGTTATCTAATAGGTAATAAACAAAATACAATGACAATGGCGGCGATAAATTTCGAAAACATACCTAATTGCTATCAAAATCGTACAAATGCGCGACGTGGATGCAGAAATTGCAACAGTAGACAGTACTACGTTCTAAGTAAATCTTGTTTATCCATATAAAGCTGTGGGTAATAGTGAGGCAATTAATCGGATATGCAAATTGAAGTTCCGTTTAGAAGCAAAGGAATTTGATGAAAAAGTCTGTCCTTGATAAGATTTTACCAATAGAGCTGATTAGAAGAAATAATTTTAACGAGTAATCTTTACCAAAGGTCGGCCTTTCAAAAACTGAGTGTACTCCTATTTTAAAAGCAATTGTAACTAATACATCAATTGATTCAGTGATGGCAAATTGAAGGTTGGTTTAAATACAGCTAAACTAAAATGTGCATTGTGATGGCATTATTATAGTAATTACCCTGATGACTGTAATATAGATATATGCGGAAAGATAAGGCTTCTATTCTTGAACAGATTGTGCTCTGTTCCTACCATCCTTGCAAATAAAGGAATTACTCGAGTGAAAGGATTTATGATTTGACGTTATTACACAACGTTTATGAGTATAACTAGCCATATTCAAATCCATACGGACCATTTTACTTACACATATAAGTATACGTATTTCTATAAGTTAGAGCACAACGTGTGCAAGTTCGGAAATAGTATAAAGTCTTTGTTTTCTTCGAATTCTAAGTAAACGTGGCCAACAACATTGAAGGCTACAAATACAATTTAGTATTAGCTTACAAACGTCCAACATTTTCTTCAATTTACTTCGCAAAACGTTACAACCATACAAATTCAAACAGAACTTGTACGCATTGTTCTTTTTGCTGCAACTTTAACAGCATCAATGACAATACAAGCTACACTTACTTCCAATCCATTGGATTCTCCACCATAATCCTCAATCTTTAAACCTCATTTTACATTACACTCCTCACCATCTACAGTTCATAGGATTTCAGCCTCTATTTTTATATCTGTTGAGTGGAAAATTCCATGTCCAACTTTGGTACTCCCGTTGACCATTTTGGTCGTCGACGCCGTAAAGTCTAGCAAGATTAGTCCAGTTATTTCTGTGGTACAGTGACACATGCGCGCACGCAGCTGGTGGTCGTGATCTGTCGTAATGGAATTCACCACTAATGGTGGCTTGGTTACTGAAATGGAGATTTATGAACACCCTGTTGAGGTCGTTTTGAATGTTGTTGAAGTATGGACGCAAATGGGCAGTGATTAATTTGACAGAAAAGGCTGCATGGGTAGGCCACCAACTTTAGCTTAATTATCTTCCTAATTATTCCTACCTATATATCCATGAGATGATGTGCTTTATATGCAAGAAACTCTTCTGATTAAGTTATATAATACTCGATATGGATAAAATGGTGGCTCGTTTATTTCCAAAGCTTGATTCTATATAATTATATTTTTTTAAGTTTCTTGTGTTATAATGTCTGTAAGTTATTCATCGCCTATGTATCGCTTCTACGAAAACTGATTCGTTAATTGCATCGCGTTCCTAATCCTACAGATCAATTTGATATACCTACCTTCGATTGCATTGGCAAATGATAAATCAATACAAATATTAACAATAATCAGTAACAAATATTTAAATAAAATGATTCAATTCAACCAGAAATACAATATATGTTTTCATTATTATTTGCAAAGGCTGCGTTCGGGCCTTGAGTTACAATATACAAGCTGTTATTCATAAGCTGAACGTGAGTTTATGGCAAACAAAGAGTTCAGACGCCAAGCTGTCTGCTCACACGTGTTTATGAGTAATGGCGTGAAGTGGGTGTTGTTATGAGATTTTTAGTTTGTGCAGTATGTTAAAGTTTCCAATTCGTGGTCGCTTGGAATTACATCCACTGTTATAGAGCGAGAAGGACCCAACTGGGCTATAATAAAAATACTTTAAGATCCTTGGTGTGATTAAAAAAAAACTAACCTTACATGCATCATCAGAAATAATCATCTGCCTAGCCTTTTCCCAACTATGTTGGGGTCGGCTTCCAGTCTAACCGGATGCAGCTGAATACCAGAATTTTACATGGAGCGACTGCCTATCTGACCTGCACAACCTGGGTAATATGCCCTAGTCTTGCCTCTTGGCAAGACTGGTTCTCAGACTTTCGGAATTCTGACGACCCGTAACGACTGTCAAAGATCCACAAATGACAGCCGGGACCAACGGCTTAACGTACGGCATGTCAAGATGGCCCCATCCACGGACCAACCACGGCAAGCGTAGCATAACCTGATGGATCGACCCGTGCGGCTGTTATAACTTAGCCACGAGCTTCTGAGCTGCATCATCGAAGTGTTAAAGATTTTCCGAAAAGGTAGGTCCAACATAGTAACGAATAAGGTGGTTTGTCTTGGCTCCCAAAGAGTCAGTATTACTAAATTAAACACGTAAGTGAAAAAATATATAGTGCCCTGGATTTGTATGTACAGTCACGGACTTTAATTAATGAGCCACCTGGCACTGTTCGTATTTTAGCCGTGTAATGCAAATCGGGTTTATTCGGTTTCCGACACGGAAAGTCATAATGTCTTCGTATTAGTAGAAGAAAATTATATTTAATAACTTTACCGGTTGGCTAACCTGAGAGCCAGAACTACAAACTTGACAGCAGAGTGACTACCCAAAGTCAACCAATTGCAGGTCTAGCAACAGTAACCTAGCAACGATTGTTAAAGCGTAGCGATAGTATCGTTAGCGTACGGAGAAATATTAATAGTCATTCCGGCAACTTCGAAATTAACGTCTCTGACATCGACATTTCAACTGTCACTGTCTTCAGTTATGTTTTCAGAATAAACGAGTTAATGAGCTCTGATTCAAAGGAGGTAAGTATCAAATAGATTGGATAACCTTTATGCAATATTTTATTTATTTTTATCATTGAGAACTTATTAGTCAACCTCTATGGATAAGACTACTTCCGATTATAAGTAATTTATTTGTCATCTTGTTTACGAGCGTATGGTTTGAGTTCGTGTTTAATCGTGTAACTATGTTACACGATTAAACATCGACATCGTGAATGTATGAAACTGTAAAATTGAAAAGTTTGAAGGTGGCTTATCAATTAAAGTCCGTGACTGTACCTACAGGTAACGTGTCTTTTTTGTCAATATTGTGTTCTCTCAGACCGATTGCGTAACTTCTGCAATGATGACTAATGCAGATTATTCTCATGTAACACATACGCATAAAGTATTATAGTGAGACTGTTTGACTGTGCGTATAAGGATATATTATCATATTTGTCTGTATACGTTTAAATAAACTCGGCTCAAGTAATGCCAAGGGCAGTTGTATCGACAAACGATTTTCCAGTTTCCATTTTCAGTAAAAACATGCCTTGATACACTCAAGTCACACATGTACGCTTGGATCTACAATCAGTTTTGCAACCACCTGTGTTTGGTTAAGCTATTTTGAAGCCTGTCGTCGAAGAGATAAAGTCTCATTTTCCGTAAAGGTTGATAGTGTTATAGTTTTTTCTGCATTTGTACTGTTGCGTAGGGCTATAGTTATCAAGGTCTACAAGTCTGCACAAGTTGAATGTCAACATTTTGTTTACATTTCTATAAGCATGTGCATTTTATTTTTATAGTAAGTTATCAATTTTATTGCTATCATCTGCTGGGCTTTCGATGTGGTAAATCCAATAGATTTAAATTTTGTCCTCAGTACGGCGTCTTCGTTTAATCAAGTTTATTTGCTTCAATTTATAAAGCTTTTGCAATGCTTTATTTTAAGATTTGCATACAGTCGATATGTTATCCATCTCTTCATCTTAGCATTCGTATTATATTATATTGAAGTGCGCAAACTGGTCCTGGGCTCATCAGCACGCGCCTGACCGGTTCTTTTATCATTTAGACGTACTTGTTTTACGCACACCGTCTGCCGTCTAACCTCCTTCACCCTTAGATTAATCAGGTTTCCACAGTCCGATATTATCTGTACACAGGTGGATGCTACTACCCACCTGGTCTTATTCCATTAATAACTTCAATATAAAAAGCTTGGTCCTTTTGCCCTTGATGTTTTTCCAAGTTCATTAACCTGCAATAATTTTAGTCATTAGAAACTTTTACATTCAGAAGCTTCTACATTGAAGCTGTTATGTTGACACTAACCTAACTGTCTTGGAGTACCATTTATGGATTATCGGCCATCGAATTCGGCGACCCAGGCCGAATCGTAATGTGTTATTTGTGCAGGGACTGTAAAATTAACGGGATCTTTGCCAGTCTGGTCAGGTTTTGTGGTTTAAGTGATGTGCAGAAAGCGATAAACAGGACAACATACTGGTGACCTATCTACGAGTATGATTAGCGGACGAGTCATGCCTGCAATATGTTGTCACACAATTATATTGTTTATCTTTACTTACTGTGATTGCCTATTATTTTTAGTGTACCATTGGGTCCACTGCCTATTCAGCCAAACAGTTAAACCCAAACTTTTTTATTACCTACTCTATAAGCTCCATACATTACAACCTTGACAAATGAAAAATTGTTCGACATTACTTATTCCCTTGTATGGTAACAGCAATAATCATTTTCCCAAGTAGCAAATATTTTTGTGGGTTCGGTATGTTTCGCTAAAACTTAAGAGTGACTTTCATCCCTTTTCACCAGTAATTGAGAACATAATATTAGGTCAAGCTTTCCAGGTCGCTTCCCTCTCATAAATTAAACCAAAACTTGTTCCTTAAACAGGTTCTATATTTGTGACCTTTACGTTTGTTTACTGTTTATTTTTAGCAATATCCCCCTGAATTGATACTTTCAAAATTACATTTTTGATTGTCCCAATAAAACTTATCAGTTTTTTTCCCAATACGGCAACGATTTTAAATCGAACCAAAATGATGATAGCAAAATGTTTATGTTTATTATTCTGTCTGAGTTTTTATTGGGTTTTGTAATATTAAAAGACCTTAAAAGTTATGTTCCTTTGATTCTGATTAAATTAAGGAGGCTATAAATTTTGGGTCGGCGCGTTGATTATACTCATCTGTAGTTTGTATAGGTGTTTTTACGTAGTTATGTACATCTTCGCTGTCTTCAATTTTACTTGTGTTTTTGCCTGGATCTGTATTGTCGTAGCGTCATTATGTCGTCGTATTATGTAATTTTATTATATCATTAATAATAAATTTGATTCGATAGTGAGAAGTTTTGAATCAAGGGGCTCAAGGAACACACCACCCTAACATAATATAAATACAGGCTTTTCCGGAGGGTTGATAGATTCTTACTAGTCAAGCCAAGCCCAAGATCTAGTCAGCTTAAATTATATAACTTTAGAGATTTAAGTCCAGTCGTTAAGATGACATGCCTACGACACGAAGATGGCACTTATTTAAAGCCAAACGATTGGATGGATTTAATAAGTTGTTATTAAGTCACGTTCACATGTAACTGTTATCATGTCTTGTAGTTAAATGGCTGTGGACGCCTTAAGCTAGACTGTGGAATTGGTAGTGGTAGTAATAGTTATTGAACTAAGATATACTTAAAGGAACTTGCTCCGCGTGAACTTAGATTATATAAGTATCATCATGTAAATTGGGTATTTCAAGGAGTACATGGTACAGATCACTGCACCTTCTACTACAAGCCTGTAGACTTGAGCTGGTACCTAGAGAAAGCTCCAAATTTTCTGGGACATAAGTACCAAATTATGTCCCAAAAAAATGTGGAGCTTTCTGTAATCATATCAATATAAAAGGAGATTGATTTTAATAGCAGTCACTGAACAACGAAAGACCAGACACAATAATAATTATACAAAGAGAGGAACATTGAAATCGACATGTTCATGTAAAAATATGCTAATAGGAACTCTGTTTACACAGACTAAACAGTTACATTGCAACAATATAAAACGTAATAAACTACTATTTTAACTATAGTGCCTTTTGTTAAACAAAGCAAAATATTGGCTTTCTCATTTTATATATCTCATATGCATGCATACGCACGTCCGAGCACGTACATGGTCGTAAGGCGAATGACCGATTGTGTCAAAACGTGAATAAAATACTTTAATACCACCACTGTAACTTGACCTCCACCTTCAACCATGGAATTTCAAACAACGGGTCTTCTTAAATTGGAGTTCCCAAGTAATATGACCACTACGATTTGGTCTTTAGCTTCGAGGTTAGCGTTTGGATGGATGGTTGTTGTTATACTGGTTTTTATGACAATGTTGTGAGCAATTTGTTTAAAATTAACTTTGGCTGTATCTTCGTTATTGAGTTGATTGCTTTGTTCGAAACTATAGCGTTGTTTACTTACGTGTTGTATGTATTATGATGAGCCTGACTACTACCAACTGGATGCATCTTGTGCTTAAGCTTGCATAGATGTTAATGTAACTTGTGGATTTTACTGGAAGTTATCTTGGCTTCTTTTCACTCCGCTTTATGAAACTTCACAAGAACGTCAGTTTATCTGTCATTAAAATCACCACCCTGATTATGTAACACATTTTCAATCACAATTTGAGAGTTTTAAACGATATTGCTAATCTATTGCGTAAATAAATGTCAAAATTAAATCCATTGCGATCTATTGCCTTTTTATGTGTACGTAATTGGGGTAGGTACAGGTTATAAAATTGTCATTATCAAGTTTCAGGCATCACTAATACATTGTAGTGACAGCCTTTCGTAACTTTTACTTTCCCTCACCTAACTTAATTTATTAATGACCTCATCAACTTCTTTTAACTAAAGTAGGTATTTCTTAAGCCTTTTCTTCTTCTGAGACCATAGTACCCCTTCAACAATTAAAATACCATTTATCTACACCAACTAAATCAACAATTCCCCCAACTTTCAGAACAACAACTCAATTTGCATCAAACTTAAAAATAAAGGCACCGTCTAATTTACGCGTCAACTTTCAACGAAGCGAAACGTTTGTAGTAAACAAAAATATTTCTGTTTACAATACGAAAGTTATTTTCAGTTTGATAAATACAGCGGGTAGTTCTTTGGGACTGGCGTTTAGTTGTTTATGTTTGGTGTCTGTACTATTCTGCGATTGTGGATAAGTCCTGAAATTAAATTGTATGTTATGATTTGTATGAAAACACTTAAAGAAAGAAAAAATAACATTTATTTGGACACAGTTCGTGAAACACAATATACAAAAAAAATAAAAAGTGAAAATAATGACTGTTGGTTGAATGGCTGCGCCAAAAAGGTTCATTTCAGCACTTGTTCCTGTCATGCACGATATTGTGGGTGCAAATTCGGGAATGTACTCATATGACTTTTTCAATCATATACTCAAACTCCAAGAGTTTCTTAAACAACTCTAAGTTTATCTCAGACACCATTGACATCGGTGAAGGAAAATAACGTGAAGAACGATAACGATGATGGAAAAGGCAAAAATGTATGGGACTGACATAAGCTATCGAAAAGCATAAGTCAATTCTCTTTAAAGTCGTTGTAGAAATACGAAACGCTTTCGAAGCGATTGTCACTTGTCTAGGCTCTCTGGACTTTTAATTAATATAAGTCTAAAATTCAAATCATAGATAGTGAATTCTCTGCCTCCCGCCTGCTTGAGCAAGTGTGGTGATCAATGGCCATGCCTTCTTTTTATGAGTAGAGGTCTCTGCCTTGCAGCGGGACATAAGCTGGTAAAATCAAAATCTACATTTTGGCCAACGTCACCACAACTTACAACTCATTAAATTATGCTAAATAGGTGTCAATATCATCATTCAGCAAGCTCATTAGAATAATTAGGCTGTCATCACCAATCTGAATGCACACGTGATTTATTGGTAATGGACAGGAATTTCATGAGATTTACATTTTAGAAAACCAATTATTGCATGGGACTTAACATAACAGGTGAAATGTGGGTGTACTATAGGTGAACCTCTGCCTAACCTTTTGGGGAATACAGGCGTGATGTTATGGTGATGATAACATCATACAATATAATGATGTCTTCTTGAAGTCCCCAAATAAATGTATCAAGTCTTGATTTAAAATTTCAAAACGAAATTCTGAATATCATCATCTGCCTAGCCTTTTCCCAACTGTATTGGGGTCGGCTTCCAGTCTAACCGGATGCAGCTGAATACCAGTATTTTACATGGAGCGACTGACTATCTGACCTCCACAACCCAGTAACTGGGTAATACGATACCCCTTGGTAAGACTGGTTGTCAGACTTTCGGGCTGCTGACGACCCGTAACGACTGTCAAAGATCCACAAAATGACAGTCGGGACCAACGGCTTAACGTGCTTACCGACGCACGGAGGAGTCTCTGTATGTAAAGATCAACCCATCAACGGACCAACCCCGGCAAGTGTAGCTTAACCTGATAGATCGACCCGTGCGGCTGTTATTACTTAGCCACGAGCTCCTCGTCTCCGAGTACCCATAAATGTCTTGGTTTAAAATTTCAAAACGAAAGATTCAAAATAATGTGTCGTAAAAGTTTTTCTGAATTTCTGTCCCAACTTTCAAGTCCAACATGGTGACCAAACCTAGTATTATGAGAAATGTAAGTTCGTAACACGTTGACGCAGGTCATGACCATCTGGCGTCACTTTTTGTCGGCAATGTTCGGCTATGCTCGGGTCTGCTCGGTACGGTCTGCGTAGTGTCTGAGCGTATTGTCGTAAAATTTGTAATAGGTGCTGCTATTTTCAGAATAGGTGGTCGTGGTGAAATGATTTAGGTTAGGGTAAGGTTTAAATTGTTTTATGCGTATTTTAGGTTTGATTTCAAATGTATTTGACATGTCAGATGTATTTGACGTGTCTGTCAACTCACTTAAGCACTGAGGTATTCTGTATAAGAATCTTTTGGCGCTTATACTCCATTTGAAATAAGATTAGAACTTTAAATGAACCTTTTTTAGAGTCCGTTCGACCGATTTTGACTTCTATACCGTAGGCATAAGGATGGCATTAAAAGCAAAAAAGTGGTTACAATACCAACTGTTTACTGCAGCTCGTCGTGCCACCAACACAATAGAACTCAAAAACGGTTGAACGGACTGTATAAAAGGTTTATTTTAATGTCTAATCTTATTTCAAATGGAGTATAGGTATATGACATTGACGGCTGGACGGTGTTGTAAACATTTTGTGAAATAGTATTGAACAATCTAGATGGCGTCGTTAGTTCCCATTTTTGCCATGGGCCAAACGATCGTTGTTTTACTTTCTTTTACTTTACCATTGCCTTGTCAAGTTAAAAATCCTCAAACATAATATTCACAAGTCATTCTTCAATAAAATCAGGTTAAATACAACACTCATTCAGTTTAAAAGAAAA
The DNA here is from genome assembly GCA_948473465.1 of Lithophane ornitopus. Taxonomy (NCBI): domain Eukaryota; kingdom Metazoa; phylum Arthropoda; class Insecta; order Lepidoptera; family Noctuidae; genus Lithophane; species Lithophane ornitopus. Next base: position 12,450,850 of record OX419634.1, read on the forward strand.
TGAACGTTTATGATTTTTACAGGCATAATTCAGACGACGTTAATGGACGTCCATTGCGTGATAAAATTACTAATATCTCATGCGAATTGATTGCAAATTGTATTGCTACCGGTTTTTTCGCTAACCGAGTTTTGTGTGGTACAAGCAAGAAACCACATCGAACATAATTACATTCGAAATATTTTTTTAACCGACTAAAAAAAAAGGAATTTGTTTTATAAAACAAAATTATGCTAACCCAACATGGTAGGGAAACGACTAGGCAGATGATAGAAAGGCCTATTGTGTTCTTCGTTATTATTATTATGTGACACTTATTTTGTTTTATTTTATTTAAGTACCTAGGTATGCATACACACATCACACTGATTTGCATCCGTAACTTCACACTTTCGGGTCCGGTTGAAAACCAGCGGCAGGCACTAGTTGTCTGGCATTTTTGCTGAACTGGGCCTTTTTGGCGCAGCCGTGAGGCACACTCCCCTGATAATGTTCTACTTTACCTACTTATTTGTTTCTTTATTTTTATTTTTTATCTGCTGTATATTATGTATATTGTGTGCCTTTTAGTCTGTGCTGAATAAATGTATTTTCTTTCTTTCTTCTTTCTTTCTATTATTTTCTGAGAAATACGTGGAATACTTTAAAGTTTCCGATTTATGGCCAAAAGTCTGGCAACCTTTCCTACCTCAACCTTACAAAGTCTTATGTTAACAATGTGTGGGTGTCGTGTTACTCAGTAATTGTGTTAAGGAGGTCAGATAGGCAGTCGCTCCATGTAAAATACTGGTATTCAGCTGCATCCGATTAGATTGGAAGCTGACCACAACATAGTTGGGAAAAGGCTAGGCAGCTTGATCGAGTTTAAGGTTTCTGGTGTAAAAAATAAATCGTTCAGCCTATACCTTGGGCCACACGACCTACAATACGTCGCACTTACATCGGACAATTTATCAGGCGCCAAGTTTACGGTTTGTTTTTATACAAAACATAATAAAACGGTACACGTGGTCTGTAGGAAAATGATATTATTTTACTTTAAATTCATTTTTAATCATTTATTTTGGTCGTAAAGTGAATTAAATAAGTCATTTTGGTGGACGTGATAATTGCTGTATGGAATGATTTTTTTTTCTCTCATAATGGTTTTTAAGCCAGTTGATATAAGAAGCCTTCTCCACAGATGAAGGTTTACGAGTCTCACACCTCTTTATCTAAAATTGTTGTCGCCAAAATCGAATGTATACATCCTTCAGCTATCTTTGGTTACCAGCTCAACACCAATTGACACTTGGTTTATTCAAATAAAAAAAATAAAAATACAAAACAAAATTAATATCAAATCTCATCCGTATCGAAAGACCATTTAAATCTCACACCATAAAATAATATCCCATCAAAAACTATCACACAATAGGTCTCATGTGTCGTGGTACAAAAAACTTAGAGAGATGCGCTTGCGCCGCGCCGAGTGACCGGCGGGTCAATCAACTCTGCCCGGTAGCCATACAACTTTTTAATACAATATAAATAATGATACACTTACCTTTTTTAATACAGTATAAATAATGCCACAGTTATCTTTTTTCGATCTTTATTTTTAATCTATGATTTGGATCGAAGGATATTTATGTTGATTTGAAAATTGGGTGTGATTGGGTGGATTTTTTTGTTAATTGAATTTAGATATGGTATAAGGTACCAATGGATAGATAAATCTACACTTTTTTTATTCGAGTTTTAATATTAGAAAAGTACCTACCTATTAATTGAAAATTAAAATTCTAAAACAACTAAACATTCATAATTATACCAAATCTCGCTCTAATCAAGTTTTTGGTATAAAATTAATTCAATTAATGATATCTCCAACTCAAAAATGGACAAGAGTCGACAAAAGGTTTGCTGTTACAGGTAGCAATCGACTATGGGACCTTTTTCTAACTTGGAATAATTTAATCGTTCGTACTAATTCACCCCTTTATTCAAAACTCAATTTCATATAGGTAGAGTTACCGTCTCAATGCTTTGACAGAAATCTTAGTTATGACAACCTGTTCATGAGATGTACCTATGAATTGAAACTTAATACATTCTTCGAAAAAGTTCACATATTCACGCCATTCAAATTCAAATTAGTAAAAAAACTCGCTTCAGAAAATAATCAATTAGAATTAACACTTGGTATGTCAACGATATGAATATCGGTAGCCTATCATTAATCAAAATGTAATAATCATAGTATCAAGAAATTTATTCAAATTTTATTCGAGAAAAAAAAAGTTAATTTTGTATTTGGGAGCCCACGGGGTCATGGTTTTTTGTTAGGACATTATTCCCATAAGTGTCGGGTGATAGGATTTTTTTTGGTATAAAAACTTGAAGTTTATTATTCGGGAGCGTTCAGTTACGCAGTAGCTTTATGTTAGGTAATATTTTATACGTCTGTTTTAATTTAACGTTGGTGATTTAAAATTAGTATTATGGTATTCAAAAACCCGTAACGTTCGCATAAAAGCTCCTGATGGTCAATAAAAATAAAATCGTGCAAGTTTAAAACTGAAACCAGCAGCAAGTATAATAAGTAAAATTATTATTCAGTAGATTTAAAGCTAAACTGGAGTACCAATGACATACATTACAATAAACCCTACATAATCACTCACAATAACAGTCTAATTTCGTAGCCATAAATATTTTGCATATAAAATCGTTCTTACGAGCACACTTTCAACGCGAACATAAATCAAGGGAACTCGTGTCAACTCGTGTCAAAACCGTGGCATTAGCAAGCCGTATCACTCAGCAAGACATAATTAGCTTACGTTTTGTTATAACGTAGGTGTATGTATGTTTGTGTGAAGAGGTAGAATTTTATGTTTTTTTTTTTGTTTAGAAATTAAAGAGTACGTATTTTCACAAGACATAAGCTAATGAGAAGTTCCTTATATTCCAATAGCCAAATATATTACCCGGTATTTTAACATAATTATTATATTAAACTACTAATAGCCAAAATACAGGTTTTTCTGAGATTTGTTGGACAAGATGAACTCGCTAACACTTTCTTTGCAAACCCACTAAACATGGCCTTACTGGCTATTTCAGATTAATGATCTGTATGTTTGTTTGTGTAAAGCAGTGACCGTTTACGGCTTACACTTTAGTACAGTCCTGTCAATAAGTGTTTGAGAGTATAAGAGTGGATTTATTGGGCTTTACGCACGGCCGTGCTAATAACATCAAAGGATTGGAGTTCTTTGAATCCTAAATGACGGTAATGCGAATGTTAATTTTCAAAGAGTCATTTAGGTAACTAAAATGTTTCTGGTCAAAGTCTAGGTAGGCATTATTGTGTATCGATAGCTAAAGGTAAGATAGGCAGTTCCTCTGTGGTTGAGGATATCGGGTGAAGCTCGCTTTCATCTTCGGGCTGAACATCATTTACCATCAGGTTACATAAAGGCCAAGAGCTTCCACGTTGTGGATAAAAAAAATAAAATAAAAAAGAAATGGTTTCGAGAATCTAACTTTGAGATTCGTCGTCGTCATAAGTAAATAGAGTGAAGTCCTTACCATCGTCATTCTCCTGCCCTGATCCCAATTTATTTGGAGAATCCTCACAGCATGTCACCATCCATTTGGCATCAGTTTAGTGGGCTCACCAATATTCTGTCCACTAATATTATAATAATCCTTCTCACTAGAAGGGGAAGTCGATCTAATCTAAAATTATTAGTTTATATTAGTATTATATATGACCAACTTCCTACCGACATCGAACCAAAATATTGGTTTGCAATGAATAAACTCAAAAATTACTGGATAAGTCGTTATTCATCGTTTATTTAATCTTCCTCTACACCCATATTCTCAAGCAAACTTTATTTACTATTTCCATAACAGAACAGATTAAACGAAGTTTTCAATATGGTAATGGTAAAATCAATAAGCAGTTAAGGCGTTGACCCTTGACTTTTGAGAGGTCATGAGTTCATAACTTGACCCAATAAACTCTTCGATGAACTAAAGCAAAATGCATTGTGCTATAATGAGTGAGCCACTCCTCTAGTATTTTTGATGTTTTTCATTTTCATCGGCTTGGAAATCATCAGCATAAAGTATAAAATAAATGCATATTCTGAAACTACAACCAGGTAAAATTAAATATAACCTTACCCCCGTATTCATAAACGCTGCTTATAGATAAGTAATAATTTGCACCTGTTTAACCATACTTTTTGGACGTTTAAACATCTCTTAACTTTAAGCAACGTTTATGAATAAGAGGGTTAGTAAGAATACTCGATTATAGCTTCTTTGAAGTATTAAAAAGCGTAAGACTTTGTAAAAGGTTTAGTAGGTACACCTACTGAATTTAGGAATCCGAATTAGACAGGAAGCTATGCGATTTAGGAAGGTAGGGTAGGTATTCCATCTTGACTAGCTTATCTGAAGGCTAGACAAGTGACAATCGTTAATTGATTCAGGCGTGACTTTGCGGAAATCCATTATAAAATACAATAGACGTAGATATATTTATTCTCGTTGAGAGGTGAAACACGTGTCGATTTCTTACAGGGTTTTTTAGGACTCTTGAAGAATAGTCAAGCGGAATAGGTTACTAAATATATCTACGTCTATTGTATTTTAAGTGATAATCGTTTTGAAAGCGTATTTTCTACAACGACTTTCAACTATATTGACATAAGCTTTTCGATAGCTTATGTCAGTCCTATACATTTCTGCCTTTTCCATTATCGTTATCGCTGATCGAATAATAATATCACTTTGTTGAAGAGTTAAGAAGGAAGGATCCAAAGGCCCTACCTTTGGATCCTAACCTTCCTAACTCTTCACACTTTCCTAAATCCTGATAAGGATTCCTGAATTCAGTGCGAAAAAGCCTTTATCTGACATAAAACTCGTCAAAAAATGAACAACAATTTTTTTTTAAGAAATATGCAGTACCGTTTTTTACTCAAAATTATTACAATGTCGTATCTGTATGTATTTTACTGTACGCACATAATTAATAAAATAAAATAAAAATACTGTATGTACATAATTAATAAAAAAATAAACATAATAAACAAAAACCTAAACCAAGCAAAGAACAAATAAACATAAATTGTAACAACGTACACTAATTATGTTTTTAGCTCACAAACGTATAACTAGACTGCATTAAATTTATCACCCGTAGTGACAGGTTCACTCACTGACATTAAATAAATTGATAGCTCATCAATGTCGCAGCAGGCCGTAAACGTCCCGGTGACAAAATTATTGTTTAAAAATACAAGACTTTATGCCCTGCAAAAATAAAATGTTGGACGCGGAGAAATTTGTTTTACTTTGGAGTTTTAGAGTAAGAATAGGTGATAAAATCAATTCTTATGACAGAGTTAAATTACAAAAAATGATCTAGGTACTTCTTTAGGATTTCGTTTATGTAAGTTTGAGTTTAGATGCATCTTAAATTATTTTGTTAAGTTATTTTTACACTTGCTTAGTATATTTTAATATTTGTCTGTACATTTTAAACTCAGCTGTAAATTAACTCCAGTCCTGCAGCTCCATTTTTTTACAATTACACGTCATTTAAATTATTGGCTTTTAAGTTCAGTTCAGACTTTGAACTAAAGATATTGTTCTCAAAACGTTAACTTAAGTTGGTCCAGGATCATTTACTACAACTCCGTTTATTTTTAAACCAACTGCACCAATACCTTAAAGGCTCATGCCAATCCCGACAGGCGCCGTGTCTAAATCCGTCACGCTATAGTGACAGCTCGCTGGTTCTATTCTCGGTCGTGCAACAATAAACAATGACTGTTTGATTTGAACACGTAATCATGCCTGTTTGAATTCCTATTTATTCATTTCATATTTTGCTGTCAATTCTCTTAAATTATTTATTTCCGAGTCGCTTTTTTCGCCCTCGATAGAATGGGCTTTAGCTGCTCAGAGCCGCACGGAGTAATATGAGAATGGGTCAATTGTAGCGAGAGCTGGGGGCCAAGTCCACTAATTTACAAACGTGTCAATGGTCTCACAATGATAAGTTTTTGACAGATATGCCATACAAAATCTGTCAAAAACTCATCATTGTGAGACCACTGACACGTTTGTAAATTAGTAGACTTGGCCCCCTGATCTATTGTCTCCCGCTATTGATCCATTTCAGCATAATCAGCCTATACTTCTCCCACTGCTGGGACACAGGCCTCCTCTCTGTGAGAGGGAGTGGGACGTACTCCACCACGCGTGCCCAGTGCAGGTTCGTAGATGTCACATGTTTTCGAAATTTATAGTTCTCGGACATGCGAGTTTCCTCACGATGTTTTCCTTCACCGATTTGAGAGCAGTGGTGATGAAATAATTTACACAAAGTAAAGCGCCTGTCAGGGTTCGAACTTACGAATCGTAAGCTGCGGCCGTTATCACTGGGCCACCAGGGCTCTGCATTTCAGCACAAAAAAAATTCGGAAGACAATTTATTAGTTGTTCCGAATTAAATTGTTTATGCCATATGTTTATTAGTATATAAGTTTTAAAGGCAAAGTATTGTATAGTAACCTGTATAAAATACTAAGCGGCTAAAACCTGGTTGGCCAAGGGCAAGGGCTATGGAGGTCAAACGCCATTCGTCTCGCGTAAAACCAGAACTTGCCGTATCAACTGGTCGTGTGCCTGCGCAGCAAATCGTATGTAGATACTGGCTGTTGCAGCTGTGGTGGTACCTCGGTTGAATTTGAACTCCTTAGTAGTATCGATAGTTTGAGACGAAGTAATGTCTTCTTTTCTTTTGTTAGCAGATAATAATTATACAGGGTGTTTGGCAGAACGTTGACCATACGAAACTGGTGGATAGGTGGGGTCATCATTCTGCTACTTACTCAGCCCTAATTTATTAGGCCATGGCCCCCTGGATAGTTAAAAAAAAATGTTTTTTGCTTTCTTCTAGTTTCACCACTTTCTTAACTTTAAAGTGTAACAGGCAATTTTGTTTTTGTTTTTTTAAATTACACTTTAAAGTACCAATCCACCATTTTCGTATGTTCAACGTTCTGCCAAACACCCTGTATTCTTCTTCTGCAGCGCTTATTATTGTTCCAGCATTTTTTTTGTTTGTATTTTTTGAGCATTTTCTCATAGAAGTTTTGTACCTACTAAATGTTTTACTCTTGCATTTTCCCTGTCAGTCCTGTAAGCTATTTTTATGAATGGCATCTTTCAGGTCAACCTTGGAGGTTGTCAGTTGCTTAACCGAACTTTCCTGTGGGTGCCTTAATAAGTTAAGGCCTTCTCAGTCAGGTCAAGTGCGATAAGCATTAAAACTCGCAGTTTTAAATTGAAGCTCATGTCTGAGAACCGTTACAACTTACAGCGTATTTATCTAAGTCATGTTCTCGATTTGAATAAAGGAGCTCTCGAATTGAAATAACAGCAAATAAACAAAAAAAAAACACCATTAATTTTGTCAAAAGTCCACCCTTCACTACACAAACTACATCTGACACACAAAACCCACATTTTTTCTTTACCTTCACGCCCTATTTTTCCTTTACAAAAATCAGCCAAAAAAAAAACTACAATTTTGCACCAAAAACTTCGTAATTTACTTCCTTTGAGCTTCCAACAATAGGATTAGTAAACAGGTGTGCCACTTTCATTATTATGACGATACATTAGTATAACGTATTAAACTAAAAAAAATACTCCATCTTGATACGAATCAAATCGGTATACGACAATGATTGCTTTACTTCGAAATACGACGCATCTGTAATTATGACAACGTGCATTTATAATGTACCGTCAGTAAAAAAGTTAAGACGCAATATTCTGTACTACGGCCCTTCTACATATGACGTTTTGTCTCGCTGTGCTTCAGAGGTCGTTGGTACTCAGGGGAAACTAAAGCACAGGTGTCCAACGCTCGGCCCGATAGAAAGAGACGGAGATATCGTAACTGTAAGCGCGCGAAAAGGACGCAACCAAAATAAACGTTGAACTTATGTTGTGTTTTTTTTTCTTTTTGCTCTCCCTCGCCTATGCTCGTGACGGATCTTTTTTTTTATTTCGTTTTGTTGCTCTTGTACAACCTTTTTGGCTTATTTCGTTGCTTTTAGCTATATTTTAGACTAACTTACCAATTAAAGTTATTAGGTTAGTTGTTATTTTTGGTTTTCGTAGGTTACGAGTGTTATGATGCGTCTGCGCAGTTTTTTTGTGGATGCTGTTTTTAGATGGTTTTAAGGTGCAGTTTTTTTAACCGTTTTGCCTCTCCCAATTTACATTTATAGGACAGGTTGTTTTTATTGCTGTTTTAAAATGTTTTTTTTTATTTAAAACTTTTTTATTGGCTTTAACTGACCACACTACAAAGGTTAAATTCTGGAAAAAAAAACTGTACTAAACAAAAGTAAGTCATGAAATATTAAATCCTCATATTAAACGTACGTGCCTTCAATTTATTTTACTTCTCGTTAATAAAATAAACAGTAAGCCCACGACACAAGGCTTGTGCACTGCGGTGTAAAATAATCAACACAGTATTATCGACTATTATTTGGGGATACAATAGAATTACGTCACCCTAATGATACTTTGGCGTAAAATCGTATTACTTATTCAAGATTAGTTTACTGAGCTTTTCTTTCTACACTTAGTTACATTATTTTATGAACATTTGTTATTAAATGAATATACGGGTTTCGTATTAATAGGATTACTGACTTCTTATCAAGAGAATAATTATATTTATTTACGTAGGGATTTCCTTGTTTTAGTCTAGGACTTTTTTGAGGTAATTCGTTTTTTTTTCTTCTTATATTTGTATTTATTATTGTATAAGTATAATAATATAAGTATTGTTTTGTTTAAATATGAGATAATTTTTTATCAAAAATATAATATTACAATTTTATTATGATAATTTCAAGCATTTAAATGATTGTGCATGCGTTTGTTAGCAATTGTAAGCTCAGGTTCGTACCACTCCATCGATTATTTGTTATGGCTAGCCACTGGTCTTTTACGATGTAGCATGCAGCTCCTATTTGACCTACAAACCAAATCTTGTCTCTCTCCAGTGTTATTGGGTTTTTCCATCTGGAATTTATCAAGAGCAGTCCGGAGTCTAGATTTGGGCCCGGTTGATGGCAATATGCTCGCCCCCTTAAATAGGACTTACACATAACTGGCGAAATGTTATGTTATTATATAAAAACACCGTGAAAATTTTGGTTAAGTCAGTTGTCATTCATTCTGATGCAAGAGATTGACACTATTGACAGCTCATTTCAAGCTCACTTCACCCAAAACTTTCACAGTGAGATTTTTACAGAATAGACATGTACCTCACCCGTGATCACTACTTCTTAAAAGCGTCACTGTACAAAACGAAAAAACAAAACTACTACTAAAAAAGAACATATAATTCAAAACACTAATGTCCCACTTGTAAACAATCATATGCGAGTTAGAACTCATGCAACAGCGACCAACATAACATAATCACAACGATCTGGAGACGATATCGCTGTCATTAAATTATTTTTGTATTGCCACACTCTCGTTTTAAGATTATACCTACTTTAAAAACGATTATTTTTACTAACAAAAAACTTAGATACGACACTTATTTTGAGGAAATAAAGCACAATATACAGTAACAGGAAATTATATGACAGTTTTTTTAAAGTTTGTGTCGTATGTCTTTTGTTTTTGCTAACGGTACATGTCGCAGTAATATTGTGTGCAGCTGTAGCTGTATATTTAGATATGTATTATGCTTGCTTGTGTGTTGTTTTATTTGCTGTTTGATGTGGGTATTATTTTAGTGGTTTGTAATAGATTTTTTTAATGTTATGCCAGTTTAATTTTTTTGTTAGTAAAATTTTATTTTTATTAATGTAATAAAATTATTGCCTGTAGCAAAATTCTGTCTGCAAATTGAGACAAATCTAAAAAGTTTCTGTTTTACAGTGATTTACTCTGATCTCTGATAACAAATAATTTTCTTCACAGAAATTGAGATAACATGTTATTTTTTTTCATAAAATTGGTTAAAGATGATAAATAATTTCTATCATCTACATATGGTGTAATAGAATCCTATTAGCACCCTTAAAATAAAACAAAATCTCAAATGAATTTAAATCCCTATCAGTTACCACTAAAACCTACCAATATTAACACGAACCCATAAAATCTCTGACATCAAATAAATCTAATAGAAAATTAAAAACAACGTACGCATGCTGTTGCGCAGCGAACAACAAGTTTCTTGTCACGCACACATACACTGAGCATGTGCGCGTTCGGATACATGCGCATGTATCTGTACGCGCACAAGCGCAGTGCGTAAGTCCAGTAGTGGGCCAGTTTATACGTAACTCAACGGTAATAATCGTGATATTGTTGTGTAGGGACAGCAGTTTGTTGTTAGTTGAAATGTACGTAATTATTGCGGTGTTAGTCGAAGGTAGTTTTGAGAACGAATTTGTGTGGGTTTTTGATGTTTAAATGTAAAGCGGGAACTGCATTGTATAGTGGCCTCATTACCTTGTTAACAAGTAGTAAAGGTTTGAATAATTCATTCAGACAAAACTGAATTAGATAACTCATAAACATGCAGAAAAACAAAAAATGCCGCTGACATTTCGATGTTTATCAACTACATAATGAGACAGATTTTTTTATTATCTTAAACTGATTTAACCCAATTGCAATTCAGTGAAAAAGTTATCAATACACTTTATGATTGTATACCTAAAAGCAGTGAAAACCTGCACAAAGCCTTACCTTGTACTACTAAAATAAAAAACAAAAACACGTTTTTCTGCTGACCATACAAGTCGCCAAGCCTCCGTGCTTACATCGATACACGTGGTGCGAGAAAAAGAGAAAATAATAAAACCTTTAATTTATGCCTTGATAGTACTTGTATCTTGAAAATAAAATATAATCTTTTTTTTTCCACTCTGTACCTTTTTTGGGTCACTGGCCTTTAGAGATGTGCTGTGCCGATATCGATGTTTTTTTGTTTTTATTTATTTCTTTCTTTGAAACGATGACGTCTGTCTGATGTGTTGAATGTTTTTTTTCTCTCTTTTTCTTTAGCAAATCATGATGTTTTATCATTTAATTATTGATTTTCAACGCGATCTAGTTTCTTGTTTTATTCAGTGTGTTTGAATTATTTATTAGGTATAATTAATTGAGTTTTATGAATTCATGTTTATTAATTGGATTGATCTATCGATATGGCTTATCATAATTTGTTATTCTGTTATATTGGTGTTGCAGAGCTATATTATTGAATTTAACCAGAAACATGAACACCTCCCTTTTAAATGCTAGTTTCGCTAAAGTTTGTAAAATATGGTACCTACTTAGTTTAAATACATAATATTCTAATTCCCAATAGAAATAAGAGGCGGTTTATTCTAGAGCCTCGACAAGTTTTTCTTATAACAATACCCAGTTATTAGTTATTTCATTAACAAATTATCCTACTATCGATCATCTTTTGATGTTATTTATAATCTTCAATAGTTATTCGCTGATTTTAAAAGGTGTTGATAAAATTACAACTCTTAACTAAAGCCTTTCTTTTCTTAGTCTTTAACCTACTCATACATGTAAGTGTTCATAGCCGATGCGATGTCCATCCAAAAGCTGAGACAACGTTAATTTATCGATAATGAAGACGCTTACTGATTAATTACGAAACAGGTGTTCATGTGAAAGTGGAAGGACCAGGTTTGTGAACTTTAAGACCGTTGTCAACAACGCGACGAGTAGGGTTTTGTATTCTTCGAAGGTTGTGAAGAAAAATCCTTTTTACAGAGGATTTAAAAGCACAGTTAATGAAAGGCGGAAAGGTAAAACAAAAACAAAACAACTATTTGTATCCACCTGTCAACTTTTAAACCACGATATTTATACGCAATCCCCTTAATCTCAACGAAAGGCTTTGTATAACATTGCAAGTAATTACAACAACATTTGCACTATTGCAAATAGTCTCACTATCTTGTCATCGTCACCTTTGCCCTGTCTATCGATATTACGCAGTCACAACACTACGCCTCAGCACGGTAGCCAGCGCAACGCCTACGCGATCACCGTCATCACAAATCACGACATAGACTCTCCCTTTTAGTGTTTATATCACTCGTAAAATGAAACCGCAACGATACACCGCAGATTTAAACTCTGAAAAAAAGGGAATTAGAGATTAATTTATTCAGATATAGTTCTTATCATAATGAGATGGGTGGAATTATTCCCGTTTGAGCACCTATGGATTGAGTACCTACCAAAAGTATTTCAAATAGGAATTTGGCATTCGATATGGCATAGTACACCCTACTTTTGGTACTCAATGCATAGGTGCCCAAAAAATAGGTGCTCAAACGGGAATACTTCGAAATGTGCAGTTAAAATTATACTGCATGATCAATATTATCATCTGTATAAGAATGAACCCCAATTGGCTCCAATTTAGCCAGAGATACAAATAAAAATAATAATAATTGTAGATGAATAAAAAACTGCAGGTTTCAAAGATCAAAAGACCAACTTACAAAGAACCTGACTTTGCTGGATTACTCCTGGCGCGGAGCAACCTGCAAGTGCCAATAAGCTGCGCAAAAGCAAAATTGATGAAAGAATACATTCGGTAATTTGTTACTTTACAAACCACAAAAACGATACAGACGTGCCAAAAAGTATCCAAAGATTTAGTGCTCAACAAAATTTAAAAACCGCAGCTCCCTGTATTGAATTTCGGATACGGGTTCAATAAAGTCTGGGGTCAAAAATATTTTCAAAAATGAACGCGAATCGATAATCTCCAGAAATAGGGGCGTGAGTAACATTCGGGATAATTTCGTACGAAAGGTAACTTTTATTAAAATATTGTATTGACTGTTACCGCAGTTATCTGAATTGATATTATTCATACGGGCCAATTTTTGGCAACATGCGGTTAAAGTTTCTGTATAAAGGGCATTGTAGGGATTAGTTCAACGTTTAAAGGTTTAAGTAACATAATTTTGGTATTTCAAAGTACAAATTCGGATGAAAGGACCAATAATGTATTGTATTGTCATTACTTAGCTTTTTATTTTTTTTGAAATAGCCGTATTTCAATTACATCTCAATCATAGAGTTATTATTGTTCCTACTAAATTTATTTGCTTACATATTTTCAGCGAGCTTCCAGTTATTCCCAAAGAAAGAAAGGTAATCTAAACAGAATCGTATGCTGATAAATTCCCACAGTCTTTGATGTCAGGTGGACGACGATTACTAACCCCTTTACCAAATATTGCATATGAAAGCGAACCCAACATATGGTCAGGAAACAAACAAAATATTGTAACTCTGGAATTTAAAGCGAATGAACATCTTGTTAAGAAGAAAACAACCAATTTATTATTATCTTCGGTATTGAAGACATTACATTTTTGCACCTTTTTCTACAAGGCATTCACTGAATATTTACAACAAAAAGATGACTGATTAAGCTTCCGTAAGTTTCTTAACGAAGAAAAGGGAGCTCATGGCTAAGTGATAACAGCCGCACGGGTCGATCGATCAGGTTAAGCTACGCTTGCTGGGGTTGGTCCGTCCGTAGATGGGGGACCATCTTTACATACCGAGACTCCTCCGTGTCTCGGAAAGCACGTTAAACAGTTGGTCCCGGCTGCTATTCCTTTCATTCTTTGACAGTCGTAACGGGTCGTCAGAAGCCAGAAAGTCTGCCAACCAGTCTTACCAAGGGGTATCGTATTACCCGGTTATTAGGTTGTGGAGGTCAGATTGTAAAATACTAGTAGTCAGCTGCATCCGCGTAGACTGGAAGCCAAACACAACATAGTTAGGAAAAGGATAGGCAGATTGAAATTTTATTAACGAAAGTGAGCATTTTCTATAATACAAAAATAAATATTCCCGGGATAGTTAGAAGAAGAAATAAGACAACAATTTCTTCTACTAGAACCATCATATAACTAGTACGATCTACAAAAACAATTTTAACTACTCACAATAATAGACACACCTTCACAACTCCACATAAACCAGAGAAAAAGTACCAACAATAAGTACAAGTCAAACAATGCTTTAAGTTTCATCTTTGGCATACATCACACCAACAATAGCTGAACGAATTACCATATGAAAGGCAAGCGTAGTACGGTAGCCAGACGTTTTTACTCCTTTAAGTAAAATGTGAATACAGACCAGCGATTTTTTATCGGCAACCGTGAACTGGCTTTAAATTAGGAATCATTAATCTTCTGTCTGTTTAGAAATAAGAAAGGGATTGTTGAAGTGAGTTAGTGGATGTGTAATGCGAAAGTGGAGGGAATAATGACGGAGTAATCATTTTAGGAGGATATACAGTTTTACGGAGGGGCAGCTGGATGCTAGTATATTACATGAAGCGACTGCCTATCTGAGTTCCACAACCAAGTTATACTGGGTAATACGATACGTTGTCAGACTTTCGGGCTTCTGACTAACCGTAAAATCTGTCAAAGATCTACAAATGACAGCTGGGGCTTAACGCGCTTTCCGATCCTTGGAGGAGAAGTCTCGATATGTAATGGATGGTCACTCATCCACGTACCAACCGTGTCAAGCGTAGGCTATTATTATTTAGCCACGAGTTTTTGAGAGGCCTGTATAGATGCGTAATGACAAGGAAACGTGTGGGCGAGAATCGTTTGCCTGTTAGTCCTGATGGTGCTAAGTAGTGGGCACTTGTAAACTGTCACTAGCATGCATATGGCTCGTACTTGTGCAAGTAAAATTACTTGTCAATTTAAATGATTTTCAAATGCTTCCAAACTAACTATCGAAATTCACAAAATTAATCGTGCTATTTGGATGCAAAATAAATTATGACGGATTTGCACGAATTACATTTATTTTTAGGCGAATCGACAACTCCAGAAATAGATTCTCCTAAAAATAAATTAACTTCATGCGAATCGCCTCAAGAAAAAATAATATTATTTCGTATTGTTATAAAGTGTCGATTTATCCATTTCGGGAGAGTAAATTCGTGCGAATCACCAATAAGCCATTATAGGCTATTTGAGATCAATCGTTGGTAGATAATAATACCACCGCCGTATCTCTACGTTGACGTCGTGGTGGGGCTTGCTTGCTCCGAACTCTAGGTCTGTGTCGGTTGAGTTTACTTTGCCGAAACGGGTCTAGGGTGAGGAGCCAGACCAAGAGAGATACAAAAACCCGCAGGGCAGCATGTGGCGAGCTGTTGGGCGGTTGCGACCCCATAGACCCTATCTCCCGGGAGATGTCTTGTTCCTCACCTCTGGCTTGCCTGTTTTGGCCGGCTAGAGTGAACACTGACGAGGAACAGAGCTCCCACCTCATTTTTGCCTTTATTGGCCGGCTTGAGTGGAGATTCGTAAGAGCAAACCTGCTCGGAGGAAGGAAGTATTCCGGTAAGATGCTGGTAGGGATCTTGACCGTACTTCCAGGATTGTCCTGATAGCCGTAGAATACCTCTCCACTCTTTTTAAGCACCTCAGGACATGTTGCCCCCTTGTCGCTACGACACTTTGTGCTAGCGACCGTTCTGGGGGGCCCATTATTGAGTGTGCAAGTCACCCCCTGCCATTTTATCTTTGTATTTTATATTTAAAAACATTGGTCAGGCAGGGGCCATAGTTTTTCCATAGTTCAAGATTCAGTTCACTATTTTCCATGTTCGAACAAGGATAATCGTCGGTTGGTGCCTCATTCCATTTAAAATTGTCTAAGGGGCCT
Organism: Lithophane ornitopus; assembly: GCA_948473465.1. Taxonomy (NCBI): domain Eukaryota; kingdom Metazoa; phylum Arthropoda; class Insecta; order Lepidoptera; family Noctuidae; genus Lithophane; species Lithophane ornitopus. The sequence continues at coordinate 12,466,672 of OX419634.1, forward strand.
CTGCGAGTTGGCTTCGGCCCCTCGCACGCCTTCCAAAGGTCCGGGATCCCAGGGTCCCGAGATGTATACACATATAAATATAATAATAATAATAAAAGCCATTTCATAATAATAATAATAGCCTTCGATAGTTGATTAAAAGTTTGGTTTTGTTGGTATTTATAGTGAGTCCAACTGGCCCGCTTTCTCTTGCTAGGTCTACTATAATTTCTTCGAGGGCAGATGGTGACTCTGCGAAAATAACTACGTCATCGGCAAATCTAAGATTGGACAGTCTGGCTCCATCGATTGATATCCCTGAGTTGGCCCAGTTCAGTCTGCGAAAGACTTTTTCCAGAACGGCTGAAAACATTTTCGGGGACAGTGGATCACCTTGACGCACTCCTCTTTTGATTTCAATGGTTGAACCTTTTTTTCTCTAGTTGTATTTTGGCTGAACTTTTTGAGTACACATTTTTAATAATTCTAATGTATTTGGTTTGAACACCTTGTTCTTTCAGCTTGTGTCATGTTCCAAAGAGTCAAATGCCTTATTGTAGTCAATAAAGCAGCAATACAAGGGGAGATTGTACTCGTTATATTTCTCAAAAATTTGTTTGACTGTGTGTATGTGATCGACGACAGAATATCCACACCTGAACCCTGCTTGCTCAATGGGTTGATTCTCATCCATTATTCTAGTTATTCTGTTTAGGATGATTTTGGAAAACACCTTGTAAATGTTGGACATCAAGCTAATTGGCCTGCAGTTATTTATATTGTAGATGTCACCTTTTTTGTGAAGAAGGATTATTGCTGATACAGTCCATTGGGTGGGAATATATTCGCTAGTCAACATATCATTAAATATTTTTGCCAATAATTTTGCCGATAACTGTTTTGTTTTTAGTAAGATCTCGTTTGTGACCCGATCTGGTCCTGGACATTTTTAATTTTTTTGGGTTTGAATAGCGTTTTCTATCTCTCTTTCTAATATTTTGGGAGTCTGGTCCTGGTCTGTATCGCATTGAAGGTCAACCGCCTGACCCTGTCTTTGGTTTTTGTATAGAGCAGTGTAAAATTCCGTAGGCGTTGGCAGATAGCATGCATACAAATTAACATCATAAGCTCCCGTCATCTTCATCAATTTGGTCCTTCGATACATATAATCACGAAGCAAAAATGGTCCTCATGTCCAAAGCTCTTATAAAAACCGTACTGACCTAATACATAAACCAGACCCAATAACTTACAATGCCAGTTATATAAATCGTCACGAAGCAATCGCTCGTCTGCCTTGACAGATCGTAGAAAACTAATTACTATTCACTGCTGTGCTCACCCATGATAATTAATAAGTTTGAGGTTTGACTTGCATCTGCATACAATGCCTCGTCTGGACGCGAGTGCGTTCTAAAATGCGCATCATTTTGTCATACAGTTCATGTAATGTATTTTTTTCTCTGTGTTTAGCAAAGGTTTTTACGAATTAGAATGTTATTGCTTTGTCTTTTAGAGGGTTGGCAATTTTTCAATTTAATGGAGGATTTTTAAAGTGACTTTTAAGTACACAAATTTTATAAATAGGTAAAGTTTATTAGTTTAGATTTAGGAGGAAATCTCTGAAAGTACTGTTCCGATTTCGAAAATTCTTTCACTGGCATAAAGCTATTAACTATTTCCGAGTGTAATAGGGTATGTTTTATAATATAGTTGACTACAACGCGGGCGGAAATGTGGGCAGAAGCTACTTAAAAAAAAAAGAGAATTCGTGAAAAAAAAATGATTACCTGTTTAAAAAAAATAAAGAATAATTTTAAAAACACTATCCAGTCTGTTCATAAAATATTGTGTGTTAAAAATCCGAATAACGTTTAACGTACGCAGCTGATAAATTAATTGTCAAACCTAAATCAAAACTCAAATTACAGATTCAAATGTTAAACAACAGAAAGATTCCTATTAAAATAATTGATTCCAAAATTTTGAGAGCTCTCCCAAAATTGATAGACACAAATAAAAATAGTAACATCGAAACACATTTGATAGTAGAAATTACAACTTTGAAAGTCATTAAGTAAAATATTAATGTTGAATGCTATGGTCTAAGTGATGGTTATATAGTTTAATAGTGCGTTGTGTATCATTTCGTGTATCACATCAATGGGTTCAACAATTAACTCTAATAATAGGTAATGTCTAACCGTTTATATTACAGCTTTATTTCTTATTTGGAGTCATTTAGAAAATTATTTGTGTTGCTGTAAATCAATTATTTAATTATGTTTAATTGAGAGGAAATGGTCTGAACCATGTTCTGGTATTATATCATAAGGTTAGGTGTAATTCAGAGTAATCTATCTTTGGAGGTTTACAAGGCCGCTTCTGTTTGAAGTGGGGTGGAGTACAGTTAGTGATAACTACAGGGAAGTATAATATAGTGGGTATAAAATTGCTGGAGTCTGTCTTACTTCAGACGGTTCTGATAAACTGTTTTATTAGGTTAACGGCAGTATTATCACTATTTTGAAGCCCTTGAAGTCAATTAGGCAGTAGTTGGTTTTACTGTTTGTTTTTTGATGTTTAAATATCAGATCATCTTGACTACACACCTCTATGTAGTTTTCTAAATCCTTTTTATTACTCAGAAAATCTTATCAAAATAAATATGGCATATATAAAAAAACTGTATTGCAAATGGACATACGATAAGATCAGTTACTGGACATCAACCTAACTCCAGAATTTTAAGAGCATCAACAATATTCAGGAATAGATGCTATAAATAGGTAGGTACTGTGGAAGAGGTACTTTAATGAAACGCTTATTTAGAATTATAATTATAATACTTATTTACTGAATCGTCACACTGACACCTAATCTTTTTTCCTTCTAAATTCGTAACAGCGTTTATCTCATATTTTTATGCAATTATCATTCATAATTACTAGCAAAAGTTCCTTATTAAAATTATGTACCTAGGTCATAATCTCTACAGTACCTTTAATAATTATGCATTTCAAAGTCAAAACCTTTATTTGAATTAAGCAGATAAATGGCACTTTTGAACGTCAAAAATTGCATAAAAATAGAACTGATTCTAGTCGCGCCTTCCAAAATGTTGATTTCGTATGGAGAAGAATGGGCAAGAAACTCCACCGTTACTCTTTTTAAATATTTTGCATGCATTTATGTTTACGACCAGTTTAAGAACCACTGAGGAGAAAGCGAAGAAGATATTTTAATTTCAATACGATCCTATTAATTATTAATGGGATCTTGATAAACTAGCATTAACTAAAACATAGATTACTTTTTTGCATCAAAAATCTGAGAAGCCATTTCTCAAGTTACCATTACTCGCTATACCTTCCCTACTAGAAATTATTCATTATACGTAATAATTATTGTTAAGTACTTAATCCTATACTTCGATATAACTGTAGAAGAACCTGTTCCTATAATCACAGTGATTCGAATAGGTGTATGCTGTTGAGCAGTCTTACCAACTAATGTTTGCGGTTCGCTAAACACTTTATGGATGATTGCTTTTGCCCTAGGGATTTCTGCGTCCTTTAGGACCGTTTGAAGAGATAAGGAAGTGAGTTGTAATTAAGTGAAGTATCTACAGCAGTCTCTGTGTTGACTAGTTAACTGCTATTTTATTTATGAACCTTTGAAAAAAGGTCAATTGTGGTTTAAGGAAGTAAAGCTGATTTGTTTTTGTCACCATCATCACTGCCTGACTTTTCCCACTGCTGAATATAGGCGTCTCTTTTCTTGTGTCAATCCCCACCCTCCTGTGTCAGCATCATCCAGGTTTTGCCCGCGATGGCAGCAATTTTTAGGACATACTAATGAAATATCAAGTGTTTCTTACGATACAATTTGCGTGACTGCATACTTTACTTTGTTTCTCTGTCTCTGTAAGTCACTTTATAAATTGAAACCTTATTAAGATTCATTTTATCCATAATCAATTTCTTTGAAATTGCCCTACTAGTATCTTAAACCCTTTGTTGTACATCCTCAGTTTTTTTTGTTTCGATCAAGGGGAATTCTATCAATTTCTATTTGGCCAAGCACTTTGAGTTCCTCAACACATCTCTATCATGAACACACGGTTTTTTCTCAAACCCTTTAGATATTTGTTCCACACTTTTTCTCAACACTCAAAAAAATAAAACGTTTCAATCAAGTATTGAACCCTAAGTCCGAAACGTGATTCCAAATTTGAAATCAACAAACGATTAATCATTGAACTGGCGATGGTCATTTGTGTCGAGTCACTATGTCCTTTTGATATAATCCTTTAAACTATTGTGAGACAAACGGCTTTGGGACAAATCATTGTGGGACAGACGGTTTTGGGACAAAACATTGTGGGACTGAGACAAAATGGGTTTAGAATCACGAATGTTTTGGTCATTGGTCAGTGATGTGTGGAATTGAAACATGATTTTGTGGGAATCTGTTTGAAGTTCGTTAAAGTGAGTAATTGTTGGATGTTGTGTGTCAAGTACCAGTCCTAAGTTGAAAAGGATTTAAAGTTTTCGGGTTATGAGCAGAACTGATCATCTTGATAAAGAGTAATTAATTTCAACAGTGGCCAAACCCAGAGAGTAAGTTACAACGGTTACTACAGATCTCGTTTTTTCATCAGCCTGAAATAGAGAAGTAAAAAGCGTGAAACAGATAGCGATTTAAGTAACAAATTGCCAAAACTGACTGTCTTTTGTTTCCATCAAGGTAAGGCAGAAACAACCCTTGAAGTAGGTAGTGCAAAAGGCACTACCTCCATTACGAAAAAAAGGCTAACCTCAGCACGTACATCCAAACGGTTCTAATTTCATCACTCGTTCACTCTTGCGGTACATAAATTCGCTAATTCGTATGTAATTCTTACTAATGACAGCTAGCAGCGTTCGTTGGAAACGCTTAATGTCGGGTTTGAGCAAGTCTTCGGTCGCTAGTGAGGGGGATTTCATTAAGACGACTAAATGGTTAATTGTAGAACAGGTTGCGATTGAAAAAGTTGTAGGGATTTCATTTAAGAATTGACAATGACGGCAGCTGGGTACCAATTCTTTTTTATTTCATGTTTCCATGATTAATGCTCTTATTATTAGACTTTAGTTTTAATTTCCAATTTATGGCCTTCGCTAATTCACTTCTATGTCTCTGGAGTCCATGTTTTGGAGTGATTTTTCGTTGTGAGCAAAGAAAAAATATTTTGAGTTTCAGTTGGTCTTTATCTAATAACGACACATCTGTTTGAGCCAAAAAAAACAACTGGGCCAGTATCAATGTATTATCATAAGTCAAATAAATTTCAAACTCCCTCGATGTCAATCCCCATCGATCCTTCAGTAAACTTCACACTAACTTGTGGCAAAATAAAAACATTTAAAACGACTATAATACTTTGTTCAAAAGTAAACATAGGAGTAGCATCAAACGCCAAAGCCAATAAAACGGTCAGTTTTACGACAGACATAAATCAAGTATCGATACACTATCGGTCGTCAAAGTCGTCGCGGTGAAACCACAGCTTAAGTCGTTCTAAAAACAAGTATTACTCGTTCGTAGACAAATAATGATTGTCTTTAAGTGAAATATTAAGTGTGGGTGTTAGAAGAAGAGGTTAAGCAATTGTCAACGCGGTTTGTAAATTGATGGGTGACCGGTTTGTGCTAGTCGCAGATTGTTTTGGAGGATTAGCCACGGCTGTTACTTTGATTAATGGTCAGAATTTATCGGTTGCAAAATCTTTTAGACTAGCATTGGCGTACTCACTTCCTGTGAGGATTTTTTTAGGTTTTGAAGTGATAGTCATGATTTAAGGAGCGAAGAATACTTAAAATTAACAAATTCACAAGGAAAAAAAAAAACAATAGACGTAGATATATTTAGTAACCTATTCAGCTTGACTATTCTTCTAGAGTCATAAAAAACCCTGTAAGAAATCGACACGTGTTGCACCTCTCAACGAGGTATCCTCAGGATGAGGATTGACCAATTGCAAACCAGAACGCGACGTGTTACCACACCGAGCGCTGGACGCAAAGTGAAGCAAATTCACAAGGGTCATTATCAGTCTTATCATTCTCCTATCATTAAATTCATGATTCACAACCCGACTCCAAGGATCACAATAATCTAATTTCTGCAGGTTTTTCATCTTGGTCCTTCAACCCGCACATAGCGAAAACATTTATACAGAGCCATTGACATGTACCATTGTACCTGTCCCTTCAAAAACCCATTCCACCCCAGCACACGGCCAGGGTACCAGGTAGTAATAATACAGATAGCTGTGATATTGTAAATAGGCGTAAGCCAGGGACACCTGTGTTACGCATCTAGCGTGGATAAGACAAAAAAAAATAACAGACTCGCCTATCGCTGCACTGTGTTGGCGTAGTATGGATTTTTGACCATTTTGTTTTAGGAGCAGTAAACCAACGAGATGGTAAAAGTTTAATCATTGCAGGAGTAACTTGAATATGACTGAAAAAGACAGACATACAATTAAATGATATATTTAAAGAGAGATCAAACCCATTTCCACTGTAGGATAACATTGAAGACTATAGATGATGCGATGATGTTATGGAAGCTAATGCAAGCAAAGAATTTACTAGTATTTTAATTTGTTCAAAATAATATTTGGTGATAAACTACATGGCAGATTATCATAAGCACAGAATTAAGTATCTACTAAAAGGTAACACCAGCATTATTCAACATTTTACGGAAGAAAGAAGTTGGTTAAGAAGTTACACGAGAAAATTGCAACAATAGGAAAACTTCGAATCCTAGAAGCAACCTAACAATATTTCCAAGTTGCAAGGTCCACACAATTCTTACCGTTGCACTAGAGCAACACAGCTATATTGTCTTCTCTTTCCCCCACCGGTCGCTCGCTGCACGTGTGTCATGGAAACGGGTTTCGCTCGCGGACGGACCCAAGATTTTATTAATTTGTGTTTCTTATATATTTTGTATATTACTTCTTCGTCGCTCCTGTTCGCCTGGTACTGGCTCCATCGATATTGTTGATAACAAATTGCTTTTCTTTGTTCTGTCATGGCTTCTTTGTTTTGTTTAAAAATAAGGTCAAATAAAGCTAGTCTGAATGCTACCTGATGTGATGAATTGTGTTGCGACTGTTTTGAATGATTGAGTCTTAGGTTTTTGCAATATTGATTATTTACGACCATTGTTATATGATTATGTTCAACTGATTAGGTATGGTTAGAGCAATGTCATATTTTTTACTACTCGTAATATAGCTGATCATGTCTATATTATAAGGTTTAATATTGTCTATATCTAAGTTGTTTTTTTAACCCACGTGAACCATCTTTTGTCCCAGATTTTCAGTGACATGGTATGTAGACTTATGGATTATATATAACCAGTGATTCTAGACCATCGATAAAAAGAATGCTCCAAACAATATGCAAATAAAAAAAACTCCTGCGACATTTGATACTTTGTCTACCAACAGATGAACTTGTGATGTAGGTATCAGTCGAAGGACTGTACGAGACAAAAATAAACGAATCTGCTACACATCCTATTTGAACACGACAAAAACATCCAGAAATAAATAACAGATACAAAAGTATTCGAAATATTAATCTCGAGTCAAGCACATCAGACTATGGCCCGAAGCGTTTTGTTTCCAATATTTATGATGATCCTTTTAATCAAGTTAATCGACTTCGGTACAGCGATTAAGAACTTCTTTTATTTTTCGACAAATTATTTTGTTCTTGAATATGAATCATGTTTGAAAAGTTAATTTAATAATGATATCTTTTGGAACTGTATTGCACAGGATTGATGGAATTGTATGGGTTAAGTATATAAGTAGCAATAATACATCAGACACCTGAGGGTTAATGATATTATTATAATATTCCAAAAATGGCTCTTCTCTATCTTTCAAGTGTTGTAAATTATGGAATTACTAATGTAATCTATATTTTAGCTTAATATGGTTTTTGAAAATTCACCTTTATCTGGTCAGTTTACAAGAGAATGTCCTTTACCTTTAGAAATTTGGAATTCCTACTGACAAAAACAGTATTTATGTTGGCCTCATAATATTTGAAATAAGATTAGATATTTGAATATTTTTTTACAGTCCGTTCAAACGAATTTGACTTCTATTGCGTTGGTAGCATGAAAAATGGCAGCTGCAGTAAACAGTTGGTATTGTAACCACTTTTTGGCTTTTAATGCCATCCTTACCTACGGTATAGAAGTCAAAATCGGTTGAACGGACTGTAAAAAAAGGTTTATTTAAATGTCTCATCTTATTTCAAATGGATTATTAGGCCAGCTCAATTGTTACCAGCGACCAATGGTCTACTGTACTATCATGCATTTCATAGTCTAGAAGTAGTAATTATTTAGCAACGCCAACTCACGTCCCAAACCCCAGATACACTATACTTTTCTCCCATTCTCAACTCCACATTCATGTACCCACCACACATAAAAAGTTATTGGGCAACAAAATCATTAGCTACTGCACATTTCTGTGGTCATAATCCTATTGTTTTGACCACACGTAAGAACAAAGAGACGTTGTGTTACAGAATGACCACAATTGTTTTTGGAGAAAATAACAGCTTCCCAACATATAAGAAGTTGTAAATTTTGAGTTGTCATTGTCTTCTCTCGGGACTGTGGTATTGGTTTACGATTTACTTGAAGGTGGAATCAGGCAAAGAGATATTGCTACAGAAAAAATAAGTCGTACAATAGTTGCTCGTAATATAAAAGATCATATCAACCTTTTCTTGATTGTCTAGGATATACATAGTAAAGACCTCATAAAAATGAACAAAGCAGAAAGAATCTAGGAGTTCTTTTGAATCAGCCGGTATACTGTTTCTACATCCAAAATCATCATCAAACCTTAGAAGTATAATTATGTTTATGATCAAATTCAATAGAACGCAGTCTTCATTGCCCAAAGAGATGATATAGATAATGGATAAAACACAGGACGTTTAGACAAATTGTCACAAGACAGAATACCTGGAACATCATTGGTAGACTGAGACACTTAAAACAAAAAAGTAGAAAAACTAAAGAAACAACGGACTTAAAAGTCGCAGACCTCGCTAAAAATAAAACGCCCAAAACTATGCCAGTGTCACATCCCACGTAAACATTATGCGCAGGCGCAACGTAGGCGATATTGCTAATAAACATTTTGATTTACAACACGAGATATTGCTTTTAATGTTCTTTTTCACTTTAATAGTCTGGTTTGCGGAGATAGACTGAATTTAATTAGTTGTTTTGTTAACTGTGTCGACGTAAGAGGAAAAAATAGTATGTGAGTTGAACGAATTGCTTGAGGATAGTGCTTACTATTTACTAGTAGAGCTAAAAGTTGATGGATTTGTTCTATCAAACCTACTATAGTAGAGAGGTGTCTAGCTCATTTAATTTTAGGGAAACCTGGCTCTATTATCAGTATTAATTCCTCCTCATTAAATTGCCAGCAATTTGCTAAGTGCTGCACATGAAAATTACTGTTTATGTTTTGAAACTCCCAAAACTGTTGCACCTCCTTTATCACTGCATTTATTTTTTCTCTAAAGTTATCTTCTTGTCCACAGAACGCCCTTACTCCGAATCAGACATCCCGCAGACAGCCCCACCACAAATCCAGCAGTGCCGTCGATCAGCGTCATCACCCCCCCTCACTCTAACTCTGGATTCCGACCTGGAAGACGATGTCTTCGCCCCAAGATCTGACAGGACCAACGACCTGTTCTCGACTCGAAACCTGGACATCTTCGGCTACGGGAGTCCTAGGACTCCTGCCGGAGTTCTGTTAAGTCCTAGGAGAGAAAGGAAGTTTACGTTCTCGGTGACGAGTGAGAAACATTGGAGAGACAAGGGAGGGACGGACGTAGCTGATGGTGTGACGCGAAATGATGGAATCAGCGGTACAGATATTGAAAGAGATACTGATGAGGTAAGTGACATGTTTAATAATGTTTTCTTCAGTGGATTGAATGAAATTAGTTACTCTGGAGTTTTTCTGAGCATTTGATCTTTTTGATACATCAATTATTAATCATATTATTATACATACAAGTAAATAACTTTTTTTAATTGTAAAATTATTGTTTGGATCACTGGGATTAAATACATAATTATTACCTATGTTATATATAAACAAAACAGTTATACAAAGCAACTTCTTACTGAAGGGTTAAATATGGAATGTCAGGAAGATGATAAAAACATAAGTTGTAACCGACACATACCAAACAAACCATGTGCAAAAATGTAGATAGGTAGCAGTTCAGGAGATAATCGATGACATTTTCAGTGCATACAAAGGCATTACATGTACCTACCTAAATTACCAACGTTGCAATTAATTCTAAAATAAATATTGTAATAATAGTCCTCCATACCGCATTTCGGCCATGGGGACGAATCTCAGCAGAAACCAGACTTCGGCGCGGGAGATATTATAGTGCACAAGTGTGTGCGCCGACACAGGTGCACTCTCTCTTCCTTCAGTCTATTAATCCGGTTGGACGGCAATCTGACATGACCGGAGAGAGATAAGACGTGATTACCGAGCACAAAAAAAAAAAACAAAATAAATAGAGCAACGTAATTAAACCCAAACTGTCCCAATTAAAAACTGATAACTATACAATTTATCGCCAATTATTAACAATTGCGCAATAAATAATAAAAACAATATAAATTGTTTAAATAAAATAGATATTTTTGTAAAAACGGCGACACGTGTCCAATAACTCTTTGTTTACGTTATGATTCATAAAGTAATGTAGTATCTATTTATAGGTATGTATTACTATTGAAGTAAATTGTAGTGTGAAAATATTATGATACATAGCTGTTTACTATGTCGTAATGTTTTTATATTGCAGTCTGCATCGCGTCTAGATAGAAGGGCCTGGATTTTTTAGAAGTACTTAGGCCTTTTTGCCTAGTTTACACAAACAAGACTGACTTACTTTTATCATTCCTCGTGAAAAGTGTTTCAACAACATATAAAACTCGTGTTACATAAAATATTTAGAAATCTAACTATGAATCTTCAATGAAACTTAAAGCACACCAAACCCATGGAATTCTATGCATTATATTTTGCTACAGAATACCAAACGGAATTGAATACATTACATTATACAATTTCTGTACTTATTCTCTGCTACACAGTTCTTTTCGATCCTAAACTGGTACGTGACGCCTGATTAAGAAATAAAAGTTGCATGCGCGCAGCAGTTTGCTATTAAAAACTGTCAGGCGCTAGTAAGATTTTCTTGTTACCAAGTTTGAAGTAAGCTAAGTTTTCTAATTAACACAGTATCCAGGAACTGCTTTGATGCATTATAAAAGAAACATGAATATGCATGTATCTTTACGCTGTTATATATTGACGGGATGAACAGTAGGTAGGTAAAAAATAACCAACGCCACACTGAACGTCACGATTACATAGCTACCTACTTGCCCAAGTACTTTAGAAACGGATTATAACTATTGATTTCATCGTATTTTTAACCGACTTCTTCAAAAAGGAGGAGGTTCTCAATTCGTCTGTATGTTGTTTTTTGTGTATTTTACTCGATTGCTCCGCCAATAAAATTATGAATCGATTTTGATGATTCTTTTTGATTTTTTTTTTGTAAAAAGTCTTATTTTTCACTTTTTTTGTGTTTTTTTAACTACACAAGCAAAGTTAATAAAATTTATATGGGACCACCTCTGAAGCATGACCTACCAAACAAAAAAAGAATCATCAAAATCGATTCATAATTGGCGGAGGAATCGAGAAACATACACACAAAAAAAAAAAAACATATAGACGAATTGAGAACCTCCTCCTTTTTGAAGAAGTCGGTTATTGTATACCAGTACATTTTTGTTAAATACCAACTGAAATACATTGGCTATTGTATCATCAAAGATTTTGGATATGAATCCAAGACACAAAGTCTAGCATCGAAGTCAGACGATTTAAGTATCTTTCGCACATTCTCCTCATTATTTACGACTATTTACACTAGAACTTCATAAATAATGAACTAAAGTGGTTCCACTACTTGCAGATTTCGTAACAGAGAATCTAAAACAAATATAGGCAGATCATATTTTATACTTTCAATGGACATTTTCTTGGCAAGACGCCAAACTCTGCGTATGATACCTAGGTACCTACTTTTCTGCGTTTTCACGCAGAAAAGTAGGTACCAGGTAGTAGGTAGAAGGCAGTGTACCTATTACACTGCCTTCTTTATTTTGTGAATTTCTTGTACCTATGTCTCGTACCATCGTGAATCTTAACAGTTAAAAATCTTTTTTTAGGGTTCCGTACCCAAAGGGTAAAACGGGACCCTATTACTAAGACTCCGCTATCCGTCCGTCTGTCTGTTCGTCTGTCACCAGGCTGTATCTCATGAACCGTGATAGTTAGACAGTTGAAATTTTTACAGATGATGTATTTCTGTTGTCACTATAACAACAAATACTAATAAAAAAACAGAATAAAATAAATCGTTTAAGGGGGCTCCCATAGAACAAACGTGATTTTTTTGCTCGTTTTTATAGATAATGGTACGGAACACTTCTTGCGCGAGTCCGACTCGCACTTGGCCGGTTTTTTATATTTCTTATTGATGTAGGATGGTATAATTTTTGGAAGAAAAACAAAGTTACAAATTACATTATTTTTATCCCAGCAAAAATAAGTTAATGTCTAGGTTTCCAAAACAATACAAGTTTCACGTTATCTACTATGATTTTAATGGGAGAACATTGGATTAGAGTCTAATTAGTCTAATCATTAGACTAAGCAATCAATTCCGTCTTCTATTCCATACAAATTTTACTGCATGATTGGTCACCAACCATTGATCTTGTTCTTGAGAAACGAAGAGAACCATTGATGATTGAGAAGAAGGTCAAAGAAACGATGGATGGATTGTGTGAGGAATGATATGAAAGAGAATCCCAATTAATGATAGCGTGACATGGGAGAATGGAAGAATAATACATGTTGCGCCAACCCCAAGTAACATGGGGCTTGTCCCATGATCAATGATTGGTTGCCAAGATTGAATGTTCATTTGTTTCTTCTTTACTTCAAACTTCAAATTGAAATTAAAATAAAATCTTTAGTAAGTTACCTCTTTGGTTGCCATGCGCTGAAGTAAAAAGTTCGTTCCATTTTTAAATAACACGACTGATATGAGTTTTCATATTATATTTGGCCAGTTATGGATTTTCATAATAACATGATATTAACATTGCCGGCCGCATCGTCTATTTTTGACCAGTAGCGCAATTTCCTCGAAGAAGGTTGTCAAAATAATGTTCGAATTTCTAAGCATGCTTGAGAAAAAGTAGATTCTATTAATATTAAAAACACGAAACAAGTTCAAAACTATACACCGATGCAGAAATGTTAATGTTCTAAACATTGTGCAATCGTACTTCGTATAAATAGTTCTCACTTCGTCTACAAGCTGCGTTTCGATAAACTTAGTTTATTTGACACATTTGGGTCACAGCTTGACAGAAATTGTGTGATGATTTATTTCGTAATAAGTCTTCCTTCTTGTTGATTATTTTGATGGCAAATTGGACGTGGACAGTTTAATGTATTCTGTGTTTCTTGGGTAAAATATGGATGCTATCCAAATGGTTTTACTGGTAAAGATAGTCTAGGTTTTCATTAGCAATCTATGACTAAATAGGTTACAAAACAGATAGATTTCGGCATAAGCTTTACTCGTTTAGAATAATGTGCCAGTTTTCATATCCATTCCAGTCATACTAACCTCAATACTTAGGGTAGGTACCTACTTGGTTGCTACTCTAACAACAACTTGTTCTATCGAAATAGCTAGGATTTTAGAAATAAAAACTTACGTAAAGCGGATACTTAATTCTTAAGAATTAACTTCCAACTTAAATGGTCCGTATTCAAATCACAACGGTCATACCTCAGACCAAATAAAAATCCAGACATCGCTGCGAACCGTACAGTGAAGCATGCAAAAACTACACCTCGCTCTTTGCATACACGCTCACAAGCACCAAGCTACACCTCACCGCACTGGAAAGTAAGTGCACTCAACATGTTTACGAAACCGGCCTCACGTCACTGTTGACAGCGCTATGACTTGGTTTTTTATTCTAAAATCAAAAATCAAAATCAAAATATTTTATTTCACATAAGCCTACATGGGCACTTATGAAACGTCAGAAGCTAGGAGCACGGTTCCAATTGGTCGTTTCCTGTGGAGAAGAGCCGGCAAGAAACTCCACGGTTACTCTTTTAAAAGAAATAATAATTGGCTTTTACAATATTTTCGATTTACAGTGTTAACAGTTATGGGAAGACAGTGTAGGCCTTTCAAAAAGTTTCAGGTAGGTTAGGCTAAGCCTACAATGTTCTCAAATTCACGAGGTAGAAAAGAATCTATATAAAAGATAAATAAGATACTAAAGATAAAAAACCTATTAAACCAAATGACATGATTGCCATTACAACTGTAACAAATCTGATTAATTATCATGTCCATAAAAGCCACTAATAATTTAGTCTTTGGGTCATTCTTTGTTGTATGAAACGGCATTGTTTGTTGTATATCTCGGTAAACTGACGAAGTGAGTCAATCTGGGGCCATGGCAGTGCCCAGCCAAGTCGAGTTTGCTTAACAGTTACAATATCACTGCCTGTAACTAAGGAGATAATACAGATATGTAAGTCTATTCTTTCTTTCTGACTCTTCACACTTTACGGTACACATAAAAATGAACATTATTACACTATTTAGTGTTCACATTATTGCCCAGTCGGCCGACGAACGATGAATTTTATTAGCTCAGCGTGAAAAGAGGATGAGTCAAAAAGTAATGTACCAATAAAATTAACGATACTCTTTACAATTGAGTGATGAATAAATCTGGTTTTATTGTCAGCCATTTCGATAGGGGATTAAGTGGAAGGAAAATAGTGAGGCATCTTTCTGAGTTGCAAGTGATAATACTGACTATCTAATAAACCGAACAATCAAATAAAATGAAGAATATTGCAGAGTAAATTAAATATCAAAATATTTTAGTCACCAAAGCGAAACTCTTAAAGAAAAAAAAGTGTAAAATGAGAAGATATAATATATCTTCTCATTTTACACTTTTTTTTCTTTCATTATAATCATCAATCGAGGGATTGCTCGAAAACTACTAGCTAAGATATCAAAGGCTAAGATTTTATTTCATTTAGCGGAACAATAAATGATACAACACTAGCGGTTTTACCCACATTAGTCTCGACATCATGAGAACATCGGGATAAAAAGTATCCTATGTCCTAACCAAGTCATGGTCTATCCATATTCCGTTATCCAAATTCGTTCAGCTGTTTTAGCGTGAAAGCGTAACAAACCAATTCACTTTTGCATTTATAATATTAAACTCGCGACAATCTAAGAAGTCCGTTTTGACGTTTCGCTCTCGTACTTGTAATAAAACGTTAATATTCTAGGTTGAGAATCAGTTTTAAGCAATGTAGATAAGTCGTCGATTACAAACTCTCTAAGAATGTTCAATCGAAATGTCTCGAGAATCAGTTTATATTTAACTAGCTGCTCGCCCCGGCTTCGCACGGGTAGCACTAAGTACTTATCTAAGGCTATTTTAGGTAATTTTTTACACCTTGGGTTACATTATTGGAGTTTTAGTAAGGAGCCCAAATTTTTTTGAAAATGTAATATAGCCTATGTCAGCCGGGGATAGTGTAGCTTTCTAACAGTGAAAAATTTTTTCAAATCGGTTTGGTAGTTTCGGAGCCTATTCAATGCAAACAAACAAACAAACAATCAAATCTTTCCTCTTTATAATATTAGTAAAGAAGTACAGAT
The DNA here is from genome assembly GCA_948473465.1 of Lithophane ornitopus. Classification (NCBI taxonomy): domain Eukaryota; kingdom Metazoa; phylum Arthropoda; class Insecta; order Lepidoptera; family Noctuidae; genus Lithophane; species Lithophane ornitopus. The sequence continues at coordinate 12,482,601 of OX419634.1, forward strand.
AAACCAATTTTTTTTTCATCGCTACACAAAATATTTTTAATAGCTGTTAAAACGGACTTCTTAGATTGTCGCCAGTCTAGTTAGGATTTCATCCATATCTCCTTGATTAATTGCTTCTACTACTATGAGAAATAGATCCATCCCAGTGTTGCTTCTATACCTACTGCTTTATCATAAAAGAAGTTTAGTATTCTACTCCCAACCTTGGGTTCCAAAAACTCAAATAGAAACTTCACTGTCATTTTGTTCAACTATTCCAACCATGCATAAAACTTATGACCTTGTCACAAATATAGTCATACTTATGTTGGCGGCAATAAACGGGCACAAGTCGGCTTCAGCCAACTGTAACAACAGAACCCGGTGCGGGGTTTAGTGGGTGCTTAAACTGCGGACCAACCTTTGATATGGTGTGTTGTTGGGTTGAAGAGTAGTGGCTACTAGGCGCGTACCATAATCATTTGTAGGGCAATTCCAGTGCCCTTTTTATCAAAAGTTACAAGTCTTCACTTCACGAGTTACCTAGAATATTAATTTTCCATTGAATTCGTAGCTCATCTCCATATTCATAATCAGCCCTTTTTTTTTTTTTTGGCTGGGAAATCATCATATGACTTCTCCCGCTCTGGGCGGAGCTAACTGACTAAAACCCACCCGTGTTCCTTCGGTTGCCTGTTGCCAGGGTCCCGGTATCCCTTTCGGACTATTCCGCAACCCTGTCAGGCATCGGTCCTAACGGACCCCGTCAGGTGTGCTGACATCTCTTTGAGGCGCGCGTGGAACCTACTGGCATCAGGTCATCTCTCTCTTTTGACCACATTAAAAAACAAAAAACGAATTTAAACATTGATTGCGGTACTAAGCACGACACTTGTAAACTTGTAAGACGGAATAGAGAGTCGCCGGAGACTCTCAGGATTAACTATGATTTTCTACAAGTTGTAACTTACAAAGAATTTTTTGATAAACAAAATCACGAATAAAAATATAAGTATTTGTGAACTAAATAATGACACTTGATAATACTTACAAGGCTTGTAAGTTTTGATAAACAGGTGATAGGATTTTTTTGATTAGGAGTAACTGGTGCACCGCACCAGAGTGTAACTATGGACGGTACAGAAACTACGTAGTAAAAGTTTGAAACGGCACACTCACATGGACCCGAAACGATTGTCGCGGTGCTGTCAGTTGCAGGACGAGATGAGTGGACGCCGTGATCTTTTTAAAAATGGAGAAATAGTCATGTTTCCATTATGTCCATATTTATATTGTGACCGCATACAGCACAAAATCGTTCAACACTGAATCCCCTGGGTTTTCGCAATATCCCTAGGATTTTCGTGAAAATACGAATTATCAAATTACCCTGCGACATACATATAAAACTTGAAAATCCCCTAACTGCAGGCTTACATAGGATACAATTATAGAAACTGTACGGTTATTGTAAGTTTATACATAAATCCGTAATTTTATGAATTTGAACGTTTTCGAGCCAATCCATTCCAGTAAGTCGGCGAACTAAAATTTATGATTACGAACCAAGTACCCACATACATGGCACACTATAATTTAGGCCAGTTCACTACGTACTGACAGAAGAAAATAAACTCGAATATTATAGTATCACGGTACGCTATTCTCGTCCAACTGAATCACAGCGGGAGACTTATAAACATACAAGTCTTTTGTACGTACATCTCACTTTAATAATTGTACTGATTTACACCTGACATCATTAAAGAGCGATTTTTATGCGGGATCATCGTCATCATAAGTTTTATCGTGTCGGCTTCTAGTCTTATTCACTAAAGTTACAATTCTATAGCCGACTGCAGGAATTAGCAGGCGATGTGTCGCCGCGACACTACTGGTTTCTATGAAATCGGAGTGTCGCTAGCTACGGAAGGTATTTCATAGAAATACATAGAAACAGGTAGTGTCGCTGTGACACGTTATCTGCTGCTGCTGCCTTCAGGCGGCTATGGACTTGTAACTTCACTTCAACGTCATTATCGTTAAAACATCTACAACTTACTGACATCATTAGAATAACCTTAGAAGTTCTGGGGGCCTACCACGACCGCTTACAGCAGTATTATTTCAATCTTACTTCGTGGGGGAAAGAGATGGAGGTATACGTCCTGTAGAGCTTCATCTCTTTCCTACACTGAAGTAATATTAAAATAATACTGCTGTGACCGGTGATGGTAGGCCCTCTGGACTTACAAGGCACATCGCACATAGTTGCGATATTAAAATAATGGACATCACTGTACAAGAATCAAGAATCATCATCATCATCATCATCATCATCAAGAATGGACCTTATATTTAACCGGCTTAAAATATGCGGTTTTTTTTTCCACAATTTTTTCGTAAAAATATACAGCAAGATTTTCACAGTTGATCAACTCTATAAAGAAAATCTCTTACACAAGCTTAAGTAAACAAACCCCTAAAAAACGTCTCCAAGTTTCTTACCTTTCCCACTTACAAATATTAAAACATGCATAAAATTACTTGAACAATTTCTATAACCTTTTGTGTCCCGTCATCCGTCTAATGTGTTTTCGTATTTTGGGTAACAGAGAAGGGTACTTCTCACTTTTTGTGTACCGTGTTCAGTCCCTGAGAGTTCCTTTTTATTTTCGCATCATCTGTATTAATATTCATAAGTAAATTACTCCGTTTTGAGGATCGGATTTCAACGACAATCCTGGTAGGAAGGTTGTGTCGTCGTCTTTGTGTTTGAAGGAGAAAAGTAATCGGGAAATGTCTTATAAAGATTTGAGAAAAAAATATATACGATGTTATTGTGATTTCTGAAAGGCAACGGTGGCACAGGTATCACAGTGGTACACATGGCTATAAATCTTATACATCAAGCCTATATTATAGCTTAGCTTGATATAATATATCGAGCTATACATTTCTAGTATAAACTGATCTCACATTGTATAGGATTTCCGTACAATGAGAGGCTCAGCTTATACTGGAAATGTATAGCTTGATATGTAGCCGTATGTACCTTATCGATGTATTGCAAAAGATATTCAACTTTTGGCGCTGAGCCGTGCGTTAAAAATCCAACAGACTCCCATTTACCATTTGCTAGTTGTAAAAGGATTTTATACTAGACGTTCACAATCTTGTTCAGTCTTCTTACATTCAGATCCAAATATTTTTTTAAGAATGAAGACATCCTCATCTTCTTGCCTTCACTTCTCACTTTGTACTAAGTTTACCACCAAAAAACCTTGCACCACTACAAACACATTAAAATCATTGAAATCCGTCACACAGTAACGACCTCTCACGTCTTTTGCGATCTCCATTACTTCCCTCAAAGTCCCCATTTCATTCCTTTTTCTTTTACCCCCATATCTTTTCTTTTATATCTTTTACCTATGTTTCGTCGGCGTCTCGGATGATTGCTCTGTGTATAAGTGGGTCTTACAATGGGATGACATTTTCTTTTTAATACTTATTTTGAGGGTAGATGCGAAACTTGAATGAGTCAAGAGAGACGTCGAAATGAATTTTTGGATTGGACTGAATTTTTAATTAGGAGATAGGATTTGAGCTCTAGCTGATAAGCAATGAATAATCATTCTAGGAGCTCGTGGCCAAGTAATAACAGGCTCACGGGGCGATCCATCAGGTTAAGCTATGCTTGCCGGGGTTGGTCCGTGGATGGGTGACCATCTTTACATACTCCTCTCTGCCTCGGAAAGTACGTTAAGCCGTTGGTCCCGACTGTCATTCGTGGATCTTTGACAGTCGTTACGGATCGTCAGATGTCTGAAAGTCTGACAACCAGTCTTACCAAAGGGTATCGTATTACCCAGTCGCTGGGTTAGGCAGTCGCTCCATGTAAAATACTGGTATTCAGCTGCATCCGGTTAGACTGGAAGCCGACCCCAACGTAGTAGGGAAAAGGCTAGGCAGATTGAATCATTCTAGGGCAGCTTCAAAGTCCAGGCTGATAACGTGAGAAATTTAGCCTAAGTTACTCGTAATCGGTCGTCGTATTTGTCTTTGCTTTGGTAATATCTAACGAAAAACTCAGCATGTTGTGAAACAAATGGGATAAATAAAACTGAATCCCAGCCATGTTGATATAACTACTCCAAATAATATAAAATTCGATATAAAAATACATCTTCCAACATTAATCAAACCAATAGATGAAATTAAAGTAGCAAAGATCAATTCACCAAGAAAAGATCAAAAAGAAAAAAATCCAGAATATTAAAAAGACTGCCAAAAAGATATAACCAAACCTAATACCGTAATAGATGCCAAACAACCAAAAGATCTTCACACCCATAAATATTCATGCTGAGACAAGGCAAAAAGGCAACACAAAGCCGGCAGTCCAAGGCGAGCCTTGAAGTCATACCCTGAAGTGGAACGCCAGACGCTTTCGAAAACCTTCGGGAAACGGATCGAAAATAGAGGAGAAAAAAATCGAGACATGTCTAGCGAGGTCTCAAGCGCTGAACCTAAGTCTTAGAGGGATTGTGTCACACCGAACTGGGGACGGACAAGATGACTTGATTGGGTGGATAAGATTTAGATCGTAAAAGTTCAGATTTTCCAGAAATTTTTGTGACTATTGAAATGGTATCAGAGTTACCTACAGTACAGGTGGGGCTGCTGTTTCAACCAATCCTTGATAAATAAAAACAAAAAAATATAATATTATCAGGCATCAAGGCCCATAGGGTGTTAGTATTACATCTTACTTAAAAACTATATTAGTAATATGCAGAAACAATTAAAAGAAAAATAACAATTACAATTACAGGAAGGTTTATCAAGCCTTGTTGCCAACATGTAGCTTGGTAATCCTCCCCATTGTAGGCCCATCCAGCCTCTCTGCAAATACCTTCAGAATGCTGTTACTGCTTCCCCTCACAGATAAGATGTTAATTTAAATTCATTATACTCTTCAGCCTCACACACTGAATATAGCAATCCCTTTCATTTTGTCAATAAAAAATTGTCATTCGTTATCTATGTTGTCAAGCAGATAAACTTTTCAAACATTGAAGCAATGAAGAGGATTGTGATTGTGAGAGCGGGTTACTCATTTGGGGTGCTTTTCTTCTTTCATTCCTTAAATCTAACTTCTAACTAATATTATAAACGCGAAAGTTTATTAGTGTGGATGGATGGATGTTTGTTACTCTTTCACTTAAAAACTACTGAATGGATTTGGATGTTTGGCAAACAGATAGTTCGTAACCTGGATTAACACATAGGATACGTTTTATCTCGGTATTCTCACGGGATCGAGACTTACGCGGGTGAAACCGCGGAGCGCAGCTAGTATTTAATAATTGATAATGTTTTATCCATATGACGTTGAATAAATTGATTAATTGCTATACTTCTGAACTGCTGTGACAAGGTCCAGTGCAAATAAAATCCAGATCCATCTCATATCCAGTCACACTCGTCACACTTCGGTGTGAGCTGCTCCCGAACCTTTGTTTCTCTCCACTCAGCGTGCCGTATCATTAACTCGAAGTGGATGGCGGATTTTTTTCGACTTTTTAACGTTAATCTTTTTTTCTTTATTTATGAAAAAAGTGAGTGGTGTCACCGCTCGGATTTTCGAGAGGTGAACTCAACGCGCTTAATATCCGCTTAGCCTGAATTAATTGGGGAGACAGCTTCTTGGTGTTAACTAATGTTATGTTTGAAAGCAGTAGGAATATTATTTTGTATTCGTTGAAAGCATTATGAAATATGTAGGTATACATTGATTTGATGATTTTGCAACACCGAAACGATCAAGTGAGCCAACTCGACACTATATGCTACATCTACCTAGGAAGTTTCTTGTAAAATTTTATGTAGGTAATACTTATTTTCAACTAGCTGCGCCCCGCGGTTTCACCCGCGTAAGTCTCGATCCCGTGGGAATATCGGGATAAAAAGTATCCTATGTGTTAATCCAGGTTATAAAGTATCTGTTTGCCAAATTTCATCCAAATCCATTCAGCCGTTTTTGCGTGATTGAGTAACAAACATCCAAACACACAAACTTTCACATTTATAATATTATATATATATATAGCAGGATTTGACTCGGTAATCTAAAATGTAGAGGAGCTCGTGGCTAAGTAATAACAGCCACACGAGTCGATTCGTGAGGTTAAGCTACGCTTGCTGGGGTTGGTCCGTAGATGAGTGACCATCTTTACATACCGAGACTCCTCGAAAAGCACGCTAAGCAGTGGTACCGGCTGTCATTTGTGGATCTTTGACAGTAGTTACGGTTCGTCAGAAGCCCGAAAGTCTGACATCCGGTAAGACTGGAAGCCGACCCCAACATAGTTGGGAAAAGGCTAGGCAGATTGATAGAAATAGAAATAATTGATTGATCTAAAAATGTCTTTTACTTTTGTCGAAAATAAGTATTAAGTTTTTAAACGATCTAAATGAATTTCTCCCTCCCTCCCAATATGTTAGTTGCCATTATGGCACCTTAGTTGATCAAAGTAGTTTTGATCCAAAATTCACGCCTTCGTCACAATTTGACACGCAAAATCATCGACCCATTATTTCTATCCATTAATAACATCAAATACCATAAAGTGGACAAAAGGTAACCCTTTAACACCTGTTTTATTTCATGGGAATGAGCATGAAAGGGTTGAGTGAGACGGTTTTCTTTTGTTTGGCGAATTGTTTTCAATTATTTTCAAGTGTCATGGGTTTATTGGAATTAAATGAGGCAACACGTTGGTTTTTTGGGTGTGGGATAAAACTCCTACTGGACTCTTAAGTAAAATAAATAGATTGATTTAATAAAAAATGCACGTCTTCCAACGGTGGATAGATAGAAAATGGAAGAAACTTATGTTAGAAAACTTCCATAGTTTAAAAAATACTTAAATAAAACTAGTGTTGTCATACAAAATGCGGAATGGCAAAGGGAAATTAACATTTGACACAGCTGTTTATTAACTATATTACCTGTGTTTAATCTCTTAACAGTCGATCGGTATTCTAAAGGGCGATAACAATTAAAATTCTATTGTGTCTTGTTAATGAAAGTTGGAGGCTTAATTTGATTTCAATTTTATGTTCTGTAGGTACTGAAGAAATACATACAAATAAGGCAATGTCAACTCTAGCAAAGGGGGTTGAAGATGTTTGTTTGGTAGACATATCCCGATATTGAAAAAAAAAAACAAAATGGCAGCTAATGTTAGAGCCAAAACTTTCAAAGTCCTTTATGCATCCAAAAAAATATGATACCTACTCCGACAACATCATGGTCTACGGAATAAGGGGAAGACAAGATCACATCAATATAAATTTGAAATATTTCAAATAAGCCTAAGACAGGTAGGTAAATAATATGTAGATATGATCAGAGCTCTTAATAAGATATTGGATGCGACAGGAACGAATACAAAAGAAAATAATCCAACAAATATAAATCATGCAGATCTTTCAGATATCATAATGAAATCGCGCGAGTAAGGGATGGTTAAGGGGAAGATGCTATTTGTAGGAAGGTACATAAGTAGGTAGATATTGCACAGTGTTTGAGTGATAATACATTTCTGCATGATTTGAAAATCATCAATTTTATTTTATGTGAAAAAAAAACTAATATTAAGTATAAACATGGCATAATAAAATTATGTCTTTATAAATAAAATAAAAACTATTTTTCTTAAATTTCCTTAGTAACTTTTTTTTTTCTTTCATTTAGCATAATTATAAGCGATTGTATATTAAATAAATATGTAAACCCTTCGTTGAACATACATAATTCAAAGAATTACTATTATCTGTGGGCCTAAAACGGCCACATTAGCAATTCCTCTAAAAGCGATTCATTCCCTGAATTTCCAGCTGTCATTAGCAATTCCTCTAATTTGACATAAAAGCAATTCATAATAATTGGACCATTTTACGAATCTCCATAGAAAACCTTCAAACAGATGAATTATTTCGTAATATGAATCGCACACAGCTCATATTATGAATTGTCAGTTTGTGACATTTTACGATGATTCATAATATTTGCCAAAGTGGCTGTTTTAAGCCCCCTGCCTCTAAGAAAAATTATGGAATTGTTATCTCAATACCAACAATGATTTTGTTTGAAATAAAAATGGACGACACCTTGACTACACAGCACCCGTACACTCTTCATCAGTCACCACACAAATTAGAAAAACAAAACCAAAGGTAAAAACCAAAACCGCATCGCCTTAATTCTAACTTAAAGAACGCAAAAAAAAGTCTTAAAAACGACAGAAAAAAAACGCAAAAACTCCACAGGGTGAGACATCATAATTCGGAGTCGAGAAAGAATAAAAAGATAAAAAAGACAGCCATAGAGATTTCCCCCGGTACACCATGTTTTTATTACGTTTTCCATCAGATAAGTAAAGAGGGTGGAAATCATATGAATTTCATAATACAGTTTAATTATTATAAAGGAAATATGACAGATCAATTTTTTCTTACCTTACCTTTGAATGGATACGATTTATAAAGGTTAGTATTGCTTCTTTTACTGTATGTTTTCTTTTATAAGGATAGGTAGGTGGGCAATTGTTTTCTATGTAAGAAGACAAGTAATAGTGATAGTCCCTTATGTGCAATTGAACATCTACAGAATGTACAGCTTTTTGTAGACTCACATGTCATATACGTACGGGTATTGACCTTAATCTAAATGAAAAGTGAATTCCATGCAAAAAAAAGTTAATAATATCAGCCTAATATTATCTTACATAAAATTCTAGGTTTCCTCACGATGTTTTCCTTCACCAATGATCCCCAACATAAACGTAGAAAGTACATTTAGGATTTGAAAAAGTCATTTGGAACTTGCCTGGAATTTGAGCCCAGAGACAAAATATTATGAACAATTGTATATTGTTAAAGAATTCAAGTTTTTTTTAATAAATACAATCTTATTTATCCTGAAAACACCTATTTTAATAACACACATTCCATTTACCATAACATTACGTATCACGTACTCAAGGAGTCCCCATCGCCATACGCCACACCTCCTCAATAAAAATGTTTAAAGGCGCCGACTGTGTAAAATATTTTGATAACAAATGCGTTAGGCGCCGAGTTATTATGAACAATAAATTGCATACGGCGCCATTTGTCATATCAACACGTTATTCTTGACATTATACTGTTTTGTTGGTGTTGGGGGGAAATATGGGAGCGGGGTTTTGAATTCTTCAGTTCAGAAGGAAAAACATTCAAGTTTTTAATTTTATTTTTATTTTAGTTTTCTTTTTTGTAAATATAAGTACCCTCTTCTTATACTGAGAAGGTACGAGCATTGATAACCACATTTGATCAAAACGGGTGTTAGTAGGTACATAAAGGGTGAAAAAAGACGCTTAACGAAGCCGAAAGTCACTGGTCATTCCCGTCATTGTGATAATTTTTTTGTTATGGACCATACCTGAGAACTTTCTGATTACGGAGACATTGAACCTCAAAGTTCCAACTTTTCAGACGTTTTTTAAAGAAAGCAAGTTTTAATTATTATACTTAACTTAATTTTAAATACCCTGAGCCCTGTACCGTTGCATGCACCCATAAACACAATGATTTGCGTGCGTTACGTTGCGGTCTACCGTAAACAGCGATTTTTCACACTAAAAATAAAAGTCGTATCCCAGCAATTATTTTTGTGCAATGTTACATAATTTTATATATAGAATGCGTATCTAGTTGACGACTATGATAAGGGTCATTTTACACCCTGTATACTGCACCTACTTCATACAATTTACCCAACTTAAAACTTAAAATATAAGTTCAAAGTTGGGTAAATGAAGATTGTCAACTTAGACTCGCGACAATCTAAGAGTCCGTTTTGACAGCTATCAAAATGCTTAGTGTAGCGATGAAAAAAAAAATTTGTTTCTTAAAAACGAGACATATCGATTGAAATACTTAGAGAGTTTGTAATTTACGACTTATCTACATTGCTAAAAACTGATTCTCAAGGCGTTTGACGTTTTATTACATGTACGAGAACGAAACGTCAAAACGCACTTCTTAGATTGTCGCGAGTGTAACTTCAAATATAAGTTTAAAGTTGGGTAAATTAAGGGTAAAACTTTATAATAAGTATAAAGTTTTACCCACAACTTAATTTACCCAACTTTAAACTTATATGTAAAACCAACCACCTTGCACAACCAAATAAAAACGAATCCAACCCCATTGGAACATTATTGTAATCTGCGTAATAAAAGCGATATTAAGTTTAAGACTCACTCTTTTTATAACAGGAGATGGAAAATGCGAATTTCATATCAGTAGTTAAAATAAAACGATGGATTTAGACGACGAAGGCACGTGTGTAGTATAAAATATATCTGAGTATATAAAAATCGTTTCGTGGAAATAAATAAAATCGCGTGTGTGATTTAGTTTGTGTATAGAAATAAATAAAAAGTTTGCGAAGTCGGCTACAGCTGATCTATTCTATACAGAGGCTCTAGACAAAGTGACATTCTATCAGCGATAAATATGATAAAAAAGGCAAAAATGTATAGGAGTGACATAAGCTATCGAAAAGCTTATGTCAATCCTGTTGAAAGTCGTTGTAGAAATACGAAACGCTTTCGAAGCGATTGTCATTTGTCTAGGCCCTCAGTTCCTGAGTCTCAAACGTGAAGTGAGCTTGAAGTGAGCTGTCAATAGTGTCAATAGGGATTGACAGCATTGGGTGAACGACAGCTCACTTCACCTAAGTTTTCACAGTCTTCTTCTTCGTCGTGTCGATGATTCCATTTTGTGTGTTTTAAATGAACGTCGCCCAGCACCCTAATTGCGTAACACATTTTCAATCACAATCCGAGAGTTTTGAAGAATACTGCAAAAAAAACAGCTATGTTCATACTTAGATTTTCTACGTGACGCTAGGGTAAGGAAGTAGTACCTACAGTATTACCTATGTTCTTTTATTTCAAACACTTCAATTAAATACCTACACAGAGAACTCTGAAATACAAGGGATATTTGAGCGCTCTCTGTGTTTCCAACATTAAAACGTATCCATTTAGAAAAATAACGATCGAAACAAATTAAATCCCACCCTATATTCCTACTGATCTTGCTGAAGCACTTTATTTATTATTATTTCCTTACGAATGTAACCTATTTTATTGTACCTTTAACATTCGCCATAGAAAATTTACTGTTAACATAAACCAGGGTATAAAAGATTTGTTATAAAAATTAAACTCTTAAGAAATGCCGAACCTCCCCCTTATCGGTCGGGTAATCATATAATTCGTGTTATTGTTCCATCCACCATTTTGTTTTAGAATTCGAATTTTAAAAAGGCCGGCTGTAAAAAAGTATTTTAATGGTATCTTTTTTATTAGGAAAGTGATGAGCTTTAAAAAATTATATTATAATAAAAATTATATTGTTATGTAGAACAATAAACAACAATACTGATATTCAGCTGCATCCGGTTAGACTGGAAGCCGACCCCAGCATAGTTGGGAAAAGGCTAGGTAGTTTTTTTTTTTATGTAGAACAATAACAGACTTGGAATCTTAGGCCATAATTTTCCATAAAGAGAAAAACCTGCTATTTCTATGATTTGAACTTCTGCCTACGATCTTTTAAACATGGAAAACAACTTTGAACACCGTTGTGACTATCAGTACTTGGGGCTTAAAACGGTCACTTTAGCAGAATCATAATATGAAAATATTATGAATCATCGTAAAATGTCACAAACTGGCAATTCATACGATAATCTGCGTGTAATTACGAAATAATTCATCTGTTTGACAGTTTTCTATGGAGATTCGTAAAATGATCCACAAATTATGAATTGCTTTTATGTCAAAGCTGGGATTCAGGAAATTAACTGCTTTTAGAGGAATTGCTAATGTGGCCGGTTTAGGCCCCCAGGGCTTTTACATTTTATGTTTAGAAAAGATTTTGATACATTTTAAATAATAATATAGGCAAAAGCGGTTAATGTACTTATACCCAGCATTTCCACTTCATGAATAAGTGCAATGCACACAATCGTTATTTTAAAACTATTAATACATAATTATAACACTGCAAAAAAATATTGCTACCTAGTTATTTATCAAAAATCTGCCTATCTGCCTAGCCTTTTCCCAACTATGTTGGGGTCGGCTTCCAGTCTAACCGGATGCAGCTGAATACCAGTATGTTACATGGAGCGACTGCCTATCTGACCTCCACAACCCAGTAACTGTGTAATACGATACCCCTTGGTTAGACTGGTTGTCAGACTTTCGGACTTCTGACGACTCGTAACGACTGTCAAAGATCCACAAATGACAGCCGGGACCAACGGCTTAACGTGCTTTCCGAGGCACGGAGGAGCCTCGATATGTGAAAATGGTCACCCATCCACGGGCCAACCCCGGCAAGCGTAGCTTAACCTGATGGATCGACCCGAGCGACTGTTATTACTTAGCCACGAGCTTCTCTACCTAGTTATTTATCAAGTTCAATAATTATTCAGTTGGCTCACAACTTAATCAACAACAAAGATGGACACGGTAGTCCCATCACTAATCCACGTGGTATCTCATACCGTTGAAATCATAAATAAATAAATGCATACCTCCACGCATTCTTAAGTATTAAGCCATTTTAACAATCCTCATTACATAAACACTTAATTTTATCACCGTAACCAATTGAAAACATCACTGTCAAACAATAAAAATTAACGTCGAATAAGAAATGTTAATACCTCTTTTGGATTCGAACTCATTACACAATTTTAACTGTCAATAAACACGCTTTAACGATTTAAAAAAAGAATTAGGATGATGGCGTCATAAAGTCATTGGTGGTAGGTACTTAATATGGGGGTATAGAAGTTATATATACCAGCACATAGATAATTATAATCATATATCACACAGCACTACTACTGGGTTGCATGTGTATACTATACACCTCTGGCTTTCGGGTGCTATGTTATGTGTGTTAGAGCCATTTTCACACGATGCATTGCGGCGCCGTACCGCAAGGATTTCGCTGCATTGGCGGTCACACGGTGAGACTGAGCGGTGCAGTTCCGGCGTGGCAACGCGTACGCCCCCTCCCCGCTTGGTCTCGGGTTGCAAGTCCGGTACTTGCGGTGCGACGGCGGAACGCACCGTGTGGCATACCATTGATATTTATATGTAGGACACCGTAGCTTCACCGTTCCGGCTCCGCCGCGTCGCCGTCACAACGCATCCTGTGCTTCGGCCCTTAGAGCCATGCCACACGATGCGGTGCGGCGCCGCACTGCAGGTGATCTCCCCGGACTAGCGACAACACGTACTACCACGACGACACTTCGACACTACCAGATGATGGCTCTGACACTGCTACAAAGATCTTTTAGCAGTCGAATGACGTTGAATGGCGCCATTCGTAACTATTTGTGCGATTGTCATGCCAAAATAACTAATTAGTGCTATAAAATCATGCATATCTTGGTAAAAGAAACATAGTTATCGGTTCCTTTTTCAAAAGGTTTTAGATTACTATCTACCTCATCTAAATCTTATTTATGGAACTTAGTTCATCATATTTACCATCACTAAAGGCTGAATGATAGTGAGCTCAGTATCGGAGAATTTCTAGATTCCCTAGTTTCTATAGGTACGCCAATCTAAAACCCTTTATAAAAAAAGAAAAGCTCTACATTTAGAAAAAATAAATGTTTCTTCTACGTGCGTTTCCATTTATTATAGTTATATTATGATAGTAACAGGCTTTAGATTTGTATGGATCTTCTGTAATTAAACTGTTTTGTGATGATAAGATTAACAGTTCTGTATGACGTTTATGGTTGACGCGTGCGCAAATCGGGACGTCTTTTTATGTCATACAGGGTGTAAATAATTTAATGTACGTCTGAAATTAGTGATAAAGTATTATTTGGTGTTTAATGCTAATCGTATGTTTTTTATTACTTTTACAGATGAAGGATTTTGGTTTATGAGTGATTTTATTTTTTATTTAATGTTATGTTATTATTTTAATGTCAGCTTATGATAGTATTTATGCCATGTGGGCTGTCATCTGGTAATGTCTTTATGACTGGAGTTTGAACTTAAATAATTTACTCTTAAATCTTACTCAAAAATAACGATAATTTATCCGATTTTGCTGTGATTTTTACGCAGAATGATTTAACCTCCAACGCGTAAACTAATATATATATATACGGTACAAGTACATCCCCGGTAATTCCGAATATTAATTCGCTTAAAAGGAACTAAATCCTATAGAAGTAAAAAAGTGTAAGTTTAAAAATAACTGTCACTTTTTTCCCTTACTTTTCTGCCTTAAATGACTATTACTTGTACATTTTCCGCATAACAAAAATGTACGAAAAATATTTATTTTTTGCAGACATGTGTTTTACAACAATATCGATGCAAGTGACACGAATAAAAGCATAACAGATAATATATTCCAATCTATAAACAGTTTACGAGACTCCCCGATAGTTTATAGTGGATGAGATTTAAGTTTTATAGGTACTTGTGTTTTACGTTTTGGGGTAGCTGTGGGTCTGTTTTGACCATTTCCGTTGTATGTGCATTGTACTTGCTGGTTATTGTGTTGTTACGCGTTTATTTTCGAAGAGCTGATTGTTTTTTTGCTATTTTTAAATTATGTCAAACAAAAAAAGTTTTTTTATAGAAGTGTGGGTGTACTACATATAATGTGATAAAGTAACGTAAAGTTTATTTGCATATAGGTATAACCGCTGTCTAACCTTTCGGGGAGAACTGACAGGCGTGATGGTATGTTTTTTTTTTGGCAAGTTTTTTTTTTTCTTTTGAAGTTTTGACCTTTTCTTTAACTGTGATTTTATCAGTAGAGCACCAATAGCTGGTTCTGTTCCTTATTTATTTCTTACAATCAATTTACAAGTATAAAAATATCGAAGCCAAACTTAGAAAACTCACAAAGTTACAAAAAAGCTTAAATCTCATGTTTTTAACTACTTAAACACACATCAATATTGCATACAGTATAAAGTAAGCTTTATTACAAGCTTCGATATGACGAGGCAGCGATTAGCCGGGATGCTTACGACTGACCGTAAATAATGCGAGTAAAAAAACATAACTGACAAAAATAATGATGATATTTTTTTATTGTATCGCATTTATGTGCGCGACTGTACTTTCGAGGAGTTTTGTGGTTCTGCAGTAAAAATACAAAAGTAACTGAATAAAAAAATACCATATAAAAATGACTTGAATAAAAAAATAGAATTTTGTAAAAATAATAAAGAAATAGCGTTTTTTTTTCATTTAAATTATCTCAGTAAAAGAAAAATGACGTTTATTTATGATAAATTCGAAAAAAATATGTGTTGCATGGCTACATAAGTAATGACAGCAGATACTCTAAACAATGCAAACGAAGTTATTCGTTCAAACTGAGTAAAAAGCCGAAAATTTAATTTTTAACCAAAATATTTTCTACAGAACCTCAAACGAATCATACGTCACTTTTAATAGTGACGCGCCACGCTTCGATACGGTTCGATATGTATTTTTATGTTCGACTCTAATTTATATCTGTCGTCGTAAATGTCAACTGACGTATACGTTTGAGATTATTACATGTTGCGCACGCGGTTTTTAACGACGCTCTTACTTGATTGCAAATGGTATTTTTTGGACGATCTTTTACGTTAGTTATTAGCGAAATGGAGAAATATATGTGACATTTAAGAGGGCTTTGCTTTGACAAAAATGTTTTAGCGTTTCGGTGGTAAAATGATAAAAATGGAAAAAATATTGTGCTTGAAATGTTTTTTGTGTGTGTCTTGGAATTGACCACCCCGACTGTCCTTTAGAAGACTTGGCAAGACGAAGTTATAAAATTCAGTGGTTATGTGTCAAAATTCAGATAGATTTGAAATGGAACTATTTTTAACCGACCCTTGGCAACAGGTAACTGAAGGAACACGGGTGGGTTTTAGTCAGTAAAAGTCTGACACGCCCTCCCGCTCCGCCAAGAGTGGGAGAAGTCATTTGATGATTAGACAAACTTCAAAAAAAAAAAAAGGCTTTATTGTACCTTTAGGATAAAAGACATGCTAAAGCTAACTAACTCAAAATCTTCTGCAATTAAAGAATTTGGTGAATGATTTTCCATCTTCTAGGAAACCAAATCTACGTTGATATTTCGTGTCATCGTCATTCTCTTGCCCGTATCCCAATTTATTTGTGGTCGGTGCAACGCGTCTTTTTCTTCCAGACTTCTCGGTAGTCACCCATCCACCGTTCATCCATCGTTTCTTTGGTCTTCCCCTGCTCTAATAGCGATATTAGTCAAGCGCCGGAAGACGGAGGGATCCAGATTCGTACTCAAACCTTTCCTCACGACTTTTTCCTCATTCCTCCGCTTCACATGCCCTTATCATGACAACCGTTTTCCCCACAACTTTTTAGTCACCGATGCAATGCGGTGACGTTTTACTAAAATAAAGAAAATCTTTAAAACACTTCTGAAATTGCGTCAGTATCAGCTAAATCTATCAATCGTATTAAATCTTCACTGCAGTGCAATAAAAATTTCAATGACGTTGGTAAAATGAGGTAGTAGACGATCGGTATTACGATTTAGTAGCGATTCAAACGCAGTGTGCGATTGCAGCCACATTGTTGCTTTAAGACGTGCTTTTGTGCAACCTTGTTTTGGTAAAGAGGTAATGTAAGATAACATGACGGGTGTAAAAAGACACTTAACGAAGCCGAAAGTGATTTGTCATCCCCGTTATTGTGATAATTTTTTGTTCTGGATCATA
This sequence comes from Lithophane ornitopus, assembly GCA_948473465.1. Taxonomy (NCBI): domain Eukaryota; kingdom Metazoa; phylum Arthropoda; class Insecta; order Lepidoptera; family Noctuidae; genus Lithophane; species Lithophane ornitopus. Next base: position 12,499,462 of record OX419634.1, read on the forward strand.
CCTGGGAACCTTCTGGTTACGGAGATATTTACGGTCAAAGTTCCAACTTTTTCAGACGTTTTTTAAAGAAAACAAGTTTTAAATGTAAACAAGACATCACAGACAGACAAATTAAAAATCCGGAGTCACACGTAATCTGTTCGATTTATGTCCTACAACGGGTGACTCCTTCATTTTTAATTTGTCTGTCTGTGATGTCTTGTTGATATCATTTTTGTTGACTTTTTTGTCGTAGTTGGGTTTTAGTTTTCTAACTTTTATTTTTATTACACCCTGTATACAATATTAGTGATTGTGTAAAAGAATAAAAATACTATAATTATTGGTTACTTAGACACAATAATTAGTAAAACCATACACGACAACACCCTTGCCGAAAACTTTATGTTTGAACCTTTTCGCAGTCTTATTTTTCTGCGGTAGACTGAACAAGTTTTCAATTTTTTTTAGTTTTAGTTATTTTTAATGATTGTTATTTTCAAAGAAAAAAAAAAAAATTACTTCAAATAAAAAAAATAAAAAATACTTTCTTTTTTATAATACAATGTGTATTTTTTTAGCGCTTTCACGCTTCTGTTGCGATTTCACTGTTAATAAGCAGAATATCGCTTATATTCAACGATTAAAACGACCAACTTTAAAAGTTATAACTTTAACCGTTGGACTGTAAAACAATATAATAATACTTCTTACTATGATCCCGTTTATCGATATGAAAGTTTTATTTGAAAAGTTGTATCAGAACTATCTCAGTTTTCCTACATTGTCACTTTATTGCGTTACTCTATGAAATAAAGAAAATATGGACAAGTAGAGGTGAAGTGCTATCGTGGTAGCGACTGACGGGAGCCGGGCGTGGCGGTATGACCCCGCCCGCGCGCAATTCTATTCGCACTATGTTTACAAATATTTAATTTTAAAATTTTATTTGTGTTTATATAGAAAAATAAATCCATAATCCCTTAAATTATTCAATAGTGAACACGTAGACAAAATTTTATTACAATTGCTTTGATAACAATCGAATGTAGGTAATAGGTTTTTTTCATAATGGTTGTAACAAAAAAAGCAGATTTTAAGGAAACTTTGCGGGTTTTTTGTATCGAGGAAAGTTTTGTCAATCGTGTTTCGGGCCTCATACTAAAGACACTCTTTTCGTAATCATAAAAAAAAAAAAACGCAAATACGTTGTTTTTTTTGAGAGAAACATTGATTTTGCGTGAAGTCGAAAGGCGTCAAAACATCTGCTTTGGGACCATTTCACCTTACGTCGATTTCAGCTTAAGAATTAGTATGTGGCGTATTGCCTGAGTTGACTAAACAGCATTTGTATCAGAAAGTTTTGGTCATATTTAAGTATGTGATCATCACACTGAAAAACTTTCTCTATGTGAGATCTCATCGTAATCGAGAAAAAATATCAGCCGTTCCATACACTTCAGTCGAGGTGATATTGAAGTTTTGTATGGAACTGTTGATAATTGTTGGTGGTCTGTACCTCACCATATTATGACCACACCTTTCTGATACATACCGTAGAAAATAATAACGTATTTCAAATCCATTCATCAATATTAATAACTCAAATCAAACAAACATACCTACCCTTTCCAATTTGCAAACATCAATGAGCATCCTTTCGCTAAACAAAAAAAAAGAGAAAAAAATTAAATAAAATTCATTTCGGAACTCCTTTCACAGAATCTTTTCTTATGCGACATTGTAAATAACCTGATGGATTACTGAAAAGTGGATATTCTGAATTCAATTTTATGCTTTTAGATCTAAAGTTGAAATTCGTTTGTTTTAGGGAAGCGTAATTCCAGTAGCTGTATCGATATCCTGACTGAAATTTTTATTTTGAATTTCGACTTTGTCGTTCAGAGATAAAGTTGAATTTGCGTTGATAAAATAAAGGTTTTTTCAAGTAGCAAGATCGGTATCGAGTGAAAATTATATGCTCGAATCCCTTTGAACCGATTTGTCGAGATATGTTGAACCATTGTATTGTTCATCTTCAAAGGATTTTTTCTACTTTATTATTACACTTCGCGAGTCGGAGGTTGTAATAAGATTGTTATTTGTGTTTAGTTTCACTTTATTAGAAAACAGATTGGTTTTAGAATTTTTAAAGAAAATATAGACGAAAAAAAAAAGTTTTAATTTTGTTATTTCACTCTAGATATAAAGTTATTTCCTAATTAATTACGATATAGTAGCACTAGTAGCCTGAAGTCTGGATTTGTGCCCGGTTGATGGCAATAGGCTCGCCCGGACTTAAACATAACTGGCGAAATGTGGGTGTACTATAGGTACACCTCTGCCTAACCCTTCGGGGAATACAGGCGTGATATTATGTTTAAAAAAAATGTTATTATGATATATTTAGTAAAAAAAAAAACTAAAATCAAAGACAAAATATTGGACTACCACAAATAAGTAGGCACAGCTTTGATAAATAAAACATCAAAGAAAAACTAAAGGATATTGACAAAATGTTAACTCCATATTACCAATACTATTAAAAACCCTTCCACGTATCCCACAATAATATTTATTTAACAAACACACGAAATAGTTTCACAAATAATACCTTTTCAGGGTTCGGTAATTCCGTACCCAAAGGGTGGCAACGGGACCCTATTACTAAGGCTACGCGGTCCGTCCGTCCGCCTGCCACAGGACTGTATCTTTTAAACCGTAGTAATGGTAGACACTCGCCTGAATATTTTTACAGAGTGGACTAACTACTATGGCCGCTTTATCAAAAAATAATAAAAATTAATGGATGCCCATATATAAGAAACGTCTTAAAAAATATTATGTAGCGTTAAATATAAGTAAGGTGGTACGGAACGTCTTGTGTGCGAGTCCGACTCGCACTTGGCCGCTTTTTTACCTTTGAACAACAAATCTAAAATCTGCTATCGGAATTTCAATCTAAGATCTAATAAATAAGTTTCAATTTCTTTTTTATTCAATCTGACTGTAGTACAGTTATTTATTCATTTGATGTTGAGCCTTGTTTGTTAAAAGATAAGTATCAAAGTTGATTGCATATCAAATAACAAGGGTGCAAGCCACCATTTCCCGCTATCCCAATTTATTTTTTATTTACTTCTTAAAATGTATGCAAATTCAAATGATTCCTTGCGATTGATGCTTTGTCGCTAGATTATCAGGTTGCTGTATACCCGTCCCTTTCTTGCCCCCAAAGATTTGTATTTACTTCTCTTTCTCGCAGTCTCGTAATAATGAAAGTAATTTGTTGGTCCCGTATTCAATTTGGCAAAGCAAAATTTGGTATAATAAAATTATACAGATTTTCGCTAACGTTTCGTATAAAATGAGAGGATTTTTTTTTATAATTTTGTATACAGTAGGGTGTCCTTTACCTGCGGTTGGTAATCTCCTTAAATTAGGGTGAAATAAAGCATTCAATCTTTGTTGGAGGATTTGGTTTAGAAACCTATTATGCTGTATAAAAAAAATAGCCTAGCCTTTTCCCAACTAACTGTATGTTGGAACTTGGTTTCCAGTCTAACTATACTCCATTTGAAATAAGATTAGACGTATAGATAAGCCTTTTTTACATTCCGTTCAACCAATTTTGAATTCTATTGCGTTGGTGTCATGACAAATGGCAGCCGCAGTAGATAGTTGGTATTGTGTAACTTTTTTTGCTTTTAATGCTATTCTTATGCCTACGGTATAGAAGTCAAAATCGGTTGAACGGACTGTAAAAGGGTTTGTTTTAATGTCTAATCTTATTGCAAATGGGGTATAGATGCAGCTGAAAACGCAATAGTAGCATTTTACATGAAGCGACTGTCTATCTGACCTCCAAAACCTAATTAAACCAACTGCCACTAACGAGACACAATAGAATTTTCAATTGTTATCGGCCTTCCAAAGACCTATCAACAGTTGGGCGGATGGGTAATACGAAAGCCCTTGGTAAGACTGTTTGTCAGACTTTCGGGCTTCTGACTACCCGTAACTACTGTCAACGATCTACGAATGAAAAAAAAAAAGCAATAAAGAATTTGAGTTTGAGTTTATGGCATAACATGTCGGGCGATCTAATGGCTATTCTAAATTTTGGTACATCGATGCCATATAACGTTCTAAGTCAAGCAGTAAATTCTACTTTCCGACGGGTCTCGATATGCAAAGGATTTTTTATTCCCCATCCACGAACCGACCGCGGCAAGCATAGCTTAACCCTCTATAAACCCGTGCGGCTGTTCTTGTTTACCCACAAGCCCCTCTCTCTTCACTTTAGAATCTGTTGTAATGCCAGGAAATAAATGAAAGGTTGGGTTTAGATTTTAGGCAATAAAGTAAACAAATCTGCCTAGCCTTTTCCCAACTATGTTGGGTTCGGCTTCCAGTCTAACCGGATGCAGCTGAATACCAGTATGTTACATGGAGCGACTACCTATCTAACCTCCACAACCCAGTAACTGGGTAATACGATATACCCCTTGGTAAGACTGGTTGTTAGACTTTCGGGCTTCTGACGACCCGTAACGACTGTCAAAGATCCTCAAATGACAGCCCAGACCAACGGCTTAACGTGCTTTCCAAGGCACGGAGGGGTCTCGATATGTAAAGATCGTCACCCATCTACGGACCAACCCCGGCAAGGTTAGCTTAACCTGATGGATCGACCCGTGCGGCTGTTATTACTTAGCCACGAGACAATAAAGTAAACCTTACACAAAAATACGATAAAAATCTGATGGAGAATGTTTCACCATATTCTAATCAATAAAATGGCAATGTGAATAGACAAAAGTCTTCGTGCAATATCGCCAAACAGATCGGCACACGGTTTTATACTGCCATAACGTGCATCGCTTCTACCCTCTAATAAAAATACCATTCAAATTATCCTAACAATAAATAGCGGAGTGTATCACTCACTTGAATTACCTTATAGTCATTTATAATACACGATTTATATCATAATGTAATATGAATGAAAATATATTTATTTAGCACAGACTTTATGGCACACAACACAACGTAATTACTAGTAAAAAAGAAACAAATATAAAAAAGGAAAAAAACGATTTATGTGTGTGTGTGTGTACATGTGTAGGAAATTTTTCGCTATCATGTTTACATTACGTGATATAGAAAATTAAATAAGTAACCGTGTAATTAAAAGAGTAACCGTGGAGTTTCTTGCCGGCTCTTCTCACGAAACGACGAATTGGAACCGTGCACCTAGCTTCTGACGTTTCATAAGTGCCCATGTAGGTTTATGTGAAATAAAATATAAAATATATAATATATATAAAATATTTTCAAATTCAAATTCAAATTCATTTATTTTGTACCCTGTGTTCACAAAATAAATGAATTTGAATTTGAATTTGAAAATATTTTGATTTTGATTTTGAAATATGATGCATAGGGAACTTCTTAGTATTGGACAAAGTTTTCTTAAATGAATCGAAATAGACTGTCTCCTGGTTTTATACGATATTTTTCTTGTGGTACGCAACTATAACTCGCTTCTCTACACATTCAACGTAAAACCCTTCAAACTTTAATGTTTGAAATAAAAAAAGTGGTGTAAAATAGATATTATAAACATTATTCTTTATTACCTACTAATAAAGACGAATATAGATAACAGTTATTTTATTAGAACAATTTACCAGAATTCCTGTGATCTAAGTACCATTAATAAACTATAAACAAATCTAATGCTTTACAACCAATAATCAAACTTACAAATTATAGGTAACATCTAATTCTAGTAATAAAATAGATACATTTCTGCTCTAATAAATGGATAAAATAATTTTCTAATACTGCAATCGTATCGTAAAGTCTAACAAACCCAGTCTTACTAAGGGGTATCGTATTGCTCAGTAACTGGGTTGTGGAGGTCAGATAGGCAGTCGCTCCATGTAAAATACTGGCATTCAGCTGTATCTTTTTAGACTGGAAGCCGACCCTAACATATAATACTTGGGAAAGGCGCGGCTGGTGAGGCTTTATCAGGGGGTAAAGCGTCCTCTTTCTGCGAAGCCGTGATGCTCGCGAAGGAGGAGGCGGAACGCGTGAGGGAGAGGCAAAGCTTGCGCGCCCTTACGCCCCTAACTGCCGCCGCTGGAGACACCCTGGGCGTCGGGAATCCCAGGCGGATTCCCGGCCACCATAGGCGCGGGCTAGCGGACGGCGAGCAATGGGTAGCTTGCCGTCCGATAAGAACCAGGCCCGGGTCGATGGCGCGTCGTGTTCCACGCGCGCCTCAAAGAGATGTCAGCACATCCGACGGGGTCCGTTAGGACCGATGCCTGCCAGGCTTGCGGAATAGTCCGAAAGGGATACCGGGACCCTGGCAACAGGCAACTGAAGGAACACGGGTAGGTTTTAGTCAGTAAGAGTCTGACACGCCCTTCCGCTCCGCCCAGAGCGGGAGAAGTCATTTGAAGATTTCCCACACAAAAAAAAGAAAAAAAAAAAGGGGGTTAAGCCTACATGCTAAAAACAACCTCCAAAAGGGGTGAAATGACATCATGTTGAAGATTCCAAAAACCACAAAAATTCGTGGGCAAAAAGCTTGTCTGTCATAAACCGTCGTATCGAAGTCGTGTCGTATAATCTAAATGCCTTACGTACTAAACTTTATTGCAGTATTGTTTTATTAATATCTATAAAAAGTGCTCCCACTTTAGTTTTACTGAGAACTTCTTATAGCTTTCAGTGTTTGCGATCTTTATGAACACGCTAAGTTTATTATTGTTTAGGGGCGTTGTTCGGATTGCTTTTTTTATAATTTATTTTAGAGTATCACTCTAAAATAAATTATGTGTATCGAATTATATTTTCGATTGTTTTATTCAATGTGAACAATATTTTTGTGTATTTCTGGTGTAATGGTTATGGACACATCTTAATAATTTTATCACAAAAGTGTACCTTTAAAAAATCCAAGAAGAGTGACTTGGCAGGCGATTGTTCATCGAAGTTATCGACCTTCAATCTAGTAATCCCATTTGATGCATGTAGCCCCAAAGTGTTCATTTTTACTAGACGTTTCTCTTAGGAAAAAATAAATAAAAATTTCTTGGTCCAGTCCAGAGCAATATTCCATCAAAAATGATCTTCTGATTTCATAAAAATTAACATCTAAAATTCTCACATTCCAGACGGACGCGCCATCAGCCGCTGAGAAAGAGCCAGAAGGGTCGATATTCTCTTCAATAATTCCTGACAAGCTTTCTGGATCCATCTGTACTGCAGTCCTCTTCATGCTGGGGTGGAAACTGTTCTCCAATAAACGGTGAACTATTTGTACTGATGATGCTGTGATGGGATTTTATTGTAGGCCATGTTTTATTGAAATATGTGACGTCTTGATGTTTTTTTTGGTGTCACTTTGACATGCAATTCTGAATTTCCAGTAAAATTGTACAGTGACATTTTGTTTGAAATTATAATTTCCAAAAGAAAAGTAAAAAAAAAAATGTTTCAAGATTTACTGAAAACTGAACAGATTTCCTATTCAATTTCGATTAGGTATATTGTTTTTTATTGATTATCAAATTTAGCTCAAGATAATACTTCTATGACACTTTAATTAATTATATTACACGTCACATATTTTAATAAGACTATTCTACTATATTCATAAGCGTACGATGAATAAATTGAAATGTTATTCGCTGCGCTACGCTTTTTCCAATTTGTACATTTATTGAGGATTATTAAAATAATCCAATTTTTGTATAATTATTAGACGTAATCATACACAGCTTTAATATAAAGTTGTGTGTTTGTGTATCGTCTGTCGAACGCACACATATTGTATATTTTATAATAATACGTAGTGATTTTTATAAATTAAAATGTTTGGTCCATGGCAAAATATACACTTGCTGCTATTCAAATTTATAAAAGAAATCGGTAGTGAATGGTTTTTAATTTTTATAAAAAAGGGTGAATTTGATTTTATTACTTATAATTAGGAGAAAATATTTTTATAAAATCAAATGGTTTTTACAAAAACAGCATAAAAATCGAAAAAATATGTTAGAATCATTGTAAACAAAAAATCATCCAGTTATCACTGTTTTTTCTGGTTATGTAGAATAATAATAATATAAGTTCCCAAAAACTTGCACAAAATTATAAAAATATTACGCCGGTATATTAAAATTGCTGTTGTAGAACCAGAATGTTCACGTTTGAAAACTTTTCTTATAGGGAAAAACCTAAAAAAATAACCGTATTTTATAAAAATAATTCTTATATTGAAGTGTCAATTTACATTCCGCTTTCGATGTTGATATATCCATAAATATTTCATAACTATAGTTATAATGAATATACATACCTTATTTAAGGAATTTCGAAGTATTCAGAAGAATGGACCAGCGATGTTATAGAAAAATAGATTTTATTTAAAACAAGATAAAGTCCGTTTTCCCATAAATTGTTCCAAAGAGAGCAGCCTAAAATTATTATCGATTGATCTCATTTTTTATTTTTTGTGTAATAAAAATGTTTATTTTTTAAATATTTTAGGGTTAGACCATTGTATGGTGAGTGCCAAGTTATTTCAATGGAGATTTTATGAGATGGTATATTTTGATAATTATTATCATTAATTGTATATAAGTTAGTTAAGGTTGATTGATAAGCTCTGTCATGTCTGATCGTGAACCAATTTGTTAAATTCAAAATAATAATTTTTGAATAATTAATTTGTATTATAAACGTTACGAAATTGATGGGTAATTCATGATGTGGCTTGGATAAGCTAGAAAAAATATTTTATGATAAGAATTTGAACACATCGATTTTAGAAAAGATGGACATTAACTTTGGTATCAAAAATTAGAAAACGAATTCAATTAAATTACTCTGAAATTGTCTGAATTCTACATTTTTTTAAGTAATACTGGTCAAATTGAGGTCAACGGGTTAAACCAGTGGTATTTTTTGTCACAACTAAACAGAAAATGACACGAGCACATAAATGGATATTTTTAGCTTTTATCAAGTAGATTTGTAAATAAAAATACTCCATTAGTTCTGCTAGCTGATAACTCATACTGTTAAGTAACACACGAGGCTTTGAATTAAAAAGCACAGTTTTGTTTCCGGAAAATATATTTTTTTTCTCCAGTTTAGCATTTTTTTGGACAATTGGTTTTTTTTTTACAAAAAATGGGAACAAAAACGTTTTGGGAACAATTCTTAGGTTATTTTTCTTGACACCATGATTTTTATTACAATAATTTTATTTTAAGATTACAAAATATACGGAAGAATGTGTTCAAATGTGATATGTATTTATTTAAGGAAACGATTAAAGTAAAAAAAAAGAAGTTTTCCTAATGATCTCTTGGAAACTCTTATCTGCTGATCACATTTTCATTTTTTGCTGACATACATTTAGAAAACTGTTTATTAGCTGCTTTTAATGCATTTTTAGTAAGTAATGTAACGCTGTGAAATTATTTAAAAAAAAAACAAGTTGTAAATAAGTATTTACAGACAGAATAAAATTTACCTACGTACCTATTATGTTTGTCAGCAAAAGATGTGAAAATATTACGGAAAAAACGCATTTAAGAGTTCTGTACATAAATTAAAATTGGTATGCTTAATGCTCTTTTTATAAGAATATAATCTGTAGTCGCGAAAATTTCTAAATTTCCATAGTAATAATGCTTGACACAAGAACAAATTGAATTTGTATGGAAGATGCAAAAATTACCTATAAATTATTTGTATTAAATAGCACAAAGGGCAAACTGTGGTATCCTAAAATTAAAGTTATTAAGTAATTTGCTATAAAAAGTAGTAAGACTACTGATTTTTTTAAAGAAACTGTTGTAGTCAATATTTTTGCAACTTCCACACAGATTTTTCATTAAAAAAACATGCTTACTGCCGTAATCACATTATAATTATAACTGTAATGATATAATAATTATAAAAACTTAAGCAATATAATTGTAATTACTCATAGTATGTAAGAATTATCTCACTACCAAGTCTTTCTTAATTATTATTTTACGAACAAAAATTAAACAAAAAATAATTGTTCGGTAAAGAACAATTTTGTTTTCGTAGTTTATTTTTAGTGAAAATCGTGTGATCTACACTGTGTATAAAAATGGCCTGTATATTTTAGCTAATTTAAGATTTTAGTGAATTAGATTTTAGTTTTTAGACATTTTTATTTAGCATGTTTTTTGTATAACAGTCATACCAATTGACTTTAATTAAGTTCTTTATGTAATTATTTTCAGATCAACTGCCAATTATTATATTATTCTGTGTTTTGATATTTCTTTATTTGAAAATATACTTTTTATAAATATTTATGAGTTTATTTTTACTACTATTGAAGGAGATCCCAATGTTAATGATTGTAAGTATAAAAATATAATCTAAAAGAGTGTCCATGGAGTTTCTTGCCCGTTTTTCTCCATAGGTAAGTACCTACTACGCCTTGGAATGGGCAACAGGCTTCATATTTCTGAATGACCGACTCTGAAAATTAAAAAGTGGCTGTAAATAGTATAAGGAACCTCTAAACAACCGGCCGGAGCGCGCGCTTATCCAATTCACACCTAAGTTATTAAGTTAGGATGAAATAAATAGTTTGAGTTTGAAATTGTTAGGTCCACCTGGAAACACTAAAATAAGTTTAAAAGTGTAATAGTATTTTTTTTATTGGTTGTTACAAAATAAAACTCTTTAAAACTTTCAACACTCCATGAAACTACTCACCGCCATTTTGAAAAATAAGTTACATTATCTAAAGTTCTAAGTTATAAAACTCATGTGTGTCTGAGCACCATCCATCTAAGTTTATGTACTTACTTTAACTTAGAAGAACATTATCCGGTAGAGTTGCGGTTAACTTAATGCGGTCAGTTAAACTTGATGTATTTCACTTAGATGTAACTTTGGAAGCTTTATGGTTCCGATAAAAGTTAGATTTTTAAAGTGGGTGCTTCGTATGTTGTTTGCTAACGTGGGTATAAAGGAGTGAGATGGAAGTTGGTCTAGGAAATTGTGGAGCAGTGCAGTCTGAACATGTTGTAGGTACGACTCACACCAAATAAAAAACCAAGACAGAGTACTGCGAACAATAAAATGAAGCATGCCAAAACTACACCTCCGCTCTGTGCATACACGGTCACACGCACAGTCGCACACATTTAAAACTATTTACAATCAAACTACACCTCACTAAGTGCACACATATTTACGAAACCGGCCTCACGTCACTGTTGCCAGCGCTCTGTTTTGGTTATTATTTGGTCTGAGAGGTACGGGTGGATCATTCCCTTGAAAAAGAATTGAGTATAATTGAACGCAATATGTAGCATCAAGTTACTATTTTAAAGTCACTATTTTTTTTTGCTTTTAATCCAAAAATAAATATTTTTATGTTTATTGTTATTCAAGAAACATTCTTGCGCAGAATCTAAGTATGACTAAGGTCGAACTCGACTAAACTTATATACCTACATGCTAGTACATAAACTAGTCTTACACTACGAAAAAAATGCGACAGTTTTTCCATACAAGAATTTTCAAACTGATGAAACAATTTTATTCCGCTAATAAAAGTTATCTAAGGGCAGTGACAGATTGACAATTTTTTTTTAATACAAAAACTATTAATCCACTTATATATCAATCAGATAAAAGGTATCTGAAAATCCAAAAATCAGCCCTAACATTAGTAAAATTAGCCCATATTAGATCTCGTGGTCAAAACAAATTATTTGGATTTGGAACTTGTAGAAACGATTTTTGGCGCAGTCGTGAGGCACACTCCCCCTGATTCCTACATCACACTTATACATTTTTATTTTTATTTTGTTTTGTTAACGCTGTGTATTTTGCGTTCCTTTTAGTTTGTGCTAAATAAAATGTCTTTCTTTCAAACAATCTTTCTCGTTTATTCCCTTTGTAAGAATTGGAAAGGACCTTAACTTAAAAGAAAAAAACAATTAGGTAAGTACACTTTATTCAAACGACACTGAAGCAATATACCACCCATGTTAGTTATAGCCTCACAAAAGGTACTCTTCTCAAAATAAAGACAACATTATAGAAGCAGCTAATTTTGAAAATGTCCCTCTAATTGATGTTAGGAACAATTACAGCAATTTATAGTGTCGCCCGAACCACGACAAGAATTTTTGGTATGGGGGAAATTGAGAGCGTTTTGAGAAATTAATCACCTAATTATTTGTTTGGCATTTTGGCTTCGGTACTGTTTAGTTTATTTTTGGTAGAAGAACAAGTTTCACGGGGAGTATTTACAGAATAAACCGTCTATTCTGCAATAATCTCACGGTGAAACTTAGGTGAAGTGAGCTTGAATTCACCTGTCATTCCACCTGATTCTTCTAGGGATTGATACTATTGACAGCTGACTTCATCTAAGTTTTCATTATGAGATTTTTAAATGATAAAAGCAAAAGTTTTACTTACAATTTTTTTTGTTTTTTTAATCAGGCGAAAAAAAATAAAAGTCAACATGGCGGTAATTGAAACTTGTGTCTGATGAAGCCGGCCTATGTTCAGTTGTAGATATATTGGGGTTTATTTATAAACGTTGCTTAAAGTTAAGTGACGAACGTCACTTAAGCAAACGTCATAAATGTATGGTTAAACAGTCGCTACTTACTTAGGTACTTAACTTTAAGCAACGTTTTTAAACCCCATTATATAAAAGAACTAAACAGGTTTATTTTTATTAAGGAAGCAATATCTAGGTCCTCTTATTTTATCAGCATAGGAACCAGAGATTTTGTTCGATGGCAGAAGCAGAGTCAGAGCAAGGAACATCAAGAATGTAGTTCGAAATTCAAATGAATGTGTACTTTTTACCTAACTACGGCGAAGCAAAAAGGAGGGTTATGATTTTGATCGGTATGTATGTACCTACATATGTTCATCTGTTACCTATATCTTCTAATCGACTCAATCACAATTTGAAAAATAAGGTATCGTTGGAAGTCTTGATCGTCCGCTGGTTATAGGCTATGTGACGTCACATTAAATTGAAAATTGCGTTCACATTTAATTAAAAACATATTTTTTTTAGTTCACGACTTTACGTCATGTAGAAAAAAAAAAATTTTAATCCATGTTGGGTAAGTAGGTATCAAATGAAAGGGCTTGATTAGCACATTTCAAAAATGTCACCTGTCAACGTCATTCTGTTCGATTTATGCCCTACCACGTGTGACTCCGGATTTTTAATTCGTCTGTCTGAGGTGTCTTGTATAGACCTTTTTAATTGATTGACTTTTTTATAATTTCTAACGTGATCTGACGTTTTTATTTTGGACGTGTACGTCCATCGTCCATAAAATGTATGGAAATAGGTACTGCACGTTTTATCGTTATTGTGGACAGAAAAAAAGTGTCTTCATTATATTTCCATCCATTTTACTTTCCTGTGTTATTGTGATGCCGTGACGTGGAAGTGGACGTCTAAGATAGTATAAGTCACGTTAGAAATAAAAGCGCAAATGTAAGTATGAAAGTAGTTCCTAAATCAAAAATACTCGCAATAATGAGTAATTTTTAAACGACTTCTTCAAAAAGGATATTTTTTATTTTTTTTGTATGTTTGTTACTCGATTTCTCCGCCAATTATGAATCGATTTTGATGATTCGTTTTTTGTATGGTAGGGCATGCTTCCGAGGTGGTCCCATATAAACTTTATTAACTTTGCTTGTGTAGTTTTTGAGTTAGCTTCAATATTACGTATTTTTTTCCCACTTAGTTTATCTAGACGATGTTTTCATTTACTCCTTCACTGTTATTTACATCAGCTAGTGGTATTAGGATTTGTGTGGGGTAGGTACCACAACTAAAAAGTGAAAAATAAAAACTATATACAAAAAAAAAACCGACTTCCTAAAAAAAAACACTCAAAACTGAAAAATAACTTTAATTTCGGAAGTCGTTGGCAAAAAACGAAAATTGAAAAGCAAAGACACCGACTTCCGAAATTAAAGTTATTTTTCAGTTTTGAGTGTTTTTTTTTTTAAAGTCGTTTTTTTTTTTGTAAATAGTTTTTGTTTAATAAATTTTGTTAATCGTCACTATTAGAGAAACAGGTCTTCAATATAAATATTTATAAGTATTTAAATACTAATCGTGGGAAAACAGCAGGTAACTATCGAAAACGTGTCAATTATAATCAATTTATAGATTATAAACACACAGTCGCCATTTTGAGCTAAGGGTTGGATCTTCATAGAAAATAGATGTGCGTGCGCATATTTAGGAACTATTAATGTTTTTTTGTGTGATAATAAGGACTTTATGTGGTTATTATTTATTGGCTGTTCACAAAAAATATCACGTATTTTGTGATATTTAAGGAAAATGTTATTCTAAATCTAGGAATAAAAAATTGTATGTTTTAAGATGAAGATCAGCTGGTCTATTTGTAAACATCTCAACGTGAATAATAAGTTGAAGTGAGCGCGGAATGAATGGGATTTTTATACCATTTACCTACTAGAAAGTAGCGTGGCGATTCACAAAGCAATTTTGTTTGATTGATTGATTCTCTGCTAATAGCTTTATACAAAACACAAAATTACCATACACTATCCAAATCATTCTATTATTAATTTCAATACAACAATCAATTTTCTCACCAACAAAACTGACAATGATTGGCATCCGTCAAAAATCGAATTGAACCCCAAATTCGCCGACATGCAAAGTAGCATACCCCACAAATAACAGTTTTTGAATACGCAATCGCAGTAGTACGCACTATTAGGTGGCGTATCGGAAAAATAAACAAATATATGTTTTATTTGAAATTCAAATTTTCTGAATCGAGATTTGCATATAGACAAGAACGATCGTCGATCACCGATAATTTTAATACTAGGGTCGTCGAAATGATTAAATCCTTTGGGGTCGTTATTTTCACACATTTTTAACAATGAAAAGTTTTTGATTTGCAATTTATATTGTAATGGATGTTGCATGTTGGTAGTTTAAATTTATTTGAATGGAATCGAAGCTGCGGCGTGTGATTGATCAGTTGGTTCTGCCTGTTGGGATTATCTTTGACTTTCTCGAATAGAAACATGGCTTGTATTATGTGTGGCCATAGTTTTTCTACAAATACGGGTCTATATATATGTATATATTGGGGGACGATTGCTGAAAGAGCATACAAAGACATTTGTGTCAAGAAATTATTCTTCTTAGGTATTAGCGTGTCGATGGCAAAAAGTTCATATAAAATGATTGGCCCAAAATTCAGCTACGCGAACTGACGCAGTCGTAAGGTCGTCAAGTGCACAAGTACCAGGGCAAGCGGTGCAAGATGGAAGGGCCATTGTCTCTGGGGAAACACCGCATACAAGAAATCATAATAAATAAGAAAAAATCTACACCTAGATAACATGATATTAATAAAAAAGAGAAGATAATAATTTGTCACGATTAAAGAGACACTTGTATGCTTAAATAACAGTTTCTGGCCATCATTATTTTCGTGGGCGCGACAAGAGTCGCCCTGCCTGTCGCACCCGCGAAATCACGCCCGTCTGTACGAGCCTTAATTAGATCCTAGCTCCCTCTGATCCAGCTGCTACCGACCCATCTACATGAGATAACATCTTATGTACTTACTAAACCATTATTGTTCTTATCTACTCGTGAAATTTTACTAAACTGCATGGCATGACATCGCAACCTACATACCTACTGTAAACATCCCACTAATTATCCACCACATACATTGGTACTAAACCTTCCTAATCAAGATCGAACATCAACAACCAGTCTAATCACTCCACATATTACATAAATAATGGCTTCCCTATAATGTAATGGCGCTTCCTATAATCAATAAGTGCATACCGTCTGACATGGCGCTAATCGAAACACAATTATGGCGCAGATGTGTTATGGCAGTCAATATGTGTCAAACGGGAACGATTAGGAGTTTAATATGCGTTTTGTGGATGTGTAATGCTGTCTTGTCATGTAATACTAATAACCTATGTCATGTTATGTATGTGTAACAAGTCGCTATCTTTTTTTGTTATATGTCTACGCTCAGACCAAATAAAAAATCAAGACCGAGCGCTGCAAACAATACAATGAAGCATGTCAAAACTACACCACCGCTCTGTGCATACACACTCAAACGCACACATTTACAATCAAACTACACCAAAATTTGTGCACATGTCATGTTTACGAAACCGGCCTCACGTCACTGTTGACCGCGCTCTGTCTTGGTTTTTTATTTGGTCTGAGGATGAAACGTACTATACTTTTTTTGACGTCAGGCTCATTGTTTATTTACTTTTTGGAATTAAACCTATTGGCCGAATCTGCGATTCCTTTATTTTTAGTTTATATTTTGCAAATATTTTTTGAAAAATGTAGATGTAATACCTATTTAATTATATTGTGTAAATATTTAACCACGGATTTCTAGTCCGTGGTTAAGATATGCGTCGATTAGATCTGGTTAATAGAATATGAAATCCTACATATTTTATTACATTCTCAGACTAGTTATCAGTTATATTTTTGCAACGTAATAAATAATCTTGAAATGTGAGATACCTACTGCGCATACCAATATCAAAAATATGAACATGAAATACTCGCACTCCGAATCATAAATTAATCGCACGTCGCGCGCAAGCTCATCAAGGGTATCAAGTTTACCAAAGCGGATACAAAAAAATAAAAAATATCGCCCAGACAAGCTATTACAGAATTTTGGCGACAATAACATACAGTTATTACACAAAATCCGCTTTTCATTCCCACCTCGACCAATAAAAGTAGAAAAAAACGAAGAAAAAATATTTACGCATCGTAAAAACCACAATACCGCATTTTATTTGCTCGATACGACGGGGTCCCGTATGCAAAATTGGTACGAAATTGAAAAACAAATTTGTTACATATTGCTTTTTTGACTGGGTGATACGGGCTTATTCTAAAAGTATTTTTTGTTATGTGTTCCATTTCTATGCTGATATTTGATTGAATAAAAATACCAGAGCATGTACTTAAACTGGTACTTTACACATCAATAATATGTTTTTTCCATTGCAAACGATGTATGGATGGACTATGGACTGTGTCAAAGATGATATGGCTAGATAAGGGGTGACTACCGAGATAAAGAAAGAAAGAAAAATTGTTTATTAGATATTGATTATTAGATGACTATTAAAGAAATATGGAGGAGCTCATGGCTAAGTAATAACAGCCGCTCGGGTCAACCCATCAGGTTAAGCTACGCTTGCCGGGGTTGGTCCGTGGATGGGTGACCATTTTCACATATCAAGACTCCTCCGTGCCTCGGAAAGCACGTTAAGCCGTTGGTCCCGGCTGTCATTTGTGGATCTTTGACAGTCGTTACGAGTCGTCAGAAGCCCGAAAGTCTGACAACCAGTCTTACCAAGGGGTATCGTATTACCCAGTTACTGGGTTGTGGAGGTCAGATAGGCAGTCGCTTCATGTAAAATACTGGTATTCAGCTGCATCCGGTTAGAATGGAAGCCGACCCCAACATAGTTGGGAAAACGTTAGGCAGATACTATTAAAGAAATATGGAAGAAAAAGACATTGTTATGACACCAAATAAATTAGGATACTGGCAGGAAAATGATGATGTTTTTCTGTCGCAATATATTTTTGTAATTAACAAATTTCGGATTTCGAAGGAAATGACTGAGGTATTGTTTTTTATAGATTTATCACAATAATTCATTTGCAAAGATGGCACACTACAGCTATCTATGATTAAATTAAACTGCTGACACTTTCTCTAAAACTGAAAATTGCCTATTTTATTTCCGACAATAATTTAACCAAAAAAATATATGAAAATATTCACAATTCCAGAATACACATCCATCAAAATAAAGGGGTTGTGTCCAACATCGGCGCGTCGTATTACTTCATTACGTAGCATTATATGCAGAACGAATGTCTCAATTTTTTTTTTTTGTGGGTTATTGTGTTTTGCTTTGTAGATATAATAGATAGAATACTCTGCATTTGCATTTTTTTTGTAGATATTTATAATTATTATGGTTTTCAAATCAGCTTTGTACTGGTTTAAAGCAGCTTTTTGGCTGAAACGTTTAGTTTGTTTTATTAAAGCATTTATTTTTTGTTTTTATATAAATTCACAACAATGCGTTTTTTCATTATACAGAATTAAAAATAAAAAAATATAAAAACAAATAAAATTATAATTGACGTAAATCATTGAATTGTGGCTGCCTTTTCCGATACTGTAATAGCTCTTCCTCAATAAACATGATGCACAAAAGCATTCACTACTAATCTAACCTTTCACCGCTCATCACTAAGCCATTGACGTGTTCCAAATCTAATCACGTCCCTGTCTATCTAACATAATCAAACCCTAAAACACTGTGTAATACTAGCCCGCTAGTCACCAGCGTGACGTTTGTGTGGAATCAATCATGACACGCAGACATTCACGTCTAATATCACTTAAACACGCTGCGCTACAAATGGGAAGCCTTAATAATATTCGTGTTGTGGCATAGAGTAGGTGTCTGCGGGTAGGATTTGGCATTACTTATGTACTCGGAATGCATTATTCAAGCCAACAGTGAGTGAAGACATAATCTGCTCACTAAGTAGCAACGCTCATAGTGCAAAAATAAGTTAATAATTACGTTACGAATATTTTTATCAGTCATTCCAACTAAGTTAGTATACCAACGTATTAAAATACAGGGTGTTAGGGTAAACACCGTTATCCTTGAAACCAGTGGTTTGGTTTCATTTATAGAACGTAAAATAAATGGAAAATTACAAAAAAAAAAACTACATTTTACCACAAGAGTATTTCACCCTTTCACCCTATGCGCTAGGGCAAAGAACTTGCATCTCAACACGGGCGAGGGGTGCGGGACGTTACCTGACCGGCCGTGAGCACGGTGTCGGATAGAAACTTTTTAAAATCTTATAATGAAAATAAAGTATTTTTTCGTTGTTACTCGGTCATTTATTTTTATATTTAAGTGAACTACCCATGGTTTCAGTGACAACGGTGTTTACCCTTACACCCTGTATAGATCATAAAATATTATTTAGCTAATCGTCGCAATGGAATAAGTTTGTGCTGGATGCAAGAGAATTTAAAGATGATATTATATGATTTGGCAAAAATCTCAGAGCTATAATAAAAAATCCCATTACTAGACGACGACGATGGCATGGTATAATTACATATTATGTTCAGCATTGCGATTCTGTAGTGAAAACTTAGGTGAAGTGAGCGCGGAGTGAGCTGTCATTGTCATCGATACCTACTGATGCTAAGGCAGTTACAGTTCACTTCCAGCTCACTTCACCTAAGTTTTCACGGTGAGAATTTTTCAGAATAGCACAACTAGTTAAGAATCAAATAAAGTTGCAATTATGACTCACCAACATTGGTGGTATCACAAAATATCATCATAAATGATTTTCACTTCTAGTGTACCTATATAGCTTATATGCTTCCCCTAGCATAGCCAAAAATCGTTTGCTTTGTCGAAATTGGCCCAAAAACTTTAGTCCACTTATCTGCTAATTCCTACTCTTTGTGTTGTAAAATCATCCCTTGATTGTCGGCAGCAGTGGCTGCGGCCGGACATTCAATATCAATGCAAATATCTCACTTGTGGGGTGCACTTGCTGTTCATATATCTACCTATTTACTTTTATATTTGACTGGGGAACAATATCTGTAATTAGTCATTTGTAATGGAGGTTTTCACTCAGCATCGCCGGTTTAGTAAAGACACCATATTTCTGAAGTACATTTGCAAAACTTACAATCCATTGAAAGATAAATACCGCGGAACACTAACTTTAACTTTCCACTGAGGATGCAATAATTAAATTGTTATTTTGAATTCATTATATCTTATAATATAATATTCTTTTAATGCCTACACTGTCCTCCCATACCCATTAACACATAATTGAAAATATTGTAAAAGCCAATTATTTCTAAAAGAGTAACCGTGGAGTTTCTTGTGGGCTCTTCTCCATACAAAACGACCGATTGGAACCGTGCACCTAGCTTTTAAGGCCGTATACAGAAAGAAAGCTGGTAGCCGGCGCCGATCTACCAGCGCTTATAGGAACCGGTCCACGCCGGTAACCGGCGCAGGCATTTATATGAACAAGCGCTGATAAGCGCCGAAAGATTGTCGGAACTTTTCGGCGACATTCGGCGCTTATCGGCGCTTGTTCATAATTATAAATGCCTGCGCCGGTTACCTGCGTGGACCGGTTCCTATAAGCGCTGGTAGATCGGCGCCGGCTACCAGCTTTCTTTCTGTATACGGCCTTAACGTTTCATAAGTGCCCATGTAGGTTTATGTGAAATAAAATATTTTTATGTTGATTTTGATAGACTAGTTTCCAAAGTTTTTTTTATTTCACGGGACACCTACTACATTAATAAATCACCCATACACAACTAAAAAGATCAACGATTAATCCCATTACATGCCGATTACTATATTAAAATTAATATCCTTTCAACTCTTGCGCTCCGTGCGGATAAAATCACAATGGCGACCTACAAAGGTGTGGTTCACGTCCATTATTTTGAAAAATTATAAAAAGGGCTAATTTTTAGACACGTGTCAAAAATATTTAATAATTTTCTACTTAGTCATTGGTTATGGGAATATGGTGATGAGATATTAGTGATTTTGTAGTACAGGGGTTCGTCTCAGTAGGTGGTAATTAAGGGTAGGGCTATTAGCGAATTTACCTTGGGTCGGCAGATTTTTCTATTTGGATAAGCGAAGAACGGCGCAGCCTGGGAGAGGCCTATATTCAGCAGTGAACTGCGATAGGCTGAGTTGATTTTTTTGGGCAGATTTTCAAAACTAAACAACATTACAGCACCTATTGTTTTCCCGAAGGATTGGGCAGAGGTGTACCTATAGTAAAGCCATGTAATAGGGAGCGCGCAAATCCAGACTGCGGACTGCTACTGAGAAATTCCAGATAGAAAAACTCAATGACACTACCCGACCTGGGAATCGAACCCATGGTCCATGGACCTCATGTTCAGCAGTAGCCTACCAGCACGCATAGCATGATCACCGTAGAAACGGGTTTTGTCGACGGAAGAATAGATAAAATGATAGATTGTGATTGTTTATCTGCCATTTCTTTCTATTCTTCCGTCGACAAAACCGTTATAGTCGACAATGCCGTTTATAGTAATTTACTAGTTTTTAATTTTGTACAAAGCTCTAAACGAAACTCATCTCATAAGAGAAAGTGCCAAGATGCAAAGTTGAAAACAATACAATGTGGAAATTCTTTTTTATATCATTATCTGCCTAGACTTTCCCAACTATGTTGGGGTCGGCTTCCAGTCTAACCGGATGCAGCTGAATACCAGTACTTTATATGGAGCGACTGCCTATCTGACCTCGACAACTCAGTAACTGGGTAATACGATACCCCTTGGTAAAACTGATTGTTTCGCTTTTGTCGGCTTCTGACGACCCGTAACGACTATGAAAGATCCACAAATGACAGCCGGGACCAACGGCTTTCCGAGGCACGGAGGAGTCTCGGTATTTAAAGATGGTCACCCATCCAAGGACCAACCCCGGCAAGCGTAGCTTAACCTGATGGATGGACCCGCGCGGCTGTTATTACGTAGCCACGAGCTTTTATATAATAATGTAAGTCTTTTTTTTATAATGTACGTATTTCAGTCGCGCCATTTTGTCATCTTGTTCTGGTAAATAGAGGATGTTTTTGTTTAATGAATAAAGAACCACATAGCCCTCTAGTCTAGTCATACCCCTATCTATTACAAATCCTATCATTTCAAACAATACACACAAAAAATATAATCAAATCGCTAATGACGGCATTTACGCTGTTATTCCGAACCAACGCGTTTGCTTTTCTTACTGGTCACGTGACTTGCACGTGGCAACCTAAACCGACGCCATCTTGGATTTGAAACCAATTTTCGTTGACCCTTCAATGACAATCTTTTTTTTGTAATGATAAGTCTGGGTATACTGGTTGAATTATCGGTCATTATTTCAACCATTCGAATTAGAAATTCGATTTGAATTTCGAAAAGCAATTCTGTTACTTGAGAATAGGTTTTAAGCTATTGTGTTAAGGGTTTTCATAAATGCATTATCTGCTGGTAAAGTTTTAAGCAATTTGATTGTATGGGGGCTAGTACAAATATGTGCGGTAGTTGTAAAATGTTTAGGCGGTTACAGACCGATGATTCTAGCTATTTTGTTGGCCATTGTTTGTTGGCCGCGTGGCTTCGTTGTGTAGGTGTTAATAATGGGCAATTTTGGGTTTAAGTTACTATTATCACTGGCCACCGAATTGTTAATAAAGAATGAATAAATGATGAATGTTTGGGCGCAATAATAATGCGGTTCTTCATTGTGGGCTTGATTGGTTTGTATCGAGAGTGATTGTAGAAAGGAGATTGGAAAACATCAACAGTTTTTAGCTTAGATAGATTTTTCCATTAGCTCTGTTACACAAATAAGGCTGTACCCAGATCCGGGGGAAAATCACCAAGAAAAAAAACACTTACCCTTTACACCGTTACAACTTCAACGCCCCAAAACGACATACAACTTTGTTCCAATCCACCAAATTGGAATAAACAACTAAAAAAGTCGCATGTCATCAAATATCAATTGTACCCTTCAGTAATTTAGGTACCCGCAAAAATCATAATCAAAGTGTAACAGCGACCAGACGTGGAGAAGCAAATAGACTAAAAAATTCAATGACAAGATGGGGTGATGAACAGAACATTATAATTTGACCTCTGAACTTCCACTAAATACCGTTGAAGCATCTGGTTTTAGGTCTGAAAGGGAAGCAGAGAAGGTCTTAGTAAAGTGGTGGTGGAGTATTAATGGTTTTGGACCTCGGGTGAGACGCGAAATTTAATCTTCCGCGCAAAAAGTATTGAATAGAGAGAGACAAAAAGACTTGAAGTGATAAATGGATGCTGATCACCGTCGCCTCGTGTTTTGGTTTTAGTTTCTTGGGCATTTGCTAATTAATTTCCTTTTGGATTGAGAGGTGTAAAAAGATGGTAAGATTCTTCTTATTTTTTTGTAAGTACTTCGATACTTGTGATTAACATTTATTCCAAATGTCGTGTAGCAGTGCCGACTTGGGATATGTGCTCGAGGATTATGGTAATGAATATTATAATTAGTCAGTAATGGATATAGTAGATAAGCTCTCTGCAAAATGTAAAACAAAAGTTTAAATAACCAACTTTACTATCGTTACTAATATTATAAATGCGAAAGTGAGTTTGTTTCTTTGTTACCCTTTCACGCTAAAACGCCTGAATGAATTTCGATGAAATTTGGCTCATGGGTAGACCATGACCTGGAGAAGGAAATAGGCTATACTTTCATCCTGGATCGCAGACGAACTCGTGGGTAAGAGCTAGTAATTTAAACTTTTGGAATATATTTCTCAGACTTTAATGATATTCTCGTAACTTTCAGCTTAGAACTTTGCAGCAGTAGCAACAGAAATCAAGGTATAGCCTAAAAAAATCAAAGCCTCTGCAAACCTCAAAAACCAAGAGACAAATAAACATAATGGACTGCAAACAAGCACAAAGGTATCCGAACTTCACACGCCAAAGTTGAAACCATCCACAATAATGATTAATGATGAAGCCGTCAATTCTGTCTGTGTTGTGAACGAAATGCTACTTCCTGGACTGGAAACATGATAGTAGTGTGGATTGAAAATGAATTTGGAGGTAATCAAGTTTGTTTACTGGAAAGGGTAAACAAGGTACTCTTAATATTTTTTTGTTAAGAATTATTAAAGTGACGATTTTAAGTTTTTTATCTCCTCTTGTTATTCGTTGCATTCTTGTCCATTTAATAAAAGGTTTATACACACACGTCAGTCACGTCAACTTCAAGTCGCCTATAAGTCACGTACTGACGTCAAAAAAGTATAGTACGTTTCATCCTCAGACCAAATAAAAAACCAAGACAGAGCACTGTCAACAGTGCCGTGAGGCCGGTTTTGTAAACATGTGTGCACATATTTTGGTGTAGTTTGATTGTAAATGGTTGTAAATGTGTGTGTTTGAGCGTGTATGCACAGAGCGGTGGTGTAGTTTTGGCATGCTTCACTGTATTGTTCGCAACGCTCTGTCTTCGTTTTTTATTTGATCTGAGGTTTCATCATATAGTTCCTTTGCCGTAATGTTGGCACTTCAACAACGGACCTATTAAGTAGCGCCGTAACGTACAAAATATGTTCGTCCTACAACAGTGGAGGCAACATTACGCCATAGGATGAAACGCACTATACGTAGCAGTTGTAGGACGTTGGCTACACAAATCAGCAATACAGTCACGGGCTGTCAGCTGACGTCGCTTCACCGGAAAATCAAAACTAGTATTGCTACGAACAAAACATGGATATAGAAAAAATGATTGAGTGAATTAGTCACTCA
The DNA here is from genome assembly GCA_948473465.1 of Lithophane ornitopus. Classification (NCBI taxonomy): domain Eukaryota; kingdom Metazoa; phylum Arthropoda; class Insecta; order Lepidoptera; family Noctuidae; genus Lithophane; species Lithophane ornitopus. The sequence goes on from OX419634.1 coordinate 12,524,028, forward strand.
ATCATTTTTTGGATAGTTAGACTGACTGACTGACTATCGACTTACGCACGTCCCTGAAATGGACGTGACTGATTGGACTTGACGTTGACGTGAATGACGTGTGTGCATGAACCTAGTGTGTTGGGTTTTGGGTCTCCATAGTTTAACGTTATGCTGAATGGTAGCCTTCCTGTCACATATATGAACGTACAAACGTTCATATTTAAATAGTAATGTAAAATATTTAAACCTGATGTTAGCGATAGCCACAATATTTTCTATGCTCGTCCTAAAGTTGAAAATCTTATCCCATAATACTAGCTAACCCTAAAAAATCCCACAAGACCATAAGGCGTGTCCCGATCCATCATAGTTTACCATCATTACACCATAATTGTAACCCAGAACAAGGGTTGAAAACCATCGAGCTTCAGCCACGTGACCATTGTTTGGTTTTCACCAAATTACGGTTTAAGTATACTTGGATGATTTCGTATTAGGTACAGGCGATTGATTGTCGTTTTGTTTATAATATTTTTCGTATAGAAATTGGTTGAAGCTTTATAAATAATGACTTGGTTTTGTCCGGCAAAATTTGGTAAACACAGAACAGAGACAGAATTTATTGCATTTAATTATGAAAAATATTAAGATTTTTTTTGTGTGTTTCCAAACAAATGGATATATAGAAATACACTATCGATCAATCCACAAAAAAGTACGAAGTAACGAGTACTCATTACGAAAGCAAATCAACTAAGTGAGAAAAGCAAGCAACTTATTATCACTGTCGCATAAATAATCCCTACTACCAGCAACAAACGCGATGATTCCCTCGAAAATCCCTTGATCCTTCAAAGAAGACACCTATTTGATATAATCCCTATAAGAGCGGGAAAGAAGGGGAAGTTTTTATTTATTGTTTCTTTATTTGCTGGGGTTTGATTAAAGTATAAATATGGTGTTGATTAATATAATTATAAATATTCTTTATTTTTATAATATTAATTTTATATTTATAATTATTGATTTTTTGCGATGCGGATGAATTTTTTGTTGCCCAATGAGCTCTTCCTTTATTTTTCATTCACTTGTTATTTCACTTTATAATATTTAAGATTTGTAAAAATAATTATAAAATAGCATAATTAGAATTATTTCGCTTCATTTTAGTCTGACTTTTTTACTATTGGTTAATTCTGAGAGCAAAAAGACCATTGGACCCAGTGATGATGATTTCCATTTGAAAAACGTTGGACTTTAGTAGAGGCATCGTTTATGAGACGTATTTTGATTACTTTTTCGAAACATAAATGACCAAATTCTTTTCAGCTTTTTTTGCCATAAATGGCGAAATGTGGGTGTACTATAACAGTTGCACCTCTGCCTTATCCTTCGGGGTATACGGGCGTGATGTAATGTGTAAAATATTTTCAGCTGAAAAGTCATATTGGCTAGCTAGGTGCAAAAGTTTTCCGATAAACATTGAAAGGAATATCAATAAACGTTAAGTTGTCATTAGTAATTACTTTAAACAATAAGGTTTTAGGCAGGCATTCACGGATTAGAAGTACTATAACTTTTAGGATTACGACCAAACTACTCTGCTATTTGCAAATTTTAATTACATCCCATCATTCCAGACACCCTGCTGATAATATGACATCAAAGCAAATGCGGATAGCCACCCCTGGACCAACTTACTTATGCACTTCTATAACCTTACCCTCTTCAATATGAACCTTGGAACCTTCGCAATAAGGTTCAAAATTACGATATGGTATTATTTTTGGATGCAAAAGTAAGTTTGTATTGAGGTTTAGAATTAATATCTGTCAGCTTTTAGGCTCTTTGAACAGTATTATGAGCATTTGACACTATAAGTGTGCGATATGAAGAAAGATCTTTGTAGGGATTAAAGGAGAAATGAGCTAGGGAGTCGGTGTACGACGTACTTGGGTAAGTAATTATCTGGTTCTAATTTATTCTAGTAAAACTTGAGAATTTAATATTCGATTCCTATAACATCTCGGAACTTAGTAATTATTAGCTGAATCATCTTTAATACCGATACCTAAGTCATTAGTAAGTTTCTGGTTGGAGCTCACTAGCGGTACAAAATTTCATTTCTTCTCCTCAAACATACAGATTTAATTTCATAGTGTAACTTTTATATTAGCTAATACACACACGTATTATACACATAAACCTTCCGGAATAAATTCTCTAAACAATGGTGAAAACCTTATCAAAATCTGTTGTGTGGTTTAGACGAACAACGCAGACATACAGCCAAACACGAAAAGCGACTTTAATCCTTAAATAATAATTATCTATATATATAAAAGGCTAGGGTGACTGAGATATCAACGCACAGCCTAAACCGCTGGTCCTAGAGACATGAAATTTATCATATTTTATCATCATAAAATTCCACCCCTAGCAGGGTGAAATGGGGGGGATTTTTTTTGTATGAAAAATCTTATTCATCGAGTTAATAGACTTGAAACTTGGCTACCTTCTAAACGGGAATAGGGGTATGTCAAAGGTTGTATGGAAGAATTTTAACGCACGATTTAATTAACTCGAAAATCAATTTTAGTATTAGGTAATAATGTATAAAAGGGATTTTCGAAAATGTATCCTGGGGAAGGACATAGGCTACTTTTTATCGACATACCACGCGGGCGAAGCCGCGGGCGGAAGCTAGTTTATAATTAAAAAAAAATATTAGTAGATTTGTGGCGCAATTGGTTCGAAGATTCGAAAAACGAACATTGATTTTATTATTTTTATTTGAATATTTTTAAAATGATACTGAACAACACACTTGAATAAACAACTGGCATTTAAGATAACCAACCTATTACAGATTTGCGCAAATTTAGTCTTCTAAAGTATTTGCATCCTCCTCCATCACATCCCATAAGGTTCGATCTCTGAACTCAACATGTGTGGTCTCTTCAACCGCTATCTCTTCAACCACTTTCTCTTCGGCGGCTGGTGGTTCTGATATGGATTCGAAGTCATCATCGAGGAGTGATGTGACTGACAGCAGCGTTGAGTCTGTGATGTTGACTGCATCACCAGCATCCCCTCTTTCTGGTAGACTTCTTGTTGTTCCTAAGGTCTGGAAAGATCGAGAATGATTTTATGATGTTGATGTCAGCACTCTTTAAATCGTTTTCCTGATTAGTTGGTTGTCTGATTATGTAGATAATGTCTTTTACTTACACAATCATCTAATTTTAGTGGAATACGAGAATGATCACCTCAAAATTTTATGATTCAGTTCAGTTTTATAAGCAAAGCTATTTTATTTTGCTGGTCTATTCTGTTCCACTCCTGAGCAAGAGCCTCTCTCCACTCCTTCCATATTTCGCTATAGTTTGACCGAGACCGCTGTACCGCGCCATGGGAATGTGCGGTGAGGCGGGGGTGCGGCAGCGTTGACGAATGAGCGGCATGTGCAGCCTGCACTACCACCCCGTCTCGGCTCGCTACAGCGGTCTCGCACAAACTATAACATTCACATCCTTCTTCCACATGGAAAAATGTTTTGAGCAATATTTTGATAATACTTGCCGGTGGTTCTTCAATGCAAAGCCTTTCTGGAACATAGCGTTATCTATTCATAAGCGCCTGCTGTAAATGTTCTACATGAATAAAAATCATTTTTTTTACAAATTTAGCTGACCTACTCATAGTAAGAGTATCACTGATTCACTTACGTCAACGATGGCCATGTGTAAGATGGGCACTTCAATCTTCAGAGGCTTGATCTCCTGCGGCTCTTCATCCAAGTAGGAATACTCAGTTGGCACCTGCCAATTTATATAAAAGTTTACATTAAATTGCCTAAAAACTAAAAGACAATAACATTTCATCATTGTGAAGGGCGGGCGTTTTGGGGGACTTCATTATGTAATTTTGTCATTCAAAATGCTGAATAAGTTACTTTTAATTTTGAAAAAGAAAGTGAAATTTGTATGATTAGAGATTTTGCACGCAGCATTCAAACCGAATTAGAGAAATTCACCCTTAAGACGAACCACTGACCGCACTTTGCGCTCTTCCTGAACAGTGAATGAAACTGAAACCACAAGCTCGGGCCATCGACGCTGATTCGGGTATACTCGGCACCAGTCAGCCTGTGAAGCTGAATCGGCGGGTATACCTACTCGGCTCCAGTCAGTCGGGTGTCGATGAGTCGCGTATGCTCGACGCTGAATCACGTATATTGAGCGCTCGCGCACTTATATCGTGTAGATAATATAAGCAAGCACCCTCTTTTTTTATTAGATCTTATCATTTTCATTCGGTTGAATCTCTGATGTTGAATTTGGATACGGTTATGATACTGTACGCAAACGTTCTCAACACTTTACAAGAAAAACCTGTTCTAACCCGTCTTAGTCTCCACTTCTCTAAGAACTCGTTGGTCTGTCTCAGTGCCTCCTTGCTCTCGTGAAGAAGATCATCAAGACGGTCTTCGCTGCGTAACTTCTTGTATTTATTCAGGAACTGAAAGATGCGCTGTTAGTCTATCACAATCTTATTCCATAGTCAGAAAATCACCTAACTCACGTAAAAGAGTGTGTTTTTTTTTAAATATAGAGGGCTTAATGTGGTTGTGAGATCAAAGGTGATATTAACAAACTATAGAAAAAGTTTTAGATCTGACGAAACTGATCAGAAATTGAGACTGTTTTTTTGGTGTTTTTAGACTTTTTATATTCTTACTTTTTTATGCATCGCGTCTTGGTGTAAATCGTAGGAATTTACACCATTAGTTTGGTATTTAACGTGTCTTGTATCATATATCTTTCGTTGTAAAATCGTGATGATTGATCTGATGATAACTGGTTATAGATACCCACAGCGATAGTCAAACTGAGCACCATAATCTCCATGAACAGCACGGGCAAACTGATGGCATTCTCCGGGATGACTACCACTTGCTTCGCTTCTTCCCTCACAGTCTTCTTAACAAAGCAGGCGACCTTGCAGAACACCTTTTGGAACATGTCCACGAACCCATGGCCAAGAACGTAGTCAACCAGAATCAGGCTTAGGAACACTGCCCCGTAGATCACAGCACTGACTGCCTCGACCAACATGTTAGCGAAGGTTCGTGATTTATTTTGCCGTCTTGAATCACATTATAATATAATTATTGTAACACATTCAATTTCTCAGATTTTCCGGTTTTGATTGACTGGTCGACATTGGGCTTTATTTTTTTGTGTCAGATTGAAAAACTCGTCAAAGAAGTTTTTGAAAAAGTATTTAAATTCAAATTCTTTATCTTAATGCTAAAAGTTACTTAATGAGATAGTTTATCCGTCAATTTAAATAATAACTTTAATATTTTTTTTGGATACTTATGCACTAGTTTAATTGAAAAAGTATGAACAATGATAGGTATTCCGGAAAAGCATTAATCATATGGCTGTATGTATATGGCTATATAACTAACTCCCGGTTGATAAGATTATTTTTATATTATTATTAATGTATAACTGATCAAGATCGAACATGTCATGTTGTAAAGATTTATGTTCATGTTTACATACTAATTCCATGGGATACCTAATGTAAAAATAGAATTACAAAATTACCTCATTGACAATCACCATGACAACGGACTTGTTTAACTTGACAACGTAAACATTAACTCACAACAAACGGACGAAACTGTTCGTGAATATTTTTTTGTTATATATTTTCTGCTGCCCGTTTCAAAAACATAGAAAATGGTATGTATTTTTGATTACCCCGAACATTTTTCTTTATAAATTACTTGTTTGAACGTTTTATTTTTCTATTCTAATGGTGTAAATAAGTATGTGTTTTTATACTACTGTGGGATTACTTGCGAATTTTAAATAGTGTTGGTTTCTTTTCAGCCGCCCAAAGGAAAGGAAGGGGGAAAGCCCAAAAAGGCACCAGGTGCGTAAAAACGATTAATTATTTGCAATTTCAGATAACTAAGAATATGTCGTAATATTGAGTATTGATGCAGTGATAATTTAACATAACTTCCAGTACGTAACGGCTCTAGTGTCAAGACATTCGTACAGTATACAAATCCAAAACACACAAATATTTTTTTTGTTTTATTTGCAGCAATCATCATCGATGGAGTGGATACATCAGAAATGACTCGAGAAAAGCTCGAGCAGTTCACTCTCAAGGTTAAAGAGGAACTGGACAAAGAGAGAGAAGAACGTAACTACTTCCAACTCGAAAGAGATAAAATTAGAACATTCTGGGAGATAACAAGACAACAGTTGGAAGAAGCAAAAGCAGAATTGCGAAACAGAGAAAGAGCTACAGAAGAAACACAAGAAGAAAATGAAGCACTTTTGGAGACTGAAAAGCAGAAGATAAAGCATTTAAAATATGAGCAAGCAGCTGCCGGGGCAGCTTTGAGAGCAGAAAACTTGGTCGCCTTAAAAGCAGCTAAAGAAGAACATGCTGAACAGGAACTTGAATTGCTTAACGACAAGAGAATACTAAGGCAAGAAATAAGAGAGAAGATGCTGGCAGCTCAAGATGAGTTAAGAAGAGCTAAATTAGTTCACGCAGAGGAAGTGTCGAAAGTTCGAGAAGAATTTGAAGAAAGGGCTCGTCAGATAGAAGATAAGGCTGATAAAAAACTACACGAGACTAAAGTAGAGTTGACAGTAAAGCACAGAACAGAAATTACAGAGGTTGAAGAGAGAAAAAATAAGCAGTTATCAGAATTAATTCATCATCACGAGCGAGCGTTCGCGGATTTGAAGAATTATTACAATGACATTACGTTGAATAATTTAGGTTGACGACTTCTTTACATTCCAGTGTCAATTTTTGAATTCTGACAAACCTTTTTTATTAAACTGCTTGCTATTTTTAGGTTTAATAAGTAGTCTAAAACAGCAAATGGAGGAAATGCAAAAGGTGAAAGAGAGAGCAGAGAAGATAGCAAAAGATGCTGTGGCTGAAACCAAAAGTATCAGAGAACCATTGGAAGCAGCTATTATTGACAATAAAGAACTTAAGAGACAGATGTCCAATTATGACAGGGATAAAGCTGCATTAGCTGTGAGTACCATATTTGTTTAAAAAAGAGTGTAATTATCATAAGACTAGTGACCCGCCCCTGCTTTGTATTAAAAATATAAACCTTCCGAAATATATTTTCTAAAGTATAGTAAAAACCGCATCAAAGTCCGTTGCGTCGTTCAGAAGAACATCGCAGTCACATAAATACTCTAAAAGTGATTTTTATAATAATATATATGTCCCCGTATGATTAAAAACATAGTTAGTTTATAATCTACCAGGTTGATTTAAAAAATTATGAACTGCATCAAACCATTTACAATTTAACCCATTGCAAACCTGCGTTCGACACCATTTCGACACATTGCCGCGGCACCGCTCGCTTCGCTCGCTCGGCTTGGGCGCTATTTGTCACTGTTCAAACAGTGCCTTGGCTTAGTTACCACGACCAATTCGGCAACCATCAAGACGAGAATAATACGGTTCACAATAACGGGTGAAAAAATCGGACAAATTAGGACTGTCGATAGGTGCAAATTCGTTCACAATTCGACAACTTAAGAAAAAATGTCAAAGAATGAATGCGTTATATTGTAATAGACAATATAACGCATTCATTTTTTGACATTTTTTTTTGTTGTCGAATTGTTCGATAGTTTATAATCTTGCTCACAATCTAACGGTGACATATTGATAGATTTAGGAGTATTTATAAGACCCTACCAATGCTATATATGCCTACAAAAGAATAAATGAGATGACTGACAATTTCAGGCCAAATCGAAACAATTGGTGTCGCTAGAAAAACAATTCGATGTCCTGAAATGGGAGTACGAGGTTCTTCAAGTTCGTTTCGATAGAATCCTAAGAGAAAGAGATGAGCTTAAAGCCAGGTTCTCAAGAGCTGTTTTAGAGGTACAGCAGAAAGCATCCCTGAAGACTGCGCTGCTTGAAACGAAGCTGAAGAACATGGAAGGTCGTGATGTGGGGCCGAGGGAGATTCATGTAAGATTCACATTTTATTTTCATAGTAGTTTGTCTGACCTGGTGGCTACGTTCTGGTCGGACAAATTGAATCAATTGACACGTAATTAAGAAGTCGTGGTCCCTGTTAGTAGGTATATGTAGGCTTCTATAGTATTTTTATCATATTATTATAAATTTATTTTCCTTCTTTTTTTGCGATAGCAGAAATGATCGCCTTTCAGCCACAGCTGGGCATTTTTGCTTATTTTTAATAAATGTGTCAATGTCTGCGCTCTCAATTACTTTTTTCTGGTCTTCAAAATTTTCTTTTTTCTTTTTCTAATTCAAACAACATACCGATATGACTGTTACAGGAACTTCTCAAGCTGAAAGACACACAGATAGATGATCTGCGATACGAAGCAGCTCGTCTGCGTAAAGCCCATGATGATCTTCTGGCAACCTATGAAGCTAAACTAGCAAGATTGGGAGTACCGAAAGAGGAACTTGGTTTCAAGTAAGGATATTTAATTTTTAATTTAACGCCATCTAGCAAGACTTCGTCGTACTACATACAAAATTTTACAAACAGCGCACCTAGGCGAACGAAATTGAAACCGCATGTAAACTTTTATTGTTTGTTTTTACTTAGGAGCATAGATGGCGTTGTCATAAAATTCCTTTTTCTGTTTTCAGACCCTTAAAAGCGGTGGCCGTGGCTGGATTGGCGCCGCCGGTTGTAGGCCAAGGGCCAGCTGGATTGGTAACGAAAGAACAGTAATAAGAGAATTATTTTTACAAACTCATACAGACCTAATCAAAATCATAATAATATTTAAATAAATCTTTATATAAATTTATTTACCTGCGTGTAATGGAAATAATGTATCTAATGTAAATTATGCAAATAAATCTATTTTAAACTGATTCATAATTAATTTCTGCTAGTGTTTCTGAATGAACCCACAAAATACGACCTTTAACTGCATAATAATTATGTAAAATAAAATAAGATAAAAAACCTTTATTAGGTACTGCATTTTTTTTATGTCACGATTTTTTTAGACCCAAAAAAATTGTCAGTACCTTACTGCTAACATTCAAGTAACATTAAAGACTAAAGAATTCTTAAATGGATTACATAAATAATATGTTTTCTAATTTACTGTATAAATTAATAGTTTCATTGGGTTGAGTATCGCAGGATTGACTAAATAAAACAAACAGTTGAAGCCAATGAGTGTACTTTATTTCCTACTAACGATTTTTTATTTATTTCTTTATGTACAAAACGGTTATAAGGCAACAGTTCCAAATGAATGAAAACGCACTTTACGATGAATATTAATAATTCAAACATTTTCGCTTGTTTTTTAATAGCAAGAAAATTTTGCGCCACACTTCAAAATGTTAAGCCGGTTACACACATAATAATTATATTTTTGTTCGAATAAATAATTCCAGTCATGTTATTAGAATTATTATTATTTATTCGAATAAAAACTAAGGAATTTACTTAAGAACTCCAGTAATATCTTGATTAGGTTTTCGTTCAAACTTTTTAATTGCAGTTAGTTACTTTCGTGTCAGGCAGTACCTACATTTATTACTGCAGGCAGATTATGTAAACACGAATTTGCAGCTACTAAATAGATGACAAAACTAAGTTAACTAAGTTTGATTCAGTTTACGTAAATCAATCTTAAAATATTCGAGAAATAAATTACGACATAACTAACGCAAGTACTTCTGACCATCTGCTACAACTTTAGAATTGATTGTGTAACCTACTAAAACCTAAAAACTTTGGAATTGTATAAATTCCAAGGTTTTCTGGAAAACGGCCAGAAACAATTAACCTTTGGAATAAATAATACTGCCATTGAATAATGACTTTCCGGTTTTTCTAACGTTGACAATTTTACTGTTAGAAATTGTAATCATGACTTTTCGTACCTACAGTTACCTACATAATTATTTGGTATCAGTCAATTTTATTCATTTGGTCAGTTCGAAATAAATTGTTACCAACTTGTCCAAGATTTTGTCGCATCGTTACGTAACTTTCTGCTGTTTTCTCAACTCTCCGGGAAACAAAATTGGATGAATGTGTGTAACTGACTCAAACCGCGTAACTACCAATAGTTATGCTCTTAACACCTAATTCTTTTAAAATATCTAAATTTTTGAAACCAATCTCATCGATTTTTACAAAATACCTCTAGGTGGACTCTTATCTAGTCTGTTGACCACTTTCATGAGTCGATAGATTGATGATAATGTTTATTATTAATATATCATTCTTATATACATATAAGTGTTTTGTTTCAAGCCAAAAAGCATTGAAATAGCGATCGCTCCCATTAAACAGTCTAACAAAATACACAAAACATCAAGCAATTTTATTTTATCAATATTATATTTTTTATAAAATTAATATTTATCGATTTTATCATAGACAGGTGTAAATTACACGGAAAAATATTCGAAAGTAATTTAATAGTGTACGGGTGTTAAAAAGTGTAATAGACGTGTTTTATTTAAGAAATATAATAAGACGAGGTCATATTTCTACGTCATGGTGTACAATAAATTATTCGAATAATAATTTTCAATAACATTATTCGAGCTCCAAAATAAAAACTAAGGTATATTGCAACAGTAGATATTTTTATCTCGTAATATTTAAGATTTTTATACAACATTCAGTCATAATATTTAAATATGTATTAATAATTAAAACAAAAATAGAAATATAACCTCATCTTTACAATAATTTACTGGAAGAAAGGGCATCGACGGCGACGTGAGAACCTATCCGAAGGTGCCTTAATTAACTTCACCATCACATTAAAGCATTTTACATACAATTGCAATACAACAATATCATTGGAATTATTAAAAATACGTATTTTAACACTAAAATCACTAAAAAACTATACACAACCGAAATTCAGACGTTCACAGGGGAAACGCAAAAAATTATGGCTAAAAATTAATTTGACTTCGGTTTACATTTTGTGATATTATTTACCAATTGCTTTTGCGCTAACTAACACTAATTTTTATTTGAAGTATACATTATAATTTTGTATTTTGTGAATAATTACAAAATTATTATTTTGCAGAAAACATTTAATTCTTAAAATTATTCTGTCATGAATACGTAACAAATAAGTAATAATAATATGGTAAATTGGCTTAATTAAAGATAATAATTATTCTTTATTCTACTACAAATTACCTTTGCATTTTTATTCGTAAAAACAATTGCGATTTCAAATTGACAAAAACATTTTTAAGTATCTATCAGATTTTGAAAATAATTAAGATTATTGAAATAAACGTGTTTTTTTTATTAGAATAATCTGTTATTTCAATTTACGTATAGTAATTATTTAAAAAAATAATACAATGGGATCCATTTATTACCATAAAAAGTAATACTTTATTTTTACAATTAGGTACTTGGGATAAATCCACCATACAACACATAGTAAAACTATAAAGGCGTACCTAACTATCGGATTTCAAAATTATACAAACACTTATTGATACCTATAATTCATCGAATTTAATACACTAGACAATGTGCGTAGATTTTAGCGATATCTAACATATTCATCCAGTCTACGTGAATTATTCAAATATAATTAAATGTATAAATAAAACGTTTTGTTCGAAAAACATAGTGGTAGTTCACATAATTGCCGGGGGAAATGGTCGTGCATTTGTGATGTAAGCACGGTCGATTCCTCTTATTAAAGTGGATTCTGGCAATAGCCCTGGAATCACTCAGATATCTCAAATAATGGGTAAAATTTCCAAAAGTAGCTTACAAGCTTTTGTACGAGAGAAAACAAAACATCAAATCTTCAGGATTTATAATTAAAAATGGAACTCGACTGGCGTATTTATTACTCTAGAATTTACGCAATATTCACAAGCCTTTTTGTTTTATAGTATAATATTATTATGAAAAAAACTTATGCATCACTTACAACCATGGGTCATTATTCGAAATTTTCGGATAGATAAATGCAACGCTCGGGCTGACTGAAAATTACGGTAAAAAATTAAACTTTTCAATGAAATAGAGAAACCAATTTAGATATAATTGATTATTGTATTCTATTTCGGTGAGTTTAATGGTATAATGTCGGTTCGGATCGGTATGGACAGTGTTAATGAATTTTTGAATAGTCGAGGCACGGGACGGAGAATCGATATCGCGTAGCGCGTGGCAAGGAATTCAATAATCTCAACGTACGTACATTATGATCGTATTATACATACACGTTTGACCTAATATTATTCGAGATTTTTTCTAACCAGATATCAAACCTTCAGTCAAGCTTGGGTAATTAGCTAACTAAAACTAAAATATAATGTGCAATTACTCTCAAATAAACTAATTTAGCTTATAACTAAAATGATATCAATGAATTGTACTGGTGGGATAACACTATTTATAACTTTTAGTCGATGTATTTAAACATTTTTTTTTTCATCAATATACTTTTTCTTCTAAATATTTTCTATTTCTCGACCGATTTTAGTCGTAACTAATGTTTCTCAAAATCAACAATTTAATAAAATTATTTCACTATTTTTGAACAGCTTGCTTTTATACATACTTTTTATAATATACAATACTTTTTATATTTTAACAGCACGCGTGCATTTTGACACATTAGCGTACGAGCATAAAACCTTATTTATAATTACTATTAGGAGATAAAATTCTTTTATTACTAATATAAATCTTCTGTCACGGTGATATCTTCTGTTCTTTTAAAACCCTTCTGTATTGAGCAATAATTCTCCGTGGAAGGTAATTAAAAACTAAATTTTCTATACATAAATAACAAAACGTTACATAAATTGGCGCTCATAAAAATTTGGACAATTTAATTATTTTGAAAGAATTATTGTCATTTAAAAAGGTAGATGGGATTTAATTAATTATAATTATGTTTTGAAAAATTGATTCGGTTCTTTTTTTCAATACACTTATTCAAAAATAATTAAACTAACTAAAACAGAAGGTGTCACCGCCAAAATATTTATTATTCTTTTTTTATTTCACAACGCGTTATAAAAAAAATCTTTCGCCCGTTTTCGACCTTTTCAAAGTCTTGCTTTCATACTGTGTCTATCCTACCTTCTCACTCTTGCACTCTTACAGAATAGAATGAGAGGAACAGCAATACTCAAGCGTGTTAAAATCACATGTCGAGCACAATATAGATCATAAAGAGTTAGTTCATATTGCTCAGCTCATCTCGTGATGCACTCTGTATCCGATGCCACCTCTTCAGGAATCCTGTCATCTGGAAAGAAAATAAAGATAACTTTGAAATTCATTAAAATGGTAAAATGTTTCACTTTTGAAGGCCTAAAATATTCTTTCAAGATTAAAAAATAAATTAATTGCTGGCGAAAATATCATAAATATAAAATATCATAAACATAAAATATCATAAATATAAAATATCATAAATATAAAATATCATAAATATAAAATATCTTTTGAAATACAGCGCTTTGATACTTGTTTTGTGTTTGTAAAGCGAAGTTGCTGAATTTTAACCCAACGATAAAGCAAAACTTATAGCATGTATCAGAAAGTTGTGGTCATAAAGGATGTCTGACTGACTCCTTGACAATTCAAAAGTGCCTGTAAATGGTTTAATTGAAATAAATGCTTTGAGTTTGAGTTTGAGTTTGAGTTTGTCATAAACACCATCAAACTGAACAACTTTCTCCTTGGGACCAACATCGTAATCGCGAAAAAAATAAAAACTATTCCATACAAAACTTCAATACCTATAACTCGACCCAAATGTATGGGACGGCTGATTATATTTCCGCGATTACAATGTTGATCCCATGGAGAGTATTTCACCTTTCTGATACATGTCGTGCTTTATAGGTACACATTTTTTGGCAAAGTGCGTTAATCATAAATACTTTTGAGGGCTTTCGCAGCACTTTAAAAGCCTGTAGGTACCAACTTTAAAAAGCGTACAAGCAGTTGTGAGATTTAAAATTGTGTGTATACTCCAGCCATTAAGGCTGACGACTGACTTTGAAAGTTTGCTTCCATAAATGTTCGATATTTTCCGCTTTTACCCCCGATGCGTTCAGTGAGAATGACATGACTTAGGCTTGGGAAAACTTTCCACTTATTCTTACCAGTATTATAGGTATTGATTCATACATAATGGATGGCAGAGGGTGGGGAGTATCTAATGGACCTAATTACTTTACTAACGTTTTTATGATCAATAACTTCCTTTAGTTATTGAATACGAAAAAAAAAAAAAATTAAAAAAAAATTTACTAAATATCTGATTTAAATAATATTAAATTATACGTGCATACTCTCTTTATTTTTATTGTAAAGGTCGACGGTTAAAAATAATTAATCTTAAAGTTAGAATAATTAAAATAAAATTCGAATAATTTTAAATTATTAATATTTTCATTGTAAATATTTGTGATATGCATTAAGCTGTAATGTATGTTTTTTTTTTCTTTTGTATAATTATTTTTATAATTATGTGCAATATAACAAGTGCGCGAGCGAGTCATACAATTTTGTGCCTTAAGCATAAGTTAATAAAGCACAAGCCACCAGAGACGTACCTCTGTGTAATATTGTTGTTAGTCACGTTAGGCGTTCACGAACGATGACTTGGTCCTGTCGGATGCAGAGAATTTTATGAGATTCTGAAGAACACGGTTTTTCTTGGGATTTTATCAAATGAAGCTGTTTTTTTTTTAGTCTTATACTTTTTCAAATTTTTAATTTTTTCCTAGGTTAAAAATTATTGCAGGTCTAAGTATATTTTTTCCAAACACATTGAATAAAAATGTAAATAGTGTGTATCAATTTAGAATGTATCTGAAACTTGCACGCTTTTTCATAACATATATTATGCTGAGATGAAATTAAATACTTTTTTTTATAAAAATAAAAAAGAGACAAATTAAATGAAAATGTTCATTTGTTAAAGAGTTCAAGAGTTCAATTACATAAGTTCAATCACTTACCCAGACAAAGAAGCAGAATTGGAAATCGGCGGACTATTGGATTCAAAGCCTTCTTTAGGCTTCTCATTAGCAAGTTGCATCTTCAGCTGATGTCCGAAACACGCCAGATCCTCCCTAAACGTGTCAGACCCTGGAGTCGTTGGCTTCTCATCATCACCTGTAGCCATCGCCTCAGCATCACTCTTCAACGGCGCTTGTTCAGACTCTTCCTCAGTATTATAAATCTTAAAGTACGCAAACGTCAAATATATCACCGAAATTATGAAAGACGGTATTGGTATTGCCATGGCGTATACCAGGTTTAAAGTATTCTGCCACATGTCTAGCTCAGTGATCACCAACCCTGGGTCGACGCGGCTGTAGTAGCAAGTGTAATTGTTTCCAATAGGTTTGTGCTTCGCGTAGAAGATCGTGCAGTTGAGGATAGGCGGGTACCCACAGCCTTTCACGTTCGGAAACAGTCGGGCACCAGTAAAGTACCATTCGGAGTCGTTGCCTTGCAATCCAGTAGGTACAGCATCAGGTAAATCCTCTTCCATCATTTCTGGATACGCTTTATCAGCTGTTACCTCGTAATTCTCGTATTCGTAGTCTTTCCTTAACGCCCTCTCGGCTCTGATTAAATTATCCATATCAGTAGGAGTTACATTGGGGTATATGCCCAATTTGTAGTTGACGCGAATTTGGGTGCACTCAAACAGGTCTTTGGTGCAGCCTTCCCTGCAAGATGCCCAGGAGCAATTGCTGGCGCCAACGAGATGCTTCACCCCTGTCGTGACGCATAGTGCTGCGACTGGATCGAATTGCATGAATATTGTAGTGAAGGCCGGTTCTATGACGAATGGTACGAGAAAGAGAAAAGCAAACAGGCTGAACGTCCCAAGTAGAACGAAAGTGGCAGTTGTGTAAAATAGGAGTTTCTCAGCGAAGGTTGGAGGTACAATTTCTTCGTCTGTCATGGTGTGGGAGCGCTACGGGCGACCATAGCGCTGTCTCAGCTCGCTTCTGTCATATCATTTTACATCCCATTTCAGTCTTTGAACGTTTTTTTTTGGATTGTTAGTATTTATTTACATATCTGTTGGTATGACTGAGAAAGCTTTGATGAGGCGTGGTTTTCTTAAAATTAAATTCTAAAACCATTTAAAATGTAATGCAATTTTCTAGAATAAGGATCTAAACCTAAAAACAACACTGCATTGTAATTGTGTTTATCTTAAGACTAAAAAGAGTACCCTTATTACCACAAAACCGTGTTTATCAGTTGTTTAGCCTAAACACCTTTTAAACATGACATTTCTGTATGGAGATTGGCATAAAACTGACATTAAACATGCGTTGAACAAGTGTCTTTAATAATTTGTTGTGGTAAGGCCCAAATAGTTTATTTTATGACTGAAACATAGTTAGCACTAGCACTGTTATCTGATAAGAGGTTCTAATTAAGCAAAATTAAACACATCTAACATAAAGATCCTGTTCCGACAATCTACTAAAACTTACGGCTCCTATCCTACAACTTATGTAAACTAGAACAACAAAAATATTTAGTCAACTATTCCTAGAATGTAGGCAAAGCAAATAACGTGATTGGCATTTGACATATTCGGCAGAACATTCCGGACAGCGAAAGGCATAACTACGGTGCGGTCTAGACTGACAGACGACAATAACTGGGCCTAGGTATGGGCTGATTGACAGCTGTGAATGAAGAACAAAATGTTGATTTACCAAAGGGCTTGTACACAAAACTACGTTGCGACGTCGCATCTCAAAAATCAGCGCTGGTACCCTAAGATTTTCTAAGAAAGCTATGCGCTGCGAATTCGCATCGCGCCGATTCGCAGTTTTGTGTACAAGCCCTTAGGAAAGTTTCCGCGTTGCGAATTCGCATCGCGACGATTTGCAGTTTTGTGTACAAGCCCTTATGAAAGCTTCCGCGTTGCGAATTCGCATCGCACCGATTTGCAGTTTTGTGTACAAGCCCAAAACGCTTCCACACATAACTGCGAATTCGCAACGCATCGCAAAAATCAGCGACGGTACCCTAATATTTTCTTCTGTGGTTAGCTTCTGAGGTTAGCTTCTGCGTCGCACGAATTCATAGTTTTGTGTACAAGCCCAAAGACAGGCAGCAATGAAACTGTGGATATCGAGGACGATTTTTCCTCTTTTTTTAAGTGGGTCATGATTCTAAAACTTTACTTTCAGACAGCTGATATGATAAGAAGGCAAATATTTCCAAGTTTAAAAGAAACTTGCAAAAGAGAATAATTATATATTTGAGTATCAATGCAGTCGCTCATAGGTCTTAAATGATGAACCAACCGTGAAAGCTGAGAATAATTTTGAATCGCGAATTGACTTCAAGCTTACTAAAAATAACTCAAGCAAAAAAAAGAACGTTAAACAAATGAGGCGCGACAACTGGCACCACACACTGAAACCGGGACGCCAGACTGTCTGGCCAGCAATACAATATCTAGGTATCGATTTGGGCTAAAATAAGCATTAACAATATTTAGTCAAAGCTCAAACATTTACGACACGTCAACCTATTCCTATGAACAGACCGAAGCTAGCTATTTATCTAAAACTAATTAGGTTTGATGGAGAATCTGTCAACGTCTATGATTATGGTTGTTTGTTTAATCAATTTATGGAAATAATTAACGATAAGTTCCACGTTTCTTTGGCCTCATAGGAGACAGTTACGTGGTAATCAGGAGGATAATATAGGAATGAGTGTCACTTAGTATTCGCTTATTTACATTAAAGGTCGATTCACACATATCAGTGAAGCCACAGTTCTGACACAGTTTTGACACAGTTCCGACACAGTACCGGCACCGTGCAAAATATTCTTTCATACATTATCTATGAATGACTGAGATTTTTAACCTTAAGTATTAGCTATGTACCTATGTAACAATAAATTTGCTGTGCCCTGGCAGGGTCTACAACGGCCCTTAGCTCTAAGTTAACATCTTGTGTTTACCTTGTGGAATGCAAATAAATGAATATGAATATGAACGCATCCCCACTTGTCAGAGTCAGTGCCGACACCGGAATGAGAATGTATGAAAGAATATTTTGCACTGTGCCGGAACTGTGGCTTCACTGATATGTGTGAATCGACCTTTAGACAACATGTAATTTATAACTGTAACTGCTGTAAATAGATTACATAGGGACAGAGCGTGTTTCTATCTATAGAACACCCACATTTCGCCAGTTATGTTTTGTTTAAGTCCCTTGTAATAGGGGGCGAGCCTATTGCCATCAACCGGGGGGGGGGGCACAAATCCACTCCGGGCTGCTGTGGGGATGCGTTCATAGAGAATGTATGAAAGAATATTTTGCACTGTGCCGGTACTGTGTCGGAACTGTGTCGGAACTGTGTCAGAACTGTGTCGGAACTGTGTCGGAACTATGGCTTCACTATTATTATTTATGGAGATACCCTGAACTTATCGCTGTAGGGCGTAGGCCATTAGATTATGAATTTTATATTATCATGTCAGTGCGTGTCAAGATTCCGTGTCAAAATGGATACGAGAATAAAAATTTTATTTCACTATTCATTTCGTGTTCAATATTATTGAATAATTATTTATTATTCATAAATAATTACCAAATAATTTTTCGGAATAATTATTATTTTATAGAAAATTAATTAGGTATTTGTAATGTTGGATGTTAGTAAAAATACTATTATTTCCAAATAATATTTCAATACCTATTATTTTTTTATCATTAAAAACTAGTAGGTATACCTAATAATCGTCCTTGGAGAGGCTTATGTTGAACAGTAGAATTTGATAGGCTGATTGATGGCACTTAGGCGCGACCGGAAAACACCCGAATAAATAAACTACCTACTTACATATCGATGACAAACGATTTTGATGGAAGATTCAGGTATTTTGTTCATAGCCTCTATTTTAGTCTTCGTAGTTCTACCTACCACTGATTTCATATTTTAACTAATCAAGGAAAATAGTGTACCATCTACTATAACTTTTGTAGGTATCATAGATTACTAATACCTTGAAAAAAAAAAACAGTATAAAAGTATCTTGTTACAATGAAACATTTCGTGAGCTGTATGAAATAAGGTTCAGATTGCAGTACAACATTTTTGCAGCAGGAGTTGAACACCCCTTTTCAGAAAATTAAGTAAATCATCATCTCCCTAGCCTTATTCCAACTATATTTAGGTTGGGGTCGTCTTCTAGTCTAACCGGCTTCAGCTGAGAAAGCTGAATATAAGCTAATGCTAGCGGAAATATCAAAATCGAGAATGCTTCAATGTTTATTATTTAAGTGCAGAGCGGGTCGTGGCAAAATAAAATTGCTGAATCGTAAATTATTATTATTAAAATAACAAATGAATGTGACAAAACAAAACAGTTAATTATAGTGGTACTTTAATCCGAGGCCACAAAACAACGAACATAAAACAATTGGTAATTTTAATAAACATTATATTATTAACAAATATTTCTATTATTAGTTTAATTATAATCAGTGATTATTTAATTGAACACTATTATTGAATCATGTCAATTAGCACCGTATTTTCAGTTTACGCCATTAAATTGACATAATTATAATAAAAATTTAAGTAATAAAAACTAAAACCCAACTACGACTAAAAAGGTATAAACAAGACCCCACAGACAGACAAATTATAACCCCAAAAGAAAAAAAAAAAAAAATAGTAATAAAAACTAAAACCCAACGACGACTAAAAAGGTATAAACAAGACCCCACAGACAGACAAATAAAAAATCCGGAGTCACACGTAATCTGTTCGATTTATTCCCTAACACGTGTGACTCCGGATTTTTCATTTGTCTGTCTGTGGGGTCTTGTTTATACCTTTTTAGTCGTAGTTGGGTTTTAGTTTTTATCGGGTTTAGCATAAACAAAAACTAATGTTGTATAAAAATGTTGATTTTCAAAAAGTGCTTTTGCTTTGTCTTTGACTCTGATTTGCATTAAATAATTTTTACAAATATCCGGATTTCTGAATTTATAAAAATCTTTTAGATGGGTAATGTCCTAAGTCTATTACCCAATCTAAACATACAATACCCAGTTAATCAATCATTAACACACACACACATACACACGCACGCGCACACCCACTCACACCCACACTATTTGCACATCCTACCCCCACACACATACACACTACACAATCCTGCACATGCTACAAACAATATTTAACACCTAGAACTTAAACTTTTCCTTTCTTTTTAATTATGTCTCAACACAGTAGTTAATAATCCATAGGAAGTTGCGAGGTAGTCCCATCACAAGTATCCTTTATAACTTACCGGGGCTGCCTCAATTCTGTGCTGTAGAACAATTGTATTGAGAAACAATAAAAACCTTTTTTTTTATTACGAAGGTAACCTTAAGAAGTGGTAGTACGTCATACCTCCGCTTACTCTGACAAGTTAAGCCGGAAAGATTAAGATTCTAAGGCTTCTCGGTAAAAGCTCACAAGCTCATTATTAACATAGTATTTGGATTTCCGTCATTAAATACTTGCACAAGATTAGTTTATGAGCTAAGTTTGACTTACATACCCAAAGCAAAACAAGGACTCTTCAGCGACCGATAGCAAAAAAAACTCCTGCGCGCGTATCATGCCTACCATAGAAATGGGTTTTATCGACGGAAGAATTGACAAACCGGCCAAGTGCGTGTCGAACCACGCACAGTGAAGGGTTCCGTAGTTGGGATCAATTTATCCCAAGTACAAATTTAACATTGTAATTGAAAAACTTTTATTGCCATACCGAATGTATGGGAAAATATGTTTTTGCAACTGTGTGGTCGATTATTACTCGGTAAATTGTAGAGCCTACTTAGCTGTGATAGCTTTCCGTTTAATTTCGTTATACTACTGTCGTGATTTTTTTTTCACATATCCATAGCTGGCAGGGGGGACACACTTGACTCTAACAAAAATTAGCACTTTAAAGCTTAATATTTCGCAAACGGATCCCAAGATCCAATAATGGTTTTCAGAAACTCATTAATATTTTTAAACGACCTTTCCAACAATGACCCAAGCTATGAGATAGACGAGAAAAAAAAACATCACCACTGTACGTGTAAGGGAGGTACACAAAAAAAAAAAAAATGGGTTACACACACTTAGAGACTGCTGAATCCCTGAGCTAAGCCGCGGACAGACGGACATGGTTTACTACGGAACCCAAAAAATTACAGTTTGTGATTGTGAATCTGTCATTTTGTCTATTCTTTCGTCGACAAAACCCGTTTCTATTGTGGTCATGCTACACGTGTTGAAGATAAAAAAAGCCTTCAGAAATAGTGAGAAAACGGAACGGGGACACCGTTTGTAAAGCAGAAAACATAGACGTCATAGTGTCATTGTAGCGAACGGAACTGTGGTCTACTATTGTTTATTTTGTATCTGCATCTTCGCGGGGTAGGCAGATGTGGTGGTATTGTTTAGAATAGTTTTTTTTTGTAAGAATCTTGAGGTTGATTGTTTTTGAATGAGTTGTAGGTTTTTACCAGTACTAAAATCATCTTTCGTTTCTTCCTAGCTAGACTGGAAGCCAGTCTAACCGGATGCAGCTGAATACCAGTATTTAACATGGAGCGACTGCCTATCAAGCCTCCACAACCCAGTAACTGGGTAACGTAAGCAATACACCTTGGTAAGACTGGTTGTCAGATTTTCGGACTTCTGTCGACCCGTAACGCATGCCAAAGAAGCACGAATGACAGCCGGGACCAACTGCTTAACGTACTTTCCGAGGCACGGAGGAGTCTCGGTGTTTAAAAATGGTCACCCATCCACGGACCAACCCCGGCAAGCGTAGCTTAACCTGATGGATCGACCTGTGTGGCTGTTATTACTTAGCCACGAGCTCCTCCTTCTA
This sequence comes from Lithophane ornitopus, assembly GCA_948473465.1. NCBI lineage: Eukaryota > Metazoa > Arthropoda > Insecta > Lepidoptera > Noctuidae > Lithophane > Lithophane ornitopus. The sequence continues at coordinate 12,546,014 of OX419634.1, forward strand.
ACGATACGAATGTGTCAATAATTATTTTAATGTTCTAACACAAACATCATTGTCGTACTCAATAGATGTAGTCAATCTTTGAGATATTTTTTTTTTTAAATTGAATTAATGAATTTGTCGTTAGGTTCGATTCCCAGGTCGGGCAAAGTGTTATTGGGTTTTTCCATCAAGAAATTTCTCAGTAGCAGCCTGGATTCTGGATTTGTGCCCAGTTGATAACAATAGGCTCGCCCCCTATTACATGGAACTTAAACGTAACTGGCGAAATGTGGGTGTACTATAGGTACACCTCTGCCTAACCCTTCGGGGATTATAGGCGTAATGTTAAGTTTTTAAAATATATTTTTTTGAGTTTGAGTTTGAAATATGTCTACAAAAACAAAAGATTCACCTAAATAGGTAGGTATTTTTAAATTACCAGTATGATCATTTCAGGCGACAATGAAACGAAATAGTTATCCGGACGAACATTCAATTAACACACCACAAAGTGGTGACTAAAAATAGATCCGAACTTGCTACTTCCGTGGGGAAGTCGATCTATTGTTACAAATACAACGAAGGGTCAAAAATTTAATTTAATTTAACCCTTTATCAGATATTTCTCAAAAGGTTAGCTATTTCATTTGAGATAAACAAAGGCTTTGTTTATCTCAAATGAAATAGCTCTTAAAATAGGTATTTCTTATTTTAATTTAGAATCTAGCTGACGTGACGTAGGTCTTCAATAATCAGCCTATTATTTTCCCACTGAAGGGCAAAGCTCGTGGCTAAGAAATAACAGCCGGGTCAATCCATGAGGTATCTATCACATACTTAATTTATTTATTTGTCATTGCTCCATTTTAAATTCTTTTTACCTATTGTTGTACAGTAATCGTATTCTAGGTGCATCGTATTCACATGTCATTATATAATTGATGTATACAAAATATTTTTTTTTTTTTTTTTTAAAGAAAAAAAATTCCACCGTTAGGTGGAATTTTTTGCCCATTCTTCTCCATACGAAAACTACCTTTTGGAAGGGGCAACTAGAATCAGTTCTATTTCTTTCTTTGTTTTGACGTTAAAAAGTGCCTATAATATGCCTATTAGAAATAAATTATTTGACTTTGACTTTGGTAGCTGGTCCGGGGTTGGTCCGTGGATGGGTCACTATCTTTACATACCGAGACTCCTCCGGCCTAGAAAAAACGTTAAGCCTTTGGTCCCGGCTGTTATTCTCTCTCTTCATCTTTGACAGTCATTACGGTTCGTCAGAAGCTGTAGTTGTATTACCCAGTAACTGGGTTGTGGACTGTGGAGGTCGGATAGGCAGTCGCTCCATGTAAAATACTTGCAGAGCATTGGCACTGACACCCCCAGGTGTGTAAGTGTGTGTGCTGTGGGTGTGGTGTTCTGTAGTTTCTGCCTACCCCTATAGGAAGAAGGCTTGAGTTTATGTATGTTTATGTGTTATGTGTTATGGAGAGCAGTGGTGGCCCAGTGGTAACGGCCGCGATTTACGAGTTGTAGGTCGTTGGTTCGAACCCTGGCAGCCGCTTTACTTTGTGTAAATAATTTCATCACCACTGTTCTCAAAACGGTGAAGGAAAACATCGTGAGGAAACCGGCATGTCCTAGAATCAAAAACTCGAAGACATGCGACATCTACCAACCCGCACTGGGCCCGCGTGGTGGATTACGGCCCACTCCCTCTCACAGAGAGGAGGCCTGTGTCCCAGCAGTGGGAACATTACAGGCTGATTATGTGTCATAGTGGAAAGTTGAATATTTTCGTAATTATATACGTATATTTCGTAAATAGCTTGTTCGACTATGTATATAGTATATAGTATTTGAATTGTTTTGTTTATTTTTTATCGTTTAATTACGGACGCTTTTAACGTGCACGTTTCTCTACATTGTACTCACATGTATAATTTCAATATAAATGATGTAACCAATACCTATATTGTAACAATATTCTGATTTAAAAGAGTGTCCGTGGAGTTTCTTGCCCGTTCTTCTCCATCGGAACCTACTACGCTTTGGAATCGAAATCTAGCTTTATCTTTGACTGACTGACCGACCCCTTGACAATTCAAAAGTGCCTGTAATTGGCTTATTTGAAATAAATGCTTTGAGTTTGAGTTTTGAGTTTGAGTATATTTAAGGTATCTTAATTCATATTAGGGTCAGTTCACATCGAGACGCGACGCGTACTTTTTTATGATATAATAATCGAATTTATTTATCACACAATAATGTCCACACGCTGCGCAGCACTAACCATCTCAGCGTACTTTGACACGCGTAGACGTTTGAAATTCAACCTTTTCGTGGAGAAAATAAGTTCGATAATTGTTAAAAAGTGCGCGCAGCGTCGCGTCGCGGTCTGAACTGACCCTTAGCAAGGCAAGGATATAATGTTATGAAATAGCCAACCCGGCGAGCCAGTGTGATCAATGCCTGTACCCTTTTTGTATGGGAAGAGGTCATTGCCCTGTCGTGGTATGAGTACCTAAAGGCTGATATTATGTAAATATCGATATTTAGATAAATATATCAGCGGAATCTTTTTATCTAGACCTTTTTCTTCATCCTAACTTATCCATACTAGTCCATACTAATATTATAAGTTCTAAAAAAACTCCGTCTGTCTGTCTGTCTGTATGTTACCTTTTCACGCCTAAACTACTGAACAGATTTCCACAAAATTTGGCAAGGAGATAAATGGCACCCTGGGGAAGGACAACCGCGCGGGCGAAGCCAAGGGCGGAAGCTAGTAATTATTATAAATGCGAAAATGAGTTTATTTGCTTTCACGCTAAATCGGCTGAACAGATTTGGATGAAATTTGGCTCATAGGTAGACCATGATCTGGGTTAGGACATAGGATACTTTTAATCGAGGTAGGATATTTTCGACATCCAGGCGGGCGAAGCCGCGGGAAAAAGCTAGAAGTATTATACAGGGTTCTTGGTAAAACACCAACAACCTCTTAAGGAGTCATTGTACTCATCATTATGAACAACTTTTACTATGGGAACAAATAAGAAATCGCGAAAAAAAAAACAGCTGTTCCGTACATTTTGACGAGTTATGCGAACATAAATGTACTGAACAGCTTTTTTTTTCATGAGTATAAACCCATGAGTCTAAACCCTGCTTTAAAGTGTATTTAAGCATGTTTCCGGAGCCGTATAGCTTTTGTTATAGGAGTTTTTACTTGAGGAGCTCGTGGCTAAGTAATAACAGCCGTAAAGGTCCATCCATCAGGTTAAGCTATGCTTGCCGGGGTTGGTCCGTGGATAGGTGACCATTTATACATACCGAGAATCCTCCGTACCTTGGAAAGCACGTTATGCCGTTGGTCCCGGCTGTCATTCGTTGATCTTTGACAGTCGTTACGGGTCGTCAGAAGCCTGAAAGTCTGACAACCAGCCTTACCAAAGGGTATCGTATTACCAAGTTACTGGGTTGTGGAGTTCAGATATGCAGTCGCTCTATGTAATAATATATTGGTATTTAGCTGCAGCCGGTTAGACTCGAAGCCAACCCCAACATAGTTGGGAAAGGCTAGGCAGATTGATTGATTGAAGTACTCTAGTTTATATAATAGATACCTTTTCATCATAAGTTTCGTCCATAGTTTAGCTACTATACTTGATACAAGACTATAGCACTGCACTACCGAAACGGATTCTAGAAGCTCATAAAACGGTAATAATAGTTTTCTTAATATTAAAACTGCTTTACCAACAATCTTAAAAGCGTGCTAATGAAGCTTATCTAACGTGGTATTTAGTCGTATAACCCTTCATTCCACACACGCGTAGTTGTACGCTTATCGAACGCTTTCACACCAACTTACACTGGCCTGTCAATACTACAATACAAAGAAACTAGAATAAAATGATCCCTGAAAAACTTAGACCTTTTTTGTACGTTAAAAGCACTATTACATAACCTAACCTCAAACTATAAAGCTTTGACGTCACAAGGCACTAAAACAACGGAACACATTCAAATAGAAGCACGAAAATGTATAACAAACATGCAATCAAAGAGAATTCGAATAATTCTATTATGATTTTTCAATTTAACCTCGAATTAAACAAACATTTCAAGTTACATAATTTTGTAGAAACATTTTAATTTTAATTGAAACTGATTTTAGTAAATTTAATACAGAATTTAAATAAGAAAATACGCGAACGAATACCTTACGCAGATTGACATAATGCAGTAATGACTTGACGGTATTTTTCAGGCGTTTTTCTTACGAAATAACAAGTTATTCATTGGAATATCGACTGAAACACTTAATGGATTGTAAACGGTAATTAAATGTATCGTGTATACTATAAATAAAGGTCTAGATATTCATTTAAGCAGCCTCATTAAAGCTCGTATCTCACTGTTACCATTTGAAACAAAACACGTGGAAGAAAACAATATGTTGTAAAACACTGTGGTCTTTTGACACTATATCATTATGTTCTGACTTGAAAAACGTATATTTTGGAAAATTCTTTTTTCTTTGACGTCTGTTTTTCGTCAGACGTCGACGCGTTCCCGCGACTCGAATACTACTGGGCGCAGGCCGTCCCTGTCGGCCTCGTAGCCACCTCAAAACTCTACGTAACACATACAAATCCCATAAAAAACCTTCATAAAACCTACCCTTTAGTAATACTAAAAATCTAAAAAATCTACAACCATTTGCAAAATTTTTAATTCGATGACTCACTTTGATACTCAATTTAGATGCACAAAAATGATTTTGAATTATGATTTAAATTTAATTTTTTATTTATTGACTGTTTATTGTTTTGTTTTTCATTCCATTTTTGAAATATTTTGCCGCTCTGTCGTAGGTTTTTGAGTGCGCGCGTCGCTTTGTCGGGTCGATACAGCGGTATCATGTGTTCCAACAGTGTACGGCGACAGACAGTCTTGTTTTACAATTCTGAGGTCCCAATGCTGAATGTTATTGAGATTACTTTTCCTTGCACTCTTTACGGCTATTTCTATACAATTTTAAGGGGAGACGTGACTGTATTGCATACAAATATAGACGTTATGTTCAGAGCTGGGTGTTTGGGGAACAGCGCTCGGAATGTTCGGTTACTTTGTCTTCTTGATAGAGTTTCGAGTGCAATGAATGACGCTTATACGTTTTATGGGTTAATGACTTCTGTTTGGGGTAGGTTGGTAGTTACTAAAAACTGTAAAAACTTATTTAAAAGAAAATTAACAAGACTATTATTTTTAATTATGATAATCATGTTACGAAAAAGATTACTACGTATAATATTACTATTTTGTTGTTTAGAGTTTATTTTTTCATAATTTTATTTTTTAAATTTCATTTTGACCCTATGAACTAAATCCAGAGTTATTTTTGGAATTGCAACAAAATAAATTCAATAAAGAATGTCCAAGAATCTGACCCATTAAAAATACTGAAAGGTCTTCCCTATCCTGGCATTACTTGGCTTTGTGCCAGGTTGTGTTCTTATGGAGTAGGTCATGCGTTCTTATGAGAGATTACAACCAGACACGCTTTTGTACATAAATGGCGTTTGTGACTGTTTAAACCTTCAGAGATACCTACTTGATTTTTTACTTAGGTACTCTTTCTTTAAAGGAGAAAATAAAGAAAGGGAAGAAAATAAAGTAAATATGTTTATTAAATATATAAAAAATCAAAAAACAAATTAAAAAAATAACAACTAAATCGTTAATTAAATATATGAGTACAATTATTAACGAACAAAATACAAGAACCCCTTTTATGATTATCTACTCTTTCTTTAAAGAAGAAAAGAAAGGAAAGAAAGAAAATAAGACTACAAAAAAAAAAAACATCTAAAAAAAAACTAAAAAAAATCTTTAATAAAATGTATACTTACAAATATATTAAAGGGCACATCTAAGATCTCACATATGAGATTTTTATTTATTTATAAATAAATATATTAAAGGGCACATCTTAGCAGCCACGAACAAAATACCCCTTTTATGATTATTACAACGAGCTTCTAAGGCCAATTTATTATGACATCTCTAAATAAGCCTCTACCAAAATAGCTCATAAAACCATCATAAGATATTTTATATCGCTCGTAAAGTGTACTTTAATTTCACTCAGAACGCTTAGAAATGCAGCTGTTGCAAATTGCCTGAGTTTTTTGTTGCGCAAATGCAAAATCTAATAACATGTCACGTAATATAATCTTTATTTATATAAAAACAGATTGTAGTTACGGGTCGTCAGAAAACTGAAAGTCAGACAACCAGTCTTACCAAGGGGAATCGTATTACCCAGTTACTGGGTTGTGGAGGCCAGATAGGCAGTCACTCCATGTGAAATACTGGTATTCAGCTGCATCCGGTTACACTGGAAGCCGATGCCAACATAGTTGGAAAAAGGTTAGGCAGATTTCAGTGACTAACCTATCAGATACAATAGACGTAGATATATTTAGTAACCAATTCCGCTTGACTATTATTCAAGAGTCCTAAAAAACCCTGTAAGAAATCGACACGTGTTTCACCTCTCAACGAGGCATCCTCAGGATGACGATTGACCAATTGCAAACCAGAACGCGACGTGTTACCACACCGAGCGCTGGACGCAAGACTTTGCGTCCAGTCTTGAAGAATAGTCAAGCGGAATTGGTTACTAAATATATCTACGTCTATTGTATTTTATAATGGATTTCCGCAAAGTCACGCCTGAATCAATTAACTATAACCTATCAGAGTTTTTATGCCCCCCTTATCTTCACATGCCGTCGAGAAATACAGGACTCTCAGACATGCAGGCTTCCTCAAGATTAATGAAGCGTTTACAAATTACAATTTTAAACTCAGTTTATCATTAACAGCGACTTCTGAAAAAGTTCAACAGCCTGAAAGGTCTGTTTCCAGTAATTGCATTGCCGTGACTGCTGAAAAGCTGTAATTATAGCTCTGACCCATTTCTGAATTACATGCAACTGAAAACTGAAAAACGTTTAACAAGTACTGAGGACTTACTCATGTTTGGTGTAAAAAGAAGGTATTTTCTGCCTCATTAGTGGAGTTGTCTAAAGTTTGCCTGATGCACGAGACGGTTTCTATTCCGCTGTTCAAGGTAAGGATATTTTTGTAGCGGCTGATATACGCCCTGTATACAGGATGGTAGGGACATCGACGCGCAACCTTTGATTCAATGCATGATTCTGAACCCAACGCGCTGAAATTTTTTGAAGTCCATTAAAACAAAATGCTGGTCCATACTTTTCTCACTCTATGGTTACGCCAGCCGATAGTTTTTCATATAGGAACCCTATCTTTCGAAAAAAGTTACAAACGTTTTCTTTTCCGAGTTTTTGGATACGAATGGAGTGTCATGTCACCTCTTGATTCCCGACAAAGAATCATTACCGTTATCAGCTTATAATGTTCCCACTGCTGGGACACAGGCCTCCTCTCTGTGAGAGGCAGTGGGCCGACTGCTGATTGGTAGATTTCACATGTCTTCGAATGTTTCGTTCTAGGACATGTCGGTTTCCTCACGATGTTTTCTTTCACCGTTTTGGGAGCTGTCATCTTCATCATCATTTCAGCCGAAAGACGTCCATTACTGGAGATGACCTCCCCAAGCCCCGCCACTTCTGTTTGATTCTGTGCTTCCCGCATCCAGTGGAATCCTTTACAAGGTCATCGGTCCACCGTGTGGGAGGTCTTCCAACGCGACGTCTTCCGGTACGCAGCAGTTGAGAGCAATGTTGATGAAATAAATTACATCAAACCAATTCTTTCTCAAGCCAAACTCTTTGTAAATGTAAAGCTCTTCCAATGCTTCAAATAATAAGAAACTAAACCATTTAAGCGCTAAATTCTTTCCACTTCAATTGTCAAGGCCATAGCCGTATAATCAAATATTTATCAGCTATCAACTCGCCCTTTTCGTGAAACCCATGAATTTTTTTTAGTTTTAATACTTTTCGGAAACCTTTTTGGACTTAAATTTTTTAATGTTTTAGTAGATAACAACCGGTAGCTTAGCTATTTTAATTCTATACTAGGTACTCGGCACGGTTGATCCGTAGATGGGTGACCGTTTTCACATATCGAGACTCCTCCGTGCCTCGGAAAGCACGTTAAGCCGTTGGTCCCGGCTGCATTTGAGGATCTTTGACAGTTGTTACGAGTCGTCAGAAGCTCGAAAGTCTGACAACCAGTCTAACCAAGGGGATACCCCTTGGTTAGTATTACTCAGTTACTGGGTTGTGGAGGTCAGATAGGCAGTCGCTCCATGTAAAATACTGGTATTCAGCTGCATCCGGTTAGCCTGGTAGCCGACCCCAACATAGTTGGGAAAAGACTAGGCAGATCTAAGTTAAAATTAATGTATTATAATAGGATTACTTATAATTCGATGTATATCCGTCATGAGCTTTTTTATCTGGATTAAATGTCAAATTTTAGCTAAATATCTAAAAACTCTTGAAATTCAATTATATCGAAAACTATTGAACTTCGGCCTATGGATATGGGGGGTTCAATTTGTTGTACTCTGGCCCCCCTATCAGCTCCGGACGGATATAAGTCGAATTACTAGTAACCCTGTATACATTTACCTTCCGGAATCCATTCTTTTAATGATAGTGAAATCTGCATCAAAAGCCATACTGCAGTTGAAAAGAACTTGGTCAGACAGACAGACACTAAAAGCGACTTTGTTTTATCCTGTGTATAGATTATAGACACTTATAGATATACGTTTAGTTTGCGAAACGGTCACAAAGAAAAGAAATATTTTCTTGCCCGTTCTCCTCCAAAGGAATCTACACATTGAAACGGACAACCATTTTCAACTTACTCAGTAACTATACTTCATTTGAAATAAGATTAGACATTTAAATAAACTTTTTTTACAGCCCGTTCAACCAATTTTGACTTCTTTTGCGTTGGTGGGATAACAAATGGCAGCTGCAGTAGACACTTGGTTTTGTGTAACCTTTTTACTTTTAATGCCATCCTTATGCCTGCGGTATAGAAGTCAAAATCGGTTGAACGGACTGTAAAAAGGTTTGTTTAAATGTCTAATCTTATTTCAAATGGAGTATAGACGCTTTGACAATTCAAAAGTAACTCAATCTGCCTAGCCTTTTCCCAACTATGTTGGGGTCAGATTCCAGTCTAATCGGATGCAGCTGAATACCAATATTTTACATGGAACTGCCTATCTGACCTGCACAAACCAGTAACTAGATAACACGATACCCCTTAGTAAGACTAGTTGGTAGAATTTCAGGCTTCTGACTATCCGTAACGACTGACAAAGGTTATGAATGACTTTTTAGTTGTTTAAGGGGGATGCGCTAAGGTAGCCCGCGAAATTCTTACGTTTTTTGCAATTTGCAGGTCAGTATCAGGTTGTATGTTGATCAGATATTTGTTACGGCCGCAAATCATATTTAGATATACAAAACAAATTGCAAAAAACGTTAGAAAATTTTAATTTCGCGGGCTACATTAGCGCATCCACCTTAAGTAGTATATTCCTTTACGTAAAAGGAAATATCACAAATACTTCCGAAGATACCAATCTTTTAAGCTTCCTCTGTTCAAAGTTGTCGCCATAAATAATGCTGTAAATAGACCATACAGTCTCTTATGTCACGTACGACTACCTACAAGTATGGGGCATGTACTAAATATTTACACATAATGTAATGGTGTGCCGTAGACCCACGGCAATGCAGTCAAACGCAAGGTACTGTACCATAGGCGGTCGTTCAACCCTTTTAAAATACTGGCAATTCTGTTTAGGGATGGGGGTTTGTGGGTGGCGGAGCGATTAGCGGAGAGCAAAAGCTTCTTGAAGCGGTGGAATTTCATTATTGTCAAGATTGCAAACCTCTTAATAAACTTAGGTTTAAGCGCCCTATCATCGCAACGATGGCCATTCTTGGCAGATGTGTTGGAGATCTCAGTTTAATTAGCGAAAGAATTTTCAAGTGACGATGCTCTTAAGTAGATGTACTGCACCTCCCTCCGGCACCCCTGCAGGCATAGCATGAGCACCGTTTCGTCGACGGAAGAGTAGACAAAAATGACGTTTCGTGTAGACAGTACGACGGCAGCAAAGTAGAAAGAGTCAACTGCACTTTTTACGAAATTCACTCTTTTACATAATTCGACTCAGAATTCTTTGTTTTGTCTTAGGATTTATTTTCTGTTTGATTATAAATTTTTACTGATTTAAGTCACGTCAACTACAATATTTTTTCTCGAAGTGTCGAAGTACCGTATTTTGGATCAATCAATTTTACAGTAATATTGGGCTTAACTATTTCCTTGGTACTTATGCCCTTTTAACTAAATGATGTAAAATAGAAAAAGATATCTTTGTACTTCTATTAATTATCACAGTTTTGCGTTCAAAACGCTCCCTAGTAAAATCATGATTTTGTAGATAACCGTCTATACTTTGTGGTCGTCGAGTAGAATGTTTTCTACGGGCGATTCCAAAATCAAATTGTCTTCACTACTACAGACAAATGTCAGTTGTCGGTGTGATTTTGACAGTTTGAGTAGAAAACTTTCTTCCAAAATAGTCTACTTAAAAAAAGACCTAGACAAAGATCGTTAGAAACGAAAGACAAAATGACAGATTGTAGAAGGATTTCTACGGTGCGATGTCAAAAATGAAGAAACGAAATGTCACATTGTGTAGAAAAAGCTATGTCTATTCTTCGTAGAGATAGAAAGCGTCATGCTACGTGTGCTGGTACTTACACGATTTTTTTTTTACCTCGGCATAAACCACATAATTACGGCTTTGAATGGCGGTTGTGCGCTCAACTCACTTTCGGCGCCACAAATCTTATTAGATCTGCCAGACAAGTCAAAATCCTACCACAGACATGTGGCGACTTACTATTCTAAGGTTGTCGGTAAAAGATCGCTTTTAGCGATAAGACTGCCCAATGTGTCACCATAAGTAAAATTTGTACATTTATATCTGTATTTTTTATGGTGTACATAATAACATAGTTTACATACTAGCATAGTTTTTAAGTGAAAATGTAAATGTAATGTAATGGATCAGTGGTTGTCTGAATAAATAAATATTATTACTATGTTTACATATCTCGGGACCATGGGGTCCCGGTCTTTTGGAAGGCGTACGAGGGGCCGAAGCCAACTCGCAGAGGCCCGTTAGACGTTTTTAATGGAATGAGGCACCAACCGACGATTATCCCTGTTCGCACTATACAAGTGCAGCCAAGGACAATCCCTGGTTGGAGTAGGACTATTGCAGGATAGGGAAACAAAGATATTGGATTATGGGTTTGGGTGGCTAAAGTGTATTGGTAACCTGGAACTATGGAAGGACTTATGATTATTATTAATAGAGAGTATTCTATTCTCTCTCAAGCGACACGGATGACATGAAAACACAGCACGACTGACGTGGAATTTAACATTCCTTCACCATGGTATAACCGGTTGACAAAATGAACTCGCTCCGCTCATCACCGTGCCTCAACCTCTAAGGTGCTAAATTATTACTTTTTATTGATCCGTGGCAAGCATTTTTATTATGCCTAGTTGTGCCTAGGTAACGTAGTAAATTGTTTGATGTATATCTTCAGAAATAAATAATTAGTGCGGTTGAATACGTAAAGACTTGAAAGTATTTAATATTATTTATTTAGGGAGATTGATTTCTATTCGGTTACGCTTTTATTTATGCGTCAATTGCCCCGGTATTTTAGAAAGGGTATGCACGAGCAGATATTTAGTTATTAGATAGATTATAAAATTGAGGAGCTCGTGGCAAGTAATAACAACCGCACGGGTCGATCCATCAGGTTAAGCTCATCCGGGGTTGGTCCGTGGATGGGTGACTCTCTTTACATACTGAGACTCCTCCGTGCCTCGGAAAGCACGTTAAGCCGTTGGTCCCGGCTGTCATTTGTGGATCTTTGACAGTCGTTACGGGTCGTCAGAAGCCCGAAATTCTGACAACCAGTCTTACCAACGGGTATCGTATTAACCAGTTACTGGGTTTTGGAGGTCAGATAGGCAGTCGCTCCATGTAAAATACTGGTATTCAGCTGCATCCAGTTAGACTGGCTTCCAGTCTAGCTAGGAAGAAGCGGAAGATGATTTTAGTACTGGCAAAAACCTACAACTCATTCCAAAACAGTCAACATCAAGATTCTTACAAAAAATATATATTCAGCAGAATACCAGTACCTATTTTACATAGAGCGCTATGTAAAATAGGTACTGGTATTCAGCTGAATCCGGTTAGACTGGAAGCCGACCCCAACATAGTTGGAAAAAGTCTAGGCAGGTGATGATGATGAAAGGAGCGAGGAGGAGGTGAAACATGTTTGTTCATTCGAATAATTATTTTAATTGATCAAACGTCAACTTTATGCAAGTGTAAATTGAATTCATTTTAGACTGACTAGTACCTACTGTTGAAAAAGTCATAAAAATATGAATTTGTTGTTGTATTACAGTTGGTTTTCCTAAAACTCGTATTTGTTTATATGTTTGGAAACTAAATTGCGAACGAAGATTAGTTGAAGAATCTTATAATGCGTCATTAAATAACATCTTCAATTATGCTGTAAAGTTTCCCCTTTGTGTTAGTTTTTTTGATGTAGGCTCCTCAGTTCTATGAAAGCACAATAATCATCAAAAACCGGCCAAGTGCGAGTCGGACTCGCGCACGAAGGGTTCCGTACCATTATCTATAAAAACGACAAACGTTTGTTGTATGGAAGCCCCCTTAAATATTTATTTTATTCTGTTTTTTAGTATTTGTTGTTATAGCAGCAACAAAAATACATCATCTGTGAAAATTTCAACTGTCTAACTATCACAGTTCATGAGATACAGCCTGGTGACAGACGTACAGACAGACAGACGGACGGACAGCGGAGTCTTAGTAATAGGGCCCCGTTTTACCCTTTGGGTACTAAACCCTAAAAAGCACAACCACGGTAACCCAAATTATTACGTAGTCGCCATTTTTGTCAATAATAGAACTATTTTAAATTAATAATATTAATTTTCTATTTGACTGCATCGTGAATATACTGCTGAACGTGGGTTTTTGGTTCGATCTCTGAGCCAGGCAAATGAGGCAGTGTTATTGGGTTTTTCGATTAGGAATTTCTAGTCTATTGTGCTCGGATAGAGGAAATATGCTCGAACCCTACATAAATAGCTACTAGTGTGACCGATTTTTAGGTGATACCAATGCAGTGGATATCTTTAAACTTGTAAGTGAAATTATGATGATGAATGAACATTAACGGTTTATAAAATAAAACCAATTTACAAAATAAGCTTTATTTGTCATTACACTTTGTGTTGGTTGCAGTTTGATGCATCATTTGCGTATTATTACCTAAAATCTAATCGTTAGACTCAAACAAATCATTCATAATTATAATTATTTACAATTCACAGCGAATAACATTCTGAATATATTTTACAAATACAATTTGAATGTAATATTTTATTAAATGCAATTTATGAAACAATATTTAAAAAACAGAAGACACTGATGATAAATAATTTATATTAAATTTTTGAATAATTATTATATGAATAATTGATAACACATTTACAACACACAAATAGAGCTTGATTTAAATTTAAAGCTTTGAACAATTATATTAAATGTAATATCACAAAACATGGCAGATTATGTACAACAATATTTTTATTTTATTTTTTAACTTAATATTAATTCCGGCTAATATAAGCTAAAGTTTAAAATATTACGTTAATTTATTTGCAAAGTTATTTAAAATTAGCTCTTTAAAAAAAAAACATGAAATCTTCGAAAAAACGTTTGTGTCATTGGAAATCAGTTTGTTATGGCTGAATTTTAAATTAATTAATTATATAAAAGTTTTTTTTTATATTACTGGATGTTATTGGGATTTTTACAATCATAACAAGTAGATAATATGAGAAAGCTAATTTCCAATAACAATTGTGCTACACACATTTAAGTTTAAGACACTTAAAACTTAATGCTATCACCTGGACAGCTGTCAAAGTAATTGCGACACATATAAAGCTACCTAATATTTTTTTTATAATAAACACCATTAATGAAATGAAGTAAATACAAAATAACTAAGGAAACTTCTAACAATTTAAATTGTAGTATTTTTTATAAATAAATTGTTATAAATTATTATATTATTTACAATAATTGTATTTGCTACATTAGGCATGTGAGGAAAGTTGTGAAAGTGTGTTCTACTTTAATATTTCAAAATGAATTCAAGATATTGTCGTTTTTGTTCTAATAATTAACATTTTCAAAAATGCGGACGAAAATATTTATGATCCACAATATTTTTAAGGTACACAATTTTGAACATGGTATTCGAATGATATTATTTTTTCTATCTATGTTTATTATTTATAAGTAGGTAATTAATTATATAATTATAAGTAAAAAACAAAAATAATTATCACGCGTTTCCGGAAGCAAAAAATATAAAAGAAAGACTTAATACTATCCGGCATAGCTCAGTTTTAGATTAGAGACGTTGTTATTTTATAATAGTATTTTTTCTTAAATTTTCATAAATGTTATAAAGCGTAAGCCTTGTTGCCCGCCATTAAAGTCGTAATCTATTAATACTGTTCTGATTTTAACACCTCCCCAACATTATTTGCAGCCTTTAGTAAGGTAATTGCACTTTCCTTTTTCGCAAATGCTCTATAAATGATATTAGAAAAGATTATTCTGGAAAGACTATCGGTTGAAAAGTGAAAAAGGTGATATGAGTAGTTTTTTTTTTTAAAGGGCCAACGTACTGTAAACTCATTAGGCAATCTTATTTTTGATAGAATCTAACAAATCTATGGCAATAGTATGAATTTCAATGGCGTTACATAAATGTCACAACCTTACAGTTTGAAGCAAACTTTTCAACCGATTCGTATATTGAATTGAAAATTATCGGGTATGTAAGTTCTTTAAGTCGTAATAAGGCTACGGGAAGATGCCGCAGTAACCACGCTGTGACCACGCAGTAACCACGCAGCAACCACGCAACAGCCACGCAGGTTTACAGCTGTACGTAGCCTGCAGGGTTTCGGGGGGAGGCGCGGCGGCGGGCGGCTGAAGCTCGGCGTCAGAACACATCATCACTCGGGTCATCATCCAACTCGCATAACAGTTTGCTACTGAAAACATAGAAAAGGGAGAAACGTTAAAATGTTTTAAAATTAAAAAGAAAAATGTTCTTTTGTTCTTTTTTTTTGACAATTTAAAGAATGTTTTGTCAATTTTTTTTTCGAGATATTTGCTAATTTATTATAATTCAGTTTTTTTATTTATTTTTATATCACTTTTTTAATTTTGTGAAAGAAAATTGAATTGGAAATAAAAATTTAAAATTCTGGAGGTGTTTGAGTTTTGGGAAAATATAGGCTGATCAAACTAATTGTATGTTTTAACTTTTTTCTACAATGCGTAAATACTTTGGATGTGCTAATTATGCTTGAAATAATTATCTATTTTACAGTGAATTTTATCGTGGATGAAGCAGAAAGTTTTATTCCCAATCAAAAGATTTCGTGAACTATTTACGAGAGCGAAAAATGTTGGTACCAACAATGATATTTTACGAAAGTTATCTACGATATTACTAAATGTCCACACAGCACAGTGCAAAACTCTAATAGAAAACGTACTTGTTAAAACTATAATCCATTAAAACTACGATGTTCCAACACCATACTTGAGATAGGACCTGAAAGTCCAGTAATTTACACTATATGTTATAATTACTCAAAATAGAAAAACAAACTACATTTATGTATTGTCAGAAAATCACAAAAAAAAATATAATTGTAAAATAACGTTATTTTTTTCTGTTGACATTAAAATCATTAACGGTTAGAAAAAAGTGAATTGCAATTGGCTTCTGACAATATAAAAAAACAAAAACTACTAAAACAAAAAAACATCAAAAAAAAAAAGGCTAAAAATACTTACTCTTCTTTACTCGCGAACGATTCGGCGTGCACCCGTCTGTTACACGCCCTGTCGCAGCAACGACAGTGCCAGTACGCGAGCACGCTCAAACTGAACACGAACACCGTCGTCGGCAGCACCAGAGCCAGAATCAACCCTCTCACCGTCGTGTCCCAAGAGTACCGCGCCACCACCAAGTCCGACCTCGTCAAACTGTAGTAACAAGGAAATATCTTTGGAGCCCTCGGACCCGCGTAGTCAATCGCAAATACCGAACAATTCACTCGCGGAGGATACCCGCAACCTTCAGGGTTTATCAGAAACTTTAAATCAGTCTCATCCCATTCAGTCGGCACTGGTGCATTCTCTACAAACGGTGTTCTAGCTAAATTTACACGAATCTTATGACATTTTGTGTGAGCGGTCGTACAACCTTCCCTGCACGACGCCCAGGTGCAATTTGTCAAAGTTTCCGCGTGCACATGTTCAGAGACGGAGCAGATACCGGCTTCTGGGACGAACTCTGCTAGTATTGTCTGTATAGCAGGCTCGACGACGAACGGTATCAAGAAGAGGAAAGCAAAAACTGCGAGTATGGCTGATGTTCCGAGACAGAGTGATGTGTAGAACTTGAATCTTTCAAAAAAGTGGGTTAGAAGCTGCTCCCTCGTCGGTTGTTCCAATGACTTGAAGTCTGGGCTGCCTGGTTCGGCGGACGCTCCCATAGGTAACGTCGACCTTTCTGAGGCTGCTGGTGATAGGCTCGCCCTGGATCTGCTCATAGTAGACATCTGGAGGGAGTGTCAGCCAGTAGAAAGCATTGCAAGCAGGTTAATCGTCTCTTAGTGAACTAGCCGGACCCTCACAAAGGAGGGGAACGCCTGAAACAGAGAAACAAGAATATTTTAATTAAAAAATCAGGCGCATCGTCATAATATAGATCAGGATTGTCGTAGAAATTTGTTGTTTTTTTTTGTTTTCACACATTCACCTACAACATGTCATTTAATATGTTATAGTCACTAAACCAACAATATATACGCTTTAATAATTAGAAACTTTGGATGGACACACAGCCAAAATCCGTCACAAAACGACTACACCTCGCAACTAGCGAATAAAAACTAGCCAAAAACTGCAAAAAAGGCTATCAAAGGTAGACCTATAACTAATTCATAGATCCTTAACTGAAATTGACGCAAATCTTTCAAATTATCGCATTAAATCAGTGCCTTCAAATATTCAGTACAAAAACACCCCTGAGTCACGAAACTATGTCAAGGGCAGTACGTATTTCACCGTTGGTACTATTGATTAAGCTAAAACGAGAAAGCGGACTTAGTGCTAATGAAATATGCATCCCTTTCATGTTTTTCTAGCTAAGTGTTAGCAGTTTAGGTTGAATTATGTAAGAGCCCAAGGTAGGACAGTATTATGAAAATGTTCCGATGTATGAATCACTGTTGGAATAGGTCAATGTAATAAGTACTTGTTGGTTATCAACACTGTTAGGCCATAGATTGATAAAAAGTGGTGTACTACTCGTGTGTTCAATTGTAAATGGAGCCTCAAAATGGTTGAATAATAAAAGTCGTTTTGTCTGTATAAACCCGTTGTTTTGCTCAAACTTAAACTTTTCTAATCATTAATCACTATTTTTTATTTTATTTATTTTTTTAAATGTTTTTTTTCTTTTTTTCCAAATTATTTAGTTCAACTAAATAAATAATTGTTTGCCTTACTTGGGAAGAGACTGGACCCCATGACACAGGGAATCTTATTGTGGGGTCCAGGGAATTTGTAAAAATCTAGCACCTAAGGCTCCTATGTAATCCGTTACTCGTTTCTTTTTTCATATTGTATTTACTGTACTGAATAAAGCTTTTTTTTAAATTTTAATTTTACATAAACTCAAGGCATTTATTTCAATTTAACCATTTGCAGGCACTTTTGAATTGTCAAACTTCAAATTCTATCAGGTTATGGGCCCAGAAACTGACATTTTTTGCCCTAATGGTATGTTGAATAGAGTCATATTTCTATTTTATGGCTCTCGTGATTTAATAGTATTACCTTAAATGTTAAAATCTAGGTAAAAATGAAAATGACAAAATAAAAAGTAAAACATTGAATATGAATGATATTACGAAAGTAGGCTATCTCACGTGACTGATCTCAGAGTGGAGAAACAGGATCATTTGGATGCAACTGCATATCAGCCTGTCCAGCAGCGCACCCTTTAAATCTCATCTTTGCATCATCACCAACTTCAATGGTCCGTTGACAGAACACCAAAGTTACACAAGAGACAACAACCAGCACTGTTGGCAACACCAAGGCGACTAAGAACTGACGGTACGTATTTTCTAGATCGAATCGGGCCACAACCGTATCAGGGCTATTTTCCATATAGAAGCAAGGGAATCTTGCTTTAGCGTTGTGGTCAGCACCATCGCGACCGAAATCTTTCAAAAACTCTTTGCATTCGTCAGCCAAAGTATTCACACATCCTTCTAGATTTATCATCAGGCGGCTGTCATTTGCTAAAGTCAGTTCTACTTCAGAGGGAGCGATGTAACGATTAGGAACTGCTCTAGATTGGTATAAATATTGTAGGTACGTGAAATTCGTCAGATCAGCTATATCTGTACGTGGCAGTAAGGCAGCATTAATACAATCGACAGCAACAACTCCTTGCGTTCCATTGTGAACTGCATGACACGAAAGCATTAGAACTTCTTCCCCGGAATCAGTCCAAACTACTGTACTGTTTTCTTCTTGAACTAATTTCGCACATCTTGCTAAAAACACTCTGTCTCCACTAAGAACTATCACGTTTTTGTTACGGGTAGGAATGTCGACGCATCTGCGGTCACAGTTATACGGTGTTCTTATTTTTCTACAAGTGCCTCTATTACAAGAAAAAAGTCCATGTACGTCTATACAAGTTATTTTCCCTCTTCTACCGGAACATTTTAATGGTGGATCCGTTTCTCTGAAGGCACACTCGAAAGCGTCTGTTATGTTGATACATTTTCCTTCAGTGCAGTTGAATGTTCCAGTCAAGTTCCTACATTCGTCTCTGATGCAGTGGTACTTCTTGGCGTTCTCTTGATCGATACCGAAGCAAGTTTTGTTGGCAGCACTTCCACACTCGGACAATAGTAAAGATGTTCCATTCTTCCTGACGTTCACGTAGATCTGGATGCAGGCGCCGGAGGTCTTGCTGAGACACCATTCGCCACAGGATCCCCAGTCACAGTTGTCTTTGTTGATGGCTCGTGTTGTCGTGCACATAATTGGGGTAGGGTCGATTCCGGACGCGATGGCTCTAGTATAGGGCATGTAGATCGCGACTGTAAGGTACACCAAGGATACCGCACTGAGGACTGCTGTCATCTGACAGATGCAGATCGTTCCACATATTTTCGTGTCCTGTGGAGGGACTACGAGATCTTCGACGGGTGTCGGTTTCGGCATGTCGTCGACTTCCCACCCGCGTTCTATGACCACTAACGTAAATGTAGCTTATTTGCGCATGCGTGGTGCTGCGATCGATCTGACGCTGCAGTGCGGACAACTTCGGTGGTAGGGACTTTTTTTTATAAACATGTCAATGTCCGGAAGGTTCAAATATAAAATATGTACACGCAATGCCTAATGAATGAGGATATGTCATGTGATATTTATAATGAGAGTAATGATGTTGATTAAAGTTTAATTTTAGAACGGATGTTATGTATTCGTTGAAGAGATAATTTTGTTCATAAAAGGGACACGTAAACAAAGCATGCGTCATGGTTTATATCAAGAAAATTGTTTAGTACCTAAATTTTATTTTACAAATTATTATACGGGAAGGTTTAATTTTTAATCTCATTAAATAAAGTAGCTTTCTTATAGGCTTTGACTAGCCTCAATCAACAGGTTTAAAAAATTGTATTTTACACATAACGCTATTACATTATTATTATATAATTACTATTCACTTATATTAGAATTCCACAATTTAAAAAATAAATGACCGATATTTTTATGTACTTACTGAGATAACCGTATCAGTTGGATTATACTATGGAAAATACTACGATGTTCATTTCATTCCGAATTTCATTGCAGTTTTGTGTTTTTCTTTTAAGTACAATTAAAATCAAAGAAATTACTAAAATGAATTGAATCGACAATTGAAAAACATATGAAAACCGGACTTACCAGTCACACACGCCTCCGTTTTCCAATATCAAAACAATTAATAGAAATACGTGTTCCACTAAAAAAATACCAACTTTCCAATAAAAAAATTGAGTTCTATAAAACAGTGTATTATTGTTTTATCACAGATGTTGAGAATTTATTTCTTATTGTTTAAAATGTACAATTTTCGCGTTGATGTGTGTTATTTTTCACTGGTGTGAAGTTCGTTCGGGGTTGTCCTGCGCAATGCGGAGTTTCTGTACCAGTCTGACGTTGGCTGTCTGTTTACTGCATACAAGCTAGGTGGAGTGTGGCTTTATTAAAGTTTCTTTTAATTTTTGTATAACTATGGATGATTATTAATTCAGGAACAATATTGAACGCCTCACAGCCGGATAAGTACTTAAATAATTTTCAGTTAATAATATGATTTCCACCAAATATGTTATGATTTGTTCAATAATAACTCCACTCGCGACAATCTAAGAAGTCCGATTTGACGTTTCGTACTGGTAATAAAGCGATATGCCTCGGGAATCAGTTTTAAGCAAAGTAGATAAATCGTTGATTACTAATATAAGAACTAATAAATCGATATGTCTAGAGAATTGGTTTATAAAGCAACTGATGTTTTTTTCCAACACTACACAAACCATGTTTCTAGCTGTCAAATCGGACTTCTTGGATTGTCGTGAGTTTATCGTAATACCTACAATAATTTTAAAGGGGCTGTTCACAATATTCCCTTGGTATCTTTATTGAATTTATACAGTTTTGCTTTACGTGTAACTTTGCAGAAATACAACGAAGAATAGAAAGATCGGCATGAAAATTTCTGATCAATCCACAATTAGAGGAGGAAATAATATTACTCCCAATTTAATATCATTTTTAAATGAATAAATAGGAAAATAATAAAATGCAAACATTGAAATGAACCATTATAATGGTTAGAAAATTATCTAAGTATCCACAAGGGCATAATTATTTTAAAATCAATACTTAATTAAAGACTTTAATTGTAAGATATTTGCACGGTTAGGTATACACAATATTTTTTTATGAATGTTATGTATTTATTTACTATGCAAAATTCAAAGTCATTCTATAATATATTACGGAGTGCATAAATAGGTAGTAGATTTACTAAAAAGTATTTTGACATCATTTAAAATATAAAACGAAACACATACCACTCACTTGTACCGCAACGCACAATTTTGAATCCATTTCAAAACTTTCCAATTCGTCAAACAATATATCCAATTATATTTTTCCAATTTCCAATGTTTTCAAAATCCGTTTCACTGTATTCGAAATTCATTTGTTTACATTTTACCGCAGACCGGTGGGACAAGCTGTTTTGCCGCGGTGTCCCAAACTTTATGTTTTAGGTTAAGCCTGCTTAAGTACGCGCATGCGAAAAGTACTGCCAAATTTTCCTACGGCGATATTTACACGGTTTGCAACGTTTTCATCGACTTTCTCCAAAATATTGCAGTTGGCAGAAATATTGGTCTTGTTTGGAGACATAATTCATCTCTTCGTTTTCTGTTTGCCTTTGTCTGAAAGTTGATTTATTTTATTTAATATTTTAGGATGGATACCGGAGCCCTTGGCAACAGGCAACTGAAGGAACACGGGTGGGTTTTAGCCAGTAAAAGTCTGACACGCTCCGCGCTCCCGCTCAGCGCAGGGCGGAAGAAGTGATTCGATGATTTCCCACAGTCAAAAAAAAAAAAAAATGATGCCTAACATAATATCATAAAAACCGGGTAAGTGCATGTCGTACCATGCACAATGAGGGTTCCGTAGTTGAGATGAATTTATAAAACAAACTTAACATTGTAGTTGAAAAACTTGTTCTCCGATACAGAATGTATGGGAGAACATGTTTTTACAACTGCAAATTTAAGTTGGTCGATTATTACTCGGTAACTTGTGGAGCCTACGTAGCGGTGATAGTTTTCCTTTTAATTTCGTAACAATACGACAAAAAATAAAACTCCATATATCTATTAATGTTCTCGGTCTACATACAAAAAAAAACAAATATATCCAATAGTTTAGTTACGATAGCTAGTCAAAGATCAGCAAACCCCATACTCGGCCCAGCACTACTATTTAGTTTGTTTGAAAAAAATACTTTTTTAATTTCCATGTTAGGATTTATTTGATAGTTTCAAAATACTCTTATGCATTAGTATTGCCAGTGTTTTCATTTATTGTTGTATTGTCGTCTCCACATTGTATACTACTGTCGTGAAGAAAAAAAGACCAGAAAAAAAGACCATCCCTACTTTAAGTGTAGCGGAGGTACCCTAAAAAAAATATTTTTTACGATTTTTTTACTACTTTGTCGGCGTCGTTTATATGTATATCCATACCAAATTACAGCTTTCTAGTATCAACGGTCTCTGAGCTAAGCCGCGGACAGACGGACAGACGGACATGGCGAAACTATAAGGGTTCCTTGTTGACTACGGAACCCTAAAAACGCTGAATTCGCGAAAAAAAAACAGCTGTTCCCTACATATTTTGACGAGCTATGCGATAAATAAAATAGGGAACAGCAGTTTTTTATTTTATTTCGGAGTTGGTCCCATACTGAAAGTTGTTCATAATGACGAGTAATGGCCTCTTAAGAGATTTCGTGTATGAATAGATACACTTTATTTTTTTATATTGAAGTAGTAATATACTTGATAGGTATTTTTTCTATAAACTTCAGCAGTTTGTGGTTAACCATAGGGCTGAAATATAAAATATTTACCCAAACAGCATGAACAATTTTTTTTTCGAAAACCTTTTTTCTAAATCACATTTTTAAGGGTGAATTACATTTTATAAAAACCACAACTCCTTTTGACTTTATATAAATTATATCTTCACACTACATTTTCACTCAACTGAACTCCCCCGCAAAATTAACACCGTAAAGAAATAACTGCGATACAGTTAAACTGAAGATTTAACAACCACACAATACCAGCCAGACAGTATAATTTAATCAAGACAACCTCCAGTAAATCTCCTTCCTTCATATAAAGATAATAAAATACTAGTTCAAGTCCTCTAAAACCAGTAAAAAGGACTTTGTGTTAAAAACTGGAATAAACCATCTTCTGAGCCTGATTCCCCTTTCATTTTGTCTTTTGTCTGTCAATAATAATAATCTGCGATCACCAATAATTTCTAAGCATGCTCAAGGTTTCGATTTCCCTTTTTACTGATTGGTTAATGTTCGGCAGTTTTCAAGTTTCTTCTGTCCAGCTAAAGCATTAGAAAATGGTGGAGAGTGGGCGTTTTGGGGGACTGTCTTAAGTAATTTTGACGTTCGAAAAGTGTTTCTCAATCTAGTTTGAATTAATGAGTTTTGAGTTTTGACTAATTAGATTACTTCAAGAAAAAGGTCGTAATTTGTGGAAAGCAAGTGAATATCAGAGGGCATAAGGGTCAACGTACAACAATAAATCCACAGCTCTCCGTCGATTATTGCATTATGTTGTTAGTCTGATTGTTCACTCGCAATTTATCAGTTAGGGACTAAGGCGGTGGACATACTGTGTATTTTTTATTTCTTACCTAACGTTATTATCCGTTAGGATGAGCTCGTGGCTAATATATAATATAATAGTAATAACAGCCGCACGGGTCGATCCATCAGGTTAAGCTACGCTTGCCGGGGTTGGTCCGTGGATGAGGAGTTTGTTGCGCCACTTCTTCTTCCCAGCTAAAGCATTAGGAAGTGGTGTAAGGTGGGCGTTTTGGGCGACTGTCTTATTTAATTTTGATGTTCGAAATGTGCTGATTCTCAGCCTAGTTTGATTAAATGACTTAGATTTTGATGGGTGACCATCTTTACATACCGAGGCTCCTCCGTGCAAAATCAAAACCAAAAGTCATTTATTCAAACTAGGCCGAGAATCAGCAATTTTCGAACGTGAATATTGCATAAGACAGTCCCCCAAAACGCCCACCCTTCACCACTTCCTAGTGCTTTAGCTGGGAAGAAGAAGTGGTGCAACAAACTCCCCAGCAGCACAGCTGTCTGTTCAGTTAGAAAAAAAAATGATTGTATACAAAAGTATGCAAAATCATATACATTACGCAACACAAAACATAAATCTAATTATTAGCCATATTATGTCAGCTAGCACACGCCAATAAACCAACCAACAATACAACTACACCTAAATAAACCTAAAAAAAAAGTTTAAAAAAAACTACTGGCCTATCTATAAAAATATCTGCGTCTCCGTGCCAAAAGGCAGAATTCTGACCTTTGTCGAAAATGAAAATGACGCAACATTTGAATCGCTGGCTCTTCATTGTATCATAAGACTCTAGCTAAATTAATAACTAGTAATTCATCGATACTCCTTTACTAGATCTGCTTAAACGCCTTCCTTATGTCCAAAACCTTTGCCAACTTCTAGAATATCCCCCAAAGCTAAACAACCGTCATAAAACTGTACAAGCTATCTTGGGAGAATAAAAATCAAATACAAGAGGACGATCAAATGAATGACTATTGATTAGATCAATATTTTTCGCTTCTGCGAACCTCATGGCATTGATATCGGAATTATGAAGCCAGAACCACCAAAATTCTAAAGAAAAATAAATTCGAAACGTTTACATAGATTTTTGGACAATAACCTTTATAGAAAAACTAGACTTCAAGTTTTACAAAACCTGCAAAATGGATTTGGAAAAATAAAAAACATGTACCCATGTGTTGTTTTTTTTTCTTTTTTAACCAATACTTTTCCACTGCTGGGCAAATACCTCCCTATCTATTTCCACCTCTCTGTCCAGTAATGTAATATTCACTCCCTAAGAACTGCACAAAGAAACCAAAAATAAAATTTAAAATACAATAAAATTCCAACTTCAATACCACATTGCAGGCACTCAGTTCAAAATACCTAAAGAAAAAAATGGTAAAACAAAGTTAGCGTCCTCTGTGACCGCGACGCTATTGTTAGTTACATATACACAAGACTCGCCTGGATCTTTCCAGACCTGCCCACGCTTCGCCAGGAGTTGTGAACTTTTGACATGGATTTAAATAAAACAAATCATTTTGGTCAGTTTTTGTTTTTTAAATAATTTGTTTTATTTCAAGCTTTTTAGTTTTATTCATTTATATATTTGCAACTAACTCATTACTAGCTTTTATTTGATACCAATATTGTATTTTTTTTTTAAACCTTCATATCCCTATTTTTTGTTTGCAGATGAAATATATTTAAAAAAATATAGCTTAGGTCACTCCCACAATTAAGACGAACCTAACGACACCTTATCTGCCTAGCCTTTTCCCAACTATGTTGGGGTCGGCTTCCAGTCTAACCGGATGCAGCTGAATACCAGTATTTGACATGGAGCGACTGCCTAATTGACCTCCACAACCCAGTAACTGGGTAATACGATACCCCTTGGTAAGACTGGTTGTCAGACTTTCGGGCTGCTGAAGACCCGTAACGACTGTCAAAGATCCACAAATGACAGCCGGGACCAACGGCTTAACGTGCTTTCCGAGGCACGGAGGAGTCTCGGTATGTAAAGATGGTCACCCATCCACGGACCAACCCCGGCAAGTGTAGCTTAACCTGATGGATTGACCCGTGCGGCTGTTATTACGTAGCCATGAGCTCCTCTCGAACCTAATGACACCTCATATGTTAAAATCCATCAAGCCGTTTAGGCTACAGAGCGTGCCAAAGAAATAGACATACATACATACTCTCGAAAAACATTACCATCATTCTGGGCCAGTCGCGTAAAAAATGAAATAACGTATTTTGTTCAGAAAATTGCAAAACATGGTATTTACAACTACCCAACAAACAACTTACTTCTGCCTTCTACGGTGTTTTGCTTTCTCAATTCAGTCTTGCCATGGCTTCAAAACTAATCATGTGTGAAAAATTGTCTAAATAGTGAAATAGTAGTTTTAACTGCCCCGTTGGTCTCGTGGTCGCAAGCGCGACTGCTGAGTGTGGGGTCCTGGGTTCGATTCCCGGGTCGGGCAAAGTGTTATTGGGTTTTTCAATTTGGAAATTCGTAGTAACAGCCCGGAGTTTGGAAATTGGTAGTGTGATACCCCCGTGACTCGGAAAGCACGTTAAGCCGTTGGTCCTTCGCCTGATCTCTCTCCGGTCGTGTAGGATTGCCGTCCCATCGGACTATGAGAGTGAAGTAAGAGAGAGTGCACCTGTGTCTGCGCACACACTTGTGCACTATAATATCTCCCGCGCCGAAGGGTAGTCTCCGTTGAGAATACGGTCAGGAGGACTATTATTATTATTTATTTATTAATTATCTCTTATATCTTTATTATCTCTTATTAATTTATTTCTTTTTTATTTATTTGATTTTATAACCAAACCATTACTACAGCCGCAGATCCAATACCATAATTACAATGATAAATATTTACTTCAGCGGTTTATCACACACTTACATCTCTTATTAATTTATTTCTTTTTTATTTATTTGATTTTATAACCAAATGCCTGAAGCAGCAGATCCAATACCATAATTACAATGGTAAATATCTACTTCAGCGGCATTATCACACACTTACTGAAGTAAACTAAAGATTGTTTACATATTATTCATCTTTAGCCATATGGCCTTCATTTCATCAATATCCTTTAGCCCGTATCCCATTTTATTTTTTATTTGGCACAGCATATTTCTTCCACACTTCTCTATCAGTCTTTATTTCAGTATTCAATCCATTTTCTTGCCATAAATAGCATCTTTCACTCCATCCACAATCGTGAGCCAACTTTTCCTCTACTCTTATCAAAATTAAAACTCGAAACTTTCCTCTCGTTACTCGCCTAGTAAATCCTATAAATGTTGTCGACCCCTCGTATCAAATCCACCGGCGATTATCATCAATACGCTGAATCTGGCTGCTGGCTGGTATATAAGCTTGATGCCCTCGGGCCCTGCCACACAACTCCTGCGCATCCAAGACAATATTACCAACAAGTATTATCAAGATGAAGACTTTACTAGTATTCGCTGCCTGCATTCTATTAGCTCAGGTTAGTGGAAAAATTTGACCTAAGTAATTATTCTTTTTACTGTTTCGGAATATCTAAATACTGGGAACGTTTTTTTTAAATAAATTAAATTATTATTTGAAGTGGGCTATTTTGGAAATAAATTAAATTATTACTTGCAGTGGGCTAGATTTTCCAATTCATGTTTTAAATTTAATTTGGAAATATATGACATTACTTTCACTGTAGAATTTTAAAATGCGGTATAATAGATTTCCATAGTTATCATTAGAATTAACCATTCTAGCTCTCCGGCAATAGGGAAGTCGGTTGTTTAGTTCGGTTATGGGAGACTTTGCTTGTATAAACGACTTAATTGAAACTAACTGATTGGCTGAGCATTTGTCCTGATGTCTCACTACGCTGCGTATGCGTCCTGGAATAGAACCCCACAATTGAATAATGACATTACTAAAAAATACTTGCACTTTTTAAAACCAGTTAGTTTTAAAAGTTTTTTTAATTATTTCATATAGAGTTGGTATGTTGTTTATTTAGTCTTAATTATTTTGACAAATCTTGAATAATTATACAATCTACCACGTGATTTGAAAAGTTTTTTTGACACGATGACGCCAGCATTTCTTAGCTGACTGATTCCTTCGAAGAAATGCCGAAATAAACTCTAGTTCATGGTCTCTTTTAAATTCCAAGCATTATTAATATGTGGGCCATGTCTCCAGTCATTGCAGAGTTGACCTGTCCCGACAGTCGTTGAGCTCCTTAAGCTCTGAGTTGAGCTCCTCGGTTACTGACAAATGCTTGCACTAATTGGACAGATCCACTCAAATCTGTGTGGTTCTTTCTTCAAAAGACCATTTCAGATATTAATCTACATAGTCCTCATATGACCAAGATTATGTCTGGACTATAAAAGAGACTGTGACCTCTGAGTTTGTTTCGGCCTTTCTTCTCAGAGTAGAGTCAGATAGGAAACACCGACCTCATCTAGCTTATTTTATTTTTTTATAGGACGTATAAATAAGTGACTCCAATATCCTATTTACAGAATAAACAATTTCATTTCATTCAGGAAAAGGATAGATAGATAAAAATATTTATTAACCAAGTACTTCATGTTTGTTTTTACCAGGCTCTCACAGACGAACAGAAGGAAAAGCTTAAGAAGCATCGCACAGAATGTCTGAGTGAGACAAAAGTTGAAGAACAGCTAGTCAACAAGCTAAAGGGTGGTGACTACAAGGTAAGAATGATTAAAACTTAGGTACTCCAGTACAATCGACGGGGTCCGCTAGGGCCGATGCCTGGCATGGTTGCGGAAAAGTCCGAAAGGGATACCGGGACCCTGGCAACAGGCAACTAAAGGAACACGGGTGGGTTTTAGTCAGTAAAAGTCTGACACGCCCTTCCACTCCGCCCAGAGCGGGAGAAGTCATTCGATGATTAACCAACCTCAAAAAAATAAAAAAAAGGCAGCCAAAAGGAACAATACAGTCATCCTAACTAATATAATACGAAAGTGAGTTATTTTGTGTTTGTTTTTTGGTTAAGCTTTCACGCTAAAATTGCTGAACGGATTTGGATCCTGGACCTGGAGAAGGACATATGATACTTTTTATCCCGATATTCCCACGGGCTCGAGACTTATATTCGGTTCAAACCGCGGGGCGCAGCTAGTCCAGATAAAAAGTATTTGACCTGACAACATAATTTCAGACTGACAGTGAGGCCCTAAAGAAGTACGCCCTCTGCATGATGATGAAGTCGGAGCTGATGACCAAGGACGGCAAGTTCAAGAAGGACGTCGCTCTGGCTAAGGTGCCTAACGCAGGTAAGACTCTCCAAACTCATGCAGCTAAATTTTTAGGCAACAGTACGGCAATACAAGAAAATATGACATGCACAGCTGGCTGTATCCACCCCAACCAAAATGCATGTGGCGGCATATAAATCGCCACATGCGAACTACGCATTAAAGACCTGACGTCACATAAAATTACAGTTTACCGCGCGATGAACATAATTATATACAAGATTCCGACATCAATCGTTGGGCAGTCGCCCGCCAGACACGATACCCGTCTAGTCGGAGGATCCCTTTTCTATAGAGGATGAATGAACTTTACCTACCCCCCTCATACCCCTAAATGCATTTACATTTCATGTGTAAAAATATGGATATTACTAATTTATTTATCAACCAATCATTTAATAATACGCAAGCGTTTACTGTTTCATACAATTCCTCGTAATATCATCTACAAGTAACAGTAAAAAAGGATCAATCTGCTTATCGACTGCCTACTCGTAGCAACTTAGTACGCACCGCGGACGCCAGCGTCGCAGTTTGGTGCTATATAGTACACAGTGTATATCGCAACATTCATATTTCAGTAACTATTGTGTCGACTCCATCCATATTCGTATTTGGTGGCTTTTCTAACATTTCTTTCTTCTTTCCAGCTGACAAACCAGCAGTGGAGAAACTGATCGACGCCTGCCTTGCAAACAAGGGCAATACGCCCCACCAGACTGCCTGGAACTACGTAAAGTGTTACCATGAAAAAGATCCCAAGCATGCGATTTTTTTGTAATTGCAGAACACCATCAGCATTTGGATTCTTCCTAAGAATTTTCTGTTACAATCATAATTTTTAAACAGACTTTTAATTATATTTGAACGTGGAATTAGAATGCTCAGTGACGTCTGTACTCTGTTACGCTCAACTTGCAACTGACAAAATTGTATTTCAACGTGGATAGATGTCTCTTTTTATGTCTTTTTCTTTCTACCCTCACAATAAAAAATAAATTGTGAAAAAAAGTAATTTAGTAAAAAAAGCACTGGTTAGGAATAATTCGGAATACAGGGATCAATTTATTTGAAGTAAGAAATTGACTTATTTGTAAAAACTGCCTTTACGAATTTATTAAATCATCAATAAAAGAACATTTGAATTTGTTGAATTTTATTCAGTATAAATCATTTCTTCCTTTCCACATCATCACCATTCTCTAGCTGGTCAAACTGTTTATGCAGCTATGACCTAATTAATCAACTACCTACACTCCCGCCCACCATTCTGCTTTGTGATCAAAGGGCCTACAAGTGACAATCGCTTCCAAATCAATCAATCAGTTTATTTGTTTACATATATGTTTACATAAATAGTGGGTGCGCTCTGTTTTGTCATAATAAGACATACAAATTTATGAGTGACCCATTAGGTGTCATTTAATTATGGTGACAAGAAAAAAAAAAATTAAATTAATTAAATACCTACATGAAAAGAAAAAAATAATCAATCACACATTATTATAATAATTGGTCATTCAAAACATCGTCTACAGTATAATAACATTTTGTCAATTAATAATTCCCGAGATTTTTAAACATAAATAATATCATGTTTTTTATCAATCAATCTGCCCTAGCCTTTTCCCAACTATGTTGGGGTCGGCTTCCAGTCTAACCGGATGTAACTGAATACCAGTATTTTACATGGAGTGACTGCCTATCTGACCTCCACAACCCAGCAACTGGGTAATACGATACCCCTTGGTTAGACCGGATCTGACGACTCGTAACGACTGTCAAAGATCCACAAATGACAGCCGGACATGTTTTTTATGTCATCAAGAATTTGTTAAGCGTTTCGTATTCCTACAACAATAGCAATAGCTTATGTCAATCCTATACTTACATATATTTTTACCTTTTCCATCATCGTTATCGCTGATAGAAAGTCACCCTACCTGTGACGTATCTATTTAATAGATTATGTAGACACCACAATTAAACACTGTCTCATACATCAAGTAGGTAGTTAGATATTTGTTATCACTAGCCAGGAATTCATTTAGGGGGGGTTGCGATTGTCAAATTTTTATTTTATTTATTTTATTTATATTTAATTCACAAGTAACATGACTCAAAACGTTAGTAACAATCTTTCTTATCAACTATGTTAGTACACTTAACCTAAATACTTATCTAACACTGCCTTAAAGATATGAGAATCCCTGCTACAAGCTCAAAACCGATGTAGAAAGCTTGCAGCAGCGATTCACACACAAGCAGTCCAGTCTGCTCGCCACACACTGCAGTATAATGTTGGGGCTGGCCCGCACCCGGCGCACCAGGGAAGCGCATCTTTTCCGCATCGTAGTGTAGAAACAATCGACACGAGCCTCAGCAAACATCCCTGATGCGCTACAGAAGCGGAACAGCCCCATCAATACCCGGAACGCATTATTATATTGAACACGAAGGGCGCTGTAGGATTTCTGAGTGTAATCTACCCACAAGCTGCACGTGTAAAATGAGGTGCAATATGCACGAAACAAAGTTCTCTTTACTTCTCTAGAACAACGTGCAAACCTGCGAGCGATCATATTAGCTCTCACCGACAGCGCCCTCCTTTCTCTTTCAATATCATCATCGTCCTTGAGGTCAGCGGTCAAAAGATGTCCCAAGTACTTCACTTTATATACCCTCATAAGTGATATTCCGTTCAACTTGACCGGAGGGACAGAATCAGGACATCGACCACTGACACCAAAGACCATGACTTCACTTTTAGTGACGTTGTAGACCAATCCATGAAGTAAAGCATATTCTTCACAGATGGTCACCAACCTCCTAAGACCACAAACCGAGGCGCTCAGCAGCGCCATATCATCGGCGTAACTAATGTTATTTACACATACTCCGTCAATGTAACAGCCGGCACGCTCTCTGCTGAGCACCTCGATCAACTCATTGACATACAGATTGAAGAGCGTGGGTGAAGTCAACCCCCCCTGCCTCACCCCGCACTCCAACCTATACGGCTCTGAAAAACCCCCAGCCCAGCGTACCTGATTGATCTGGCCCCCATACCAACATTTAAAAGTATTTATCAACTCAGGAGGAACTCCAGCTTCCTGTAACTTCCTCCAGAGGACACTGTACGCGACCAGATCAAAAGCTTTGGAGAGGTCGAGGAAGCAAGCATACGTAGGAGTTTTCCTATCCACATAGTACCTCACAGCCCACTTTAGACACAAGATGGCGCTCTCAGTAGATAGTCCGGATCGAAATCCGAACTGATTGTCGTGCAGCTGAACAAAGTTATTAAGTTGTCTGTTAAGCAGGCTGTCAAGCACTTTCGCGATCACTGTTGCCAGAGAAATAGGCCTGTAGTTCTTTAAGTCAGCGATATCACCCGTTCTATTTTTAATAATGGGCACTACAATAGTTTTAGTCATATTGCTAGGTAAATACGCATGACTCACACAAAAGTTGTAAAACATTGCTAACACCCTCGGTAGATGAGGGCCCGCGAACTTGAGGTGCTCGATACTGAGACCATCGTGACCTGGAGACTTGCCTCTCGACATACTGTTAATAACACTTTTAACGTCCTTGGCAGTGAATCTCGTTCCAAGGTCACCATGGTCAACAACATCAGGCTCGGAAACACAGGGACCCAGTGGAGACTTTATTCTAAAATGTTCCTTAAAGAGGTCAGCAATGCCTACGGGATCGCTCTGACCATTGACAGACACAGGGAGGCCAGGCTTACTACTGAGTCTGTTCGTGTTTTTCCAAAAGGAGCGAAAATCATTGCTTGAAATGTTCTGAAGCCAAAATATCCATTTTTATTTGATCTTCATTATTTTGACACCATTTCAAGCGAGATTTAAAAATTCTCTTAGCTTCCTGCATATCACAAAATATGGGACCAGCAGATGGCTTCCCAAGGTCTTCCCAAAGTCGAAACTTCTGCCTGGCGTCCCTGTAAGCCTCACCTACATGCGCATTCCACCCTACCACTACTTTCTTTTTCCTACGCTTATTGCGCCCCCGACCCATCGCAGCTGCCTCAGATAAAGCACTAACTATATCTTTATACATATTGTCTATAATTGAAGCAATAAATTATTTCTGATATCAGTGAGGGTAAAAAGAGTACAGATTTATAAAAAAGAGGATAAAAATATATTTTTCTCTTTTGCGGAAAACCAAAAATTTTTTTTTTCAAAGATCGTGTAACACTTGCTCGAAAAAGTTAACTTTTCGTAACGTCAAAATCAAACAAGACAAAAACACAATCCCTCTCCACCCGCAGAAACTTCGCCGGTGTTACCCTATTTGAATTAAATTTTAATGTTCTCTGCTCACACGTCTAACGTATACCAAAGTATTTTGGTATCCTGAAATAAAAATAATTAATTAAAAAACACGACGAAATAAAAATAATTAATTAAAAAACACGACTGCCCTGCCAAAAAACGAACTAAAAAGGAAAAAACAAGTTGATAAAATTGTCATTGCAGACCGTTCTGTGGAACACTTTTTAATCTAAGAGGTCCCCCGACTGCAATGACAATTTTATCAACTTGTTTTTTACTTTTTAGTTCGTTTTTTAGCAGGGCAGTCGTGTTTTTTAATTATTTTAATTTTATATATTTTAGTGACATGTATTTTTTTTTTGTAGTTTAGTTACATTTTTGTTTACCGCTATGGAATAGTTGGCGTTGTGTTAATGTTAACAATTTTTTTTTAATTAGTTGCCTAAATATTGCGACTGTCCCTATGTACACTATCGAAATTGAAAATTAAGTTTTTTTTTTATTGCTGTAACACATTCCATTTTCAGTATATTTTCACACTGAAAAGGGACTATGCAATTAAATGCCTATTTTCATATTTTTTAACTAGTACAATATCGATACTTAAGAAACGATCCCGCGTAAACGATCGAATGTTGAATTCCGGGACTATACGCGGGGGCACGAAGCGTGCGAGCGGGACGAAATTACCGCTTCCGTTGCTATACACCGCTCCCCGTGCCCCGCGCCAGAGCGCCTCGCCGCACTCATCGTTTTGAATCGTTGTGGGGCTGTCGCCGTGTGTGCCACGTATAATGTTGTTTTATTAGTTAGATATTATCATCATGAGTAGGTTAATTAAAGAAAATACACGATCTTCACGAATATTAAGACTACTCAATACAAACGATGTTGCTGAGCAACACGAACGAAATAGTAAGTTTGTGTCTTAATTGTTATAGTTATTTAAGCGCATGCTACGCATTTTTATTTATTTCATTATCTGCCCCTGTAAAATAGGTGATTTGTTGAGCTTACATTAAAAAAATGCTTTATAGAAGTAAATAATCACGCACGCGCAGTATACTATCGAAAGTCCCAGATTCGATTTTGTACATCGATAACATTTTTTGTTGGGGTATCGAAAGTGACTGTTTCGATATTATTCGCTGGAATTATATTTATTTGCATAATCAAATCTGGCACATTCGTTATTATACGCGGGTATATGAGTCAATAACCCTATCGAAAATACCATTTACGATAGTTTCATTGGGAATACATTTTATTTTGTTGTTTTATTTCGATACATGTTATTAAAAAAAACTTACTTATTTCAATATGTTAAATTAATGTTATTTTTTTCATTTCAGGATCACCACTGCCTAAAGAATGCACTTTTAATGATTCAGATTGGAAAGCATTAGAAGGGATGATTGACGATGAGCTATCCTCAGATAGAAATTTGAAGCCAGAAGATTTATGTTGCAATGTGGATAATTTGCTGGAATCACCAAACAAATTAATTCAAATTTCGAATCATGATGACCATGATGATATCTCGTTTATACTCGATAGTTCGGAAACTACTCCAGTTCCATCTCCGTGTGTAGATTTTGATTCACCGAACCATACATCATTGCCTGCTTCTACACCTGATCAGCAAATGCCTGTTCCAAATGAAGAAGATTTAGATACTAACATTGTTTCTCCTAGTGCGGCCATACCGAGTATTGCGTCACTTATCACCATATCGGAATGTGATTCTCCACTTATGACGGTAGCAGAATGTGAGTCTCCATCAGCTGTTACAAAAAGAAAAAGGAAATCTACATTTAAAGTTAATCCTGGAAAAAAAAGAAAAAGATGCAAAGAAAACTGGATAGACGTTAAAAGAAAAGCTGCAGTAAACACCGGTCAACAATATGTTAGCAGGAATGGAAAAGTACGTCATAAGAAAGTGATGGGACCGGTCTGTACAGCCACTTGTAAGTTAAAATGCTATGAGCATTTTAATGAAATGACCCGTCAAAAAATTCATTCAAGCTTTTGGCAATTGGCTGACCATTCCAAACAATGGGAATTTATTAATAAATTCACTAAAAAGCTAAACAAGCGCCGTTTTACTACTGAATGTACATCTAGAAGGCAGTTTACTACTCAATATTTCTTACCTACTCCTGCCGCAACTCAAAACCAACCTTGCGAACATAAACGTGTTTGTCTTAAAGCTTTTTTGAATACTTTGTCTGTTACGGATCAATTTGTACGCACAGCTCACCAAAAATTAAATCAAGAAGGTATCACTTTGCCAGATAATAGAGGAAAACATCCGAACCATGTAATCAAGATAGATTCCAATATGATAAAAAGTGTCTGTGACCATGTTGCTTCTTTTCAACCAGTTGAATCCCATTACACACGGAAAAATACTAGCAAGCTTTATTTAGATAACAATTTATCAATGAAAAAAATGTTTTCCTTGTATAATGAATGGGAAAACCTTCATCTTTATAATAATACAGCGCAAACTTTACGCCAGTATACCGACATAATTAATGAAAACATGAATATAGCATTCTTCGTACCAAAAAAGTATTTGTGCGATAAATGTCACAGTTTTTCTAATGAAAACGCTCCAACTGAAGAACAAATTAAGGCTTATAATATACATATAGAGAATAAGTCGATTGCTAGAGAATTTAAAAGTAGCGATAAAGTTCTTGCACAAAATTCGTCGGAAATAGTATGTGCTACATTTGATTTCCAAAAAATTTTGAATTGTCCTCATGGTGACGTAGGGTTATTTTATTATAAAAGGAAGCTATCTCTGTACAACTTTACTGTATTTGACATTGGAAAAAAAGAAGGAACTTGCTTTATGTGGACCGAGTGTACAGGCAAGAGAGGAGCGAATGAAGTAAGCAGTTGCTTACTTCAATTTGTTAAAAGGAAGTTGGAGCAAGGTGCCAAAAAATTTCTGTTTTGGTCTGATAATTGCGCGGGCCAAAACCGCAATCGGATAGTATATTCTCTATACATGTACCTGGCCAAAGAATATAAGATAGATATTACTCATCGCTTTTTGGAAGCAGGGCATACACAGAACGAGGGCGACAGCGTCCACGCTCATATCGAACGAGATTCTAAAGGTAAAATGATATACACCCCTGATCAGTGGTTTGCCTTAGTACGTTGGTGTAAAACTAACGGAACCCCATACAATGTAGTGGAAATGGCTCAAGACGACTTTTTTGATTTTAAAGGCTTATTGGATGATCGAAGATGGAAAAAAGATATGAAAAATGAAAATGTTAAGTGGAATAGTATTAAAGAAATCTGTGTGAGTAAGGAAGATCCAAACTGTTTATATTTTAAATACAACCTTAAAGATAATGCTTCATGTTTAAACACCAAAATAGAAACAAGAAGTCGTGGAAGAAGGAGGGAAAATGTTGAACTAAAAAAATTGTATACTCAACTACTGCCAATACTTGAAGCCAAATATAAGGATTTAATTCATTTATGCAACACTTCAGCCATACCTAAAGAATACCATAGATATTTTAAAATTTTAAAATACAGTACTATCCCATCTGGAGAAAACTCCGATGATTCAGATTAATTGTTAAATATATACAGGATGCAATTAAATTCATGGGCATCCTTTTAAGGGGTCATTGTACCTAGTCATCATTAAGAACAACTTTTACTATATTATTATTTTTTCGCGATTTCAGCTTTTGGTCCCATAGTAAAAGTTGTTCATAATGATAAGTACAATGACCTCTTAAAACGATGCCCATGAATTTAATTGCAGCCTGTATTTATATCGTTTAAAATGTGATTTATATTTCGTTAGGTTAACGGAAAAAGATAAAAAAAAATAAGAATACTAGTGAGATAATAATATGATGATAATACTTTATTTACTTATGTTTGTTTTATAAATGCATAAGAAGTTTATGTTGTTTTTTGTTACTATAATTACTTCAAAGAAGATTTTATGTTGTTATTTTGAATTATTGTCAAAATGTTCGGCAGTTTTTTTTTTTCATGGAACAATGATAAGTTTATTTTTGATCTATCCAAGTGATTTTATGTTTATATTAAGGTAAAATAATTAATTTCATTGACATTGTAGAATTAAGAATTAATACAAGTTTAATTTGATCTCATTATGTCCAATGTAACTTTGTCTGTGATTGTACTCTTAATTGATATTCTATCATGATTAAACCTTATTACAATTTTCATCTTTGTTTTTATTTCTAATTATTTTTTTAGTTTTCAGTAATATGATTATTTATAATCATGCTATTAGGTCATAATCTATAAGTACAGTATTGAAACATAAAAAATACTTCCACGTATTGTATCGAAAATGACACTTTCAATGTTTTTCGATTATAAACTCCGATGTAAAACACCGAAAGAGTCACTTTCGATACAATTTGTTAAAAAAAAACAAAGTATAGTATCGAATTAGGCAGTTTCGATTATTCTAACTTTTTGATGAACGTAATAAAGTATTGAATCTAGCATTTCTCAGAAACTATGAATAAATTTGATGCAAGGGTATAGTATATTTGTTTATCATTACAAATATGTAATATATCTCAAATTAATTACAGTTAGCTCTTTAAGGGCGATAGTTTCCTCACTGACCTTGAGCATGTGGGCGGAGCTAAACTCCCTACTCCCCGAATACGTAAAACGCGTGCGGTGGCGCGCTAAACTAAAACGGCGATCAAAGAAAATACAAGGGCGCAGAGTTGCGCGCATAGGACGCCTATTTTGCCTACGATTCCAGAAAGGAATGGCGGAGATGCAAGGCTGACATTTGTATAGATAGATACATAAGTTACATATATTTTAAGTTTTTACTGGATATTATTTTTTAGCATGTCTTTGGATGAAAATAAAAGGTGTATCTTTTTATACACGTGATACTTTATGTTCGCATAGCTTGTCAAAATGTCGAACAGCTGATTATTTTTTTGCGATTTCAGGGTTGGTCCCATATACACACGGCTACACAATCATCAATCTACACATTTCCAGTTTATGCAGATCTCGCATTGTATAGAATTTCCGTACAACGCGAGTAGCCGTGTGTACAATGACCCCTTAAAATATTTCCTACCTACATACCTACCTACCTACCTATCTACCTATCTACATATCTACCTACATTATACCTACATACTTTTATATCTACATGTTGTACTTAGTAAACGCTCAAAACTCCAGCACAGACCTACATAACATAGGTTTTTCTGTTGCATTTAGAATACGCGTCATAGTGGCAACCTATTCTTACCATTGCATTCATTGATATATAAAAACCCAAGATGCACAGTCTCGAACAAAATTAATACTCAAAACTGTCCCCAACTATACGTAGGTAGTTATAGTCATGATATAAACATACTTGTTTGGAAATTCAACCTTACGCGCATGTTTTAAAGTTGTTTTTACAAAGCAATGTTTATAAAGCAATAAAATTTTATGACCGAAGTTTGCCGGTAGAACAAGGCATGGATGGAGTCGAATATATTTTTATACTTTAATTTTTTTATGCATTTACTTAGTATTTTAAGAGTTTTTAAAATGTATATAAATGTGTGTTCCAAACACATATTTATACTTTTATAATAATAGGTATTGTTGTTATCGAAACTAAATAACTAATTAGGTTAAAACTTAAAAAATTCTTCACGCCTTTGCTGGCTGACGATTGATGTCCATTCTCCACATCGTATTGGGTCACGAGGAAAACTAAAATATATTTAAAAAAAAATATGAAAGTAAAAGAACTCGTACGTTTATAGAAACGTACGAGTTGTTTTACTTTCATATTTTAGTTTATAGACTATAGAGTCACCCAAGTCATTTATACGAGATATCTACCTAAAATCGAAATCAACATTATTATAAAATGTATAAATGGAATCATTCAAAGAAAAACTCGAGTTAATACTATAACCTCTTCCTCCCCACTTTGGAATGCGGTTATCAACAACCCGTTTATGTATACTGAACAAAATTCGTTGTTATCAAAGATTTGCAATTATTGTTCTATGAAGAGTTCCGTTATGTAGCTCTTATGTTCATCATCAGGTCATAATAATGTTTGTATAGG
The DNA here is from genome assembly GCA_948473465.1 of Lithophane ornitopus. Classification (NCBI taxonomy): domain Eukaryota; kingdom Metazoa; phylum Arthropoda; class Insecta; order Lepidoptera; family Noctuidae; genus Lithophane; species Lithophane ornitopus. The sequence goes on from OX419634.1 coordinate 12,585,510, forward strand.
CACAACCAAAGACTATTCTTACAAAGACCATAAAAAGAATTACTCAGTTGGGCCCATAAAATAAGTAGGAAATCAATATACAAACATAAAAAATCTTCGAATTGATGACCTCTTCTCCTTTTGGAAATCGGTTAAAAACTATACAAGAATATTAATTTAATTCTAGTCTAAATACAAAAAAGTATAAAAGTTAATATAAATAATTAAAAAAAATAAAAACATAATAAAAAAAATCGACTCTATTGAAAAGAACAGGGACGATTTATATTATACGACTAAATTCAAAGGAGGTTGTAATGCATTGCTCTTACGCTGAAAAAGCGGCCATTGAAATTTGCCGTATTATACTTGGACTGTTGAGTGAAATTTTAAGACAAATTAAATCAAAATCACCTATTGCTCCCTATATTGAGTCATAAAAACCACATAAACAAATCAACAAACTAAAGTAAACTTTTAAAGATAAAGTTGACTTAAATATATAAATAAATGACCGAGTAACGTGCTCGACTTTATTGTGTTCATACGATACGTTACATTAACAAAAAAACATGCATAAAGTCTAAATCATATTATTAGTTTTCAGTAAAGTCTGCTGAATACTGATATCTATAAATAGTTAAATAATAATACAATAACAAATATTAAACTTCATAAAAAAACAAAAATAAGAATGAATAGATTATAAATAAACATAAATAGTTAAAATAATAACTAACATTGTTGCTTAGAATACTTATAAATAATTATGATGGTTTCAAAAAACAAATATCGCTTCGGATTCGATCCCGGACGTCTGCGATTGCGGATCCATTGCTTACCCCTTACGGCTACAAGTACATGTTAAATTTTCGCGAATTTTAGCAATGCAATGGTAAGAATAGGTTGCCACTATAACGCGTATACTAAATGCAACAGAAAAACCTATGTTATGTAGGTCTGTGCTGGAGTTTTAAACGTTTACTAAGTACAACATGTAGATATAAAAGTATGTAGGTATATGTAGGTAGGTATTCTAGGTATGTAGGTAGGTATTCTAGGTATGTATGTAGGTAAGTATGTAGGTAGGTATATAGTTAGGTATGTAGTTAAGAAATATTTTAATGGGTCATTGTACACACGGCTACACTTCAAGCTATAGGTACATTGCCAGTATAAGCTGACCTCGCGTTGTACGGAAATTCTATACAATGCGAGATCAGTATAAACTGGAAATGTATAGCTTGATGTGTAGCCGTGTGCATATGGCACCAACGCTGAAATCGCGAAAAAAGTGTCAGCTGTTCTACATTTTGACGAGCTATGCGAACATAAAGTAAAGTGATTTCAGGCTTGGTCCCATAGTGAAAGCTGTTCATGATGATGAGTACAATGACCCCTTAAAATATTTCGTGTATAAAAGATACACCTTTTATTTTCGTCCAATTTTGGATATGTGAAAAAATTCACAGCAGTAGTATATAATGTATGACGAAATTAAAAGGAAAACTATCACAGCTATAGGCTATACCAGGTTCTACAAGTTAACGAGTAGGTAATAATCTACCAACTTAAATTTGCAGTTACAAAAACATGTTCTCCCGTACATTTCGTATGGAAGAATGTACTAACTAAAGGTACACCTTTGCCTAACCCTTCGGGGAATACAGGCGTGATGTTATGTTACATTAACATATTTTTTTGGTCTACTTATATTATAAATTTGTATGTAAATTATGTGAATGTAAATAAAAAAAGTATTAATAAGTAATTGCATGTTAAAAAAAATACTCAACAACAAAGCGCCTACGCGCACAATTGACTTGGGCTCTCTGCAGCTAGCTAGTCTATAAACGCACATTGATACAATTCGTTCGTAAATATTTGCACTAACACACGCAAACGTGCATAGTCGGTCGATAGCCGGGGCGGAGCAGCGAGCGACACAGCCGTCCCGTAGCAATGCTAACTCGGGACTGCCGCCCGCGCCCCGCGCAGAGCACCTCTGAACCTCTATCTCTAAGTGGGGTAATATTCTTAAAAATATTGATTATTTTACATTTATGCAACGAACAATCTGTAGTACCTCTAACCATCAATTTTTCAGTATATAAATATTTCCAAACATCAAAGCCGTTTAGTAGTTATTAGCCAACAATTGCGTCTTGGTAGATATTTTTTTAAGGCAAAAGTATTAGTCTTACGAAAAAAACTGCTCGATTAAAATGTTGTACATGAATCTATGGCAAAGATGTATTTTTTTCAGACCTTTTATCCAAGTCGTTAATGAGGAGTAGGCTTTTTAAATTGACCATGTTACGGTACTGAACGGGACCAAGCGCCTTAAATGACAATTTTGTACGCAAAATAAACTTCAAAGCGCTCTCCTGTAAAGTATCAGTTTTCAGTTTCGTTATTATACGTAGGGGCAGTCGATTTGGTACTGTGTGATTATGAATGAATTCTAATAATAACTCAATCATCTACCAAACCATTCACTCAATTAGACATTTGCAGTGTTACTAAAGTCTGAGTATCGTTTGCAGCCAAAGATGAAATGATTTTTATTTCTTTATTTGCATGTACACCCTACCTATGTAAAATGTATGCCAATAAATTATATAGTTTTGGAATGTGCTTATCAAGGCCTACAATTGGATACCCATATTGTAAATAATTGAAGTTTTTTTTTTTTTTTCACATTTGAAAATGGAGCCATACTGCCGCCATTTTCAATGGCCTATGTCACTCGGGATAATGTAAGGATTCTAACGATACCCCATACTCCCAATTCCGTTCAGGCATTTTAAAGTTATGGTGGAATAAAGAAACTCACTCACATACATACATACATGAACCCTGCAAACATTACATTCCTTTTTGGGCAGTCGTGTAATAAAAAGGTTGCGGCATAGGTACGTACCGGATAGTAGGTACCTACACTGTCCAAAGCGACTAGTCGTCTTTAATTCCATCTAGTGATAAAATGCGATACTATTTCGACAGTTTGACAGATTATTATGGATAGCTGATGAAATAGTTCGACTAAAAAACACGAGATGGCAGTTTAGAATGCTACGATAATTGGATGAGAATTTTTTATCTGCAGTTGACGCGTGTGTCGTGTTGTTATTTGGCGTGTGTCTGCGAATATGTCGTAAATACTGTTGTTTGTTTTATTAAACGTTACAAGTGTTATACATAAAAATAAACAAGAAGATTCGTGCTTTACATATCACAGTTTTATTTGATAAATCGAGTCTAATTCTCAATGCAAAGTATAGATATTTCGAAAAAAAAAACTTTTTTTCGCTTAGTTACAAGTTTAACCTCGTTTTTAGTATTGAAAATGATAATAAAAAATAGATAACTGTGATCCTTCGTTTTCAAGCTTTTTTTGTCAAACTTGTGAGACTATACATGGTCGCGAGGGCCGTTCTATCGGTTATGTTAATAAAAAGGGGATGTCCGTTTTTCGAGGCAAAAATAATACTGTGGGACGTTAGAGTGGTAGTAAGTATACGCAAAATAATCAGATGAAACGGCTCTATTCAATATGTACCTATACTCCATTTGAAATAAGATTAGACGTATAGATAAGCCTTTTTTACATTCCGTTCAACCGATTTTGAATTCTATTGCGTTGGTGGCATGACAAATGGCAGCCGCAGTAGATAGTTGGTATTGTGTAACTTTGTGAAGTCAAAATCGGTTGAACGGACTGTAAAAGGGTTTGTTTTAATGTCTAATCTTATTTCAAATGGGGTATAAGTATGATAGCTGTGTAAGACTACCTTTTTTGTTTTTTTTGAGGTTGGGTACTCATCAATTACCTTTCCCACTCTGGGCGGAGCGGGAATATAGATAAATAAGTTCACATCTGTTTATTTTGCCTATTCTGAACGCTATGCTTGAATTCAGAATCGTAGATCATATTCATGTTTTGGAACTAGAAACTCAACATTGACGTGATAAAGTTCAAATTCTAATGGAACAAAATTTTATTTAGGTCCTTGTACAAGTCTGTCAAATAAAACCGATGTCATCTAGAGTTTTCAATTAAGTATCAACATCAAAATCGAAAATATTTTTATTTTAAAATCTAGGCTCTATCTATTTAGTTTATCAATTCTTAACGTTTTTGATAATCGTTTCGGAAGTGGATATTCATGTTTTCTATTTCACAGTTTCTTACAAAAATAATTATTTACGCAAATAAATTTTAACTCAGCGCAGTCCTTTCGTCTCAACAGAGCAGAGAGTATTTATAGTGTATATCTACGGACTGACCAAAGTGTAGAACATAATTAAAAATGTTCTCTGTGGCGACTGATTTGTAAAACAAAAAAAAATATGCTTAAAGTTTCTTGACGGAAGATGACTTTTTCCACAAAATAAAAACGTCGTAAGAGCTTTGAGCTTTGTAGCTGTAATAAAGAAAAACAAAAAAAAAAGGAATTTCAAAAAATGTCTGCACAACATTTTTTCGCCTTGTAGATGTCGTAGTGTGATTTGATAATTCGAATTTTCGCGGACACCCTAGGAATATCCCGAAAACACGGATATTTAGAAAATTGAGAAAAAAATCTGCGACCAACATGGAAGTAGCGTGGTTGGCCTTTTTTTTTTTCGGTGTGGGAAATCCTCATGGATGTCCTAAGGAAGGGTCTGTCAGACTCTTATTTACTAAAAACCACCCCGGTGTTCCGACTCACACCTACGCCAGGGGTCGCGGGAACGTAAGAGTGTTCCGCAACCACCGACTAGTGCCGGCCCGCCACTGCGGGCCTCCTGGGGTCAGGGGGGGGAGTGAGGTGTTTGACTCCCCCCGTGACGTCTAAGAGGGGCGCGCGTGGAACAATACGCGCCGCCACCTCGGGTCCTGATTTGTGGGGGGCGACGGACGTCCCCGAGTCCGTCACCCCTGGACCCATTTAAGGGGGCTGGAAGAGGGCGTTATCCGCCCTCCGCCGACGCCCGGTGCGCCTGCTGCGGGCCGGGTAAGTGAACGAGATCTCCCTCTCCCTTTCCGCAGCTTCCTTCTGCGAGACGACTATCTCGCAGTAGGAAACCACCGCGTCCCAGGACTCCTCACTGCCGACCATGGCATTCACTACGGCCGACAGCGACAAGTCACTGCCTACTTCTGAGGGCTTGGCGCGGCTCCTCTCAAGCGGCACACTCTGCCAGCGTATGCTGCGCCGTGTCCTCCCGGAGCGCGGTTGGCCTAACCTAACCTATTTCACCCAGTTCAATAATTTATGGCGAATCATAGAATGGTGAAAAAAATTCATTCATTCATTTTGAGCTTGATGAAATGGGTTAGGTTAGGTTAGAACTGTGACCAACCGCGCGCGAGCCGGAGGAGTGAAGCGAGCGGTGCCGCGGCAGCGGCCGGGGCGAGCGCTACTTCCAAGTTGCTTGCAGATTTTTTTTCACCATTTTCTAATTAGTTATCTATGTTTCCGCAATATCCCTAGCGTTTTCGCGAAAATTCGATCAAATAACCCTACGATATAATATACAAATAATTTTCACATTTTTATCCTATCAGTCATTAACATTATCAAGTAAGTACAAATTGAAATGAAAATACGTGAAAATTAGAGATTCTGCGTTGTGTATTTTTATCGAGATTTCAATATTTTGTGTTTCTGCTCGACAAAAAGTTTGGAAATATCATTATGGGTAGTTACTCATAATTTTCTTGCGTATATGTGTAGGTGTAGGTATATTTAATATTTTAGTTAAGACTTCGCATAATCATGTTTTTCTCTTCTTGTTCTCACACACTATTGTCTACATTTCTTTCTCATTTCTCCTTTCGCAGGTCTGCTGGAAGAAATTTCTTAAGAAATAAGCAGTACCTTTGTACTCATATCATAATTATGTCATATCTCTTTGTATTTTACTGTGTGTACATAAATAATAAATAAATAAATAAATAATTATTTTTACTTTCTACCTCAGTCTTATCAAATCAATCTGCCTAGCCTTTGCCCAACTATGTTGGGGTCGGCTTCCAGTCTAACCGGATGCAGCAGTATTCTTGATTGACAGTCGTTACGGGTCGTCAGAAGCCCGAAAGTCTGACAACCAGTCTTACCAAGGGGTATCGTATTACCCAGTTACTGGGTTGTGGAGGTCAGATAGGCAGTCCGGTTAGACTGGAAGTCGACCTCCAACATAGTTGGGAAAAGGCTAGGCAGATGAAGATAAGACTGAATAATAAATAACAGTGGCTAAGTAATAACAGCCGCACGGGTCGATCCATCAGGTTAAGCTACGCTTGCCGGGGTTGGTACGTGGACCATCTTTACATATCGAGACTCCTCCGTGCCACGGAAAGCACTTTAAAAAACTAGGAATATCGCTTCAATAAAATAATAAGGTCCTAGTGAACGGTCTTGAGAAAGTCCCGCGACGATACCAACAATCAAAATATTTTAATTAACATAAACCTACAATATGAAATGTCAGAAGCTACACGTACGGTTCCTATTGTTCGTTTCGATACCAGTAGGCAAAATAAAAAATAACAGAGGATATGGCTCATCCGTTTCATACAATAGGTCACATTATAACACCGATTCATTAAATTCCAACCGTGTTTTCAATAACTAGAAATAATATTTAACTACCTACTATTTTCTAAGATTTTGCGCACATGGAGCGGTTTTTGGGCAGATTACTAAATCCTTATGAAAGAAGAAGATGGAAAATACGTACAACGTATACGACAAATACACGAAAAACAAATTGGAGGAAAATATGCAACACACTCACGCAAAACTTATGATGTTCATACAAGATGTAAGGGTAAACACCGTTGTCACTCAAACTATGGGTAGTTGACTTAAATATAAAAATAAATGACCTAGTAACAATAAAAAAAAACGTTATTTTCATTAAAAGATTTTAAAAAGTTTCTATCCGACGCCGTGCTTGCTAGCGAAACAGCAGACTGACCGAGGGACGGGTCGCGCTCGCGGCTATTCAGGTCACGTCCCGCGCTACCCACCCGTGTTGAGACGCAAGTTCGTTGCCCTACCTCCCTAGGGTGAAAGGGTGAAATACTCTAGAGGTAAAATGTAGATTTTCTTTAAAAAAAAAAAACATTCTCCATTGATTTTACGTTCTATAAATGAAACTAAACCATTGGTTTCGACTGGTTAGGATAACGGTGTTTACCCTAACACCCTGTATATTTCGTGTCCTCTGTTGTTCTCTTCGTGATGGTTTTTTCATGAATGCATTGTAGCGTCTATCGATTATTTTTCATTTGTCCTTGACACTGCGTCAGGCAGAGGTATCTTTCAGACTCATATTGACTAAAACCAGACGGGATTTTTGAGCTAGGTACACTCTTTTGGGCCATCACTCATAGCGGAACACGGCGCGCCGGCGTCCTACCCCTTGGCCATGACATCACCGCGACCTGCATCTTGCGCTTGACCTTATGCCTAGCCTTTCCCTCAACAGTTTTCTATATAATTCTATAGAAGATCCTTATAACCCCGAAAGTTTAAAGAACTAAACTCAATACTACATTTATCTCGAACATTTCGTATAACGCTGCTGCGCGAAGTTCTTCGTCTAAACAAGCTCTTAGCGTAGACGCTATCGTATAATTGTTTTCATTCACAGTACCTTCGGCATAAAAAGGGCTTGGTAGAAAATCGTCTTGCATTTGTATTATTTCTGTTCGTGCAATTAGTAGCTTTGTGAACTTTTTAAACATGATCAGGATTGCAATTTTACTCGCTAGTCTGGGTACTATTTTCAATGAGCAGGCGGAGGTAATTACAAATTGTGTTTGTTATTTATTTATTTATTGTTAGGGAGTGCCTCCGCTCCCAAAAATAACGCCATTGGGAACCGGCAGTGACATTACTGCCGGCAGCCGATGTTTTTAATCTTGGCTGCTGGCAGTAATGTCACCGCCACGCCGGCTCCCATAATGAACACCGGTGGCGCGGCGTTTATAGAAACCCTTCCAGTATTCAGAACCCCAACTAACTAACCCTAACTAAAATATGTTTTTCTGCATATTATAGTCGTTTTTGCCACTCGCCCGCTGCTACCGCGGACCGCTCGCTCCGCTCGCTCGGCTTGTGCGTAGGGGACTAGGGGGTCACAGTTCTAACCTAACCTAACCTTTTTTGAGGTTAACTTATTACTTAACCTCTATTACTGGAATATGGAAAAAAGAATGCTCTATTTTTTTTTTTAATTATGCCTACCCTGCCTATCTACTCCATACGCCAAACTGACAACCAAAGTCAGCAACCGGCGCCGGCAGCGGAGGCACTTCCTTATAGTTATTGTACACCAGAAATGATAAGACGATAAGTGATTTAATTCTTATTAAATCACGTGTAGGTACTTAACTTGAAGTGTCGTTATAAAATTATCACCTTTATTTTAACCCCCAACGGAAAAAGAGGGGTGTTATAAGTTTATCGTGTGTATCTGTGTGTCTTTCTGTGCCATCGTAGCTACCAAACGGCTGAACTAATTTTGTTTTTTTTGGTTTGTTTGAAAGGTGACTTGATCGAGTGTTAGCTATGATTCATGAAAATCGGTTCAGCCGTTTGAAGATTATCAGCTCTTTTCTAGTTGATGAATGGATGTGAGCATCTTCCACAGGTCTAATCGATTGAAAATTTAGAATTCTGTTACTTTAGTGATATGAAAAGAACATAGTAACCTTGAACTGATGCTGCAGAATCACCTGTTTGTAGGATACCCAACTCCCTCACCAACTTACAGCAGAGGTATCGTGTTTGGAACTTTGGACTCATTGTAAAGGTTTAAAAACAAAGGTTACAGATAGATGGTGATCAGGGTCTGATGATGGAGTAGGAAAGATAAATGAGACTAAATTAGTAATTAGCTTCACTGTGGCAAAAATACGTATAGCTACGCAGATTTCTGCGAGCCACGTGTTGACCGTAGCGTTTCTAACAATAATATAATAAAAAAATCAAAAAGCTGGAAATAAAAGTAAAATTTAAAATTAAAAAAAACCCCGACGAAAAGAAAGCGTCTCCGAGACACCAGCTGGTACACCCGTAAACCAAAATACATGGTACAAGTACATCCCCGGTCAAGTAAAGAAATAGTAATTATTTACTGGCCCTTTAAGTTTAATATATAAGTTGTAGGTAATATTTTGATCCAAGCGTCGTCGCGTCGGGGGCCGGCTGTATTGAAAACGGCAACCGCAACAAGAAAGGATAGCTGCTGTTAATTTCCTATTTTCATTGGTGGTATTCAAAAAATATATCATATTACGTCATGAACTTTGCAACTTTCCATAATAACTAAACCAACTATAAAGCAGGGGGGGCCTAAACCGGTCACATTAGCAATTCCTAAAAGCAATTAATTTCCTGAATTCCCAGCTGTCATTAGCAATTCCTCTAATTTGACACAAAAGCAATTCATAATTAGTAGACCATTTTACGAATCTTCATTGAAAACTGCCAAACGAATGAATTATTTTATAATATGAATTGCACGCAGATCATTAAGATTATATTGAATTGTCAGTTTGTGACATTTTACGATTATTCATAATATTTTTTCCTATTATGATTCTGCCAAAGTGGCCGTTTTAAGCGGTCTTATGTTTTTTTTATTTTAATTACTGTTATTTTCACCGTAAAAAGCAATTACTTAAACTATTCGAGGCTTGAGAGCCACCCACACCCCACGCCGTCTCGCTCTCACTCAGACCGCGAGTAGAGCGAGATAAAATTTAAAGGTCATTGAGATCACAGTGTTATTACTAATAAAGATTTTTATTTCGTTTTTCTTGGTTTTCCAGTACGTTGCGGACCCAGTAACATTATTGACGAGATATCAGTTGGAATGCATAGAAGAAACAAGAGTTAATTCGGACGTAATTGTTAAGATTAAAAAGGAACGAAATTGGGCGATTTCCTGGGTGAGTTTATTAGCTTACACAATTGCACATACCTATACTCCATTTGAAATAAGATTAGACATTTAAATAAACCTTTTTACAGTCCGTTCAACCGATTTTGAATTCTATTGCGTTGGTGGCATGACAAATGGCAGCTGTAGTAGACAGTTGGTATTGTGTATCTTTTTTTGCTTTTAATGCCATCCTTATGCCTACGGTATAGAAGCCAAAATCGGTTGAACGGACTGTAAAAAGGTTTATTTAAATTTCTAATCTTATTTCAAATGGAGTATTGTTTATAATAATATAGCCTATTATCGTCCAATTGCAGGGCAAAGGCTTCTTCTAATACAGAGTAGTCACGAGCATTGATCACCACGCTTGCTCAAGATGGGTTGGCGATATCAAACTAAGGGTCAGTTCACACCGAGACGGGACGCGACGCGACGCTACACGCACTTTTTAAGATAGTCACAAAAAATATAACTTTATTTGCTATACAAAAAGATACAAATTTAAATGAGATAATTCGAAAATGCCTCACTGCGTCGCGCTACGCCGCGCGCCGAGAGGCGCCAGCCTGAAGCCGCTGTGGTGACTCTACTCTCGATTTAGAGTCTGGTCTCTACTCTAGATTTAGAGAAAACTCAAACTTAAACTCAAAGCATTTATTTCAATTAAACCATTTACAGGCACTTTTGAATTGTCAAAGAGTCGGTCAGTTAGTCAGACAGTTAAAGCTAGTTGCCCATTCCAAAACGTAGATCTCTATGGAGAAGAATGGGCAAGAAACTCCAAGGACACTCTTTTAAAAATGGATATAGATATTACAAAATCCTAGGTACAGTATTCTTGTTGGTTCTATATGTGAGAACAATGTAAAACAAAAAAATAATCAAAAGCAATTCAAAATTTAAGATTAAAAATAAGCTCTGGCAAATAAGAGGTGACCAGTCTCAACTGACGGCGCCCGTTCACGAACATGACATGTGGATCAGCACCATCCAGCTCATCAGCTCAACCATTTTGTAGGGAACCGAATGATCCAACACACGCGCTACAATCAGCGAGACATTTAAGTGAGCATGACATACTCTCATCTGCCATGCTATTTCAAGTCAACATACATCATACCATACTAAACGGCTCCATGGTACTCACATTTTCAAAAATTTTAAAAATTGAAAAACTATTAGGTACAGCAGGGTAAGTAAGTTTTGGGGTACTCATTTTTTTAGGGTATTTTAGGGTAAGGTCTGTTTCGAATATTACTGGGTCGTTCCAGGTTTTTCGTAAAACAAAACGAAACCATTTTTCAGAAACGAGAAACTGTTTTAGGTTACATTTTATCAATGCATTGATTCGACTGACCCCCGCCTGACCTGTCTCAACTCAAAGGAGCAAAGAGTACCCGTTTTTCTTGGTTGGTTCTTTTTTGTTCAACCAAATTTGAATTATGTGCGACTTAGTTGGAATGTCGTCTTTAGCCACGGTAATAGCACAATATTAACATGGTAAACTAAAATTAGACGCATTACATTAATTACGAGTTTACCCTAAAAAAGGGAGAAATCCCTAAAGTGGAAACACTGGCAGACACGCTCCGCTGCACCGCGCGGCGTTTCCCTGCACCGCGCGGCGTTTCGCTGCGCCGCGCTGCGCAGCGCGAAACCACTGGCCTTTTCAAGCATCGTCGCGTCGCGTCACGTCTCGTTGTGAACTGACCGCGCCTTCGTCCGCGTGAGTTTCGTACTTTCCCCTTAATGGTAGATTTTGAAAATTAATTCTATGGATCTTATCATTTACTTAGATAAGAATTCGGGCTCATTTTCAAGTTTATAAATCAAAGGTAAGATTTTTCATAAACAGCGGCCTCAATTTTCACATCGATAGCGCTTATTTTTATGAAAAAATCGTTTCGTACGTCATTTTTATTAAGTCCGTACCGATTTTAGCAGTAAAGTCCACCTCTTTAAACCGCCCAGGGGTTGACTTTTGAAAAACCCTGAAACACGTAATTCTTTATTTTTTGTTTTATTTTCTTTAATATTACGAACTTACCGAGTTTCGAGTAATCTCCGGAACTGTCAGAAGAACACTAAGGCCTCACTTACGGAGACGAGAGGCGTCGCGCGTTGCGATGGACGGTGTAGCCCGCCGCACTGAATTCAAACAATTATAGCGTTGTACGGAGAAGCGATTTTAGTCAAAGTTAGCGTTTTTTGCGGGCGAGCCCGCGGTTTGCATCGACGACTCTCACGGGGCGGCGCACTCAGCGGCACTTCTGAATGAAGCGATGCCCACGGCGGAACCTTCTGCCAGTCTTATTTGGAAATCGCACAACACAGCGATGCTCGCCGCGTGCTTCGTTACACGCTTGAGGATTCGCCGCGGGCGCAGCGTTGGGCACCGCCCCTCTTCCCGTCTTGCTCTATGAACAACATCGTATATTGCCCAATTTTTTCTATTTACGCGTGCCGGTTCACGCGCCACAGGCGCCGCACCGTAAACAGAAAAAATGTCTGAGGCGCCGCGGGACGCCACGCTGCACGCGACGCGCGACGCCTCGTCCTCGTCTCCGTAAAACAAAGTAATAGCGCGGCGGGCGATGGAACTGGAAAATTTACGCGAACGAAGTCGCAGGCAGAGCTAGTGTTTTGTAAAACATTATGATATTTCAGAAGCATTTACCACTAGTAAAGGATTGGGCTCTTTGCGTTTTAATGAAATCTGGGATAATGACAAAAGAAGGAGTTTATAAAATCGACGTCGCTATGCAAAGGGTGCCTATGAAATGTAAGAATAATAACTGTATATTTTTTTATTTTATTTACTTACTCAATAAAAATCTTAAATATGGATGTTGACTCAAAAATTTACCATTTTCAGTCTGAAAGACTATTAAAAATATTGGACACATATTTTTTCTTTTTTTACGGAATCAAAAAATTACTCATACATTGAGTGTGGCATGACGTCACTAATCGGTAGATTTTATACTGACTTGTGACGTAACGAGCCCCCACTCCCCAATTTTATCTAAATCTATTGTTATTATATAATGATAAAGCAAAGAATACGTGTCTAATATTTTTTTTATTATCTGACTGACGGACTAAATAGATTTTCTTTTTTTTTTTCACTGTCAACAACCCTATTCATTTATTCACTGGCAGGCGTATGCTTCGTCTAGAAGTAGGTATGCAATTTTGCACGAGAGTTCCTTTTTTTAGATTTTGCAGAGAGAGAAATTGAGCAAAATGCATGGATTTTTAAATTCATCCCCCACAGTCCGGCCGTCGACAGAATGCGTTCTTGACACCTGTCAGTTTACTCAGTTTGATACTAACGAATAATAATTATGTGTTTGTGAATTTGATCCTTATTACCTACTAAAAATAATCTAACTGACAGGTGTCACGAACGCATTCTCTCGAAAGCCGGAGGCGATAAGGGCCTACCCAACCTCAAATTTTATCTCACTCGCACCGTACGTACCTAGGTAGGTACTATTCGCGGCCTAAGTGAGAGCGAGACGGAGTGGGGTGCTGGCAGCTCTCAAGCCTCGAATAGTTTACGTAATTGCTTTTTACGGTGAAAATAATTATAAGTAGGTAATAAAAAATAAAATACAAGACCTGCTTTATAGTTATTTCAGTTATTATGCAAAGTTTCATGATCTAATTCGAAGTATTTTTTGAAAACCAGCGCTTTATAGTTCGGTTAGTTTGGTTAGCGGTAACTTTGTTTTTTTTTCTATAATCGTGTTTTCGCTAAACATAGGAGCATCAATCCTCAACTTTAATATATTATATTTATTTCAAAATTAAAGCTGTAGTATTTTCGGCATAACAGAGGATCATGCTAAGCAATTTGAGGTAGGGTAGAGCCTTAATAGTACGAAATTTTGTTTGGAATCTCGTGTGTTGTACGTTAGACGTTCTTGCCACCTCAGGGTAACCCGCAAGGCGTAGGGGAGTGATCCCACGCCCAAGCAGCATACTATATAGCCGAATTATTGAATGCGATCGCTTGAGAGGTGATCATTAGTACCTACTTATTATAAATTATGGTACATTTCTGACTCCCATTTTTGTAAAACTTTTTTTTTTACTCACATGACAATCACGCTTGTGATCCCCGCAGGGTTAGGCAGAGGTGTAACCTGGCGAAATGTGGATAGGTAGGTAAATACTTAATTATTTGACTTCTTATTTCAGTAAGAGAAGATATTGAGAAGAAAATAGACTACTGTCTCCCCTCAAAAGCGATACCAGCGGTGGATATTGCGTTTCGTTATATTAAATGCTTTCAATGGTTCAAATCAAACCAGTCCTCGGTTGTGTCTGCTTTGTAATTATTTCAGATCAACGCCACCTATTGATGAAGTGCTGGACTATTGTATAGTTGGACAGTGACATCTAGTGAAACTTTTGTGAACTGTATGAATTGCCACCTAGCGGATTTTTTTGTAATTACTTAATTTCAAATTCGCATTGTTGGCAGTTTTGTTTGTTAGTTTAAATAAAGATGGCACTGTAATTAATTTCTATTGATCAAAGTATTTTTGTCAAAGATTTTTACTGACGTGCCCGCAATATTTATTTTGCAACTATTCTTCTTAATCTGAAAACTGGGTTCATGGCTTTAAATTCCGGAGCATTTGGTTGAACACCATCCAATGACCAGATGATGCTACCCTAGAACAACAAAATATGCTTGATTCCACTTAAAACTTTGCTGAAATAAATATTCATTTTCGTATCATCACTATGTTTCGGGGATAATTGAATAATATAGGTAGGTAAGTACTAACCGAATATTTGTATTAGTTAGGTAAGTAAGTAGGTACATTTTCAGAGTTTATTTTTAACCAACTTCTAAGGAGGTTATCTTTCTATTCGGATGTTTCTTATTTTTTTTTGTGTGATCGGGCATAACTCCATCGTTTAGGCACGGATTTGCAAGATTCTTTTTTGGAATTTTGGAAGTCGGTGGCAAAAAACGAAAATTCAAAACCACAGGCAACGACTTCCGAAATTAAAGTTATTTTTCCCTTTGTAGTGTTTTTTTGGAAGTCGGTTGTTTTTTTTTTGTAGTTGCAACTTAGAACATTATATTTTTATTATTATACTAAGTACTTATATAAATAAAAAATAGTCCTACACCCATTTGTAACATTGATTGTAGATTATGTAAGTGCATGATTACCGGTGGTCAGAAAACTTGATTTGTTTATAATAAACACAAATTATGGAAACTTGACGATTTTTATTTTATTGATTTATTAAGTTCGGACAACAATTATGGTCCAGCTTGTTAGTAAAAATACCTTATCACAAAACTCCATTTGAAATAAGATTAGACGTATAGACAAGCATTTTTTTACATTCCCTTCAACCGATTTTGAATTCTAATGCGTTGGTGGCATGACAAATGGCAGCCGCAGTAGATAGTTGGTATTGTGTAACTTTTTTTGCTTTTAATGCTATCCTTATGCCTACGGTATAGAAGTCAAAATCAGTTGAACGGACTGTAAAAGGGTTTGTTTTAATGTCTAATCTTATTTCACAAAACATGAAAAACAAAAGCTGGTGACTGCGACAAGATGTGCAGAGAATGATAAAGTAAGGAATATGCTACCTGACCATTCTCCCCACATAGTGCCTCAGAACAGGGGATTAAGGACTCACCACCACTATTATCAGGATGCTATTGTCACTGACCCGCGTACTACGCATCAGTGATGCGATTTTTTTGCGAATCACTGCATGGAAGCCGTCGGTTTGGTACTGAGCAAACATCTCCGATAAGCTACAGAAACGGGGCAGTTTCAACAGCATCCTAAAAACATTATTGTATTGGATGCGTAAGACATCTAGCGATCTTTTGGTGTAACTGACCCATAGACCCCCGCATACATTATACCATCTAGTTAAATCTTAGAGCGAACCTAGTGAACCTAATCGTCTTTACCTACCTGAGGAACTGAACTCTGCTCGGGTGGAATTAGAGAACGAATTTTCCCAGATTACGGGGGCGAAAAATCGATCTAGATAGATCTAGATCAATTTTTCGCCCCCGTGAGCCCTTGTATTACAACTTTCATCGAAATCGTAAGAGCCGTTTTCGAGAACGTGATTACAAATAATAATAGATAAAGAAAGAAAGAAATCATTTATTTGCTAGTAATGTAGGTGTACATATAAGATAGGATAGGATTTATCGGACCTAGATTATTTCTGAACTTTGACCCTTGAGTTTTTTTCAAATAGGAAATACCGACTCCATCTACTTTAGTTTATTTTTTTATATCCGTTATCATAATCACTGAATAAACAATTTCATTTAATTTTATTATTATTTCATTTATTCATCTGATAAATTTATCTGATACATACATTTTAAAATAATTCATAAAATTTAAATAAAAGAAAAAATATATATTTTCATTAATAATTACATTAATTTAAAAAATACGTTCATCTCTTCCGCAATGTCAAAAAATTTATGATATCACAAGAAAATAAGCTTATTAAAATTAGCCATAATAATAATAAGTAGATACATACTCAAGTAATGAGGGCAGATGTTTTTTTTAATTTGCACATCGAGGGCATGTTGTTAAGATATGTAATGCGCATTAAAACACTGGTGATTGACATAATTATAAACCGTTAAAAGTGCCAGAGTCACCCGCGAAATTCAATTTTTTTACGTTTTTTTGCTAATTACAGTTTAGTATCTGGTTTTATTTTGATAAAAATATAGATATGCATAACTAAATATGTGTAACTTATCAATACAACTCCCTAATTTCAAATTGCCCTATTGAATGTCAATTTTATCAAATTCTATTTTTACAAAAAGATTAAAAGATTGATAGGAATAAAAGATTTTAATTCTGCGTACACAGAATCAAATCGGGAAAAAAAATCCACCTAATCCCTACATTTACGTTCGCATTGCTCGTCAAAATGTACCTAGGGAAAAGGTGTTTTTTTTTTCGTGATATATATTTTTCGTGATGTTTATTATGTGTATAGCGACTGCCTATCTGACCTCCATAATCCAGTGACTGGGTAATACAATACCACTTGACAAGACTGGTTGTCAGACTTTTGGGCTTCTGACGACCCGTAACGACTGTCAAAAATCCACGAATGACAGCCGGAAACAACGGCTTAATGTGCTGTCCGAGGCACGGAGACCAAACCCGGCAAGAGTAGCTTAACCGGATGGATCGACCCGTGCGTCTGTTATTACTTAGTCACGAGCTCCCTCGGACCACTCGGCTATCACATTCAGTGATCCCTTACAAGTAAATAAACATATTCTTTCGATCTTCGTCTTTCCAATTTCCCCGCGGAACCCCACATAGCGGTAAGTTAGTTTTAACCCAGACCCCGTAATTGCAGGTGCAAGTTTTTGCTATCATAACCCACACTCCATTGTTAGAAGGTGTTCGTCTATTCAGAATAAGCATTTACATACACGCCCGCTGTTGTAAATCAATTATAAGATCTTTCCTAGCTGATTCAGTTCTTGTAGTTTATTGTTAGATTCTTGCCGCTAATGTCGGTTTGTAAAAAGGCTGGATAGTTAGTTAGTTAGTTAGTTTTGTGATTATTATCAGAACAGAAACGGTATAAAATTGCATAGACAAATGGTTACACGTGACATCCGGCTCGAAGGACCAATATGTTCGATTGTTCGGGTAAAATGATAAACTGATTTGAGTGATAAAGTTCTGTACCTATTGAAAGTTAGAAAGAAGCTCAAACAACACTGAAACAGATATTGCACGTCGTTTTTCTATGAAGATATTATTATAATACTGTTATTTATCTGCTCGTGGCTACGTAATAACAGCCGCACGGGTGGATCCATCAGGTTAAGCTACGCTTACCGGGGTTGGTTCGTGGATGGGTGACCATCTTTACATACCGAGACTCCTCCGTGCCTCGGAAAGCACGTTGGTCCCGGCTGTCGTTTGTGGATCTTTGACAGTCGTTACGGGTCGTCAGAAACCCGAAAGTCTGACAACCAGTCATACCAAGGGGTATCGTATTACTCAGTTACTGGGTTGTGGAAGTCAGATAGCCAGTCGCTCCATATAAAATACTGGTATTCAGCTGCATCCGGTTAGACTGGAAGCCGACCCCAACATCGTTGGGAAAAGGTTAGGGCTAGGCAGATGATCACTGTTATCTATACATATAATAAATCTGTAGACGAGGCGTTTCTGTACAATGAAAAAAAAAAAAAAAAACATAGGTGGAGTGTCCAAGAATAACCAACAGATGCCATTTCTACCATTTTTGGAATTTTTGTCTGTTTGTCTGTTTGTCTGTTCGTTTGTTTGATTGTTCCAGTATCACGTAAAAAGTACGAAATCAATATGGTTAACTTATAAACTCAAATATTGTGTGTAACTCGATGTTTCTTTTGGTCTTTGTTTCATCGCAATCGCTTCAAAATATCCAAAGATATAAGAGTTTAAAGTATTCAAGAAGAAATTTTCATTAGGTACGTAATGTAGGTACACGTAACGACGTCTATTGACGTAAAATGACACTAGCGTAAAATCAGGTAGGTTTGTGAGAACGTGTATAACACACGATCATAATCATCATATGTTCACATCCTTCGCGCGGAAACATAACGCGATACATTGTGAATTTACCCAATCTAAAGTTTGGTTAATTCAAGTTTTCCAAATCTATTGTTTGGTAGTAGTGCCATAGGTGGCGCTATCTATCTTTTAAATCATGATACAAATTAATCATGAAAAATGGTGATAAATTTTAATTTCTTAAAAATTTTAGATTGTTACATCGAGCAAAAAGTGAGTAATTAAGGCACGAATACGCTTACTAAATTAACACGAGTGCATTAATTACTCACTTTAGCAAGGTACGTAATCTACTTTTCTTTCAACTACCAATGTACCTGCTGCGATAAAATATACCTGCTCAAGGTTAACTCAACTCAATTCAAATCAAGTTAGGTCAAGTTAGGTCAAGTCAGGTCAAGTCAGGTCAAGTCAAGTCAAGTCAGGTCAAGTCAGTCATGGAACCCTAAAAACAGTCTTTTCTACATAGCTTACAGAGTGTTCGAACGTTTTCCCATATATTTTGACAGTATCACTTCGTGCTCGATAGATGGCGTTGTTCATTTAACGTCATTTTCTGAATCGCGGTGTTAAGAGTCTCCGTAGAAGAATGACTTTCGCCGAATTCACAATTACCGAGCATTTGGCTCATTTTAAATTGAACACATAATCCATACTAATCGATGCTTAAAAGTATAAATTCGATAGTAACTCTGTCTGTCTGTCCGTCAGTAATTCTGTATCGCCTGATCCACTGAACGGATCTCGATAAAATTTGGTAAAGAGATAGATGGCATCCCGGGGAAGAACATAGGCAATTATTTTCTCAAAAACAAATTTAAGGGGGGGGGGGATGAAAGTTTTTATGGGAAACCTATCATTTTTAGAGTTCCGTAGTCAACAAGGAAGCTTTATAGTTTCGCCATGTCCGTCTGTCTGTCTGTCTGTCCGCGACTTAGCTCAAAAACTTTTAATCGACCAACTTACATGTGCAGTTGCAAAAACCCAAACATTCTGTATGCGAGAACAAGTTTTTTAACTACAATGTTAACACTTTGAGGGACAGTAAACGTCCATAGACGTAATAACAATAAAACTTTGCGAAAGTTTGTTTGATAAATTAATTCATCCCAACTACGGAACCCTTCATTGTGCATGGTTCGACACGCACTTGGCCGGTTTTTTTTTAACTTAGGGCTGTGAAAATTTATGCTTTTTGTAACTAACAAAGAGTTACGTTTTTCTAAAATCATCCCTCATGAGGGTAAAAATCCTTCTTTACCCGCTTGATTTTAAAATTCACTTAATATTGACCTTTTTGCGGGACTCTCTTCAAGAGCGTTAAGGGATTGAGAATATAGTCTTTTGTAATGTAAGTTTTTTGTAATTTGCAAGTCAGTGTTAGGCAGGTTGTATGTTGAAATGAAATGAAATAAAATTCTTTATTCTGTAAAAAGGTTATTTGAATCACTTTTACACGTCTTAATAATATCAAAAAATTGTAAAATTAAGCTAGATGAGGTCGGCGTTTCCTATCTGACTACTCTGAGAAGAAAGGCCGAAACAAACTCACAGTCTCTTTTAAAGTCCGGACATACCTAGGTCAGATATTGGCATATTGGTCAGGCCCTATGAGGACCATGTAGATTAGAGTCTGAAATGGTCTTTTGAGGAATGAACCACACAGATTTGAGTGAACCTGTCCTGTCACTGCAAGCATTTGTCAGTAATAGTGGAGCTCAGCTCAGAACTTAAGGAGCTCAACGACTCGACGAACAATACCAAAGAAAGGACATTTGTGTAGGCCGCATAAAGTTCTCAAATTGCCAGACCATTTTTAAAACTAACTGAGAACGAAAAAATATAAGAATAAAAACAAAATAAACATCCACATAGTCCTCACATTCACAATAATACAATTTACAAAGTAATCATGTCACAAATACAAAGTAATTTTGTCAATATCATATATAATATTCAATAATGTGAATTTGTATATAAAACTGGTAGGTATATTTTGATGATTTTCCATAGTACTTATTCAAAATGTCACAATGCCAAAATGACAAAATGTAAGCAGAGCGAGCAACTCAATCCCATGCTTTTTGTCTTCAAAATAATCTGAAATTGTATAGTACCCTTTTTTACAAAGTTTGGTTTTAATACAGCTTTTAAATCGTTTAATGGGTAAGTTTCGAATGTCAATATGATTAAAATATGATTCGCGATCGTAGCAAATAGTAGCTTTACAGAATAATAACCATTAGATACAGGAATACAACTCCTGCAATATTAGTTAGATTAGATAAATAAATATGTGATACAACTGCGACTCATTATTTAGATCAACATAAAACTTGATACTGACCTGTAAAAAGCAAAAAACATAAGAAAATTTGAATTTCGCAGGCTCCCCCAAAGCTTTCGCCTTAGTTTCCATCGTCCATACAATATGCCATAGTTTTTTCATTAATCTTTCCGACAGTTTCATACTGCTGTCCATACTATCCACACTATCACCACAATATAGATATGGACTACCAGTAATATATAAAGTTACTGGCTGTCTCATGTCTGTTACTTTTACGCCGTAACGCCTAGGTCACCTAGACAGACCACGTATGGGTTATGGGACATAGGATACTTTTGTCCCGGTAGCACATTCCCGTGGGATAATTTCCGACATCCACGCGGGCGAAGCCGCGGGCAAAAGCTAGTTTATTAATACTGTTGTAGTTACTGATAGGTACAGCAGTTAGGAAGGTCGAAAATTAGATAATTCGGAGCCTCGCACAGTAAAAATACGTGCAACAAAATAAAATAACTCTGAATATATGAAATACAAAAACACAATAAAAAATCCCACTCCATAATATATTTAATATTTTATTTTTATGATTACAAAAAGGTACCAATTAAATATATAACTCTAGTAGTTTTTTGTGACTTACTGGTAGGTAGGCAAATCAAATTACCTACCCAAACAATATAATAATACAATAATTATTATAATAAGGCTCTACAAGCGTCTCAAAACGTCTTCCGGCATTGAGAGACGAGTGAAGGTTCTTTTGACCTTTAAATTCTAGGGACCAGTTTCTCAAACAACAACTTTAGTAGTTTGTTCTTAAAGGCCTGCTACCTCAGTTCAAATTCACTTTTTATCGCACAATACTTCTCGCGGCCTGAGTGAGAGCGACACGGAGTGGGGTGCTGGCGGCTCCATGCCTCGAATAGATTATGTAAGTGCTGTTTACGGTGAAAATAATGGTAATAAAAACTAATAAAAAAATATGAGACCTGCTTTATAGTTAGTTCATTTTTTATGCAAAGTACATGTAGATCATTTGAAGAATATTTGCTTTGGATTTTTAACCGACTTCTTCAAAAAGGAGGAGGTTCTCAATTCGTCTGTATGTTTTTTTTTTTTTTTGTATGAATCTATTTGATGATTCTTTTTTTGTTTGGTAGGTCATGCTTCCGAGGTGGTCCCATATAAATTTTATTAACTTTGCTTGCGTAATTTTTGAGTTAGCTTCAATATTACGTATTTTTAGGTACCACAACTAAAAAGTGAAAAATAAAAACTTTTTACAAAAAAAAACACTAAAAAAGTGAAAAATAACTTTAATTTCGGAAGTCGGTGGCAAAAAACGGAAATTGAAAAGCAAAGACACCGACTTCCGAAATTAAAGTAATTTTTCACTTTTTTTGTGTTTTTTTTGGAAGTCAGTTGTTTTTTTTTTGTAAAAAGTTTTTTTTTCTATAGATATGTTTTATGCCTAATCGTGTTTTCGTCATATACAGGACCTAGCATCAATCCTCAACTTTAACATATATTTATTTCAAAATTTATGCTGCAGTATTTTCGGCATAACGGAGGATCATGCTAAGCAATATGAGGTTGGGTACGCCCTTAAAACAATTATAAACAACAGAGAATTGACTTTGTTTTTTATTCAGCAGGAACGATTTCTTTCTAAGGATTTAAATTAATAGGAGAATGCAGTTTAGATGTAGGTAGACGTATCTAGAATTTTAAATATTGATTCCTAGTATAAGTTGAAATTTTTATTTTTTTATTCCCTTACAACTATCATGTTACCTGTTACACAGGTTGGGGCGAGCGTATTGCTATAAACCGGGTACAAAGCCAGCCTCCGGGCTGCTACTGAGAATTTTCAGATGAAAAAACCCTGAATGATGCTCTAATTGGTCCTAATTACAGCATCATCATAAAACAACAAGAGCGAAACAAAAAGAGCAGTGGTGGCTCAGTGGTAACGCCTGCAACTTACGAGTTCTAATTCGTAGGTTCATACCCAAACAGGGGCCAAAGTCTACTAATTTACAAACGTGTCAGTGGTCTCACAATGATGAGTTTTGACAGATTTTGTATGGAATATTGTGAGACCATAATTTGACACGTTTGTAAATTAGTAGATAGACTCGCCCCTAGATAGAGAGGCCCCCAGGCGCTTTATTTTGTGTAAATTATCTCATCACCACTACTCTTTAAACGGTGAAGGTAAAAATCGTGAGATCGATGTGACATCTATCAACCCGCACTGGGCCCGCGTGGTGGATTACGGCCCACTCCCTCTCACCGAGAAGAGGCTTGTGTCCCAGCAGTGGGAACAGTATAGGCTGATTATGCTTATGTAAGCATCAAACTCATTGAAATCTTTTTATTTGATTTTACATTTCAAAGTAGGTAAATAAAAAATACATAAACATTAGTACAAAAAAAAACACTAAAAAAGTGAAAAATAACTTTAATTTCGGAAGTCGGTGGCAAAAAACGGAAATTGAAAAGCAAAGACACCGACTTCCGAAATTAAAGTAATTTTTCACTTTTTTTGTGTTTTTTTTGGAAGTCAGTTGTTTTTTTTTTGTAAAAAGTTTTTTTTTCTATAGATATGTTTTATGCCTAATCGTGTTTTCGTCATATACAGGACCTAGCATCAATCCTCAACTTTAACATATATTTATTTCAAAATTTATGCTGCAGTATTTTCGGCATAACGGAGGATCATGCTAAGCAATATGAGGTTGGGTACGCCCTTAAAACAATTATAAACAACAGAGAATTGACTTTGTTTTTTATTCAGCAGGAACGATTTCTTTCTAAGGATTTAAATTAATAGGAGAATGCAGTTTAGATGTAGGTAGACGTATCTAGAATTTTAAATATTGATTCCTAGTATAAGTTGAAATTTTTATTTTTTTATTCCCTTACAACTATCATGTTACCTGTTACACAGGTTGGGGCGAGCGTATTGCTATAAACCGGGTACAAAGCCAGCCTCCGGGCTGCTACTGAGAATTTTCAGATGAAAAAACCCTGAATGATGCTCTAATTGGTCCTAATTACAGCATCATCATAAAACAACAAGAGCGAAACAAAAAGAGCAGTGGTGGCTCAGTGGTAACGCCTGCAACTTACGAGTTCTAATTCGTAGGTTCATACCCAAACAGGGGCCAAAGTCTACTAATTTACAAACGTGTCAGTGGTCTCACAATGATGAGTTTTGACAGATTTTGTATGGAATATTGTGAGACCATAATTTGACACGTTTGTAAATTAGTAGATAGACTCGCCCCTAGATAGAGAGGCCCCCAGGCGCTTTATTTTGTGTAAATTATCTCATCACCACTACTCTTTAAACGGTGAAGGTAAAAATCGTGAGATCGATGTGACATCTATCAACCCGCACTGGGCCCGCGTGGTGGATTACGGCCCACTCCCTCTCACCGAGAAGAGGCTTGTGTCCCAGCAGTGGGAACAGTATAGGCTGATTATGCTTATGTAAGCATCAAACTCATTGAAATCTTTTTATTTGATTTTACATTTCAAAGTAGGTAAATAAAAAATACATAAACATTAGTAGGTAGGTACCTAAATATGCGATTCTATGTAAACCCATAGGTTACCTACATCGGTAGGTAGGTAATATTTTTTTAACCAGGTCGGAACAATTACCGACAATCTAAACTACGATCGGCTTTGTATGGTGTTTCATAGTGTTGTATTGTACATACAAATGTGTGTGTGTGTGTACAATAATATCGCTACACAACTATGATGGATATTAAATTGTTATTTATTTATGTGTTGCTGTCAATATTTTGTTTTAGGATTGTCCGTTATGACTGGTGTTTTAAGGTATATGTTTTTTTTTTAGCGTTCTATATATAATATTCATTGATTCTTATTTATTCTCTTTTCAGTATCTTCATGGGGTTCTTACTGTAGTAGGTATTTTTTATAATGTCATTTGAATATGGGGGGGTTGACTACCGAGTTGATGAGGGGGGTAACTTATTTATTTAAAAAAAGTACACCCACATGACATACATTAAACTTATGATAGAAATAATCTTAATAACTAAAGGACTAACGTACATGACCATTACGGCGTATATAGCATTGAATATTTAGCCAATATCTTGCTGCCTTGCAGTTAGTATACTAAACTAAAACAAACTAAGAAAAAACTAAAATAGACTGACATAAGTAACAACAAAAACAAAAAAACAAAAAACGAAATTAAAAACAACTTGGCAAGGATAGCGTGATTTTCTTTGTAAAATAGAGACTGTAGATGACTAGTGAAGTATGGAAGGAAAATACCAACATGTTCCGTCCACAGGCAGGGCAGAAGATTGATGATGACGATGAGTATCCTAAACTTTTTTGGAAGAACATTTCATGACCACTTAGTGTCATTATATTTTTTAGTTCTTCAGGACTACTGACGGATCGTTAGTCGACCTACCATTCGTCAAAGTTTGAAATGCCTAGCTGTTCCTAGTAAAACATTTTGGACAATAACTGTCAGCAAGTCGCAAGACATCATGAATGATATCGAATTAAAATATAGTTCAGAATGTCGGTCGTTCAAACTTTGCCTGCAACGTAAATAGTCGGAGAGCCACACAATATATCGATACATATCATAATATGCAATGCAAAAACTGTGTATTTCACAAAACTTAATAGGTATGTTCATCATGGCCGCTAGATTTATTAAAAGTTACCTCATTTTAGTTATTGTTGCCACCTAATAGCTGTAATTTGTTGCAAAACTGATGTTATTACAATGGAGGTCGGAAAAATATCAGGAACAATTTCGTATCGCTTGTAACATTTACTTTTTCTAATGTTTAGGTTTAACATGTGACAACTTAGAACGAATTCGACCATACTTTTTACTTTGTCCTGAAAATAAATTTTTGACGTCAGACAGTTATTTTTATAGAGAAACTGCAAAAAAAAAAAAAAAAACAATGGTTTTTAAGTATAAAGGTTTTGTTGAAGTCGACCTTAGAATTGCTTAGAAGCTTACCAAGACAAGACGAGGCATATCTAAGGCCCGTAAACTTGTACTGTACACGCCTCGGAATAGATAAATAGAGTTATCTATTCCGTGGCACACACAATGCTTTTGACAGTCGTGATAGTCGGATTCGTGATTGCTGTAGTAACTCGCACCATGTCAATCTGCGGCATATTATTTCAACACAAGCGAGGCAATCAACTCTAACCTAGATGAAAAATCTTTCATGGCACCTGTAACAGATAATTCCTCGAAGTAATTCTAATTCAAAATTAATAGGTAATTTTCTAGCTATGATAGTTTTAAATTTACTTTAGTTAAAATAGTGCAAGAGCTAGGGCCAGACTATTTAGTTACGGACTGGACGAAATTGTTAGTTTTGGTAAGGTATCCCATTGTTCTATAAAAAGATTTAGTAATGTCAGGTTTTTAGTAAGTAATATTTATTTAAAGTAATCCATTAGTAATGAAAAACTGATCGATTTTTGTACGGTGTAATGACGAAAATTTCGTGAGATTTTTTTTGACTATGAATGTGAAAGGCTAGGCTCTAAGTGTAAAGACACAATGAATAGACTGTGTGAAAGATGATATGGCTTGAAAGGGGGTGACTACTAAGATGACTACTAATAGAAAAGTATGGAAAAAAAAAGATAAACTTACTCTAACCCCAAAAAATTGGGACGAGGGCAAGAGAGAAGAAGAGAATAATGATGGAATGTTACTATTCATTATATTATTATGACTGTAATTTACAACATCGCAATCATTCATTTTTATTACAGCATTTCAAATTAACTCAAGCATTTCTTGTGACAGACCACCTAGCCCTGTTCCAGACATATTTCCACGTATGTTTATTAAAACATTTCTCTTTAAGCGTTACAAATTTCTTTTGGGCTTGCGTGCAGAGCAATGTTTTCGATTCAGTTGTGAGATAATATGTATGAATGAAAGTCTCATCAAAATTCACCCAGCCGTTTAAAAAAAACCACGGTTTAACAGATAAACATGAATTTCGAAAATCAACAAAAAAGATGTTTCTTTCGCTTTTGTTTTAGTCTGTGATCTGTCAGTATTGAACTCATTGTACTTACATGGAAAAGCGAAAGTTACTATACCTGTATTTCTTTTTATACAGGAAAAATCACTGGGTTGCTTTTTGTTGATTTTCGTAACTCATGTTTATCTGTTAAACCTCGAGGTCATGGTCTACCCGTGTGCCCATCCTCTCCTCTTTAGAGTTATAGGGAACGTCGCGGCGACGGCGGGCGTCGTCGAACGGTTCGCGTATTGCATTTGTATACTCGTGATAACTTCGAAATTAAATGTCCGATTCGAATGAATTAAAAATTATTTTACTGCTACATAAATACCCTTGATGAATTAATATTAAAAGAATTAATATTATGTTGATAAAACTCCTTCGCAAATAATGCATTAATTTCGAACAAATTTGATTACCATAAAAAAGGTTATAGTGAGTAAATCTTAAAAGATAGACATATGCTGTCGCGGACTTTTTTTAAGGACTTTTAATGAGGAACAATTCCATGATACATGATATTTGCGTAACTTAAACCGTTTACGCAGCGCACGCAACGGAAACTCTCAAAAAGGAATAATTTCTCCCGTTTTTGCAACATTTTTCATTTATGCTCTGCTCCTATTGGTCATAGCGTGATGTTATATAGCCTATAACCTTCCTCGATAAATGGACTATCCAACACAAAAGGATTTTTCAACCTATTAATTTAAACCTATTCCTAAATAGTTCCTGAGATTAGCGCGTTCAAACAAACATACAAACAACAAACTTTTTTTTATTTTTTATAATATTAGTATACATTAATGCCACGAGATACACATAAATAAAATAGTAGGTACATAATTTTGTGACTTACTGTAATAACATCTTACTGTAATTAACAAACCCTACCGATTTCAGGATAAATATAATAATATGAATATCATCTTAAAATAACAGTCACTTATTTCAAAATCTTGATAAACGTCATTTTTATGGCATCACTAACATCGGCAAAGGTAGTGTGTGACGCGCGCCTCCCAGCTAGACAGACTCTGGGATAGACTGGATGCGGAAGGTGAAGGACAGGGTATTGTAGCGGAGCCTGGGGCCTATGTCCAGCAGTGGACTACGATAGTCCGAGTTAATGATTGATTGATCACTGGCATCTATAAAATTCGGATTTATTAAATCCAAATAGGTATACCTACTTAAATAAATACTTAGCAGAAATCTGTAGGAACACATCCATCGTCTAACCTTGTTTACCATTTAACCAATTTTAATTTTTAACAACCACACTGAATTCGAATTCGAAGAACTCTTCAAAATACAGTTCCAAAAAATACTCGTTTATATCACTATAATCCTGCTGAACCCAACATAAGGAACCAATTTTCATCAATCTATTTGAACACAGGAGCCGACCCGCCCATAACTACTCCCGGATTGGCTACCAGCAACATTGTTAGAAAAGTACCAACAGCAATCTAGTTATCTCGCTCTAACGTATAAAATTCTATAGTCAAACAATCGGAGTTCCCTGTCTCTCGTACTATACAAATTGCAGATGGCTTAATGTTTTTCTACGCGTCCGCTGTAATAAATTTTTAGGGCATTCTAATGCTTGAACCGCGCATTACAAATTAAATTCTAATTCACTTGAACTAAGACCAATTTCTGTTTGAATTTTCATTGTTGCTTAAGGCGTTTTGGTACGGAAGTGTCCAGGTATAATTTTTAACACAAACTTTTTTCGCCAAACGGTGTATAATCGTTATACTTGTAATGGCGGCCGCTGTGTATTTTTTTTTTTAATATTCAGAGAACGTTGTGAACGGGTGTTAGTAATTATCCACATATCTAGATTTTAGATAAAACCTGTTTTTTTTTTCATATATTTTTTACATACTTTGTAACAGTGATGTGTCCTTCCGTTGCGAACTTGTATAATATTAATAACAACACGAAAGATGGATTGGACGACTTTGTAATTATGAAGAACTTAAGGCATTTTATTAATTAATGTTAAATGAGCATCTGTTAGGATGCTCGCTAATGGTAATGTTACGTGTTATTGAATTATGTTTTGAAATAACCGTAATTCTGGTGATCAATGAAGTGTATATTATATCAGATTCCACAAGTTACATTATACAGCGTGTAACAAAAACCGTGTCCGATCCGTAAGGGTGTTGTTCAGAATGATACTGAGAGTTTATTTATGTGGTAGATATTTTTTTGGAAAAAAAGAAAAAAAAAGACGCCCTTTTTTTTTAATTGGGATTTTACCGGGTCATGTACCTATATGTCGCGCGGGCGGCCGACGTTTAGCGGGTCTCTACAAGTCATAACTCCATGAAATATCATGACCTCTGTAAAATTTGCTAATCTTAAATGAATTTTGGTACCTAATTTTGTTACTAAAAACGTGAATTTCAAATTGGAATACCTTTTTATTTTCAATAATAATATTTCTGTTGCAGTACCTATGTGCTTTCGGATCGGACAGGTTTTTTTTAACTAAATATTATTTTTAGATCTCTAAAGTTTTCATCAGTAAACAAACCTATTCAGGAAACAAACCTTTTTTTATTTTTATTTAGGAAATCATCATATGACTTCTCCCGCTCTGGGCGGAGCGGAACGGCGTGTCAGACTCTTACTGACTAAAACCCACCCGTGTTCCTTCAGTTGCCTGTTGCCAAGGTCCCGGTATCCCTTTCGGACTATTCCGCAACCCTGGCAGGTTCAGGAAACAAACCTAGATCCTCTATCCTGAAATACTCAACACGCTCCATGAAACGAGTTTTTCCGGGTATTCCACCATAATTTACTAACATATCGACAAAGACCGGAACAATTTTAAAAATATACCCCTGGTTACACGCTGATAAATCATGTTTATTGTTTTCCCTATTATGTATAGACTTCAAATCCTCATGTTGCAAGCTTTTTCCGAGGTGGTGATCAATGTCAGTATAATTAAACTGAGCTGTGTAATTACTGTTAAAGCTAGGTAGACCTAGTAATCAGTAAGTGTAGATGACGTGATGATTGAGGGTGAGGACTGTATTATCACTTGTTTAATAATGATCGTTTAGGTATTTTTTCGCTGGCATCTTTCAGGAATGTCCGAAATTTTTGGGGTCGGATAGGGTTATCTATTATACATTGTAACATCGAATCAATTTTCATACCTCCCCTTATGACCTAGGCCGAATACTTTTTGATATTCTCTCCGAATTCTGAAGTCCACACAGGCAAAGTCACGGGCAGTAGCTAATCCTAACTATCCTAACTAATAAAAAAAATGCGAAAGTGATTTTGTTTTTTTGTTACGCTTTAACGCTAAAACGGCTGAACGGATTTGGATGAAATTTTTCACATGGGCAGAACATGACCTGAAATAGGACATAGAATATTTTATCTCGATATTCCCACGGGATCGAAACTTACGCGGGTGAAACCACGGGTCGCAGCTAGTAATATTATAAATGCGAAAGTGAGTTTGCTTGATACGCTTTCACGCTAAAACGGGTGAACGGATTTGTATAAAATTTGGCACATGGGTAGAACATGACCTGGAAAAGGACTAGAATACTTTTATCTCGATATTTCCACGGGATCGAGACTGATGCGCGTGAAATCGCGGGGCGCAGCTAGAAGGTAATAAAAACATAAATAACGGTTACATTATTTCTCCCAGAACGGGTTCATACCCACAACAAGATCAACCCTAACAATAATAAAGTAACATTGACGCCCTTTAGGCACATGAACGTAGAGCTACATAAACAACAACATGCTATGGTATATAAATCATCATTTATACCAAGGCTATGAAAAAACATGAGCGGTACGAAAAGGGCAGTCTTGCGGTAGCCATGTCAATAAATTACGATGATAATTATTATTTTTGCGATTTAGTGCCTAGCTCTCCGTCTATATTTTTTTTTTGTCAGTAAATCTATTGTCAAATTTTGGTTTTGGTTTAAAAGCAATTTGATTGGTGGTTTTCAGAAACTGGAAGACTGTCCAAAATCAATGTTAAATAAAATTAAAGTATATAATAAAATTAAAATTTTCACTGGGAGCGTGCGTGTTACAGCGTCTTAAATTCAGATGTGACAGTGATAATTATACTAAAGCTACAGTTTACCTAAATAATTTTCTATGAACCGTAGATATACGTAGTTTTCGAAGAAACTAAAAATGTATTCTTAAAAATTACCTGCATTTTAAAAATAAACTCAAGTTAAATAGGAAATTATACTAACATGAATATTTTTATTGCATGCAATTATTTTACCTCCTGAATTTTTATTAGGCTTAAAGGCTTCTAAAGCTAATTGATTCTAATTCAGTTGAGTAATAGAGTATAATTTTAAACCTTTAGTTTTTCTTAGAAAGTAGATATTTGTTTAATAACAAACGGTGAGATAGCTAATTTGATGAAGTGGTTACCACTTTGTTAGACCCGTGTAGTTAATGACTTCTCCGGATTTATCACTGAACTAAGCTTTTTTATTAACTTTGGAAGCTTAGAAGTTCTTGGCCTGCATCTCACCTGATAGTAACTGATGATCAGGCCGGTGGTGGAAGCGAGCTTCATCCGGAATCCTCAACCACAGCCTAACGATTCCCAACTATGTTGGGATGGTCTTCCAGTTTAACCGGATACAGCTGAATACCAGCATTTAACATGGAGCTACTGGGCCCATAGTAGGTAATTGAAGTTTTCTATCGTAAACAAAAACAAAAGTTTAATTCCAACGCGACCACGTTCAAGCCTTTCCATCAATGTCCAATGGTAAACATTTAAAACAGTTTGTTTATTGGTGCATTTTTAACAGCTGACGTTGATCAACTGGAAATCGATCGTAGCTTTTTAAATGTGACGGAAGAATTTATTCCTTTGTTTTCATTTATTATTATTGCCTCGATTCTATAAAATTAAGTAATAAAAACTAAAACCCAACTACGACTAAAAAGACACCACAGACAGACAAATTAAAAATCCGGAGTCACACGTAATCTGTTCGATTTATGCCCTAACACGTGTTAGTTTTTATTACTTCCTTTTTTTTTAAATTCTTTTGTGGTTATAATATATATTTTTTTGAAATGTGCTCATTAAACCCTTTCATTTGATACCTAACATGGTACGATTAAACAATATTTTTTTTCAAGTTTCTGACCTTATTATCCTAGAGGGCGCCATTTTTAATTTAATGTGACGTCATCATGGCCTATAACCAGCGGACGATCAAGAGATCCAACGATACCTCACTTGTCAAATTGTGATGAGTGGTTTAGAAGATATGAGGGAACAGATGAACATACATACATACATACTGGTCAAAATCATAACCTTCCTTTTTTCTTCGCCGTAGTCGGGTGAAAATGCAAACAACAACTCGCATCTCACATCGCTATTCACTCTCACTTCGAATTTTGAAACGGGTTCGAGTGCAAAGTGAGCGTCGAAGTGACGGGGGAATTACCTTACTGAATGCCACTTCTTACGTCATCTCATACTTTATCTGTCAAAATCTCACGGTCAATTTAGTTCAACTTGCTGACACGCTCGCAAGGGTAGCGCAATCAAGAAACTCACACTGGGTTCAGATTCGAAGTTTAGAATGAGGTCTTACAGAATCACACCCAAGTTCGTGGGTTTGAACCCAGACAGGCGCTTTACTTTGGGTAAATAATTTCATCACCACTGCTGTCAAAAAGGTGAGGGAGAACATCGGGAAACCGGCATGTCCTAGAACCAAACATTCTAAGAAATGTGAATCAACTAACCCACACTGGGCCCGCGTGGTGGATTACGGCCCACTCCCTCTCACTGAGAGGAAAGCGCGACTGCTGTGCCGACCTGACACCATTTCTGAGGGCCTAGACAAGTGATAATCGCTTCAAAAGCGTTTCGTATTTCTACAACGACTTTCAACAGGATTGACATAAGCTTTTCGATAGCTTATGTCAGTCCCATACATTTTTGC
Organism: Lithophane ornitopus; assembly: GCA_948473465.1. Lineage (NCBI taxonomy): Eukaryota > Metazoa > Arthropoda > Insecta > Lepidoptera > Noctuidae > Lithophane > Lithophane ornitopus. The sequence goes on from OX419634.1 coordinate 12,618,412, forward strand.
CTTTGTCATCATCGTTATCGCTGATAGAAAGTCACTATGTCTAGGGCCTCAGGTCAGACAAAATGTTTTTGGTATTTTCTACAAGAGATTTCACAGTAGCAGCTTGGAGTCTGAATTTGTGTTAGGATGACGGCTATAGGCCCACCAAATGCGAGTTTTTTTAAATAGATACCTCTGCCTCGTCAGGGAGTGGTGTTATATAATTAGAGATATTCATAGTGGTTATGGCCTCGACTTATGAATCGTAGATCGTGGTTTCAAACTTAGGAAGCGCGCACTTGATTTGTCATATTCGAATCATCACTGTAGCTGTAGAATCGGAACTGCCTTGAAAAATCCCTCCTTCGCCAACTCTCACTGGGCGTGTGGTGAAAAACGAGGTTGATTAGAAAGACGACCAAAGCAGTGAAATAAATAAAAACCTAAATAAGGAATCGACTTCAAAATCCGATAAACATTTTCGTCCACAACCGTACATAAAAATGCCTTCGTCTGTATATTCAATTACTTACAATTAGAAAACAATAACTACTTAAACTTTATTACTAGTAATGAGTGTGGGCTAGTTTTTAACACAGCGCAGGCGCAGTGAAAAATATCCAAACGATTGAATCGCATGCTTGATCAACGGCGCGGGCGTCTGCATGCTCGCTACTTACATGGTTACTTGGTTTCAGTGGAACGTTTTTTATTGGGAGGGTTCTGTATGACTTTATTGAGTACACTAGAGGTTTTCTGGTTCCCTAGACTGTTCTTTTTTACCCGACTACGGCGAAGCAAAAAGGAGGGTTAAGATTTTGAACGGTATGTATGTATGTATGTATGTAAGTAGGTATGTATTTAAGTAAGTTCATCTGTTCTCTCATATCTTCTAAATGACTCATCACAATTTGACAAAGAGGTATCGTTAGAAGCTCCTTAAGTTCTGAGTTGAGCTCAACTATTACCGACAAATGCTTGCACTGACTAGACAGGTCCACTCTTTGTGTGGTTCTTTCCTCAAAAGACCATTTCAGACTCTAATCTACATGGTCCTCATAAGGGCTGACCAAGATTATAAGATTATGTCTGGACTTTAAAAGAGACTGTGACCTCTCTTTGTTTGTTTCGGCTTTTCTTCTCAGAGTATTCAGATAGGAAACGCCGACCTCATCTAGCTTATTTTTACAATTTTTTTAATATGACGTGTAAAAGTGATTCCAATAACCAATTTACAAAATAAAAAAAATCATTTCAGCGTCTTGATCGAATGTGACGTCACGTTATTTGAAAAACAACATTTTTTATTTGAGAGTCTGTTACACTTTAGTTTTTGTATATGATCTACTATTAATGATAAATTATGTCTTTTTGGTTTATTTTGAAGAACAAAAAAAACAGAATTGCAGTATCTAGCTAAAGCCATTCCGAGCACTGAATTTCTTTGAGTTTCTTATCAACTTATTTACATAACAATGAATTCGAATGTGTAAAACGATTATTCCCCTGCAATAAATGGCTCAGTGACATAATTTGAATGTGGCTTCCCTGGTACCTCATTAACGGCATAACTATGTACGAGTCTATTAACTGCTCCCAAATTACCATGTTTTTTTTTTTTTTTACATTCACCTTGACATAAATAATCATCTTATTATTTGACATTGTATACCTACAATTTGGTTTCAACTCTATAATAGTGGCTTTTGTGGACATGATAATTGTTTAGATTTGTTACAGTTGTAATAGCAAACATGTCATTTGGTTTGAATAGGTCTTTATTTTAATTATCTTACTTATCTCTTGTATAGATTCTTTTTCATCTTGTGAATGTGAGAACGATGTAGGCTTAGTGGACTGTAGTAGTTTTGTTGAACATTTTCTATTTTGTTAAGTACTTACCTGGTACTTTTTGAAAGGTTTGTCCTTCCATACCTAATAACACTGTAATTCGAAAATATTGTAACAGCCAATTATTTTTAAAAGAGTAACCGTGGAGTTTCTTGCCGGCTCTTCTCCATAGGAAACGACCAATTGGAACCGTGCACCTAGCTTCTGACGTTTCATAAGTGCCCATGTAGGTTTATGTGAAATAAAATATTTAGATTTTGATTTTGCCCGGCGAGTTTGGCATCTATGGAACTGATTCTGCGGTGACAAGTAAGATCATGCCCAAAAAACACCTCTAACTCTCGTTCGTCACGTTCTCAAACGACATACCTGTGTGGTCAGCAAAAGAGTTTCAAAATACACCCAGAGAACCCTAAAACAGCGCACGTGCGCATGATTTTCTCTACGCAAAAACTGGCAGTACCATATGCAATACTAAGAATATAATTACAGTGTTTGCATACACTAATTGTGGAACGTTATCGCAAACATCTCGCGTCTGCGCAATGGACTGGGGAATACAACGGGACTTGGAGAATCTTCATGCAAATTAATAGTTGATAGGAGAGTATAAACAGACAGCTGTGCTGCTGCGGAGTTTGTTGCGCCACTTCTTCTTCCCAGATACAGTACTAGGAAGTGGTGAAAGGCGGGCGTTTTGGGAGACTGTCTTAATTTTGATGTTTAAAAAGTACTAATTCTCAGCCTAGTTTAAATAAATAACTTTTGATTTTGAAACCAATATGAGTTATAATGGGACAACTGTTATTAAATTCAGCAAGGTTAAGGTTAAAATTGAAATGGAAATCACCTTCTTCATTTTGCAATGAATATTTCAGATTCTAGCATATTATAAATTAACTTTTATATGGTTCAGTTCTCACAATAGGACCCTACCTAGGTAGGTACTTATATATCCACTGAGAGACAATTGTAAGTAAAGTATTATCAATCGTTTGTGAAAATCAAATAATTAGATGAAAATAGAAGAATAATAATTAAGAAAAAAATGTGTGTCGACACTCTTGCGCCATCCCATGTTCCTAGCACGGCGGGCTGTGCTGGCGCCGCTGCTGCGGCGCAAATACTGTAACCTTATAGGTAACTACAGTTTTGAGCCGTTTGGGGTCGAAACGCTCGGGTCATGGGGCCCGAGTGCGCGTCTCCTTTTTAAGGAAATCTCCCACCGACTGGTCGACACTTCACGTGACCAGAGGGCTGGCTTGTTCTTTGGACAAAGAATTAGCATTGCCATTCAACGTGGCAATGCTGCCAGTCTTCTGGGCACGTTTCCGGATGACAGCGATGCGGACGAATACTTCGACGCCTAAAGGTCCCTTTGTTTTTATATTTATTTAGTTAGTCCCTTTAGTTTTAGTTTTTTATGTAAATAGTTAGTAGTGTTCTGTAAATATTGTGTATAAATACCTATATTCCTAGAAAAAAATAATTAATAAAGAATAAAAACTAATACCTAATAAATAAGAATAATTTTATAATTATTATGATGTGAATCGTATTTTGATCAACATACACCCAAACACTGACCTGAAAATTAATATAAATGGAAACTTTGAAAACTAATTGTATTTTCTTGCTTGAGTTTTTTTCCTTTTAAATTATCAGCAGAACTAAGAAAGGACCAAACTGATTGCTCGAAAGTCGACCAATGGATTCCCATGTACATAATATCCATGATCCACATTCCGAGGGCTTTCCACAATTTCAACAATTTGAATCTATTTCAAACTACATCGAAAAATTATAATTACGGAACACACACGCATACACCTACAAATTACACGGTCAATTTAAATGCTCATAAAAAAAATGTACACACTGTTAATAAGATAATAAGTCGGTGAATCTTTGACTATTTGACATCTTACAACACTGTGGTAGACCCACCAGAGTCTTAGACCCCTACTCCAGAAAATGTCAATATTTTTTGTTTGACAATTTCAATTTGTATGAACTGTCACGGCTCAAGATGTGTTGGCCGGGCTATAGTGCTTTAATTTTAGTAAATGAGTATGAAGAATCGTTCAGTGCGGCCTCTTTGATGTTCGAAGCGGGTGATACAAAGGAATCGTGTAATTGGTGTGGACGGTTTTGGGTACCGCAGGAAAAGGTCGACTGGTTCTGTACCCGGTGTAAATGTTTTTGTTTATGATTTTGATGTAATGTATATTTTAATTTGTACATTTTCTTGTTAATTCATGAAAATTTTATGGGTTTTCTTTTTCTTTCTTTAATATATTTAATGTGTACATATTATAATAATTATACCTGATTTAATGGAAAATCTTTCCAACGTTTTTTTTTTTAATCAAAATATTGTATTCAGGTATTTAATAATTTTTTTTGGAGAATCAGAGCGTGCAATTCCCGTATTTTTAAGAACGTTATTAAAACCTCAGATTCCATCTGTCAAAAATACAGAGGTATTTTTGACAGACTACAAAACTTGTCAAAAATATAAGTAAATTAGAGAATTTACTTATATTTTTGACAAGTTTTTGTCATCGATTGCCGTTGACTTGAGATGGTGTCAATGTTGTCAACGTTTTTACTATGAGAATTGGCCTTCTGACACACCGGCAACCAAAGGTATTAAAATAACAGTTATCTAATCTCAATAATTATTTTTATATTTTATTAACCCTTATTTTATAGCTCTACAAGCGATCGCCGTAAATAATTATTGCTTTGCTGTAGATACCATTATTTACTACAGATATTTATAAACCTAGTAGCTATTTAATTTTATGCTTAGTGTTATTATAAGAACCATGTATCTGCTAATAGGTTTATTATTCTGGTAAGAAAATATATTATTAAAATATATCAAATAAAAAATTATATTCGAGACTCGTGTAACATTACACGAAATTCGAATAAATTGAACTTTGGTCTAAAGTCAAATGGACCGCAAAATAGACCTTATGTTGTCGCAGCGAAGACATCTTTTTGTTTCAACGTTACGTGACTGCATCTGCAGAGCCTTTTCCCAACTATGTTGGGGTTAGCTGCCAGTCTTACTGGATGCAGCTGAATACTAGTATTTTACATGGAGTGACTGCCTATGTCCTCCACAGAAACTTACTGGGTAACACGATACCCTTTGGTAAGACTGGTTATCAGACATTCGGGCTTCTGTCTGACTACTGTCAAAGATTAACGAATGACAGCCGGGACGAACTGCTTAACATGCTTTCCGAGAAGGAGGGGTCTCGATATGTTATGGTTGGTCACCCATCCACGGACCAACCTTGGCAAGCGTTGCTTTGACTTGAAGATCGACCCGTGTGACTGATATTATTTAGCCACGAACCCTTCCGTAAATATCTACAAAAAAAGATTTGACAAGCTATTTTATCAACCGTCGACTTGGGGTAACATACTAAAAACTGTTACCCACCGAATTTTGCGGCAATATAATTTCAAAATCAACAAAATCATGAACAATTAAAGGGCACTTTATTAATCTTGATAAATCGTAATATCTCATTACTAAAACCATGTGCGACGTTTTAAAACAATGTTTTATCTGATCGCGTACGCAAGCTGACAATGCGAACAAATTATACGAACGATTTGCGATTTTTAAATTTCGAAACACGGAAGAGGCGGTTTTGAACGTAACGGTTTTTCGGTAAATGGGGGTTATTTGATGTCATTTGGAGATTAACGTCTTAACTTTGAAGAATTTATACCCTTTTCTGGAAAGCATGGCTTTATCCAACAAGGGTAGCGGTGTAGTAGGAGAAATCAGGTAATTTTCTTCGACCTACCTATCTACAGGGTCAAATAAACTTAGAACGACTGCCTATCTGACCTGCACAACCCAGTTATTGGGTAATAAGATACCCCTCAGACTAGTTTTCAGACTTTCGGGTTTCTGACGATCGGCTTCCGGGGTTCATCAAATATCAAGGAATGATAGCCGAGGCCAACGGCTTCACGTGCTTTCCGAGGCACGGCGGGTTTAAAAAGAAAAGGCCCAAAAAGTCTGACAACCAGTCTTACCAAGGGTTATCGTGTTACCCAGTTACTGGGTTTTGTGGGTCAAATAGGTAGTCGCACCATGTAAAATACTGGTATTCAGCTGCAGCCGGTTAGAATGCAAGCCGACCCTAACATAGTTGGGAAAAGGCAGATTGATTTGTCACACAGCACCATGTTTGTTACTGATTCCTGAGTTTTCGCCCGTAGTTTTTTAATCGTTTATCCCTACATTTTTCTTATTAACCAACTTCAAAAATGGAGGAGGTTCTCAATTCGTCTGTTTTTTTTTTGTATGTTACGCGATTACTCTACTAACTAACCAATTATGAATTAATTTTGATGATTCTTTTTTTGTTTGGTAGGTCATGCTTCAGAGGTGATCTCATATACTAACTCTGCTTGCGTAGTTTTTGAGTTAGCTTCAATATTACGTATTTTTGTATATGTGGACGATGTTTTAAGTTACTCCGTCACTGTTATTTACATAGCATGTAGTGGTATTCGAATTTGTGTGGAGTAGTTACCACGACTAAAACGAGAAAAATAAAGACTTTTTACAAAAAATAAACAACCGACTTTAGAAGTCGGTGTCATTGGTTTTCAATTTTTGTTTTTTGCCACCGACTTCCGAAATTAAAGTAATTTTTCCCTTTTTAGTGTTTTTTTTGGAAGTCGGTAGTTTTATAGGTATTCTGCAGTACACGTCTTGTTCGTTCTTTTCACGGATATTATAAATTAACAGTAACTGGATTATAATATCAGTCGGCGCTAATTGCGAAGTTCAAAAGGAAACGCTTTTTATAGGTGCTTGTTCACGATAAGCCTTTCAAAGGTGTCTACGAGTTGATTTCTCCACAGTAAGACATGAAGATAAGTGCCTGTAATTCTCAGATTAGCTACTAATTACTTGTATTAATAGAAAAGGGCAAATGTTGAGCGGAACATCTTTTTAGTTTGAAGGTGCCAAAACCGATAAAAATACAGAAAAGCTGATAAAAAATAACATACGTAGATAACACAAAACAAAAGGTATTTTATATAAAAGTTCAATGATAATTGAATTGCATTATTATCAATTTAAATGGGTTTCTGAAGTGTTAAAATTCAAGGACAAAAAGTCCACGTTTTATTCTGACTTTTGTTAATTGCTTCAAATTTATCTTTATCTACTGTCCTTTATTTATTAGTTATGCTCGGAATTTGTGATGCATTATTAATATAGAGCCTACTAACTAAATGTGCAGACTAAAATGGATTTATGGGTGATCTAAATTTGGAAGTGAATTTAGTACAATATTATCGCTAAATAGGTCGTTTCCATCAATTCTATTGTTGTTTTATATTTAACTGCTATAGAATTTTAAATACAGTAGGCATTACGAGTTGAACCATTAATTACCGCCGCTTTCTATGGCTTTCTTTGGTAACAGAAAAAACTGGTCAAGTGTGTGCACTTTGGACTCCGGAGAATCCTGTGGGAATATCGGGATAAAATAGCAAAGGATACTTCCCTTGTCCTATTCCAGATCATGTTCTACCCATGTGCCGAACATCCATATCCGTTCAGCCGTTTAAGCGTGAAAGCGTAGTAAACAAACAAATTCACTTTCGCATTTATAATACCTATTGTAGTTAGGAGATGTAGGACGCCTACACTTTTTTTTTTTTTGCTCGTGAGTGTGTTTTTTTGTTTGAGAGAGCGGGAGGGCGTGTCAGACTGTTACTGACTAAAACCCACCCGTCCCGGTATCCCTTTCGGACTTTCCCGCAGGACGCGCTACCCTGTTGGCTGGTTTATATTTTACCACGGGTTCGTCCCAACACGAGAGAAGAACATGGAAAACATTGCTGGCAAAGTGAACACTTACAAGATTTGCATCAGAGATCCCTGAAAGGATCTCTAAAATGTTTTATCGTTCCAGAGTAGGTACTTAACATTAAAATTCTGTCCCGCGGGGGGTATCTGAATATTCAATATTGTCAATATTGGATGCCGTTTTCAAACACGAACTTGTGAGTAAGTACCGTTTTTCTCGTTAAAGCCTATGTTCGCCTGTTTACAATTACTTTTTATTGACTCATTAGTAAAACGCATGTGACTAAAAGAGTGATGAATATAAATGTTGATGGATGGAGCGGGAGAGGAAGGCCAAAGAAAAGATGGATAGATTGTGTGAGGAATGATATTATGAAAGAGAAGGGAGTGAATGATAGCGTGATAGGAGATATATTATGAAAGAGAATGGAGTGAATGATAACAAATGCGTGACGGTTGACAGGGGAGAGTGGAAAAAGAAAACGTGTTGCGCCGACCCCAAGTAACATGAGACAACGGCAGGAAGATGATGATTGAGTCATTAGTAACACAGCGACGATATTACTAGTTGGTAATTTTCCTCATTCTTTGAGATAAAGGAATATCTGTGTCCAACATGGAGATATAAACCTAATAAGCAAAGATTAGGATGAAAACCAGCGCCGGGGCTCTGTCTCGCATAGGGTCGCAGCATTATGCTGAGCGTTGGCCGTTTTGCGTGGATGTGACGCATATTTCCCCCAACTTGTTATTTTCATGTATTTGTTTTTTCTTTGCGTCATGTTTACGTATTTTCTTCCTAATAACGCCCCTTGAGACAATGGTTATGGCAATCTTCATCCTTTTCATCATTTCAGCTGAAAGACGTCCATGGCTGGACTAGGCCTCACTCAAGTGTCGCCACATCGACAGGAACTGTGCTACCACATCTAGCGGATTCCGGCTGCCTTTAGGACCCTATAGCAGAATGAATCCCTAGAGATTCCCTAGAGTCCCGCGCGAAATCCTTAGAGTCGCGTTCTTTTAATTTTTACGTTTTACGCACGCGGTTTTTAGGATCTTCTAAGGTATATGGTTTACAAATGTAGTATGGTTTATATGGTAACAGGTAAATACTATATGGTTATATACTATATGGGTATATGGTTTACAGTGTAGGAAAAAAATCGGTGTCGATTAAGTCGATTATTTTTAAGCAAAAAATATATTTTGCCGGGGTTGGCGCGCCCGGCGACTAGAGTGGCCAGTAGGTGCGGCGTGTTAATTGACAGTATTTACTACCTGTCTGACCGGAAAGGTTAACAAGGTCACCAATCCTCCTTGTGGGAGGCCTTAGGCCTGGGTTATGTCAATAAAAAGCCTGAAACTTAGACAGCCGATCTACTTACATCATAAAATGGTATCGACGCATATCAACTAAATTGAGTTGCACTAACGGCTACTGATAAAAAAAGCTCAATGGATTTTACAAGAATTAATATCGCAAAATACCAAACATTGTGGAGAATTTCTGCTGACTTTTACATTCTGACACATGAAGAGTTCTTGCTCCTTATTAAGACGTCATTCATCAGCGACATAAACAGGAATAGCCAAACGACTCTGACCCTTTAGTTCCACAAGGCGCAGTTCAAAATATACAGAAAAAAAAACCGTTCGAATCGCGTGCGCATGTGCCCGTACGCATGCGTTCTTGGAAGCATGCGTCACCGATTAAGATGGGTATCATCACCAACCGTTAATAAATGTAAGAACTAAGACGTATTTAATATTGTATTCTTTGAATTCTGATAGGTTTATGCTCGACTAGCTTTTGATCGCGACTTTGTTCGCGTGGATTTTGGAATTTGCCGTACAAACTTCAACTTGATGTCATTTTTTGGGGCCTATTTTTATAAACATGGGCAGACTTGTTTTAAAACGTGTGTCCATTTTCTTTCCAAGCATTCACGCTCATCTTTTTTTTGTTTTTGAGGATGGGAATTCATCAAATGACTTCTCCCGCTCTGGGCGGAGCGGGAGGACGTGTCAGACTTTTACTGACTAAAACCCACCCGTGTTCCTTCAGTTGCCTGTTGCCAGTATCCCTTTCGGACTTTCCCGCAACCCTGGCAGGCATCGGTCCTAGCGGACCCCGCCATTTGTGCTGACATCTCTTTGAGGCGCGCGTGGAACACAACGCGACGTTGACCCGGGCCTGGTCCTTATCGGACCCACCCATTGCTCGCCATCCCCAAGCCCACACTCCTCATCTGCCTTACCCCAACTATGTAGGGGTTGGTTTTCAGTATATCTAGATGCAAACATGAAGCAAATGCCTAACTGATCTCCACAACCTCGTTACTGGGTAACACGATACCCCTTGGTAAGACTGGTTAAAGTCTTTCGAGCTTCTTCTTCATCATATTTCATAATCCAGCCAGAGGATGGCCGACTTGGGTTTTCTATCATAGCGGTGATCGCTACATAACGGCCACAGTGACAGCTGTCACAGTGGAGTTTTTACCTTTTCAAGAAACACTCTAAGAAAACACACCAACATAGTTTCATTTTTTTTTTTTACTTCTTTTTATGTTAAATTGCGGACGTCATGTGGTGTTCACCGCAGTCATAGAAAGCCCTAAGCTTTACCGTGAAAACGTAACAGACAGACAGACATACAAACTTTTACATCTATAAAATTAGTAGGTATAAATATTTGTAACAGTTTTTTTACCCGACTGCCCCAGAAGGAGGGTAATGTTTTTTTTTCGAATGATTGCGATCGTGTTGACTTTTCTATAATGTCGGTTTTATACGGGTATCGATCAAGAGTTTATTTTTAATTTTGTTTTGTATTTGTTGAATTGTAGTTTCTTGTTCTTCGAATGAAAGTAACGAATTGGAGTTTCCATTTTTATTACTTTGTTGAACGGTAAAGTGTGGTGGTTCCGGCAATATATTGCAATTCTCCTTTTCTTTTTTTTTCAAATAAAATAATAACTTACGCAGGTGATAGTAGAGGGGAAGGCCAAAGAAACGATGGATGGACTATGTCAAAGATGATATGGCTAGAAAGGGGGTTGAGATGACGACAAGAAGTATGGAAAAAAAAAATGTTTCGCCGACCATAAATAAATTGTAATAAAGTCAAGAGAATAATTATGACGCAAGGGTTAGTGCTAATATTATATTTTAGAGACGTTAGAGATAAACTACCGAACCTGCCAATTATTAACGTTTAAAAATTGAATAGTAGCAGAATAAGTAAAATTTTAATTATTCGACTAATATTGTGTTCTCTATGGCCTGAGGCCCTAGACAAAGTGACATTCTATCAGCGATAACGATGATGGAACACGCAAAAATGTATAGGACTGACATAAGCTATCGAAAAGCTTATGTCAATCCTGTTGAAAGTCGTTGTAGAAATACGAAACGCTTTTGAAGCGATTGTCACTTGTCTAGACCCTCAGGACTTGTCAAAACAAATGGCGGTGAATGGACGGCGTCCTGTGACAAGCAACTAAGGAACAGTTAATTGACTCGTTCATGTGCTAAAAAAGAATATTTAAATCACATTAGAATAAATCTGTTCTAAAACAGTTTCTATTGGTTGGTTATTATTTTAAAACTACGGATTGTAGTTGGCAATACGATTTTTTTAAAGTAACTTGGTGGCTAAAGAAGAAGGGCAATTTTTTTTTAAGATAAATTAATATTTTAAATTAAATTAAGTAAAAAAAAAAAAAAATTACAATGTTAACTAAAAAAATTAAAATGAGAAATAAATTACGAAAATTACATTATAAGTTTATAACACACTAGCTGCTCCCCGCGGTTTCACCCGCGTAAGTCTCGATCCCGTGGGAATATCGGGATAAAAAGTATCATATGTGTTAATCCAGGTTATAAAGTATCTGTTTGCCGAATTTCATCCAAATCCATCCAGCCGTTTTTGCGTGATTGAGTAACAAACATCCAAACACAAACTTTCACATTTATAATATTAGTAGGATAAATCATGACACCTGTATTTTAAGAATTAGGCAGAATAAACAGCAGACTATAGTCCCATGTAACACGGGTTGAGCCTATTGCCATCAATCAGGCACAAAACCAGACTGCGGGTTGCTACTGAGAAAATTTTGCCAGCAGCAATGTCAGCTGTAGTGCTTGCGACCACCAGACCAACGAGATGAATTACTTTATTAAGTAGATAGGTTTAAAACAAACATAAATAGCATTTAAATAAAACATAAACTTTAGCCGCAGAAATCGAAACATACCTACCTAACTGCAAGTTTGCATGGAAGCACTTAGAAAAGTAATGAGAACACACAGAAAAGTAAGTAAACCGTAATTGTTTGCACTTTTTATCTTAATTACTAGGTACATCATTACCTGTAATGATATTTTTAATTTTGCTTATATTAGATAATAAATTCGATTACACGTTGTATACGGCCGTTTTTGTACCAGAAGTGGAACAATTTGCACAGTTTTGTTTTTGTTATTTTTATTTATGGCAAAATAACGTGTTTTCGATGTAATATCATGTTTATCATGAAAAATACGTTTTTAACACGAATTTACACCAGATAGCATAAAAAAAAATTGAGTATATAATAGTAGTAAAAAAATATCCCTAGCTTTAATAGCTTTTAATAAAAAAGGATTCAAACTAACTGTTCTTCTTTATTTTTTATTAAAGGTCGTACATTCTCAAATTACGTCCATTACATCCTTTCTAGACATCGAAACTACGTAAATAGATAATTAGTCGTCAAATAAATATCCAATAAAATTCATTTAAAGGTGAAATCTATTATATAAATAAAAATAAAAAATCCAATTTTATAAATAAAAAAAAAATTAAAAAAAAAATCTTCCCAATTGGTCGAGCCGATCTCAAGTGTTCTCGTTCGATCAGGACAAGGTTTGTGAATTATTTTTTTCTCAGAAAAATCTGTAATTAGGATGGTATTTTTGTATGAAAATCTCAATAAAAATTTAATTCACCTGGGCGGCGCCGGGCTCGAACAGCTAGTATCAAATAAAAATAATTTTAAAGGTGAAATTTTTTATGTAAATGATGCAAGTTTATTGTATGAACGGTTCTGCAAGCCGGCAGGAAATCGGTCCGGTTTGACCGACTCAGCTCTTATCGCGTAACGACTGCAAAACAATAAAGTTTTTTTTGTATTTTTTTTGTTATTTCTATCGGAAATGGACATTTATGGATAAACGATATGTTAATTTTTTTTTTTTTTTTTTTAAGTATATTATCTATGTTTATTATGTTGAAGTTATTAAAAGGTTACTTGTTTAGGCACCTAGAATTACTTATGTCTTGTAATTTGAGCTCAAAACAGTGTAATTAGTTTTTTGAAAAAAAATTTTAGAGTTCCGTGGGAAACGGTGCTAACGGGACCCTATTACTAAGGTTCCCGTTGTCACAAAAAGCTGGGTAAATAACAAGTAAAATTACAAGTAATTTTATGTGTAGGTACTACTATGGCGGCAATAAAAACATTAGTACTTACCGTAAGTACTTATACCTATTTATAAATCTGTTGAATTTTTTGTCACTGCCTAATCAATAGCGAATATGTCGCACAAATACGCGATCGTTGCGTATTCGCACTATGTTCCCTCTTTCTTGTTATGCCACGACACTTGATAAACAAAAATTTATTTACAAAAAATACTTCATATTTTTTTTGCAACCCCTACTAAGTTTGGCGGCATTATTTCTCAAGTCGCTTTGACGGTAGCGCCATCAGTCAGCTAACTACGATAACGTTTCAACTAATAAGTTTTAACGTACTAAAATAAAGGTCTGAGTCTACACCTGTGCCGTTAATGCTCGTGTGCTGGACAGGCATCGCTTGTTACAATTATAGTTGCCACCCACCTTATAATATGGCGGCAATGGTAATGAATGATTTGCGAAGTTTTTTTTTTTTTGTAGCGACGATTATTTCAGTAACTGAGCTTGAAGGCTTTGGGTTATTCCTACTGCTTCCATACGGAACAGAGGGCCTAGATAAGTGACAATCGCTTCGAAAGCGTTTCGTATTTCTACAACGACTTTCAACAGGATTGACATAAGCGTTTCGATAGCTTATGTCAGTTCTATACATTTTTTCCTTTTCCACCGTCGCTGATAGAATGTCACTTTGTCTAGGGCCTCAGTTGCGCTAAAATCTGTGTTATTCTTTCCACAAAAGACCATTTCAGACGCTTTTCTACTTGGTCCTTAGTTCCTCACATGCTCTGACCAAGATTAGGTATGTCTGGACTTTAAAAGAGACTTTGACACAAACAAACTCAGGGGGAGTTTCTTTCGCTGTTACTTCTCAGGGATAGTCAGATAGGAAATGTCGACTCCATCTAGCTTATTTTTTAGAGTTCTGTACCCAAGGGAAAGCATGTTAAGCCGTTGGTCCCGGCTGTCATTTGTGGATCTTTGACAGTCGTTACGAGTCGTCAGAATCCCGAAAGTCTGACAACCAGTCTAACCAAGGGGTATCGTATTACCCAGTTACTGGGTTGTGGAGGTCGGATAGGCAGTCGCTCCATGTAAAACACTGGTATTCAGCTGCATCCGGTTAGACTGGAAGCCGACCCCAACATTGATGGGAAAAGGCTTGGCAGATTGATTTTGTACCCAAAGGGTAAAACGGGACCCTATTATTAAGACGCCGCTGTCCTTCCGTCCGTCCGTCTGTCACCAGGCTGTATCTCATGAATCGTGATTGTTAGACAGTTGAAATTTTCACAGATGATGTATTTCTGTTGCCGCTATAACAACAAATACAAATATATATACAAACAGAATAAAATAAATATTGAAGGGGCCCCCATGCAACAAAAGTGATTTTTTTGCCGTTTTTATAGATCCGACTCGCACTTGGCCGGTTTTTTTTTATTATGTCGTGTAAAATTAGGCACTCCGATATCCTATTGACAGAATCAACAATTTCTTTTCTACTATTTTCATACTATGTCATCATCATCTGCCTAGCCTTTTCCCAGCTAAAAATCAACGATGTTTTTATGACAAAACAAAGTATAAAAACAATCTGTACATAACGCCGGTAGCACACCTCGATCATGAAATCATAGCATCGAAACCGCAGTAGTTAAATTGTACTGACTCGCCCCATGTTCCATTATTCGGATCCGATTTGAGTAGCGGGACATGACGCGAGTCAATTGAACTACTGCGGTTTCGCTGCTATGGTTTCGCGGCTGAGGTGTGCTACCGGCGTGACTGTCTCGTTATACAAACGATATAACTGCAATTCGTATGTAAAACAGCTTAGTTATTATGTCATGTACCGTACTAGTAGGTTATGAAGCCTATTCTTTACTATACTCCATTTGAAATAAGATTAGACATTTAAATAAGCCTTTTTTACAGTCCGTTCAACCGATTTTGACTGACATGACAAATTACAGCTGCAGTAGACAGTTGGTATTGTGTAACTTTTTTTGCTTTTAATGCCATCCTTATGCCTACGATATAGAAGTCAAAATCGGTTGAACAGACTGTAAAAAGGTTTGTTTAAATGTCTAATCTTATTTCGAATGGAGTATAGGTCCAACCAATGATGAAATTGATGTTTGTATTTAACCGATGAACGTTGGGTAAAGATGTGATTAATCTTTAGGTGTTGATTGAATTGAACATAAACATCTCGCCTGTTTTCTCCGAAGGGTTAGACAAAGGTGCACCTACATAGAACACCCACATTTCGCCAGTTATGTTTAAGTCCCATGTAATAGAGGGCGATCATATTGCCATCAACCAGGCAGAAATCTAGACTCCGGGCTGGTACTGAGAAATTCCAGATGGAAAAACCCATTATAATTTTGCCTGACCTGGGAATCGAACCCAAGACCTCATGCTGCTGCAGCAGCGCTTGCGACCACTAGACCATCGAGACATTGTTTTCTGTTTTAGTTATTTTAATTCAGTCAACAAAGAAATGAAATTTTTTGAATGGCCCACACTGTCCTCCCATAACTATTAACACTGTATTTCAAAAATATTGTAAAAGCCAATTATTATTTTCTTTTAATAGACCTACCACCTACTGTGGAGTTTCTTGCCGGCTCTTCTCTATAGGAAACGACCAATTGGAACCGTGCACCTAGCTTCTGACGTTTCATAAGCGCCCATGTAGGCTTATGTGCAATAAAATATTTTGATTTGATTTAAAAATGGTACCATGTATTATTTGAACTTAGTTTTGCCAGAAGAAAAGTTTTAGACAGATTTTATTTATAAAATCTTTCCTTACCTGCTAAACTACTGTTTTTAAAGCGGCTTAAAGAAAATATTTACGAAAATCTCTTCAAAAAATTAAACAAACTTTCATATTATTATGATCCGCTTTCATCCACATAACACGTTTCATAAGCTTTAATTGCATGAATTTAACTGACATATTTCCACGAGCTGCCATATGACGGGTTTGCATAATTATTGTTGGCAAAGTACAGTCACAAGCATAAATATTTACTATGGTCAGCTCGGCAATAATATCTGATTTCAAGATTCATCCGTTAATATCTGTCCTCAAGATGACGTCAAATATTATGTGATCATTTTGTGGAAGTCATGTACAAGTGGCAGCACAAATATGTGACATCGAAGGAACACCAAATCTATCTAACGAGGCAGGCGACGCTAAAACATAGGATGCTGCAACGCGTGTAAAAATATGTGACAATGCAAGTATCGGTTATCAGGTATCAGTTATATTAAGAAGAATGAAAAAAAAGAAAGAAAGAAATAATAAATATAATATACAGGGTATTAGGGTAAACACCGTTATCCTTGCGGCCAGTAGTTTGGTTTCATTTATAGAACGTAAAATCAATGGAAAATTTCAACTTTTTTTTTTTTTTTTTTAATCTACATATTTCCACAAGAGACGCAAGTTCGTTGCCCTATGCGCTAGGGCAACTTGCGTCTCGACATGGGCGGGGGGTGCGGGACTTGACCTGACCGGCCGCGATCGCGACCCCTCCTTCAGTCAGTCAGCTATTTAACTAGCGAGCGCCGTGTCGGAAAGAAACTTTTTTAAATCTTTTAATGAAAATAACGTTTTTTTTTTGTGTTTGGTCATTTATTTTTATATTTAAATCAGTTGACTTGACACCCGTATAGCAAAATAAGATATTTTCTATTCTATTCGTGAAACACAATAACAAAAAAATAAAAAAGTGAAATAATGTTGTAACAGTAATGTGTGCCTCATGGCTGCGCCAAAAAGTGCCAGACAAAAATGCTGTCTGACGCTGGTTTTCTAATGAACCCTTAGGGACAAGTGACGGGGAGTAAACAATGTGATATCTTGTGATCGAAAATATCCGACATCACTTTGCCAGCATAATTGAAATGCATTTATTAATGGCATATTCAATTTTAATAAAGGTAGTTCTTTGAACGAATAAATTTTGTATCAATCATTTAATTGATGTTTCAAGCTGATTGATTGATTGCCTGTGTCTTTTAAACGTCAAATTAAGTTTACATTTGTAACACTTTTGGCTTCTGATAAACTACATTTCTCATTGTTTATCGCTGCTTTGACGAATAGAGTTTTCATAAATAAATCATTAAGTATCTAGTGTGCGTACGATTCATCATAATTATTAAGAATGGCTATTGTCGATAAAGACATTATCCATCCCAATTGATTAGTGGCCGATTCCTATAATTTACGGATCGTGATTAGTTAATATAAAGACTGTGGCGGCATCTACATCGCCACATGCGAACTACGCATCAAAGATGTCACACAAAATCCTGCATCGCGCAATTAGAATTTACCGCGCGAACAACATACCTTTAGACAAGATTCCAACATCAATCGTAGGGCAGTTGCCCGCCAGACACAACACCCGTCTGGTCGGAGGATCCTCCCTTTTCTATAGAGGATGAGTAAACTTTACACCCTGTTCCTCATACATCTAAAAGACTCTTGTATCTTTACCAATAATTAAGCAAAGACCTCATAGCTTTGCATAGCAGAGAGTAGAGATATAGAACTATACTCCATTTGAAATAAAATAAGCCTTTTTTACATTCCGTTCAACCGATTTTGAATTCTATTGCGTTGGTGGCATGACAAATGGCAGCCGCAGTAGATAGTTGGTATTGTGTATTTTTTTTTGCTTTTAATGATATCCTTATGCCTACGGTATAGAAGTCAAAATCGGTTGAACGGACTGTAAAGGGGTTTGTTTTAATGTCTAATCTTATTTCAAATGGGGTATAGCTGTCACTCTATTTCTCCTATCTATTTATACTTATGCCCAGTTTGGCAATAAAAACTGCTACCATTAGTAAGCAAAACGATTCGTTATCTATACTTCTATACTAATATTATTAAGAGGAAAGATTTGATTGTTTGTTTGTTTGTTTGCATTGAATAGGCTCCGAAACTACCGAACCGATTTGAAAATTCTTTCACTGTTGGTAAGCTATACTATCCCCGGCTGACATAGGCTATATTATATTTTCAAAAAAATTAGGGCTCCTTATTAAAACTCCAATAACGTAACCCAAGGAGTAAAAAAAATACTTAAAAAAGCCGTAGATAAGTACT
Source organism: Lithophane ornitopus (assembly GCA_948473465.1). Taxonomy (NCBI): domain Eukaryota; kingdom Metazoa; phylum Arthropoda; class Insecta; order Lepidoptera; family Noctuidae; genus Lithophane; species Lithophane ornitopus. Next base: position 12,636,712 of record OX419634.1, read on the forward strand.
TAGTGCTACCCGTGCGAAGCCGGGGCGAGCAGCTAGTTGTTTATAAGAACCGAGCATTAGTGAGTTATTGCCATCACTCTGTGTAAAATACTGAAGCCGTATTTGCTTTGAATAGACATTCTTTACGAGTTTTAATATTAAAGGACCTCCCTCTGAATAAAACCTTAAAATCGAGCCAAAAAGGAAACTTAAATTTAGCATTTAAGCATGAAACTTAGATTTTTACCCAATAACAAAATCACAAGGCAACACATAAATCAAGTTACAAGATAATAAACTTCGGTTTCTGAAATTGAATTCACTGTCTTTTATTCTTTTAAACAATGATAACAAATAAAATATATTTGTGATAATAACACATCACACTTTTATGTATAGTTAGCACAGGGTTTTGGGTAGAACAAATAGTTTCGTAAATTTTTACAGCTACGGAGTTCAGTTGACGGACGTCAAACCAAAACATGTCAAAACAAGGTGCGCGTTGTCTATTTTTAGGAAGCTTCTAGATTATTCTAGAAGCTTCGCCCTGATTGGCTGAACGGATTGTGGCGGGAGCGGTTCGTAATAAGATCCTGTTACAACAGTAGTTTCATTATAGGAGACTTCAACAGGCTTTTAAAGAGGATGTCAAATTAACAGACATCTGTCAGTTATCCTTCATTATCAGATAACCAAAGACAATTATATCATTATCATACGACGCACAAACAATTGCGAACCGCAATTGTTAGCAATCATGCGCGTACCTGACAATTATCGACCGATAAATTTTTTATTATAATTTGTCTTGACTTGATCAAGGTTTAATAAACCAATTACATGTTGACAGTAAGTAATACTTGGGTAAATAAAAAGAGGTTAAAATTACGCGGTTTTGAAGAAAATAATAGTTCTGAGTTGACACCTGCTGCAAATAATGAGCTGATAGATATGGTGTTTAGAAAATAAGTTGGGCCTTATTAGACAATGATAGCTGTTGTCCTTATTAGCCTGTAATAATTATAGGGGAAATAAGGTTGTCTATCAAATGGTTTGTCATCTCGATATTGTCTAGCATTTTTGCTGAACTGGGCCTATTTGGCGCAGCCGTGAGGCACACTCCCCTGATCAATCTGCCTAGCCTTTTCCCAACTATGTTGGGGTCGGCTTCCAGTATAACCAGATGCAGCTGAATACCAGTATTTTACATGGAGCGACTGCCTGTCTGACCTCCACAACCCAGTAACTGGGTAATACGATACCCCTTGGTAAGACTGGTTGTCAGACTTTCGGGCTTCTGCCGACCCGTAACGACTGGCAAAGATCACCGAATGACAGCCGGGACCAACGTCTTAACGTACTTTCCGAGGCACGGAGGTGTCTCGATATGTAAAGATGGACCCATCCACGGATCAACCCCGGCAAGCGTAGATTAACCTGATGGATCAACCCGTGCGGCTGTTATTACTTAGCCACGATCTCCGCGGTCATGCTACGAGTGCTGGAGTCATAAATTTTCGCTGCCGACTGTACTACCTACCGTCTAAGAGTACCACAATTAAATCCAGCCTATATTTATTCCGCATTTACCTACTAGAAAATATATTTTTCAAACTCATTACTTTGTCGGTCTAGCAGTAATGTTAGTATGCATTTCCTTATATTTATTTTATTATGTATGTCACTGTTTCTTTAGGCTTTAAATATTTAAGTAACGTTTGCCCGCGCCTTCGTCTTGATCTTGAGAAGCTAGTAGCCAACTAATTGTCAAAAAAACTTGTATGTTTTCGAACTGGAGCAGAAGGAAATGCTTGCTTAGCCTTGCAAATCAAGGCTACATTACTGCATATTATAGTATTCAATGCCTAAACAATAGAATTCATAGTTTGATCGAAACTTTGAGTGTTTTAATAAATGCCATCATTATTTTATTCCTGCATAAAAAGCGTAATATTGTATATCTACTGTAATATTGTAATAATTTTATACTGCCTCGTAATTCACATAAAGTTGATTCATATGACTGTGAACTTTAATAAGAAAAACGTAATGTCCATTCAACATGTTGTTCTACTCACAAAACAAGTAAAAATTAACATTAATGGTAATCATTGCTATACAAATTTATCATATTACTGCTATAACACATAATAAACTATCGAATTCTTCAACAAACATCTCAAAACCATGTTTATTCACTAACAAAAACAAAACACGTTAAAATACGAAATTCGAAAAGCGCGCGGAACGGCCAATTTTTAAATTCCGAGCGCGTGGCGATTGGCCGCGCATCTGCGCGTGCGACGGACACTTGTCACTTTGACACTTCAATACAAACTGCTGCATTCTGCCTCTGTCGGTGTGCGTTTTTTTTTTGTTTTGTCTTATCTTCGGCTTAAGGGTTGTGCTGTAGCAATGAAGATATTTATCTATCGAATAAAAATTTGTTTTCGCAGAAAATATAATATGACGTGACGTTTCTATGATTTTTGTGCTAGTTGGTACCGAAGAAGAGACATTTTGTGTCTGTTTTAACGAAGAAGGATTTAATTTAAAAATTATGATCATTTCCCCAGAAAAGTCTAGTTTCTCGTAGGTTCAAGTAGATACCTAAGTTTAGACTAAATTATTACCTTTTTTTCTGATAATACTTTTCATAATCATAGAACGGACTGAGTGTATTTTGTGAGCAGCTTTTTAGCATCCATTTATTCCGTAACGTTCTCTGAGCTAAATGATAACAGCCTTACGGGGCGGGCAGCATGTTAGTCCCGATTGTCATTCGTAGATCTTTGATAGTCGTTACGAGAGAAACCAAAAAGTCTGACAACCAGTTTTACCTAGGAGTATCGGTTCAGTCGTTCCATGTTAAAATGGTACTCAGCTGCTTCCAGTTTGACTGGAGGACTACCCCAATAGGTACCGGGAAAAGGTTAGGCAGGTTGATTTTTATTCTGTAATAAAATTGTGCTTGTAGATCATGGTAAACTTTTAATATCGCTTATCTCACACTGTGCTACACCAAAAAAAACTACAAAAACACTTAATTTGAAATTATTTATAATACACCATCGTCTTCAATGAGATATCCATGCTCGATAAAAGCTACATTTAACTCATGTCGTATTTAAAAAAACCGCTACGCATAGGACATTTATCTAAAGAATGCTAGCGTTGTGACTTACGACGTTTTTAAATGATAACCTATTGTGGTGAATATTTTATTTTTAAGGTTGCTGTACACCTATGCGGTCTGGATTCTTAAAACAAGACAAGTCAAAGCAATTTTCGAAGAATTTAATAAAACTATCGATGCTGCTCTGATAGCTTGCTCAAGTAAGTTCCTGCAAATCAATTTGCTTAGGTTTTTCCCAACTATGTTGGGTTCGGCTTCCTGTCTAACCGGATGCAGCTGAATACCAGTATTTTACAAGGAGCAACTGCCTATCTGACCTTCACCCCTATACCCCTTGGTAAGACTGGTTGTCAGACTTTCGGGCTTCTGACGACCCGTAACGACTGTCAAAGATCCACGAATGATAGCCGGGACGGCTTAACGTGCTTTCCGAGGCACGGAGGGGTCTCGGTATGTAAAGATGGTCACCCATCCATGGACCAACCCCGGCAAGCGTAGCTAAATGATCAACCCGTGCGGCTGTTATTTCTTAGCCACGAGCTCCTCAAGGCCTCCTGCTCGAAGTCTTTCGAGGCGCGAATATTTTAAGTCTCAAATCGATGTAGTGTGAAAGTACCCTAAGTTATCATTGTCCTTTTGTCTCGGTAGGGCAAGTAGGTACATCTAGTTAATGTTGTTATTAAAAAAAATGTCCGGTATTCTATGGATAATGTATGTAATGTTCACGTGGCGCCATCTATCAATGTTCTAGGTATTAGAAATGTATTGTTAGAATTTATAATGAGACTGGTAGTTTGTATTTTCTTTGTGCTAAGACAATTACAATACCTGTGAGAAATTGTTAGTATTTACGGCGGCATAAAAATAATATAAACTATTTGTACGTTTAACCTTGTTCATAAATTCAACATGCAAATTGTTGCTAATACCTTTTTCAAATTACTTAAATAGTTAGTAATGGACACCTTTTAGGGTTCCGTATCTTTGGATACAGAACCCTAAAAGGTGTCCATTACTAAGGTGCCAAACGAAACCCTATTACTAAGCCTGCGCTGTCCGTATGTCTGTCAGCGGGCTTTAACTCATGAACCGTAATAGATAGACAGTTGAAATTTTCGCAGATGGGGTATTTTTATTGCCGCTATAACAACAAATAATAAAAATAAATTACGTTAAAAATTAGAGGGGTGATCCCCATACAAGTAACGTGTATTTTTTTTTTATAAAATAAAAATGTAGGTAGTTTTAAATGTGCGTCCGACTCGGTGTTGGCCAATCTTTTATTATCTTTTTTCGAAAAAAAAATTTTTATTCTCTTGTCACCAAGCCACGTGCTATTCCTATCCTACAAAAAAGTCGTGGTTATACTTATACAGGGTGTTTGGCAGAACGTTGAACATACGAAAATGGTGGATAGGTGGGGTCATCTGCTACTTATTTAGCCCTAATTTATTTGGCCCTGGCCCCCTGGTATTTTTTTTTTCTTAACTTTAAAGTGTATTTTTTATTAAAAATTGGTAAAACAGGTAAGATTTTTTTATTTGTGTTTTTTTTTTTTTAATTACCCTTTAAAGTTGAGAAACTGGTGAAACTAGAAGAAAGCAAATTTTTTTTAATATCCAAACGTCAAATATCAACGTTCTGCCAAACACCCTGTATTTCAGGGTGTCCTACGGACCATCTAACTGCACAACTTTCTTCATAGGACCAACATCCTAACCACGAAAAAACAATCAGCCGTCCCATACATTTGGGCCAAGTGAGTATTGAAGTTCGTGGCTAAGTAATAACAGCTGCACGGGTCGATCCATCAAGTTAAGCTACGCTTGCCGGTGTTGGTCCGTGGATGGGTGACAATCTTTACATACAGAGACTCTTCCGTGCTTCGGAAAGCACGTTAAGCCGTTGGTTCCGGCTGTCATTTGTAGATCTTTGACAGTTATTACGGTTTTATAAAATAAATATGTAGGTAGTTTTAAATATGTACGGCGGTACAGTATGAATCCTTCATGTGCGTCCGACTCGGTGTTGGCCAATCTTTTATTATCTTTTTTCGAAAAAATATTTTTTATTCTCTTGTCACCAAGCCACGTGCTATTCCTATACAGCATGTATCAAAAAAATGTATAACAAAAAAGTCGTGGTTATACTTATACAGGGTGTTTGGCAGAACGTTGAACATACGAAAATGGTGGATAGGTGGGGTCATCTGCTACTTATTCAGCCCTAATTTATTTGGCCCTGGCCCCCTGGATATTTTTTAAATTTTTCTTTCTTCTATTTTCACCACTTTCTTAACTTTAAAGTGTAATTTTTATTAAAAATTGGTAAAACAGGTAAGATTTTTTTATTTGTGTTTTTTTTTTTTAATTACCCTTTAAAGTTGAGAAACTGGTGAAACTAGAAGAAAGCAAATTTTTTTTAATATCCAAACGTCAAATATCAACGTTCTGCCAAACACCCTGTATTTCAGGGTGTCCTACGGACCATTTAACTGCACAACTTTCTTCATAGGACCAACATCGTAATCACGAAAAACCAATCAGCCGTCCCATACATTTGGGCCAAGTAAGTATTGAAGTTCGTGGCTAAGTAATAACAGCTGCACGGGTCGATCCATCAAGTTAAGCTACGCTTGCCGGTGTTGGTCCGTGGATGGGTGACAATCTTTACATACAGAGACTCTTCCATGCTTCGGAAAGCACGTTAAGCCGTTGGTCCCGGCTGTCATTTGTAGATCTTTGACAGTTGTTACGGGTCTTCAGAAACCCGAAAGTCTGACAACCAGTCTTACCAAGGGGTATCGTGTTACCCAGTAACTGGGTTGCGGAGGTCAGATAGGCAGTCGCTCCATGTAAAATACTGGTATTCAGCTGCCGACCCCAACATAGTTGGGAAAAGGCTAGGCAGATGAGGTATTGAAGTTTTGTATGAAACAGTATGATAATTTATTTCCAATTACGATGTTGGTCTTTGGATTTTTTTTTAAATTTAATGGTCTATACTACTGTGTAATATGACCCCTTTCTAAAACACGCTGTTACATACTTAGCTTGTGCCAATACGAGAGAAAAAGAGAATCATAATTAATTCACACTCATTACAATTTATTCATTCATATTAAAGGCATTTATAACCATAAAAGTTAATATAACCTATGATTTGCATTAAAATATTACCTACAAATGGACAACCATGTTAATTCTCGCGCTATTGGTCGCTTCCCGTCTGCGACCATTTATGGAGTTATTAAATTATGTAACTTTGTAAGTTTTTGCTGTGGGTTTGCTTGAGAATGAAATACTATTATGTAGTTTCTACAGATAGAAAGGCACGTGGCTAATTAAAACAAAAAATCAACGGAGCTCCGAGAGTTTCAACCAGAGAATGTACAAGTGAACGAAACGTAACTTAAACAAAACTTAGCGTAACGTAAACGAAACGTAATGTAAACTTATCTTGTAAGGCTAAAACATTTCAAATCCAATGATGCGCAAACCCAATTGTAACGCAATGACATTACGCTTGATTAGTTTAAACAATCGCACTGAAAACGCTGCTGCCAGCAACGATTATACGGTGAGAAAAAGTATTTTGAAAAAGTTTGAACCTGTCGTTTTTGGTCTGAAATTACAACATGTAGTGAGTATCCCTGGCTGGAGACGTGCCAATTTATTCACTGAGATGAAGGAAGGAATGGATTGAGTGATGCACCACATGGGTACTTTTCATTTGTAGTTTCGTTACAAGTTAAACAAGGAAACCCTGCTTGATGAAAGAAAAAACAGTGGTTACGTAGTGTTTACTCGCTCGAGCTTCTACACAAAAAACCTCTAGGTACTAGGAACTACCAATAGAGGTATGAGGAACAGGGTGTAAAGTTCACTCATCCTCTATCGAAAAGGGAGGGTTCTCCGACCAGACGGGTGTTGTAGGATATTGGCACAGTAAACGCTGCTTGCGCGATGCAGGATTTTACATGACGTCAGTGAGATGCGTAGTTACACATACCTAAGTATTTAATAATAGAGATGCCTTTCTGATACACCTTTAACAGCAAATATTGCAAAGAAACAAACAAACAAACAGTCTTAATTACATCATTCGCCAACAACGTCGTCTTATAATTCGTTATTTTAATCGTAATTCCGAATAGGATTATTTTATCAAACGCGCCATGACACTAGGATTATCTCTTATTTAATTAATAAAGGACATCTGTATGTCATTATTAACGGCAGGTGATTTTATGAGGCCGTGTACTTGTTACTTTTTTTTAACGTTATACGTTATACTTTAGTTATTTTTCTTGACAGATACAACTTTAGTTGGTGACAATAATGGAAGTGCGTCAATGTGCGAAGCGTCAAGCGAGGGCTTGTTTCTAGTTAAAAATCTGATAGAATTGTATTTATGTTTATTATTATTTGTATTTTTTTTTATTACGGATGATAATTCGTAATAACACCTGCACTATGCCAGGCCAATGCTAATACTTTCGCGAATTATAAGGTGGAGACGACAATACAACAAAAAATAAAACTCCGTATATCTAATGGCGTTCTAGGTGTACATGCAAAAAAATAATCAAATATAACCAATAGTTTAGTTACGATAGCTAGTCAAAGATCGGCAAACCCCATAGTCGGCTCAAATCACTACTATTTAGTTTGTTAGAAAAAATGACTTTTTTAATGTTAGGATTTATTTGATAGTTCCAAAATACTCTTATGCATTAGTATTGCCAATGTTTTCATTTATTGTTGTATTGTCGTCTCCACATTGTATAAAAAAGGAGGGGAAATAATAGGGCATCAAAAAATTCGTCTACAAAAGAAAAAGTACCGAAACGGCTGGCAGCATTGCCACGATATATGGCAATACTGACTCTTTGACCAAAAAATAGGCCCGCCATCTGGACACGTGAAGAGTCAATCAACCGCTTGGCGATGCCTCGAAAAATTAAATGGGTAGGTATACTCGGACTCAGTGTTTCAACCCCATACGGCTTGAACATGTAAGTCCCATTAAGATTGGAGTATTTGCTCCTTAACGGCTCTTACATACTGGCGCGACTTGTCGCGCGACGTGACGCTTGCTCAGAAATTGTTTTATTATTATTTATTTATTTAATTTGACAACATTGGTCCACTGGTTAGTACAACAATAAACTTATCAACTAAGGGTTAGAATTATTAATTAACTAGGTAGGTAGGTACAGTCACGGACTTTAATTGATGAGCCACCTGGCACTGTTCGTATTTTGGCCGTGTAATGCAAATCGGGTTTATTCGGTTCCCGACACGAAAGTCGTAATGTCTTCGTATTAGTAGAAGAAAATTATATTTAATAACTTTACCGGTTGGCTAACCTGAGAGCCAGAACTACAAACTTGACAGCAGAGTGACTACCCAAAGTGAACCAATTGCAGGTCTAGCAACAGTAACCTAGCAACGATTGTTTAAGCGTAGCGATAGTAACGTTAGCGTACGGAGAAATAATAATAGTAATTTCGAAAACTTCGAAATTAACGTTTCTGACATCGACATTTCAACTGTCACTGTCTTCAGATAAGTTTTCAAAATAATCTATTAATAAGCTCTGATTCAAACGAGGTCAGTATCAAATAGATTGGATAAACTTAATGCAACATTTTATTTATTTTTATCATTGAGAACTTATTAGTCAACCTCTGTGGATAAGACTATTTCCGATTATAAGTAATTTATTTGTCATCTTGTTTACGAGCGTACGGTTTGAGTTCGTGTTTAATCGTGTAATCTCGTAAATGTATGAAACTGTAAAATTGAAAAGTTTGTAGGTGGCTTATCAATTAAAGTCCGTGGCTGTACATACAGACATACAATAATTTTCATCCCTGCCACAGAAGCAAACGGATAGAGTGCCTTAATATTGGTGCATCGTGCTGTTCGGCTAGGATTTTCAAAATGCTGTTGCTGCTGTTCCTCATTCTGCTTATTAAGGATGCAGCCTTCTTCCTCATAATGGCATAAAAGTCATCAGTTCGCGCTACAGCAAACATGCTAGACGCGCTGCAGAACCGGGGCAACCTCAACAGCACCCTGAAGCCATTATTATGTTGCACTCGCAGAGCATCTAGAGCCCTCCGCGTACCATTGACCCACAGACTGCCCGTGTAGAACCCTTGACAAAAAGCTTTAAACAGAGTTATTTTAACCTCGTTACTACAACGGGCGAATCTGTGTGCCAACATGTTGCATCTGGCTGATCCTTGAGGTCCTCGGTGACATAATGTCCCAAGTATTTAAATTGAGCAACCCTTTTAAGTGCTCGTCCATTGAGGGATATTAGGGGCTCATAATTTAGATGTTTCCCGGGAGCAGCAAAGATCAGGTATTCACTTTTTATACCATTGAATAACAGGCCGTGGGTTGCCGCATACCTTTCACAGACGCTCAGCATCTCCCTGATTGAGCCAGCCGTTGGACCCAGCAGCACCAGCAGTTTTAAGTCGCGTATCGCCTGTTTGTGGGAGCCTTTATGCCATCTTGTATTCAAGAAGAAAGTACCAATAAATCCAATAAGTCAAACTACTATAACTTTCAAGTTTGTGATTACAATGAACAATTATGTTACCTTTGTTCCAACCTCACAAACTGCTAATTACCGTTCGCAATTAACTGTACAAGACGATTAGCATCATATCAGTCACGATTCTTCAAAATGAGGAAGAATTTATGTGGAGAAGGAAAGGTCAGTGCCAACAACATAGAACACTGTTTACTGCAAGTGCAGCAAGCAATTGTTATATAAATAAATAACAATAAGGTCCAGGTTCAGGTCATGTCTACCCGTGTGCTCATGCTCTCCTCTCTAACGTAGGGAACGTCGCGGAGGCGCGTCGCCGGCGTCGAACGGTTCGCGTATTGCATTTTTATATCGTGATATCTTCGAAATTAAATGTCCGATTCGAATGAATTAAAAAGTATTTTACTGCTACATAAATACCCTAGATGTTAAAACTATTTATTTGAATAAGAATTAATATTATGTCTATAAAACTCCTTCGCAAATAATGCATTAACTTCGAAAAAATTTGATTACCATAAAAAAGGTTATAGCGAGTCATATGTTGTCGCGGACTTTTAGAACTTTTAAAGAGGAACATTTCCATCATACATGATATTTGTGTGCGTTTACGCAGCGCACGCAACGGAAGCTCTCACGAAGGAATAATTTTTCCCGTTTTTGCAACATTTTTCATTTATGCTCCGCTCCTATTGGTCGTAGCGTGATGTTATATATGCCTATAGCCTTCCTCGATAAATGGACTATCCAACACAAAAAGATTTTTTAAATTCCAACCAGTAGTTCCTGAGATTAGCGCGTTCAAACAAACAAACTCTTCAGCTTTATAATATTAGTATAGATTTAATTGATTGCACCAAACTACTGGCGAAGGAAAATTGTAACTTAGCCAAAGTACACCTTTTTTTTTAATTCCCAGGCCCTAGTAGGCGTGACAATATAACTCGTGATCCGGCGTCGCTTGTAATTGATACCCTTTATGTTTGTAATTGAATTTAAAGCGAATAATATTACACCATATTGGATAGCTGAGTAGCCGTCACTTCATAAAAGGTTTTATATTATTAAAACACGTCATATTTGCGCCAATATTGGACTTTATTTCATTTATCTTCTCAACGAGTTCATCATAATTATCAGTTTAAACGTACATACGTGTTCTGATGAAGAAAGATTTTATAACTGAAAATAGCAGTGTAGTGAATACAATAAGATAAATACCTAGATATTAACTTGGAGATTTCAAAAAAAAAAAAGGAAATAGCAATCTGCCTGGCCCTTTCCCGACTATGTTGGGGTCGGCTTCCAGTTTAACCGGATGCAGCTGAATACCAGTATTTTACATGGAGCGACTGCCTATCTGACCTCCACAACCCAGTTATTGGGTAACATAATATCCCTTGGTAAAACTGGTTGTCAGACTTTTGGGCTTCTGACTATCCGTAACGACTGTCAAAGAACGAATGACAGTCGGGACCAACGACTTGACGTGCTTTCTGATGCACGGATATGTAAATGGGTGGTCACCCATCGACGAACCGAATGCTGCAAGCGTAGCTTAACCTTCGATCGACTTGTGCGGCATCGACTCGTGCAACTGTTGTCATTTGGCCACGAGACCCTCAAACATATTGGATCAATTTATTTCGGATTGTGTTTAAAAGTGTGTTACACAATTGGGGTGCTATGGGCCTTTAATCAAACTCAAACTAAACAAAAACACACATTGGTTTATTATTTCAAATAAACCAATTACAGGCACTTTTGAATTGTCAAGGGGTCGGTCAGTCAGAAAGATGAAGCTCGTTGCCCATTCCAAAGCGTAGTAGGTTCCTATGGAGAAGAACGGGCAAAAAACTCCGCAGACACTCTTTTAAATCAGAATATTGTAACAACATATTGGTTACATAATTCATGTTTAAATTATAAAGGTAAGTACAATGTAGAAAAAGGTGCTAGTTAAAAGCGTCCGTAATTAAAAGTAAAAAAAAAAACAAAACAATTCAAAAATTATAATAAATTAATGATATTTATACATACTTTGAAGGGCTAACGTAAGCCAAATATAAACTTTCTCTTCATACATAACCCATAGCGCATTGTATAATTCTATCATATTTTTATTATTGTCTGTAAAGCTATTTCAATTTCAATGTATGTGTTTTATTCGAGTTTTAAGATCAATATCTGATATATACTGTAGTATGATCGTTTTTAAATGTCACATAGCCATAATATATAGTTTACCTACCTAGTTTAGTTTACCTTTATATGTTTTGTTTTCTTTTCTAGATAAATAGCAACGTGTTGCCTTCGGAAATAATTGTTATTTATTACATTTTTATGTTCGTTATAAATCAAGTGTGTTATTTTTTTCTAGATAAACTACAAATAAATAACGTTTGTTTTAGTTTACCGAAAGCGATAGCTTTTCTCAAGCTATCGTGGTATTTAAGTGACGTAAATGCCATCCACATAAAACCTAGTTGAAATAACTAAGTTTAAAAGAGTAATCCTAATCCTAACTATAATTTATAATATAAGTAATTACAAATATTTTAAATGTGAAAGCGAGTTTGTTTGTTCTAGCTACACACTAAACAATTAGTCTTCTCTATCTCTTAGTGATTTTTAGGTTACGATCGTATTCCACGTTAGACGAAGTATAACTATTACTACCACTGTAATCTAGAGAGCATAGGGAATAAATCAAAATGCGTTTCATTAACAGACATCAGAATTTTCGGTGGGCCTAATCGCCGAACAAAAAAAAACTATCTCCTTTAATCTAAATCCGTTCAGCCGTTTTAGCGTGAAAACGTAACAAGGAGATAGATGGCATCCCGGGGAAGGACATAGGCTACTTTTTATCGACATACCACGCGGGCGAAGCCGCGGGCGGAAGCTAGTTACTATCCTAATCCTAACTAGTAGGAGTAGTTAGGATTATGAGTTCATCGTAGCGAGTTCGTGAGCGAGTTTCAATTGAATAAGCCAGCTTATATTGGTTTTGTTACCACTAACGTGCAGCCTACTGTACTAAAACTTACCAGACGAGTAAACGACCATGGCCACTCCGGTGGTCGAAATACATGAAAAAAATATCTAAGAATCGATCCTGACGCGAATGAAAACGTTTCCTGATAATGATTATAGGACTAGCCTTTAGCAATTGCAAATTTTTAGGGTTCCGTACCCAAAGGGTAAAACGGGACCCTATTACTAAGGCTCTGCTGTCTGTCTGTCCGTCTGTCTGTGTGTCTGTCTGTCTGTCTATCTGTCTGTCTGTCCGTCTGTCACCAGGCTATATTTCATGAACCGTGATAATCCGACAGTTCAAATTTTCACAGATTTTCACTTGATTTTTTTGCTCGATATTAATAACGGCAATAGGTAGACGCATAAAATATTCACAAAATATTTCGTTACACATTCACTTTAAAAATAAATAATTAAATTAAAATATTAAAGGGGGGCTCCCATATAACAAATGTGACTTTTTTGCCGTTTTTATAGATAATGGTACGGAACCCTTCGTGCGCGAGTCCGGCTCACACTTGGCCGGTTTTAAAATAATACTGACAAATATAAGAGTTTTTCATAATATTAAGTTCCTTAGAAGGAGACCTCACATTATCTATTAGTCTTGAACAACGTCCATAAAACTAACATGATAATTAACAAACAGTAATTACAACATTTACATAAGCTACTACCACTTTATCGTTAACTTCACGTATTCATTGCAAAAAGACCATAAAGTATGGTAAAAAAATGGATAAGAGAATCGTTGGTAATATACAACAACTAACCGACTCCCATTTGGTGCAACATTGAGACGCACACCGCACCCTGATTTGTTATTTGATTTGAATTATTTATCATTCCATTTTTTAAGTATGTTTTTAGGTTTCCGTACCCAAAGGGTAAAACGGGACCCTATTACTAAGGCTCCGCTGTCTGTCTGTCAGTCTGTCACCAGGCAGTATCTCATGAATCGTGATAGTTAGACAGTTGAAACAACTATACCGCTATAACAACAAATACTATAAATAGAATAAAATAAATATTTAAGGGGGGCTCCCATACAACAAACGTGATTTTTTTGTTCGTTTTTGCCCGATATTGATAACGGCAAAAGTTAGACGCTTGAAATATTCACAAAATATTTAGTTATACAATATACATATTCATTTTCAAAATAAATAATTAAATTAAAATAAAACATGTCTCCCATACAACAGAAATAATTTTTTTACCGTTTTATAGGTAATGGTACGGAACCCTTCGTGCTCGAGTCCGACTCGGACTCGGCCGATTTTTTTTTTCTCTGTTTTGTTTATTGGCATCTTGTTCTTTTTTTTATATTTCATTTTATTTGTTATCTTTTAATTGTGCTCTGTGTGCACTGAATAAAATGTTATCTATCTATCTACATTACTTTGTAGATATTTTATTAGATCGTGGTGGTTGGGAGAGGGGCTCATTGCTAAATGATTACAGCCACTCTGGTCGATCGAAGGTTAAGATAGGCTTGGCGCGGTCGTTCGCGGATGGGTGACCATCCATTACATATCTCCCGTGCCTCGGAAAGCACGTTGTGGTCCCGGCTGTCATTAGTCAATCTTTGACAGTCGTTACGGGTAGTCAGAAGCTCGAAAGTCTGACAACCAGTCTTTATACCAAGAGGTATCGATAGTCCTCCAGACTGTATTTCGGCCACGGCAGTCAATCTCAACGGAGCATTATAATAGCACAAGTGTGTGCGCAGACATAAGTGCGCACTCTCTCCTCACTCTCATAGCCCGATGGGATGGCAATGCTACATGACCGGAGAGAGATCAGGGGAGGACCAACAGCTTAAGGTTGATGCGCCAGGGTGGCCCGCGAAATTCAAATTTTCTTACGTTTTTTGCAATTTTCAGGTCAGTATCAGGTTGTATGTTGATCTAAATATTATTAGCGGCCGTAACAAATATGGATTTACAGAATTATAAACATTAGAATCGGCACTACAACTCTCTAAGTTCATGTAAGTGTCATGAAATTTTCATTCAATACAAATAAATTAAGAAAATTTGAATTTCGCGGGCCACCCTAGTGCATCAACCTTAACGTGCTTTCCGAGTCACGGGGGTCTCGGTATCTAAAGACGGTCACCCATCCGCGAACCGACCGCGACAAGCGTAGCTTAACCTTATCTATCGACCCGTGCAGCTGTTATTACTAAGCTACGGGCCCAACGGGCCTGTGAAATATACCATCTAGGTACATTTAAATAAACTTAACACCATAAAACTTGCACTAAGCTGAAATAAATAAGCAAAAAATATTCATTGAATACACTTTATTCGTCCTTATCTCACGATTAAAATGTTACATGACCTTATAACCATTTATATGTCTATTATCGTAAATATTTTGCGTACTTCTAATTGTAGATATAAACAATCTTGGCGGAAATGATAATGAAGGCATTAGCTAAGTTTATTGGCATATATCTTATATGTATGTGCATAAAACAAGCATTAGGTGGTCAAATTTAAATAAAATGTTGGTTTGGGTACGAACTCCTATACTATAAATGTTATTTTGTAACACGAATAGCCGTTAATAGGAACATATTATAAATGCGAAAGTGAGTTTGTTTGTTTGTTACGCTTTCACGCTAAACCGGCTGAACGGATTTGGATAAAATTTGGCACATGGGTAGACCATGACCTGGAATAGGACATAGGATACTTTTTATCCCGATATTTCCACGGGATCGAGAGTTACCGGTAAAACTGCGGGGCGCAGCTAGTCTATTATACAGTTTAACAGCGAATGAATTGTCACGCCTCCCCCATCACGCCTCCCCCATAGGACCCAGGACGAATATTTTTTGATGACATAAAGAGGCGTCTCTTAAGATCATGAGCTATCCGAATATCAAAAAATATTTTATATGAATAAATGATTTTAACAAAAAAACGCGAAATTTCGCGGTTTTTCTGATTAACTACAACATTGGAAGATTATTAGGTATTTTTAAATATCAATGCAAATATACCTACTATTCTGTCCGTGATACTCCTCATACTCCGATTAATATAATTACCACCCAAACCCACCTCTTTTGTACACATGAAATAACTTCACGCCTGTAATCCCCAAAGGGTTAGGCAGAGGTGTACCTATAGATAGGCAACCCACATTTTTGAGTAGCAGCTCGGAGTCGATTTGTGCACGGTTGATGGCAATAGGCTCGCCCCCTATTAAATGGGACCTCTTTTTATTTTAATTAAACAAATAGTATATGTAATAATGGGAAACTGTTAACGTGCTTTTTGTGGCACGGAGGAATTTTGGTTGGATGGTCACCCATCCACGGACTAACCGCAGCAAGCGTAGCTTAACCTGCTGCATTGACCCGTGTGGCTGTTATTACTTAGCCACAAAGCCCCTCAATTTTATTTCTTTTAACCCACTCCGTGAAATGTTAGATCGTATATTTTTAGCCCATTATTTTAATACCTCACTGCAAACTTAAATTTTATGATGCGTTTATCACTTTTCGATAATTATACTTTAAAGATAGCAACATTGATGATTTTATTGCCAGCAATAAAAAATAAAGAGACGTTTTATAGGTTTTGAACATTCAATTGTGGGTTTTCGATTGAAGTCCGCGTAGTTTTTATTGTGCTATAATTTTCAAAGAAAGTCGTTTTTAATTTTTACATTATAGACGCCCGTTAATGACGATTATTGATCATGGGGTCCTTTAAAAGTTCAAAAGGAACATGCCATAATTATTAAGCTTGTAAGTCGTAATCTTTGGTAATAGCAGACTAAAGAACGGGGATGCGCATACTCAATACTCAGTACTCAATTTTTTATTGCGTTCCGTAGTATGTTACCCTGTCGGGCACAGCAAAATTAGGGGAGAGAGGAAGAGAGCTGAGCAGAAATTCAATATTATTATAAATTATTAGATGTGTTTAACTGTGTTAAAAAAATATCCTACTAATATTATAAATGTGAAAGTTTGTGTGTTTGTGTGTTTGTTACTCAATCACGCAAAAACGGCTGAATGGATTTGGATGAAATTTGGCAAACAGATAGTTTTTAACCTGGATTAACACATAGGATACTTTTTATCCCGATATTCCCACGGGATCGAGACTTACGCGGGTGAAACCGCGGGGCGCAGCTAGTATATATACAACGTTAGTTTTTCTTTATGCTAAACCCGAAAAGGGGTCATTATACTCATCATTTTGAACAACTTTTACTATGGAACCAACATTAAAATCGCGAAATAAAATCAAATGTAGGAACAGCTGATTTTTTTTTCGCGATTTCGATGTTGGTCCCATAGTAAAAGTTGTTCAAAATGATGAGTACAATGACCCCTTTTCGGGTTTAGCATAAAGAAAAACTAACGTTGTATATAGTATTAGGTTTGTGTAAATAGGTATAGTATATTAGTTATTTTAATTTCATGTAATGGATAAGAATAATGTAGGTAATTATTATGAAATTATACGCATACGGGGATGCGTATAATTGAAAGAAAACAAAAAGCCGAGAGTTCACTCAGAATTATCAAAAAAATTAAAAGAGAATATGGAAAGGGAACGGAATACAAAAGAAAAGAAGATGGATCGTTAGAGGGATGATAATTATGAAAGAAAAAAGGGTTTTTTCTTTCATAATTATCATCCCTCTGTGACGGCTGAGAGAGCAGAACGTGGCTAAAAGGAGGAGCTCGTGGCCAAGTAATAGCAGCCGCACGGGTTAATCCATCAGGTTAAGCTACGCTTGCCGGGATTGGTCCGTAGATGGGTGACCATCTTTACATATCGAGACTCCTCCGTGACTCGGAAAATACGTTAAGCCGTTGGTCCCGGCTGTCATTTGTAGATCTTTGACAGTCGATACGGGTCGTCAGAAGCCCGAAAGTCTGACAACCAGTCTTGCCAAGGGGTATCGTATTACCCAGTTACTGGGTTGTGGAGGTCAGATAGGCAGGCACTCCATGTAAAATACTGGTATTCAGCTGCATCCGGTAAGACTGAAAGCCAACCCCAACATGGTTGGGAACACGCTAGGTGGATGATGAGATTTAGCGTAGGCAGGGCCATTTACACATGGGTACTGAAAACGCTATTTCAGTACCCATGTGTAAATGGCCCTGCCAATTTTTAACCGACTTCAAAAAGGAGGAGGTTGATGATCACTTTGGAAAATGCTCAATGTGTCTGTATGACTTTAAAAAAACACTAAAAAGTGAAAAATAACTTTAATTTCAGAAGTCGGCAAAAACGAAAATTGAAAACCAAAGACACCGACTTTCGGAACTAAAGGTTTTTTGGAATTCGGGTGTTTTTTTTGTAAAATGTTTTTATTTTCGATCATAAATGCTGGAAACACGTCGGAAACAATTTTTTAAATGCTGTCTCGTCTAACATGGTAAGTAACCGATAGAGTTGCCTAATCAGAATGATGGGGCAATTAGCAATAATAAATATTTTATTGGTTTGCCCATAGCGAGGCATACATTATTAGAATATTATGCCAAGTGCTTAATTGCATAGCACGATAATTTATCTCTATTGATAATAACAACTTTAGTTACCTAGAAAAAGACCAAACTAAGAACCCTCCGTGTCTCGGAACTAGAAAAAAAATCAAATTCAAATATTTTTATTTGTAGAACATTGGTAAATACAGATGTCTCAGTAAATTATTTGTTATATATTGTCAACAAGCTGTTGCTGTGAAACATAATTCTTTTTCTAAAATAAAAGTAATCATAACCATTTATAGAAATATTATTATTATTTATTAATAAATATTCATTATAAGATCCGTCTGCTAGTTTTTGAGTTTTAAGGTGGCTCCCCAATTCAGACGTCTGGATTGAGGAGCCACCTTAAAAGTCCTGTAACTTTTTAAGGGTTTTACTACAAATTCCAGGATCGGGGCTACAATATCAGCTAATTTACTACTAAATATTGGTCGTACCCGCGTTTAAATAAGAGATATGGCTCCTCAATCCATAACGAACACCACAATTTTCGTAATTGCACCTACCATTGTTTGTCTTTGCATCACCCAAAGGTTGACCGGTAGAATATGCCTATGGCATTAAATCCGCCTTACATTTGTGTGCCTTATGCACAGCCACGGACTTTAATTGATGAGCCACATTCAAACTTTGCATTTTTGCAGTTTCATACATTCACGAGATTACACGATTAAACACGAACTCAAATCGCATGCTTGTAAACAAGATGAAAAATTACTAGTAATCGGAAATAGTGATCCAAAGAGCTTGACTAATAAGTTCTCAATAAAAAATAAATAAAATGTTTATCGAATCTATTTGATACTGACCTTCTTTGCATCTGAGCTCATTAACTCGATAATTTTGAAAACATATCCGAAGACAGTGACAGTTGAAATGTAGATGTCAGAGACGTTATTTTCGAATTTGTCCAAATAACTAATTAAAATTTCTCCGTACGCTAACGTTACTATGGCTACGCTAAAATAATCGTCGCTAGGTTACGGTTGCTAGACCTGCAATTAGTTGACTTTGGGTTACACGGCTAAAATTCCAACAGTGCCAAGTGGCTCATCAATTAAAGTCCATGACTGTACCTATTACGAAATAAATAAATGAGATCCACAAAAATGGAACTCCATTTTTACCCGACTACGGCGAAGAAAAAAGGAGGGTTATGATTTTGACCGGTATGTATCTATGTATGTTCATCTGTTCCCTCATATCTTCTAAACGACTCGTTACAATTTGACAAATGAGGTATCGTTGGAAGCGTCTTGATCGTCCGCTGGTTATAGGTTATGTGACGTCAAATTAAATGGCGCCCTCTAGAGGACATAAAGTCAGGAACTAAAAAAAAATATTGTTTAGTCGTAGTAAATTAGTCGTAGTTGGGTTTTAGTTTTTATTACTTTAATTTTTTAAGGATTCGCTGATGAGTAGTAGGTAACATTAACACACACAACACAACGACTGTTTCACGTTTGATTTCTTATTTCTTTCTTAGATAAAGAGGTCCGAAGTACGTACCTTGCTTTTAGAGAAATAGGCATTTTCCAAAGTGATCATCAACCTCTGACAGGGAACTGAAGAAAAAGTAACGACCACGCACCGAAGGTTGGTCACCACTGTAGGTACATATTGTTTATAACATCACCATGAGTTTAGAAAAAGTAACAACCACGCACCGAAGGTTGGTCACCACTGTAGGTACATCTTGTTTAGAACATCACCATGTATTTTTTTTAAAGTAACGACCACGCACCGAAGGTTGTTCACCACTGTAGGTACATCTTGTTTACAACATCACCAAGAATTTTAAAAAAAAACACGATGTCAGCTCTGCAGTTGTGCTCGTACTTCCAAAAGAGTGATAACTCAAAAAGTCGCACAATTATTTGCAATATTAAGAGTTAAAGGTATAAAAATGGATATAATTAAGATATTGATTGTTGCGTCCGCGCAGGTGGACGCGACGCGGGACGAATTTTTAATGGAAAATAAAAAATACTACAAGACATACACAGTTTTATGAGTTTACGTGTAACAGTAGTAAAGGGAATTAATTGTCGAGTGCTTGTGGAAATAATTATTATAATTTTGTGGGGTAGGCAGAATGGGGTCTTAAATTAAAAGTATTAAAGAGATATGAGCGGTAAAGCGACACCAACTGTTATAAATACCACATAATCTTGTTAAAAGATAATGGCTTTGACTAAACAAGGCTTAAAGACTAAAGATAAATTGAGATACAGTTTAAACGAATATAAAAAAATAGCCGTTTAGCCCAGTATCTTAAATATGAGATATACATAGAGGTTTAAGTTTATAAATATCTTAGAATATTTTATAAACATCTACAGGTGAAATATCAAGCGCAAAATAATGCCTGGGAAGGTAGCCACGACTCATCATCATCTGCCTAGCCTTTTTCCTAAGTATGTTGGGGTCGGCTTCCAGTCTAACCGGATGCAGCTGAATACCAGTATTTTACATGGAGCGACTACCTATCAGACCTCCACATCCCAGTAACCGGGCAATACGATACCCCTTGGTAAGACTGGCTGTCAGACTTTCGGCTTTGGGACCAACGGCTTAACGTGCTTTCCGAAACACGGATGAGTCTCGGTATGTAAAGATGGTCACCCATCCACGGACCAACCCCGGCAGATAGACCCGTGCGGCTGTTATTACGTAGCCACGAGCTCCTCGCCACGCTCGTCAGCCACGTCTAATAGATTTATTTATTTTATTTAATTTATAGTACCTACTGCAGTATTTCCCTGCATAAAATCTTCGAGCTTGGATCTTTTTATTAATTTTCTGGCCATCGATGTTGTCGTCTTAAATCTTCCGATAATTTCAAATTTTTGAATTTGAATCTGACAATAAAAAAAACATGAGGAATTTTTTTAGGCGGACGTCAGTGGCGGTTCCATTTCTTGGAGATAAACATCTCTGTATTTTTAAATAATTTCTTGGTGAACTATGTGGTGGAAATATATATATTATATTTATTTACATACCTAACTAAAACTCGTTTTAAGCTTAAAAGACACACTAGGCGGGTGCGTGTCGGGCGCGTGGCGGGTGCGGTATTACGATGGGCATAAATAAATTGTAATTCAAGGAATTATATGGATGTCAACACACAGAACGCTTGCACGGAGCAGGACGGGAGCGGGAGCCGCGCCCGCGGCAGCCACCACAGACAGCGCGTGAGGCAGCGGGTCGGAAGCGGGTGTAGGGTCGTTACATTTGTCGTAATACACGTATACTTCGATAGACATTCACACTGAATGTGGACGCGAGTCGTGCGCGGAGCGTGTCGTATTTGTTTTTTAAACATTTACAAAAAAAAAAACTGTTTGGCGATGGATCTCTGGATTATGAAGATTTTAAATTAATTTCCTTAATTAATTAATTAAAATAATTTAAATTAACTTTCTACCCAGCATACTCTCCATTATTCAAATTCTTTTTTAATTATTCCATACACCCACATTCTTTTACTTTTTTGTTCGTAGTAGAAATAATACCGTGTTCGAATTACCCGATATTTTCAATTACACTGCAATCGCTGCCGCCTGGTTTAATACGTATGCGCACTACTCGCTGCCGTCCCGCACCCGAACCGCTGCCGTCCCGCGCCCGACCCGCGCCAGCGCTGTGTGTAAACACTATGAACAGCGCGGCTCACGCGAAGAATACGGCCCTTTTATGTCCTCTAGAGGGCGCCATTTTCAATTTAATGTGTTACATAGCCTATATCCAGCGGTCGATCAAGCCGCTTCCAACGATATCTCATTTGTCAAATTATGATGCGTAGTTTTGGAAGTTATGAGGGAACAGATGAACATACATACATACAAACCGGTCAACTACATACCGGCAAAATGATAACCCTCCATTTTGCTTCGCCGTAGTCAGGTAAAAATGGCTTCACTTAGTGCTCCAGAGTGAAAAACCCTGACTTCTAAACTAGTTTTATGTAGCCTGTATCTTAGAAGCCAGTGAACTATAGAATAGAGTACCTATGCTCGATAAAATAACTTTTTACAAATTCAACATTTTGCAAATTCAACATTGTGATTCAGATGGGAAATTCAACTTTTTACAAATTCAACATTTTGGGTTTCAACATTTTGCGAGTTCAACATTTTTGCGAATTCAACATTTCGCAAATTCAACATTGTAGGCCAGAAGGATTTTTTTAGGCGGACGTCAGTCGCGGTTCCATTTCTTGGTGATAAACATCTCTGTATTTTTAAGTATACAAAAGATTTTAAAAAACTAAAAAAAAATATAATGAAAAATAAAAACATTTCCGTGACATGTTGTAGATACATATAAATATATCGGCATGGAAATTTAAGAAAAACAAGTCTATAGAGGTAGTCAAAACATTATTTTAATAATCAACGTAAACTATTATTTCTTAAAAAATACATACTAGGAAACAAAATAAATTTTACCCTTATCAAATCTTTATCAAAATCGAGTTCTTAACACATATTGCTAATAGAGGGCTGCATTAAAAAATTTACAATATTCTAGTAGTTAGTCAATTTTTCAATGCAATGTCCTAAACTTATTTCACTATCCAGTAATTCTCACAGAACGCGCTCAATTCTGTTTTGGGATCGTTTACATTGTTTGGTTGTTTTCGAAATGTACCCATTTTTTTTTATATACCAAAATAATGCCGTGAATCTTTCTGCAGTGACCTTAGAAGGACAACAATGTTTGGTTTGGCTGTTACCATTTTATTGAGCCTTGTATTCCAGGCTTCAACTGACTTATTCGTTTTGTGTTTTATTTGATAGAAACACCATTTATTTGAAAAATATGCTTTCTTTCGCAACCACTTTCGTTCAAAATAAACATTAAAGGAATCAATTTTGGAGTCCTTCTCACTCTCCCCTAAGTTATAGAGTCATCCATCATTCACATAGTCTTGAGGTAGATGAGAAAGTGCTATACACCGTTTTACGTGAGCCCTCAGATGAGGTGATTTTTTAAGGCCTGAGCCTGATGTGCCAATTTTTTGAGCATTTCTCCATAAAGCTCCAGCAAAATGAAATAAACACCCTTGCGTCTTTGCTTTTGGAAAAACTGCTGCAATAGCTTCAAAATCTGTCGTAAATGTGTCTGGGTAAAACTCCGGAACTCTGCTCCTAATAAGACGAAACATAATGTCATACGTGTTTCTTTTTTTATCCGGGAGCAGACAGTATATTACAGGCAGGATACTGTTACTTTCTTCCGAACTTCCTGCGTCCACGTGTATTGTGTATAATTGTGTAAAAGGTGGTAAAGGTGGCACATTTAAATGTACCGTCACAGAATACATGTTTAGCGTCTTTTAATAAACTTCTAGCGTCTGTGCTTGCAAACATAAGTATTCTACAATTGTTATGCGAATAATCTGCTAAAATAAAATTTTGAAATATTGGTGGAATCGAAACATCTTTGACTTTCAAATATCTTATTTTCTTTACACCTAATGCACGATTTCTGTGCTTGTATAACGTTTTTTTTATATTTTCATACTTTCGGAGATTTGTGACGAGATTAGGTTCGATATCATTAAGCTGGTCGATCAAATCCGAGTACAGCATAGGCATTGGCGTTAGTTCTTTCTCAGCTCTTTCTATGGTATCATTTAATTTAATTTTAACTTTGTTTCCAATGACATCGGATTGACATTTGTGAGCTTCCTCCTTTATAACTATTGTCAGGTTTGTAATTAACATGGCTGTATACAAATTTCTATTAACACAACGCCACACGATATGACCATTGGAATTGGAACGCTTGATAATGTACCGATATCCATTACGTAGTAATAAGTCACCTCCTCTTTGAGATTTTATAATTTGATAAGAATTACAGATAGAAGTTTCTGCTGACATTCTAAAAAAAATGGTACAAAATTGAAATACCTACAATCCAATTCTTTTGACGCATGAAATAAAATTATGATAAGTGATTTCCAAAACTTACCTTAGTTTTTATCAGATGAAATACCACAAAACTTTAATTTAAACTACTTAAACAATGCTTGCAATTCAAACCTTACGTCAGTTACTAATTTATGAAAACATTTGTCATAAAACGCATTATTTTTCCCGAACTACCCTACAAAGATTTATTATTATAGATTATTTAGTATCTACAAAAGATATCTATATACGTTTAAAATGAGCTTGATAAATTAGATGTGCAATAGAGTTTATAACAATGATTTTACATGTATATTATAGAATATTAATGTACCGGATGTGTACCGATAACTATTTATATGCATCCGTCAACTTCCTGTTGTTGCAATATACTATTTTTGATTACTTTGTGTTTGAAACTATAGAATTAATTCTCAACTAATCAATAAAAATGTAAATGTAATAATTATTTATTTTTTTATTACAAAACTATAGAACATAGAAAAGTTTTTTTAACATTTGGTATTTTAGATGAGGGTTGATTGACTAATAAGACTTGTTTTTCTTAAGGGGAAAGCGCCAGGGTAGCCCGCGAAAATCAAATTTTCTTATTTTATCATTTATTGCAAATTGAAATGTATGTTATAGTAATAAAAATAATAATGTATAATATTTATACACGTAAATGCTTGTACCTGTACAAAATTTATTATATACTTAATAATATACAGGGTGTCAGGGACATCGACGCGAAGCCGGTTACCATGAATTCAGTACATGATTCTGAACCCCCATGCGTTGAAATTTTTCGTCGGTTATTAAAAAAAAAATCTGCTGTTCCATACATTTTGACCGCGTAGGTATTGCACTTTTCTATGGAACAGCAGATTTTTTTTTTAATAACCGACGAAAAATTTCAACGCAGTGGGGTTCAGAATCATGTACTGAATTCATGGTAACCGGTTTCGCGTCGATGTCCCTGACACCCTGTATATTATTAAGTATATAATAAATTTTGTACAGGTACAAGCATTTACGTGTATAAATATTATACATTATTATTTTTAACGGGTTTTGGGTTGAACGTGGACTTTTAATTTTATAGGGTAGGATAGGATAGGATTACATACAAATCTACTAATCTCTTTTTTATGTGTAACATCTTTCCTTTCGCTTTCCTGCAATCCACTGATAACCGGAGCTGCAATCTGTGGTAGTGATTTCTTGAAAAGGGACGGAAGTGTGTAACGGGAAGGAAGCCGGGGAAGCGCTCGCTGTGCTAGATTTGGCTGTCATATGGTACCAACCCATTTTCCGAGAGGTTGGTAGTGTCAGCCAAGATGGTCAGATGTTACACATCATATTATGCGCCTACCGTAAGCCTCACTGGTTTTTTTAAAATAATATATGTAATATTTGCTAAAATTCTATCTTAATTCGCCAATCACAAAAATAAACCAACATTTAAGATAACTCTGATTAGGAATCGAAATCTGTCATAAATAAAAAATTATTCAAGCCACCTATTTTTTGGGAAAGATTTTAGTTTTTAGTCAAAGATTTTAGTTTTTAGAGTCAAAGATTTTAGTTTTTAGTCGAAAGATTTTAGTTTTTAGAGTCAAAGATTTTAGTTTTTAGAGTCAAAGATTTTAGTTTTTAGAGTCATCGCACAATACAGCAATGTCAATGTCCTAAGTTACAATGATCACATAATACAAAAGTTTTTACCCATCCTATACCTAAGACAAATGACTGCCATTCCAATGATTGCCATTCTCTAATTACCAGTCTGGTAGCAATTACTTCACTAAAATTACATTATACCTACAACCAATTCTACACTTGCAGTGTCGATTTATCAGTAATAAATGACTTTTTACTGCCATTTTTCGAAAGTGCGTTTGTATTATTCTTAGGTTTTTATATCGAACATCATCAAAGTCTTTGATGTTTGGTAGGTATATGTAGAGGGAGCAATGGTGGCCCAGTGGCAACTTCCCGTACTTACAAGTTTTTAGTTTGCGGGTTTGAACCTAAACAAAGCTGGCCCCAGTTTTTTTTTAGCCTTTATTGTGAAATAACCGTGAAGAGACAAAAAAACCGGTTCTGGAACTAAAAAAATCCGCCTCTTTGAGAGTGGAGGCCCGGGTCCTCGAAATGGGACACTGACATTATACGCTGATCTTAAATATCGAGAAAGCTGGAACACTGAGAAAGAAATAACGCATCGGTCCTAAGAAAAAACATTACAAAACGCAGGCAAAGTAACGGCAAAGTGTTACTTGTGAATGAAGAACCACTTACGCTCTGCGCT
The DNA here is from genome assembly GCA_948473465.1 of Lithophane ornitopus. Classification (NCBI taxonomy): domain Eukaryota; kingdom Metazoa; phylum Arthropoda; class Insecta; order Lepidoptera; family Noctuidae; genus Lithophane; species Lithophane ornitopus. The sequence goes on from OX419634.1 coordinate 12,663,210, forward strand.
CTCTTCTTTACCCGATGTTAGACGTTTAAAAGCAGTAATGCGTTTAATTTCTAACATTTACTTTCATGAAAGTTAGTCAACTAGGATGAGTAATGTGGCGGGCGAATTCAAAAGTTGGTGCTATTTTGAATTTTCTAGATTATTTATAGTAGATTTAATCAATTATAATAATTTAATTTTGTTATTATTTTTTTAGGTACCAGGTAATATTAAAAGGCTCACAAACCACAAAGTCTACTTGAAATAAAAATTTGAAAGACTCAATTTTAGAACTAAAGCCTTCAAAATATATGTAGGTATGACTGGTGAGTCTACACTATAACAGCTGTTTTCACCAATATTCACATCCAAACTATAATTATTATGCGAAAGTGAGTTTATTTGTTTGTTTATTACGCTTTCACGCTAAAACAGCTGAACAGATTTGGATGAAATTTGCGGCACGGGTAGATCATAACCTGGGTAAGGAAATACGATACTTTTGATCCCGATATTCCCAGGGATCAAGACGCGGGTGAAACCACGGGGTGCAGCTAGTATTATTATAAGCCACATACATACCAATATTATTACACCACAATAAGGTAAACAATAACTTTTTTAATACTCATGAATCCAAAGAACACCTTTGCACAATAAACAAAATAAAATATTATTTTCACGAATGACAATTCGATAGTTTTACATCAAATTTTAATAACATATTTTTGTTCGACACTCTGAAAGTTCACGGACGCTTGGCTTATGTCTTTTTATTATGATAAGTGTTAAATAAAAAGGTCTTGTTCATCAGCTGTTCTTTGACAGGACCCAACTGTGAAGTATGCAACGTGTTGTGCATAAATAATGGTGTTACTTAGTAAAACGGTCATAGTCACTCGATTGACCTTAACTTCATATCGGAATATGCGCTTCTAGACATGGGTCTAACAGATGTTGATGTGTACATTTTTGTTACAATTTTTCTCTGGAGATGAAAGATTAGACAAAGGTTGGTAGCAACACTGCCTGTCAATGTCACAGCGACATTAACTGAAAACTAATGTTCTTTACTAAACCTTGCAAGTCAAGTTTTGAGCTAATCAAAACTTGACTTGCAAGGCTGCTTAACCATAATTTTTTTGTTGTCTTAACTTTTTATGGGGGAATAATATTAGGTATCTCTACGACAAAACTGACAAAACTGCGAGAAACCCTGCCTGCATTTTTATACGACCGATCATCAATCTGGGAATTTAGGTAACCTTCCAATTTCGCACAATAACCCGCAACACGTTAACTGCTCGCGGAGAAACACAAGCAATTAATAATTCTATATTCCAAGCCAATATGACATTTACATGAGGTTTTGCTGATTTATAGTGAGCATGCGCAGGAGAACATAAATTAAAACTAAGTTATGTTGGCAAATGACATATTAGTAGGTATTTTTTTAACTACAATTTTACGGTCGATTTTCTTATGAATTGATGAGATTTTTTTAATATCTTTATTTTGTGTAGGTACTAAAAGAGTTTTAAGAAGTGTTCTAGTAAGTCATCAGTCACATTCAGGGTAGCCCCATCAACTAACAATTTAATAGACTGGCTATTCTTTTTACCCGACTTCGGTGAAGCCAAAAAAGGAGGGTTATGTGTTTGACCTGAATGTATGTATTGTTATATGCCCGTCCCTATAATCCCTCGTAACTACTAAACGGCTGGCAATGAATGTTGGAAGGGCCCCATACCGATCAGTAATAAAGAACTTTTGAAGATTTTGCGACATTCTTCATCATCTCTTCTAAAATTCTTACTTAACTTTAAAAAATGCTGTACTTTGACCTTTTTTCGGGAAGACTTCTACAGGTTTATAACTTCTACTCAAAATTAATAGCGTTCATCCCGCGCGAGCTGACATCGTCGCATTTATAGAGGTTTTTCGTGATTATTTTAAATCACAGTAATATTTTTTTTCAGTCAAGCACTAGTTCGTTGTTATTTAAAAGTATGCAAGCTATTTTTTACAGTTATTTTGGTATTTACTCATAAAAATGTACATAATTATCAATTAATTTCTATTTGCAGTATAGGATTATTATTATTGATATTTAATATGTATAGAGTAAATGTTAAAAATAATTATAAAATACAACTATACTAGATCGTTGTATATTATAATTATAATTTCGCTTCGCTTAAAAAAAACTACCTACTTTGATTTAATAAAATAATCACGAGAAACCTCTAGAAATGCGACGTTGTCAGCCCGCGCGGGATGACCGCTCTTAATTCAAACAAAATGGCGAGACCATTACTCTAACACCCTCATCCCCTAACTTAAGTTTTAAATTAATTAATTTAAGGCGTAGGTACCCACACAAGACTTGTTATCCTGTGGCAGGTGTTAGCCTTTACATCTTTAATCCAGCCTAATGATGGTTTATTGCGACCTAATACTTCTGATGTGTCGATAGTTAATTGTGTATAATTGCTAACATTACTATGTTAATCGACTAACGGGTTGCTTATCAGTGATAAATAATCCTAACTAATATTATAAATGCGAAAGTGAGTTTCTTTCGCTTTCACGCTAAAACGGCTGAACGGATTTGGATAAAATTTGGCACACAGATAGTTTAATAGCGGGATTAATATATAAGATACTTTTTATCCCGATATTCCGACGGAATCAAGACTTATGCGGGTGAAATCGCGGGGCGCTTCTCGTCATAAATACATCTCTCTAAGTTAGATTTGTTCCATAATTATGAACTTTTCCATAAGAGATTTGTTCGTATGGAACAAATATATGATTCATATTATAATTCTGTGCATATAATATTTTTTACGGTCGCGAATCATATTTAGATCAAGATACAATCAAACCTGCAAATTGCAAAAAAACGTAAGAGAATTTGAATATCGCGGGCTACCACTGCGGGTCCACCCTAATAGAAGCCGCTGGAAAGCAGTGAATATGATGAATGAATGAAAGTTACCGACCCCAGCGTGGTTTAACCAGACTCGATAAATCGAATGAACCCCAAGATTTGCACTAGCCCCTGGAGCCTCATGCTTCATGGGGCTATAGAGGCCATTGCATATCAAAGAGTAGACCGGGGGGCGCGGTAATGGTAGACCGTGCCCGTCAGGATAAGGGAGAATTTGAAAATTTTAATGTCGAACAAGAAACAAAAAAAAAATAGTTACCTAATAAACTACTTACTAACATTTACTTCCACCACCTTTTTCAAATAAAACACAACGTTATTAAAACATATAAGTATTTAAACTATTTAATAGTACAGGAGCGACTACCATATTTTATAATTTTGACTTAAAAATGAAGTAATTTTGAATTACCACTTTAATAAAACTGCTTAACTACACCTGAGTCGTGTATTATAATTTTAATAAGGTAATATGTATTCAACACAACCTAGTATGAGAGAATGATTAATAATTAATTATTTATATGAAATTATAAACAACTAGTTGATACTTTTTATGGAATAATTGTAGCTATACAGCATGTACCAGAAATGTGTGGTCATATTTAAGGCCCTACCCTACCTCAAATTGCTTAGCATGATTCTTCTTAATGCCGAAAATACAGCAGAATTAAATTTGATATAAATATTATGTTAAAGTTGAGGATTGATGCTAGGTCCTAAGTTTGGCGAAAACACGATTACATAACATTTTCTAGATAGAAAAAAATCCAAAGTTACCTCTAAACCGAATTATAAGCCACTGGTATTAAAAAAATACTTCAAATTAGATCATGAAACTTTGCACAATAACTGAACTAACTATAAAGCAGGTGTTACGTTTTTTTTTTAGTTACCTTTAGTTTACTGTAAAAAGCAATTACCTAAACTATTCGAGGCTTGATAGCCGCCAGCACCCGACTCCGTCTCACTCCACTCTGGCCGCGATTAGTATGGTGCGAGCGAGATAAAATCTGAGGTCAGTTATGGCTTTAAGGGTGTGGTGTCGTGAAAAAATCAGCCGTTCCATGGGTGGAGAAGGTGTTGAAGTTTTGTATACAGTTGATTTTTTTTTCCCCTTTTACGATGTTGGTCCCGTAGAGAAAGTTGATCAATTTGATAGTCTGTACCACACCCTTAAATTAATATGATCATAACTTTCTGATACATGCTGAATAGAATTTTTTAGGGCTTAGGGTACAGGGTTCCAAGCAAAGTGGAACGGAAAACAATGTTCCATAAACGCCGGCAATTTGTCGTCTTTAGTTAGGTTGATATTTCTGAAAATTTTCTGAAGTATTTTCAATATTTTAATTTGGGAAGGTGCTCAAACAATTTCAATAAAGTTGTCTATTGCCAGAAAGGCTACAAAAGAAGGTTTATTTAATACCACCCAAACAAAGACTATTATATTGTGCTAGTTTAAAATCTATTAAAACTAAAAATAAAAGAGCCATTAAAAAAAAAACGATAAATGTATTATAATCATAAATAACGGATGGTGTTTATAAATTAATAAAAAATAAAATAATTGATATATTGGATTTAAAAAAGAATTAATACTTGATACTTGAAAATTATTTTTTATAGACCATTAATAATTAATAATAGCATTAATTATTATTAATGCTATTATTAATTATTAATTCTTTAATGCTATTGCATTAGAGAAGAATATTAAAAATATTGTTAGAAGGTGAGACAAAATTATTTACTTCCGTTAACATCGTGTATAGGTACTACATAGTATAGATACTATAATAGGTTCTAGTAGGTACAGTTAGCGATGACAGTTCTGATTACTGCCAGCCCCTTCTTGTTAAATGGCGTTAAGGTTTATAAAAGAAACGATATTAACCGAAGAAGTAAAATAACTGATTCTCAAGTTACCTTTGTGTAACTTGAGAATCAATTATTTTACTTCTTCAAAAAAATCCTAACTAACATTATAAAAGAAAAAGTGAGTTTGTTTGTTTGTTACGCTTTCACGCCAAGACGGCTGAACGGATTTGAATGAAACTTTGCACATGGGTAGACCATGACCTGGGATAGGCCATAGGATACTTTTTCCCGATATTCTCACGGGATCGAGATTTATGTGGGTGAAACCGCGGGGCGCAGCTAGTAAAATATAAAGTTATTATGTTTGATACTAATATATTTATTTTTATATAAGTAGGTAAGGACTTTTTTATATATAATATTTATTTTAACTTAACTATCAATAACTATAATAAATAGACTTCACACAGTTTTTATTTAATTGTGTCATAAATTATAGTTTCGGAGATAGGTACCTCGGTAATAAGATTTTGCGCCAACAGAAAATGTTTTTATAATAAGCTTGGTAAAGGCGTATCTTTATTCTCTAGACACAGATAAAAATAATAAGCAGCTGGAATCAAGAAAAGTATTTCCAAATTAAATATAATAAATTCGAATTACGTTATTCAAAATTCCTGAGGCTATTAATTCGAGACCGCAAATTCAAATTTAACGAACATATGGAACGTGAAAATTCCGTCAATAATCGTTCAACTAATTCGATTCGAATTTTAAATTGTTGCCGAATTTGTTCGGTTTTTTTCGCTCGCCGTCGGTTCGACGCCGACGCGATCCGAAAACTGTCAATCAAACCGTTGCATATTATTATTTAAGGTATTGTAATTTGAAAATAAAAGAAATTTTGGAATTTCGAACATCGGAACGTTTGTTTTTTTAGAGTTCTCGATTTCGAATAATGAGCGTCTAGTAGAACCGCATTGGTCTCACTTGTTAGATTTTTTGTCGAAATCAAATCATGAGATTAGTATAATTTCATATCTTGGCTGCAAAAAAAGCAAATTTGTTTCATTGCACAAATAATTTGTATTTAGGTAGGTGTAGGTACCATATTCGCTTTATTTACTGATGATCTAGCGGCTCCTCGACTATTTTCAACATTTTCTACATTTTGTAACTTTCAGATTAAATCGTGGTGTACGAGGAGTTTTTTAATTCTTTTATGTACTTTCTGAGTTTGTCTTGGAAATTACTGACATTGGTGAAGGAAAACGTCGTGAGGAAACCAGGACTTGACGTGGTGATGCTCGAGCCTTCTCATTATGAGAAGAGGTCTTTGTCTTGTCCTACAATGGGACAATCGTGCTGGTATTTTTTGTAACCTAAAAAAATATAGAAAGTAGTCAAAACAATTAAATACGTAGGTACTTATTGTATTTTCACGTCGCCCCCTTAAGACTAGGCCAAATATTGTTTATATTCGGATAGCTCATGACCTAAAGAGTATAATGCCTCTTTAAAGATTGTTTTTTTTTTTTTTTTTTTAATTTTAAAAATGAGTAGGTAACAATTATAAAATACAATAGACGTAGATATATTTAGTTACCTATTCCGCTTGACTATTCTTCAAGAGTCCTAAAAAACCCGGTAACACGTGTCGATTTCTTACTAAATATATCTACGTCTATTGTATTTTATAATGGATTTCCGCAAAGTCACGCCTGAATCAATTAACTAAGTAACAATTGTAAAGAACCCAAATGGAATATTTTACAGAACTACCACCATTCATACCACACACACTTGACCGTATTATTTACCGAAAACCTAATTGTGTTCTGTCTCGCGGCACAATCGTGGACCGATGTAAAAAAACTCACTTATCAGCCCCGGAGGTTCTTACAAAAATTGGGCTTATCCCTAATCTTATATTGACACCGTAATGAGACCAAAATATTGTAACGTCCCAGATTAGTCTTGAAAGGTGTGGACACGCCGCGGGACTAAAATATTTTGGACGTTGTCCTTTTATTTTTTCAAGACAAGTTCGTGTTTTGGGAGCAAAATAATATTTTGAGTGTAGTCACATGAGACACTAAAGCCTAAGCAATTTTAACTATTTATAAATGTTAAATGCAAAAATGGCCGTTCATTTATGAGGTCTTTGTTTGCCTTCTTGCAAAGTGTCAAAAGTTTCAAGCGCTATTTTTAAATATTTTTGTTTAAAACGAGAAGGAAGTTTTCTAATTTTACAAAAATATCGTCTTGACATTTCCAAAGTAAGCCAGCCTTGTATCTGCTTGGGTCATCATCATCTGCCTAGCCTTTTCCCAATTATGTTGGGGTCGGCTTCCAGTCTAACCGGATGCAGCTGAATACCAGTATTTTACATGGAGCGACTGCCTATTTAACCTCCACAACTCAGTAACTGGGTAATACGATACTCCTTGGTAAGACTGGTTGTCAGAATTTCGGGCTTCTGACGACCCGTAACGACTGTCAAAGATCCACAAATGACAGCCGGGACCAACGGCTTAAAGTGCTTTCCGAGGCACGGAGGAGTCTCGATATGTAAAGATTGTCACCCATCCACGGACCAACCCCGGCAAGCGTAGCTTTACCTGATGGATCCACCGGTGCGGCTGTTATTACGTAGCCACAAGCTCCTCGCTCGCTTGTATCTGCTTGGGTGCCCAATTTTATTAAACTTATTTCTTTAAAAGTATATCTAACTAATTAGTCATTATAATTACAATAAATAAAGACAAAAGGAGCACCAAAATACAAAAGTCATCATCATCAACTGCCTAGCCTTTTCCCAACTATGTTGGGGTCGGCTTCCAGTCTAACCGGATGCAGCTGAATACCAGCGACTGCCCAAAAAAAAAGTATCAAAATGAAATCGTCTCCACATCTCTCTCTGTTCCAACACAGCCACCGGCCGGATTTGGTTCCGTGAAACTAATCAGTTTAAATAAGTAAATTGACGATAGACCGCATTCGTCACGCGATGGTAGAATTCAGGTACAGTGTGCCGAGATGAGGCCGATATTACTTTGTAAGCATTGGAGTTGTTTTGTCTGAAGTTCTTGACGAAAAGGTAGTGAAAATTTTAGTTTTATTCCGTTTTGATAGATTTTCGTTTCGTCAGATTTTAGTTTCGTCGGATTTTCCTTTCGATGTTTAAGCAGGTACAATCCCATGAAGTGATAGATTTAGTCAGGAATGGGGCAGTTTTTTTTTGTAGTAGTTTGCAGTTTCAGTAGTTGATTTTGACTTGGATTCGTTCAATATTTTTTATTTTATAAGACGAGCTCATGGCTAAGTAATAACAGCCGCACGAGTCGATCCATCAGGTTAAGCTACGCTTTGCCCGGGTTGGTCCGTGGATGGGTGACCATCTTTACATACCGAGACTACTCCGTGCCTCGGAAAGCACGTTAAGCCGTTGGTCCCGGCTGTCATTCGTGGATCTTTGAACTTTGACAATCGTTACTGGTCGTCAGAAGCCCGAAAGTCTGACAACCAGTCTTACCAAGGGGTATCGTATTACTCAATTAGGTACTAGGTTGTGGAGGTCAGATAGGCAGTCGCTACATGTAAAATACTGGTATTCAGCTGCATCTGGTTAGACTGGTAGCCCAACATAGTTGGGAAAAGACTAGGCAGATGCATTATCCCGTGTTTTAGGGAGCAATACTGGGACCTAATAACGTGGCTGACAAACCTCTGCATACTACTTTAAGGAATACAGGTATATAAACACTTAGGGCCTCACCACAACAGCTTAGACACTTTGTTCAACGCGTGTCTAATGTCATTTTTATGTCAAACTCCATACAGAAATGTCATGTTTAAAAGGTGTTTAGGCTAAACAAAAACAACGGGTCTGGGTGTTTAGTGTATGTGAGTTTCTATGTTTGTAAACGCACCCACGATACAGGAAGAAATTCCTAGTGTGGGGCAACGTTTTTTTAAAAAAAAAAAACTGATAAACATGGTTTTGTGGTAATATGGATAATTATGTATACTAGACTGGCGACAATCTAAGAAGTCCGTTTTGACAGCTATAAAAATGTTTAGTATAGCGATGAAAAAATATATTGGATTCTTATAAACTGATTCTCGAGACATATCGATTGAACATTCTTAGAGAGTTTGTAATCGACGACTTATCTACATTGCCTAAAAGTGATTCTCAAGGCTTAACATTTTATTACATGTACGAGAACGAAACGTCAAAACGGACTTCTTAGATTGTCGCGAGTTTAAGACCAACTTCTTCAATATCATATACCTATAGGTATATATTTTCAATCGCACTAGCCACAGTCTGCCAGCCTTAGTGCATACCGACTACATAGATACAAATATTTCATTGAACAATGAAAAAATTCAAAACACATAACGTTAAGTTTAAAAAAAACAAAGGAATAAAATTCATACTCTTAATAAATACTCACGTTCCATAAGTTCATAAGACTTGTATTGATTTTACCTTCACCCTTGAACTTACAAAAGCGCGGCTGCCGCCCGTAGTAGCGACCCGCTCCTGCATAAAGTGCCCAGTTTTACCGAAAGATGGCACTGCGCGTCACAAAAAAATACAATGGCGAAAACTAGGGTACGACTGGAGGTTTGAATTTGTTTTTTTTTATTTAGGCCAGTTATGCTGGAAGAGATTTCTTTAGAAGCATCACCTTTGTACTAATTTTTCTGTTCCATTCTTCTTGTCTGTTTTTAAGTGTGTAGGTACCATAGATATAAGAAAGAAGGGTACAGTCGAACAAGCTATTTGCTATACAGGCAGATATCTTGCAATTAATTTTTAACAATTTTGTGTTTGTTTTTTTTTTTTTGTTTTGTGTTTTCAGTAGTCAACAATCCTTTTACGTCACTCTCCTAAGCCATAAGCTCAAAAAGTTAAATTACACACACAATCAAAACGAATTTTGGCAGTGTAGCGGAAAATGAATATATTTTGCCTGTATACCAAATAGCTTGTTCGATTGTACATAAATGGTTACATATATGTATAAATAAATAAAAGTATACCACCGCTCCAAACGGTATCGTATTACCCAGTTACTGGATTGTGGTGGTCAGATAGGCAGTCGCTCCATGTAAAATATTGGTATTCAGCTGCATCGGGTTAGACTGGAAGCCGACCCCAAAATAGCTGGGAAAAAGGCTAGGCAGTTTTTATACCACCGCTTCAACGAATTAGATATAGGAAGGAAATAAAGAAAGAAAGAATATCAGGAAACAAGCCGGGTTTTGCATTCAGGAGACTTTAAATTCTGTTTATCATGCTGGCATCTTGAGAAAATTCCCTTGCAGGCTTTTTTTGAAACCCACATTTTATTACTTTGGATTTATAATATTTTTACATAACTATTGAAAAGCAATAATACCACTTATGGTGCTAGGGGGGCGGCCGATGTCCAGGAGTGGACGTATTTCAGCTGAAATGAAAAGATGATGATGATTCGCGATCAATAAACTGGTCTTTAAGTAATGGATGAGACAGGAGCTAGCAGGTATTATACGAACGCCATGAAAATAATATGTTTTGTTGACAGCACTGCGACTATTGAAAATCGATAAAAATAGAATTATCTAACCTTTGATTTATGTTAAATCTTTCTCATAAAAATCTCAGAACGAAAGTGCATTTTAGAGGTTTAAAGGTGAACCCCTTAACCCTCTAAAATACACTTTCGTCGTTAGACAGTTGAACAAACTAAAACAAAGTCAACTGTAACATTACACAGAGGTGACATCATGCTAACCAGAAGATATTATTTTTATACGACATTCAAATAATAAAAAAATTATGCGCGCTTTTTATGACCTCACTTGTAACCTAAAATTTTACTATTGAGCCGTGGTCCAAGTTGTAACTGGTAGCGTTTTTGTATTTAATTTTTAGCAATCTCTTTTCTTCTTTTTGTTTTGATAGACAACATCAGCAAGTTAAATACGTAACGTATTTTCAATCAGAATCTGAAAGATTTCGAAGGAAATTACTAACCTATTTATGGATATTGCTTCATATATTTTTTAATTCGTCAGTTCAGCAACGTTGAATGTTGTTGCACTGTCAAAATGAAAGGTATTGCCGTATGTGTGCTACGCAATTATCCCGCTGTTTAGTTTCTGCAAGATGATGGTGACGAACATCAAAAGTTTGGATAACATTCAACTGTTCGTAAAAATAGGCTGACTAGACTGTTCGTAAAAATCCCTATCCCATTTGATGTCAAGCCCTTGTCCATCGCGTTGGGCTAGGGCAGTATTTACAGTACGAGAGCTTTCCACTATAATGTGTTTATTTTGGCTGATGCAGTGAAAGCCTTCATCATTTGCCTAGCCTTTTCCCAAATATGTTGGGGTCGGTAAATGTCGTATTGCCATTAACTACTTTCAAATCTGTTTGTCAATGCAAATGCCTAATGGAATTGCTCAATGATTTATACCTATTATTATAGGACAAAAAACAACACTTTATTTACGTGCATTCGTTTTTTTAAAGTAAATTATTTCAGAACACGACTTTACTAACATTAAAAACTTGTGCACTTAGCACAAATGCAACGTTTTTAGATGCCAAAATGTAATTGAATTGTATAATTTAATGCATCATTGCAATTGGACAGGCAAAGCAATCAACATGTACCTACTTCGTAATAGTAAACTCCGGTAATTTACGGGGTAATTACTGTCAGGTGTTATTACTCGTTTCCGATTTATTAACATCATTTTCAAATGTTCAATAATGATGGCCGCTTGAGCATTAGCAAATGCTCGATCATTTAAAGAAATAAAATAAATGTTAGGATTAGAAAAAACATGAAATGGTGCAATTACAGTCACTTTAGTTTTAGCTTTTTATTTCCAACTTAAATCGTTATTAGTCAACGAATCTTCCACTGCTGTCTATTTTTAGTTTCTTATGAACTTCAGTGGAATTAATTACTTTTAATAATTATTCGTACGACAAAGATGAAATAGGCGGTTTCTTCCTCTCCTAGAATGTAAGAAATTAAGAAAACTGTGGCGAAGATTATATATCCTTCTCAATTGTTTTTTTTATAGATACCTATACGATACATCATTCACTATAACCAAATTGGCAGTTTTTTGGCAGAATTTATTAGGAAACGATCTGGCAGTTATGTGAAATGTAAAATATCATCAGAAGAACGCACGTCTGTTATTCCATTAAAAACTACAGGGGAGTTTGTTGCGCCACGTCTGCTTCCCGTTTTGGGGCACTGTTTTATGTAATTTTGACGTTCGAAAAGTGCTGATTCTCAGCCTAATTTGAAAAAACCGGCCAAGTGCAAGTCAAACTCGCGCACGACGGGTTCCGTACCATTATCTACAAAAACGGCAAAAAAAAACACGTTTGTTGTATGGGGCCCCCTTAAATATTTATTTTATTCTGTTTTTTATTATTTGTTGTTATAGCGGCAACAGAAATACATCATTTGTGAAATTTTCAACTGTCTAACTATCACGTTTCATGAGATACAGCCTGGTGACAGACGGACGGACAGACAGTCAGCGGAGCCTTAGTAATACCCTTTGGATACGGAATCCTAAAAATGACGTTTGATTTTGATTATTACAATCTTTCTTTCCAGCCAGTTTCTCGTAACTTAGACCAGAACAGACACAGATATTTGTAATGCGTGAGTTTCGGCAGTTCTGCCGTGATTTACCGTCAGCAGTGTCAGAGGGGCGCGGGGCAAAGATGTAAATCATACTGGCTCATATTTAACGATTTGCGGCTCCATCCTATGACTTGTTTACTTGATAGGCGCATGTGATGTGACGGCTAGTAAATGTTGCGTATCATAGGCTAGAGTCATGCTAGGGATATGAAACGATGATGCGACGGTGATGTCTAGTGGTCGCATGCGCTAATGCTGAGCCTGAGGTCCTAGATTCGATTCCCAGGTCGGGCAAAGTGTTTTTGGGTTTTTCCATCTGGAATTTCTGAATAGCATCCCGGAGTCTGGATTTGTGCCTGGTTGATAGCAATAGGCTCGGTCCCTATTACATGGGACTTAAACATAACTGGCGAAATGTGGGTGTAGGTACTATAGGTACACCTCTTCCTAACCCTTGGAGATTACAGGCGTGATTTTATGTGATGAGACTTTTCGCATTGGTTCTGGGTTAAGAGTCAGTACAAATGCCCTTAAAAAAAAAAAACACAGCTATTCCATAAAAAATTTTAACACTTACTGTTTTAAACTAAATAGGCCATCTGATTAGCCTTTTCCCAAAAAAGTTGGGTTCGGCGTCCAATCGAACCGGATGCAGCTGAATACCAATATTTTACAAGGAGCGACTGCCTATCTGTCCTCCACAACCCAGTAACTGGGTAATACGATACCCCTTGACGGGCTCACCCGACCCGAGGTTTGACCCGTAACAACTGTCAAAGATCCACAAATGACAGCCGGAACTATCGGCTTAACGTGCTTTCCGAGGCACGGATGAGTCTCGATGTGCAAAGATTGTCACCCATCCACGGACCAACCCCGGTAAGCGTAGCTTAACCTGATGGATCGACCCGTGCGGCTGTGATAACCTCTAGCCACGAGCTCCTCATACCGTTTATAAGTATGGTTTTTAAGTCAATGCTTTAAGTTTGAGTTTAAATAACTTGATAATTCTTGGAGCTTGTTTTCCCACGTCATTTTCTCGTGATTTTTCTATAAGCACTTATGAAAGTTCATAATAGTAAATTATAACGCCTGGCTTTGCACCTTGGTACCTGCACACGTAGAAGTTGACAAGCAAGAAGGGCGGCAATAACGTGTTGTTTTTAACGATCATAATTATAAAGTAATTGTAAGTAAGCGCCTCATAATAACTGACGTTTGAATGAGGAAAAAAAATCTATAAAGAAAAAAACTGCTTAGCTATCAAAGCAGAAGCTTATAAAGGCCCTTTCCCTGAAGGGTTTGGCAAAGTTGTATATACAATACACCCATGTTTTCCAACTACATGTGGCTAAGTAATAACAGCCGCACGGGTCGATCCATCAGGTTAAGCTACGCTTGCCGGGGTTGGTCCGTGGATGGGTGACCATCTTTACATACCGAGACTCCTCCGTGCCTCGGAAAGCACGTTAAGCCGTTATTCCCGGCTGTCATTCGTAAATCTTTGACAGTCGTTACGGTTCGTCACAAGCCCAAAAGTCTGACAACCAGTCTTACCAAGGGGTATCGTGTTACCCAGTTACTGGGTTGTGGAGGTCAGATAGGCAGTCACTCCATTTAAAATACTGGTATTCAGCTACATCCGGTTAGACTGGTAGCCGACCCCAACATGGTTGAGAAAAGGCTAGGCAGTTTGACTGATGTAGTTAGTCCAATATAGTAAGAGGCGACCTTATTGCTATTTGCTGAGCACAGTTGGAAAATCTGGGGCCCTACACAAAGTGACATTCTATCAGCGATAACGATGATGGAAAAGGCAAAAATGTATAGGAAAACGAAAAGCTTATGTCAATCCTGTTGGAAGTCGTTGTAGAAATACGAAACGCTTTCGAAGCGATTGTCACTTGTCTAGGCCCTCTGGGCTGTAATTGACAAATGAATTGTGTGGCAGAAAAAACAGTCAAGAGGTGTCGTGGGATACATGGTTGGAACAAAGTTCATTCCGCTTTTGCACACTTGGCAAATGAGAGCTAGACCGAAAAGTGTAACACTTTGACCGTCACGACCCTTCTGTTACGTAACAAAAGTGTCGTGAAGGACAATATTTTTTTTTTTTTTGCACGGCGTGCAGAGTATAATGTGTGATAAAGAAGTTTGTTCCAAAAACACTTATTTAAACTGGCAACGAAGCACCTCGACGATCACAGCAGCAGTACTTGTGATATTTTTTATCTTGTGAGACTTCACTGCTTGAAGAATGAAGCTCAACTTATCTATTCTACATACAACAATAAAAGGACCAAGAATTTTCGTTTATATGTTTGGACTCTTACTATGAGTCCAAACAAAAGGCCACTCTATGTTCCGGATTGGCGCAAAAACTGCTGAACGGATTTGGATGAAATTTGGCAGGCAGATTGTTTATAATCTGGATTAACACAAAGGGTAGGTACTTTTAATCGCAGTAGTGCGTTCAAAATTATTATTGTTACTTTGATGACGTTTTGGGTCAGAAAAGAAAATAATGTTTAAACACTGACTGTTAGTGTAGTTTTTAGCGTTTAAATTAAAAATACGAAACAATAAAAAAATACACCTACCTACCCACAGTATAGGAATAACAAAGGACAAAAATATTAAAAAAAATCTGAATAAAAGCACTAAACAATTATTCCCGTGAGATATTTTCCAACACCCACACGGGCGAAGCTGCGAGCAAACGCTAGTATTTTAATAAACACGAGTTTCTTTGACAAAATAACAATTTTTCTTTCTTCTTTCGTACAATTCAATTTATTCGATCCAATTCTATGTAACCATTGGGAACATTATTTAGTTATTTCCACCGCGTACGAAACTCAATACCTACCACATTTCTAAAGGTCAAACCTTACCATAACCAGCTAATAACAATTTGCCATAATTATCTGAAAAAATACCCATAACTAACCTTGCAACCACATAAAAATACATAGTTCTTACCTGTGTACCAAAGATTTATATCGCTAGATTTGCCCTCACCGTACTTAGTCGCGCGAAAAAGTGAGAATAGTGAGCTCACGCAATATCTATAACAATCAAATCAAGTCACTGCGTCATTGTGTCAGAGGTGCCAAAACAAAACCAAAAATGGACTATCTTTTGACACGGGTAGGGCAAATCTAACAATTTAAATCTTTGGTTTCTATCTTTTTACAATGCACAGTAAAATAAAGTTGGCAAAAGATTTTTATTATTCAGCCAGTGAGTTTATTGTTTATTGTGTCATAATGTTAACTTTACCGTTTACTGTGTTGTAATTAAATGTGATTTATGAAGGTATTAACTTTTTCGGTTTGATTTTTGGAAATGATAATAATACTTTTTCAGGACCGAGTTGAGTGAAAAGGAAATAGGCTTTGTTTTGCTGAAACAACAATAAAAAAATTAATTCAATGGTGACTTAAAGTCAACTTCTTGCTTGCTCTTTTGGTTCTGAGAAAAAAAAATAAACATGAAAGGATGAAAAAACCATCATATGTTGGGATCCAAGATGGTTTTATTTTAGCCTATTACAAAACATCTGAAGTAGAATGAATTTTTAATTTCGTGGGAGAAATACCTAACGTCATAATTATCAAGTTTTTCTTTTGCTGAAATACTGTTAGAAAGATGTAGTAATCCTATTTAATTAATTATAAATTAAAAATAATGTTTGTTTTTTATTAGACTGATCTAAACATTCATCATTCTGATTTAAACATTATCCTCTAAAAATACTATGCAATTGGATCCCACTAAAATAATTATTTCATAATAAATGACCAAAATTGTTTAATATTGTGCATAATATTTTATGCTTATAAGCTGAGCCTATTAATTTTCAGTATGGGTCAAGTTTCCGTACAAACCAAGTCTTATTAGAAACAGCTGATACTGACATACCTACTTAGCTTTAACATTAATTTATTTTACAGGTAGACATAAATAAAATAGTACCTACAGGAGGTGGCTATCATTGCGCTTTAAGCAGATAAAATCAAAATATCAGTTACTATCTCGAACCCAAGTTTAAATTAGTAAAAAAAAAAGTTAATTTAAACATAGGGTCGTCCGCCTGTGTGTACCGTCGAGGGGAAAATGCGAAAACTCGCCCTCACCCGGCGGCCATTTTGTGACGTCACCGCTACCCGCAGGGGACGCATTTAGACGAAGTATTTTTTTATGAAGAAAAGCTTATTATTTTGGCAACATTATTATTGTTTGTCTTTGATGACGTTTTGTATCAAAAAAGAAAATAATGTTTAAACACTGACCGTTAGTGTAGTTTTTAGCATTGTAAATAAAAATATGAAACGATAAAAAATACACCTACCTACCCACAGTATTTTTATAACGAAGGACAAAGATATAAAAAAATGTCTGAATAAAAGCACTTATTAATTTTGACAACTTTTTTTGAAGTTTTCAACGTTCATAATAATTCGTACAGTACCAAACTAGTCTACTAAAATATAATGTTCCACGAAACTTAAAAACTAATGCACTTAAGAAATGCCAGTTATCCTTTCTCCTGAACGTCGACATTGCAACTGACATTGCAAACAAAACCTATACAATTTAAAACAAAACTATACAAAAAAAGGTGCAAAAGAAAAACTCGAGCGCAATTGTTAAGAAAAATAAAAATGTACGCTCAGTACGTCCCCGTGTGCGCTTTGATGATGCCGGGGCGTTTTGATTGGTTCGCGAGAAGTGGTAGGCGTGGTTTGTTTGAGCTCCTCCCACCTCCGTTAAGGGTCTTAGATTGTGAGGCTCCAAACGTAATCGGGCGCTTGCCGGCTGCGCCACGCGTACTCACACAACATAGTATAACCTTTAAACACGTGCTCTCTATAAGAAAAAATTAAAAAACCGGTGAGAATACCCGTGCAGTGACAATGTGGTGAATTTTAATGTGACTCAAGAAAAGCAACAAGCCCAAACTGTGTTATGGGCTAAAAATATGATATAAACAACTGATGTTATGAAAAGTGTGGAAACTAATGTTTTGTGTTTAGTGTTGTGGAATCGATCGGCTGAAAAGTGACCTCTGGCGGTTGAAATTGGCCGAGTTACATAAAACAGTAACAATACAGCTATTTTGTGGAGTGCTATGTTCAGTTGATCGACGAAATTTTTTAGTTTGAGCCAATAATCTTCCAATAAGATTCCATTTTGTAGAAGCTCAATTAATTCTTCCAAAATTTCTTATTCTGCTTCTAGAACTAATTCGGTAATATTTTTGGAATTTATTTTTCCTCTTAAAAATTCTTGACAGCCGTTTTAGGCTTCATTTGTGCAATATTTAAACAAAGATATCTTAGTGTAAAACGAGTGTAAATAAAAGCTCAGTCTAGATCGAATTTAAGATCTGTTTTTAGTGTAAATAATAGGCTTTTTAATAGTGATAAATTAGATCAATTAACTATCGAAGAAGATCGGTATATTGGTAGTGATAACAATTTTGAAATTCTAGTTAAATTGGAGGTCACACACAAAGAAGATCTAAGAGATATTGAAGATCTCAAACATTGAATAATATTTATAGACAAAGGAACAATTATAATTAACGTTCGACCTTTACAAGCGGATGAATTAATTGCTATCAAACTGTTAATTTTGCAAGGAACATCTAATTCGAGGTCTTTGTTTACGAGTTTCCAATACAATCAAGATGTTAAGTGCCGACAATTAAAATTGGAGTAAACATATTAAAGAAGAACACATACATTTTAAACGATGCAAAATTACCGAATTTAGCACAATTATAAACAATTTACATATCACTGGAATAGAAAACATCTCAAATTTTATGATTAGGAGCTTCTTTATCATCGACTGAATCTGGCCTTGGTGTGCAAACTAATTGTGAAATCAAGAGGGAATCAACAAGAGATTCCTCACGAACAAAACCACATCCAAATGCTGTTGCGTTAACTTTATCTTCGCCACTATTGACAATACACTCTTCCACATCAACCCTGTGAGCTGTACCGCGCAGTTCACCAAAATCACCAGTCAGATCATTGAAAAAGTGCTCTACGCCACAAAAACCAGATGCATCATTGACCATATGTCGCTACCCCGCCGATCACATTAACCTGGGGGTGCACGTAACTGGGGTGGAGCTGCAATCCGTCAAGATAGCCACTGAGTCGAAGCTGCAGCTGTGCGGGGGCTGGAGTGGGCAGGCTAGCTACGCGCTGGATGGATGCGTGGACGCTGGCCTGCTCAGACCACCGCCGCAGCCGCACTCCAGCCAACTTGGCACTGTTTATGCCACGAAAAGGAGAAGGAGGAATGGAAAAAGGTAAGTCTTAACATACTATGTTTACAAAATGTAATTCGGTGTTGAATTTTTGTGTTTTGTTTTGTGATTTTGGCCAGGGCGACGGCGACGGCTTTTTATCAGAAACTAATAGGCTTGTGGCCGCAAAATACAGACACAGTATCTACATTTAAGTAGATAGAAGATAGATTGACAAGTAGATAGGTACAATGGGGCAATAGGTATACATATCCAGGAAAAATCAAACTTAATTGTGACAATCAAGGTTGTTTCTTGTCATTATATATATAGATGAGTGTATGGTTTTTGAAGATGCAAGAATAGGGAGGAAATGCGTTACGTATTTAATGCAGAATGTTTAATCATTATTCAAAAAGCTTCTACGGAAGTCAAATAAAATAAAATGTTATTAGATTCTAATGTGTTAACGTTATTAATTGGTGGTGTCTCATTAAAGTTTTCTTATAAGCTATCAGTTTCATTTGTAGTAAATAATTTTGTCATATTAGTTTCAAAAGTCGCTTTTGTAAAATAGGCTTCTAGTTCTTGAATAAAGATATTTTATAATTGGATTTGAATAATTATATTCAAACTAATTGAGTTGTCGGCAATATCTTTATAGTGGTTACCATTTTATGTGATAAGGCATATCTTAGAGTGAAATCATATTTTAGCTACTTATAATAATTAATGATAGTCGTTTAATCAATATTTTTAAATTGCCACGTTTCTTCTTATTTATGTAAATACTTTTAACTACTTTTTGAAACTATTTATAAGACAAACTCTTTTAATTTGGAACTTTTATTCAAATTAACTATTTTATTTTATTATTTAATATACAATTTTTTTTTTAAAGAAGTTTTGGTTGGGTATTATTTACGTTCCTACAGAAAATAATGTTAGTATCATATCCCAAAACAATTATCAAGAGCAAATAAGTACCTTTATTTAAACATAATAATTAAAAAACGAATATGTTTCACCAAAAATGTGTGAATTATGACAATATCCATCAATAAAAGTCAATTACTTAGTCAAAACGTTAACACTTGTCTATCTAAAGTGCCGGATGTGTGATATATAACAAAAAAAGTTCAATAATCGTAACAAATCGATTTAAAACAATATAATTTTTGAAACATCAAAATTCTCAACGCGTTTCGCCTATGCCTCTTGGATTTTTTACGAATTTGTACTTTGTTGCCCTTGGAATAGGGTAAGAATTTGAATTTTACGGTTTTCTGATAAAATTTGACGGCTATGCCCAACCTACCATAGAATTTGAATTGCTAAAAGTGTCTAGAATATGACACACGCGACACATACTAAATTAATTACCTACTATAGATAAATAAGAACTATTCTTTCAGTACCTATTTGTATTAAAGTTTTTGTATAACTTAGTGATTATTTTTTTTCCTACCTAAAACATAGATTTAACTTTTGCGGCAGCTATTTTCGTTTCTTGCTTCATTTACGATGTTTTTAAATAGTTTTTTTTTTAGGTATTTATCAATTAATTAATCATACCTTTACCCACTTGTAAGTTCACTTAGTTTAATTGGAAGTCGTTCAAATAGAACACTAAGAATAATTTGAATAAAAAAAACTGCCAAAATCTCAATAAAATTCAATAAATTAAATGAACAAAAATATTGATGTCGTAATGTCGATATTTTTGTTTTATTAAACAGAATAATTATTATGGATTTTCATTAAGGAATTTATTAAAAAAATAATTTTGCACTATCTGGAACTAAAACTTTACATTTATCTAGCAATAAAATGGCAACTATTAACTATGGATACTTACTTAAGGTTATAATAAAATTATAACAATCTGGCTTTAAGTAGTTGGCCCAATTTTTTTTTATATCAACTGTTTTCTACATAACTGAAATAATAATTTGGAAATTAACCCTTCAAAGATTACAGGCGATGTTGTGCTAAAGTATTGTGTATGTGTGTCTAAAGAATGAGTACGTGTTATGCTAAAATATCTACTTTTCAGACGCATGATGCAATCCTTGTTCTGTGTAACTTCACCTACCAAATTTTAAATACCAACCAAATTACTTTAACTACTTCATAAATTATTGTTGGAGTGCATTGCACCACCCGTTACAATTCTAAAACACCGTTATTTTAGCTCAATAACCGCAAAAATTTTACATTATTTTTTCTAAAACTTTATGCCAATAAAATTTAATTCAATCACATCTAGTAGATTTCGACATCTATAAAACCAAGAGCGTTACGAATGATCCGTTCAAAAATCAGTGCTGGCCTATTAGGTTGATTCGATTATTAATTTATGAGGTGAATAATAGCCGTTTATCGATACAGTTGAATCGATTCTACTCGGTATGACCGTGGCGATAGATTCGGATAACGGATTTCGAATGTGTTCAATTTCAAATTTCGAATTTCGTGAATTTCTGTCGTGTACGGTGATGGAGGGAAATTGGTTGATTTGCGAAAGAATAAATCTGCAAGGTAGGATAGATTTTGCAAGTGCCTAGTACAGTTTACTAGGTATAGTTTGGCGTCGCTTGTCTCATCTGACACTTTCTTCAATGTGACATATTTGTGTCGCTACTTGTATAATTATGCCAAACACAGATGGTCACTTATGTTTGCTGTCTTCTTGAGAACAGACATAAAGTCGGATATTATTGCCGATCTGTCAATTGTATTTAATATTTATGCTCGTGAACGTACGTAGGTACAGTGTGCCATTTCCGAAATTGATTTCATTGGATACTAGCACAATAAAGGAGCTAGGTATTCCATGATTAGATAAGAAAGAACTAGTTAATTGATTCAGGCGTGACTTTGCGGAAATCCATTATAAAATACAATAGACGTAGATATATTTAGTAACCAATTCCGCTTGACTATTCTTCAAGAGTCCTAAAAAACCCTGTAAGAAATCGACACGTGTTTCACCTCTCAACGAGGCATCCTCAGGATGACGATTGACCAATTGCAAACCAGAACGCGACGTGTTACCACACCGAGCGCTGGACGCAAAGTGAATCAAATCGCCCGTCACCCCCACAATCACCGAGCAGCAATCCTATATAAGTGGGGGTGACGGGCGATTTGATTCACTTTGCGTCCAGCGCTCGGTGTGGTAACACGTCGCGTTCTGGTTTGCAATTGGTCAATCGTCATCCTGAGGATGCCTCGTTGAGAGGTGAAACACGTGTCGATTTCTTACAGGGTTTTTTAGGACTCTTGAAGAATAGTCAAGCGGAATTGGTTACTAAATATATCTACGTCTATTGTATTTTTTAAGAAAGAACTGTACAAATGTTCATTAAAAAACATTTGTAAAGGAAAACAAGGCGGAATATCTTGAACAGTAGAGTTTATTTATATAATTATTTAATACTTTAAGCACACAAATGTACAGACGCGAACTTAATACCAGAGTTCTTTCTTCAGTTCTATTGTAAATTATAATAATCCTTTTTCTGTGTTTTTCGACACTTTTGGACAGAAAGTAAGTACAAGACAATAATTAGACCTGTAATAAACCTTTTCCCAACTAGACCTGTAATAAGCCTTTTCCCAACTATGTTGGGGTCGGCTTCCAATCTAACCGGATGCAGCTAAATATCAGTATTTTACATAGAGCGACTGCCTATCTGACCTCCACAACCCAGTAACTGGGTAACTCGATACCCCTTGATAAGACTGGTTGTCAGACTTTCGGACTTTTTATGACCCGTAACGACTGTCAAAGATCCACGAATAACAGCCGGGACAAATGGCTTAAGGTTGATGCGCTAGGGTGGCCCGCGAAATTCAAATTTTCTTACGTTTTTTGCAATTTGCAGGTCAGTATCAGGTTGTATGTTGATCTAAATATTATTAGCGGCCGTAACAAACATGGATTTTCAGAATTATAAACATTAGAATCAGCAATACAACTCTCTAAGTTCATGTAAGTGTATTGAATGAAAATTTCATGAAATCGTCAGTCAATACACTTACATACAGAGAGGTGTCTCGGTATGTAAAGATGGTCACCCATCCACGGACCAATCCCGGCAAGTGTAGCTTAACCTGATGGATCGACCTGAGCGGCTGTTTTTACTTAGCCACGAGCTGTAATAAACTGATATAATAATATAGATATTGACATCACACAAATCTTGCTAGTAGTTTAGTTTGTAGCCAAGCCAACACCGATTTCATGAAATCATGAACAAGAAAACAGAATTTCACACAAACTTAGGTACCTATAAGGGGTTTAAGAATGACGTCATGTCCCCCCGCCTTCAGTTTCAGGGCGTTTTAAATACACATGACACGCCTTCAAGACTTAAGGTTACTGGGTTATAATGACCTTATTATAGTGGTGCATATTTTGTGGGATTCGGCAAGAAAAATGTTTTTTTTTAAGTGATCGATTTTTAAACGCAATATAAAATTCTGTGGATCTTGCAGTATAATTTATTTCAGATATAGGTGTGTACTAACAAGACTTTATAATATACTAGATTTTGCACACGGTTTTTCCAGGGTACCATTATAAATTATAGCCTAATGTTATTCTGATATATCAGCTATTATATTACTGTAAAGTTTCAACAAAATCGATTCAGTCGTTTTGCGTGAAAGAGTAATAAACATCCATACATCCTCACAAACTTTCGCGATTATAATATTAGTAAAATTAATATTTTCTAATATGTAGATTATTAATTTAACTGGTTTCCTTATAATGAGAAAAAATAGAATTGAAAAAAAATTCTACTGGTCTATAAAATTAACCAAAGGCTGAAACATGTTCTTGCTTAAACTCATCCTACATTTACTGAAAACCTGAAAACGGTCGAAACTCTTAAAACCTTTATTGCGCGAATAATATCGTATGCGTATGACGACGTGCTGTGCTATGACAATTAAGGCTCAAAGAATAAGTAGGTAGTATAGGTTTAGTCAAGTATGTCTCAGAAATATGTACACACACACACACACACACATACACACACTACACTAGTGTGAACTTATCCTTATAAAATCTATAGTAGGTACGCGTACATTATTATTGTTCTATAAGAATCACTATATGGATCACTGTGTCTGAATTAAATAAAAATAAATTACAAGACTTTAATACCGTAGTGTAAAATAACCTTTAATAAAAAGCTCATGAACCAAACTATTCCTTAATATATTACTGTCTATTTTCATATAACTATTCCTGTTCAAAGAGGCAGAAAACTTCACACTACCCACCGTTTTTGAAACACCATTCGTGACGTAGCCGTGACGTAATGATTACGTAATTATCTTCACTCAAACTATACTTTATTAGACAACTATTGTGTTTGAAAATCATGGATCCATGGTGTGTAATTTATTCAAGTACAGGCGACGAAAGGAAATAGTGTGCAGGGTAACTTGGGTGTAGCCTCTCGAGTGGCGATACAAAATGTACTTACGTCCAGCACACTCTGGGCAGTGGAGCTTTGGTTTCATAAGCAAGCGGTGAACGTTCACACAATAACGGCTGTCCAAATACAGAGCGTTTTTTCCCAATGTCAAATAGGTACTGGCGAAAATGACAGATGTTTCTAAAATGACGGAACCGCTTTCCAAGGAAACCCTGACTTTAGCCCCGTTACAAAGTTGCTGACTGGGTTATATTTTTTGCCACAGCACGAGCTATTGTTTTATAGTTTGTGCAGATAATGAGCAAAAATGATCTTAATCAATTAATATTTTGCGAAAGTATGTCGTGTACTCAAATATTACCAGCGCATCTAAATGTCATAATCATTCTCCTGCCCATATCCTAATTTATTTGTCGTCAGCACAACATGTCTTGTTCTTCCATATTAGCCGTCATCTCGGTAGTCACTCCCTTTCTAGCCATATCATCTTTCACACAGTCCATCCATCGTTTCTTTAGTTTGGTTTCTTTACGTCCATCTACGTAAATGTATTTTGTTCAAATAGCTTTTGTTAATAAACTTACAATAATAATAATTACCTATAGCATAGCGCAACGATGTCACATTGAACACCAAACTATTTAGCTGACTGTACTGCAGTACCTATTAATAGTACTTTTTTAAATTGAGTGGTAAAACTTTGTAAGACTGATGTTATTATAATGAAAGTTTAATTTTTAATTATAAAATTATTTGTTATTATTTTGCTTAAAAGCGGTCACCCGTAACAGGCGTTTGAATGAGAGTGACTGTGGTAATTATAAGTTTATATAAATTGGCAACTAGTCAACACTAGACTTTAATTGTGTTTCTGCAGAAAAAAAGCCTATTGCATAGAAGAAGGACCCAGTATTGACGGCCATGCTTGCTTAATCCTGCTGCTGGCCGCTCTTGCTGAAAAATAGCCCCATTGCTATTGCTATTTCATGAAATCATGACATTTTAGGCCAATACAAACTTACGACCACTATCAGTACCTTAACATAACATCACGCCTGTATTCCCTGAAGGAGAGGTGTACCTATAGTACACCCACATTTCCCCAGTTACGTTTAAGTCCCATGTAATAGGGGGCGAGCCTATTGCCATCAACCGGGCAGAAATCCAGACTCCGGGCTGCTTTGCTCATCTTGGGAATCAAACCCAGGACCTCATGCTCAGCAGTAGCGCTTGCGACTATAACGTATTTTTCGCTAATTATAATTCAACCTGTAACGCTAAACTGAGCAACAAATCAGCTAGGCCATCGACCGATATCCACCGACTGCCCATAAAAAGATTTTTCTTTTACCAACCAACGAAAGAAAAAGATATAAAAATTACCAGGAAATTCCAGCATCTTTTTACCAAGACACCCATATTGGTATCTTTTGAATAAAACATTACATTTCTAGTGTAGTACGCTTTATGAGTTTTTACTTAGTTTTGTTTAATAATTATGAGTGATAACAAAAAGTCGGTTACATTGACAGCTGGTTCAACTAAAATTGTATCACAATTGAACGTTACGCTGTTTATTTTAACGGATCAGCAGTACAGGTGGAGGCATGATATTTGTATTTTTTAAATACAATATGATCTAGGACTGGCTTGTGGCTAAGTAATAACAGCCGCATGGGTCGATCGATCAGGTTAAGCTACGCTTGCCGGGGCTGGTCCGTGGATGGGTGACCATCTTTGCGTAGGTACCAAGATCCCTCCGTGCCCCGGAAAGCACGTTAAGCCATTGGTCCCACTGTCATTTTGTAGTTCTATGACAGTTGTTACGGGTCGTCAGAAGCCCGAAAGTCTGACAACCAGTCCTACCAAGGGGTATCGTGTTACCCAGTAACTGGGTTGTGGACTTGTGGAGGTGGGAGAAGCAGTCGCTCCATGTAAAATAATGGTATTCAGCTGCATCCAGTTAGACTGGAAGCTGACTCCAACATAGTTGGGAAAAGGTTAGGTAGATGATGATGATGATCTAGCGAAAAAATTAGGTATAGGTTTTTAAGGATCTTTTGTATTTATATTTAGTACAGGACCATTGTATTTATATATATAGGTACACTAGCTTCCGTCACCGGCTTCCTAGCCTATGTAGGTACTCAGTGATAATACAGCATTCTATTGGTGGAAGAATTTTAAAATTAGTCCAGTGGTTTTTGAGTTTATTCATTACAAACAAAAATACATATTTTTTATCTGTATAATATTTATAAGTAGTGTATATCTTATATTACTGAGTTATTTGCACCATTGATGGAGCATACAAGATCATTAATCTTAATTATACAAATGAGACATTTTCAGTACTGTAGGTATGCATGTAGGTATTTTCTTTGTTAACTTTTGTGACTACTAACTTGCCTCCATTTGAGAGAACCGTTGTGACAATACATGGACTAGTCAACAAAGCAGTTTATGATGCAGTGAGTAAACGTATTGATCAATGTATTATAATTATCATCTATGACCATAAATATTATTGAGGTTGTTTACAACATAAGTAGATCTGCCAGATCGCGAGCTACGCATTTCATTTCAATTTCCCAATTATCTAATTCTAAGCCATTAAAAACAGCCGAAAAATTCAATAATCAGCCATCGCATAACCTAATTAATTTGTTACATGACAAATGGTAATTATGTGTAAGTAAATAAAATGAATAAAAACCAATTTATTTGCATCAAAAATTTACTTCGTCTCGTGAAAGACGACCCTTGGTGAGGTGACCCTTTTCACACAAAGTACATATAGATCTTTACATTAAAAAACCTAAATAAACATACCATACAATCGTAAATTCAAATAAAACTGTCCAAATTGTAAAAAAGAGCGAAATATACAAAATTGCGCGCGCGCAGCGTACGGAACCACCTGCTTGCGCAGATGGCCGACTGTCAGTTTGTTAAGGGGGATGCGGTAACCCCGCGAAATTCAAATTTTCTCACGTTTGTTGCAATTTTTAGGTTAGTGTCAGCTTGTATGGTGATCAATATATGATTCGCGACAAAACATATATATTTACAGAATATTAGTAATTAGAATCATCAATACATGATTTTAATAACCATAAGTATTTTAGTAAAAACATATTTTTTATGGTCGCGAATCATATAATGATAATCATACAACCTAATACTGACCGGCAAATTGCAAAAAAACCTAATACAATTGGAATTTACGCGGACTAACATTGCTTATTTTTAATCTTAAATTTTGAATTGCTTTTGATTCTTTTTTTGTTTTACATTGTTCTCACATATAGAAGCAACATGAATACTGTACCCAGGATTTTTTAATATCTATATCCATTTTTTAAAAGAGTGTCCTTGGAGTTTCTTGCCCGTTCTTCCCCATAGAGATCTACGTTTTGGAATGGGCAACTAGCTTCAACTCTCTGACTAACTGACCGACTCTTTGACAATTCAAAAGTGCCTGTAAATGGTTTAATTGAAATAAATGCTTTGAGTTTGAGTTTGAGCGGATACCATCCTAACTAAGCCTGTCGCGATAGCAACAATGTTAACAGCATTGTTGTATTTTGGCAGTTAGAGGTTAGAGGTTAGAGTTAATACCTATAGCCAGTTCCTCTGAGGTTGACGATTCCATGTGAAGTTCACTTCCGCCTTCGGCCTGATCATCACTTACCATCGTGTGAGATACGGGCCAAGAGCTTCCAAGTTGTGAACAAAAAATAAAAAAATGTCTACCCTGGCGCCTTCGCCTTAATTAATAAGTTTGCCATTTGAACCCTGAAGCGTGGTAAAGTCGGGCGATTTCTTACTTTTCATAACTCAAATGGTTTAGTATTTATTCATTTGATTTCCTTTTATTTCATAAAGTTACATATAAATTACATTTTTAAATATTAGAATATAAAAACATTTTAAAATATAGTAGCCCACCGGTATCGGGAACAGGGTCCAAGCTATTCATTTTATTATTATCCGTTAGATGTTATAAGACTAACTAGGCTTTGTTGGTGCATGTGACATAATGAATATCTATTAGAAAAGAGACAGATCAAGATGGATGTATTGTATGAACGTTACTAATAATAATATAGCTAGGAATATGGAGATGAACACTGAAATGACGGCTGATAAAGAATGGAAGATAAAGAAATTGTGATAAGAACAAGAGGTGGTAGAGCCTCGCTCGCCCCTTGGATCTTGCCCCTTTGATTACAATGTCCCACTCGCCCCGTTTTTTAATAATTTTAATTGATAATTGACATTTAAATGATGATTTTGATGTACCGACTCGCCCCTTGCGGCATTTCCTTTGAAATTTAACCAAAATGGTACAGTCAGACAGAAAAATGCACACATTATGAATAACGCTATATTTGATTACTTTAATAACTCTATAATTCAATGTTATAATACATACAATATCCTTACTAATATTATAAATGCGAAAGAAACTCTGTCTGTCTGTCTGTCGCGTTTTCACGCCAAAACTACTGATTTCGATTTTAGATTAAGATTTATTTATTTTCACATCATTGGCAACAAACATCTGTGTAGCCCTGGCCTTTGGAGAAGTCCCTACTAGGAGTTCCCTCAGACCAAATAAAAAACCAAGACAAAGCGCTGTCAATAGTGACGTGAGCCGGTTTCGTAAACAGTGTGCACAAATGTTGGTGTAGTTTGATTGTAAATGTGTGCGTTTGAGCGTGTATGCACAGAGCGGTGGTGTAGTTTAGGGCATGCTTCACTGTATTGTTCGCAGCGCTATGTCTTGGTTTTTTATTTGGTCTGAGGGAGTTCCTGTATCACAAGAGCCAGACCCGATTCACTGACCGAATTGGCACCAACATAACCCTCGTGCATTCGGCGTATTTTTTTTTTTTTTTTCAGGTTTTTTTTTGTGTCTTGAAAAATGAGTTGGTGCTTAAATTATGCATGGAAAAAAGAAAAACTAAGGTATAGGTACTCAAGTACCAGTAAGTATGTTTGGTACACAGTCTAGAGCCTGAGAAAGGACATAGGCTACTGTTTATCGACATACCACGTGGGCGAAGCCGCGTGCGGAAGCTAGTATGTTATAATTAGGTATTTAAGGAATGGTCACATTTTTTGAGGTCTTACTGAGAACTAATATTTTATTAAATAATCCTTCAAGAAGAAGAAATGTATGAAAACATAATAATGGAATTTTATGGACTGGTCTATAAGAGTCCTGTGACAAAAACGCATCGTATATACATGACGTCCATTAAAATATGTCTCCACGAATGCAATATCAGCTTACAATGTTCCCACTGCTGGGACACAGGCCTCCTCTCGATGAGAGGGAGTGGGCCGTAGTCTACCACGCGGGCCCAGTGCGGGTTGGTAGATGTCACGTCTTCGAATTTTTGGTTCTAGGACATGCCGGTTTCCTCACGATGATTTCTTTCGCCGTTTTGAGAGCAATGGTGATGAAATAATTAAAAAAAAGTAAAAAGCGTGTCTGGGTTCGAACCCGCGACTTACAACAACTCGTAAGTCAGGGCTCAACAACGTAAATAACGCAATGAATGTTGTTGAACTGTCAAAATGAAAGCCATTGCCACTGTTAGGTAGTGTGTTAAGGCTCGTACAAACAGGCGCGATATCGCAGGCGCGACAGGCAGCGGTACCTTTGTCGACAAAGGTACCGCTGCCTGTCGTGCCTGCGATATCGCACCTGTTTGCACGAGCCTTTACGCAATTACCCCGCTATTTGTACGGTAGCGTTTAGTTTAGGCACATTGCTTTACATGAGAGAGAAGAAAGATATGATTTTCTCTCTCACCGTCTCTCACACGAAATCCTTTTTAAGAAGATTCACTTCTATCACGTGTACGGTGCTAAAAGCGCAATTTTTTATATATTTGTGTTCAAGAATTAGAAAGAAGAGGGTTATCAAAGACCAATTATTCCTTGTTAGGTACCCTATCGTTCAATCACGGCGTATGCAGCAGCGTTTACACTCGGCAATAGACCTCGACAATAGACCTGCCCACCCATAACAAAAACAATCGCGATTCTCAGATCATCGCGTTTAAATGAGCGCTATAACCCTTGATTATCGTTCGATATCGAGTCGAGATCGCTTCGGGCGAAATGCGCCTATAATTTCGCGGACGCGGCAACGTGTCGCGTGCCTTTATCGATTGTTTTATTTATCGATAACGTGTTAACGGTGATGTGTGGTTGGTCTTTAATTGAATAGGAGTTAGGTGACGTTAATTTTTTGTGAAATGTCTGTAACCGCAAGATTATAATAACTATCAGGTAAAAATAATGTTAAACTGAGGAGGTAAGTCAACCAATTTATCTTATTTTGCTAAGTGTCTTACTTAAATATTAGCGCATCATCTCGTTTGTAGTGGGACTGATTGCCCACTCCCCATTCATGGGGGCTTTATTGATGAACACAAAATCCCCATCATGTAATCCTAACTAAATATTACCAATGCGAATGTGAGTTTGTTTGTTTGTTACGCTTGCACGCTTAAACGGCTGAACGGATTTGGATGAAATTTGACACATGGGTAGACCATGATCTGAAATAGGACATAGGATACTTTATATCTCGATATTCCCATGGGATCGCGACTTACGCGGATGAAATCGTGGGGCGCAGCTAGTATAATATAATTCATGCGGAGGAATGAGGAAAATGTCATGAGGTAAGTTTTGAGTATGAATGTGGATGGCTATAAGAGTAGGGGAAGACCAAAGAAACGATGGATGGACTGTGTGACAGATGATATGGTTAAAAAGGGGTTGACTACCGAGATGACGACTAATAGAGAAGTATGGAAGAAAAATACATGTTGCCCAAATAAATATCTCACAGGATCATAAATCATAAGTTTGTTAAATTCTTCTATTTTATCTTATCAACTTACTCCTAGAGTTCTACAGTAGATTATGGCAGATGGCAGGAATAAAAGCCATTCTAGATTTTATTTATTAGTCCATAAATAATATTATTAATTTAAAAACAAACACAATTTTTCAATTAACAAAAATATATTATGATTTATCTAATATGCATATTTGATTACAGAAACATATATAACTACTAGACTGATAAGTACTGATAATGTTTGTGTCTATACAGGGTGTTAGGGTGTCAGGGCGTTATTCTTGCAACCAGTGGTTTGGTTTCATATAAAGAACGTAAAATCAATGGAAAATTACATTTATTTTTTATTTTTTTGAATCTACATTTTACCACAAGAGACGGGCAACACGTGCGGGGTGTGCGGTACGTGACCTGACCGGCCGCGAGCGTGACCCCTCCCTAAGTCAGTCAGCTGTTTCGCTAGCAAGCACGGTGTCGGATAGAAACTTTTTAAAATCTTTTAATGAAAATAACGTTTTTTTTTCGTTGTTTTCGGTCATTTATTTTTATATTTAAGTCAACTACCCATGGTTTCAGTGACAACGGTGTTTACCCTTACACCCTGTATATGTAGTCATTTCCTTTAGTCGATCTAAAGGAAAAACACCAACAGAAGAATTCAAAATGGTTTCCTTCGTAGGTAGTCTTTTTCTAGGAGACGGTGGGTGGCCTAGTCGGTTAAAAATACTCTAAATTACTTATCTTTTCCTCTGAGGCATGAACAGAAACGTTCATTATTTTTAGTGCAATTATACCAGCACATCAGCTGGCTTCATTAGAAAATCGCTTTTTTTAAATCATGGTGTAGCATTCGAGGAGCTCGTGGTTAAGTAATAACAGCCGTACGAGTCGATCCATCAGGTTAAGCTACGCTTGCCGGGGTTGGTCCGTGGATGGGTGACCATCTTTACATACCGAGACTCCTCCGTGTGACGTTAAGCCGTTGGTCCCGGCTGTCATTCGTGAATCTTTGACAGTCGTTACGAGTCGTCAGAAGCCCGAAAGTCTGACAACCAGTCTTACCAAGGGGTATCGTATTACTCAGTTACTGTGTTTTACATGGAGCGACTACCTGTCTGAGAGAAGTTTTATTGTTATAACGTTTATGGTCGTGCAGTGTCCCTGAAAGTGTTAGTGTTGGGTTGTGTTGTGTGTGTTAGTGTGTTTAGTGTTAACGTGTGTTGCGTCTATGGGTGTGTGTGTGTTAACTGGAGAAATGCACCTCTGGGATATATAATAATACCCAATATTATGAATTTTGAACCTGCTATGATAATGAAAACTCTACTCATCCGGCTAAAATATAAACATGCAACCGCATAATCATACTGGCAATTATCAGACCTCTGGTAATTAAACATGGCCCGTTTACATTTTTAACGTATCGCGCCAGTATTAAAGATTTTTAAATGTCCAGTAACAAGCCTGGTTAATTTGAGGCAGATGCGCATTGGTGGCGCGTTTGAATGGGACAGTGGGGTGGGCGAGTGGTGAGGGGTTAAGTTGCATTGGGAACGGGATAGAATAAGCATAGCTACTAATTACGGTAACATTATTCATCAAATGGATTTCATGCTCTTTAATTTAACTTGAGTTTTTAAATAAAGCCCAATTTGCAGCTTACACTAAAATAAATACAGCTTGAATCTTTGTATGATACAAAGTGGACAATAACTCCGA
This sequence comes from Lithophane ornitopus, assembly GCA_948473465.1. Taxonomy (NCBI): domain Eukaryota; kingdom Metazoa; phylum Arthropoda; class Insecta; order Lepidoptera; family Noctuidae; genus Lithophane; species Lithophane ornitopus. The sequence continues at coordinate 12,695,974 of OX419634.1, forward strand.
ATCATAAGGAGATATTCTTTACCAATTACCAACCTAATCAGTAACATTCATTAATAGTCGTATGTATTTTTAAAAACCTTTACAATGTTGTCGTCTTTACAATTTATTTGATTTCTGGAGTTGTCGATTCCCTAAAAATAAATTAACGTCGCCGTGGGAATCGCCTCAAGAAAAAATAATATTATTTAAAAGTGTCGTTTCGCCCGTTTTCGGGCGAGTAAATTCGTGCGGGCTACCAATAAGCCATTATAATAGACTTCGGAGTGAATAAACAGAAGACGGGGATGGTGTAATTGATTGAGATGGTGTACGAATTAGACGATATTTTTGCTTCGATAAACTATAGCCGTAACACGAGCCTCAGATTTTTCGCGGTGCCTGGAGAACCGCCGCTCGAGCCCAGTCCCCTAACCCTCGCACACGCTTTGCGCTAAACGCTATCTGGGACGCTAAGCTTGACTGTGAAGTGTTCGCGGACGAACGGAAGAAGATTTTGTCAGTATGTCTGGAGAATTGTGAGATGAGCGTATGACTGTCGTCTAGTTGTTTACTTTATGTTATCGTTTCTGTTTTATCTAACGAATCATTATATATTAAATTAATTAATTATAGAGTTTGTCTTCGTCTTCTACGTAAGAAATAGACACAGATACGTGTTTTTGTGAATAATAACACTATCATAATCTATTCATAACACTATCTCCCAAACTCGCCTAAACGAGGCATCGTTTTTGCTACAAGCGTGTGTGCACGTGACTGCCATGTCGATTGTCTTAATTAGATCAAAGGTGACCGACGCAAACCAGTTATGATAAGAACTTTAATTTCACACCAGTTACAGTTGCTCGAGCCAAAAATAGTAAGCTAAATATATTACCTGAATATGCTAATTCAAAATGACTGGAATGTTTGTTTTTATTTTAGTTGTTTATTGATGTAAAGGAAGCTCGCAGGAACTTTAAGGACTCGCCCTCAGACCACATAAAAAACCAAAACAGAGAGCTAAAAACAATACAGTGAAGCATGTCAATACTCCGCTCTGTACATACTTATACACTCACACGCACACATTTACAATCATTTACAATCAAACTACACCTCACTAAGTGCAAACATGCTTACAAAACCAGCCTCACGTTGACAGCGTCTGTCTTGGTTTTTATTTGGTCTGAGGGCCTGCCATAGTTTCAAAGAAAGAAAGAAATAAAATAAAATAATTTGTCCCTGGTTAAGGCACACACAGGACATCGCAAAAATGACGATTGTTACAAAATGTTAATTAATAGGCTCTTGTTAATAATGTCTTTAACCTTCGTAAACAAAACTACCTTCTAGCCCGGACTGAGTTCGCGTGAAAAAAACGTAGGTATCCTATTGCGCTCGGCAGTAGTGTAGCCATCAATGAATAAAAAAGTATATTTTTAAACACAGGAAATACAAGAAGTACCAAGTTAAAAAATAAAATGGAGTATTTAAAACTAACAAAATCAACATAATTTCAGAATAAACGCAAACAGAAAAAATATATTATAATTATCTTTAATAAATAATATATAATAATTTAAATTCCAGAATTGCCTCTTACAAACAAAAAAAAAAACCTGTTTGTAATATTCGTTTAGAAGTTTAGTTAGATGTATCATAATATGGAACCAATCAACGCAGCCTATCGCAGTCCACTGCTGGAAATAGGCCTCTCCCAGGCCGCGCCACAACATCCTGTCCTCCGCCTTCCGCATCCAGTCTGTCCTGCCACCTTTTTAAGGTCATCGGTCCATCTAGCTGACCTTACGATCCAGAAATTCATAAATTATTTCTAACTACATTAGACCTTCAACACTTGGCTAATGAAGCTACCAACTTTGAATAAGATAATACGCCTCTATCTTCTACAAATACCAGTTATAATGGGTCGCCAATTACGCCATTTAAATGAGATAGTTTCTTCGTTACAAATATCTCACATTATTGTCCCTACAAGGATACCTTGATCACAAACAGATGTTGCAAATTAGTACTCAATAGCTAGCTAATTGAACTTACGAAAGTATTCGCTAATTTTCATAACTGGACAAGTAAGGCCACAGGATAGCATAAAACATAATACAATAGTGTAATAATGAGGTGCATTTTAACCGTTTTAACACTTCATTTACTAGACTTGTCAAATTAGGTGTCAACGAAATGAAATGAAATTGTTTACACGTCATATTAAAAATAAGCTAGATGAAGTCGGCGTTTCCTATCTGACTACTCTGAGAAGAAAGGCCGAAACAAACTCAGAGGTTGCAGTCTCTTTTAAAGTCCAGAAATAATATTGGTCAAGCCATTATAATATGAGGACCATGTAGACAACAAGACAGGTGTTATTGTCACATTATTTTTAGATCTACAGATTGCCAGGGCCATCGGCTCAAAACCTGCTTTCATGGATTCAGTACGAATCTGGCAACCGTGCGTGAAATTTTTTATTGTATATTGTAAGGTATCAATGATTTCCTGCCAGGGTTGCGGGAAAGTCCGAAAGGGATACCGGGACCTTAGCAACAGGCAACTGAAGGAACACGGGTGGATTTTAGTCAGTAAAAGTCTGACACGCCTTTCCGCTCCGCCCAGAGCGTGAGAAGACATTTGATGATTTCCCACCCTCAAAAAAAAAAAAGGTACTTATCAATGATTTCCGAATCATGTTATACCAGTACAAGCATCACCTTCTTATACGAATTCTCACACCATTTTGTTAATCCATGATATTCCCTTTTTTACCGCTGAAGAATCCCGTTTTTACCCGTAAATCCTCATGATCCAGTTCATACATTTCCCCACTTATATCGTGAAGTACATAAATGTGTAAACTGTTATTTCCTAGGTATTAGAAAAAGCTGCTCATCCGCGTTAATTATGGCACTCATAGCGCGCGGATCTTATAAAAATATCAGCAATTCTGTGATGAAACATACGGGGTTGAAATGCATCCGTTCCCGCGTTTTCTAAAAACGTCTAGGCAGAGATGACTTTTTTTTTGTGTGATCCTGAGTGAGTCCTGCATTATTTTTGTGATTGTTTTCCAATTGTGACGGTTATCCTCATAAACGAGCAAAAAGTGTGTCATAAAATGTCATTGACAGTCGGAGATTAAATCGCACAAAGAGCGGGTCATATGCGTTAGCTTACAAACCGATTACGGATACCGTAGAACATTCTACTGAACAGACATTATCGTTTTTTAACCTCATGGAACAATTAATATCGTGGCTAAGTAATCACAGCCGCACGGGTCGATCCATCAGGTTAAGCTACGCTTGCCTGGGTTGGTCCGTGGATGGGTGACCATCTTTAGTCAGAAGCCCGAAAGACAGACTTACCAAGGGGTATCGTATTACCCAGTTACTGGGTACTGTACCTCCTCCGGTACTGGACCTCCACAGGTCAGATAGGCAGTCGCTCCATGTAAAATACTGGTATTCAGCTGCATCCGGTTAGACTGGAAGCCGACCCCAACATACTTGGGAAAAGGCTAGGCAGATGACTTACTACCATCACAGACCGCCCGCTCCAACCACATCCCCGTACATTCCACCCGCGGCTGTATCTAAAGGAAACATCATGCAACAATGGCGGAATGGTATCAGCTCTCATGGTTGTCACCTGTCGTAATTACAATAAAAACTGGTGAGTCTCACATGCGATTATACTTGCTACGCGTGGCGTGAAGTTTAGACGTTTTTTGAGACATAGGGTGAGGCCGTGTTGGTGATGAGGTAGCGGATCAGCGCAGCGGGTCAACATAAGGTTTAACATTTATCTTCAAGTTCTGTCGTATTGTGCAATTTATTTACTGACTAGCTTCCGCCTGCGGCTTCGTTCGCGTGATATCTTTATAAATTGTAGCCTATTACTAGTTACTCAGTGATAATAAAGCATTCGAGTGGTGTTTTTTTTTTTATCGTTCCTTTCGTTTTTGAGTTTATTAACTACAAACAGAAATACAAATCTTCCAAAATTATAGTTTAGATTTGGCAGTTAATCGATTTACTCACTAAAACAATATAAATTTTGATTGATTGATTGATAAATAAAACTCACATACCTACAGTTTTAGATATTGGTAGAAAGTCACTTACAGAAGTACACAGCACTAGCAAAGAACTTAGCTAATGATTGAAGAACGCGTAAAATACCACTAGTATAATTACTTACAATACATTATAAACCGAAAATGAGATACGCTCACAAGAAAGACGAAATTTCTTTTCATACTACTTCTGATAAAACCGTTCGTGAACGCGGCTCACAATGTCTCAGTAACTGAGGAATTATGCTCAACATGAATGAAGTGGGCAATACAATTTATTTTGTTTAGATCTGCGTATAAAAACAAAAAAAAAATACAAGGATTGTAATTCAAATGCAAGTGAAGGTGGCTACTTCAAAATCTTGATAATAGCACAATTTTTATTACCTATTTATTATTCTTAAACCAAAAAACAGGTAACAGGAAATATAATGTAAATAAAACATACAATGGGTAGCCTTATCAGGATTATATCAACCTGGGACGTAAATACATTTCTTTCTTTTTATTTCTTTCTCATAATCACTTTTTTCCGCTTCCGCCTTACCCCAAGTCGTAGCCTTAAACCCACCTTCACACTAACGACAATAATTGTCGCGGTGTTAAATGTTAGTTCAGTATTAAGTGATCTAGTGTCGTGGCATGAAAATTGCTGGCAATGGATGACTGGCATTCGTTATAGTCTAATCAAAATTGTATGAGACAAAGTATCGGCTATTCTTGGCTCATTATTGTCGTTGAACGTCATAATGTAGGTTTTTATGGTAGGTAAGTGTTTATCTTTAAACGTTTTGTGTTAAGGAGTTAAGGGGTTAATTTAGGGTTTGATAGAAAATTGTTATTGTAAATGACATGACTGTCAAGAAAGAAAAAATATTCTAGGCCATCAGACGTTTTTTGCAAACAATTTAAGTATGAAAAAAGTCTGATATGTTGCCCAAGAAGCTTGTTTATTTTAAAAGTTTCCGTAAACTTAATGGTAAATGACGTTCAACAATTATTAGGAATGAAAAAAAAACACGTTGATGTTGTTTTTTCAAAATAATTGCTTCGTGTGTTTCCAGAAATCCTGTGAAACATCCCTATCCATTGGCATGGTTCGTAAACGCTTGCAACTGTAGAATAGTCTACACCCTGACATAATAATTATAATATGGTCCTTGCGGCAATTTTCAATTTGAGAATTGATTTGGTTACATGGCTACATGTTCGATAAAATTAAAGCTTAAATATTACCTCTCCGACATACTTTACTGAGCGCGACGTGGTCCACAATGATCATTTGTCTTTTAAAACTTACCACCTAAGTTCTCATTTAGGAATGCAACAAAAATAATTATTGAGAATTTCAAAATCAAACTCAACTCAAAGCATTTATTTCAAATAAACCAATTACAGGCACTTTTGAATTGTCAAGGGGTCGGTCAGTCAGAAAGATGAAGCTGCCCATTCCAAAGCGTAGTAGGTTCCTATGGAGAAGAACGGGAAAGAAACTGCACGAACCCGAGTATATAATGAGTATCTTTAGCAATGACCGTCCAGAAGATTACTGTAAACCCAGCTACCATTTAACCTTACCATAGCAACAAAAATCACCATGACTTACCATATAGTTACCATGACGGCCAACTTTCGCACACGACCCGCGTAAAATCGCAGCGATTTTTAAACGCTCGTGTAACGGTCTCGAACGCCTATTAACCATTGATGGCTTCACGCGTAATTTTACTTAGACATTTATTACTGAAGACAATGGAAAACTATCGATGTATAGTAATAGCAGCGTGAAGACGGAAAAAAGATGTGGTAAATTGAACCGTATTGATGAGAGAAGGGTTCTATTTTATTCTTAAAAGCCTTGGACTGAGTGTTGTTTTTATGATAGCTGACAGGGCTTGGTCGCAACTAAACGTTCTGTGTATTTTTCAAGGCAGCTAAGGAGTAAGTTCTCTGGCAATCAAAAATCTGGATATTGGCAATCACGATTTAACTGTACCTTACCTACTTATACTACGCATCCCTATTATTAATTCGCCTCTTAATCGCCTATTAATTTCGCCGACTTTTTTGGTAATAATCTTACCTATTTTTTTAAACGTATTATAACATCTTAATAATCCTATCCCATCCTAACTGATATTAATAAAATTGAGAAAGTGTTAGTTTTTTTCTTACGCTTTCATGCTATAAAGTCTGAACGGATTTTAATGAAATTTGACACATAAGTAGACCACGACTTGGGTTAGGACATAGAATAATTTTGATCCCGATATTCCCACGGGATCAAGACGTATGGGCGAAACCGCAGAGCGCAGCTAGTTCTGATATAAAGTAGCAAATGCTGCGCTTGCGACTTTGCCGCTAGAATAACTCCTTTCAAGCCTGCCAAAAAATACACAACGGAAACTCCCGAGTTTATGTTTTCTATGAAAATGACCCGAAGTAATTTAGACGATGTGTAATAATGTGTAGCATAATCCCGAAGTGAGTATGTGAGAAAAACAGTATATTATTTAACAAAATAAATAAGTAATGCGAATATATTGTCTCACACACAATCAATCTGTCTAGCCTTTTCCCAACTATGTTGGGATTGGCTTCCAGTCTAACCGGATGCAGCTGAATACTGTGTTTTACATGGAGCGACTGCCTATCTGACCTCCACAACCCAGTAACTGGGTAAAACGATGTTAGACTGGTTGTCAGACTTTCGGGCTTCTGACGACCCGTAACGACCCGTAAAGACTGTTAAAGATCCACGAATGACCGCTGGGACCAACGGCTTAACGTGCTTTCTTAATGTAAAGATGGTCATCCATCCACGGACCAACCCCGGCAAGCGTAGCTTAACCTAACGGATCGACCCGTGCGGCTGTTATTACTTAGCCACGAGCTCCTCTATATTGTCTCACACATAATTTACCGTAAAAGAAAAAAATCTTCCTTCATTCTTCATGCAAAGGTTTAACCCAGATCCCACTGAACCCTGCCCACGTTATTTTAAACGTTGTTTCAGATAGATTCTATAACGACTAATAAAGATTATTAACAGCCATTGTAGCCCGATCACACGGCAATATAAAACACGTTTTTGTGCGTATGCGCCGATGTTATAAACCTGACACGTATTCAATGGGTTACACTTATAGAGCTATCAATTTTATTTAGCTCGTGTTTGTAGAACATTGTAACGAAGCTTTCTTTGGATATGGCATACTGTTTATCAAGTCTCTAACTATAGGTATCTTTTGACTGCCCCATTAGTCTTTTGGTTACAAGCGCGACTGCTGAGCACGGGGTCATGGGTTTGATGCCCAAGTCGAGCAAAGTGATAGAAGGTTTTCCATTAGAAATTTCTTAGTAACGGCCCGGAGTTATGAAGTTGGCGGTGTGCCTCGTGTTTTGGAAAGAACGTTAATAAAACTTTATTTATTAAAACTTTATACACAAGTAAAAAAATACTGTGGTAACGCTGACTAATTGCCTGAGACATTTTCTACCAGTCAACCAGCTTTACTATTTAGTTTCAATGATGCTCAGCAGCTGAGATTCATCTGCCTAGCCTGTTCCCAAATATGTTGGGGTCGGCTTCCAGTCTAACCGGATGCAACTGAATACCAGTATTTTACATAGAGCGACTGCCTATCTGGCCTCCACAACCCAGTAACTGGGTAATACGATACCCCTTGGTAAGTCTGTCTTTCGGGCTTCTGACTAAAGATGGTCACCCATCCACGGATCAACTCCGGCAAGCGTAGCTTAACCTGATGGATCGACCCGTGCGGCTGTGATTACTTAGCCACGATATTAATTGTTCCACAACCCAGTTACTGGGTAACACGATACCCCTTGGTAAGACTGGTTGTCAGACTTTCGGACTTCTGACGACCGGTAACAACTGTTAAAGATCTACAAATGGCACGATATTAATTGTTCCACAACCCAGTTACTGGGTAACACGATACCCCTTGGTAAGACTGGTTGTCAGACTTTCGGACTTCTGACGACCGGTAACAACAGTCGGGACCAGCGGCTTAACGTGTTTTCCGAGGCACGGAGGTCTTGGTATGTAAAGATGGTCACCCATCCACGGACCAACCGCGGTAAGCGTAGTTTAACCTGATTGATAGACCCGTGCGGCTGTTATTTCTTAGCCACGAGCCCCTTTCAGCAGCTGAGATCGCGGGTAACTTTATTTTCTCTATACCGGCTTGTACACTGACCCACATCCTTCTTCAGAGAGCTGCCACTAAATTACTTTAAAAATAAACTTAAGAAATGGCTGTTTTATAATGCGTTTTATACAATAAGTGAGTTCATTATAAGCAAAATTTGAAATACGATCTCACTAGTAATAGAATCATAATGTAATTTTAAAGATTTTAATTTTTTACCTTAATGTTATAATCTCAATAGCAACAATTGTTTTTTGTAGAAGTATTATTATATTATAAGGTATTTTTTGCATGCTGAAATGTATAAGTAAGCAAAATATATGGGACTTCTTACATTAAAGACGTTTTATTTACCATATTTTATGCAAAATAAAGATATTCTATTCTATTTTCTTGCCCATATATCCCAATTTATTTGGGGCGGCGCGGCGCAAAACCACCACACAACGAGCACATCGTATCATCTATAACATTTGTATAAATACTTGTATAAATGAATTAATTTTCTGCAATTTTCACCGTAGATATGGACTGGATGCGTCACGGTCGCCGGCGCCGTTAGGATCGGCGCACACTGGTCTTTGATTGTAAACATTGATGATCGAGATAGTTTAAAGCGGTCGGTATTTGAGTTAGATCCGTATTAGATATTTAGACAGGTTATCTCTATTTAAAAGTGAAAAAATAGTTATGTATTGAAATAGGTATGTATTGAAATCCTTCAAATCAAAGTATACATCAATATTTTTGAGAAAAATACTAACATACTTACATACATACATAGACTGCTAAAATCATAACCTTCCTTTTGGCTTAGCCGTAGTCGCGTAAAAAAGGAGGGGAAAGAATAATAGGGCATCAAAAAATTCGTCCGCATCGCTTTCAACTCCAAAAGTGCCCAAAACGCTGACAGCTATATACATATATACTAGCGTATATATAACAAAATTATGTAAACATTATCTTGATTAAAAAAATATTCTTGAGTAATCTACGTAATTTTTGGGGTTAGAAAATTCCGACGGGATATTATGATCTTATAAAAGATGCTATGAATCTGCTTTTTTATCTCTGCTATTTAACAACAATAGGTAGTTTGAAAAAATAATCATTCATGCGAGTTGCGGGTCGCCAAAGCCACAAAAAATATATTTACAACCTATTTTAACAGAAAAGTGCAGTTTTTACACAATTTTCATTATGCTCACTTATTTTAATTACATTTCTATAAGTAACCAATCTAGAATCATCATCTGGGTCGACGACCCGTAGCAACTGTCAAAGATCTACAAATGACAGCTGGGACCAGCGGCGTAACGTGCTTTCCGAGGCACGGAGGGGTCTTGGTATCTAAACATGGTTACCCATCCACGGACCAACCGCGGAAAGCGTAGCTTAACCTGATCGATCGACCTGTGCGGCTGTTATTTCTTAGCCACAAGCCTCTCCATAGATATCCAATCTAGAAGAAACTTACATATTACTGCCTTAGTAATTCTCGGAACATACAGCGCCATGTATTATGCAAATATATATCCATGTACGGATATTAATGGTTCATATGCCCACATTTATTTCTTTGACGTATGCATGTATCTGCAATGTCTGATGAGCATTGTTTAGTTAAATAGGAATATTCATGTACGAGTTTTGTTATTTTCACTGAGTTTTGTGTAAAAAGAATGTTTGCTTGTTTATATTCTATAATGTTCTGTTGTTTTGTAAAGAACTAGAAACTATATTTATGACTAGCTTCCGTCAGCTGCTTCACCCACGTGATATCTTTATAAATTATAACATATGTTACTCAGTGATAATATAGCATTCTACTGGAGAAACATTTTTTAAATCGGTCCAGTCGTTTTTACAAGCTATATATTAGCTTGCTCTGTTCGTGTGTTTCCAGTTACTCCAATTGTCATCCATTTTTCAAGCACTTTTTTTTAAAACTAAAAGCCAACTACGACTAAAAAGGTATAAACAAGACACCACAGACAGACAATTAAAAATCCGGAGTCACACGTGTTAGGGCATAAATCGAACAGATTACGTGTGACTCCGGATTTTTAATTTGTCTGTCTGTGGTGTCTTGTTTATACCTTTTTAGTCGTAGTTGGGTTTTAGTTTTTATTACAATAATTTTTTTTTTAATTCTGTTGGGTTTATAATATTTATATTTTTGAAATGTGCTCATTAAGCCCTTTCATTTGATATCCAACATGGTACGATTACAATTTTTTTTTTTTAGTTCCTGACTTTATGTCCTCTAGGGGCGCCATTTTTAATTTAATGTGACGTCACATAGCCTATAACCAGCGGACGATCAAGACGCTTCCAACGATACCTCATTTGTCAAATTGTGATGAGTGGTTTAGAAGATATGAGGGAACAGCTGAACATACATAAATACATACATACATACATACTTACCGGTCAAAATCATAACCCTCCTTTTTGCTTTGCCGTAGTCGGGTAAAAAAGATTTTTAATAATATTTTATTTTTGAGTTTATTCATAACAAACAAAAATACAAATCTTTTATATTTATACCTAATATTGGTGTAGACTTTCTGTAGTATGTTGTCGTAAAAAGATGAATTTGAACTGGTTTTCTGAAAGCTTAATGAAGTTTGGTTAACGTAACATAACGCCTGTATTCCTGAAGGGTTAGGCAGAGGTGTATCTACAGTACACCCACATTTCATCAATCATGTATAAGTCCTATGTAACAGGGGGCGAGCCTATTGCCATCAACCGGGCACAAATCCACACTCTGGGCAGCTACTGAGAAATTGCAGATAGAAAATAAAAAACTTTTCAAAAAAAAAAAAATACACTAAAAAAGTGAAAAATAACTTTAATTTCGGAAGACGGCGGTCGACAAACGAAAATTACGACACCGACAGCAAGGACACCGACTTCCGAAATTAAGTAATTTTTCACTTTTTTTGTGTTTTTTGGAAGTCGGTTTTTTTTTGTTTTTGTAAAAAGTTTTTATTTTTCACTTTTTAGTTGTGGTACCTACCCCACACAAATTCGAATATAATCGTAAAGAACAGTGACGGAGTAAAATAAAATATCGTCTACATAGACTAAGTGGGAAAAATACGTAATTATTGAAGCTAAAACTATGCAAGCAAAGTTAATAAAATTTTTAAGAGACCATCTCGGAAGCATGTCCTACCAAAAACAAAAAAGAATCATCAAAATCGATTCATAATTATTGTAGAAGTAATCGCGTAAAATGCATACAAATAAAAAAACATACCGACGAATTGAGAACCTCCTCCTTTTTGAAGAAGTTGGTTAAAAAAAGAAAAAACCCTTGGTCCCGGCTCATTCATAGATCTTTGACAGTCAGTACGAGGAATGAGAAGTCCAAAAGTCTGACAACCAGTCTTACCAAGGGGTATCGTGTTACCCAGTAACTGGGCTGTGGAGGTCCAATAAGCAGTCGCTCCATGTACAATACTGGTATTTAGCTGCATCCGGTTATACTGGAAACCGACCCAAACATAGTTGGGAAAAGGCTAGGCATCTAATGATCATGATATTCAGTGCAATACTAGATGATTCCATTCAAAATCAATTTTTTACACACTTATGCAGTACTATTATGATTATGACATTGACTGATTATTTCGTAGATTTCTACTAACAAAAAATTTTGATTTACTTGAAACAAATACGTGGACTTTTTACTAACACTGCATCTTATAATGTATCGTCATTATTGCAATCTAATGTTATTTTATCAATTTCTGTCTTATACTTTCTAGCTTCCAGCCAATAATGCCACACAATCCAATTTGTATCTTAAAAACTTCATTATAAAGTTGTTTATCCAATAGCAGAGAACCTTCAATAAAAAATTCAACACAATACCTAGTGTTACTCACATTAATCATTCGAAACCAAATTGTTTTAGATCAGAGCCGATCCGCTTTTCCATTTTCAATCTTATTTTCCTGCCATAAAGCTCAAGTTTCTTTGTATTTTCCTGGCTACTTAAGGCGAAGCTCTCAGTAAGAGCGAAAGATTGACATTTAAATACTTAAGTGGAAGTGAAAGGCTGAGAAAATGATATTTTTGATTAAAATTGGAAAATAATTGCATCTCCCACGTAGATGCGATGGTTCACGTAATGGTTATAGTTTTTTTGTCGTTTAGTCGACTCCCGGTCGCTACTAAACTGGTTATTTCCGGTTATTTAGTCGTTTTTGGCGGACTATTCTTGGGAAGCTGACTATCAATGATGAAATCTCTGACGTGTTCAAAGATTTTGAGAGATAACGTAAACAGTTGGGTTTTGGATGCCTGTTACCTTGTCTAGCTTGCGGTCTATTGTTTACAAAGTCAATTTAAACATGAATGAATATATCTTAGAAAGCAGTAGTAGTATTCTGTAAAAATCTCACTGCGAAAACTTACGTGAAGTGAGCTTAAAGTGAGCTCTCACTTAAACTGACGCTAGGGATTGACAGCTCACTTCACCTAAGTTTTCATAGTGAGGTGTTTACAGAAGACCGGCAGACAGTTAATTGATTCAGGCGTGACTTTGCGAAAATCCAATATTAAATACAATAGACCTAGATATATTTAGTAACATATTCCGCTTAACTATTCTTTATGGGTCAAGAAAAACCCTGTAAGAAATCGACACGTGTTTCACCTCTCAACGAAGCATCCTCAGAATGACGATTGACCTGTTGCAAACCACAACACGACGTGTTGCCACACCAAGCGCTGGACGCAGAATCACGCAGATATCGAAAAATAAAAGATTTTGCAAAATTTACGCCAAGAGATGACCAGACACCGATTTTGTAAAACCAAGCATAGAAAAATATATAAATCTAACACCACTCCTTGCCAAATGTAACGTATGCGTGCAAGCAAGCGCCAATACTAAGAATTCTGATCATTCCGCAAACCTAATGGAGTGTGAAGATATAGATAGAACAAATACTGTTACAAGGCACCAAGTTGCAAACATAGAGCTACTTGACGTAAACACACGTGTAGAACAGTTTACTAGAAAATTATTGGAAGCTGTTGGTGTAGCGGTTTCACTTCCGTGACTAGCATTTATAATCTTTCCATATTTTGAAGCATACAGACATTCTTGTTACAGATATTATATGCCTTACTTTATACATACATACAATACATAATATCACGTCTGTTATCCTCGATGAGTTAGATAGAGGTGTACCTAAAGTACACCCACATTTCGCCAGTTATGTTTAAGTCCCATATAATAGGGGGTGAGCCTATTGCCATCAACCGAGCACAAATCCAGACTCCTGAGAAATATTACCACTACAACACTACACTACACTCTATACTTCATTCTATATACTACTTATTGATCAAATACAGTTTTTGCCCTAAGGGCTAGGAACTGTATCAAATTCGACTTTACTACTCTAGTCATAGAGGTCTCCAAAATGCAATTGACCTACACAATGACTCGGTTCATGTGTGTCAGCTGTTGTAACTAGCCCACTTCAATAACCTGCATAGTTCCTCGGTTGGGTTTAGAAACGTGCCGCCTCGCTAGAAAGAATGTAAGATTATTTGGGGGGTTCTAGAGGGCTCCTGAATCTTCCACAACATTTTTTTTCCGGAGTCTACTTATTTACGGATGCAAGAGCGAGCGAGCGAGCCTAGTGACTTGGTTATTTTCTCCAGTACTTCATTGAAATTATCCTTCATTATTTTCTTTCGTGCTTTTTCTCTGATAGCGTGCCTAATACCAGTCTCATCGAAACATAAACCTTTTGACAATAACAATTGTCCCACATTACCAACTCACTGAAAAAATATTAGCAGTAACTAATATTGATAAGCAGATGCAGCACGACCTATAGTTCTAAAAGAGTTATAGTGTAGCTTCCAACCACTACTCAGCGACTCCCGACCATAATCAGCTATACTCATTTTTTCTTCATCAACTAATGAAATAACTTCATCAAGTCAACTTATGTCTTTAAACCGTTCAATTTTAGCTTCAACCCATACAATATCTGCCCATATCAATTAGCTTTTATCCCATAACAAGGCATAATTACAACAAAGTATAACAGTAGTTAAAATAGCTGGTTTTCACCATTTTTTCAAGGCCTTCGATTCTTTTCTATATCTTTCTGCCAAGTGGTCTTGGAATAGTGGCCATAAGCGCTATGAAATTTAATGAGGCTTGACCATACCACGGTATAGAGAGGCAAAAAACGCGCAATTTCAATAGATTGAGGTATTATTGTTTATGATCAATATAGTTACTTACATAGGTATACCTGTACCGTTTCTGTTAAGTAAAAAAGTTATATATTACGTGTTCAAGTACATTATTAAATTACAGCCTATTAATTTCTATGACTGTACATTCGCTGTTATCATGGTTAATCTTAAAGAATAACTTTTAATCACCGTTCTTGATAATAAGAAGGGTGAAATAGCAGACATAAATGTGCAGATGGCTTTTGTTAATCATCAGATGCAGCTTATTTAGTTCTTACTTTTATGATTCCTACGTGTTCTATCGACTTATACGTATCGATTATACCTATCTCATGAAAGTATCACTAGATAGGGTAATCAAACTTCATAAACCAGGTAAATGTATATTTTTAGGGTTCCGTAGTCAACAAGGAACCCTTATAGTTTCGCCAGGTCCGTCTGTCCGTCTGTCCGTGGCTTAGCTCAGAGAGCGTTGGTACTAGAAAGCTGTAATTTGGTATGGATATACATATAAACGTCGCCGACAAAGTGGTAAAAATCGTAAAAAATATTTAAAAAAAAAAAAAATTTTTTAGAGTACCTCCCTTACACGTAAAGTGGGGATGGTTTTTTTCTTTCTAGTCAATCCCATGGCGTGGGGTATCGTTGGAAAGGTCGTTTAAAAATAATGTGAGTTTTTAAAACCTTTGTGTGTGTGTGTGTTCTTTTTAGTTAGAGCCAAGTGTCCCCCCCCCCCTGCTAGCTAAATGGTTGGGTTTGGATATGTGAAAAAATTCACGGCAGTAGTATATATAATGAAATTAAAAGGAAAACTATTACCGCTACGTAGGCTCCACAAGTTACCGAGTAATAATCGACCAACTTACATTTGCAGTTCAAACATGTAACATGACACAACAAAAACATGTTCTCCCATACATTCTGTATCGGAGAACAAGTTTTTCAACTACAATGTTATGTTTGTTTTATAAATTCATCCCAACTACGGAACCCTTCATTGTGCATGGTACGACATGCACTTGGCCGGTTTTTTATTTTATATTCTAGATTAACACCTTTCTTTTCTGTGACAGCAAAGCAAAATTATAGGATACCTAGATGCACCACGCGGTTTCACCCGCATAAGTTTTGAAACCGATGGGAATATCGGGATAAAAAGTATCCTATATCCTAACCCAGGTCACGGTCTACCCATGTGCCAAATTTTATCCAAATATGTTCAGCCGCTTTAGCGTGAAAGCATAACAAACAAAGAAACTTACATTCACATTTAATTACTAGCAGCGCCTCGCGGTTTCACCCGCATAAGTCTCGATCCCGTGAGAATATCGGGATAAAATCCAAGTTATTCCAAATATCTGGATAAAATACAAGTATCCAATGTGTTAATCCAAGTTATAACCTAACTGTGTGCCAAATTTCATCCAAATCCGTTCAGTAGTTTTTGCGTGAAAGAGTAACAAACATCCATCCATCCATCCATACTTACAAACTTTCACGTTTATAATATTAGTTAGATTAGATATAAATAGTTAGGATTTTATTTGCCATTTTACCATTCTTCTTTACTAATTAGAATAGTTGCTAAAACAAACTGTATAGAACTGAAGCAAGCCGAACAGGCAATGGGCCGACCATTAGCAGGAGAACCGATGACCGTTGACTGTGTTCGTGAGTGGAGCCCGCGAATCGGAAAACGTAAGGTAGTACACCTCAGGCTAGGTGAAGCGACGATCTCTCGACGAGATGTACCCTGGTTACATTCGGATGAGAGTTGCCGAGAGTCAGGCTAAATGGCGTGCAATTAAAGAGGCCTATATCCAGCAGTTGATTGCGGTGTGATGATAAAGCAACTGTGAAAGTTTCTTACCTGGCCTTTTTCTACTAGCTACCTTCATGTCTATAACCGAATCTCTCCACCTCTTTCATTTTCCTGCATATGCAGCACTATTATCGGTAACCGTGCATCTAGCTTCTAACGTTTCATAAGTGCCCATGAAGTTTTATGTGAAATAAAATATTTTGATTTTGAACAGTCGGTTATCATTAATACCTAAGTGTTGATTCCTCAATTTATGGAATAATAAAAAGAAGAAAGGCCAACAAAGGAACAAAATCGCTTATTAAAGCTATGTTGAATGAGTTTGGTAATTATTGGATATCGCACGCAAATGATGGATGCGCTGTGTGAAAGGTGATATGGCTAGAAAGAGACGGACATTGCGACGACCACAAATAAAGGATAAGGGCAGAAAGACAATGACATCAAGAATATCCTTAATGTGATATCCATTAGAAACTAAACTCATCATAACAAGCCTATATTCTTGTAATTCGACTCTAAATGATATTTTAATTCGTACACACGAGTAAAGCTACTAAAATTAGTAGAATGTCTTCAAAGCAGTTTTACTTAACATTTAAAAACAGGCATGTAACATCTGCCGGTAATCGTCTGGATTAAAATTATTATTTAAATATGTAACTGTGTGTGGTCTAATAATAATATAATTGTCGGCAATTTATTCGGATAATTAAAGGAGTAGCGGAATTACGCAGATACGCGTAAAATGTAATCTTTTTTTAATGCAATTTAAGCATATTAATGTCCATGAATTTACGGATGTAAGGTAGGTACAGATTAATGTCAGCTGCTTGTGGAGTTGTGAAAGATTGTTCTGAGTTTAACCGCTGAGACACCAGCTGGTACACCCGTAAACCAAAATACATGGTACAAGTACATCCCCGGTCATTCCGCGGTTTAATCGAGTTTCTTTTGTTTTAAATTTCGAAGTACACCGTTTACAAAATGGCGGCGATAATTTTTAAATTCGGATTTAGAATATCAATTCTGTAAACTTTTATTACTCGTTTAAGGATTAATATTGTAGTTTCCGATTTGTGAAGTCAATTATGAACATTTTTACTGTTAAAAAGATTGGTCTGCACTTCTACCCATCCTCTCATGCCTTATAAGCTTGAAAGCTGAAAATAAAGGTTTCTTGCATAAATCTATACATAACATAAACAAAAACTATAGAATATATAGTACAAACGTAAGTTTTTTTCATAATTGAGCCTTATTATGGAGCATCAAACAAATGCTTTGGAATTTGTTCCACGAAAACTGTTGTACGGTCAGCAGGAAAATTACTAGAGTAATTACGACAATTATTAACCGAAATAGTATTATTATTTTTCGGAAAGAATAATTTAAACGTCTATTATGTTATTTGGTACGTTTAGCATTGATATTAATGTAATCAGCTATTTTGAGATTATAGATAATAGTGGTTGAATAATAATGTGAGCTAATACTGTGTTTTGTTTTTAATTTGTGCGTGACTCCGAATGGACATTGATAAATAACTAATAACACTTGCGTGGGTAATTAAAAATCTACATAATTATTTTCTATTGAAAAGACATAAACGAGGAACAGGGATGCAAATTCGTTTTTGAATTAACCATTTATCTTCATATTTATTTTGTTATGAACTTATGCATGTAGCTAGTCAAAACAAAAAAGTCATCTCTTTTTCTTCTTCATAATCTGTATTTTTAAACATTAGTTACAATGCTTGACTGATCAATGATGCAATCTGTATTTTTCTATACCTAATTCTCTTCTCAGTCAACAAATAATTTAACATTTTCAATACAACCATCACATTCAGAACAAATTGTATTAGAAAACACTAAAACACCCAATGATTTATTAACACCAAAATTTTCTCACATAAATCATAATCTATTTAGATCTGCTTCACTGCTGACCGTACACCAATATTAAGTCCACTACACCCGCACCGCGGGGCAGCGTTTAAATGACTTATCATTATGTAATTACTATCATTGTCCGCGCACACACTAACACCCCACTCGTTCACACACACAACCCACACATGTACACCCTACAGACTCACACATGCAAATGAGCGCGTAAAGTTCACACATTCGTAATTCAAATAATACAGAAATACGTAAACAATTTAGTTTCATATGTGTTAGTGATTATTGTTGTGGTGTTTGTGTGTGTGCATTTCGGAAGTTGTGAGGGGGTTGTAAAGTTTTTACCTTTGTTTTAGTTCAGAGTGGAAAATTGGTACTTTTCAACAAGCGTAGAAATAAGCGTTTTGACTGCTGCAATGTTAAAAAAACATATACTATTTGGTCTCGCCGATAAATTAACAATCTATTAAAATATTGTTTTCACATTATTTCTTATTTATCTCTTTTTGAATGTCATCTTATTTGAGAAATATAGAAAACACTTATGTTTAAAATCCTATGAAATCCTATATTTTTGAAACACTGACTTATTTTTTAAACAATAACACTGACTTAGCGAATAAAACGCAGTAAAAACCTCCTGATCTGGTCATCTAAAAGGTGGAAATCTCATGCAAATGCATGCTTGCTAGTTACTAGCATGCTGATTTAAAGATGCTATCCGTATGTGTTAAATGATCATACCCTTTTCGCATACACATTCTAGTTGTGTGCATCTGCACGAAATTAGCATGCTTTTGAGTTACTACATAACATTGTATCCCAGGTTTTAAACATAGATAAATACGAGTTAATCTGAATGAATCTGTCTAGCCTTTTGCCAAGTATGTTGGGGTCGGCTTCCAGTCTAACCGGGTTGCGAACCGGCAGTCGGTCCATGTAAAATTCTGAAATTCAACTGCAGAATTTCAGAATTTTACATGGATCGACTGCCGGTTCGCAACCCAGTTACTGGGTAACACAATACCCCTTAGTAAGACTGCTTGTCATAGTTTTGGGCTCCTGACTACCCGTAACGATTTATCATTGGAAAAACCCAGTCACATCAGAATCAGCCCTATGACTCGACGAATGAATAAACAACATAAATAATAATAATTGGTCGCTTGAAATCTCAAAATTTTCAACTATTCACGAATAACGCCCAACTAAAGGCGACAGACATGAATTGTTAAGATTAAATTATAATCTGACTAGTTTTAAGACTAGAATTTGGTCTAGATTTTATCGAGTCAATAGACATGTCTATGTCTAACAGTTGGGGTGTTAATAGCTGACCAAAAGCTAACCAAATTAGTGTCGTAAATTCACTAGCATACATAAATGTTCTTATACAGGACTAGTGCTAAGAAGTTGTTATTTTGGTCAATTTCCTGCTGCAATTTTTACCCACAGTAAAGTTTGTGACTTGTAAGAATCCCTTACCAATATGACTGTACATAATCAGCCTATAATGTTCCCACTGCTGGGACACAGGCATCCTCTTTGTGAGAGGAAGTGAACCGTAATCTACCACGCGGGCCCAGTGCGGGTTGGTAGATCACATGTCTTCGAATTTTTGGTTCTAGGACATGCCGGTTTCCTCACGATTTCTGTTCCGTTTTGAGAGCAGTGGTGATGAAATAATTTACACTAAGTAAACTGCCTGTCTGGCTTCAACCCTACGACCTACAACTCGTAAGTCGCGGCCGTTACCACTCGGCCACCACTGCTCTCATGTGACTGTGAATGTAATATTTTTCAACTGGTACTATCATAGCAAACCCAGGGATTAGCCCATATCGGAGAGGATTTCTACTAACTATTATTATGACTGCCTCGTTGTTCTAGTGGTCACAAGCACTCCCATTGAGCATGAGGTCCTGGGTTCGATTCCGAGGTCGGGCAAAGTGTTATTGGGTTTTACAATGAGCAATTTCTCAGTAGCAGCCCGCAGTCTGCATTTGTGTCCGATTGATGGCAATAGGCTCACCCCCTGTCACATGGAACTTAAACATAACTGGCGAGATGTGGGTGTATTTTAGGTGCACCTCTGCCTAGCCCTTCGGGGAATACAGGCGTGATATTATATTATATTCTATGTCGGACAGTTGAAACTTTTCTCTCGAGCTAGCGTATCATAAATTTTAGCCATGTAATAATCTTTAACAATATAATTGACGGTTCCCGAATCAAATCTAACAATCAAGATTACTGACTTTACACAGAAGTCAACATACCAACCAATAAGTAGAACAGAAAATCAACTCATTACAACTAATAAAAAACAATATCGTACCTATAATAGTGAAATTATTTAGATTTGTTACAGTAGTAACAGCAATTAGGTCATTTGGTTATAGTTTTATTTTACTTTATTATTTGTCTTTTATAGATTATTAATTCTATTTTGTGAATGTGAGAACATTGTAGGCTTAATGGACTGTAGATTTGTTGGACATTTTCTATATTGTTAAGCACCTGGTTTTTTTTAAAGGCCTACATTGTCCTCCCATGCCTGCTTAACACTATAATTTGAATATGTTGTAAAAGCCAATTATTTTTAAAAGAGCAACCGTGGAGTTTCGTGCCAGCTCTTCTCCGTAGGAAAAGACCAATTGGCACCATGTACCTACCTAGCTTCGGACCTTTAATAAGTGCCCATGTAGGTTTATGTGAAATAAAATATTTTGAATTTGATTTATAAATAAGCACCATAATTCCCGAATTACACGAGTAGTAGCAAACACAACGTAAAATAGCGCTAGTTAGCTAGTAAGTAGCTAGCTCCGTGTATACAAAACTATCCTCATGAACACGAGCAGACCTTGCTAGCTTGCTAGCACTATCTTGCTATTCATAATTAAAAAAAGGTGTGGTGGACTAAAGAAACTCACATAAATACATACAAACATACACACATGAACCCTGACCACATTACACTCCTTTTTGGGCAGTCGTGTAACAACCTAGGCGACTGTGGGTCACCACTAGATCACTATCTTTTGCATTCAGTAATTATAAATGTAAAAACCCGCTCTAGAAGTTTTATGCTGTAGTTAAGAAGAAAGAAAGAAAGAAAATACGTTTATTTGCGGTAAAAATGACGCAAAAAAAAAATGATAACACAATGAAAAAAAATACGAAAAGGTTGGGGGAAACATGCGTCACATCCACGCAAAACGGCTATCGCTCAGCATTATGCTGCGACCCTATGCAAGACAGAGCCCCAGCGCTGGTTTTCAGTGACAGCCGGTGCTGACGTAATGACGTCAACCGGTGCGACAAACTATTATTAGGACGCTGTACCGGTACAGCGCACTACAATAAAAAATAAAATAAAAAATATATTATATTATTAACTAATAGAATATACTATACATAAAAAAAAGAAAAAAAAAATGGGCACACTTAAAAGATACGAGAATATCATCCTCTTAAAATTCAACGTTCTATGTAGTGGCAACATTTCGAGCTAGTTATAAAATACTCTTCTTTTCATCAGCTAAAATTAAACATATTTAATTTTTTTATACAAATAATAATGTACAATACTGTGGTCCACTGCTAAAAACGTTGGCCATAAAGGTTTTAATTACTAAAATACCATACGCGTCATTGGAGATTATTAGTTCATGTTCACTGTTGACCTTCTGAACTTGGTTCTTCTGTGGCATTACTTTAAATCAGTCACTGGGCCGCTTCCCAGAAAACGAATAAACTTTAATCAAACTCATTACAACTGCTTTGTGACAGTTGGTTAATTATTAGTATTTTAGGCCGTTGACTGTACTCCAAATATAATACATTCAATTTACACAAAAGATTGCAGTAAATATTAACCTATATCGTGCTCTACTCGGGAATTAGGACTCTTTATAACATAGGATTGTCTTAACTACTTAACTCATAACATAGCATCACGCTAGTATTCCTCGAAAGGTAAGGCAGAGTTGTACCTTGGTACACCAATGTTACGCTAAAATTCCTGATGGTCAAATCCAATAACACTTTATCCAACATGGGAATTGAACCCAGGGCCTTAGCGCTTGCGACCACCGTTTTTTCTAAAGTCTTATGTAATTCCATTCAATCTTCCTAGCCGTTTCCCAACAATGTTGGGGTCGGCTTCTAGTTCAACCGGATTCAGCTGAATGCCAGTATTTTACAAAGAACGACTGCCTATCTGACCTCCACAACCCTATAAGACTGGTAAGACTGGTTGTCAGACTTTCGGGCTTCTGACGGCCCGTAACAACTGTCACAGATCTACAAATGACAACCCCAGCAAGCGTAGCTTAACCTGACGGATCGACCCGTGCGGTAGCCACGAGCTCCTCTATAGTAATTTCACTACTGGAATAAAAGACAACTGTATGATAGCCTCCTTAATAAAGTAGCAGCTTCCATTATTTAACTAGTGTCACAATAAAATTACCAACAACAAAACAAAATAGCTCGAAAATAACTTTATTTCTTTTAAGTGCGAAATCAATAAAACTTTTAGTAGCCGTTTAAATGTCAACTAAAATACCGAGCGAGCGGCCATTATAAATAAGGTCTAACTCATTACACCTCTTGCCGCAGTCGGCTAATTTAATTGGATAAGTATTGTACTGTGCTATCTCCGGACGTCCTCTTATCTTTGGGTTTTAGAACAGAGAGTGGGGTGGAGTAGATAAATGTTACAAAAGGTGCGCTGAATCTTGTACTTGAATCAATAAATAAACAGGATTACAAGACCTGTAATCCTGTTTATTTTATTGTCTTACTTTGCTCTGTGAACGTAGAAAAAGTTATAATACGCACAACACATCACACACACACTTTTATTTTTTGTTTACCTTACCTTTTCGTTTAATATTATTTTCTTTTATTATTAATTTAATCTGTAAATTAAGTTACTTAATAATAATTTCTCTACGCTGGAGCACTAACTCATAAACCTTTTTCGTATGGGCGTTAATGGCTGGGACACAGTTTATGACTAATGCAGTCATTATCGTTCATAATTTGTGTTTTAGTTCCAATAAATATTATGTTAAGTATATTATTTTATATTACTTTTCAACCACAGCGAACACAGCAACCAGATTTTTATTGATGATTTCCACCGATAAATGTACCCTTGTTTAAGCCAACAAACTGTGAACTTAAAATCACAAAAATATACAATTACATAATACAAAAAAGCAACCTCCATAGCCTAAAATGATTAAATTATAAAGCAAAACAGAAGAAAAATCCTCGACAATCCAATCTGCGTAGCCTTTTCCCAACTATTTTGGGGTCGGCATCGAGTCTAACTGGATGTTGCTAAAAAAACCCTCACCAATCAATTTAAACAGCACAATACAACTCCACTCCATCCTCTGTTCCGCCATAGCCAACCAGCGGCGAACAGTTTGACGTACGATGAAGGAATTTAGCGATAAAACAGCTCTACGTGCTTCGCTGTTCGGACCCGATTGTCCGGCCGCGAGGGTTCTCGTTAAAATGGCTTTTAAATGAGCAGCTGTTTTTATTTTCTGCTGTATTTTATAAAGGGTTTAGGTAATAGGGGTTGGAGCTTTTAGCCTGGAGAAGTACGAAAGGTAGATCAAGAACATTATTTTGGTACGATTCTTGGCTGCCATGACTAACACGCGTAGCATGGACCATCGTAGAATCGAGTTTTGTCGACGGCTATCATTTTGTCTATTCTTCCGTCGACAAAACTCGTTTCTACAGTGATCATGCTACGTATACCGCTAAAATGAGACAGAGTAAGAAACCAAAGACAGTAGATTCAAAGACGTGAAATCCAGCAACTCGCACTGGGTCCACGTGATGGATTACGACCGACTCTCTCTCACAGAAAGGAGGCTATAGCTTGATTCATTATGCTAAGAGACAATAAAGAACAAGTAGTGAGGTAAAGGAAAAGACACCTGCTTTTTATTATTAAAAAAAAAAAGTGGTATAAGTGTAATTTTCCCTTTTATAGTTTACTAGCTGATGCCCGTGACTTTGTCTGCGATCCAGGATGAAAAGTAGCTTATGTCCTTCTCCAGATCATAATCTCCCTATGTGCGAAATTTCATCCATATCTGTTCAGCCGTTTTAGCGTGAAAGACTAAAAAACATACAAACTCACTTTCGCATGAAGTTGGGATTGGGACTCCCATATCTGCTCTAAAAGTAGTAAAATTGTTTACAGGTCAATCTATAACCTTACATATTATAAAACAAAGTCCTCCACCGCGACTGTCTGTCATCCTGTTCGCGATAAACTCAAAAATTACTGCACCGATTTTCATGCTGTTTTCACCAATGGATAGAGTGGTTCTCGAGGAAGGTTTTTAGTACTTATATAATAACCGACATCCACGCGGGCGAAGCCGCGGGCATCAACTATACCCCATTTGAAATAAGATTAGACATTAAAACAAACCCTTTTACAGTCCGTTCAACCGATTTTGACTTCTATACCGTAGGCATAAGGATAGCATTAAAAGCAAAACAAGTTACACAATACCAACTACCTATCTACTGCGGCTGCCATTTGTCATGCCACCAACGCAATAGAATTCAAAATCGGTTGAACGGAATGTAAAAAAGGCTTATCTATACGTCTAATCTTATTTCAAATGGAGTATAGTTAAATATAAAACCTTTAAAACCTGTCTAGTGTGTGTCCGCTCAGCGTGTTTAAAGCTACAACATGAGGTCGCCTGCCCGTCTAATGAAAGTCAATTCGGCATCCTTTTCATCAATATTATAGGGCACTGAATTCTCGGAAGCACCCGGTCAATGACCCTATAACCTACAGCTCCAATTTCTGCATCAGTCGCGTGAATACGACTCTTCGATCACGAAATCACGTCCTTTCGTCTCGTTAAATGCCCTGATACGTTTTGACGTACAGATGTTTACTGATTAATGGCATGGAAAACTCTTTGGTTTTGTAACTTTATACCTTTACACCTCCAGAACTCTGTTGCTACTCAAAAAACTACCTTAAAACTAGGGGTTCAGAACTCAATTTTCTTTACCACGATTTGTGGTAATTTTATAAAGGAGTTGGGACTTTATTGCGTTGGTTTAAAGTTGGGTTTTGAATAAGTTAGGGGATTATTCAAGAAGTGTAAATAAGCTACTGTTTAAGTGTCAGTTTACTTGTACGTTGAGTTTCGATGTCCAAAATTCGATTCTTGGTCAATTAAACATGTTATCATATTCGGCATACCGGCTGTATGGACCTGACAAGTTGTTTTTTGAGAGTCGAGATCTGTTTAAGTTGTTTTTCAAGCTGTCATTCCAATCCTTGGATTCCAGATAACCTCAAGCCAAGACAAAAAGAACTTTGGTAGTTTGTGATTTGAATCAATTATGATTCATCATAATCTGCCTAGCCTTTTCCCAACTATGTTGGGGTCGGCTTCCAGTCTAACTGGATGCAGCTAGCTAGCAGTATTTTACATGGAGCGACTGCCTATCTAACCTCCACAACCCAGTAACTGGGTAATACGATACCCCTTGGGTAAGACTGGTTGTCAGACTTTCGGGCTTCTGACGACCCGTAACGACTGTCAAAGATCCACGAATGACAGCCGGGACCAACGGCTTAACGTGTTTTCCGGGGCACGGTAAAGATGGTCACCCATCCACCGACCAACCCCGGCAAGTGTAGCTTAACCTGTTGGATCGACCCGTTCGGCTCTTATTACTTAGCCACGAGCTTTCAGATACTGGTACACGAAATGTTAATTGTGCCATTTAATTTGATTGGAAGGCGAAAACCGACTTCCAAAAATGCTATAATAATGAGACTAATGAGGCTAAAATTCTGCCCATCTCAAAAGGACAAACAAGCGCAAAAATGCAACGCAATATTGAATACAGTCCCCCACTGCGCCAGCGCATACCAATGCAGTAATTGAGACATATATCAACGCAGTGTGTTTAGCTGGACAGGGCCGCAAGGCAAAACAGTACAAGTGCAGAATCCTCTTATTAATTTATTTTTTTTGTCTATAAATTAATGGGAATATCATTAATATTGATAATTAATTGACGCTTCTGGCTGTTTGCGTTTGTCCAGTAATAAAATTATCGCAATTTGATTTTTCTTTTGTTTTTATTTTTGGTTTGTCTGTAACCCATCACTACCTCAGGCACCAAGCCTGGGGTAGATGAGTTAATAAAAGGAAAGAGTCTGATTCATGATGTAGCAGAAAGCATTACCTGTCATCTTTAAACCAGTTATAACGAAAGACTCGATACCTACTAAATTAATTAGGTACTTGGTTTATGTAATAGAAAATATTTTCTTGGCTTGAACAAGATGAAAAATATAATGATAAAACTTAACAGGCACAGTTAGTTTGGAACAAAGGTCGTTTTTTTCGCACTCGATAAAATTATAATAAGGTACTACATACTTAAGTCTCACTTTCGATGATTATCAAAGATACCGATCACCAAAACCAACACTTCATAACGAATTCACACCTTTTTCACATAAACTAAAGAAAAAGTTCATTAAATAATATTTATGATACAATAATTATTGCATAATTGACAAGTTGCGGACAATAATAAAAATAAAACTTATTTTTTGTGCAAATAACCGGATCAATAATTATTTTTTACTTAAACCACTTTCTCAAAATGCTTAACAATAAAGATGTCTTCGTTAAAACTGAAATGAAAGTATGAACAAAGAAAAAACCGCAAGAAATACATAAGTAATTATTAATTGTGATATTTTTGACTTAAATAAATTATGAGGTACTTTTAATGGACACCTATTTCAAACTGTTTGTTTTCCCATGAAAGGATTTAAGGAGAAATTATCAAACAGTAATATTAATGATGAAACATTAAGACTATTATGAATAGGTAATAATTATTTAATAGGAGGATAAAATTACTACCGAGAGGTCTCAAGCGCTACAGCTGAGCATGATCCGATTGCCGGTTATTGGGTTTTTTCATTTGTAATTTCTCAGTATCAGCCCGGAGTTTGGATTTGTGGCCGGTTGATGACAATAGGCTCGCCCCTTATTATATGGGACTTAAACATAACTAGTGAAATGTTTTTATTATTATAGCTTTATTTCGACATTAGTGGTCCCCAAGGGTATAAAGCCTCCTACATCATTTTCCACTTTTCCTTATCTGTAGCAATATTTATCCAGTTTTTTCCTGCTGCTTCTATGATGTCATCTACCCATCTTTCTTTGCCTTCCAACACTTCTTTTTCCTGCTGGGCCCCGCCATTTTATTATTTGGTGGGTCCACCTTCTTTCCATCACATTGCTGGCAGGATAGGATTTTGTTCTTGATTTTTTCAGTAAAGGTCCATGTTTGGCATGCATTATGTTAAGCTTGGGAGGATGCAGGAATCCATTATTATTTTCTTAAAGTAAAGGTTGTAATTACCTTTAAGGATTTCTTTTTGAGCATGGCGAAATGTTAGCGTAACATAATATAGGTACACCTCTGCCGAACCCTGCGGGAAAATACAAGCGACTTAGGTACTATGTATGTTTTGTAATTATCAAAATCATTAAAAACTAAAACAAACTGTTTTATGTAGATATTTTTAACATAATTATATTTTTTATAAGATCTT
Organism: Lithophane ornitopus; assembly: GCA_948473465.1. Classification (NCBI taxonomy): domain Eukaryota; kingdom Metazoa; phylum Arthropoda; class Insecta; order Lepidoptera; family Noctuidae; genus Lithophane; species Lithophane ornitopus. Next base: position 12,723,857 of record OX419634.1, read on the forward strand.
AATATTATAGAAACTCGGCACCATTTGAATTTTGTAAGTTATTCTATTCCAAAGTAATTATCTCAAAACAAACAACGATTTATTTTTTCAACCAAAATAATAACTTTACACAACAAAAAATTTCACGGAACCCTAAAATCGATTACCAAATTAGAAAGCATCAGAAATCTTTAATACCCACTACTAACCGTTTATTACATGGTTCCGTATATTTTTTTCGTATCAAAAATTATGGTTCGCAACCAACAATGAGGTATGCAAATCGGCCGGGGAGTTGAACCTGGTACTGGTATTAGCTGCCGTCTAAGACATCGAGCATTTGGTATTATTATAGAGTTTAGTCGATTTTCAGAGGTTAATGCCTGATTGATCGGGATTTAGATGCATTTGCTTGTGAGCCATCTTGACACGACGGATAAGTTTTGATACTTCAAAATGTTTGATTAATTTATCTTGTTTTGTTTGCTCGTTTTTTTTTTGGTTGGGAAATTATCAAATAACTTCTCCCGCTTTGGGCGGGGCGGGAGGGCGTGTCAGATTCTTACTGACTAAAACCCACACGTGTTCCTTCAGTTGCCTGCCACGGTGTCCTATTCGGACTTTCCCACGACCCCGGCAGGCATCGGCCCTAGCGGACCCCGTCAGTTGTAGTGGCACACATAAACTGACAATTGATCGCAATGCATTTCATTTTGACAGTTAACCCACATTCATTGCGTTATGTACGTTGTGGAACATACGAATCTTTTAAACCTATGATGAAACAATGGATGTCAAATGTTTCGGATTTTGATATAAAGTGTGTTTCGCAATTAGGGTGCAAGTAACCTAGAACAAACCAAAATGGTTTATCAATCTGGGCACCTTCATGTTCTTACAATGCGTGCACGTCTCGCGTGCTCCCTTCACTATTAACATTGGCACTGCTCAAAATTGCTGATAGCACGAACTTCATTCACGAAGGTATAGTCCATTCAACCTCCTTCTTTTCCAGTATCTTCTCAGCTGACTTCTAGTTTCACTTTAAGCTCCTCGACATTTCAAGTGAAAGTTATTTCCAACATTATCTGTCCTTTCAGAGGTACGCTGTCAGAAATTATTTTATCAAAACCAAGACGATAGCGCAGTGGTGGCTCAGTGGTAACGGCCTCGACTTATGAGTTGTAGGTCGTAGGTTCGAACCCTGACAGGCGCTTTACTTTGTGTAAATTATTTCATCGCCACTGCTCTCAAAACGGTGAAGGAAAACATCGTGAGGAAACCGGCATGTCCTAGAACCAAAAATTCGAAGACATGTGACATCTACCAATCCGCACTGGGCCCGCGTGGTAGATTACGGCCCACTCCCTCTCACAGAGAGGAGGCCTGTGTCCTAGCAGTGGGAATATTATAGGCTGATTATGAAGACGATAGCTGCCTCGAGGCAAGCTGGAGCGAGAGCTTGGGCTTGCCGAAGTATCGAATCGGATCCAGATACATCGGACACAGAACAATTATAGTCGTCAATCGACTAGGCGTTTTATACTGGGTTAGTTGCCACTTTTGGCAGGCAAGCAACATCCAATATTTTCGAGCATAAGCGAAAGTAGAACTCAACATCCCAGAGGCATTAAATAAAGAGAATGAAGGACGAATCTGTTGGCTGTTAACTCACAGCCTGAATCAACCTAAAAGAGAAAACTGTATGCATCAATCGCGGATGCACCACTTATTGTATAACTTTAGAGATACACTTTAACGTTACGCATATCCATTTATCCGAAGCACAGAACCGGTCGGAGTGGTTCTTGAGGCGTATGTCCAGCAGTGGATGTTTTTCAGCTGAAATGATGATGATAATGATGATAATATACAATGCAAGCTTTCTACGTCAGTGTTGGGCTTGTAGCAGGGATTCTCCTCATCTATAAGGCAGTGTTAGGTTAAGTTTGCTAACATAGTTGTTAACAAATATTGTAACTACCTTATTGAGTCCTGGGGGCTTAAAACAGTCACTTTGACAGAATCATAATAGGAAAATATTATGAATCATCGTAAAATGTCACAAACTGACAATTCATAATATGATCTGCGTGCGATTCATATTACGAAATAATTCATCTGTTTGACAATTTTGTATGGAGATTCGTAAAATGGTCCACATAATATGAATGGCTTTTGTGTCAAATTAGAGGAATTGCTAATGACAGCTGGAAATTCAATATAAATAAAAATGTCCGTGGCAGAGATACAGATGACTATCCACCAAGCCACCTCTTGTTTGACACGTAACACAGTGCAGTCCTTCACGCCCGAGATCGCGGGAACGCCTTTTAACCTAGAATCCACAAACGTAAACAAACCAGCAATCTCAGCAAACTTGGGCTCGTCCAAGCTCTCACAATGCGTGCACTACTCGCGTGCTTTCTTCGCGTGTGACGTAACACGTGGTCGGAGCACGCAACCAACGTACAACCGTTGTGATAACGCTATGTCAATGGATAGCGTGCTGATTTTTAATCATGGCTGCCTGACCAAGAATGGTACGTTTGCGTGACAGTTCGCGCGTTGGGTAAGGTCGATGATGAGTTGATGATTTTTGAGGTGGTTTCACGTTTTGAATGGTGGTTCTGTACTTCTAATTATCCCAGTTATCTTGTAGAATTCTCGGTTCTGTAAAATGACGTCAAAACATTCGCAGTGTCGTTGAAGTTAACCGACAGATTTGCGTAGAATTGTATTCGAACCCTACCCGCTGCACCTTTGATGTACACGTGTATATAATGTGTACCCATTTCCAGCGCAAGTATACTTTGCTTTTGAATACTAGTCTACTAATGTGCAATCCACAATGCTCTTTTTCGTTAATACAATAAATAAATCTGAATAATTCATAAATGCAAGGCCAACTTTCAGTCCTTCCACTTGCAGTGCCCAACATAGGCCTGGCCACTGCTGTTCGCTGGGAACTTTCTAACCGTGTGAAAAATTAAAATCAATCTGCCTAGCCTTTTCTCAACTATGTTGGGGTCGGCTTCCAGTCTAGCCAGATGCAGCTGAATACCTGTATTTTACATGGAGCGACTGCCTATATGACCTCCACAACCCAGTAACTGTGCAATACGATACCCCTTGGTAAGACTGGTTGTCAGACTTTCAGTCTTCTGACGAATGCGGGGACCAACGGCTTAACGTGCTTTCCGAGGCACGGAGGTGTCTCGGTATCTAAATATGGTCACTCATCCACAGACCAACCCGGCAAGCGTAGCTTAACCTGATGGATCGACCCGTGCGGCTGTTATAACTTAGCCACGATAATTTTTCACACAAGAGGAGCTCTTGTGTGAAAAATTACAATTGATTTAAAAATAATCAAGCCACCATCCAATCATTTATGTGCTAGTGAGCATTTGCCTTCAGTAATAACCCCTTTCTACATTTATAAGATCTCATAAACGACACAAATAACAATCGGCCATTTTATTTCTCACAAACATTCTCCATTTTTCTTTTACCCCAGATCAGCGCAAAGGAAATCGTTAATGTGTCTGTATTGTTTTAAAATGGACATAAACAGTGCTCGGCTTATCTGTGCGCGGTTACGGTCAGCCATGCGAGGTAAATGGATAAAAGAAATTGTTAATAAACTTTCATCTTCACGTCAGACGGACTCAGAATGTGGGACTGCTAACAATTTGTAAGTAGCAAATAGATTCTGAAATATCTTTTCTTTATATTCGTCTGAATCTTGGGATTTGTGAGATTCTGTTATTGGAAAGGTGATTTTTTCTTGAGAATCTCAGCGGTGGAAATTCGCCCTGGAATCTTTGATAGTTAATACCTCTACGTGTAGCTTTGCTGCCTGCTCAGATTGTGAATCAAGCCCTTAATCCAGCTACCAACGAGAGCCTCCTTAGGTGTTGGTCGAGGCTCTTGGTAATTAAGCCATTGGCTGATGTGTTCTTTTTATTATTAATATGATAAAATATAAATACACTGGTAAACTTAAACTAAATTAACAAAAAAACTAAAAGGACTAACTAACCATACCAATAACTATAAAAACAAAAGGTCACTAATGTTTTTTCTTGCCTGTTTTGTTCTTACCTATATCATACGACTATCACACTCTTTTTCGATACAGTTCAAAACACCATAATCAGTGCAATCAGAAGCAAAATTAAATCAACACAAAAACACAAGGTGCATTCAAAGTGCAAACACAACGTCACGGTTTCTGACTACATAACAGCTGACTATTATATTGAATAGTCGGGTGTATAGCCGAGTTTATTGCACTTGGCAACGAGGGTACCTACACCTCTAGTGAAATAAGTTGTCGGATAATAATAAATAAGGAACTTAATGAGCTCACTGCCAACTCTGAATGAATACCGAGCTCTGGAAGTATTAATCTTTTTAATTAGTTATAGGTTTCTTGAGTACGTTTCTAAATCAGTTGGTAGGTGTCTTGGGGATTATATTATAACTAGCTGTAGCCTATGACTTCATCTGCGATTCGGGATGAAAAGTAGGCTTTGTCGTTCTCCGGGTCATGGTCTACCTATGAGCCAAATTTCATCCAAATCTGTTCAGCCGTTTTAGCATGAAAGCGTAACAAATAAACAAACTCACTTTCGCACTTATAATAATAATTAGGATTTTTTCTACTATAATATAGTAGATGCAGATACTTATCTATAATATATAATATTTATATATCTATAATATATATTATAGAAGTGTCGTGCCTACCCCCCCGGTTTATAAAAGCCTTAACATAGTTGGTACCATTTGCATGAGAGTTGAACACAACAATTTGAATAATGGTGTTTTATAAATCAGGGACTAACTAAATGGTTAACGTGCTCACGTGGTTCTCGGGAAAAGAATCAGCTTCATCTAGCCGTGCTTAACTTAAACCTAATGGTTAATTCCTTCTTTATAATCCAAAAACTGAATAAATTCACCAGGCGGTCGAGAAACCGAAGTCACATTAACACATCATATTGTAGTTTAAATTTTCTCTCTGCCCGTTGTTTGCGTAATTTAATGTTGATCTTGTATTAATTGAACTTTCTTGTATTACTCTCATTAATAGTAGCATTTTTTTAGATTCGTCTCTATCTTGTTTTATCGTAAGTTGGAGATAGTATCAGTTTATCAAGGAATAACCGTTATACTTAAATAAACTATTGCTTTATTCTGGACTAGCTTCCGCCCGCGGTTTCGCCCTAGTGGTATGTCGATAAAAAGTACCCTATATCCTTCCCCGGGATGCCATCTATCTCCTTGCCAAATTTTATCGAAACCCGTTCAGTGATTTAGGCGTGAAAAGGTAACATACAGACAGACAGAGTTACTATCGAATTTATAATATTAGTATGTATAGTATGGATAAGATCCGCGCCTCCCATTTTCAAACTTCACTACGAAACCAACCAAAGATCCTCGATTCATCTACTATCTCTTTCTTACTCACATTACATACATCTATTTATCCATGTTATACCAAATAGTTTTCATGTCTGAAGCTAAATGTGTTGTTATCACGAAGATACGGTACGTTGCGGTCAGCTGTTAGGGGGTTCGATTCCCGGGATAATCATTAGGGTGTTTACCTTTGAGTTTTGATGCTTTTGTTGTGCGGATGTATCTTTGCTAGTGATACTACAATTGGGGTGGAATAGAAATAGCTATTGCAGTAAGTTTTAAGACGTAAATCAATCAATCTGCCTAGCCTTTTCCCAACTATGTTGGGGTCGGCTTCCAGTCTAACCGGAAGCAGCTGAATACCAGTATTTTACATGGAGAGACTGTCTATCTGACCTCCACAAACCAGTAACTGGGTAATACGATACCCCTTGGTAAGACTGGTTGTCAGACTTTCGGGCTTCTGACGACCCGTGAGGACTGACAAAGATCCACAAATGGCAGCCGGGACCAACGGCTTAACGTGCTTTTCGAGGCACGAAGTCTCGGTAGGTGAAGGTGGTCACCCATCCACGGACCAACCCCGGCAAGCGTAGCTTAACCTGTTGGATCGACCGGTGTGGCTGTTATCTCCTGTGAAGTATAAACAAAAAAAAAGATTTTTTTAAACTGATATTTCACTGTGGTTGAAGACCCCGAAAAAAAAACACTTATAGTTTATTTATTTTTTGTTTTACCATGTTTAGATATCGAAACCCATCCGAAGTCTTGCTGGCTAATTTAACTTGACCTTGACATTTGATGAAAGCATTCAAACATGTTTTACCTTAGTCTAAGAACCTATAACATAGTTACACCATTGACCCTGCTAGCAGTATCAGAGGCCTTACACAAAGTGACATTCTATCAGCGATAACGATGATGGAAAAGGCAAAAATGTATAGGACTGACATAAGCTATCGAAAAGCTTATGTCAATTCTGTTGAAAGTCGTTGTAGAAATACGAAACGCTTTCGAAGCGATTGTCACTTATCTAGGCCCTTGGCACCCTACTTGCGTAATACACGATCAATCAGAATTGTAATTGGTTTGAAACAAATGTCTTATCCATTGCTTCATAAGTTCGGAAAAAAATCGCCTTAGACTCGCTAAGAAAAATAATAAAAATATTACAGCTATTAGGTACAGTCTTCTTCTTTACGTGTGGTTAGTGACTAACCTGGTGTCAGAGTTTTAAAACCGCCCATGCCGTCGAGAAATATCTCTCTGGCATGCCGGTTTCCTCACGATGTTTTCCTTCACCGTTTTTATAGCAAGTGATAATTATACAAGGTTAAGTACAGTGTGAAATAAAATAAACATTTCATGACTGAAAATTTTAACCCTGCCATTGAATTCTATCACTTCTATATGCTGTCAATCAGATGATACCTAACTATATGGTGGAAGTACTTATATGAAAAGGTCGTAGTTGTGTTGGTAGATAGGGCGATTAACCTGTCAGTGTTACAAGCCCTATAGTGCAATTTGATAAGCTTTTAACCTTCGATATTTGAAGCAAAAAGTTCGTTTGATTGGTTTCATCGGAATAATCAGCCCGGTAACTTTTCTATTCATCCTGGTCTGAAAAAAAAGCATAGGTACTTGTACGCTTTTTTGCTTTGTTTTTCTGATTTCTGGAACCAGATTTTTTACATTTCCATACGTTTTCAAGCTGCGGTTCTGTATACTCCCCGGTTATTAAGACCGCCTTATGTATAAGTATATAGCCTATAATTTTCCCACTGCTGGGACACAGGCCTTCTCTCTGTGAGAGGGACTGGACCATGGACTATAATACACCACGCCGCGCCGGCCCAGTGCGGGTTGGTGGATGTCACAAAACTTAGAATTTTTGTTTCTTGGACATGCCGGTTTCCTCACGATATTTTCCTTCACCGTTTTGAGTGCAGTGGTGATGAGATTAAATTCATAAAGAAAGCGCCTGACTGGGTTTGAACTCATAACCGTAAGTCGGGGCCGATACAAGTGGGCCACCACTGCTCCCGATTGTGTACATTCCTGTCCAAAGAAAAAAAAAAACCTTATCAACAGTGGAACACCTAGGATTTTTTAAAATAGAATGTCCGAAGTAATTAAGACAAGTCATTATTGTGTCTTAATTATTTCACGAATACTATTCCTAGTTTTTTTAAACACATACCCAACAAACAAGATATTTACGGGCTTAATTTGATTTAATTTAATTAGTGTTTTCACTTTACTTCACTATGTGAATGCTTAACCCGTCAATAGTCATGCACGTTAGTTAATTGATTCAGGCGTGACTTTGCGGACATCCATTATTATTATTAAAATACAATAGACGTAGATATATTTAGTAACCACACCGAGTGCTGGACGCAAAGTCTCTTTGCGTCCAGCGCTCGGTGTGGTAACACGTCGCGTTCTGGTTTGCAATTGGTCAATCGTCATCCTGAGGATGCCTCGTTGAGAGGTGAAACACGTGTCGACTCTTGAAGAATAGTCAAGCGGAATAGGTTACTAAATATATCTACGTCTATTGTATTTTACGATTTATTATTTAAAATTAACTAGAACCCTATTTAATAATTATGGCCCTTATTAACAAAAAGTGGGTCAAAAGAGTACACCTGTGCCTAACATTTTGGAAATGTTAGGTAAACGAATACGAAAAAAAATTTGATGATCTTTTAATAATGTTGTCATTATTTAACGAGAGACATTCTGTTACCTACGAACTATCACTATTATTAAGGTTTTATCAACGATGTCAAATATGCCTGCTTGTTGTTTGTTCATATTAAAGTTTTTTTTTTTTTAAGTTACGTACGTGTTTATTCCACAAATGTACGTGAAACGTAAGTGATAACAATTTATTTTTGACTAATGTCGAAAAATACGGAAATGTAGTACCGCGATTAAAAGTATCCTTTGTGTTACTTCAGATTATAAACTATCTGGGTGACAAATTTCATTCAAATCTGTTTTCATTCAGTTCAGCCGTTTTTGCGTGATTAAGTAACAAAAATAAAAACTTTTACATATATTATATAATAATATTATTGGTAGGTTAAGTAAGACAACAAACAACAAACGTTAGGTAGTCTTAAAGATTATTTTTCATTAATGATCTTAGTAAACATATTTTAGTTGAATAGGTAAATATTTTGAATTCTATCGTACATTTAGAATGCCACAGAAATAGAAAACATTTTCTGCTGCTTTTGTACAATCTTTACAAGCAAATTACAGAATTCAAATCGAAACAAATTCAAATACAGAACACAAAACGTCTCAAGACTCAACAACACAATTACCATAAATACAATTTGTAACCAAAAACACTAAAGCACTAAACAATTCGTTACATTTCAATAACAATAAACTATTCTAATTTGACACAAAATCGAACTAATCTAAGTCTGACTCACCTTATATTATAATCGCGATCTGAATCACATTTTGAACGGACACCATTGCGTGACTGGTAATTATTCAGTGTATCGGTGAAACTTTCATTATGTTGGGGTCTTAAAGGCCACACGTCGCACAATGAGGGTTGACTGATGTTGGAAATAAAATTGTCGAAAGTGCACGTCGTTTGAAGGGTTGGGTCGTAATTCGTTATCTTTTGAAATTATTGTTGCGTTCGATTAGGTGTTTTTCTTTGTGAGTGGTGAGAAAGATGTTACGTCCATTCTTGTCCTAGTGTCCGTTGTAAGATATAACTAAGACTCTCGTCACCAGTAGGAAATAATTGTCTTATTTTGAGATTATTTATTAATTAATTCTTCGCAAACATTTACCTACAAGCAAAATTGTCTTTAGAGTAGTTTTTTTATTAATAAAATTAAGACTCTTGGGTACATTACCAGCCGCTAGCGATACGGAGGAATTTGTCGACGCCATATTTTAGATATTAATTGTTTATTTATTATTTATTTAATACTTTAAGCACACAAATGTACAGAGGCGGACTACATGCCATAGGCATTATTATTATTATATCATTATTTGTATAGTTAGTTTTAATTAATATTAGTAATAGTTAGTTTTGTTAGAGATAGTGTTTAGATTTATACTCCATTCCCTGGAATTAAGACTTTCCTCATTTTCTAAACTTTTTACGTTCAGGTAGGTAGAAAAATCACTGCCCTAGTAGAGTTCGTTTCATTCCCAATCCAGAAATCGACCCCAACCGTCTACAAAACATAAAACTTTCACCAAAACGAACCCCTAAAAAAATCAACCCTGTACCACCGATATTTTTTACAAGTCCACCCCAATTTTCGTACCCGAAAACGTCCGACCACGTGCAAGCCAATTACAATCCCCTCGTGCGTTCACCCTACAAAACATACCAATATAAGCATGTACCCCGAGACTACCCTCTTACAATAAGAAAGGGGGCGTGGTCGGTCTAGGGTGGCATCTTCCATCTCGCTCTTACTACGCTCTATTTATTGAATTTTTTTCAGGACTGCGCATTCGATTTTTTGTGCTTACAATTGGGGGGATAGTGAATTTTGCTGGAGTTGACTCATTGGGCGGTTTTTCTAGGTATTTTTATCGGAATATCTGAGCGACTACTCTAACCACTAGTTGCATTATTAATGTACTCTACTATAGAATAAGGTACCTTATTCAATTACAAGTCCTAGGTACTATTAGCTTACATCTTACGATTTGTTTGGGGCCTAACAAGGCTGCCTGGATAACGTGCAACCCTAGGTTTTTATTGCATTCCAAACAAATGAAATCTTTGTGGAAATTAATACTCCGTGTGTTTGGATATATGTTCCGGATCGGCGTAAAAACCGCTGAACGGATTTGGATGAAATTTGGCACACAGTTTATAATTATTTAATGATATTTTCCGACTATCACGCGGGCGAATTCATCGACAAAAGCTATTATTAGTTCAGGTTTCCTCACGATATTTTTACCAGTGAATATTACACTGTATTAATTCAACCATATCAAATACTCGAGCCACAGAAAAACCCCATTAAAAAGTCAACACGCAAGACGAATTTCCTTGCCAATAAAACAAATTAAAAAGCAATCAATTAAAAGACCATCTATCATGACAATACGTCGTAACTTCAGGCTCATTAACTAAACGATACCACCCAATAATTATAATGAAATCATAACATTTCTCTTACGTTGGCAGGAATGTGACTTTCCATTGGAGTTTAGAAAAAGCGGTCGTGTTATTCACTGGGGATTCCGTACGTGGATGTTTGAAATAAATAATTAATCGCTAAGAAGTAGGTAATGATCATATAGACAGTAATATCGTCATATAATAGAAAATTTACTGTTTATAGGTGAAATTATTACACCAATATCCAACTATACTCCATTTGAAATAAGATTAGGCGTATAGATAAGCCTTTTTTACATTCCGTTCAACCGATTTTGAATTCTTTTGCGTTGGTGGCATGACAAATGGCAGCCGCAGTAGATAGTTGGTATTGTGTAACTTTTTTTGCTTTTAATGCTATCCTTATGCCTACGGTATAGAAGTCAAAATCGGTTGAACGGACTGTAAAAGGGTTTGTTTTAATGTCTAATCTTATTTCAAATGGGGTATAGCTGGGTCCGTATTCATACTTACTGAACTGTAAATTCCGTCGTTTAATACAACAAGAAATAAAACTTTTAATTTTAAAATAAAATTGCATTTGATCTATTTCGCGTACCAAATTTTTTTTTTTGCCAAATTGTCTCTCGAAACTCTCCCTTTTTCCTTCCAAAACTCTGTTTGGTGCGATACCTCTCTCTTCCTGTGCCAAGATTAGAACGAGTTTACAGAACAAATTATATGGTCATCACAAGAACCCCAAAATATGTCTAAGTTTTGATACTCCGGTAAATTAATTGAAAATATACAAAAACTTTGTTACTATTTAAATAAATAGTAACAAATCAACCATAACCACCATAAACATTTAAACAAATAGTAACAAATGAAAAAAAAACTTTGCCGAACTTCTAAGCTGGTATACGGAAGTTAATAAATCTACCAGCTCAATCTCTAATCCATCTCTAAAATTCACAAAATAGCAATTGAAAAGATCCGTAGCATGATTTCCTCTAGCACAAGTAAATTCGTTTATTTAGAGCGGGTTCCATACAAATCAAGAAGATAAGCAGCTGATAGATGGTTTCCTTAACTGATTACCATTTAAAATGCTGTTTAATTCTGGACAGCAAAGTTCATTCGTTTTAAATTGCACTACGAAAAGGGATTAAGTTACCAGGGGGCCTAAAACAGCCACATTAGCAATTCCTCTAAAAGCAATTCATTTCTTGAATTCCCAGCTGTCATTAGCAATTCCTCTAATTTGACACAAAAGCAATTCATAATTTGTGGACCATTTTACGAATATCCATATAAAACTGTCAAACAGATTAATTATTTCGTAATATGAATCGCACGCAGATCATATTATGAATTGTCAGTTTGTGACATTTTACGATGATTCATAATATTTTCCTATTATGATTCTGCCAAAGTGGCCGTTTTAAGCCCCCAGACTTGAATCCCATAGTGTAAAAGTGCATCATTGGTTGAGTTCACGTAGAATTATTTAAACGCTTAAGCTTTTATTTATCTCGTCATCGATCTTCCCTTGCTAAGTCTGACAACCAGTCTTACCAAGGGGTATCGTGTTACCCAGTAACTGGGTTGTGGTATGCCAACTGATTAATCAAATTAAAGCCATCTTCCTCTCTCCTACTCTGCTGTGCCCGACAGGTAGTTTCGAATTTATAATAATATGATTAATTTATTAAGCCGCTGGCGGAAACTAGTAGGTACTCAATTATATTTATTATTTTACACAATGTGAACTTAGAATGTGGAAACATTGATATCTTTGTAAAACCTACCATCATACCTATACCCCACCATATATACATCACCATATAATTGAGTACCTACTAGTTTCCGCCAGCGGCTTAATAAATTAATAATATTATTATAAATTCGAAACTACCTCTGTCTGTATGTTACCTTTCACGCCTAAACCACTGAACGGATTTTGATAAAATTTGGCAAGGAGACAGAGGGCATTCTGGGGAAGGACATAGGGTACTTTTCATCGACTTATCACGCGGGCGAAAGCTAGTATCTTTATAAATTATAGCCTATGTTACTCAGTGATGATATAGCATTCTACTGATGAAAATCAGTCTAGTAGTTTTTGAGTTTATTCATTACAATAAAACAAAAAGAAAATCTCTTTATAATATTGGTTTAGATTGAGTAATAACTTAATAAGTTTTTCAATCGGTCATGTATGATGAAATTAACCCCCTCAAACCAATTTAAGTGGAACCTCTCAGTCTTTAACCCTAAAAAGCCGTCCAGTATTAAACGTTCCAATCCCACACTATGATTACAAACAACGCTTTTTTACCTTTAATTAGTTTATTAATTATTCAAATTTGTATGCGAATTCGCGATGCTTTATGTGATTAGTCGTATCGCGATTTTACGGCCGATAATGTTGGGCTCGAGTCAGGAGATGAAGCGATAATTGTGAGGGAGAATGATTGTGTTGTTGTGACAGCGATAAACGGTGAATGGCATATGTTTTGTTCAAGATAAGTAGGGTCATATAAGGTTTCCGTATTGCAGACTTTGATATGTTTATTTCTGCTTAACGGTTTTATGGTAATTGGCGAAGTCGTTAAGTACCTGTTAAATGTGTCACAACAAAAAAACAAAAAGAGGTTGTTTTTATTATACTTACAACAGAAGACTTTGTGATTCCGATTTCAGTAAAGAACAAAGCGTCAGCACCGAGTTTCAAATGACAATGTATATTTTTGATACGCCTAGTAACGCTTAGATGAAAATATTATTATTGATGATTTGCCTTGCATTGATTGTTGCTACCGTTAAAACGAAGGCAGCTGCGATTAATGAAAAACAAATGAGTGCTCAGTGAGTGTTCTTTCTTTTCTTAGTTTTTTCTTTCACTAGACTATTCGACCAATCGCATACTCCCACGTAGTACTAAAACGTGAAACGTCTTCAAAAATAAAGAATGAGAGAGATTTAGTGTAAGAGACAGACAGAGAGAGTTATATCGTTATTTTCTCTCATGTAACGAAATGTGCTTGGACGTGCCACTTCCTCGAAATTTCATTCTCAATTTCCCGTCCAATAACTGAATCACCGTCTAACTTCAAAAGAAAAAAAGAAAATAGGTACATACTGAGTAGCTAGTGTTTGTACTATGTATAAGTTGTCACTTCGTTATCGCTAACGCTTATAACTCAAACCACCCAAATGAGTGTTTGCCTTAACTAACGCCAGTTATTACTTTATTGTTGGCATACACTTTGTGTACAATGTCTAAGCTCATTTTGCACAATCACTTTGCTGTTACTGTCGACTTTTCACTTTTGTTACGCGATTTTTTTGTTACTTTTTATTGGCGATAAAAAGCACGTGCCGAGTGAGGGTTATTGTAGTGTCTAGTGATGGGAGAGCGTGACATTAGAAGTTGATGTCATCGGTTCTGATGACACATGCCACTGGCAGAATGAATCAAGAGTTTTTATGAGTAGGAAAAGTTTTTCGAATGATGTCATGTTATGCAGTTCTAAGTAGTGATGGTAGCGTTAGAATCTTCCTATTTTAGATTGCAATCGGAATACCTAGAAAAACTTTAAGAGGGAAGGTAGCGAACAACAAGAGAATTGTTTTTAAAAAAAAATTGTTCCAGTCGAAATTCAGTTTGTCGAAATGAGACAAAAGTTATTTTCTCATAAAAGAGTTTCAGTTTGTCGAAATGCGACATAAGTTATTTTCTCACGTTCTTAATTTAAATAAAAGCCATAATTATTTATATATAAATAATAATAATTTAAAGGATCATTTTAGACTACTAGAGGATAGGATTAACAAAACATTACCCTCCTTTTGGGACAGTCGGGTAAAAGCACATGAAAGTGTACCGAACTTAATTTTAATGCAAAAATTACATGGGATTAACACCATAAAATAGTATTGTTTTGCCATCGCACTATAGTGAAATCAGAAATAACTTTCCAATAACACCTATCCATCCAGGCTTCCGACTTCAACGGAAAGAACCCACACATAATCTTGTCGTAGCCTTGGGCCCAGAGCCCACAACCCACGCGGGTAGGTCATGGCCCCATCAGCCTTCACCACAACCCCAATACCACACACCACACTATAGCCTATGCTTTACAAAAAACCAACAATGTGACAAAAACTACATTTTCACAGCCTCTCAATACTTTAACACAATCATTCAGTCATTGATTGATAAATAATAATTAATAAATGCCTCATAGCATTGTTCAGATTCTAGGTCGTCTAACTTTTTTCTGAAAACTAACAACAAAGGTATTATTCAGTTTACTGTGCATCAAGACGATGCAACTGTGTCAGCAATTAAAATGATTAGGTACTGGGGTGTGGTCGCTTTGTTGGCGGAGAGGGTAGCTGAGCGGGTAGCGGGGCGGGTTATGAGATGACATCATTTTATCAATCTTGATACATGGGACGGCCAAACCTTCTAGAGCACACGAAACCTGACGAGGTAAACAGGTTAGGCCTTTGAAATTGAGAAAACCGTTCGCTATATGTGTTGGTTACTTCAAGACCATTTTCCCACATTTCAGCTATGAAACACCGAAGCGCTGGGGCTCTGTCTCGCATAGGGTCGCAGCATTATGCTGAGGGATGACCGTTTTGTATGAATTTGGCGCATATTTGCCCCGAATTTGTTATTTTTCGTGTATTTGTCCTTTTTTATACTCCATTTGAAATAAGATTAGACGTATAGATAAGCCTTTTTTACATTCCGTTCAACCGATTTTGAATTCTATTGCGTTGGTGGTATGACAAATGGCAACCGCAGTAGATAGTTGGTATTGTGTAACTTTTTTTGCTTTTAATGCCATCCTTATGCCTACGGTATAGAAGTCAAAATCGCTTAAAAGGGTTTGTTTTAATGTGTAATCTTATTTCAAATGGGGTATAGCGTCATGTATGCCGCGAATAAACGTATTTTCTTTCTTGTCTTCTTTTTCTTTACTGTTTTTGCAAAAGTCTATACTGTTTTGTCAGCTGCAACTCGCTTTGTCAAAAATCATGCAGTAATTATTTCAGTCTTTCTGTCTCTTCTATTAAACAATTATTCTCTATTTTTAAACTAATCGGAACTTTAAGATGTCTAGTTAATTGATGCAGACGTGTTTTTGATAATCCATTATAAATTACAATAGACGTAGATATATTTAGTAACCTATTACGCCCAACAATTCCTCAAGAGTTATAATAAACCCTGTAATAAATCGGTCCTGTTCTGGTTCGCGACTGGTCAATCGTCATCCTGAGGATGCCTCGTTGAGAGGTGAAACACGTGTCGATTCCTTAACTGCAGCTTAGTCAACATTAAAATTTTTTGCACTTGGAAATAAATTGACAGTGTGATGATTCTTTTAACGAAATCGCTTGCTACACAACCACACCCCACCAGTCGGATGATTATGAATTATGTAAATTATAAATGTTAAACAATCCAAGAGATTGTTGATGCGATGCCATGAAAAAATACACCCTCCATGCTTCGGCTAACACTCATTAAAATAATTGCTTTTTGCAACCGTGTTCTCTCCGTCTGTCTGTCTGTGATAGTGTGTGTGTGTGCAGATGAGTGATGCTTTATGTGTGTGTGTGTGTGTGTGCAGAGTGATAAACTTAGTTTCATGCTAGAGTTGTGGCTATGGGCTTGTGATAAACAACTTCTTTTGAAAGAAAAAACGGTGGATTTAAAAAGAAAGTTATAAAATTATAACGTTTTGATTTGTGGGATTGTTGTGTGATGTCAAGGTGCCTTCGTGCATTGAACATGCATTGGTGCTAATCGTCTTACAAAAACACAATAATCAAGAGTAATCTAACCGTCCGCTAATTGCTTTTTCTTGTATTAAAAATTAATTGCCTGCAAAAATTACACGAATATTCAGCAGAATATCTAAGACTGGTCAAGCTGAATAATGTTAATTTATTTAAAAAAAAGTTTATAACAAAATATAATGCTCGCTTCGTAATTATGCAGACGTAAGCGTTAGGACAATCCTACAGACTTTATCCAACTTTTACCATCAATTTTCACATACAATTACACCTAAACTTAACCCTATCGACGCCACCCGTTTACCAAAATCACACAAAATTAAAATCCCTCACAAATATAAACATACCCACAATTAAAATAAATAAATCACACATAAGGAACTAATCCGGTACATTCACCTTAATTCAATCAGCGACGTATACTAATCGAATAAGCCGATACAACTTTGCAGGGAGAGGGTTAGGGGCGACGCATAGCGTGTGACAGAAATGCTGAGTCATACTGACTAGCAGAATGGTGGATTGTAATGCAATGTGTGCTAATTTGGTGATAATAAGCCTTTTTTAGGGCATAGTGCAATGTCTGATTGATGTGGCAAGGGTGTTGTTTTTTGTGATTTCAATTATCAAAGTGGGTTTTTATTTGCTTGGTAATAATAAGTGAATAGGTTTTCGAGTCCTGTAGAAGATGGCTTGAGGTCTTTAGAGATAGCGTGCGTTTTTCCACCGGTATTCCACTCTTGTATCCGCTACACCTAAACGCCACAAAATGCATCGCCGACGCGCCGCCGGCAAATCCAATAGGTTTTCATTTAATAAAACCCTTTTATTGGCTTACCTCCGATTTACCGGCTTTATAGTTCGCTGGCTTAGCATTATGTGGACTATAGGGTTTATTTGTATTGTGGCTACTTTAGAGTCCCCTGACATAATATAAAGGGTTAATTTAAAATATTTTAATTTTAGAACGAGAAATAGAATTCAAGACGCGAGTTTCGCAGTTCATTTTGGTATTTTAGAATGGTTTTTATTTTCAGTTTTCAAAATAATGAGGGAAATTTTACAGGAGGTATTTTAGTGTTTGGTTCGAGCAATTTTCACTGCGTATCATTCCAGGAAAAGCAAGCGCGAAAATTGATGCAGCGAAATATTACCCACATAAAAATTATTTAATACCCTAGTTTATCTCAAGATTGAGAAGGTCAGAAGTTATTTACAACATATTGCAGTGTATAACGATTGGAAAACCAGTAGAAGTGGTTTCAGCCATCTTTAAGCTGCACTAGTGACACCTACGACTTATCTGCACATATCTATACCTATATTTAGTACCTAATGATGAATCTACAAGTAACATTGGCTCTTATCCCAAAATATTAACGACCATTTTACCATACACTGATTTTTACATACCCTTCCATATGAGCACGATTTGCTGATCTTCCATTGCGAACAGGGCGTGGTTGTCACGTCATAGGTCAAACAGTACTAGAAAAAAATAAATAAAAACATAGGGAAAGGTGTAAAATGTGACGCCTTTTACAAATAATTGTGTGTTCAAATAGGATTAGTGACACAATCGTATTAGAGACCACACCTCCGCGGGCACAGGGTTACTTCAGATGACACCGTTGCTATGGTAACGAAACGCCCCGAAACTTTACGAGTCTGCGCTGTAGATGTTGTTTGTCTTCGAATTTCGTTTCAGATAAAAACACCAATGTATCTACCGATTTAGAAAAATCTTTAACAAATATAAAAATAAAACTAAATCAATACTATTTACAAACACATTTGCTAAAAATCCCAAATGAATTTCAGAAGTTAAGTACTTAAGTTAAACGGTTTTATCCACCCTGTGATTTTTTTCTTTTCTGGGGTGTAATCGATCCGAACTAAGCCAATATAGTGACCGCATTTCCACAATCGCACTCGCAGGGTTAGGTCGAACAACACACAATTTTGTATCGGCATGCATAGAATTTGATATATGTACACATACGAAATAGGTTGTAAGCTGATAAATTGTGAGTAAAATGATCTTACAAAACAAACAAAGACAAAGTTAATATATATACCTACGCCTATAATAAAAAAAAACCTTTTCTTATAATGCTTGGAAATTCGAGCATTATTTTGACAACCTTCTTCGAGATAAATCGACATTGCTGTACTGGTAAAAAATAAGTGAATATGCGGCCGGTAATGTAACTATGAAATTCCATATCTGTCGTGTTTAGCGGCCAAATAAATTACCATGAAAACTCATATCTGTCGTGTTATTTAAAAATTAAAGTAATAAAACCTAAAACCCAACTACGACTAAAAAGGTATAAACAAGACACCACAGACAGACAAATTAAAAATCCGGAGTCACACGTGTTAGGGCATAAATCGAACAGATTACGTGTGACTCCGGATTTTTAATTTAGCCTATAACCAGCGGACGATCAAGACGCTTCCAACGATACCTCATTTGTCAAATTGTGATGAGTCGTTTAGAAGATATGAGGGAACAGATGAACATACATACATACATACATACCGGTCAAAATCATAACCCTCCTTTTTTCTTCGCCGTAGTCGGGTAAAAATTGAACGAACCAGTCTTACCAAGGAATTAGGTATTAGCCAGTAACTGGGTTGTGGAGATCAGATAGGCAGTCGTTCCATGTAAAATACTGGTATCCAGCTGCATGCCCTGCTGTTCTGCTTTTCCTATACACAGAAATCTCTATACTCTTATAAGACCAAGTTAATGCAGCGAAATAAATTAGACATTTACATTATATTATTTCAGTATCGATTCTATCGAAAAAGTGCAGCATTTTATTATGATTTAGAGTGAAATGTTCACTCGAGCAAAATATATTCTTAGAATGCCAACATTTTTATTGTTAGGGACCGTTCAGAATGCTTTGCGAATCGCAGTTATGTTGGCAATGTTAAATAAAAAGTAACTAAAAGTCATTAAATCAATCAGGATTGCCTCGTTGGTCTAGCTAGTGGGTGCAAGCGCTACTGCTGAGCATGAGCAATGGTATTGGGTTTATTCATCTGGAAATTTTCAGTAGCAGCTGGAGTCTGGATTTGTGCTGATCCATGCGTCATGTTCGTGAACGGGCGCCGTCAGTTGTGACTGGTCATCTCTTAGCTGCCATGGTTTATTTTAATTATTTAATTGTTCATATTTTATAATTGCGGTCGCTTTTAACGTGCTTTCTACATTGTTCTCACATGTATAATTTCAACATGAATGATGTAACCATTATATTGTAACAATATTTTGATTTAAAAGAGTGGCCATGGAGTTTCTTGCCCGTTGTTCTCCATAGGTAAAAAAAAGCGTAGTAGGTACTACGCTTTGGAATGGGAAACTAGCTTCATATTTCTGACTGACTGACTCCTTGACAATTCAAAAGTGCCTGTAAATGGTTTAATTGAAATAAATGCTTTGAGTTAAGTTGAGTTGCCTGGTTTATGGCAGTAGGCTAAACATAACTGGCTAGATATGGGTGTAGGTACTATAGGTACACCTCTGCCTAACCTTTTTTTTTTTTTTGATTGTGTGGAATCATCACATGACTTCACCCGCTCTGAGCGGAGTAGGAGTGTCAGACTTTTACTGACTAAAACCCACCCGTGTTCCTTCAGTTGCCTGTTGCCAAGGTCCCGGTATCCCTTTCGTACTTTCCCGCAACCCTGGCAGGACCTCTGCCTAACCCTTTGGGGAATACACGCGTGATGTTACGTTATGTAAATATATCATGAAGAATGAAGTGACTCGATGCTATGTGCCTCCAAAACCAAACCTAGCCTGTTTTGCTGCTGTGTTGCTGTGTGTAACCAAAACTTTATGCGCCATAAAAGAAAATATTTAGAGTAAAACTGCATCAAGCAAAATTATACATTACTATCTGCGCCCCTCGATCCCGTAGGAATATTGGGATAAAAAGTATCTATGTCCTATTCTAGGTCATCGTCTACCCCTGTGCTAAATTTCTTCCAAATCCATTTAGACGTTTTAGCTTGAAAGCGTAACAAACAAACAAACTCACTTCGTTAGGATTAGAACACAAAGATAAATAATTAAGCACATTTTCCCTTTGAATTTTATTACAAAACGGATTGCCACATGTGTCCCTAAAAAATAAAATTATAAGTAGATCCTGCGAAAAACATAATTAAACAGTTCACACTTTCCATTAACCACACTCATCTAAACTCAGCAACCCAAACGTTTAATTTTAAAATCCAATTTTACCGCGGGCGTGTAGTGTGCAATCTCTCCAATACATCTACATATCGAGTTGCTCTGTCCGACTACTGTTTTGCCCCGGCATGGCTCGAGCCGGTCTGTCTCGAGTTTTTTTTGCCTGTATCGCAAATCGAGCGTTACGGTATGTCTTCGTTTTGTGGCCGCCATGTTGTTTTTCTTTTGTTTTTAGTATTTCGTCTTCGCGCGAAATTGAGGATTAATTAAGCTATAGGATTTTAAATGTCGGTATTGATACAGGATTGCTTGTGTTTGTTCCTTTTTTGTCTGTTCCGGAAAAGATAAAACATTCTTTTGTGGATAAATTGTATTTAAATTTCCGAATTTCGAAAAAAAACCATCAAAAAATAGCCATCTTTAGATAGATACCTTTAACAAAACTATCGAAGACGTTAAAGTATTTAATGATGGATTCTTGATAACTATAAAATTAAAAAAATTATCACACAATGGAAACTATAAGTAACTGTATTGCAAAACTTCATGAATTTTTATATCGTATTCTAGGTATTTCATTTTGAAAGGGAAAAGGAATAAAAAGTATACACTCAATAATCAAAAACAGTCGTTTCAAGTGTAATCAACATGTTCCATTGCAGCCATTCATTGAGCCATTAAAATTATGCAAACGGTCCTCCACCTCTTTCTTTTCGATAATAATACAGCACTAATGTATCTTATAAGATAAGTAAAACAATACTAAAAACTAAGTTAAGTTTAACAACACTAAAGTACCGTGAAAAGATAAGTTGAACATTGAACAACACTAGTACATCAAACGATAAGGGTGACAACAGCACTAGTATTCATGTAAAGTGAGTCCAAATGTCATAAGTTAAATAAGTTAAACATAGGTGTAATAGCCACTACTGTATACGGCCAGGAGATAATAATAATAAAGATATTGGTGCCGATTCTGTTATTCACAAACTAAACTAAATTTAAGTTCAGTGCATCTTTTTCTTTCTATTTCATTAAGAAAAGGACAGAAGATAAATTTTAGTTTAGTCCTGTCAAACTGTCACTACTCCGTGTAAGTTTAGACGTGATTAAAAATTTGCCTACTAAAATTTTAGTACTACTATATTTTTCACAAAATAATAACAAAAAATAGGTATATTGTACAGTTAGGACGGAAAGAAAAAAAATGTGGGAGACTGTCCCTGTGCCTAAGCTAAGCCGAAGCCTGTCGGGCAAAGTGTTATTGAGTTTTTGCAATAGGAATTTCTTAGTAACAGCCCGGACTTTGAAAATTGGCGGTGTGATACCCCCTTACTTCGGAAAGCACGTTAAGTCGTTGGTCCTGCGCCTGATCTCTCTCCGGTCGTGTCAGATTTCCGTCCCAACGGACTATGAGAGTGAACTCAATCTGCCTAGCCTTTTCCCAACTATGTTGGGGTCGGCTTCCAGTCTAACCGAATGCAGCTAAATACGGTATTTTCCATGGAGCGACTGCCCGTCTGACCTCCACAACCCACTTACTGGGTAACACGATAACCCGTTGAAATAGTTCCAAAGCAGATGATTTGACGCGTTTCGACTTCACGCAAAATCAATGTTTCTCTCAAAATAACAACGTATTTGCGTTTTTTTTTTTTATGGTTACGAAAATTGAAGAGTGTCTTTAGTGAAGTATGAGGCCCAAAACACGATTGACAAAACTTTCCTCGATACATAAAAACCGCAAAGTTTCCTTAAAATCTGCTTTTTTAAAGAGAAAAACCTATTTCATGCGATTGTTATCAAAGCAATCGTAATAAAATTTTGTCTACGTGTTCACTATTAAATACTTTAAGGGATTATGGACTTATTTTTTCTATATAAACACAAATAAAATTAAATAATTTTAAACATAGTGCACTAGAATTGCGCGCGGGCGGGGTCACAACCCCCGTCGGCTCTCATCAGTCCCATTTCGCCATAATAAGACTGGTGTCAGACTTTCAGGCTTTAGAGGACTCTTTTAATAACATTAATTTATGTTCCATTCGGCACGGAAGCGTATCAAACGGTTGTGAATAACTATCCAGGACTATTATAATATTCCTATTAACATGAGGATTACAATATTAATAATTATTATGCAGTAGTCGTGCCCCCATTAATAATGTATTTGTTCATAACACCTTTCTGTGTCCGATACTCAATAATAGTCCAAAGGTTTTATTGTTACGAACTTGTTTACACGGTCCACTACCTTATTAGGACGTGTTATCATAAATAGATAATATTAATTAGAACTCAGTTTTTTCCACTTAACTATGAATAGAGTATAATTTATTGGTCATTACGATAAAAAAATAACGTTTTGTCAAAGAAACATTTAATTTTTTTTGCATCCTTTTTTCTTATTTTTTAAATTATTTGTTGGCAAAAAAATAAACAGCCTGTATCAGAAAGGTGTGGTGAAGTTTAAGGGTGTGGTATAGACCATTGAACTGAATACCTATCTCCATAGGACCAAAGGAATCGCAAAAAAAAAATCTGCCGTCCCATACATTTAGGTCGAGTAGGTATTTTTTTGTATGGGACAGGTTTTTTTTTTTTTCGATTTCTTCAATATTACCATACTCCTTTCTGATGACATGGTGTATAAGGAAAAATAACGGTATTTAAGAAAAAAGTTTCTACAAAGTACTTTCACTTTTTTTTTGTTTTTTTTTTTTGAATTATTTATTTCTCGCTTTGTTCGTTCTCAAATCTAATATATCAAGTAGTAATGCGTCCTTTAATGAGTACGTTTATCGTATTAATCTAGAGAAAACCTGTTCAATGCACCTTTTCGTATAAAATTCGTGAGCAATGGCGTATTATTTGCGGTGTAGAGCTAAATACCGTTGAATGTACTTTTTTCTTTTCGTCAATTAATCAATTGTTGAATTATTATAACCTTTTAGTCATATTGCATTTATATTGATGCTATTTCACGCGGTTTTTAACGCAATAACTCTAAGTACGTCGAAACCTAGTTTTCAAAGCGGTCGGGTTATTCCGTATAACCCCGCCAAAAAATCCACCCTAAGGTGGATACTCGGAAACGAATGTCCGAGAATCCACCTTAAGCCTATAAATTCCGTTTATCCAACTAGGCCTAGGATGGATTCTTGGATATACGTTTCCGAATATCCACCTTAAGGTGGATTTTTTGGAGTGGATAAACGGAATAACCCAAGCGGTCTCATGCATCTTCTATACATAACTATAAATTAAAGTTACGTTGTTCTTTTAAATTCTTCTAAATCTTCGAATTTTTGCAAATTTTCACCATTATTTAGAGAACTTATTCCGGAAGGTATTTAGTACAGTAGCTGCGCCCTGCAGTTTCACCCGCATGAGTCTCGATTCCGTGAGAACATTGAGATAAAAGTATCCTATGTCCTAACCCATGTCACGGTCTACCTATGTGTAAAATTTCATCCTAATCCGTTCAGCCTTTCATAGTTACCCAACTCCAGCTCCTCACTATACTACCAATCACATATCCATTAGCGAAAACCAAAATCGTACGATTACCAGTCTAACCCTCCGAACGCCGGCACTTAAAGGGTATTAGTTCCGCTCGTGTGGTCACACAGACCGTATTGTGCGATCACAATGACGCTGCGGGGGTTATTTGGCTTACCTGTTAAATGATAGCTGTGGTTAATGGGCCTGAGTTTACTTTCAATTGGGTTTTTAATTTTATTTGTACTTGGGTGGTGATTAAATTTTACCAGGATGTCGCTGGGATGAATCATTCTTTGTATAGCTACATGGACTTCTGTTATGGAGATGCAACGTCCTCTTGTCTACACCCTAATTGCGTAATACACGATCAATCAAAATCTGAATCGGTTTGAAACAGATTTCTAATCCATTGCGGCATAAGTTAGAAAAAAATCTGCTCAACTACGTAAATAACGCAATGATTGTTGTTGAACTGTCAAAATGAAACGGATTAGTCTTAATCGTTTACGAAAATGTATTATGCAATTAGATAGCTGGTTACCATAAATTGTCATTACCAATCTAATTGTCAGGTGCTGGAAATCCTTTTTGACTATTCCTTGAATCAAACTGTGCTGTCAATCAAACCAATTTTGACTGAGTTTTTTTGCAATCAGGTGGTTTTAGCTGTTTCAAGGACCTTAAATAAATGAGATTTTAATCATAAACCAATACAAAATGGCGAAGGATGACTTCTTACGTTCTGAGTTGAGCTCCACCATTACTGACAAATGCTTGCACTGACTGGACAGGTCCACTCAAATCTGTGTGGTTCTTTCCTCAAAAGACCATTTCAGACTCTAATTTACATGGTCCTCATATGGCTTGACCAAGATTATGTCTGGACTTTGAAGAGACTGTGACCTCTGAGCTTGTTTCGGCCTTTCTTCTCAGAGCAGTCAGATAGGAAACGCCGACCTCATCTAGCTTATTTTTAATATTTTTTAATATGACGTGTAAAAGTAATTCCAATATCCTATTTACAGAATAAACAATTTCATTTCATTTCATTTCTTCAGGCAAAGAAAAATTATTAGAACGCAGTTTTTGCTAATTCAGTACGAACACACAATATATAGTCTTTTATATATAGTCCTCCATCTCAACGGAGACTAGCCTTGCGCACGGGAGATGTTATAGTGTAGCAAGTGGGTGCGCAGACACAGGTGCACTCTCTCTTCCCTCAGTGTCATAGTCCGATGGGACACAATTATTTAGCATCCAAATCCCATTAGCAGTTTTTATCAACCAAATCCAGGAAGCACAGTTTATTATGACCTTTTACCAACTTATTGCATTTCATCAGGTTGAAATACTGTTCTCCTATTTACACTGTAATCGATGAGGCACAATGATCCAGTAGTCCTTTGATTACATCATCTCAATTCACTCCAAATTCTCCATTACGACAAGAAACCTTCACAAAAACACTAGTAATAGATATATTTGTGAGATGGCCGTGATTTGGACAATGTTTGATGACGCACCATTAGGGATCGTAAGCCTGGAGCGTACTTAATATAGTTTTAATAGGCACTGTTAGCCCCTCGAGTGCACAGCTTGAGAATCTACACCATATTTTTTTAAACCCGTTTTGAATGTAAGTCGTTTGGGTAACAAAAAAGCTTTCTTTAATAAATCTAAGTTTTTAACCGACTTCAAACAGGAGGAGGTTCTCAATTCGTCGGTAGGTTCCTTTTTTTTTCGAATTTTTGTGGGGTATGTTCCACAACTAAAAAGTGAAAAATAAAATAAAAATACAGAAAAAAAACAACCGACTTCCAAAAAAAACAGTGTCTTTGGTTTTCAATTTTTGTTTTTTGCCACCGACTTCCGAAATTAAAGTTAATTTTCAGTTTTTAGTTGTGGTACCTCATAAATTCGAATACTACCACCTGCTGTGTAAATAACAGTGAGGGAGTAAAACATCGTCTATATAGTGGTGGTGAGAAAAATACGTAATATTGAAGCTAACTCCAAAACGTTAATAAAATTTATATGGGGCCTTATAATTAAAAATTTTATGAACTTTGCTTGCGTAGTTGCTTACCTCTGAAGCATGACCTACCAAACAAAAATCATCAAAATCAGTTCAAAATTGGCGGAGTAATCGCGAAACAAACACACAAAAAAAAACATACAGTCCAATTGAAAACCTCCTCCTTTTAGAAGTCGGTTAAAAAGGCAAGGTACATCCTATGTAATTATGAAATCTATCAGGTATAATTACTTGGTTATTAAAAATAACGGACCACTGTATTCTCAGTTACTACTTTTATCGTTCATAAAGTTTTACTCGCCGTGTGGGATGAAAAGGTAAGCTAAACTCAGTTTTACTGGCTAATAATTTCTTAGATGTTATTATTTTACACGAAGTGAAATGTTAGCGATATTATAAACCAATCGGTGTGGCAGATTATGTTCCGAGAATAAGATTATTAGTCGTATCACCTTATGTAATAAGAAACTGTTTGTCTGTTAGTCGGTTATGTGACATGTCGAAAACTGCTGGACTGATTTTGGTACTGTTTACACTATTGTTATTTTAACTCTCACGTTATTTACCATGGGTTTTTTTATTGTTTGTACCGTTATATACTTACAGTTTTTTCCTTATTTTAAGGTTTTTAAGAAAAACAAAACGATTGCATGCCTTAAATTCGTTGGTGGCCTGTTTTTATTTTTCAATATGCATTTTCAGTCACCAATGATGGGCAACGCCCTTAAAGATTTTTTTTTTTTCAAATGTATTAGCAAAATAATATTTCCAATACAATAACCAGTACCCCATTATAGGTATATAAATAACCAACAATAATCCGATTTTCACGCCCAACCCTCTAATGCGATCGGTTCCTTTTCATCCAACCCTCGTATTATGTCTGGGGACAAAGAGACCGCGCTTTGTATTTTGACAGGAGTTAATGTTGTGGGGTCCTGACATCTTTACCTGACGGGAATGGTACAATGGACCCCCTGTGGAGGACGTGTGCCGTATTGTGCGAGTATTTGCAGGGTTAGATAAATAAATTGTAAGTGCACTTGTTAAATTGGGGATGTTTTTAAATATTCGATGTACATTTTGTTGGTTTACACACCGACAACGTTTTGGTATATTGAACAGGGATATTGTTCTACAATGCATATGATATATGTGATATGCTGCATAATCCATGGTATGATCAGAATTATTCAAAAATGCTTGCTAAATATTTTTTGTAAGAAGTGTTAGCCCTTAGCCAGCTCAGCACTAGAGGCCCTAAACAAAGTGACGTTCTATCAGCGATAACGATGACGGAATACGAAAAAATGTATAGGACTGACATAAGCTATCGAAAAGCTTATGTCAATTCTGTTGAAAATCGTTGTAGAAAAACGAAACGCTTTGGAAGCGATTGTCACATGTAAGCCCTCTAGTAGTCAATCATCTGCCTAGCCTTTTTGTATGTTTGTATGGATGTACGAGTATGTCTATTTCTTTGGCACGCTCTGTAGCGTAAACGGCTTGATGGATTTTAACATACGAGGTGTCGTTAGTTTCGTTTTAATTGTGGGAGTGTCATAGGTTATAATTTTTTTATATATTTCATCTGCAAACAAAAAAAAGGGAGGGGAAGGATAAAAAAAAAAACTACAATATTGGTATCAAATAAAATCTAGTAATGAGTTAATTCCAAATATATAAATTAATAAAACTAAAAAGCTGAAATAAAACAAATTATTTAAAAAACAAATAACCCGCCTGCAAAAATTCATAACTTAAAAGAGAAAAACAAGCATTATAATCTGTAGAATTTTGGTATTACAGGTGGGGAACAAACCAATAATCTGAAATATGGTGTGACTTTTGTTTGTTCCCACCCTGTTATACCAAAATTCTACAGATTATAATGCTTGTATGCGTTTTTGCAGGAGGAGCTCGTGGCTAAGTAATAACAGCCTAAGTTATTTGTGGATCTTTGACAGTCGTTACGAGTCGTCAGAAGCCCGAAAGTCTGACAACCAGTCTTGCCAAGGGGTATCGTATTACCCTGTCATTGGGTTGTGGAGGTCAGATAGGCAATCGCTCCATGTAAAATACTGGTATTCAGCTGCATCAGGTTAGACTGGAAGCCGACCCTAACATAGTTGGGAAAAAGGCTAGGCAGATGATGATGCGTTTTTGCAGGCGGGTTTTTTTTTACTAACAAGGTCGTAGCTTTCAGTCTAACCAGATTTAATACTGACCTCCACTACCCAATTACTGGGCACTGTTTAAACTTGTCGATCTTTAGAGCTTCTTTATCTTTCATGTTAATACTTAATATGTATATTATCTTCTCATGCCACGTTGTCATTAAAAGATGAGTCAATCAGCTTCAATAGTAGCAATGGCTTACTGGTATATACTATACTACCCTTTTATACAACATTATTTTTTCTTTATGCTAAACCCGAAAAAAAATCAGCTGTTCCATACATTTTGTCGATTTAAGTGAACACAAATGTATGGAACAGCATAGAAAAAGTTGTTGAAAATGGTGAGTACAATGACCCCCTTTCGGTGACCCCTTTTAAATATTTGTGATACTTTGCAGTACCCTAGGAATGAAGGACAACCATGTAGGACGTAGGTATAGTTCGATTCAAACTTAATGGCGGCTTGGAACATGGGGCGAGTCGCTGCGCAGTAACAATTTCATGTGTCAGCGGGGGTGAGGGGTGGGGTACTGCGCAGCGAGTAGCTAACTTCCGAGTGTAGGCTTAGTGGACTGTAGTAGATTTGTTGAACATTTTCTATTTTGTTAAGTACTTACCTGGTACTTGTTGAAAGGCCTATACTGTCCCCCCATACCTAATAACACTGTAATTCGAAAATATTGTAACAGCCAATTATTTTAAAAGAGTAACTGTGGAGTTTCTTGCTGGCTCTTCTCCATAGGAAACGACCAATTGGAACCGTGCACCTAGCTTCTGAAGTTTCATAAGTGCCCATGTAGGTTTATGTGAAATAAAATATTTTGATTTTGATTTCGAGTTTGAATCAAGCAAAAACATTAGCCTTTAAGTCCCCAAGTTCACTTCGATATAAAAATTCCCGTTAACCACTTAACAATTTCCCATCAAAGTCAAAGCTAACATCAGTTATCTATTAGCATCAAATGTCAGTAATAACAAATCTGTTTACGTAGTTAACCTGGAATGGTAGACCACTTCAATTGTCCGGCAAATTGCGATGATTTGCGGCAATCATAGTGGTCTGTTATGTCAACTTATTATGGATATGTGGATTTGCCATGGTGATAGAATTTTTATAAAAATGTATCTGTTTCTTTCTTTGCCGTGTCCTCTCTGGGATTTCCTGGTTATTGCCACCGGACACAGTATTGGGTATTTCCAATACCACCTTGAATTTTTCAGATGGAGAGAGTGTCCATTGAGTTTCTTGCCAGTTCTTCTCTACACTTTGGAGAAGGTAACTAACTCTGACCGACTTCTTGACAAAGTCTAGGCACATTAAAGGCACATTTTTTGAACGTCAAAAAAAAAGAAATAGAACTGATTATAGTTGCCCCTTCCAAAAGGTAGTTTTCGTATGGAGAAGAATGGGCAAGAAACTACACTGTTACTCTTTTAAAAAATACAATGAGGGCTATCGTTTTTGTGCTCACCAGTTGGCGCCACAGACGAGTAAGGTCCTGGCGATATATTTTGGATGTTTAATAAGTTGGTACCTACACATTATTTTAAATATATACCTCATGTTTATTTTTTAACATTTTAGAACATGAAATGAATATTATACATTATAGTGTTGCTAAAATTGCCAAGCATGAAGCCAACAAATAATATTCTTCCTCCAAGTGCTACCAAATTAGATTCTGAGTTGTTACTTAAAATCTTAAGCCATAATTAATCAGGAATTGTATAATTTTTCAAATATTATGAATAATAAGTAAAAATTCCCGATAGAAAGTCCCGCAAACAGTGAGCGTTCAGTGACATTTGACATTTCGGAGCCCTCATGCTACACTAGCGCCTCTAGCGGCGAATTCATACGCGATAGGCCTCATTCAAAAGTGCCTGTAAATGGTTTAATTGAAATAAATGGTTTGAATTGAGTTGAGTTTGATTTGTTCCAATGGGAACCCTATTTCTGTGGAAATCATATTAGAAAAAGGTAACAAAGGATAGATGTGAAAAGCTTGGGTAAATGATTAAGTCACATCTACCAAGCATGACTATCTTTGCATTGTATAAACTCAATCTCCTTTGTATTATATAATTGCACAGGTGTGAGTACTATGTACTATAGAGCTACCATTTACCGGGTATTTTGTCTTTCATTGACTTGAATGTGCCCTGGCGGCTGGGAATGTCATGCTCACTTAAATGTCTCGCTGATGATAGCGTATGTGTTGGATCATTTAGCTCCCTTCAACATGGTTGAGCTGAATGGTGCTGATCCATGCGTCATGTTCGTGAACGGGCACCGTCAGTTGTGACTGGTCATTTCTTATCTGCCATGGCTTATTTTAATTTTTGAATTGTTCTTATTTTATAATTGCGGACGCTTTTAACGTGCTTTCTACATTGTTCTCACATGTATAATTTCAACATGAATGATGTAACCATTATATTGTAACAATATTTTGATTTAAAAGAGTGTCCATGGAGTTTCTTGCCCGTTCTTCTCCATAGGTACCTACTACGCTTTGGAATGGGCAACTAGCTTCATATTTCTGACTGACTGACTCCTTGATAATTCAAAAGTCCCTGTAAATGGTTTAATTGAAATAAATGCTTTGAGTTTGAGTTTGAGTTCATGACAAACCGAATCACTTTTTTACACTCCTCAATTAATGCAGTTTCTTTGTCAATCAGTCAATCATTCTTCGCCCTTCTATCAATCAAGAGAATCAATGTCTCAGCACATTATTTCCCCATTTTAATTCCTCAGTTGTTTCCATATATTAGAGCTAGTAGGTTCAACATAAATCAGATAAACAATGAATTCATATTATCTGCACTTAGAAACAGTAAGGTAATAACCGAAATCCTTTTACACATTCCTGAATGCCAATAATTTGTATAATAACCTTGTCGCGCCTACCAGCTAAAACTTCCCATCCTGGCCTTGACAGAAATAGAAAAACATACCTACCTGAGTATTACGAGAAAAATCGTAGGAAAACGCTCATTCCGACGAAGGCTGTACGCAATCATGCGCGAACTATGGTATTGGCATACTTAATTTTACTTGGCATACATGCTCATCCGACTTTAACATACAACCTACTGCCAAACAAAATCTGACCCTATCATCTTCTTCTAAAGACTGAAATTCATTTACGGATCCGCACGCACTTACGACTCTTTACCTGCAAACTTTTTGGTAGTACAAAAAGTCGTATCAGCAGATTTCAATTCAGCAACTTAAGATTTAATGTTAGGAATTAAAGTTGAATTTCATTTGTTCTTGCACAAAGATGAGTATTACTGTTAATACGTCCTAAATCTCTTGTCGATTATTCAATTATAAATATGTCCGTTTGCTGTGCGAAAAAATATTTTTTATACGTTTTCATATTAGTGATTGTTAAGGAAAATAAGCATTTGAGGTAGGAATAAGATTTTTTATTGACGTATTTTATAGATGGTAATTGATGTCAATTATTTCTTATTGTGTTTATGATAAAAATTGTGTTAATGTATAGCTAGCTACCTATTGATAAGTCAGGGAATGATTTATTTTTTAGTCATTGAGCCAGTGTAATCTTCTAATAGTAATCAACGCAAACAATGTGGATAAGAACAGAAGAGATAATCGGTTTTACTGACTGATAAACAAAGTGATTATTCTCGATATTTTTTCTCAGTAATCCGTTGCAGGGTATTAAAACTTCTGCAGACAGGCGCGACGCGGCTCTAGTAGAACAATTTCTATCAAATCTTTATAGAAATTATTCTACCAGAAACGCCTCGCACCGCAGCGTCGCGCCTATGTGCGGGACCCTATATACGAGTCTTATTTCACTACCTGCTTATGTAGATAAACTTAATTGGTCTCAGTAGCAGCCTGGAGTCTGGATTTGTGCCCGGTTCTTGGCTATAGGCTCTCCCCTATTACATGGGACCTAAACATAAATGGCGAAATGTGGGTGCACTAGGTAACACCTCTGCCCAATCCTTACGGGAAACAAGGCATGATGTTTTGTTGTTACACTCAGTAATTGGCAAAGTATCCCACTTCATCAACAACTTGGTCCTAAAGTTCTTTCAAGACATAAGAATAGTACAATAATCTTAACACTACAAAGCTACCTCGAACTTTAAACTTACACTCGGACAAAAAAAGTGGTCGTTCTTAAAACAAAGCCACATTCGGCCTTAACCCGTCCATCGACCTTTCTAATATATTTATAATTATAGTCTACAACACTCCACATTTGTAAACATGGATGTGACGTAACAATCTATTATTTTTGTCCTAAACTAGGCATTATCGCGGCTGCGCTTGGGCAGGTTCGTTTTTTCAAAAATTAGACAGCTGTCAAAATTAAATGAATGACAAATGGTGAATTCTGTTTTCAGCTGCTTGTCAACAGTTACTAATCACTATATTATTATATAAAATAACTGAATTGACTTATTTACTTTAAAAAAGTCAAAATATGCTTAATAGGGTTTCTCCAAAACCAGTTTGATATCCTAAAAACTAGAATCTTGAGGATCTTATGTGAATCTCATAATTTGACCTCAAAATACTTATATATAATTAACATACAGACCTGTATTCAATTACTTATCTATATATTATATAAATTAAAGTCGCTTTTCGTGTTTGTCTATAAGTCCGCGTTGTCCTTATAAACCACGCAACAGATTTTGATGAGGTTTTCACCATCGTTTAGAGAATTTATTCCGGAAGGTTTATGTGTATAATACATTAGTATTAAAGTTACATATAACTAAGAAATCTCGATGTTTTGTCAAGTCGTAAAAACTGTGCCAAGCCGGAGCGGGTCGCTAGTTGTTGGATATTAGAGAGACAAAGGAGAATTTTCGTGTCCGTTTGACGCATACCATACAAGATTACGGGTGTCTGAATTTGAAAGTATAAAATTAAATTATGTGCCATTAAAATTAGATTAATGTAAATAAGCATCTGATTATTAGTTACGTGGAATGAAAAAGGTCATATTATAATAAATGATGTGGTGTACATTTTTTGACATCAATTGAATACATTTTTATGTTTGAGTTTTGACCGAAGCTGAGTAAGTAGCAAAAGCTACTAGGCTGAATAGTAAGGTATAAGAGCTTATTCAATTT